>LR898473.1:0-1250000 GCA_905067625.1 Blumeria graminis f. sp. triticale | reverse complement strand
AGATAAATGCAGATCAATGTGAAATAGAACCTCATTAAGGTAGCGTGCGACTTGTTTTCGCAATTCATGGTCGACGACAGTTCCGTCCTGGGTTCACAATACAGTTACATGAGACAGCCAACTTTATTGCTGCTGCCCATTTCACTAATTCCTAGCCGCAACCGTTTATCTGGGCCCATCATGACAAACGCTTCGACAATCCACTCGTACCAAACTTTGCGGTCGTCAGTTTGGCGCCACATACTAATTTCAACTTCTGAATCGTCAGGAAAGTATACAGGGGTCTAAACGCAAGTAAGTTTCTGTAAGCAAAGAATTCATAGAGGGAAGGTAAACTTTAGATTTACCTTCAGAGGGAAATAGATGGGGAACCATGAGATCGTATCGGGGCTCTTAGCTTCAATAGTATCAGGGCGTGTACTAAGTTCAACTTTGCCGGATAGGCCGCCGTCGTAAAGAACAGCTTCAAAGTAGCCAGCAATTCCATGTACAGCGCCACGATCTCGACAAATAAATTTGCGTTTGGTCGAGCGCACGTTGTGTTCATTCGCACCATCACTTCCAGACATACTACCTCCGCCTCCACCACTGACCCCGCCGCTTCGTCTCGCCTCTGAGATGGCGAGCGTGGAGCTAGGTAAAGGATGTACAAACTCCCAAGCCTCTTGAATGCGAGGGTGATCAGGTACGGAAGTGGCTAGAAAGTCAAAGGCATGCAACATGACAACGTATGGTGTATCATTGGCTACATCTTCCGTGGTGATTCGGTGTGAAATATCGGTAAATAATCTAGGTGCCGAAATGGGAGTTAAATGAGCCGTGTAAGAGCTCGGAATGGATATACCATGTCCTGGCGCCAAAACGTGCTGCACACCGTCAAGGCACTCAGGAGAAAGCTCATTGTCAGCGAATGACCCAAGAAGCTCTGAGACTAAGATATCAACTTTGCTATGGGAAAAGCTTAGCGAAGGCTCATTAGATGTATTGTTAATGACATCTACGCCGTTAGAATATCGGTGTGGTCCTTTCCATGCCCGCATGTCGCTCTTAACAATATTAACGACACCCCCCCAGTCTTCCATGTTATGCCTCTGTAGTAGAACAAAGGCATTGGGATTCTTTTCAATCGCCCATAGTTCTATAGAGGTGCCAGTTGCCTTACTAGCTGCTAAGGCTCGAGAAACAAGCGGACCACGCCCCGCACCAACGACGGCTACAACTATGGTTTTATTTGGTCCAGAAGTAGGTTTATCGTGCTTAGACCAATCAGATAGAGCTAGTGCAATAGCTTTCTCATAACTATCATATTTAACCGGGTCTTTTTCAAAAACTTCATAAGTTACTGATTCTAGATTATCTGTCAACGGTTGAAGTGGTGCTTGAAGATAATCTTGGTACCCTGACCCAAACTTTTCGATTGTTGTTTGTGCCGGTTGATTTCTTTGAAGGTAACGTAAGTATTTTAACTGAGCTACAGCGTAATCATTTGGTCCAGAATTTTTCAGGATGGTCTCTTTACCAATTGAGTCACCTGAGGATCCTAGAGAGATTGATTCTGTACCATTTTTAGGTGTAGCATCAGTTTCACTATTAGCAATAGATGAACTGATTTTCTCTGGCTTCTCTAAGATAGAAAAGGTTTCATAATCACATAACATAAGCCACGGAGGTTGCTTGAGTCGCATGTAACGTGAAAGTAAGGTTTGATGGCTTTTGCTTAATACCGGATAATCATCTTTGTTCATTAAAAAGGTTGATGCATTGAAGAGAAGCAGCCGTAGAGGCTCAGCAAACCAACGAGACTGTAGAGATTCTATCGGTAGTTTTCGAGGAATTTCAAGAGCTATTGCTATTGTGTTAACAAAATCCCATCACCTTGCGATTCACAGGCTTTAAAGTGGGGTTTATACCTTCAGAGGTCATAACCCTACTCTAAAGGAATTAAGTGAAAGGGTTGGAAATTATCTTTGAGAGAGCATATGGTCAAACATAATATTTAAATAGATCTCTTACCTACTGCGAGCCTTGGGTTGTATTTACACACACTACGTATTACATTCCAGGCATCCCATGTTTCATACAGGTCAACGTATTGGCCTGTCTGCGTCTTTCCAGACGGATTTTGTTGAGTAGATAGCAAGCTAATATCTCCCTTTATTTTTGTTCGAAACTCGCATTCGTACATCGGAATATGTATTGCTATTTGTGTAAAATTGCCAATAACAAGAGCCTCTTGGATAGCTCTGGCATAAGTCGCCAGTTTATTTTCAGAGGTTGAAACGTTGCTATAAGTCCTTGGCCCTGATACGATCACATTGCCAATTCCACAAAAAGAGGCATAGGCTACTTCAATATTTAGAACTTGACGTGATATATTCGCCAACAATGGATCTGATGAAGCGAGGTCAATCCATGGGCTTGAGTAGGCTATCAATTGTGATGCCGTGGTCCCAGGAACCAGAGAGGAATCCGCGGGCGTAAGTGGCGGGATAATAGGAGCCGAAGCGGCAGATGCCAACCGAGACTTGGCTTCAGTATTTTCACCGAGATAATTAGATATGAGCGCCAGAACTCTTGATTGAAAATGCTCCGTAGTAATGGGACATGTAATCATATCATACTACTGCATATCAATATTGCAAAGGGGACCAAATTCGGTGAATACTGACTCCCACATCCTGCGCTTCACGTAGCGCAAGGTCTACGACAGGCAGAGTGCGCCTTGACTCATGATGACCGATATAAAAAGTGGGTGCGTAATCATTGAACGGGAGCGAGGGCTCGACCTCTTGTTCAGGGCTTTCCATATTATTTCCAACTCAAAATGAGGAATTGTAAAGGATTATTATTTTAGCGGGGGGAGGAGTGGAAGATACGACGATAACAAGAATCGATAAGAATTTTCAACTGGAACGCGGGGTGTAGAGCCCTTGTTCATATTGGTAATCGGGTCAACTGTCGGGTGAACTAATGCCCGATGTGCTTGTAAGGGTATTAGGAAGCATAGTCACTATGTGCTTATCCTACGTGTGCCAACAGGGGGACTTTTCTCAACAACTGTCAGTGGTGTCCCCTATGAACTTCCAGCTCTCACTGTAGAGTCTGCAGAGCCGAGATTGAGCAACAAAGCCCTCACTTTGACGAGGATTCCCAATTGCTTTCGCGGTCTGTATCGTCTTCATCTCTCAACACATTCCCCTATCACCATTATCATGAAGCTAACCACGATTAGATTAGATGGTAGGGTCAAAGCTCTTCTCATAACCAAACCTTAATCATGGAGGAATAGTCATCCGATGAGTTTCAGGAGCGTACCCAGCACCCGATACGAAGATAGTGAATTTGATCAAGACTGCCTCGACTCTTACAAAGAAGGGAGATATAGATGTATATGCAAACTCCATGTGGTCCCGGTGTCTAGGCCTCGCCTGGCTGGGGCTGCAGGTTTTTTGAGACTTTTTCCCGCGCACGCAGATTCCATTGCTACCATTTTTATTTTTTTTGGGTAGAAGGTTCCGTGGAAAATGGGGCCGAATTCCACGGGTAAATATTGAGCTGAATGGCTATTCATCAAGGGGAATATATCAATGATCTTTCAAGAAATATGAGATGCAAGGAGCACTGTACCAGGTGTGGCACGGGCCAGAGAAGAGCCCAATGTGCTAAATAGTCTAATACTCCAGTAGTTCAATAAACACACACACACATACGTGTGCCGCTGCGATCGCTTTCTATGCTCTGCATACCTGGGATAACCAAAATGAACGGCTTCTGAATCAAAGTTGAGAGCAAACATAAGCATATCTAAAATCGATGACTTCTGATCTCTGTCGGTCTTGTCATTCTCACACGAGTCCTCCAACTCGATTTCGCCATGTACCACCTCACTTCATCGACCGGTCAAATATTTACTCCTATAGCAAGTGGAAGCTTGCATCATTAATTACCAGCCATCGCCTACTATAAAATGACGATGCCTCATTTACCCGTAAGAAGGGAGATAACTTGTGAAACATAAAGCTTTGGATTTAGGTAATGGGAGACCGCTGCTCTCATCAGGCTTCATAACTTGAGGGATTATAGTCAAAAAGGACATTGAACTAGAGAGGTAAGGGGCCTCGTGAGCATGCTGGGACTAATATTTTCGAGGGGTTTTCATGTTTGGAAAGTTTGTGGGCGCCAAGACTACGATTCCGGGTATGAATGAATAAATGAAAGTTTATTCATGACTGACACAAGCCCTGCACTCAAAGAGCATGACAAGAGGAAGGCTAGCTTCCCCGACGACTACATACGAAGATAACTCTGTTTGACATTTGGACTACTCATGTAGTGGGTGCATTCGCTGATACCACTCGAGACCTTGGTGTAAGGGACTTTCACCCTTGCCTCAACCGTTAATATCCACCAAAAGGAAAACAGAAAAAACCATTGGCTATCCTAACAAGTCTTTGCCATCTTGTATATAGCCGCCGCTCGAGATATGGCCTTACAGTCCTTCCTTTCTCGAGTGTGGTAGGTGTCCAGGTTACCCAGACTTTAATTCGGGGAGATGACTACCAGGAGGCGGACAAAAAACCTTCCATCGTTACCAGTTTTTAAAGTGTCGGTTGCACCACCCGAAATCGTTGCTTCTGCGCCCACAAACACCCTTAAGTCGAAAACACTCGAAAAATGTGCGTCCCAGCATGCCCATTTGTGACCTCCTCACTCGTTCGTCCCACGTCCCAGCTGCCTGCCCTCCCTCAAGGTGTGAAGCCCCATTAGAGCAACGGTCCTCCATAGACCAAAACTCAAGCTTTGTAGTTAATGACTTAATTCTTCCTCACGGGTATACATAGCATCGTAAATTTGAAGTGGTAGATGGAAGATTTTTGATGAGGCAAATGCCCAATTGCAATTGGAGTAACACCATTATCGGTATTTGAGGCGAGGTGGTGTGGTAAGATTGAGGTGGAGGACTCACGTGAGGATGTTAGGTCAAACATTTATTGAGGAGTCGTTGATTTTACATATGTATGGGGTTGCTTTCGACTTCGATTTGGATGCGATTCTTCTTGGCTATCCTAGATATGCAGAGCATACTGAGCGATTACACCGGCACCACTGGAAGGTGAACAATTCGTCTTTGCCGGCTACGATTCCGGGTGATTGGCAGGTATTCTTTTATTCTTGAGTCAATGGCACTTTTTAGTTACCCAGGCGGCACTAGAAAGTTGAACTAATAGAATAGGAATATCACCGGAGTGCATTCCGAATCTACGACCAGGAAGGGCTTCGGAAATTAAAATTTAAAACTCTAGCTCTAATCAATATGTGCTGTGTTCAATAATTTGCTGATCCATCAATTAATTACGTACTACCTTACAAACGATAACTAATTGTAAAAAAGCCACAGAAGCCGAGATATGACACACCGAAATGTTATCGACCGATACCACTTCTAAGTACAACGGGTAAGCTTCTTGAAAAACTAGTAGCTAACTAGATCTCAAAGGCTGCACAAGACTTTTATCTCCTTCCAAACGAACAGATGGGTGCTCGACCCAATAGGTTCACGATATCGGCAGTAGAGCTTCTAACTGAACAGAATCATAACATCTGGGGTAGAGATAAAAATCAGGTCGCTTCACTTCTCAGCCTTGACATATCAGGAGCCTTTGACAACGTCTCCCACGAAAGGCTAATATACAATCTGAGAGTAAAAGGTATTCCAAGGTGGATCAGCCGACTCGTGGAATCATTTCCCGAAGAAAGAACTACCTCGATGAATCTCGGGTCTTACATAGGAAAACGTATCTACACTAGCACAGGAATACCTCAAGGCTCATGGCTCTCACCGATTCTTTTCCTCTTCTTCGTCAGTACGCTCTTGCAGATACTTCAAACTTCTTGTACCTCGGCAGTTGGACTTGATGATATTAACATACTAACATTCCTACAATTTTCTTTGACTTACATAGGATGTAAATGGATAAAAAATAATAAAAAACACACTAACATGGCTGGGTACAACGGAAAAAAACTGCAAGAGATCAGAGGAACAGCACGTGATATGTGAGGCGTGGACAGAAAAGAACGGCGTGAAGTTTGCGCCGGAGAAGTACCAGCTCATGCATTTCACACGAGCAAGGAAGCGACACAACCTTGAAGCAACTGTCAGCATACGAGGTCGTCTGACATCTCTACAGTCTTCCCTTGGAGTCATTGGTTTATACTGTTGAGATCTGCGGTCAAAATACGACGCCTGGGAAAGTGGCTATCCGATGGTGCCCAGGCCACGTAGGTATTCTCGGCAACGAAGCAGCCGACGCGCTTGCTAAAGCCGCCTGTGTGGCTCCAGCTCCATACCTAGAAATCTCCATTGCGAGGGCAAGGAGAGAAGTCAAAGCCTAATACGAGGCTTCAGTCGCACTATATTGAGCAGAAAATTCACCTTTTAGATACAAAGAATTAGGTATTGGTCCTAATACTAAGACCAACATTGAGCTCACCCGTCTGGGGCGACGCACATAAGGATATCTTCTAGCTGCACGGTCCGGTCACGGCGACTTCGCGGACTGCCACCGACGCTTTCAGCATGAAAATACCACCCTTACCTGCTCATGCGGAGAAGAGAGGACCCCCGACCACTTTTTCTATTGCAACCTCGAGCAGTACCAGGCAGAGCTCTACAGGGCTCAGATCTTCAATCCCACCATATCTTGGGCTCTTGCTACAGCGGAGGGAGTTCATGCATTCAGTAGCTGGGTGCACGACACAAACTTTTTTCGAAAAGCACAACAAGTCTGACGAGAATGAAGTCATATAAAAAAAGCGTGAGAGCTTTTAAGCGATGCAACCAATATTTCTTGTTACTAATTTTATTTCTTTACGTTATATTCCCCATGGAATAGCATCTGCAAATCATGAGAGACAACGGGAGGCTGATATTCATGTTCAATTAAATCTTCGAGCACAGGATAATAAGATCCTGGTTTTCATTTGCCATAATGGGTCTGTGTAAGCGCCAACACGTCGGGTTGTTGTAGATAGACTGGGCTAACCGGTACGTGAGGAGCTCACGTGCTGTGCTCGGGCGCGACGTTAATTATTATAAATAAATAAATACTGTTGAGACCTAGAATATAAAATATTATTACGGGATAAATAACGTATGGGTCACATAATGTTAGGCAAAGTTATACTAATGTGAATCTCTCTGAGTTGATTGAATTGATTGTCCTCCAACATGAGGAATCTATATACATCTTGAGTATTCTACTAATTCCAAGTATAGAATGACTATTAGATTGCCCATGCGAACTGCTCAAATCTTCGTTCCAAACATGGTTCTAAAATTGGCTGTGACATTATCATGGGTAATAGAAGAAATGAAACAATAAGGGACTTGTGCGTAGGACGTTGGCCATCCGTCTGGTCGCTAGTTGTAACATTTGCATGACTAAGTTATTGCCCTTGATGCATTAACCTCGTATACTTGTAAACTACTCAACTTAAACATAGTCATAGTTTATTTAAATTTAGGGTAATCTGTTTAACACATATTTACTTGACTGTTAGTGGTTACCAGTTTTTTTAATGTAAAAGTCCTAAGCTAAAGCTCTAGGTCCACTATAGGTACAAGACTGGTGGAGCCGGCGGAGATCACTACTTACAGGCCCAGCTCATTCCAAGCGCGAGACCCGCTACAGAAAAAGTAGACGGTAAATTGTAACTCAGGAGACACCACCTACTCCGACTCCGAAATCGAGACTCCATCCTTCAACCCTAAATTCAAGTACATAAAAGTTTCCTCAGAGAAGCGACACTTCTCGCCTCGTTCCCTTTTGTGTAATGCATTGAGGTAATGACTAGTTTGTCTGATCTCCGCTGAGAGTAGTGAATGAGTGAGCGGATTGGCTATCAAAACAGCCGGTTTCCTCCGCAAATATCTTGAAGCTTTCATGGCACTTGGGCCCAAAAAGCTATTTGACAAAGTCAACGTGGGACACTGACTTTTTGAGCCTACGCGTTTGTTGTGCATGGCGGCTACAGTGGATGAAGTGGGTTGGAGTGGTTTCCTTCCTGCAAGTGCACTTCATAGGAGCGTATGGGTTTTTAAAACGGCGATAGTATGCCGCAAAATTGCCGTGACATGTTCGTGCTGCAATTAGTTCGTGGAGGAGGTGCCTAGAGAGAGACAATTCGGGTGGTTTGCGTCTTCCCACCAGTTGTCGAGCAGTCTCTGTCGTCTGCGATTCATGTCTCCACAAAGTTATGCCAGAGTACTAGATCCTAGTTGCGTATCCTGGCTAGGCAATTCTCGAAGTGCCGCACAGGCTATGGCGTTCGTCTCTTCATTTCCTTAGATTCCTGCGTGCCCTGTAACCCACTTCACTGATATTTTTGCCTTGTTGGATAACACACGGAATCTACGTATATCTTCTAGGCTAGTTGGGGACGATCCGGTCACAAGAGCCCTTACTGCTTGCTGACTGTCTAGAAACACGTGTATTTGCCACGAACCTCCACTTTTTCTGGACTGCTCGTCCTCCGTGAATTCCAGTGAGGCCTCCAGAGCCTTCCTTGCTCCATAATCTCTGCATCCAGCACCTCTCCCCCGTCCTTGATGCCACTTCCTTTGCTGATGTCTTTCCCATCCTTTTTCAGAACGAAACCCCAGGCAGAGCGTCCGTGTCCTTCCGATGAACCATCTGAGTATGCGCAGATGTCCGTTCCTGTCACGTTATTGATCCATCCAACGCAGTCGTTGCGTTCCGTCAGCCTTGAGCCTAACTTTTTAGGGTAGACTACCGGCGCCAGGGCCTCGGGAGCCTCTGCTTCCGGGAGCTCTCGATAAGCACGCTGTAACCGTGACATTTGGATCTCTGGTCTGGCAGAGAGTTTGGTAGTCTTATTGTATTTTCGGGTGCCGATATTCGGGCACATGGAAGCGCGGATCCTCAAAGGGTGTCGATCGTCAAGGGTCTTCAGCCTTGCCGAAAGCCGGAGACGGTTTCCCTCCAATATGATCTTTGCCGGCGGAATTCCCCCTTCTCTGTGAAGGACTACATTTGGTGTTGTCCTCATTACTGGAAGTGCAGCCCGCAATCCCATCAGGTTAGCTCGGTCAACCATGCTGCAGAGGTTAGACGTAGATGACGTGACCATTCCCCGTATGGTTGGGCGTTTGGACCCTGGCCACCAGACATCAGATCCAAAAGTTGCGAGCGAGACAACGCACATGTCTACTGCCTTAGCTTATGGCCAGGGAGCTGCTCCCCGAAAGGTAGAGTTGAAACGGCGCATGTGCTGGACAACTTTTACCGCTTTACCGCACCGCGTAGTTATATGGTGTTTAAAATTGAGTCGTGGATCCAGATTCACGCCTAACCGGCGAATGTTTTCCGCAGGCTCGATAAGGGTTCCGTTTATATGGACACCAACTGCTTCTTCTCGGCGTCGTCCTGGGAATTGGATGACTTCAGACTTTTGCGTTTCGAAGGCAACAGCATTTTTCCCTGCCCACTCGAGAAGATGGTCTACCTCTCTTTGTGCAGCGCCGGCAGATTCAGCAACTGTGCGTCCAAACCCCAGAATTCCAATATCGTCGGCGTAGCTAAACCTCGATCCTGGGTTGCCTCTTTGCATCGGCTCCGCCATGTACAGAAGGAATAGTAATGGCGAAATTGGTGATTCCTGGGCGGCTCCACAGACCAGCTCTCTCTGGGTAGTGACTCCACCGGAGAAACGCACTTGTACTTTCCGATGTGCGAGGAATGAAGTCGTCCATCGGAGGATTGAGTCTGGCCATCCCTAAGCTTGCATGCCCCTAACCAAGCGATTGTGGAGCACAGCATCGAACGCTCCTTGGACGTCTAAAGTTACAAATGGCGAGGCCCATCCCTGGGAACGTGCTTCTTCGACATCGTGGACTACGCAGGAAACCAGATCCGTTGCAGATCGCTTTGGGAGCGCACCGAATTGTTGATGGCCAACCACATCGTGAGTGATTGCAAGGTGCGCCATTCGCTTGGCCAGTAGTCTTTCTAACTCTTTGCCTATGCACGAGAGGAGGGCTATAGGTCTCCAGCCTTTGATTGTGGTTGGGTCCTGATTTGGCTTTTCCAGTAGTACCACCTCTGCCAGCTTGAAGCAAGAAGGATGAGTGCCCAGACGTAAACAGGCTCTAAAGAGCTGCAAAATATACGGTCCGATCGTCTTCCAGCAAGCCTCGAGGAGCTCAACCGTAACTTCGTCTGCTCCTGGTGCTGTCTTTCCACAGCCGATTGTGCAAGTTCGCACTTCCTCGCCTGAGACTTCACCTTCCCAAGGTATTCGATTATCGCTTGGAGTGTTGCATGGCGGAAGGTCGTCCGATCGTTGGTGGCGTGCAAGAAGGGCGTGTCGGAGAATGGTAGCTCGCTCTAACGGGTCCGTGATGAACTTTCCGTTGTGATTGAGTGGCGGAGGGACTTTGACCTGTCTATGGTTTACCGAACGCATCAGCTTGAAGATATCGGACGGTGATGTCATTGCTTCCACTTGGCTTGTCTGGTATTCTTTCTTGGCGGCTGTGATGGTCGCCCGAAGCTCCTTTACGCAAGTGACCCGCTGTGTCGGTGTCGTTGCGTCACGGTATTCTGCGTGTGCGGATTTGCACATAGGAGTCCACCACGGCGCATATTTGCCGCTTTCTTTTCTGGCCCTGGTTCCTGTCGCTTTTATGGCCTCAGAGAGATGGAAGCATATCTCTTGGGCATATTTATCCACTTTTTCTGTTTTACTCAAGTCAAAAGGTGGATGTACCCATTTTGCAACAGCACGCGCAAAATTAGGCAGATTTTTCTTGGGCACTCTGATCTTTGAAGGAGCCGTTTCCTTGGTGACGGTTGTTGTAGGTACAATTCCGCGAATCGGAAGATGGTCGCTGGTCATAAACTCCTCTCTATCGACCCAAGCACGGGCTCCAGATGTGTTAGTCCAAGCTAGATCCAGAGTATTGCCGGCTTTATGAGTGGGCTCTCCAATTATAAGGCAAGAGAGGTTGTGGTTTTCTGCCCACCTCTCTATCTCAACACCCTGTCCAAAAGGCCGAGTTGCTCCCGGTTGCCAGGCAGCATGCACTGAGTTGAAGTCCCCGGCTACAATGGACCTCGCAGACAATTTCCAGTCGACAAGCGGGCGGACTGCAGTCGGGTCGTTTGGGGTCTTGTACACGTTGAGAAATGTGATTTGATTAACCAGTACCCAGCAGTAGTCCCCAGTCAGCCTATGACAAGGGAAAATCTGCTTTGCCGATATCATTTTTTCGTTCTTTCAAGTGTAGGTCACCGCCCTCTGTCATAAACCGTACGGAGATATGGATGTCAGACCGAGGTAGCCTGGGTGTGACTTGGTTTCCTTTGTTTTTTTGTTCCAATAAGGCTCTTGAACCAACACATCATCCACGCCTAGCTCGTGAGCTCGAGAGAGCGCAATGTTGTGAGTTGGGCCACCCCTGCCTACGTTTATTGACATAAAATTTTGTGTAGGAGGAGGGCGAGAAGGAGCCCGTAGGGCGCCCTTCACAAAGCTTCTTCAGGGTTCAGGGCCCCAAAGCCCGAACCCTCAGTTATTGCTGTGTCTGTCGCTAGGTTGTCCTTAATAGCAGCAGGAGAAGTTGGTCTTGTCGATCTAGCGGCTGCTGTAGCAGCTTCAGGGGCCTTGGTAGCAGCTTTTGCTCGAGCGACGGCCTGGTACTCGCGTTGGCCAGCTTGTCTAATCGTCACAAGTTGCTCCCTGGTAGCTGGGCCAGACCTGTTGGGACGAGCTAGACAGTCTCGACTGCCAGATTGATGGGGGCCTCCGCAGTTTCGACATTTAGAGGCTGCTTTACACTTAAATGCCGATTGCATAGTGGATCCGCAGTTCCAGCAGGCTGGCGCTAGAGCACCTACGGGTGGCGTGGAAACCGAGACATCGCCTACATTGCTGTATGGCAGGGCGGTTTCGTTGGATTGTTGCTACTCCTGAGTCGTCAAAGAATCGAGATCCAGGCTTTGGGCTAGCATTCTTGGGAAGCAAGACCGCCTAAGATCTGTAGGGAGCACCGAGCTTGGTTGTTCCGTGTATCCTTACTCGGTCTGGAGTGCAGTTAGTGACTCGGAGGATTTCGGCGGCCACCATTTTGGCAGTGACTTCGATTCGTCCTTCCAAGCCGAAAATGGCGACTGGAACCGTAGCGATCCGTAGGGAAACTAGATCACTTGGTGGTTCTAGTTTTGCCTCCACTTGTGGGAAGGTGCTGGAGGCCTTCAGCAGTCGAGTTTTTGCTTCTGGGTTTTTGGCACGGATGGCAAAGCCAGTTGGAATACGTTGCACCTGGTCAACATCGGAAGGGGTGCATTGTGTTTGTTTCGCTACTGCTTCGCGAATGCCAGCCGGAGAGAGCTGTCTCCACTCGTGGTTAGTATCGAGACGCAGGAAAAGTTGGTCATCTTGCGGCGCAGTTGCTGCTGCTGTCGGTTTCTTCTCTATTTTCCTGGCTGATGGGGCAGCTGCAGTCGAGGTGTTCTTTGCAGGGGCCTGTGCGCCTGACTTTTGGTGTCATACTCGGGTGACAGTGTCCCAGGTGCTTCTGGGTGGGAGGGGTGCTGTAGCCTTTATGATAATCTGGGGAATAGCTACTGGGATGATGGTCGTAGGGAAAGTCGCGACGTTTGGTCGTTGAGGTAGGACTGGCGGAGTAGTGCTTGGCCCATCCGCCACGAACTGCGCGATTGCTGCTCGCAAGTAGACTTTGATGGAGTCTACAAAATCTTTATCTTCACCGGTGGAGAGCGGTAGAAGAGCTGCCTCGACACTGCTAATAGCCACCGAGCATATTGTGAATTGCGCGGCTTTTTGTCGTGCCCTGCGCTCCTCCGCTTCGATCGCTGCAAGCAATTCTGGAGGGTATTTATTTTTTCTGCATTCTACTTCTAATGCTAGAGACTGTGGAGCCAGTGGAGGGGTTTCGACTCCTGCTGCCTTAATGGATGGTGTTTCAGCCCTTTTCGCGGGCCTCACTTCTGCAGGTCGCGGTAGTGCTGGAACCGTAGCGCGCTTTTCGGGTGCGATGACGGTTATTCTGGGTGGTTCTGTGGCATCCAAGACTTGTTCCACGTCTTCTAGGCTGGAAGATACTGTTGGAAATTCAGACTCTATGTGTCTGAAGTTTCCCATGATTGGAACAACTAAGATTCTGTTCGGATTAGGTCCTGGTCAACGATGTCTAGCCTAATTGCGCTATGTTGCAGGCTACTGTTACAATTATTCATGGGGTCATCATCAGGGTTGTGAGTAGTTTCGGTTTTGGTGTGGGTTGTTAGATTGATACCTAAGCATGTCGCATAGTAGTCAGACATGCGACTCGAGTAGCATATGCACAGTAAACCTCAGCCCTAAACCGATGATACAAATCAAGTTTTATATGCTACGTCCTGTATGGCTAGCGTGGTTGGAATATGGGGAATTTACCTGTAGATAGATAAAGACGTTGTAGCCCTCTGATAGTTGGGACAAGTCTTCTACAATATTATTTCGGAATCAATACTAGCCTCTCATTAAGCAATCTCATGAATTATTTCCAATGTCTGTGATAACAGACATACATCTACAATGTCGACAACAAACTTTAATGTCGATAAGATTCTCACACATGACTCACGACCTAGATGATTGATATCTCCCATACTGAGCATGTTTGATGCTTGAGACTCGACTAGTGCATGGTATGGTCTGATACACGTGTAGGCTTTCATCCACCGACCCTGACCCCATACTCATATTGTATACTGTCGTGCGTCTCATTGTCATTGTTAGAGTATGGAACGAGTGATGGATGGTATCTAGTCTGGATTTGGTCTATCAAGATTACATGTATATAAGCTGTCTAAGAATCACTAAGACAGATAATCTAATCAATTCAATTTATTCAAACCATCTTTTATTTCTCCACAGTTTATCACATATTCTCCCGATTCATATCATTATTATTCTATTCATAAAATCGCGCCCATATTCTTTGAGCCGCCTTACTCATCGAACCCATACCGGTTTTCCAACAGATACCCAAATTGAATCGACGAGGGTTATCAACTTCTCGACTTCTGCGTCCACCATGTCTACTTCGGGGACATCGTTCTCCTTAGCTAGGAGAGCAGCCACGATGGCGTTCATGTTCTGAAGATTGGACTCGAGTCCTCGTCTTGTCAGCATATTCCTCGCGTGGTTTTGAATGGCGGGAGTCCATTGGTATGTTTTGTCGACACGATCTTTGGCTGTGCCGCTGATCGCGTTTTTGTGCGATTTACGCGTCAGCGGCATTTGAAAATGATGCCGATGGCAAACAATTTCAATTCGATTCGATAATAAACGGGTGAGATGAATAAAAGGGTGTGAATGGGCAAATTATGGGTTCTAGAATTTTTTTTTTTACATTTGGTCCTAAGCTAACGCTATCTTTTCCACATTGGGTCAAGGACCGGTGGAGCCGGCAAGGATCACTGCGTACAGGCCCAACTCATTCCAACCGCATGAACTTCTCCTGAAATTGTAGAAGTTAACAGCAAAACTAAAATCAAAAACATAAATCAAAAACTGAAATCAAATTTGGAAGAAATACTGTTTGGTCCGGATCCCGCGCTTCTCGCCCGTTCCCTTTCCTGCCACATCTTCCACGTGACTTTTTCTTATCTCCGCTGAGAGCGAAAGACTAGTTCGCAGATACCCTGAATTCAGCTGGTATCCTGCCATATATTTTGAAGCTATCTGTAGACTTCACCGAGGGTTGCTGTGCCCTCAAACTTCTTCTTCGGATTCCAGGATTCCGAAACCCGATTCCTCGGCCATCGAGACATCCTTCGTTGAGGCCATCGTTGCCTTTTCGGCCCTTTTGGCTGCAGCCCTAAATCGAGCCACTTTCGCGAACTCCCCTTGCTGGATCTGGCGGATCCGCGCGAGCTGTTCTTTTGTCACCGGTTCGGACTTGTTGGATCTGGCTAAGCAGGCCCGGGAATCCGATCGGTGAGGTCCCCCACAGTTTCGACACCGGGTGAGGGCCTTGCACTCTGATTATGAGTGCATATTAGATCCGCATTTCCAGCAAGCTGGAGCGCGGGAACAACCACGGGTGGCGTGAAATTCAAGACACCGTTTGCATTGTTCGATTTTGCGACGAGGTCAGAAGAGCTTTGCAGCTCCAGAGTCGTCAAAAAGGCGGAATCCAGGTCGAGGAGCGGATTCTCGGGGAAATAGCGCTTGCCAATTTGAGTAGGGCGCCCCTGGTTTGCTAGTCCCATGAGGACGAACCAGAAAGGGAACCAACTGGGTCACTCGCGTGACTTCGTCGGCAACCATCTTTGCCGTCACGGCGATTGGGCCAGCAAGAGTTCGAATTATCTCCGGGATGGTGGTAATTTGCATGGCAACCAGATTTGATGCTGGTTCCAGTTTGATTCCAGATTCGCTCCGTGATGTGGAGGAATCTAGGAGCTCTGTTCGAGCGAGTTCATCCTTTGCGGTTATTGCAAAGCCGGTCTTTACCCGCTGAACCAACGTGATATTGTTGGCAGCGGTTCCCAGCGCCTGAGACACCGCTAGCCTTACTCCAGCTGGGGAGAGGAGACGGTGGGGATGGAAATAGTCAAGTCGCAGAAAAAGTCGTGAATCGGCTTTTCCATTCGAGTTGGCACTTTTTGCTTTCTGGGCGGGCGGTGCTGCCTTTTTTGTCGATGGCCCAGCGCTGCGGGCTAGGCGTACCCGAGCTACGGTGGCCCAAGTTGTCTTTGGGGCCGGAGCCTGGGTTGTTGGAGGGTTAGGAACCCTTATTTCTGGTGCCCTCGGCGGAAGAGGGTTGGCGGGGCGAGCAGGAAGAACTGGTGGTGTGCTCCCTGGGCCAGATTGTATGAACTGGCCAATGGCCGCTCGAAGATAGACTTTGATTCCGTCTACAAATTCTTTATTATCGCCAATCGAAAGAGGCGAAAGTGCTGCTTCGACACCGCTGATTGCAGTCGAGCAGATTGCGAGTCGGGCGTTTATTTGCGTCGTGCGACGCTTTTCGGCCTCCATCACTGATTGTAGCTCTGGTGGAAACTCCATTGCTGATGTCGATGCTGCGCCTTTAGAGGCTGGCACAGCATTGTTTCCTGCAGATGATTCTGCACGTTCGGTTGTCTTTTCTCGAACAACTTCCTTTCCTTTCCTTTCCTGGAGCTGCTTGCCAAAGGGGGCAGTTCGACGGGGGTTTTGGTCTTGGGACCATTGTTTTCTGCTCTGATCGGTTCAGAATCAGTCATCTCTTGATCGGGAAGATTTGTGGACTTCCCTGGGACAAAGGCCTCACTCGCAAATAGGCTTGATAATTTTTGCGCGAGGCCAGTAGGTTTTGGACACAATGATGTCCGTTCAAAGCCGGCTGAAGTTGTCGGCTTTGGGCGATTTTTTCTCACCGGAGTCATTTTAAATACCTCATGACGGTTAACAATTCGAGAAGTCAAGCACAGAAGTGATCATAGGAATGGAAAATGGGAAAAAGGGAATTTTCGAATTTCTCGAATTGATTGATTGATTGATTTTATTTTTAGGTCCTAAGCTAAGCTCTATATCTCCTAGGAGTCAAAGACCGGTGTACACGGCCGAGATCATGCTTCCCACATACCCGACTTGGTCTCACCGCGTGACTCACTACACAACAAGTAGCTAGTTATAATAAAGACAATAAATGCCCACACAGACTCCCATAACCAAAATTCCAAATCCCATACTCCTGTTTGTGGTTGAAAAATGACACTTCTGGTCTCATTTTCCTACCTGCCATACATCGTGCCACGACTAATTACCACCGTCTCCGCTGAGAGCTGGAGACGGAGTCGCAGGTGGGCCCCCGAAGCAGCCGGTTTCCTGCGCAAATTTTGTAAAGTTCTCGAGACACTTAGGCCCGAGAAGCTTGTGGACAAAGTCGTGATGTGACATTGTACCTCGTAGTCGACGCGTCTGGCGTGCGTGCAGTCGACAGTGAATGAAGTGGAAAGGCGTTGTTTCCTCTCCACACGCACACTCCATGGAAGCGGCGAAGTTGTTGAAACGACGATGGCATGCAGCGAAGTTTCCGTGTCCCGTGCGGGCTGAGATCAGTTTACGAAGTAGCCGCCGGGAAAGTGCCAGCTCGTGTGGCTTGCGTCGTCGCATGAGAAGACCCAGATTTTGATACTTAGGTGGACATACTTCTTCCCACCAGTCGTCGAGAAGCGTTTGACGTTTCCGGTTCATGAGCCGACGAACGTACGCCAACGTGACGGAGCCAGGCTGGCTCTCTTTACTTGGAAGTTGTCGGAGGCCGGAGCGTGCAGCTCTATCGGCCTCTTCGTTTCCCTGTATCCCAGAGTGGGCTGGTATCCACTGGACCGAGACTCGAGCCTTTTCTGATAACGCTCTAAATTGTCGCACGTCGTCGAGACTTGTTGTGGCAGTTCCCGTAAGCAGTGCCTTCACTGCAGACTGACTATCCGACAACACGTTGATCCGCCGCCTGCTGTCAATTCCACTGTTCTCCCTCTCCAACAATCCCAGCGCGGCTTCCAAGGCCTTTGTTGCCCCTACAATTTCCGCATCAAGCACTTCACCACCATGCTTGATGCCGCATCCCTTCAACATAGTTTTTCCATCTCTCTTCAAGACGAAACCCCATGCTGAGCGACCATGTCCCTCCGACGATCCATCCGGGTAAGCACAAATATCCGATGCTAGTACTTCTCCAAGGAACCGAGTAGCCTTTTCCTCCTCCTCTTTCCTTGGGCCAGAGCTCGAAAAATAGCATGGCGGCGGCAGAGGCTCGGCGTCTTCCGCGTCCGGGAGTTGACGGTAGGCCCGCTGTACTCGTGACATCTGGATCCCCGGATTCTTGGGTACCCGAGCAGACTTCTTGTACTTCCGTGTTCCAACGTTTGGACACACGGCGGCACGAGTCCGGAGCGGATGTCGGTTGTCTAGTGAGTGCAGTCGAGCCGAAAACCGTAAGCGGTTCCCTTCCAGAATGATCTTTCCAGTTGGGATACCTCCTTCGCGATGGAGAACAAGATTCGATGTCGTTTTCATTACCGGAAGGGGAGCGCGCAGCCCTGTCAAGATTGCCTTGTCGATCATCTCGCAGAAGATGCTGGTTCGAGGTGTGATGATTCCCCTAATGTTTGGACGTTTGAGGCCGGGCCACCAAACATCTGATCCAAAAGTTGCTATTGGGACAATACAAGTATCCACTGCTCGAACCAGTGCCGCAGGAGCGGCTCCTCGATACGCTGAGTTGAAACGGCGCATGTGCTGGGCAACCTTCAATGCCTTTACACACCAAGTTGTGACGTGGTGTTTGAAGTCCAGTCGCGGGTCTAGGTGTATTCCAAGCCAGCGTATTTGGTCTGCTGGCTCGATAGTCACGCCGTTCACACGAATAGCCACCGGATTCTCGCGTTTTCGTCCGGGAAACTGGACTATCTCCGACTTGTTAGTATCAAAAGAGACTGCATTGTTACTTGCCCACTCCAGAAGATGATCCACTTCCTTCTGTACAGAAGCGGCCGACTCAGCAATGTTGCGTCCGAACCCTAGGATCACGACATCGTCTGCGTAGCTGAACCTCATTCCTGGGTTGCCGCTTCGCATAGGCTCTGCCATGTATAAAAGGAAGAGAAGTGGCGATATTGGTGATCCCTGCGGAACCCCACACACCAGCTCTCTCTGCCCGGTTACCCCTCCAGAGTATTGGACTTGTACCTTTCGATGTGCAAGAAATGAAGCCGTCCATCGAAGAATCGAGTCTGGCCACCCCTGCTCTTCCATCCTCCTCACCAAACGGTTGTGGAGTACTGCATCGAATGCGCCTTGGACATCGAGAGTCGTGAATGTGGCCACCCATCCCTTGGTGCTTGCCTCTTCGATGTCGTGGACTACGCAGTTGACAAGGTCGTTTGCCGACCTCTTAGGGAGCGCTCCGAATTATTGGTATCCGACAAAGTCGAGCGTTACTGCGAGATGGGCCATCCGCTTCGCCAAGAGTCGTTCCAGTCCCTTACCCAAGCATGACAGAAGTGCGATCGGTCTCCAGCCCTTGACAGTCGGTGGATCTCGGTTCGTCTTACGTAGGAGCACCACTTCAGCCAGCTTGAAGCAGGATGGGTGGGTGCCGAGTCTGATGCAGGCGCGGAAGAGAGTGCCGACAAATGGTCCAATCGTCTTCCAACATGTTCGCAGAAGCTCCACAGAGATCCCGTCTGCTCCAGGCGCTGTGTTGGCGCAGCCTACGGTGCACATGCGAATCTCCTCGTCCGAGACATGGTCGTTCCAGGGGATTCGGTCGGTACTCGGCGCATCGAGTGGCGGTAGGTCGTCCGTCGCTTGGTGTCGTGCCAAAAGAGCATCCCGGAGTACCGCTGCTCGCTCGGCCGGATCGGAGTACACCTTCCCTTCGTGATTAAGTGGAGGGGGTGGCTTGCCTGCCTTGGTTCGGCCGAGCGCATCAGCTTGAACACATCAGTTGGTGTCGTGATCGCTTCGACTTGACGCGTCTGGTACTCTTTCCTTGCCGCTCTGAGGGTTGAGCGCAGCTTCTTCGAATGTATCCATCGCTGTTCCGGAGTCACTGCTGCACAATATTCCATGTGAGCTAGCTTGCATTCCGGAGTCCACCAAGGCGCACATTTGCCGTGTCTTTTGTTCCTTCGTGTTCCTGCTGCTTTGAAAGCGTTAGTAAGGCCGGAACAGAGATTTTTGGCGTATTCATCCACCTGACAAACCGAGTCCAACACTGGTGGCGGGTGAGTGAATTGCGCCACGGTTTCACGGATCCGTAAATAGAATTTTAATACTAATATTAATTCGTGATAAGATGAAGGGGTAGTTAATTAAAACCATCAATTTAATAATAGCTTCCCCTATACAATTAGTCATGTAAAACGTCATGTAAGGATATACAAGGGAGTCATGAAGAGAAGGACAAGAACACAGCCATCAATGCGAAGATATTGGCAAGAATTGATTACGATTAATTCCGGCTGGCAAATGCTTCTACTCTTGTATATAATAGTTGAGCGTGAGAGAGATTTACTGCTCACGCAACGTCTTCTTTATTTACCCTTTACAATACATTTGTTTACCCATCTCTTCTTCGAGAAGACCATTTATCCATTGCCCAGTTCTTCATCAGCAAGACCCACGTGTAACACCTACTGCAACTAGTTGCCCATTCATCTCTTCCTAGAGAAGACCTGTCATTCCTTTGACCCATTTACAACCTTCACTTACCACCTAGATCTTTACTAGGCTATACAACGCACCCCGTGGAACACTATCAAACCCTCATCCCTGAGACACGGCAAGGGAGAACCTCGGAAAGTTTCCGCGCGTTACCCTAATCGGCGATGGCTCATGGTCCCATTTTCCGCATCCGGTGGGGACTTGTCCTCGAATCGGAAGATGGTCGCTGGTTATACACTCGCTGCGACCCACCCATGCTTGGGCCCCGTTGATGTTGGTCCAGGCAAGATCCAGCGTGTTTCCGGCTCGATGCGTTGGCTCGCCCACAATCAGACAAGTGAGATTATGGCGTTCCGCCCATCTCTCAATTTCGATTCCTTGTCCGCGTGGGCGGGCAGCATCTGGTTGCCATGCGCGGTGCACCGCGTTGAAATCGCCAGCCACGACGGATCGTGGTGGTGGGTCCCAGCTGAGGAGTGGTCGAATAGCCGTCGGGTCGTTCGGGTCCTTGTACACGTTGAGAAACGTGACTCCGTTTACCACAACCCAGCAGTAATCCGCCGTCGGGGGATGGCAGGGAAAGATTTGTCTTGCCGAAAGGTTCCCTGTATTGATTCGTGTATAAGTCACAGCCCTGGGTCGAATGTTTACGCCGCCATGTGGTATATGACAGTCGTATCCAGGGTGTGACTTTGTTTCCTTTGTGGCTTTTTTCCACGAAGGTTCTTGTATTAACACTACATCGACGCCTAGCTCGTAAGCTCGGGAAAGCGCGATGTCGTGTGATGAGCCTCCCCTACCTACGTTGATCGACATAAAACTTATCGTAGGTGGGAGGCTGGAAGGGACCCGTGAGGGGCCCTTCAGGAAGACTCAACAAGATTCGTCGTTCCTGTGGCCGTGGCATCGGAGGCGACGTCGGTCATCAGAACTTCGAAACTGTTGTTTGATTTCACCACTTCGGGTGAGGCTTGCTTTTACTTGGCTGCCGCTTGTAATGCTGCCTCAGCGCGACGGGCTGCAGCTTTAGCCCTCACCACGGCCGCTAGCTCGCGTTGGCTCGCGATGCGAATATTGGCCAGTTGCTCTTTGCTAACGGGTCCGGCCTTAGTTGGGCGCGCCAGGCAGGTTCGACTGTCGGACCTGTGCGGTCCTCCGCAGTTGCGGCACTTGGTGTGAGCACGGCACTCGTCTGTCGAGTGCATCGTGGAGGTGCAGTTCCCACAGGCTTGAGCGCGAGAGCAACCGCGCGTTCCATGGAACTGCAGGCAGCGTTTGCATTGCTGCACAGTCTGTCGCGGCTTGTGTGGGACCGCGACGCCCGAGTCGTCGAACAGGCGGAATCCTTGTCTTGGTGCTGCTCCCTTCCTGAAATGGGCAAGCCATGACTGGTATGGAGCGTCAAGGCGAGTTTTCCCGTGGGGCCGTACCTTGACTGGCACGGCCTTTGTGACTCGCGTGATCTCCTCGATTACCATCTCCTCCGTCACATGCACCTTTCCGAGGAGGGTGTGGATGGCGACAGGGACCGTCGAGATCCGGAGCGCGACAAGGTCCGAGGCCTCATCTAGCCTTACCTCGATTGGGAGGAAAGATTCCGCCGCGCTCAATAGGAGCTTGCGAGATTCCAGGTTCTTCGCTCTGAGTGCGAAGCCAGTTGGGACACGGTAGACGTGTTCAATTGCTGCCTGAGGCGCGTTGGTCAGCTGCGCCACCGCTTCTCTGATGCCAGCTGGCGAAAGATTTCGCCACTGATGTTTTGATTTTAGCCGGAGGAACAGTCGGTTGTCCGGCGAGGACGAAGGAGCCGTCTTGGCCGATTTCTTGGTCGGCGGGGTCGGCTTTTTCGGGGCACCACTTGCTATCACTGGCGTCGGGTGATTTGGTAACTGATTCCCGGCTACAGTTGTCCAGGTTGGAGTTATCTGGGGGACCGCGACGGCAGGCTTTGCCGGCCTGACGGTCGACGGTGAGAGTGTCCCGCTGCTGCTGACCTGCTGGCCGATGGGGCGGGGAGGGAGGATTGTCGGCACTGGTGTGGTTCCAGTGCGCAGGAAGTGGGCGAGGGCGCCCCTCAGACACACGTTCATCGCGTCCAAGTATTCTTTGTTATCTGTCGTTTTCATGGACAGGATAACACTTTCCAATGTTTGTAGCACCGTTGACCCTATCTCGAGCCTGGCTGAGGTGTTTGCAGCCCGCTTTCTTTCGGCTTCGAGTAAAGCCTCTATTTCCGGCGGGTGAATTGGCGTGGTTCCGGTGGGAGCACCGCCAGCAGGTTGGTTATCGCGCACAGTCATCCCGGGAATCGAGGCCGGGGCTGGCGGAAGTTGTGAGGCATTTGCTGCCTTTGCGTTATGGGGGTCTTCCGTTCCCCTCGGTGTGCTCGCGGTTGGTGTCCGCTTTGCTATCGGAACCGCGATTTTTCGTGCCGCAACGCGTGCGGATTCTGGCATTGCTTTAGCCGAGACTACTTTCTCGATGGCAATCGTTGGTGCTGTTGACGCCTTCTGGGAGCTCTCTGCTCCTGCAGTTGCCCAACGCGAGTCCTTTAGGCCCTTTCTGATCCAAGCATCAATTATGGGAGTGGCATCCTCCATCTCAATGTCGGTTTTGCCGCTTTCTTCCATCTGCGCGATTATATCGGCTTCCATCCCTTCGAGATCGATGTCGTTCTGCGTCAGTCCCTTTGTTGTCGCTTTTTGCATTGCAATGCTTTTTGCTTTGTTCAGCATTTGCTTCTGTGATTCCAGACGCGTCTGGTGGTTGTGCTTTACTACTTTAGTGGTTAACACAATTTTCGCGGGTTTCGCGGATTTTGGGGGTACCGGTGCCATGTCAAGGCTGAGTGGCGCGGTACCACGAGAAATTGATCTTTCGATATACGACGAGTGATTGGAGGGGGAAAATGGGAAAAAGGGAATTTTCGAATTTTCGAATTTCTCGAATTGTGCGGGTTGTTTGTTATTTAACCTCTATCAAAAACCCAAATGGGCAAAGGACGCTAAGGCTTACTGCCTCAGTTGTTGGAGTGCTACGACTCCCTAACCGAGGGAGGCGAGATCTGATTAACAATTAAAGAAAATATCCGATGACCAAGACACAACTATGATAAATGATAGAAAAGATGTATACGAGAAAAATAAAAAATAAAAATAAACCCCTTTAGTGTAAACGCAATACCCACGAATGAGAGGTCAAGTTAATGTTGATAAACTAGTACAAAGCAAGCTGAAAGTTTTCCACGTTAACTTCTATTTTTTCAAAGTCCCATCTGATCATATGACGCTCCGGTCGATATCTTCAAGATCTTGAAAGGGTTTAAGAAAAAAGTCCGCTTGGCTACGGCAGCGATTCGTGATGATCCTGTTACCTGGGAAACTGCTGGATAGCTAGTGTGCTGTGCTGTATGAGAGGTGCGCAGGCCCTGCGTAGTGTCAGAGAGTATAACGCATCCTGCTTCTGTCTGGAGGCGGATGTATGCCTTAGAGAAGATCTTCCGGATGACAATAACCTGCGATTGTGTCTTAAGTGGATTAGAGGGTTGTGACTGTTGTAATAAAACAGTTCTGCATCAGTACCGATGCAGGATCTCTGTCTGTGCACTACTACATGTAACTCTTAATTCACTTATAACTAGATTCCATGTTTAATATAGTCACGTCTGTTTCTTGTCTTAGTCGCAGGGGTTCACTAAAACACAAGGCTAAAACATCATTTTGATAATGTTGTCAAGTTGAGACATTGGCACGTACCTCATCAATCCCCCAACTTTCGTCATACCAAGTTTAATTCCTGTATATAGATGTAGTCTCTCCTACCTCCAGAGATCTTCAGTTAATTGTATTAACTGAATATCTCTGAAGGCTATATTCATCGCTCCTCTCGTCAACTCCACAGCTTTACATCTAAAGCCCCGTTCACCAGCTCCTGTGCTCGAATACTACTCTTCCTTCCCCTCCAACAGCCCGAAATCCCTCTCGATCTTTAACCTCACAACAGTGGCCGTAGCTCACAAGTTGGGTCGTGTGCTAGATGAGGGCCGTGACAGTGGATACACCGCGGTAGGCAGGTATTTCCAGCCGGTGCAGCGCAGAGGTTATTGTGATCCTTCTCTGTGTATTGAGTAGACCCACAAAGACGGCATCTTGTGGCAGAGGAACAAGCGCGGCTGTTGTGCCAAAGCCAGCACGTCCTACACTGTACTACTGATGAGCTTTTAGGAAGTATTCGGGTGACGGTGCGGCATCCAAAGAAATAGAGAATGCGTGAAAGACGACTATGGTCTTGAGGAAAGCGGACAATCCAGCATGTATCTGGGCTGTCTGGATTCGTCTCATTATCCTGGGACGCGAGCACAGATACGGGAGTAGCGCTAGTTGCTATTACGGCCTCGGTTAAGACTGGATCGAGATAGTATTGCATGTTTAGGTTTATCGTCCCGTATAATCGAGGGACATTTTCAATCCTATAGGAAGTCCAGGGCGAGGCTTTCTCAATGGAAGCAGTCCCAAACAGGTCAACTGATGCCAGTTCCTCGTTTAAGGTATCGGCGTTACCAGCGCTAGTGCGTAGAGAAAACCCTGTATTTGTTGACATAACATTTGATAAAAGTTGGCTTTGACTGCCAAGCTTAGACTTCAAGTGCGTTTGTATTGCATAGCCCAATGCGGTGCGTAGAGGACCGTTGGAGGAGATGCGGACAAACAATCTGTCGTCTGGTTTGGTGTTTGCGGTTCGTGCGTGAGCATTTAGCTTCTGTGCATGTGATGGGAAACGCCATTAATATTGCGGTCACGTGGAAGAGTTTACGCTCGTACGCGATTGTATTTAATATCCCTTGTCCTTTCCTAAATCCTGTCTCCTGTGTAGACAATCTTATTCACCAGATTAGACCTCGTCAATCTTCCTCTTGACCATCCCTTGACAGTGCGCCTCGTTTGGTAGCGCCTACATAGCTTTGGGAAGCGTTTACTTTTGCTGTCTTCATAGGGCGGGGTTTCTCGATAGCTGAGGTACCGTACATATATGCGTTGAAGTGCTTAGCAGCATCAGTTGCTAATTCTGAGGTGCAGTTGCGGAGGGATTGAGCTTGAGACTCTGGTAGAAAAGCGTGAGAAGAGCAATGTTCGTCGAGAAGTCGCGCTAGTGAGCCAAATTAAATTTCTGCTTCACGAGCTCTAGAGGCTGCTAATTGAGAGGCTTCGAGGAGAGACAGTTGAATGGGACCGAGGGTTTGGTTTTCAGGAGGGTCATCATACGAGAGATTTAGATTTGAAAGGGAGTTTTGGGGGGCGTCTAGGTCAATGGGTGGGTCTAAGCAATTTTCTTGGAAGACGATAATTCACTCTTGACGTATTCGCGGGTTATAAAAAGAGATGGTTGTGGGGCTCAATTCGTATTTATATTGTCGTTACCGGTTGGGCAAGAAGTCTGCGTGTCATGTTGTGTTGAGCAAAATCCAGGTCACGTGAAAGTGGCCTTCGGATATTACACAAGAGGCAGGAAAACATATCTCTCGTCCCATTTAAGACACAAGCAATGGACATTAGAATTGGGTCTACAGGGTTGGATCACTCGTGGGCTACGAATGACGTATTTAGGGTAGGAAAAGTGTGTTGTTGTTTCACTAAGTCTTTATTAATATAACAATTGTTAGAAATAGAATAATTGGGGCTATCAAGTAGGCCACGTTGATACACACGTGACTGCGAATTCTGTACTTCGTTACACTTCGGCAGTAACATGAATTAATGCGCTCTACAACCTCAATGACTGAGGGGTCATTATTTCCTTAATAACAATCGTTATTTCATTTCAATATACCCGCGAGACCTGAAGTCCCTTTTTGCTTCTAATTATTTGTGCTTTAAGAGCATATTGAAATGACAGGCCATAAGTAACCAAAAACTATCTACATAGCATCTTCAAAGAGCGATTGTAATTGTTCAGTCTGTTCACTCAGCTCTTCTTGTAAGCCAGGTGCCAACTTTAATACTCTCTGCTGTGGCATGGCACCCGCTACTAGACTATCAAGGTGCTCTCTACCGAACCCTAATCCTCTTAAGCCTGATGGCTGGTCACCTAAATCTTGTAAAAACTTAGAAATTGCCTCTGCGAGCACGGCACCGGCACTCTCTCGTTTCACATTTGATATATCAACGCCAAAACACTCAGCCGCTTTCAGATGCCGCTCAGGATTCGAAGCGCCTGTAAATCTGAAGACAGCTGGAGCAGTAACAGCCACAGATACCCCATGTGGGATTAATGGTAAATCTATGGCATAACCAGGATGTTTGTAACCAGGATTTAGCCCTGAAATTGGATAAGACATTCCTATTTTAATTTAGATGGGCTAATGTTATTTCAGGTACGTAGTAAATTAGAGATTAATTGTTCAATTTTATCTCATCTTAAAACTGGGAATTCTTACCGTGGCAGAGATGTACGCCCGCGTTTCCAAACCCAACTCCGGCTAAAGTAGCAGCGAGAAGCATCTCGCTTTGAGCCTCATAATCTTCTGGATCGTTTTTTGCTCGTGGGAGATACTTTATTGTATTTCTTAGCGCTTGTAGAGAAAAAATGTCGCTGATTGGGTTTGCTCCTTGATATGCTGGTCTGTTGATTGGATTTGTCGGTCGCGGTTTCCGCTCATTATACGGGATTGCAGTCCAGCTTTCTAGACTATGGCATAGTACATCAAGGCCCGAGCTTGCATGAACTGCTGCAGGCATAGTCCGAGTATTTAAGGGATCACATATGCCGAGGAGCGGTTTCAGATTTCTGTGGGCAACACCTGTCTTCGTTCGAAGAGAATCTATATCAAAGATGGCTGTACCAGTAGTTTCAGAGCCTGTACCAGCTGTTGTTGGTATAGCAATGAGTGGCTTCAATGTCTTGCTTATAGGTCGACCTTTGCCGAGTGGCTTGTTGACAAAATCCATCAATGTGGAATCGGGATAACAGGTAAGAAGGTTCATGAGCTTAGCAGTATCAATGACGGAACCGCCACCGACAGCAAGAAAAGCATCTGGTTGGGAACTTCTAGCGAACTCTATTGCCTTCAATATACTCGAAATCTGTTAGCTGAACGAATGTTATGTGATGAAAAGGTGTAAATCGGATACAGATCAAGAACCAACCTAGTTTTTAGTCGGGACAAGAAATTATACCTACGAGCTTTGTTTTGGTTCAACGCGGCATCCATCATAGATGAAATAATCAATTCCGCTTCTCTCCAAGCTTTGTATGGCTTGTTGCATCCCGTACAGATCCTTTACTGTTTTATCTGTGACAACACAAACTCGGTTGGCACCTAAATTCTCTAGATCCATGCCTACTTCTCTTGTAGCTCCTGCTCCGAATCTCACGGACGACGAGGCCATCTCAAAGGCATACTCTTTCTGTTCCGAGGTACCAATTATTCCCGAACTGCTTAATTGGAGGTTGCGTTTGGCGTGCGCCTGTAGAGCTTTCGAGGGTTGATTTTGATGAGAGTAAGATGGACTTCCATGGCAGGGACAGGACGGAGGATACGTATATTGGAAAGTACGGAGTAGATTGACTGCTTTGTTAGCTCGCTGCAACAAAGTATCAGTTGACTAGGAATATAACTATATAGTCCTTAAAACACTCACCGACGGAGCTACACGTATAGCAGGGACCATTGATGGAAAGAAAGACGATCAAATTGCGGGATTTCCAGGCGGCAAATGGGCAGTAGAAGAATTATTCAAATTTCATCTATCGCAATTTTCACAAGAACCGTGATATATGGAAGAGAAGGGATATACAAAGCATAGATAATGACATACAATGTCAGCTTCATGTTTATAAAGACGTCAACGACGCTTTGTCTGGGAGTTGACCAGCTTCACGAGACGTCCGTTCGCCCATACGTCATGGTATGTGAGAATCCAAACGCTATATGAATCCTAAATTTGGCGGCTTAGGAAAAGGTCAAGCTGCATCTACTCTAATCGTTCTACGAAACAATAGAATAGAATTAAATTTAATCCCTACTGAGTCTATGGCAATGAAGGACTACTAAAGATACCTAAATAACTTCCTAACTTAATAGTAAATTTGAAAATTGTCTTGTTTGATAGTTACCAATGGATACTGAGGGTCATGCCCTTCTACGGAACAATATCAAAGGCTTAGAATGTCACTGGGGTCTTGGATTTTTAAACAGATCCGCTGACAATTATCGGACCCTGGACAGTCGTGTGGATCTTCTTACCCCGCTCCCCGTGGTTATAGTGGGGTAGTTACTCCGTCCGGCGTTACCATTGCCCCTAAAATACACCGTCAGACGTTAACAAATGGAACCTCGCACGACCAAATATTTCGATCTAAATCCACATTTTGGTAAGAGATATAGAGTTATTTTCCTAGTGAAGTGGGGCAATGATTCTCAATCAGGGCCTGCTCGAATAATTAATACTTCTGCATTGATAGACAAGGCGGGAACACGAATGCGGCATGTGACCTGATAAGGTTAGCGTATTTATGCTCAGCAACCAGCTCACGTGCCGTCGCGACGCTTAATGTCGTCATTATCAATGATATTGGGCGCCGTTGTACCATAAAATAAGTCATGACTTATGCACACTTCCAAGATTAATATAGAGAGCTGTGAATGACGAAATCAGACGATACGTTTTGAACACCCACTCCATTTCTTGTCGCTGGCAACGTTTCCTGTCTTCGAATCTAATGCTTATTATTTTAGCTACATAATTCCCATGTAACTACGCTAGCGCTGATGATTCTCGGGCTACCTACCACTCTCGCGCGAGTCCAAGTCAATCTTACCACATAATACCTTGCCCCATCGACCTCTCGGGCAGTCGCTTCAGTTTCAAATGTAATCCTGCCTTATCAAACATCAGGTATCTCTCACTTTTTAATCCTAAGCCCACTTATATCTGCCGGGGGAGATAAGTCATAATATACAGTGCCTCTAGGATCTGAGGAGGTAGAAGGCTGAACACCTGTCAGTGGTGTCCTCTACGAACTTGGGAGTGAAATATTCTCCCAGAGCCGAGATTCAGTCACGAAAAAGGGTGGATTTCAGAGTTTTTGTCGAGTTGGCGATCGGGAGGAGTGGTGTTGGCTCAATTTTGATCGAAAATCCGACTTGCAGAGATCTCACGAATGCACAACTCAACGAAATCAACCATTTACACCCCAGATAGGAACCGCAGACAAGCTATAACCTGCCTGATGTTCGTATTACAACAACCGACGCCTTCGAGATCTTGTTTTTTGTTTCTCTGGAAAATCATTCCCATCCAAACTCATCTCGTGGCCCTCTCCACAGTCATCTTACCTCCTACCGAAGCAATCCCATACCTCCAAAAGCCAAATCGCCAACTAAGAAGCAAGAGGATGTCCGACCCTCCGCAACTGCCAGTCACTGTGAAGGTACGGTCGAAATACCGCCCTTAGATGCGTCCTCACCTCGGCGAAGGGCACCAACAACACGACCTGCGACAAATCGCCACCGACGAAATACGTACGACATATAGCCGGCACACCAACTAGAGCGTTCGAGAAAGCCTGGGGCACCAGTGCCTCGGTCTTGAACTCTCAGTCGCGTTTTCGACCTCCACGGTTAGCGGTACGGCAGCGACGGGGTAAGGCTAGAGGGGTGGACATTCTACAAAGTTTCTGGGATGACGAGATCGGCCGAAGGACAGAGGGATGCTACATGAAGGAACGAAAGGGAACACAAACCGAGGAGGCCTTGGTGGGCAACTGGACGAGGCCTCCAATGAAGAAAACGACCCCTGAATGAGATGAGGAGATGCTAAGGTGAGCCAAAGCTGGAAATGAATCGAAGGGAAAAATTACAGATCGCGGAGGTGTCAAGGGCTCGGGCGGGTGGTGGCCGATGCTGAGGAGGAATTTTCGCTTCGGCGCGCCAAAAGGGGGTTACCTGGACGGTTGGGCTTGACATGATTCAACACATGGGTGAAGTCTGAGGTGGTCCGGTCATTCAGGTGGGACGAGGTAGATGTAATTAATGGTAGTTAACCTGATCCGGCCCGGCCCCACCCGTGCTTAAGCTCCAGTAGGAGTGCAACGGTAGTCATGTATGTGTGTTTTGTTTTTAATTTTAAAGTCCTAAGCTAAAGCTCTAGGTCCACTATCGGTACAAGACTGGTGGAGCCGGTGGAGTTCTCTGCGTACAGGCCCAACTCATTCCAACCGCGGGAACCTCAACAAAAGTAGATGAAGTTAACAACATAACTTAAATCAAAACTAAAATCAAAGCGTAAATCAAACAAAAAAACTGAAAAAAACTGAAAAAAATAAATAATAATTTAGAAGAATTTCATATGTGGTCCAGATCCCGCGCTTCTCGCCCGTTTCCTTCCCTGTCACATCTTCCAAGTGAATTTTCCTAATCTCCGCTGAGAGCGAAAGATGAGCTCTCAGGTAACCTTTGCTGTCGGCTGGTTTCCTGCTTTTTGTTGTGAAAGTTGTCGTAGACTTCACCAAGGACTGCCGAGTCCTCAAACTTCTTCTTCGGTTTCTAGAATTCCGAAACCCGATCCCTCCGCCATGGAGACGTCCTTCGCAGAGGCGTTCCTCGCCTCTTCGTCTTTTTTGTATGCAGCTTTGACACGGGCAAAGTCTGCATATCTTTCTTGCTCGACTCTGCGAATTGCTGCGAGCTGTTCCTTGGTCACCGGTCCATCTTTTCTCGGTCTGGCTTGGCAGTGCCGAGAGTCCGATCGGTGAGGTCCCCCACAATTGCGACATCGTGTGAGGGCCTTGCACTCCACTTCCGAGTGCATCTTTGAGCCGCAGTTCCAGCAAGATGGAGCGCGAGAGCATCCGCGGCTGGCGTGATAGCCAAGACAACGTATGCACTGTTCGAGTTGGGGACGAGGTCGGAAGAGCTTCGCAGCTCCAGAATCGTCGAAGAGGCGGAATCCAGGTCGGGGCGTGGACTCGCGAGGAAAGAGGGCTTGCCAGTTCTCGTATGGCGCCCCAGGCTTGCAGTACCCGTGCGGACGGACAAGAAACGAAACCGATTTCGTCACTCGCGTGACTTCGTCAGCAACCATCTTTGCCGTGATCTCGATGGGACCTGCAAGTGTGTTTATTGTCACCGGTACGGTGGCAATTTGCAAGGCAACCAGATTTGACGCTGGTTCCAGTTTGATTCCAGATTCGCTCCGTGACATGGAGGAATCTAGCAGCTCTTTCCGAGCGAGTTCGTTCTTTGCTGTCAGTGCAAAGCCTGTTTTGACCCGCTGAACCAACGTGATGTTGTCTGCAGCGGTACCAAGCACCTGTGACACAGCTAATCTTACGCCAGTTGGTGACAGGAGTCGGTGGGGGTGGTTAGCTTTGAGGCGTAGAAAAAGTCTCGTGTCGACTTTTGTCCTCGGATTGACACTTTTTGCTTTTGGGGCGGGCGGTGCTGCCTTTGTAGTCGACGGCCCGGCGCTGCGGCCTAGACCTACACGGGCTGCTGTGGCCCAAGTCGTCTTTGGTGCCGGAGCCTGGGTTGTCGAAGGGTTAGGTACCCTAATTTCATGAGCCCTCGGCGGAGGAGGGTTGCTGGGGCGCGCAGGGAGAGCTGGTGGAGTGCTCCCTGGGCCTGATTGTATGAACTGGCCAATGGCCGCTCGAAGGTAGACTTTGATGCCGTCTACAAACTCTTTTTCGTCGCCAATCGAGAGAGGCGAAAGTGCTGCTTCAACACTGCTTATTGCAGTGGAACAGATTGATAAACGGGCCTTGATTTGCGTCGTGCGACGCTTCTCGGCCTCCATCACTGATTGCAGCTCCGGTGGATATTCCGGTGCTGATGTCGAAGCTGCGCCTTTTGAGGCTGGCACAGCATTTCTTCCGGCAGGCAATTCTGCACGTTCGGTCGTCTTTTCTCTGACGACCTCCTTTCCTTTCCTGGGACTGCTTGCCTCGGGGGCCAGCTCGGCGGGTTTCGTGGTCTGTTGACCATTTATTTCTGTTCTGATCGGGTCAGAATCAGTCATCTCTTGATCGGGAAGGTTTGGAGACTTCCCAGGGATAAAGGCCTCACTCGCAAATAGGCTTGATAATTTTTGCGCGAGGCCAGGTGTTTTTGCAGGAGCCCTCGGGCGGACTCTCGCGTTGTCCAACATTGAGTTGGGGAGCTTTTTTCGAACAGGTGGCATGACGAAAATGCCAGTGACTCGATTACAATTTATTGAAGGGATGCGACGAGCGCGAGAGGGAGGGAGAGGGGGAGAAGGGGAATATTCGAAAATACGAATTTCAAAAAATTGTGGGTGTGTGTGTGTGTGTTTTATTGTACTACTTGAGTCTATGACTATCTAGCACATTGGGCTCCTCTCTGACCCAGGCCACACCTTGTATAGTGCTCCTATCCTCTTTTGTTACTTGAAAGATCATTGATATATTCCTCTTGATGAATAGCCATTCAGCTCAGTATTTACCCGTGGAATTCAGCCACCTTTTCCACGGAACCTTCTACCCAAAAAAAATAAAAATGGTAGCAATGGAAACTGCGTGCGCGGGAAAAAGTCTCAAAAAACCTGCAGCCCCAGCCAGGCGAGGCCTAGACACCGGGACCACATGAGGTGCGCATATTCATCTATATCTCCCTTCTTTGTAACAGTCGAGGTCGACTTGATCCAATCAACCATCTCCGTATCGGGTGCTGGGTAAGCTCCGGAAACTCATCGGATGGCTTTTCCTCCATGATCAATGGTGGCTGACGAGTAGGGCTCCGACCCTACCATCTGATCTGATCGTGGTTAGCTTCATGATATTGGTGATAGGGGAATGTGTTGAGAGATGAAGACGATACAGACCGCGAAAGCGATTGGGAATCCTCTTCGAAGTGAGGACTTTGTTACTCAATCTCGGCTCTGCAGACTCTACAGTGAGAGCTGGAGGTTCGTAGGGGACACCACGGACAGGTGTTGAGAATAGTCCCCCCACGGTAGTCATGTAGTCTAGCACGTTGATGAACAAAAAAAAACAAAAACAGCCCTCGATCCTCAACATCACTACCTATTCATCCTATATTCTAGCAAACAATTTCTCTCGAAAAGTCTGCTTCAGAAACTAAAGTTCGCAGGCATCTAACTCGCGATCAATTTATTGAAATAAGAATATTAAGAAGACTTAGCTTGACATCACAAAATAGATCTGATGAACTTGGCTTCACAATAAGGCAAGTACAATTTGCGTGTGCTCGAGATACTGAGAATCCTAAACCTCGCAAAAGACACTCACCAAAATTAAGCGCGGAACAAGTCGATGAGCTTGAGGCTTTCGTGCGGGAATCTCCTGATAATCGTCAGATGTGCTATTTGGAACTAGTGATGGGACCTTTCAGCCACTGGGGATGCAATGAGCATTAACTTTCAAATGCCCTGAATAAAATCGGTTACAGCAGATGCATTGCTTGGAAGAAGCTTCCGTTAAGTGTGGTCAACATGCACTAAATATTTATAGCGGTGATAAAAGAAAATGGACGGTACACAAAGTATTAGGATGGAGCAGACTAATACAAAACATATATTACGCTTTCATTTTAGTTGCGTGCCATATTTTTTTTTTTTTTTTTGATTCATTTAATGTGTATTCAGCTATCTAGCTATGACACATGACCGGTGCTATGTATACATGTTGCATGACTCTTTTGACGTTAGAGACACTCACACTCTGGATTTCATTCGCAAATACCACTATGAGGTATGTTCGCTTACACAAACAGTCGACCCTCCTCCGTAGGTACCCACCAAAGGGAATTTCAAAACCTTTGGTTATCCAAGCATGCCTTCGTCATCCATGCATACCAGCGCCGCGAGAAATTTGGTTGGGTTTTGCTGGATTTGAACCAGCGATCTACTGTCTCGAGTGGGATATGTATCCAAGCTATCCAGACTCTACTTGGCAGACCAGCCAAGACGATGTACCACCGCACCATCCAACCACGGCGGTGTTTAAAGTGTCGCCTGCACTCTCGCAGCCGAAGTCTTGGCACGCACAAAGCTCAATTTGTAAAAACTCCTTGCCAAAATTCAAGATTCCACGCCCGTCGAGACTGTATCCATCCTCTGCATCATCTTATCAACTTGTCCTGATCCCTCTCACATCCATCCCAAGGAATTGTCTTCCAGATTTGTGCGCCACGCTTTGCTTCCTCCGTCGGGTGTAAATATCGGCGTGGGCGTGTATCTGGCGACCAGCTAAGGCCAAAGAAAGTCAAAAAGAAGTGTGGTCATTGGAATGAGGATGTACTAGGTCGTACTTGTAGACTTGATGAGGCTTAGGTAGGATCGATATCGTTGGGAGTGAAAGATTGATATGGTGGAGTATTTTGAATCATTGCCTCGTGGGCCAACTTGTTCGGTATTGCGAAATTTGACTGAACTTGGCTCTGGGAGAATATTTCACTCCCAGGTTCGTAGAGGACACCGCGTACAGGTGTTCAGTCTTGCCCTCCGTTGCGTGCCATACTGAGGACTTCGATGTATACTTTTGTAATACAGAGAAATTATTTTTTGAAATAGATTTGTATTTTTAGATAATAAATTACGCCCCCAGGGCTCCATACATGCAATGAGCAAGGAAGGATGGCAAGACTGAACACCTGTCAGTGGTGCTCTCTACGAACCTGGGAGTGAAATATTCTCCCAAAACCAAGTTCAGTCGAATTTCGCAATATCGAACAAGTTGGCCCACGAGGCAATGATTCAAACTACTCCACCACGTCAAATTTTCACTCCCAACGGGTCCGAATCCTATCCAAGCCTCATCAAGTTTACAATTACGACCTATTACATCCCTATTCCAATGACCACACCTCTCGTCGAATTTCTCTGGCCTCAGCCGGTCACCAAATACACGCCCACGCCGATATTTTTACCCGACGGAGGACACAAAGCGTGGCGCACAAATCTGGGAGACTTTTCTTTGGGATTGGCGTGAGAGGATTCAGGACAAGTTAACAAGATGATGCAAAGGATAGATACAGTCTCAACGGGCGTGGAATTTTGAACCTTTGGCAAGGAGTTTTTACAAATTGAGCTTTGTGCGTGCCAAGACTTCGGCTGCGAGAGTGCAGGCGACACTTTAAACACCGCCGTGGTTGGATGGTGCGGTGGTACATCGTCTTGGCTGGTCTGCCAAGTAGAGTCTGGATAGCTTGGATACATGTCCCACTTGAGACAGTAGATCGCTGGCTCAAATTCGGCAAAACACAACCACATTTCTCGCGGCGCTGGTATGCATGGATGACGAAGGCATGCTTGGATAACCAAATGTTTTAATATTCTCTTTGGTGGGTACTTACGGAGGAGGGTCGACTGTTTGTGCAAGCGAACATACCTCATAGTGGTATTTGCGAATGAAATCCAGAGTATGAGTGTCTCTAACGTCAAGAGAGTCATCCCACACGTATACATAGCACCGTTCATGTGTTATAGCTTTACAGCTGAATACACATTAAATGACCTTAAAAAAAAAAAGAGCAAGGCAGTGTGGTTGCTTGAACATGAAACACCTACACGTGACATAGATGCCAATCTAGTCTTGGCATTACTCAGCAAACACCTACACTCCATGTATATAGATCTCGCTGTAGTTACTCCTTCTTCTCCTTTCATAGCCAATCTATCTTCATTTCCCCAGGCTGCCTCTCTACCATTTTCCCACCTCGTGATTTGATATTAATTGATTTTTTATTTTAAGTGAGGTTCGATGGACAATTCCTTTAGAGTTGAAAACCGTCCCCGTTAATTTTGACTTTCACGGAATATCGTTGGATAGTACCCCTACTTGCTTGACTAGTCGATGAACTAGACATGGGCCTGCATGAAGACCAAACCAATCAAATCAATATTTACAGGGATCGAACCCCAGTCATTTTGACAATTGTACAATTTCCATCCATAAGAGACTGTACAAAGCCCGGGCTTGGTCTATGGGGGACCGTTACTTCCCTGAAGCCCTACATCTTTAGGGATTGTAGAGGCTTGAGGCGTAAAAACAGAAAGATCACCGATGGGCTTGTTAGGTTCGTCTTTCTTGAGAGGCTCCTAAATTTGGGGTGATTGTGCGCGCCAAGGTTACTGTTATGGGTAAATGGCCAGAGGTACTTCTATTGCCAACGAGTCTACGGCACAAACAAGTTGGGCTAAGCTACGACATAGCAACCACGCTCTTTCTAGACTTTTCTGATATTTCAGCATGACCTTGGAAAAGAATTCAAAAGAGACTAAAATGGCAGAGTGTGACTTTCCTAGGTACACATAAGTCTTTGGCGTCCACATGGCTGACCCCTTTAAGCGCGTCAACTCGGTAACAGTATCTTCGGTTTCAATTTTGATGTCGATAATCGAAGAAAGCTGTACCCAGTGGCTTTTGCGATTTTTCCCGGCTACCATTTAGCTGCAAATGGGCATCGTTTCGTTGGCTGGAGAGAGGAGATAATAAAGGGCAAAGGGCTACTCCCAGTGGATGATCGAATGAGGAATAGTGAGGGGTGTTATTGTTCAAGGGGAGTTGTATAGAAGGCATAGGAGGAGATATACTACTGGCATAGGTATCCTTGGCCTGTAGGCAGAGAGGACCTGCATGTCCTACATAGTCAAAGACTTAGACAGGACAATAAAACGAATATGAAAAAAGGGTTTATACGCTGCATGCCAAAATATAGCAGAGTGCAGACGATACTAAATATGTGAGGCTAGATAGTGCAGTGTTGAATTATGCGGATTGATCTCCTAGTTGTAGTCTGAATTGTCTGGACACTCATTTCACTTTGGATAGGAGATGGATGGCTTGAATGCAACAAGATACCACGGTATTCTTGATATTGCGTGTGTGAGTAGGCGACGAAAATATCTCGGGGGTCCAAGGTTTTGAGCTTTCCCCTTGAGTACTCACGGAAGAGGTTCAGTTTGTATAAGTATTGGGATTACAAGTCACTCGAGTGAGTAGGTGAAATTATCGGTTTTTGTATCTTGATCTTCCCATCCTACAGCTATGGACGGAGAGGTATAAGCCTTCAATTGACGCTAATCATATTGAAGTTTAACCCTACAATAGCCCTATCCCCATATCACATTTGCAGCAATAAAACACCTCATAGCAGTACATTTCAATAAAGTCAGGAGCATGAGGTAGATGTCAAGAGCCACGAAAATTTACGCAAAGCAATGATCATGCATCATAGCTACATAACTGAAAACACATTAAATAGTGACATGAAGGATTATTTCTGTATAATGCACGAGAGACCTTAGCTTTTGGAAACGCCATGTGTACCAAGCAAAGCTGTCTCGACTTCTCCGGAAGAGCGCAGGCGAGCGTCTAGATTTCCTTGCGAAAAAGTCACTTGAAGCTCTGCAAGCCAATGACGGCCCACACTCCCTACGTCTTGAGTACTCGTAGGGCCTGTCATTTAAAAGCTTTCCAGTCTTGTCCGAGGAAGGATGGCCGAGTCTGTGACGCGAGAAATCGTCCAGCTCTATCTTTAGGCCGTATTCTCTGCTCAGATATCTAAGGTAATAGTGACGAGGAACCGATATTTCGATTCCACTCTTATGCATGTAGTCTTTGATCCTCTTGCGATTCGCCTTTAAACAAGAATTGCAACGAATAATTGTAGACGGTGCGCATGAAATTTGCCTCTCAAGTAGCTACTCTTCTCACTGACTCCGGTACTTTTGGTCTCGGGTTCGTCTTCGCCAAGGCACCTTTTAATTCATCTTATCGTCCTTTCTTAGTCTATGACTACAATAAAATGAATTAAAAAAAAATACATAGTTATGTTAGAGTATAGAGAAGACTTCGGAGTAAGAATTGCCTGAGAATGGAGAAGAATTTCAGTTTGCTTAATTGACTAATAGACTACAGGTATTATGATATATACAGTGGAATTATAAGAAATAGAGGTTACCCGGAACCGACTCGACTGCAGAAATAAGTGGGACCCCGTACCAGAAAATGATTATCCACTAACTGAGAATACTGGGTCACGCAATAGAAGTACGAACAAACCAATGACTGGATTTGTTCGGGAAGAATGGGATTCAAGCAGACTCTAACGTTGAGTCCGATTGGATCAGAAGTGTGGGATCCTGCCCGAACTCAGATATATAGTTCAGGCAAGATGCATGCAACCACATTGGTCGATAGAAAGAAAAGCAGGAAACTGTATTTCCAACAAGTTATAGACTCAAACAGGACAATAAAAAGAGAATTAAATGAAATTAGTCTATGACTTTGTAGGACACGCAGGTCCTCTCTACCTCCATCCTTACTAAGGAATAACTAATAATTACATCGAGGAGCTATTTTCTTATTCCCAGCGCTAATCTACATAAGGAAATGTTACCCAAATCAGTTACGTGATATAACACCGAACTGTAATCAGATAAAAGGGTTCAAAGAATTCAGAAGTACTTGAAACTCGATAATCCAATGGGAATTGATGATTCTTCCTTGTGAATCTAAGGTGTAAATTCGTCCAGTCGTAGTATATTTTCCTCCATCCCAAGGAATGATCTAGAGTATCCTCAACACAAAGTCTGATACACGCACACAAGTAAGTATTCTCCGCACATTTTGAGGATTGGGACTATTCGTAGCATTGCTTTATCGTGCACATTAGCATTTTAGCCTTCAGATAGGTTTAAACATGATCCTAGTACGAATAAAATGAATAAAGTATGTTGGCGAGTGTTGGAATTTGCTAAGGTCTAAGGTGTCAGTTATGCTAGCCAACCATAATCGGATTATCGTATGTGAATTGTATATAGCATATAAATAATTATCTACTTGTCGATCATAATATCTACGAAATCGCCAAGAAAGAGCAAAACTTTGAAATAAACAACGCATCTTTTCTGTTATAGGCTTATGCCTGGTTATTTTTTGGCTGTTGCCCAATAAATAAGGCTTGAACTATTTCACCTTTCTTAAACACCATATATGTCATATACCCTTCCACGCGACTCATAAGACTTTAGCATAGGCCTGGGCAAAGCTCATGAAAATATATTCTTAAATGACAAATTTGTATTGCATACACGACAACTCGACCGCCAGTCGCGAGTCATCTAAACCACACGCATTACAAACTATTTTAATAATTAATTTGCTAACATTAAAATAAAGATGGATCAAAATAGATAGGGATGCCGGCGTTTGGCGGAGGGGACGTCATGATCTATTTTGAGGATGGTATGAAATGAGGGAATAAGATTATTTTCTTGTAAATAAATAGGAGCCTTTCAGTCATTTCTCTGCCCGTTACATTTACATTTTCATTTGTATCTAGCTCTGATTTCAGTTTGAATGAAACGCCATTCTTAGACCGTCACATTATCTATCCAAATTAGGGCTTGACCCCAAGGATCAACTAGCACATAATTGTAATATTCAAAATAGAAATTAGCTTGTAAATTAAGGAGCCATTTAGGTAAGTATCAAACTGTGGATAGTTTGGAAGCGATCAATGTAGAGTTTAAGGTGTTAGGTTTATAAAGCTTGGAGTTACTTATCATGGGAAAAGGTGTTTCGCTTGGTTTGTAGCGATGGGAACTCTATATCTTCTCACTAGAGATGTTTCGCTCTAAACCATGAGAAACTCGGTTCATGGGGACAAGTTGGGGACAGATAGAGCATTTGCCATTTTCTAGACGTACATAATCTAGATAGTATCAGTAAGAGGAATGGCAGCCAGGAATTAATTGACACTTTTTACTTCTTTCATTATTTAATTGATTCGTAGAGTCTAACAGTAGATCCTTAAGTAGTCTTTCATAGTCTAGGACTCAGTAGAGACTTAAACTTAGATCAATCAATCATCTATCCAATGATTGTCGCAACTTCATACAACAATAATATTATCGCCTCAGTAATTCTAATTTAATAAAGCGTATGGGAATTGCTGTATGTACACTCGCTACTAACATTTAAATTTGGCACAAATTGTTGCTTGGTGTATACTAATCCTGATAGAAATAGCCATTAGCCAGAACCCTAAGCCAGAACACAACTCAGTGACGAACTTTGCAAGAATTCCCCACCTAAATTTACAGGTTTAGGAGTTTCCATATCTCATTTCTCAAGTTCTTCGTATGTAACTTGGGGAGCTAGGTTTGGGGATTGTTAAAAAGCAGTCACGAGATTATCTAGTTATAGAACGTGCCATAGCACCTAGAGTTGCTCACTAAGCCTTTAAAATACTTAAACTGTAAACAATTTGATTCATTCCTGTATGATGCAGACCGAAAATGCTGTTTTTTGTCTGATAATAAAAGCATAAATGAAGTGAAGGAGCCCCAGCAGTGAAACTAGCCCTTCGAGAACGAATAAATTACGGTAGGTTGTAATTTGAATTTATCCTAATTATGAATAAACTTTTTTCTTAGTCTAAGACTATGTAGGATATGTAAATCTTCTATGCCTACAGGACATTGATAACTAAAGCCTCATTAGTCTGATTTCCTGGAGCGTTATTCACCATTTAGCAAGTTATAGTTCCAAAGCCCTCCTGACCTATAAGTAACGTAATTTGCAATTCAATAAGATCATGACAATTCTTTGCAATCAGTTTCTAGGCTTTTTGCCTCATTCGACGAAGATCAACTTTGAAGAGGGATATCTAGTTCCGAGTAACTTCTAGGAAAAACACAACTTTATATGGCATGTAACCTGAGTAAGCCCTAGTTAGTAACCGATATTTAATAGGGCTAAATTTCTAAAAACCGTGGAGCACGCAGTAATTTCTGAATTATCATGGTTAAATTGTAAATAAAATCCTAAAAGTTTTATTTTCTCAGGATTGATTTTCCCATGATATGGCAACGGTAGTACTGGGAGATCTACTCCAATATGGCTTATCAACCTATAAGCCAAGGTATTAATGATTTATCTCTCATCTTGCCGCAAGAACCTACCATTACTCCCCATAAATTATCTTTCCCTTTGTTCCCGTGTAACATTAGTAGAAAATTATTCCATTTGAAATCTCCGTCGACACCAACACCTTAACCCAATTCTTGTCAAACTTCAAAGGTTTGACCATTTATGCCTGGTTCTCAATCTGATTTATTAAGCTAATGTTATCACATTATCTCTACTGAATGGTCCAGCTTTTTGTACTAGAAACTTGGCTATTAAGGCTCTTGCTTTACTTTCAAACTAGAATTATCTCCTGACGTTTGATATCCTTAAAGTATATTACTCAAATATCATTCGATAATGTAGATTCATGTCTGTGATTTAGAGAGCATAAAATACAGTGTGCGTCTGTATCTTGCAAATAACCTTTAAATTACCATCTTCTACATGATTCTTCCTCACAGTTAGTTCCATGAGAGTAACAATATGTATCTGGTTCGCCCTTGGGGTCAGCTTGATCTATGGAGCTTGTCCTAGGGTTTTCGCGACCAATCTCGCTCATCTGAAATAGCAAGGGCTCATCGTCAGGTTCATAGGCAGGGTTTGTATTTCCAGCCATAATGTATCGATTACTTAAGCGTCTATTTACATCATATGCACTTGGTCGACTGTGTGGGCTGTTACTTGCACCAAAAGTAAGCAGGGAAGCAGTGTTTACAGGAGATTGTCGCATAAAAGCCGAGCGCTGATGGTTTAGAGAAGAGTGTGATTGTATCTTAAATTCATCTGAAACTCCGGTTTCTTTTACTTCTGAAGAAGGTAGGCACAGTTTTGAATCAATTGGCTTTGATGGATGCGCATTAGTGTGGCGCATAGGTATCGGGAAAGATGCAGCAGTTTCAATAGCTTTGCCTAGGCTAATAAGCTCACATGGACTAGGTGATTCCTTATGATTGGCATCCAAACTTATACTTCGGTGAACACCAAAAGTCAAATCGCTTATATTATCTATTGCCATAGGTCTATTTTGCGTGGCAGAATTAGATCTTCGATAATGTATTCGAGGAAAGTGAGGTATATCTATTGCACTAGTTATAACCAGGTTCAGCGGATCATCAACCACAGCCTGCGGTGGTGCATCCAGAGTTGATAGACTCCGAGAATCGGGGCGTCGTGGTTCCGAATGCTCAGCGATAGAGTTTGAACTAAGTCGCGATGGTATTGCTGGTGTATGGGGAGTGTGAGGGGACACTGGCTTTCCTGGAGAAGATGAAGATGATATAGAGGTTGTCGCCATCATGGGCGGTATGCTAGATAGTTGGCGGCTTGAAGAGCTAGAAGAACGATGTAGAAGTGCTGAAGAGCCCATAGATTCCGTTAAAGCATTATGCGATTCTCTAAGAGATTGATACCTTGATAACAGAGCACTTGTCCTCTTTGCAGTCGTATCAGCTGATGTCTCAAGGCTTTTTAGAGTCTTCTGCCGATCAAGAACTTTCAAAAACTCGGAAATATTATCATCATCAGTTTGAAGGGATTCAGGGCTAAGCCCTATACTAGCCTCAGCAAGTAGAAGAGAGCCGCGTTGAGTGGATGAGGAAAAGCTTTGCCTTCCGCTGCTGCTTTGATCATCATTTACAAGGATCTTACTGGCAGTGCTGTATTGAGTTTGGCCTCTCCGACGGTTGAAACTGCTACTATACTTACTTGTAGAGACGGGCTTAGGTGAACTAGAAACTGATGAAGGTACAATGTTTTCATGTGGGATTGGACTACTCCGCAGTGTAGCTGGTGTTCCAGCAGCTAGCGAAGAGCGATTTCTCGTGTGGATAATAGCGTTTACGCCCGAAGTGCGAAGTGAAGATTCTGAAGATTGAGGTTGTGATGTTTCAACGCGTTGAGTATACTTTGTCTGACCGGGAGACGATGATAAGGACCCAGCTTTGAAAGGTTGGAATGATATAGATGGTCTTCTTCCCATCGTAGTACCGTCTATCGATTTTATCGAGTTCCGGGAGGTCTGTAGTGCTTTTAGTTTTGGAAGAGATTCTGTCGGTGGTGAGCTTAAATCTGAATCAATATTCTTAACAGCTCGTAATGCTGAGATAGGGCTTGAGCAATGTGGAGGCGCATCTCCATGAAAAGTTGACAGGCTTCCGTATGTTTGAATAGGTTCTTGATCATACGTTTGCTGTTGATTGACAGGTAGTGATCCCACTATGGCTTTTTGATTTGCCATGTAGGCGTTAGGTATCTGGGTTCCTAGTGATGGCTGGAAAAAATAGTCGTCTGCGCCTATGAATCTAGAGCCTAATAATGACCTTGAGTCATCTACCTTGAAATTACAGTCATTGCGATATGAAACCTCGGCGACGATTTGACCTACAGGGGTTTCGGTCGTTCCAAGCACATAATTTGTCGTGACTGGGATATTTCCATTGTTATATAGAGGATGCGTGAGTAGGTCAAAGTTACCGTGGTTGATAGTTCCATTCACAATTCGGCACTTTGCCTTGAGTGTGCTACCGGAAGATCTATTTTTTCCCAGAATTCGTACAAATCGCCCTGCCGGCACGAACTTGGTTGTTGCATATAGAGACCTGAAGAAGACAATGAACTTTTTATACATTGTGGGCAGGATAGGTCCAAAGTCGTATGGACTTTGATCGGGTGGGTCTTTTAGTTCGAACCTCCATCTCTCCAAAACAACTTGTGTTTTAATTTTTGTGGACCGCGAGGAGACACCACCTGTTGAATTTAAGGCCTCATTCACATCCCATCTCTTCCCAGAATCATCTACAATGACTAAATTCTGGCTTCCAGCCAGGTCCATTGTATCAATATATGTCTCTATGATTAGGGGTGGGGGTCGATTTGAATAACCATCACAATGTCTCCATACATTCAGCTCTTGACGGAAAGAATTGGTATCGTCAGTCTCAATTTGGAACTATATAATTAGCATACATCTTGCGATGAACAGTGCTGCATGATTGAACTCTGCTCACCCATTTATTTACTTTCTTCGAGCCCTCTTGCGTGATTACCACAGGTAGCAAGATTCTTGATTGTAAAACAAGGATAGCAGCTTTGAGGTGAAAGTTCTACCAAGGCCTGAGTTAAAAGATGGACTTTTGGGGATACGAGCAGTTGAGGCAGCCCACCTGAAGTATTTGATCAATTTTTTTGATGGAATCTCGACTAGGTCCGTTGGATGATAAAATGGCATTCTTACCATTTCCTTCATCGTATGCCTTATAACCAAACATTTCTGAACTTCTTCTTCCAGTTGAGTTAGAGTCGTCATCTGCCAATTGTTGAGCTTGTCTGCCATTTTTCCTCGCAGAAGAGGTGTTTAGAGGGGGCGAGCGTGACTGCTGGTGCATCTTTATTATCTATAACCTACCACGTCGAGTTCCTGCTAGAAGCAGGAATAGACTTTTACACTAATGCGATGATGTTTGACGCACAATCCTTTCAATTTTTTGTGTTGAAGCAGTCGTGAGCTAGAGTTTGTAACAAGTGACATGAGCAAGGTCCATAGTGGTCGCGGATGCCATCGTGGTTCTCCTTGGCTTTTGAAAGCTCAACTATTCCCTAGGGAGCTTGTCATGGGCTGAGTAATGAGCTACAGGGTAGGTCTAGTGAATTTTGCTCGTAACAACTGCGACCAGGACTGGTAGTTAAATCTAGAAGTTTGAGCTGAGAGTTTTATCTTTGCTTCTATATAGTGAGTGAGAAACCAAGGGCGTATTCAAGTGGGCTATTTTCTTTTCAAATTGCACTGGGAAGGGTGAAAAGCCTCCGGAAGGAATTGTTAGCGAAGAAGCTCCAAAGGGTAACAATGGATAGCTAGGATATTAGTTCCGAGTATCCAAACGGGTGGAATGGAAAGCCGACTTCAAATTCATAACATATGTATGCGTCAGAGAATGAATAAGGCGGCCTTTAAAAACCTGAATGGTGATTATATAATTTGAATTTATGCATTAACGCATGGTGAGGAAACGTGAAATGATCGAAGAGAACGGACTTGACCTATTGTGGGTATCTCATCGATTGGGGATCAGGACCGACGTGCTAAGTCCGAAAGATGCAGCTTGCAGAGTAGCGTCTTGGCATCGTGCAGGACTGGACGCTGATTGGACGATCATCTGTAGCTCCGATGATGAAATTCGTTGCGTCGGAAACCTCATGCGGACTTAACCAACTTTGAGTTTGGCTTTTGTCTGTAAGGCCAAGCTCAGCACCACTACAGCCGATGAATAATTATCACTCGCCGATAACGATTACCACGGGCCTCAACACAGTCAGGCCGGCAAAGACGAATACTTCATCTTCCAGCGGTGCTGGTGTATTCGCTCAATATTCTCTGCATATCTGTAATAGTCTAGAAGAATTTCATCGGAATCGATCTCGAAAGCTAACACAAACGTATATCCATTTGAAGACTCCTTAATAATGCAGCACTTACTATTCTCATATAGTACTCAACCTCTCTCTAACCACGCATCATCTCGCCTCAACGACAAATAAAGAAGTTGCTCCAATTGCAAAAAGGAGCTTGCCCCATTCCATACCAGCCATCAACAACTGCATCTTTACGACGCTACCTATACCTGCAAGGGAAAAATTAAGTAGAGAAATATAAAGCCTAGGTCCTGGCTTATGGGGACTGTTTCTCTAATGGGACAAACAACCTAAGGAAGAGCTGGCGGCTGAAATACCGAGCGATAGGGGGAACAGGTCTCTGATGACCATTCTGGAACCGATATTTTCGAGTGGGTCTCAACTTTTGAACTTTTGCGGGTACTAAGACCAAGATTTCGGCTAGTTAGCCAGGAGGACTTCTTTTGTCGATGAGTCAACGGCACTTCCCCGAGGGCCCTGGACGGCACAAAAGAAGTTAGGCTAAGCTACTATACAGCGATCACACTTTGTCGAGACTGTTCTATTATTTCAGCACGACCTTCGGGAAGGACTTGGAATGAGGCTAGAAAGGCAGAGGGACAATTTCCCAAGGTACTCTCAAGTCTGCAGCAGCCAGCCGGTCAGCTTCTTTGAACACTTAAGAAGCGTTGCTATTTGTGCGGATTCATTCCTAATGTCGGTGTTAGAAGGGCCCCGCACCCATCAGTTTTTGCGACTTTTCCCAGCTGCTATGCATCCGCAAATGGGCATTATTTCGTTGTCTGGGGAGAGGAGATAATAAAGGGCAAAGGGCTACTCCCAGTGGATGATCGAATGAGGAATAGTGAGGGGTGTTATTGTTCAAGGGGAGTTGTATAGAAGGCATAGGAGGAGATATACTACTGGCATAGGTATCCTTGGCCTGTAGGCAGAGAGGATCTGCATGTCCTACATGGTCATAGACTCAGACAGGACAATAAAATGTATTTAAGAAAAAGAACGCAGCTCGCTCACAATAATCCACCGAAACCCTATTCCTATAGCAAATGAGATGGATAACTACTTTTATGGACTGAGACTTCACAGCAAAAATTTCATAACTTTTAATCTATCTATAGCGGGGCATTATGAGCAGAGCTCGCACTATTTGCAGGCAGCAGACATTAAGTAAATTAAGGGTGAATTAGAGCAAATAAAAATATAAAAACGAACTTGAGCACACTACTTTGCTACTTTGCAAAAGTTGGGTTAATATGTGATGCGGATACATACCGTACTCCCTCTGTATCAGGAATCATAATTATTGTTATGCTTGTGTGTATTTTACCAAGATAAGATAGGGATCTGCATGACGGATTGCAACTCAAGGTTTGCCTGATCACGTATTTTTTGCATTCGTTACATTCAAAGATGATTGTAGTAAGTGACAGTCAATGGTGGGCAACTTAATTATCTTCGTTAGAGTCCTGTTGGATAGACTGTACCTCGATATCTGATCAGATAACAATGTACCTTGGGATAAAGATGTTCTTGTTTAAACTACAACAGTGATACAACTATGATAAAATTACACGAGGCTGATTATTCAGCCTTATACCCTTAAATTATGCGAAGATCTCATCACCATGTTACTTCCACACAAAATATTAAAACTACTAAGTCTTCGAACGGTAACCTGTGTAATGACAAACAACAAGTCCCTTCACATATTGTCAATCATTGCCCATCGCATGTCTCTTCTGCGTGAACCCTTTATCCGTAACAATTTTCACCTAAGCTGGGAGAGCGCAACATATAAAATAAATCATGTAAGTAGAGCTCCGTATCTCTAGCCTGGGAATCAGTAAGCTCATATCCTAGGGAAGAGTGGTGATACGCATGTAGGAATGGAGAGGATAGATTAAGTCTATGAGGGTCAGACGTTATCCCAGCTAGCATGCGTCATAAGTTGCGAATGAAGTGTGCTGTCGGAGTATTTCCCCACTAGTCGTCCTCATGAGTATAATCGTTACCAACTCTGTGGCGGTCAGCATTTATTGTATTAGGCTACTGTATGAGTAGGGTAGTATCATCTTCCCAAGTTGGCCCGGCCTCTGCATGATGCATATTCGATTGATAGCCATGTATGACAACCGCCATAGGCATCCCCCTCCTGGAAAGTCTAGGCTCAGCACTGTAAGTGTGACTAAGACTTTGCCTTACATAATATGGACGAGGATATGAGATGTACGTCTATTGCACTACTTGAGTCATAGATAATCTAGCACATTGGGCCCCTCTCTGACCCACGCTACACCTTGTACAGTGCTCCCTGCCTCTCATGTTTCTTGAAAGATCATTGATATATTGCCCTTGATGAATAGCCATTCAGCTCAGTATTTACCCGTGGGATTCGGCCACCTTTTCCACTGAACTTTCTACACCCCAAGAAGAATGGTAGCAATAGAAGCTGCGTGAGCGGGAAAAAGTTTCAAAAAACTTGCAGCCCTAACCAGGCGAGGCCTAGACACCAGGACCACATGAGGTGCGCATATTCATCTATGTCTCACTTTTTTGTAACAGTCGAGGTCGACTTGATCCAATCCACCATCTCCGTATCGGGTGCTGGGGTCGCCCCGGAAACTCATCCGATAGCTTCTCCTCCATGATTAAGGTTTGGTGATGAGACAAGTTTTGACCCTACCATCTAATCTAATCGTGGTTACCTTCACGATAATGGCGATATGGGGATGTGTTGAGAGATGAAAACGGTTCAGACGGCGAAAGCGATTGGGAATCCTCGTCGAAGTGAGAACTTAATTACTCAATCTCGGCTTTGCAGACTCTACAGTGAAATCTGGAAGTTTGGCATGGGGCACCACTGACAAGTGTTGAGAAAAGTCACCCTCCAAATTCAAGACAATAGGCATATCAGATCATTTCATATCCTCGTCGCATTCTCTCAATAAATTGTGATCGAGTCGCTGGCATTTTAATCATGCCACCTGTTTGAAAAAAGCTTCCCAACGCAGTGTTGGACAACTCGAGAGTCTGCCCGAGGGCTCTTTTAAAACTACGTTGCCTCGTCCAGTCATTGAAATGCGCGGAGATGGGTCAGGCCGTTTCAAGAAGGAAGGAAAAAGCCCTTCCCACAGTCAACAAGCCCGATACTGACATGATCGGGTCAGTCGAAATTATTGAGGAAATTCCTCAACCATCCTCCGTCCCCCACGGGATTGGAGAATCGTCAAAATCTCCCCCGACCGCGCCAAAACTGTCGGAGAACGCTGCACCCAAAGCAGCGTCAAAATCAACGTCGCAGCCCAAAGCTGCCACGAAAGCAGATTGCCCTCCGGAACTTCGACCCATTATCGAAGCCGAGCAACGACGTGCCGCCGAAACAGCGGCAAATCTGGCCCTTTGCTCCGCCGCCATCTCTGGCGTCGAAGTCACCCTTCTTCCTTTGACTAACGGGTCAAACAGACAATTTGTAGATTCGATGAGAGTCTACCTACGCGCAGCCATCGCGCAATACATGGCCACGGGCCCGGCTACTCCGCCACCCGTCCTCCCTCCTCGCCCGGCAAACCCTCCCCCAAGGGCTCCCGACGCCAGGACCATACAGATTCCCGCCGTCCCAGTGCTGCCTTTAAAAAGCACCTGGGCTACGGTGGCCAGAAACGGACTGTCACAAAAAGCAGTCCCTACTTTTAAGGCTGTTCCGCGACCTGCGGCAAAAGCCCAAAATAAAGAAGCTCCGAAGGCTAAAGTCGACAAACGACTGTTCCTTCGCTTAGAGAGCGATCACCCATGGCGCCAGCTTTCGCCTGACGGCATAAGGCATCAATTATGTAGTAGGCTACTGTACACCTTGAGTGACAAAAGCTCTATACACCGTGTCAGAACCGGATTTGAGATTCTGACAGCGGATGAAAATGAAAGGGAAGAGCTCTTAGATGCCTCACCGAAGTTGTCGGACTTCAATGCCAAAATCGAGGAAGCCTCCAACCTTGTCGTCTTTCGGATCGCGAATGTTCCAGCGACTATAAAATTAATCAACCGTATTGAGACGGTCGATGTCGGTAGGATCTCACTGGAGATTTACCGCAAAATACAACGACGTCCATGCTAGGTGCGACCGCACGGGACATGTCGTCCTGGAGCGCCATACAGAAACTGGTATGCCCTTTTCAACCGGGACTCCGCCCCTCGTGCGGGCTTCCGAATTCTCGACGAGTCCGGAGCGGCTACAAAGATCCAGCCTTGTCGCCAAATTGAACAGTGCAAACACTGTTTGGGCTTCCACGCCACTAGTGGTTGCTCCCGCGCCCCAGCGTGCTGGAACTGCGGATCAAACATGCACTCGGAAGCCGAGTGCAAGGCCCTCACAAAGTGTCGCAACTGTGGGGGACCCCACCGATCGGATTCTCGGGACTGCAAAGTCAGACCCAGAAAGTCTGGACCGGTGACCAAAGAGCAGCTCGCGTGGATCCGCCACATCGAACAAGGGGAGTTCGCGAAGGTGGCACGAGCACGAGCAACAGCAAAGAAGGCCGAAGAGGCAATCACCGCCGCTGCAAAGGACGTCTCGATGGCCGAGGCTACAGGTTTCGGAGTTCTGGAATTTGAAGAAGAAGTTTGAGGACACAGCAACCTCGACGATGTCCCTTTTAGGGCATATACTAACCAATAGCAGGATACCGGCTGGATAAAAAGTGCCTGCTATCTCATCTCTTGCTCTCAGCGGAGATTGAGTAAATTTTTCATTTGGAAGATGTGGCAGGAAAGGGAACGGGCGAGAAGCGCGGGATCCGGACCACATGAAAAATCTTGTAAATTTGATTTCAGTCTTTGGCTTTTAGTTTTGATTTTAGTTTTTGATCACAGTTTCTGAGTTATAATTTACCTGCTACTTTTTCTGTAGCGGGTCACGCGGTTGGAATGAGTTGGGCCTGTAAGCAGTGATCCCCGCCGGCTCCACCAGTCTTGTACCGATAGTGGACCTAGAGCTTTAGCTTAGGACTTTAATATAATAATAATAAAAAAACCCCTTCATCAATTACTTCCATTAACCATCACCTGACTTATCTCTGTACTCCATAATTTCAACGGTCTTGGTGATTACTAGACAGCTTGTATACATGTATACTTAATAGACCAAATCCAAACTAGATACCATCCACCTCTCGTTCCATAATCTAATAATGACAATGAATCGCACGACAGTATATAACATGAGTATGGGGTCAGGGTCGGTGAATGAAAGCCTACACGGGTATCAGACCATACCATGAACTAGTCGAGTCTCAAGCATCAAACATGCTAAATAAAGGAGATATCAATCATCTAGGTCGTGAGTTATGTGTGAGAATCTTAGTTGTTCTAGTCATAGGGAAATTTCAGACACATAGAGTCTGAATTTCCAACACATACCGCACCTGGGCTGCTCTTTACACTCGGGACTCCGCCTCTCGTGCGGGCTTACGCATCTTCAAAGAGTCTGATATGGCTACTAAGCTACAGCCTCGGCAAAGAATCAAGCAGTGCTACCGCTGCCTCGGCTTCCACGCCACTCGTAGTTGTCCCCAAGCGCCGGCCTGTCGGAATTGCTGTTCAAAAATGCATTCTTGAGAAAAGTGCTAGGCCTCCACCAGATGTCGAAATCGTGGAGGACCTCACCGATCCGACTCACGGGACTGGCAAGCCAGACCTAACAAATTCGGCCCGGTGAAGAAAGAGTAACTCGCGTGGATCTGCCACATCGAGCAATGGAAGTTTGCAGAAGCAGCTCGAGCAAGAACTGCAGCCAAAAGGGCAGAGGAGGCGATTATCGCCTCAAACAAGGACGTCTCCATGGCGGAGGTATCGGGATTCGTAGTTCTGGAGTCCGAAGAAGTCTGAGGAGATGGCGACCTCAATATCGCCTTACAGGTGATTACTAACCAATAGCAGGATACCGGCTGGAACAATGTTACCTGCTGTTCCATCTCTTGCTCTCAGCAGAGATCGAAAAATTTGTATTCTGGAAGGTGTGATGGGCGAAGGAATATGTGATTTTACTTTTTGATTTTGATTGAGTTTAACGCCGTGCCTATCCACAGCTCGTGACTCATGTCACAGATACCCACTGCAAACACATTTTCAACGACATATTTGACTGCCTAAACAACACAGCCCTTGAAATAACGCTCTCATATACTATCTACGATCTCACACTGCCACACACACTTCACTCACTCATGCCGCCCCAGTCCTCTGCAGAGGCTGGCTCTTGGCCCTGCCTCCCACCAGCTAATTCGACGCGTCCTGACGTCGAAATGGTACTCACAGGGCCACCCAGCCAACATGAAAACACACAAATAAACGCAGAGCCGATCTGCGAGGCGAGCTGTTGAAAAGAATGGAGAGGCCCTACAGGCCATGATAGCAGACATTCTGCATGGAAACCCCAGTAAGCCCCGACCCAGAAGGCTAACAAAGGCTGCCAGTGGCAGCAAAACGACACCCCCTGCCGTGCTGGCTTCTAGGCCGGGAGGAAAGAATAGCGCAAGCACTTCACGACCATTGCAGATCCTCGCGAGAGAAAGCAGCAGCCAAGCAAAAGGCAAAGAGCCAGCTTTAACAATGCCTACTAGACCAATTGAGGGCGATGAGCCACAAAGCTCCAACAAAACTGAGAGATCCTGGACTCAGGTGGTAAGGAAAAAGCCAAAGGCTGTACAGCCAGTGGGCCTCAGCCCAAAGCAACGGGGTCTACATAAACGCCGAAGCCTAATGCCCCAGCTTCCAAACCAGCCCGCCCAGATGAGCGCGTGTTCCTGCGGATCAAGCCCGACTATCCGTGGAGACTTATGTCTCACCACTTCATAAAAATAAGTCTTGCGAGCTAGCTGCGCCTAGCTAACTCTGCAATCAAGTAATTCACTGTTGTAAATCCGGGGTTTGCGATACAAGCAGAGGGGTATGGAGCAAGAAGCGGGTTCCTCTCGGGTGCCGCTCTCTTAGATAGCGCGGAAATGAAATTGGAAGCTGCCTCCAATTGGATCTCGGTGCTTGCACCAAATATTCCTGATAGGCCTTACACCCTCGAAGGTCCAACCCCACTTACAACAGAAATGGTGATTGAGGAAGCGACCCTTAAAATCGGCGTCAGACCAACCTCAGCTCGTGCTTTTGCGACAAGCACGACGAGGCCATCAACTGACTGGGTGTTGCACTTTGCAACAGGAAAGCCAAACCCGGGTGAAAGACTCGTCGAAGAGGCGGAAGCCCGCACGAGGTGCGTTGTCCCGCGTAAAAAGGGCATGCCTGTTTTGATACGGTGCCCCAGGTAGACATGTCCCATGAGGTCGGACCTGAATTTGAAGCGCACCGGTCGTACCGAGAATCTTAACAGAGACACACCTAGCATCGACCGCCCGGGGCCGCACACTGTAACTATACTTACAGGTACATTCGGTACCTGTAAGGCGACAAGATCCGAAGATACCTCGAGTTTGACGTTTTGACTTGCCAGCTTCGAAGAGCCATCTAAAGTCTCTTGTCGTGTTTTTTCGTTCTTTGCTAGCATAGCAAAGCCCGATCTCACTCGGTGGAGTGAGGTTATTTCTTGGTTAAAGTAGCCGAATGTATACTCCAACTTGGATCTCACGCTGCTTGTGGGAAGTTTTCGCCACGGGTGGTCCTTTTCAAAGCGAAGGAACAGTCGCTTGTCGACTTTCGACTTGGGGGTTTCTTTTTTTTGGGCTTTGGCCGCAGGTCGCGGCACAGCCTTGGCAGTAGGGTCTGCTTTTTGTCGCAGTTCGTGTCTGGCCACCGTGGCCCAGGTGCTTTTGATGGGCAGAGCTGGGACGGTGGGTATTGTATGGCTCCTGGCGTCGGGAGCCCTTGGGATCGGGTTCGTCGGGCGAGGAGGGAGAACGAGTGGCTTAGTGGCCGGGCCCGTGGCCATGTATTGCGCAATGGCGGCGCGTAGGTAGACTCTCATGGGGTCTACGAATTGTCTATTTGACCCGTTGGTCATAGGGAGGAGGGTAGCTTTGACGTCAGAGATGGCGGCGGAACAGAGGGCCAGATTTGCCATCATTTCGGCGGCGCGTCGTTGTTAAGCTTCGACAATAGGTCGGAGCTCGAGGGAACACTCTGTTTTCGTGGCAGTTTTGGGCTGCGACGTTGATTTTGACGCTGCTTTGGGTGCAGCGTTTTCCGACGGTTTTGAGGTGGTCAGAGGAAGTTTGGACGATTCTCCAATCCCGTGAGGGACGGAAGCTCGTTGAGGAATTTCCTCAACAATTTCGACTGACCAGATCATACCAGTATCGGGTTCAGTGACAGTAGGAGGGGCTTTTTCCTTCCCTATTATTGAGACCTTGCTCATCTTCACGCATTTCGGAGACTGGGCAAGGCCAGGTACTTGTTCGAGAGCCCTCGGGTGGACTATCGTTGTCCAACATTGCGTTGGGGAGCTTTTTTCGAACAGGTGGCATGATAAAAATGCCAGTGACTCGATCACAATGATTTGATAGAATGCGACGAGCGCGAGAGGGAGTAAGAGGGGGAAAAGGTGAAGATTCGAAAATTCGAGTATCAATAAATTGTGGTTTTGCGCAGGCACGACGTCGATATAAACAAATAGCCCAAAGTAGCTTAGCAATCCAAATTCGAGAACCTGGGAGTGAAATATTCTCCCAGAGTCAAGTTCAGTCAAATTTCGCAATATCAAAGAAGTTGGCCCACGAGGCAAAAATTCAAATTACTCCACCATCTCAATCTTTCACACCCAACGAGATCGATTCCTACCTAAACCTCATCAAGTTTACAATTACGACCTAGTACATCCTTATTCCAATGATCACACCTCTCGTCGAATTTCTCTGGCCTCAGCCGGTCACCAAATACACGCCCACGCCTATATTTATACCCGACGGAGGAAGCAAAGCGTGGAGCACAAATCTGGGAGACTTTTCTTTGGGATGGACGTGAGAGGATTAAGGACAAGTTTACAAGATGATGCAAACGAAGGATATAGCTTCGATAGGCGTGAAATTTGGAATTTGGCAGAGAGTTTCACGAATTGGACTTTTTACGCGCCAAGACTTCGCTTGCGAGAGTGTAGCTGACACTATAAAAATAATCAGACGATGGAAGGTGTTGTGATCCGCCTCCTGGTGGTGTTCTCCGGTATAGTTTGAGTAGCCTGGGCACCTACTCCACTTGGGAAGGAGACATCTCAGATCACATTTCGCGCGGAGAAAAGTAAATGAATGACGGAGGCATGTCTGGATAACTCAGGGTTATTGAGATGTTCCTCTGAGTCGGTATTCACGCATGAGGGTTGACTTGGGGTGAAGAAAAAGCCACCATAACTTCGCAGTGGTACTTGCAAATAAAATCTGAGGCATGAGTGCTCCTCCTTTACGTTGAATCATCTTTTCTGTACTTTTCTTTGATGTTGTGTCATAGCTAGATAGCTGCATACGCAATTAAAATCTGATGCAAAAAAGAAATCCAAATTCGAAGCGAGCATATCGGGCTCAATTCGTATTTGCATAGAAGAAAAGTACCAGGAGTCTACGATCCATGCTGCCCGTGTGGCTACCTATCACAAAATCCCAAGCATATGATCATGTCCTGCCCTTTGTGGTGAAGCGGTAGGGGTGAAGCGGTAGGGGTGAGATCTGGAGACAAGCCAAAGACCGGTCCTACGAAGCAATGATAGACAATCCTGGTGATATTAAAAGAATTACGCAATGGGTTCTTAGTCATGGTTGGATAGATCAATTCCGCATGACAAATGCAGTCGAAATGCTGATTAGGGAACAAGAAGGAACATGTACAAGGTTGGGGTTGATAGAAGGGACGTGATTGGTACACATCGACGGCAATACAGTGTAACTGTGCTTCCTGAAGGATAAATTGCAAAATTTAAATATACAAATCAGGAAGCTGGGGAGGTTTTTACCGAAATATTTCCTCCTATGTAAATATATAGATAGGTTTATAGCCACCTGCATGGGCCCATAGGGCGCCAAATCAGGATAATGAATACAAATCAAAATCAAAAAAAAAAAATAAGCGTATTACATCTCTCAGTTGCTGAGTCATTGTCTTGATGACTCAGCCAAAACCACGAACTACACGTTCGCAATGTTCTTAGATAGAGAAAATAGGAATAATTCATACCTCACGTCCGTACCTTTCGTTTTGCATCGAACTAACCTTACGTATACGTAAATTAAGGCTAGTTAAAAGGCAAAGAATCACATCGTTATAACGAGCCCGCACTGTAACTCGTTTTTCAGCCATTCAGGCAAGGTGGTGTAGTCAGATTTAGGCAGAGGACTCGCGTGTGAATGATAGGTCAATGATTTGTCGAGAAGTCGTTGATTTTAGTTATGCTTGAGGTTGGTTTCGAGTTCGATTCGGATGCAACTCTTAGCTATCCCATAATTGTAAAGTACAGTTGAGGTTTCTTGTGAACGTTAGTACGAATAAAATGATAAATGTTGACCGTAAATTCACGAATGTCTCGTGGCTCCGATTACGACAATCTATATGTGTGTAGAGCTTGAGACTAGGTGTAAACTTGTTTTCTATTAACGTTCTAAATCCTCCTTAAGTACATGAAATCCTCTATACTCCAGATAATGTAACGATCAATGATGCATGACAAGTAAACAATCAGAACACAGTAGGGGAGGAGTGAGGTGCTTAGCTGCCCGGATTGTGAACAAAGAATGCGAGGGGTGCATTCTTGATGGAACCTCAAACTCGTCGACTCGCTTGCCGCGAGACTTGGCGTTCCGCTCGGACTTGTAATTCAGGATCCTCTCAGTGAGTGATTACATTTGTACATGTAAGCAGAATTATGTCTGCTTGAGTGGATACAGTCCGTAGGAAATTATGATCGGCGACAGGGGCACAAGAGTTATTGTATCGTGACTCGGATAGCCTAGTAGGCACCAGAACTTGAGGTAATGTTCTGGTGTAGTGTAGAAAACGCTAGAGCCGAGGCTGTGCAGTCTGATGTTGAATAGCTCACATATGGTGAGGGGTCACAGAAGGATGTTTAGGGCCAGCCCAGAAAGCCATTGTATAAAGATAATATTAAGGCCGAAAATTGTATGCGCAATTAGTGGGTTCTTCTATTTAACTCTTTCTATCACGTGACACCTAACGGTTTGCACAGCCTGCGATAATAGTACGGATACACGGAAATGAGATGGTCCATAGGGGCCGCAGAAAAGTACGTGTGAACTATCCCGGATCTTATTAGCATTATCTGGTTTCGATCCAGAGACCTCCGGGTTATGAGCCCGGCGCGCTTCCGCTGCGCCATAATGCTTATTGTACACGGAATAGCAATAGTAATATATATAACTCAAAAATTTGTATATAATACTAAACCTGAGGCCGAGTTTTTTTCTAAATTATTCTATGTATATTTCGTTGGATGATGATGATGGTCTTTGTTTTATGTCTAGCGAGCCACACGCTTGACGCGTGGCCCTATTAAGTCCCTACTGAGACAAAGACGCCAGGGTATAATCCCTAGACTTCTACATATTTGAAAGGAAAGGAAAAAAACACAAAAAAACCAATACGAGACTTTATATACGTAGAAAGTGCATTTACATGGCTACTTCCCGCAGATTGCTAAGTTATGTGGTTATGTAATGATTGCTCGGCGCCATCCCCTACGTAGGTCAGTCCACATTCCCTGTTGACCTCCACTGCCGAAAATATAAAATTTGTTGCTCCATTGAGTTACTTGTCTTTCTTCTTTAGCTAGCTCGCTTTAAGCATCCATTGAATCTCGAGGGGTTTTATGGGCATATCTCTCTTAAGAATCGAGTTTCTTGTAGCCATTCCCCGAATTTTCGCCCCTCTTCATGTGTACCAAGAATGAACGGGATCATCCTTGAAGGTGGACCTTGCATGAGACGTGATCTTCTTTTCCCTATGTGGCAGAAGAAAAAATGTAGAGGGGCCTTTCTATGGCCACATCGGCAGTATTTTGGTGCATTCTCGTGGTTGAAGCGCTCGTGGTAGTTGGCAAAATCGCCATATCCAGATCTAGCTGCTAGGATACGGCCTAGAATGGTACGCGAGAGAGTGAGTTCTTTAGGTCTAGAGGGAGCTGTTGTTGTGATCTAACGCTGTTTAATCTACGGACTTAGTGGTGAGCAGTTATTACATCTCACGTGATGGAACACGGGAGCGAAGTAAAAGAGGGGACAGCCAACTAGCCAAATCCAAGCGATTACCGGTACATGGAGAACTGTAGCACGTTCTCTGTAGATAAACATAACAAGAAATTATTATCAAATAATTGAATTAACCTCCACACAATTGAGACCCATAGAAGTGCCAAACTATCATACAACCAACAATTGTATTGTCGCAATCGCATCTGTAATGAGCCACCACTGCATTCCAGAATACACTCTCTAACTGTGATAAGCTACACCGCCAGGTCTAGCAAACAAATTACTATATGTCTAACAATACCCGACGGAAAAGCAAAGCATGGCGCACAAATCTGGGAGATAGCTCTTTGGGATTGACGTGAGAGGATTAAGGACAAGTTTACAAGATGATGCAAACGAAGGATATAGCTTCGATAGGCGTGGAATTTGGAATTTGGCAGAGAGTTTCACGAATTGGGCTTTTTACGCGCCAAGACTTCGCTTGCGAGAGTGTAGCTGACACTATAAAAATAATCAGACGATGGAAGGTGTTGTGGTCCGCCTCCTGGTGGTGTTCTCCGGTATAGTTTGAGTAGCCTGGGCACCTACTCCACTTGGGAAGGAGACATCTCAGATCACATTTCGCGCGGAGAAAAGTAAATGAATGACGGAGGCATGTCTGGATAACTCAGGGTTATTGAGATGTTCCTCTGAGTCGGTATTCACGCATGAGGGTTGACTTGGGGTGAAGAAAAAGCCACCATAACTTCGCAGTGGTACTTGCAAATAAAATCTGAGGCATGAGTGCTCCTCCTTTACGTTGAATCATCTTTTCTGTACTTTTCTTTGATGTTGTGTCATAGCTAGATAGCTGCATACGCAATTAAAATCTGATGCAAAAAAAACCTCCCATCTCTTGCTCTCAGCGGAGATTGAGTAAATATATCATTTGGATGGTGTGACGGGCGAGGAATTGTGTGATGAACAAATTGCTTGGGTCTGATGTGGAAGAATTTTCTGTTATTCGGAGTTGTTTTTTATTTTATTTTGGTTTTTCGTTTCTGTTTAATCAGCTGCACCTTTGGCAGCGATTCACGAGGTCGGAACGAGTTGGGCTGTAGGAAAAGTTACAGGGAACCTTGCCAGCTCCACCGGTTCAAACACACAATTTTTCGCAATCCAAAGTGACGATATTGCATTCCATTTACGACATCTTACTGTCACTTACATTTCTCAATCACCTATGCCGCCCCAGTCCTCCGCAGAGGCTGGCTTCTGGCCACCTCTCCCCACACAACACGCGACGCGCCAGGACGTCGAAATGGATCTCAACGATCCACAATACACACTACCGCCTACACCACACAACACCACACCAGACTCAGTCTGCTGCGCGAGTCAACAGCACTCTCCAAACCCGAGCCCAAACCCCACGGCCGTCAACATGACCAACTTTCTCGCCGAACAAGCGAGGGCTTTCCAGGAACGTTTTGCGGAAGCAGAGCGCATAGTCAGCGGGTACTGCAACCTGCTCGAATCGACAACAGACGAAGAGTTCCGACAAGCCATCGAACTCACCGGTTTGGCTCTTCAAAGCCGGATCACAGAAATTCTGCGGGGCAATTCAGCCACACCCACACCCAAAGCCACAGCACCAGCTCAAGCTACTAGTGGCCACATCATCAAACCTCGCCTCGAGACAGCTAAAGAATCGAGGAAGAAGACTATTGCGAGCGTCGTGCGTCCTGTACAGATCCTCGCCAGGGAAAACACGAGATTAGGAGCAGCCATACCACCGGCTGCTTCTGCGACACCAATCCCTACCCATGGGACAGAACAAACCACCAACCAGACTCCCGAGAGATCCTGGGCAGAGGTGGTGCGTAAAAAGGCTAAGCCAGCAACCACAGCTGCCACAAAAACAACCACTGGCCACACGCTCACATCGAAACCCAAGGAATCAGCAGTGATGCAGGAAAAAACTGACGAGCGCGTATTCTTACGGCTCAAACCCGATCACCCGTGGAGACGCATGTCTCCACATTTCATAAAATTATGCCTGGCTAGTAAACTATGCCTGGCTAACTTATCGATCAGACAAGTCACAGTCGTGAATTCTGGATTTGCCATACAAGCTGACAGGGAAGGAGCAAGAAGCGCGCTACTGACAGGAGCGAATACCCTAGACAGCTCTGAAATGAAGTTGGAAGCCGCGTCCAATTGGATATCAGTGTTTGCACCCAATATTCCAGACAGGCTATACACCCTCGAGGGACCAGTGCCAGTCACGCCAGAAATGGTGATCGAAGAAGCCACCCTCAAAACCGGCGTCAGACCAACATCTGCTCGCGCTTTTGCGACTAGCATGGCAAGGCCATCAACAGACTGGGTGCTACATTATGCGACAGGAAAACCAAAGCTTGGTGAACGACTATTTGAAGAAAGTGGTCGGCTGCACGAACTCCAGCGCAAGCCAAAAATTGCTCAATGCAACCGATGTTGGGGACACCACCCTACAAAGATCTGCTCGCGAGCAGAACGCTGTTCACAATGCGGCTCTGTCGAGCATAAGGCCACCGATTATAAACAGGCTATCCCGAGATGCATAAACTGCCATGGACCACACTCTGCCGTCGAGCCTAACTGCATGGCAAGGCCGACGCGGGTTGGTGGCAAAACGGTACAGCGCACAAGAGACCAGCTGGAGGTAATTCGCGAACAAGGTCAAAAGGAACGGAACGCTTCGATCAGAGAGATGGAAGCAAAGCAGAAAGCCACCGAGGCTACTGCCGAAAACGAAAATACAAACATTGCTCAATGCCCGTAAGGGACCACAACCCAACTGAGCTTCAAAAAACGGTAACAACAATATCGTTCCTCTGTGCTAACTTGGGCAGAGGAGACCCCGCTACGGACATCATCCTGCAATCCGCTTGGGATTCAGGAACCGATGTCCTACTTATCCAGGAACCCTGGACCCAACGTAAGGACGGCCTCTGGCTCACCAAGTCGCATCCCGGATTCGATAGACATTTGCCTCCCCATGCCGCTGCCAACTCTTCAAGGCCACGCTCCCTCATCTACATGCGAAAGGGGATCAACTGCCAACAGCAAGCAATCTGCGAAGCATCACCAGATCTCACCGCAGTAACGGAAGGAGTCACATTTGTCTCCGTCTACCGCGCTCCTGGAGCAGACCTTTTGCCGCTGCTATCATGGGCTCTATCTGGGCCTACAGTTGTTGGCGGAGACTTCAATGCTGTTCACGCCGACTGGCAGCCAATGGCTACTAGGCTACACGGTGACGGCCAGGTGCTCACCGAGTGGATATTCGAGCACGGTATGGACCTATCTTCCCCACCGGGCGCCCCGACACACGACTTTGAAAACACACTCGACCTAGTCTGGTCTAATACTGGTGCCCTTGCAGATATGTTGATAGAGCTTGACTCGACATCGGATCACAGAACTCTTGCGGGAGACGTTCCCCGTCCAAACTCGAAAGCCAGAGCTGTAATCAAAACTGGTCAACCGTTCCGAATGACAGACGACGCCCTCGAAGACTTTGCCAAGGTGCATGGTAGATGGCCTCATGGAATAGGGCTACAGCCAATGGACTCAATAAGCGCGGTAGACAACCTCGCTGATAAGCTGGTCCAAACCATTAGCGATGCAATTAGGGCTACCGGAAGACGCGGGAGTGCGAAGAAGGGTAGGACGGCACCTTGGTGGACTATAGAGTGCGCACAATCCAAACGCAAATATAGGATATTCAGGGACGAAGAGAGCAGAAACGATTTCCGTCGCATAGTCAGAAGTGCGAAACGCCAGTACTGGCGGCGGAAGTTCTCCGAAGCCACAACTGACGTCGACATGTATCGGATGGCACGTTGGGCAAAGCCGCATTCTACATCTGCTACTCCACCACTCCAAACTCCGGATGGTTTTATATCGGATCCAGGAAAGCGTGCACTTCTATTGCGCGATCTCCTTCTCGGCCGGTTCACCAGCCAAAACGACGTGGACATCAAACACCTCGAGCCAGGACGCGGAAACCTTCCATGGGTCTCAAGCGTCACTGATGAAGAAGCCAAGTGGGTCACAACGGCCTGCCAGAATAAAGCCCCTGGAGCAGACGCAATTTCTGTTCTTCTTCTTAGGACAGCCTGGCCGTCAATTGGACAAGCAGTGAGAGTACTCTTTGAGGGCTCACTTCGACTGAACCACTTCCCGAAGGCATTCAAGCTAGCGGAAGTAATTCTTCTCCCCAAACCTGGCCGTAATCTCAGTACAGCTAAAGGATGGAGGCCCATCGCACTGCTATTCTCTCTCGGCAAAGGTCTTGAGAGACTAGTCGCAAGGCGCATGGCTTACACCGCCATTTCGTACAAGGCCGTGCCGCAGCAGCTTTTTGGAGCACTCACCGGTAGATCCGTCAACGACCTTGTCTCATGCGTTATCCACGATGTGGAGCATGCAATGAAGAGGCAGAAGAAAGCAGTTCTTGTCATTCTGGACGTACAGGGTGCATTTGACGCTGTACTCCACGGAAGACTACTGCAAAGGATGAACAAAGTTGGGTGGCCGAAACCAGCTATCACTTGGATAAAGTCTTTCCTGGAAAAACGATCCGCCCGCGTCAGACACGAGGATGGAGTAACAGACCCAATTCATCTAGAATGCGGGCTGCCACAAGGATCGCCTTTATCCCCAATTCTCTTCCTCCTTTACATGGCCGAAGTCGTGGGGGGCAGTAGTTGGAGATTTGGCTATGCAGATGATGTTGCTATCCTCGGTATAAGATCGACTCCAAACGAAGCCGCAGCAGCTTTCCAGCGAGAAGTCGATGCAGTCCTATGGCGGGCTGCTGAAAATGCCGTCTCTTTCGACCCAGATAAGGCCGAAGTAGTCTACTTCGTCGGCCACAGATCCAGGGCTCACGATCTTCCGGCTATAAGGGTAGGCACTCGCGATGTACAAGCATCCGACGATAGCCGATGGCTCGGAGTACACCTTGATCGCGGTCTGACCTTCGAAAGCCACGTCGCAAAGTGGACCAGCAAAGCAATGCGGCTAGTGCAACACTTCCGGCGACTCACTCAGTGCACCCAGGGACCAAGGCCCGACTTGCTAACCACAGTGATCCGCACGGTAGTCCTGCCAATCGCGATGCACGCAGCGGAATCCTGGTACCCGGGGCCAACCAGGGAAACCTATCGGGGTGTCGCGCGAAATTCATGTAAGAGACAGTGCAAAGTTATTGACCAAACTTCTGCCTTCGGAATCCGCGTGGCTCTACCAACCTGGCGCACCATGCCCATCGCAGCCCTGTGAAGGGAGACTGGCATTCCACCAGCACACACTCTGCTCGAGGAACGCAGGCTCAAGACTGCCGCACGAATCCGAAGACTGGATGAGTACCATCCGCTTCGACTTCGGGCCACGGAAAGCACAGACAGCGCTCACCACCGACTCGGACTAAAGACATGCAAAAAAACCAGACTTGGTCTGGATAGAGTTCATGATTCGAGGGTCCAGAGGATGTATCAACTTCTGCCAGAGGCTGAACTACCTCCACCGCTCCGACCTCCGGTCCCCCCTCAGCCAATTCCCTGCTGGACAAGCAAGAAAGAGGCTGCCAAGTTCATAAGAGAGTGGCTACCGACACTCCCACTCGACTGTCTCTGCGTTTACAGTGATGGTTCTGGGGCTTCAACCGACAGAGTGTCATGGGCCTTTGTGACCTTTATCAGTGGCACAGGTACGACAATTGAGCAAAGCGGCTCAGGCAAAATTACCAATGCGGAGGTCTACGATGCAGAGGTCCATGGAGCTTTGGCTGCTATAGAAGCAATTACTGCCAGCAATCGAGATCGAGGACGCAGCGCTATCTACATCCTTCTCGACAATTCTGCGGCTCTTCAGGCTTTACTGACGGGAACAACGGGCTCATCATCCTGGCGTATCCAAAAGTTCGTGAAACTGGCCGCGGGATCAGCCGCGCCTGTCAAAATAGGATGGATTCCGGGCCACGAAGGGCTGGCAGGAAATGAAATCGCCGATGAACTCGCTAGAAGAGAGCTTAACTCGCCGGACAACTCTAGGACGACATATGGTGTGATGACTCTCGCCTCATCAGGACGGAAAGCCCGTGAAGTGGCCAGGCAGATGTTGACGGACTGGTGGCACTCGAATCGCCCCAAACACTATGCCGATCTTGAACTCGAGATGCGGTGCAAGAAACCGCCAGAGCTAGCGCTACCTAGAGCTGTCTTCGCACGCTTGATCGCTGCCCGAACCGGACATGGAGACTTTGCGGCATATCATCGCCGCTTCAATCACGCTGACGCTACACTTAACTGCGAGTGTGGGAGGGAAAAATCAATTGGTCACCTTTTCCAGTGTCGAAAAGGACTGGCAATATGGCGGCTGAAAAGCGGAAAGCGTAGAGCGCCGGCTCTGGAAACAATGCTTGGATCAAGGGGATGGCAGCTGTTCAGGGACTACGTCCAGGAGAGTGGAATATACGCGGAGGCTAGTAGGGGGATGGCAGGGATACCTGTGACTCTGAGGTGATAGATCAAAGGCCTAGGTGGTTTGGCATGGACAGAGAGATTGGAATCGAGGCTCAGGCGCGTGTTGGCTGAGGCGGAACGATGGAAGGGAGATTGTTTAAGTTTTTCTTTTGTAATGCGGGATTTCGCGGGAAAGTTTTTGTTTTGTTTTCAATTCTGGGCTGCCAAATTCGTCATGGCTCAACACATAGATGCATTTTGGCATGGTTCCGGTCATTTAGGTGGGACGAGGCATTTGTACTGCACGGTAGTTAACCTGGTCCGGCCCGACCCCGCCCGTGCTCAAGCTCCAGTAGGAGTGCGACGGTAGTTACTTCACCTAGCACGTTAATGAACAAACAAAACGCACAATTCGAGAAATTCGAAAATTCGAAAATTCCCTATTTCCCTTCTCATGATTATTCCTGTGCTTGAGTTCTCGAATTGATGACCATCGAAAGGCGTCCCAAAATGCCTCCGATGAAGAGCAAACGACCAAAGTCGACCATTTCTGTCGGCTTTGAACGGACACACATGTGTCCAAAACCTCCTGGCCTCGCGCAAAATTTATCAAGCTTGTTTGCGAGTGTGGCCTTTGTCCCAGGGAAGTCTTCCACCCTTTCCGACCAAGAGATGACTGATTCTGATCCGATCAGAACAGAAACGAACAGTCAACAGACCGCAAAACCCGCCGAGCTGGCCCTCGAGGCAAGCAGTTCCAGGAAAGGAAAGGAGATCGTCAGAGAAAGGACGACCGAATGTACAGAATCGTCTGCCGGAAAAAATGCTGTGCCAGCCTCAAAAGACGCAGCATCGACATCAGCTATGGAGTTTCCTCCGGAGCTGCAAGCCGTGATGGAGGCCGAAAAGCGACGTACGACGCAAATTACGGCCCGCCTCGCCATCTGCTCGACTGCGATAAACAGTGTTGAAGCAGCACTTTCGCCTCTTTCGATCGGCGAAAATAAAGAATTCGTAGACGGTATCAAAGTCTACCTACGAGCAGCTATTGGCCAGTTCGTTCAATCCGGTCCAGGAAGCACACCACCAGTCCTTCCTGCCCGCCCCGCCAACCCTCTTCCGCCGAGGGCACCAGAAATAAGGGTTCCTAACCCTCCAACAACCCAGGCTCCGGCCCCAAAGACAACTTGGGCCACCGTAGCTCGGGTACGCCTAGCCCGCAGCGCTGGGCCATCGACAAAAAAGGCAGCACCGCCCGCCCAGAAAGCAAAAAGTGCCAACTCGAATGGAAAAGCCGATTCACGACTTTTTCTGCGACTTGACTATTTCCATCCCCACCGTCTCCTCTCCCCAGCTGGAGTAAGGCTAGCGGTGTCTCAGGCGCTGGGAACCGCTGCCAACAATATCACGTTGGTTCAGCGGGTAAAGACCGGCTTTGCAATAACCGCAAAGGATGAACTCGCTCGAACAGAGCTCCTAGATTCCTCCACATCACGGAGCGAATCTGGAATCAAACTGGAACCAGCATCAAATCTGGTTGCCATGCAAATTACCACCATCCCGGAGATAATTCGAACTCTTGCTGGCCCAATCGCCGTGACGGCAAAGATGGTTGCCGACGAAGTCACGCGAGTGACCCAGTTGGTTCCCTTTCTGGTTCGTCCTCATGGGACTAGCAAACCAGGGGCGCCCTGCTCAAATTGGCAAGCGCTATTTCCCCGAGAATCCGCTCCTCGACCTGGATTCCGCCTTTTTGACGACTCTGGAGCTGCAAAGCTCTTCCGACCTCGTCGCAAAATCGAACAATGCAAACGGTGTCTTGAATTTCACGCCACCCGTGGTTGTTCCCGCGCTCCAGCTTGCTGGAACTGCGGATCTAATATGCACTCATAATCAGAGTGCAAGGCCCTCACCCGGTGTCGAAACTGTGGGGGACCTCACCGATCGGATTCCCGGGCCTGCTTAGCCAGATCCAGCAAGTCCGAACCGGTGACAAAAGAACAGCTCGCGCGGATCCGCCAGATCCAGCAAGGGGAGTTCGCGAAAGTGGCTCGATTTAGGGCTGCAGCCAAAAGGGCCGAAAAGGCAACGATGGCCTCAACGAAGGATGTCTCGATGGCCGAGGAGTCGGGTTTCGGAATCCTGGAATCCGAAGAAGAAGTTTGAGGGCACAGCAACCCTCGGTGAAGTCTACAGATAGCTTCAAAATATATGGCAGGATACCAGCTGAATTCAGGGTATCTGCGAACTAGTCTTTCGCTCTCAGCGGAGATAAGAAAAAATCACGTGGAAGATGTGGCAGGAAAGGGAACGGGCGAGAAGCGCGGGATCCGGACCAAACAGTATTTCTTCCAAATTTGATTTCAGTTTTTGATTTATGTTTTTGATTTATGTTTTTGATTTTAGTTTTGCTGTTAACTTCTACAATTTCAGTAGAAGTTCATGCGGTTGGAATGAGTTGGGCCTGTACGCAGTGATCCTTGCCGGCTCCACCGGTCCTTGACCCAATGTGGATAAAAAGCTTTAGCTTAGGACCTATTCGTAAAAAAAAAAATCGGCCATCTCCCACTACAAAACTACGATGCTATGTATACCCGTGAAGAGGAATTAAGTCATTAACTACAAAGCTTGAGTTTTGGTCTATGGGGGACCGTTGCTCTAATGGGGTTTCATATCTTGAGGGAGGACAGACAGCTGGGATGTGGGACGAACGAGTGAAGAGGTCACAAATGGGCATGCTGGGACGCACATTTGAAGTATTTTTGACTTAAGGGAGTCTGTGGGCTCCGAGGCAATGATTTAGGATAGTGCTACCGACACTAAATACAGGCAACGATGGAAGGTGTTTTGGTCCGCCTCCTGGTCGTCATCTCCCCGAATTAAAGTATAGGTAGCCTGGACACTTACCTCACTCAACAAAAGGAGGACTGTGAGGCCATATCTCGCGCGGCGGCTATTTACAAGATGGCAAAGATTGTCATAGCTAGATAGCTGAATACAATATAATTCTAAAAAAAGATGGCAAAGGCACCTTGGGGTAGCCAAAGGTTTTTCCTGTTTTCCCTCTGGTGGATATCAGCGGTTGAGGGAAGGGTGAAGGTCCCTAGCACCAAGGTCTCGAGTGGTATCAGCGAATGCACCCACTACATGAGTAGTCCAAATGTCAAACTGAGTTATTGTTGCATATAGTCGTCGGTGAAGGACTCGCCTTCTCCGTGTCATGCTCTTTGAGTGCAGAGCTTGTGCCCGTCATGAATAAAAATTCATTCATTCAGTCTTATAGAGTAGCTAACGGTCACGCGATTCTCTTGGTTTAAAATTGTGTGTCGATACGGTTGGTTTGGTTTATCATTTCACTTCTATCTAATATAAATTCTGTTCCCCCATAGTCTTAGACTCAGTAGGGACTATAATAATAATAATAATAATAAAAATATAAATCCTAAGTAGGACATAAGACGCCAAAGCTTACTGCCCTGGATACCTGAGGCCTTTGACTGTCCAAACCTGAATTGCCAAAACCTTTAGTTTTTCTGGGCAAAGGGTTATAGAAAGGTCATCCTGCTCCATGTCACAAAATGAATTTGCGATAAAGTTTCTTGGGCATGAAAATACTGGGACAACTAACTATCTGTATATTTGAGTTGGGTTAAAGGGCCAGATTGTTTGTTTGTTCATTAACGTGCTAGGTGAAGTAACTACCGTCGCACTCCTACTGGAGCTTGAGCACGAGTGGGGTTGGGCCGGATCAGGTTAACTACCGTAAAGTACAAGTGCCTCGTCCCACCTCAATGACCGGAACCATGCCGAAACGCATCTATGTGTTGAAGCATGACGAGTACAGCAGCCCAGAGTTGAAAACAAAACAAAAGAAAACTTCCACGCAAAGTCCTGCATTACAAAAGAAAAAACTTTGACAATCTCCCTTCCATCGTTCCGCCTCGGCCACCACGCGCCCGAGCCTCGATTCCTATCCCTACTTCCATGCCAGATCACCTAGGCTTTCGTTCATCACCTCCGAGTCACAGGTATCCCTGCCATCCCCCGGCTAGCCTCCGCGTATATTCCGCTCTCCTGGACATAGTCCCTGAACAGTTGCCACCCGCTTGATCCGAGCATTGTTTCTATAGCTGGCGCCCTTCGCCTTCCGCTTTTCAGCCGCCATGTTGCCAGTGCTTTTCGACACTGGACAAGGTGACCAATTGATTTTTCCCTCCCACACTCGCAGTTAAGTGTAGCGTCAGCGTGGTTGAAGCGGCGATGATAAGCCGCGAAGTCTCCATGTCCGGTTCGAGCGGCTATTAAGCGAGCGTAGACTGCCCTTGGTAGTGCTAGTTCTGGCGGTTTCTTGCGTCGCATCTCGAGTTCGAGGTCTGCATAATGTCTGCGGCGATTCGAATGCCACCAGTCTGTAACCATCTGTCTGGCCAGTTCGCGAGCTTTCCTTCCGGAAGAGGCGAGGGTCATCACCCCATGTGTCGTCCTCGTATCGTCCGACGAGTTAAGCTCTCTTCGGGCGAGCTCATCAGCCATTTCATTTCCTACCAGCCCTTCGTGGCCCGGGATCCATCCTACTTTAACAGGTGCTGCTGCTCTAGCGACCATTTTGCAGAACTTTTGAATCCTCCAGGATGATGAGCTTGTTGTTCCCGTTAGTAAGGCCTGGACAGCCGCAGAATTGTCGAGCAGAATATAGATGGCGCTACGACCACGATCTCGCTTCCTGCTAGTGATTGCTTCAAGAGCAGCTAGAGCTCCATGAACCTCCGCGTCGTAGACCTCCGCATTGGTTATTTTGCCTGAGCCGCTTTGCTCAATTACCCTGCCTGTGCCACTGATAAAAGTCACAAAGGCCCATGACACTTTGTCGGTGGACGCCCCAGAGCCATCACTGTACACGCAAAGACAGTCGGGTGGGAGAGTAGGTAGCCACTCTCTTATAAAGGGCCAGATTGTGTGTCGGTACGGCGTCAAGTGCCTTGAACTAGCAAGGGGGCTCTATAAGCATACCATCACGTGACAAACAATATAAATAGTAAGCGCATAACCACTGCCGTCATGAGCGAGATTTCACTCCGGCAGCCATCATACTGCAGCAAAGGCAATTGAAAGCGGCGGCGCAAATTCAGCGAATTAATATCCAATACCCTCTCGTGATTAGATCTCAAGAGGGACCAAACAGACACTATAAATCGATTAGGACTACGCTCAGGATAGATTTGCCGGGCGCTCACGAATCCAGCACGAAACTACTCGTAATTGCAGATTAGCATGCAAAAAGTACCGCTTGCTGTGGAGTCTGGTAGACCACTCCACCCAAAAAAAGAAAATAGTTGTCAATTCTTGACACTCGACGAACAGTTTGAGGCTTCTCAGGCTAAACAATGGATAGAGCACTTGTAAATAGACACTATGTGTGCGAACCCAGATGGCTCGTCTTGCGGTTTGGCAAGATCTGTATGGGGATTCACCCTATTTAGAGGAGCGCAAATGATCGGTAGTGATACAGGACCTTTGCTTGGTGCAGAGGCTAATGATGCAAAAATTATAGGAGCCCAGAAAGCCCTCGAAGCAGCATTGCCGTTAGCCGGAACTAGCCCAATGAAAATGCTCTAAGATAGTCTAGAAGCTTTTCAGACTTTCCGCAGTGGCAGATCGAGGTCATTCCAGGGGACAGTCGAAAAATTTGTCATCGACAGCCAAAACCGCGAGTCAGTCGAAATTCGGCGGATACCAAGGCACTTAGGTACTGTGAAGAATGAGAGGGTAGATAGGCTTGCTAGAGTAGCCTTCAGAGCCTGCTGAAGGGTGGACAAATGCGATACCTTCCATAGAACTTAATCGCATATTAAAATTCATGTTTGCATCACTGAACAGATTTGTAAGGGAGCGCACGGTCGAACTGGTGACACTATGGTGGCAGGAAAGTACACCCAAGTACTATACAAATATGGATCTCAAGATAACTCTGAAGCGGCCTCCAGAGCCTGCTCTACTAAGATGGGCTTACTACAAGCTGATTGCAGCCAGGACTGGACATGCCGATTTTGCCTAATACCTTAAAAGTTTCAAACATGAAATTATTGAAGTCAAGTGTAAATGTAGACGAGAAAGACGCCCGTGGCACTTTGCGGAATGCAGACCAGCTGTACAGCGGTTGAAAAGTACGAAGAAGAAACACTCCAAGGGTAAGCGAGATGTTGGGGGACAAAGGATGGGAGAAACTACTTGAATAGATTACTGTAACGAAATGTTGTAGTGGTAAAATCTTAGACCGGGTTGCATAGGCTCCCCTAAGAGTATCGGTCTTTAAGCTTATTAAATTGCTGGGAAGAATAGGACATGGCGCAGGGCGTTTACGTTCGGACACGGGGGACTATTCTCAATACCTGTCAGTGGTGTCGCCTACGAACCTCCAGCTCTCACTGTAGAGTCTGCAGAGCCGAGATTGAGTAACAAAGTCCTCACTTTGACGAGGATTCCCAATCGCTTCCGCGGTCTGTATCGTCTTCATCTCTCAACACTGCCCTCTATCACCATTATCATGAAGCTAACCACGATCAGATCAGATGGTAGGGTCGGAGCCCTATTCATCACCCACCCTTGATGTTAGACTCTACGAGTCAATTGAAAAATGTATGAAGTAAAAGTAAAAAGTGTCAATTAATTCCTGGCTGCTATTTCTCTTACTGATACTATCTAGATTATGTACGTCTAGAAAATGGCAAATGCTACATGTGTCCCCAACTTGTCCCCATAGACCAAGCTTCTCATGGTTTGGAACGAAACATCTCTAGTCAGAACAGATAGAGTTCTTATTGCTACAGCCCAAACGAAACACCTTTTTTCCAAACAAGTAACTCCAAGCTTTGTAAACCTAACTCCTTAAACTTTATATCTAACATTAATCGCCTTCAAACTATCCACAGTTTGATACTTGATCATGGAGGAAAAGCCATCCGATGAGTTTCCGGAGCGTACCCAGCACCCGATACGGAGATGGTGGATTGGATCAAGATGGCCTCGACTGTTACAAAGAAGGGAGATTTAGATGAATATGCGCACCTCATGTGGTCCCGGTGTCTAGGCCTCGCCTGACTGGGGCTGCAGGTTTTTTGAGACTTTTTCCCGCGCACGCAGTTTCCATTGCTACCATTTTTATTTTTTTTGGGTAGAAGGTTCCGTAGAAAAGGTGGCCGAATCCCGCGGGTAAAAACTGACCTGAATGGCTATTCATCAAGGGGGATATATCAATGATCTTTCGAGTAACAAAAGAGGATAGGAGAGCTTTCCAAGGTGCGGCCTGGGTCAGAGAGGAGTCCAATATGGTAGATAGTCTATGAATCAAGTAGCACAATAAAACACACACACATCCACAATTTTTTGAAATTCGAATTTTCGAATCTTCACCTTTTCCCCCTCTCCCTCCCTCTTGCGCTCGTCGCATTCCCTCATTAAATTGTCATCGAGTCGCTAGCATTTTAACCATGCCACCTGTTCGTAAAAAGCGTCCCAACGCCACGGTAGACAACACGATAGTCTGCCCAAGGGCTCTCGATCAGTTATCTGGCCTTATCCAGTCTCCGAAGTGCGCGGAGATGAGCAAGGCCTCAATAATATGGAAAGGAAAAGCCATCCCGCCGTCGCTGAGCCCGATACTGACATGGTCGGGTCAGTCGAAATAGTTGAGGAAATTCCTCAACGAGCCTCCGTCCCCCACGGGATTGGAGAATCGTCCAAACCTCCTCCGACTACGCAAATACCCTCGGAGAACGCTGCACCCAATGCAGCGTCAAAATCAACGTCGCAGCCCAAAGCTGCCACGAAAGCAGAGTGCCCTCCGGAACTTCGACCTATTGTAGAAGCCGAACAACGACGCGCCGCCGAAACAGCGGCAAATCTGGCCTTCTGTTCCGCCGCCATCTCTGACGTCAAAGCTACCCTCCTCCCTATGACCAACGGGTCAAATAGACAATTCGTAGACCCCATGAGAGTCTACCTACGCGCCGCCATTGCGCAATACATGGCCACGGGCCCGGCCACTAAGCCACTCGTTCTCCCTCTTCGCCCGACGAACCCGATCCCAAGGGCTCCCGACGCCAGGAGCCATACAATACCCACCGTCCCAGCTCTGCCCGTCAAAAGCACCTGGGCCACGGTGGCCAGACACGGACTGCGACAAAAAGCAGACCCTACTGCCAAGGCTGTGCCGCGACCTGCGGCCAGAGTCCTAAATAAAGAAGCTCCCAAGGCGAAAGTCGACAAGCGACTGTTCCTTCGCCTGGAAAAGGAGCAACCTTGGCGCCAGCTTTCGACTCTCGGAATAAGGCAACAACTGCAGATCAGGCTGGAGTGCATCTTGAGTGACGCCTGCTCTATACACCGTGTCAGAACCGGCTTTGCTATTCTGACAGGGAATGAGAAAATAAGGGAAGAGCTCCTAGAGGCTACACCGAAGTTGGCGAAATTCAACGCCAAGTTCGAGGAAGCCTCCAACCTTGTCGCCTTTCGGATCGCGAATGTTCCAGTGACTATGAAAATGGTCGGCGGTATCTATACGATCGATGCAGAAAGGATCATATATGAGATATACAGGAAAACGCAGCAGTTTCCAACCCAGGTGCTACCGCACTGGACATGTCGTCCTGGAGCGCCGTACATAAATTGGAAAGCCCTGTTCGCCCGGGACTCCGTATTCTCGGCGAGTCTGGAGTGGCGACCATTCTAAAGCCTCGTCGAAAAATTGAACAGTGCAAACGCTGTTTGGGCTTCCACGTCACCCGTGGTTGCTCCCGTGCTCCAGCCTGCTGGAATTGCGGATCAAATATGCACTCGGAAGACGAGTGCAGGGCCCTCACCAAGTGTCGTAACTGTGGGGGACCCCACCGATCGGATTCTCGGGCCTGCCAAGTCAGACCTAAAAAATCCAGATCGGTGTCAAAAGAGCAGCTCGAGCGGATCCGTCACATCCAGCAAGGGGAGTTCGTGAAGGTGGCACGAGCTCGGGCAGCAGCTAAAAAAGCCGAAGAGGCGACCATCGCCGTGGCGAAGGATGTCTCGATGGCCGAGGCAACAGGTTTCGGAGTGTTGGAATCTGAAAAAGAAGCTTGAGGACACAGCAACCTCGACGATATCCCGGAAGGGACATCTACTAACCAACAGCAGGATACCGGCTGGACCAAAGGTGCCTGCTAATACATCTTTTGCTCCCTGCGGAGTTGGGCAAATTTGTCATTTGGAAGGTGTAACGGACGAGGGAATATGTGAGGAGCACATTGCTTGAGTCCAATATGGAGGAATCTTCTGGTTTTCGGAGTTGTTTTGATTTTTGTGATTTTTCGTTATGGTTTAATCAGCTGCACTTTTGGCAGAGATTCACGAGTTTGGAACGAGTTAGGCTGTAGGAAAGATTACAGGGAACCCTGCCGGCTCCACCGGTCCTTGACCCAATGTGGAAAAGATAGCGTTAGCTTAGGACCAAAAATAATAAAACAAAACACACTACGTTCGGACACACTGTGTTATACTTCCATATCTTTCTATTTTTATAGCTCTTATGCCGGATAAAGCCATGCACGCAGGTAGTATTGAATCCGTCGAGATCACATACCCGTATCACGCCTCATGGGTGTAGGACAAATGCCTGATACGAATAACATTCAAATTTAATCAAACCCACTAGCGTCAATGCGCTGAGCGATTCAGGCGAGTGAAGTAGATATATTTGTAGATAATTGTCCTGCCGCCATTACGGTGACACAAATACGTAGTACAAAATATAGATAACTTGATATCATTTAGGTTCTTTGAGAGAGATGATAGGTCTTACGATGCGTATGCATCCATGGCCATAGTTAGTAACTTTTTATCTGCATAATTATTATCTCTCATTCGCGACCCTCGATACTTGCCAGTAATTAACGACATTTAGCAAGCGATTGGTAATTTCTAAGATCTTTTCTCAGCCGTTAATTAACTTGTTTTTCAGAAGGTTTGATGAAATTTCATCTGGTGTCAGGATTGGGGCAGAATATTAGATGAGGCATGAAAATAAACATCTATGCATACCCAACAAATTAAGGCACGATTCAGTAGAAATTTAGACGGTCGCTCAAAGGATTACTTAAAATTTCAGGGTTACCTTGAAAATGCTTCGTGCCGGCCACAGTTTTATATTTGAAAGAATATTGCACGAAGATCTCCGGAAATGCTAAAAATTTTTCGCTTCGCCGTCGGTCTATTTTTCAGCGAGTATTTGCAGAGAAATTTTTGCTATGCTTCCGGGGCATATCTCCGTATAGGACAGCCCGAAAAAACCTTAAATGACTTCGTCTGCCGCGACCAGTACTTCACAGGAGGCACAGTAAAGGCGTCAATTGAACATGCTTGCAAATTCATGCACACAACGAACCGTCAAGCAATATTTCCTGCGCTTTTGGAGGAGTACGTGGCACTTGGTCGTGATTCTGGAGCTCTCTTGACCTGGCCGCTTATTCACGAAAATAAAGTATATATATCTGGTCAGTATCCTTGAAAATTGGGTAGCTCTTCTCGATAATACTTGATTAGCGTTTGCTAACCACTTTGGGATTCAGGAACCAAGGGAAGATTCCGTGCCGTCTTTAATCTTGAATGCGATCTTGTTGGTGTAATAATACGCCACGAAAGCCATTTTCAACCATGTTTCGAGCTGTTGCACGATGACAATGAGAGAATCGACGAAGAAATTGGATTAGACTCTCAAGAATATGAGGGGTTCAAATGTCCATTAGCGACATTTAGCTTTTCATATGTTTATGATTCCATGAATAAGGCACTTTTATCACCTGATAGATATTTTCCAAAGCCATATGTGATAGGTACTTCTTTAAAGCAAGGAGGTGATATACCCCTTATATGGCCATTATTTGGAGATCATATTTTGTCGCCACATGGGAGTAAAATTTACTGATTCCAATAATCATAGAAGATACTAACAAATCTGTCTAGAAAACTCTGATAATCGTCAAAGATACTATGTGGTGTTTACGAGAAAAGAAGGAATGCGGAAAGTCATACATGTATACAGGGGTGTTGAGACAAAGTGTGAGCGTATAAGGAAGACTATTGTACCTTACAACTCTCGCCTGAATATCCCGGAATCACCTGAAAGCATGATAGGACTAGATGATTTGGGTCGTGATTGTAGTGGCCAGATATTTACAGGTCGCTATATTGAGATGAATCGAAAAAAGGCGATGATTGCTATCGCAGATAAAATTTCCGGAAAAAATATGAGGATAAATATTCCACGTGCGACAAAACGCAAGGGCGTTCCGCTCAAAAGTTGGATATGGCCTATTCGTGGTTGGGAGACTAGTCGCAAAGGTAGACATCATCCACTACCTATCATGATACTTGCTAAATAGTAAGATCCCACAAGGATTAGGTCCTACGCCCTAGTATTTGAGCCGAACCTTCAATTTCTCGATGTTTACACTTTGGGGATGTCAGGCTTAACAAAATGCAACAAGATTTATGATCCAAAGCGTACAGCTAAGAAAATAAAGGAGACGGGAATCGACCTGAATATTCCAGCATCTTGTATAGATAACGAGGGACTCGGAAGAGATTGTTGACCATAGAACAATCCAACGTAGATTCTCAACACTCGTTTAACGGGTTTTGAGATGAGAAGAGTGTTAAGGCCTGAAATCTGGCCGAGCTGAATTAACTACCTTTTGTTGAAAATGACAGGTCCAACCATACAAAGGGCTGTATTTTGACGTACTGATGTGCAAATCCCCCTTCTGACTCTGGGACCGCGTGTCTGAGCCCTTAAGTGTCATTTTCAGGTAACTGAGAGCCTGACTTGTGACAGGCGAGGTGTAAGTAATTTAAGGAAAAAAGTAACTCGGTGAAAACAACTTAACTTCTATATCTTCCAGAATTCTAGGACTACATAGACCAATCAGGATTGACCTGATCTCTTCATCTCTAAATGCAGACATGCGCTAAGAATACAGCGCAGACTCGTTAAAACAATACGATTCCGTGCTGCTATTTTACATCGCTATACCGTTTTTGTGGAGAACATGATCACGTGAAAATATATAAAAGCACATCTATTTCAAAAATTATTGCTCTGTATTACAAAAGTCTACATCGAAGCCCTCAGTATGGCTCGCATCTAAAATGAAAGCGTACTGCATGTTTTGTATTAGCCTTCTCCATCCTAATACTTTGTGTACCCTCCATTTGCCTTTATCACTGCTACACATCTTTCGTGCATGCTGCCAACTAGTGACAATAGCTCCTCGGAAGGTATAGAGTCCCATGCGGCCTGCAGCAATGTTTTCAACGTGGCAGAGCGCACAAGCCTGACCCATTTTTCTCTGGACTATTTACCTGGATGTGGTTCTTTAAGGTGTTTCACAATGACTCGATCGGGTTCAGGTCCAGAGTAAGGTGGCCATCTATTAGGCGTTATTCCAACTTCACGCAGCGCCTCAATTGTTGAGTACGCTTTATGACATGGTGCATTGTTATGCATGTGTAGAATTTCTGGAAATTCTACGTGAAATTGATTCAAAAGAGGCAAAATCCTTTCACAAAAGGATGAGCACCTCATCGATCCCTAATACTTCTCCCAGACTAGAAATAGGCCTTTTTGCGATCCGTAAAATGATCCCCAAAACATCCAGCTGTTCCCATGAGCATGGCGAGCCACAGTACAAGTCTCATCAAAATCATCATCAGGCTAAACTCTGCTGTTAGTACATGGAAGATTTTGATAAAATTTAAACGTACTTTTCTTGTGACACGAGGTTTCATATGACAATCACCCGATACCCAGGTTTCATCAGTCCATAATATGCGACTCCATTATTCATCGCTCCAACCTGAATGTAATTGGGCGAAATCCAATCTTTTCTGCTTGTTCACCGCGCTTAACGGAGGCTTATTCCGAGCAATGCATCTGCTGTAACCTCTTTTTTCGAGTGCATTAGAAATTAGACGTTCACTGCATCTCCAGTGGCTGAAGGGCCCCATAGCTAGTTCCAAATAGCACATCTGTCGATTTTCTGGAGACTCCCGGACGAAAGCCTCAAGCTCATCAACTTGTTCCGCGCTTAATTTTAGTAAGGGTTCTTTGCGAGACATAGGATTCTCAGTCTCTCGAGCACACGCAAGTTGTACTTGTCTTATTGTGAAGCCAAGTTTGTCGGATATATTTTGAAGTGTCAAGCCAAGTCTTCTTAATGCTCTTATTTCAATACATTGATCGCGAGTTAAATGCTTGCGAACTTTAGTTTCTGAAGCAGACTTTTCGAGAGACATTGTTTGCTAGAGTAGAGGATGAATTGATACTGGTGGGAGGTTTCAATGACTGTGTAGGCTTGGCAGCCAAAAATCTCGTTGAAAATGTGTTTTACTAAGCGATTATTAGAAGAAGACGATTGGACCATACTTCATGGGGAGCGGGGTAAGGAGGAGAGATATACTAACCTATTACGAGCTAGCCCAACTGCGCCTATAGGGCTAATCCCTTCAACGACCCAGTTTGAAGTTTTACCTTTTGGAACCTAGAGGCACTGTAATAGCTGACTAATATTGAGAAGCCTGTGCGTCTCATCTAATCCGTAGACGTTTTTTTTTGGTTTATTTATTCTCCGTACTCGTTCGAAACACCCTAGATAGATGTAATAATACATACAATTCAGTACACTCTATTTCCATTCCCCAGCACTAGTGCTTAAGTCCTGTCTACACTATCTCATATATTATTTAAACTAGCCATCTGATATCCCTTGCCTTCTATTAAGCTCTGCCTGCTGCTGGAGGCTTCTTTCCATAGGCATGAGTCTCATGAGCTCCATGGAGTTGGCATCTGGCTCATAGTTCTTGAAGCTGAGCAGGCGCTTGGGGCCATTTAGTGCTTGATTATTCTTACCAGGCGGCTCAGCTGCCTCCTCATCCTCGTAATCTTCCTACTGTGGCATAGTTTGTGCAGCAATGATATCCACAGGTGTGACCTCATCCTCCCCCACCTCAATCTTCGCGTCGTCTTGTCTGTAATCTTAGTTGCAATTTAAGAATACACTTGCATGAGGTGGATCCAGACTTCTACCAGGCCTGATGAGTCGTCTGGGGAAGTGCATGACATATTTACTATTTAAGTAGGAAACAGTAAATTATGCCTTGATTATGAGGAACCTCACTTACTGTGACCAGACTTCAGCCAATGACAGTGGCTACATCATGTGACGGTTATTCGATATAATGATAAAACGGCGACGGTGACATTGATATATCTTTAATTCGTTAAATTTACTACGAGAACGTAATGCATGCGCGAAGGAGACTTCGTTACAAGGCGAACATCTTGATATCGAATATCGTTACTGTTGAGCGGATGGATTTGCAAAAGCTTGTGGCTGTTAGACACAGATTATATCACTTGATGAAGCGAGTGGAAATGTAGCGGAGTCTGTAAATCTGTCGTGGAGGGTTGTTGATTACTCCCACGAGGACATTTTTCTTTTTTTTGCATCAGATTTTAATTGCGTATGCAGCTATCTAGCTATGACACAATATCAAAGAAAATTACAGAATAGGCCACTAGGATAGAGAGTGCTATATAAACTATATTCTGTTATAAGAACATCTGGTGGTTGGTATTTACGTCAAAGCGCATTAATGACTAACCTCATAATTTGATTTTGATTTCATTTAACCCGATTTGGCGCCTTATGGCCCATGCAGGTGTCTACGAACTCTAATTTTTATATAGGAGGAAACCTTTATGGCAAAACCCCCCTCAACTTTTCAATTTATATACACTTTAAAGTTGTGTTACCTTCACGAAGTACACTAACACTGTCATGTCCAGTGTGGATACCGTCCACTTCATTGCTACTGGCAGGAGAACATCTTTCCCCTTTTCTCCTCTCTCTCCCTTATCGTGGCCTCAACTTCATGCGTCAGTTGAAACTACTCTAACCTTCCTTCCTGCTGGATCCATCTAGTTATCCTTGCAATATCTTTGGGGTTATTCATCATGGCCTCAAATGACTGGTTTTCTGCCTTTCTCAGTATTTCTCCTCTACCTTTGGCCCAGCTAGTGCAAGCCATGATCATATGCTTCACATTCTGGGACGGATATCCACATTGGCATTGTGGATTATCTAATCCTGGAAATTTTCTTCTGTGCAGATAGGAATTGAACCCAATGTGTTCGCTTCTTATCTGCATGGTTATGCTTCTCTGGGCACTGCTCAGATGTTTATGGATACTGGAAGGAGTTCCTCTTTGGCTCATTCCTGTCTTTCCAGTCCTTTCATCTGTATAAAGGTTTACTGCGTTCCAGATTTTGGGATCTGCTGTGGCGTGGTGGTTAGTAGGTTGCCTGGCTGTTAGTCTCGTCCAGGATTATTCCTATTCTCTGAAGGCTGCCACATTTCCTACCACTTTCTGTCATGCCTTCGTCCCTGTATTCCCACATGTTTGACCCCACTCCGCAGTATCCAAGGTCCTCGTGACAACTCGTGCAACTTGCTTTTCAGCTCGGGGTTGTTTTATCTTCCTGCATACCGACAATATCGTTTCTTGAACGGGCAGGCATTTCGATATTCCGGCGTGTTGGACCCTCATTAGTTTCAGATAAATCTCCATCGGTAAGGTAGAGGTCTCATGCTCAAATACCTTGCTGCTGGTCGAGTTATAGGCGCCGGTGATGATCTTTAGGCATCTTCTCTGTACACTTTGAACTGGCTTGATCACTCTTTCGGGTATTTTGCCTGCCATTCCGGGCTCGGCCCAAATGGGGGATCCGTAGGTGACAACTAGTCTCACCACTACATTGCACACAAGTTTCGCCTTGCGGAACTTTGCACCCCAAGTTGATTGTGCCAATCTACATAAGGCTTGTATTTGTGGTTCGACTTTAAGCTGTATGATTTTGATATGAGCACCCCAATTAAGTTTCGGGTCGAGTTGGATGCCTAGGACACGAAGAGAAGGTTGCGGATGGGCGATATGGCCTTGGATTTGGACTGTGGCCTGCATGTTGTGCTTCTTTCGAGCTCTTGAGAAGTGCATTAGCTAGTACTTCTCCGGAGCAAATTTTACACCATGCCGGTCAGCCCACTTTTCGCAAATCCCATGGAGTCTTTCGAGGTTTCGGCAATTTTCATTTGTAGAATAGGATCAGGTCAGTATGTTAGTATCATCCACGAAACCTACAGCCGTCGAAGACGGTGACTAAAGTTTTGGAAGAAGCGTGCTGACAAAAAACAGGAAGAGAATCGACGAAAGGGAAGAGCCCTGAGAAATCCCAGTACTGGTAGGAAATTTTTCTCCTTTATACGAACCAATGTTCATCGACGTAGTTCTTTTCTCTAGAAACGTTTCAATGAAAAGCGTCGTCCATCTTGGTATACCTTTAGCCCTCATGTTGTGGATGGGTCTCTCGTGAGACACATTATCGAAAGCCCCGGACATATCTAGGCTGAGGAGAGAAGCAACTCTCCTTTTGTTCTTCCCACATATTGAGTGTACTTGTTCTGTAATAAGTTCCACTGCGGAGATCATAGATCTCAATTGTCGGGCTATCGTCTGTTCATCAGAGAGTAGATGATGAGCTCCGGCTGCTTTCGATAATCTATTTGCCACAAACTTTTCGAGGACTTTTCCCAAGGTATTCAGGAGTACGATTGGTCGATATGATTTAGGATTATCATACAACTCATTTTGTGGCTTTCACAGCACAATCGTGACCGACTTTTTGAAACCTTTTGGGTGGTAACCCATGGAAATACAGGCGTTGAAAAGTTTCTCGAGGTCTTTGCCTAGGGTTATTCTACAGTTTTTAAGCATCCAGTTCGGAATACCATCTGGGCCAGGAGCTTTCTCGCTCGCTAGGTTTGCCATGGTATCCTGGATCTCGCTTTCTGTGATGATGCTAGATACTGTGATTAGTTGTTCTGGATATCTTGTCCCTACTATATCTTCCAGACTAGCTCGGATGGGCTGAGGAAAGAAGTGTTGCGCCAGTATTTCCGCTTTTTTGGTGTCTTCGGTAAAGATGTTTCCAGCTTTATCCTTGATGTCTGGAAGTTGCGGAAGTTGTGACCGCTCTTCCGGACTTTTCTTAGCCCACTTGGCAAACTTCCACAGCTTAGCTGCATCGTTAATGGCCTCAGAGACTATAGCCCTCCATCCTATCATTTTGGCCTTTTTATCTGGCTTTTCTTTCGGTCAGTAGATTTCTGGTATTCCACCCAGCTTTCCTTGGAGCCCAGCTTGGTCCACAATCTCCTTGCCTTTCGCGCTTCTTTAACTGTCTCACTGCACTCCTTAGTCCAGTATGGTTTGGCGAAAGTTGACAGTCTGTGTCAGAAGCGGCATGTAGACAGCGGAGCAGAGACAAGGGTCAAGACAAGAAGGCCAGGCAAGAGATTGTGTTAGACACTGAGGGTCAAATGAAAAATGTAAAGTAAAGTTGTATTGATGAAATCTCTGCTCCTCAATTCCTCTCCAGCATTAATGATATATACCCATCTGAAACTATCTCGAGGAGAGATTACCTTCTCCTCGTTTCCCAAAATTACATATGAAATAAATTACATGTGTTGAAGATCAAAAGATCTCAAGTTGGAGCTTTGACTACCCTGAACATCCTGGTCACCATATCCCTGGTGAGATATCAAAGCTTGAGTTAATTAGTCTGACAAGATGTTTCATCCCATTATCCAATGATTCTCTTTAACATACTTAGTAGACTCCAAACCATCAGATGTTTGATACAATGCCACAATGAATTATGCATGAGATAGGTGCATGACCACTTGGCCAAAAGGCCAAACCAGAATCATAAAACACGAGACAACGGTTATCTCAACATATATATATATTATACAGTAGGCATTCCTGACAGTCTGGCCCCAGGGATCGCTTCTCTGATCGTTTCCTTGATGGCCTGCGTTATGGCGCTTACTCTTTGGTCGATAGATTCCGGGGAGTTCAGCTCGATGTGGTTTGTTGAAACCCTACTTAGCTTTTGGGCGAGTCTCCTGTTAACTTCTTCCCAATCTGCTTTCTTCCATTGTGGTCGACTTTGTTGTTCTTCTCGATTTGGCGGCTCAATGTGAAGTTGTGTGCATATTGGGATGTGATCCGATATGGATGGCTCTTAGTTTATTTCTTTCTGTCCTCTCTCCCAAAGAAGAGACTATGTACATATTCATTTATTATTTTCCGCTACACCATACCCGATAGGTAGCCCCACCAAGTTACCCTTGACATTATGAATGACATGTTTAGACACTAATTGTGTTAGATTGTAGGCTTCTGTCTTAGGTATTCATGGGTTCGTAATGAAGGTTATTGTTAAGGTTTAGCTTCGGTTATCTCACTGATTACCGAGCCGGCAGCATATCAAGGAGGCATGTAGCTCAAGTGGAAGTATCGCACGGTAAACTATATCTGAAGCTGCTACGTATTGTAGTAGCTAAAAGAATCCTGCTATTCGGAAACTACAGCTCCATCCCAGAACATGAGATAAATCAGACTATGCACGCTAGATATAGAATGGCTTGCGGATATGGTGAATAAAGGGGTAAAAACGTAGATATATAAAGACATTGTAGCCTCTAAATGGTAGGACAAGTCTTCAATCAAATTATATTGGAATCAAACCTAGCCTCTCATAAAGCAATCTCATGAATCTATATCGGTGTCTGTGATAACAGACCAATATACAAAGTCGACGATCAAGTTCAAAGTGTCATGGTTTCATTACAAAATGCATGAGCAATGTTGTAGGTACAATATTTTAATTATAGTTCTCTGAAGAGAGAATTTCTGTACTTAATGGCTACCTTTATATACAGACTGAAATACCCCTCCTCGATAAGGTTCTCTCTATGACCTATCAACTCAGACTCTCCGACAATCGCCTGTAGATCCTTGATACTTCTGTGACCCTCATGAACTCTCAGTAGGTTTCAACAAGGCTCAATGTGAATCATCTAGGTTCCCTGTCATCCAAGATCTTCCCAGGAACCTCCCTTCGTATAATTGCCTGCGCTAGACAGCGTAGGCTACAGGAACCCTTAGGCTTGACAGCCGTCACACAAAGTCGATTAACTTTCCAGGGATTTTATACAAAGGCGAGATCCAATGTGCTCTGACTTCCTCTACTCTTTCATGTGATTGTTCCTTTGGGGAGTATGAGGTTTAAGTCATGTGCTCCCAGCATTTCGATGAAGCTGTCTGTGATTTTGTGGTGCCTAAGTACTGTCTGGCCCCCCCCACTGCGGATGATGCACATTAAAGTCTCCGACTAGAATGTATTGGCCTTCTTGGGATAGGATTTGTGGTAGCCACTTAAGTGTCCCTATTTCTAGGCTGCTGTAGTATGGTGGGGGTGGATTGTAAACGTTATGTATCCAAATTTTGCTGAGACAGGTTTCGATGCTGACAGAGGTGATATCTCCTTGGAAAACTTCGGGAACTTCTTCTCTTTTCCATTTACTAGCATCTAAATCTTTGCTAACGTAAATGCATGTCCTCCCTTTGTGGCCACTTGGAAAGATCAAGTGGTAGGTAGGGTGGGTTACTATCGTTTATTCTATCGGATGACGCCATGGTTCCTGTAAGGCCACTACGTGGTGCTCCAGTGGATTTAAGGCTTGAAGGAAATGGTTCTGCATTTTGTTTTTACTCCTGTTGAAGTTGTACTGTACGATTGTCAGGATTGGTGTCTCCCGTGTCACATTCCGGGTTGCAAATTTATGGGGTGCTGTTGCAGTATTGGCGAAGAGGACTTGTACACTAGGAACCATGAATGGGCCCTTAAGTGGTCTAGCGGGACGTCTAGGCTCGATACTGACAGCCGCAACTAATGGTGCCGTCATAGCAGACCTCCGTTTACGGCTTCCTACGATTTGCCATTCATTCTCTTGGATTCTTAGCGCTTTATCTTCGATGACAAATTTGCCTGGGTCCTCAGTTGTATTCTGCAAGGCCCTGTGTTTGGCGGCTACTCTAACTGCGCAACTTTGGTCCCATGTTTTGTGGCCTTTGACGCAGATATTGCTGCAGACTTCTTTTTTCTCGGGACAATTGCGGGTATTATGCTCTCCTGCACAATGTCCATATTTTGATTCCCTGGTACATATTTTCGCAATATTTCAATATTTTTGGCAATTAAAACATTGCATCTTACGGAACCCCGTCCTGAAGAGTTCCGTTGACTTGAGCTCGTATTGCTGCATTAAACCCTTTGCTATCGCCTTGTCTGCTTGTTCGGCTTGATCTATCCACAATATTATGGAGCCTGACTTTTTTCCTACATGCTGATTTTTCCTAAGCCAAGCGGCTTTTTGTATTGTCATCCCCTGTATGTATGTAGCGCTAGCTTTCTGCAGAAGCTTGAGATGCTCTGCATTTTCAGGCTCGAACGAGATCGGCGTGTCGTGGATGAGGACCTGGTGAATAGGACCCGCGACCTGTGCCGAAGCGGCCGACTTGGACTTCCAGTCTTTCTGGCTCTCCATTATTTTTTTCGTGCCTTCTCCAGCAAAGTAAACTTTTACATGGCCGTTGGTGTCACAGTCTAAGCATAGGCACTTGAGCAACCTTATGGTCAGAGGTAGTTTATTTTCAATCTATGGTGAACTACAGATTGAAGAGGATAATAACAGTTACTTTATACATGATTATTATCCAGGCCAATGACATAGTTTTCTATCCATATATCCGTATCCCATCTCGTATCCCATCTCGTATCCCTTCTCGTGCCCTATTCTTAGAGGTGTTTGCCAAGTTATAAGACCCTGCTTCCAAGAATAGTCCCTGCCTAGTTTCATGCTAAGCCTGCGTTTGACAGCGCAGGCTACAGGCAATTACCGGCTTACAAGCCGTCACAGTTGGTCATTTTTCTCGCTCCAATTATTTGTTGGAGGCCAATCTTCTTGACCAACTCTACGCTTGAAAGTTTCGCTATCTCTTTCTTCTCCTGTTCATCCTGTATACGGATGGTGGTTCAGTAAGATTCTCCTTTGCTTGCTATCGATGCCCAAGATTGCCCTTGGGCGCGAAGTGGGACTTGATTCTGTGACATTGTTTCTTTGATGCCCTTGATCTCCTGGAGAATCTTAGTTATTGCCGAATTTTCGTCATTGGGGGTTGCTTGAGGGGATTTAGAGGGGGAGACTTTCGCTTTTTGGAAGCCTTCTGTGATTTGTATTGCCTCTTCGATGATTTTCTTGTATGCTCTACTAGAGAGCTCTTCGCCTATGGTTGCGTCCTTGAAAAGATTCAAGGACGCGTTCGTGTCTGGTGTCGCGACGCTGCCACCACTAGGACCCGCGCAAGGCGTTCCACCATTAATTCCTCTCGTAGGAATACTCGTCATCACGATTATAATATGCTGTCAACTTTATGGATAAAAATCTATGGAGTCGAATTTTCGAAATATGGATGTTTTTTCTGTAGGAAACGCTTGTTGCAGAAGGAACATTCGTTCGACGAGGGACGTTTGGAACGCTTGGAAACCCTTCCAGATTTTCTTGGCTTGAGAGAGTTATCGTCTGCTTTGCCAACTTGCGTGATGAGGGCTGTTGGAGGAGGTGCAGTGCAATCTAGATCAAGAAGACGTTGTTTAACCATGGCATAGGTACAATTGTCCTTTGTCGTCAAGTTATCGACTACATCCTTGTGATGTTCACTGAACGAACTCAACAAATAACTCCTCTTAACTTCATCATCATCAAGAAAGTCGGCTAGCTTGTGACGGTTCGAGTTTGAAGATTCTCGGGCTAACGATTTCAACCAATCATACTCCATCTCGAATTCGTCGATTACCGGATCGACAGTGCGACTTGGATCGTACGCGTTTGTGAGGAGCGCAACGGACCTAAATTGTTGGATCAATGTAATAGAGCTGTTTTGGTGGTACTGCTCTTTCAATTACTTCCACATCAAGTGAAGGTCTTTGAGTTTTAATATCTTGCCAAGGATCTTTGAACCGACGACCTGAATATATATGTTTACAGCAATACTTGAAAGCTGGCTGTATGCTCCTTTTTCTTCAGGCGAAGCGTCCTTGTCCGGCTTTTTGCCGTCGACGACAATCTCGTTGAGTCCCTGCCCTTCAAATACTGCAGTCATTGTAATGGCCCATAACTCATAGGTTTCAGGACCAGTGAGGTGGGTCACATTGGTTAATGACATTGCGCGCAAGTAGTTGGTTCCGAGTTTCGAAGCGAAGAAGCTGGTTTTAGAAGACGAGGATTCCATTTCTGTTGAGCGCTTAAAAGACTTCTTTCGAGATGAGGATGCTTTATAGTGATGGAATCTTTTTGCTTTTAGGGGCACCAGGCTCATAACCTGTTGAGCGGATTGGTTTGCAAAAGCTTGCGGCTGTTAGGCACAGATTGTATCACTTGGTGAAGCGAGTGAGAAAGTAAAGGAGTCTGTAAATCTGTCGTGGAGAGTTGTTCATTACTCCCACTATGGCACAGAGTGCTATATATACTATAGTCTGTAATAATAAAATCTAGTGGTTGGTATTTACGTCAAAGCGCATTTATACTAACCTCAGGATTGATGGGAGATTAGTGACGTGAACTCGGCTCGCACCTGTCTTTGCCATTATTGGAGGCACCAATTTCAACAGGTAGTGGCAAGTCGATGACGCTTTTGAGTTTGCTTCTAATTGAGTCGAGTTTTGTCCAATCTTGGTATACCACAACATTTTCCGCCTCTATCTACATTCTCTTGTTTTGATGATCTTCACATGTTTCTGTTCACCGGGCAAGATAAATCCTCAAGTTATGTACTCGAATATCTGCTTTTCCTTTTTCGGGCTGCTTGATTTTACCACAGGCGAATTGAATTATCTTATGGACTGTATGGGTTAATGAATTCAGATATACTTGAAAGACAATAGCTCGATAGGAATTAATAATTTCTTCCTTGGTAATACAATCTACCACGTACTCTCCCCATCCCTTATATGCTCTGTGTAAACTAGTCTTAACATCCTCCCTTGGCCACTTGAAAATCATCCTTTCTCCACGGATTACCTCTTCTCCTGTACCATACCTCCCTTGATGCCTTCTCATGCGCCCCATTAGCATTTCCAGAAGCGCTGCTCTGCCACAGCCTTATCTCGAAGACGGAGTGGTCCTAGTGACCAGTCCTAATCCGGACAAAGCCCGTCACACGGACGGGAAGATCTTTTGAGCGGCTGACATATTAGAGCCTTTGCTGCTTCTAGAAGATTACGATTGGCAGGCTGTTAGAGTTAGACTCTAGTCCCATGGTGTCTAAACTGTGTTTATCAGACTGCAGGTTTCCGCCGCTGATCATACATCTACGGGCAAATTACAATTTAGGATATGTGCACGGAAATGAAGGCTGGAAAACTTCATACAGAACTGACGGACATGGTAGAACGTAGTTTTGGACTTGCGCATAATATGGGAGGCAGGTCACAACTCTGTATCGAACATATATCTCAGGGGATATAGGTGCTCTATATTTGACTTTGGGAATATCTATAAAAGAAGGCATTTACATGTACATACTAGAGTAGACTTCACGGGAGGGTATTTCCATAATAAATATATATATTAAAGATACTTGATAAAAACCTTTACATTATTTACATCCAACTGCAATCGCAGCCACATCATAATCGACAGACAGACCATATTCATTATATGTCTGAATATTTAGATAACTAAAGTCGAATACAGGCCGCCTGTTCATATGCGAGCACCCTTGTGCTGGTCAATTTATAAGCTCCTGTGACTACTTTAAAGCAATTTTCTCGGATACTTCGAAGGGGTTTGACTGTCTTTAAATGTGTTTTATAACTAGGCCCGGCCTGAGCCAAAATTTGTGACCCATGTTTCAGAGCCAGTCTCACAATCGTACTAGGTAGTATCTTTACTCTGTGGAATGTCGATCCCCACGTTAACTATGCTAGTCTAATTATTATCTAAACCTGCTTCTCTGCCTTCAGTTGCATGATCTTGACGTGTGCTCCTCAGTCAAGCTTAGGATTAGAGTAGATTTTGAGGACCCGGAGAGAAGGCTGCAAGGCTGTTGTATGACCTTGAATATCGATTGTGGCTTTATAGTTTTACCGTTCCCTGGGTTGTGAAAAGTGTATCAGCAGATATTTCTCGGGCACCAATCTGACTCCATACGTTCTTGCCCACTGTTCATAGATGTGACGACCGGAAGAGAGCACAGGTTACTAGATGACCAAGTCGAATCAGATAATGACTCAATTTAGGAATATATTTCATAAGATTCTAAACTAAGTTGAGAGGGTAAGTAAGGTATCTAGAGATCTACAAATATACATAATGTACAACTGGTCCGTGCGCATATTGGAATAATAATAGACCACTCGAAAGGAATAATAGTATCAGGGGTCCCTAAAGTCGGAAGTACAAGCCCGTAACAATAGATCTAGCGTTTCTCCTCTAGTTTTCTGTACTTTTCTTCGGTTGAGTTTGATCATGTGAGAAAATTAATATTGTCTACAGATCTAACTACCGACACTGAGCTAGTTTCAAGCATTGAAAGAAGTGTACTAACAAAGAAGAAAAAGTGTATTGGCAAGAGAGAGCTCTATAATATTCAGGTACTAGTAGAAACCTGTTTTCTTCTGAGTGGCTCTGTGACGGGCTTTGCCCGGATTGGGACTGGTCACTAGGACCACTCTGTCTCCTAGGTAAGATAGTGGCAGAGCAACGCTACTGGATAGACGAAAGGGTCGCTAAGGGGGTATCAAAGGGGGTACGTACCAGATGGGGAGTATGATACAGGAGAAGAGTTGTGCCGGGAGAAAGGAGTGTTCTCATATGGCAAAAGGGGGGAGTTAGGAGGGCAAGACTGAACACCTATACGCGGTGTCCTCTACGAACCTGGGGGTGAAATATTCTCCCAGGGCCAAGTTCAGTCAAGACTCGCAATACCGAACAAGTTGGCCCACGAGGCAATGATTCAAATTACTCCACCATATCAATCTTTTACTCCCAACGAAATCGATTCCTACCTAAGTCTCATCAATTCTGCAAGTCCGACCTAGTACATCCTCATTCTAATGATCACACCACTCCTCGACCTTCTCTGGTCTCAGTTGACCACCATATACACGCCCACGCCGATATTTATATCCGACGGAGGAAGCAAAGCGTGGCGCACAAATCTGGAAGACAATTCCTTGGGATGGATGTGAGAGGAATCAGAACAAGTTGACAAGATAATGCGGAGGAAGGATATAACTTCGAAGGGCATGAGATTCCGAATTTTGGCAAGGAGTTTTACGAATTGAGCTTTGTGCGCGCCAAGTCTTCGCTTGCGAGAGTGCAGCTGACACTATAAAAACAAGCAAACGATGGAAGGTGTTGTGGTTCGCCTCCTGGTGGTGTTCTCTGGTATAGTTTGAGTAGCCTGGGCACCTACTCCACTTGGGAAGGAGACATCTCAGATCACATTTCGCGCGGAGAAAAGTAAATTAATGATGGAGGCATGTCTAGATAACTCAGGGTTTTTGAGATGTTCCCCTGGGTGGGTATTCACGGATGAGGGTTGACTTGGGGTGAAGAAAAAGCCATCATAACTTCGTAGAGGTGCTTGCAAATGAAATCCGAGGCATGAATGCTACTCTTGTAAATTGAGTCATCTTTTCTGTACTTTTCTTTGATATTGTGTCATAGCTAGATAGCTGCATACGCAATTAAAATCTGATGCAAAAAAAAAGGGGAGTTAATACTAGCTAACGCGGAAGTCATAAAGGACAGGATATGATACAGTAGTTTAGCTGCCCAAGAAAAATATATTCATTTCCATTGCGTTAACGACTTCAAGTACTTCTGAATTCCTTAAACCCTTTACAGGCCCAGACAATATTGATGTTTTTTTCTAGAAACTCTATGTAAAGGCTTACCCACTTCGGAATCCTTTAAACTCTCGGGTTATGGACAACTCTTTCGAAGGTATCATTGTTGATCACTCCCGATATATCCAGGCTGAGGAGAGATGCCACTTGTTTTTTCTCTGTCCCAAGTTGTATGTATCTGCTCGGGTAGGATCTCAACTGTATAAATTGCAGCATTCTGCTTCTTTAGAGAGACGGTTCACTGCCATCTTCCCAAGAATTTTACCTATTTTGATGAGATTTGTAATTAGTCTGTAAAATCGTGGAGTATTGTAATTTGGTTTTTGGTAAAATCGGGTTTGTCTCTGATATTCGATCAATTTCTCTGAGCCTAGACCTAAAACTGGTCTTTTACTCGCATGATGAACATTCTGGGATGCCACTTCCTGAAATCTGTGAGTTTAAGATTGTTCAATTTTTCATTAGGCTCTTGATCACAATAACAGTAGGGGCCATCGGGCTTGCATAAAGATTTGATTCAATTTCTTGCCTCATTTTACCTCCTTGACGACTCTTACCCTCCAAATCCTCAAATTATTCTGTCTCTTTGTATCATCACTCTCAATTGTGAATACATTAATGCTTGAAGGTCTAGCTAGAGTGTCTAGACAGTAGTATTTTTGAAGATAAATTTGAAAAGTAATAGATTTGATTGTCCTAGCCCACTGTGGTTAATATCCGTCAGTTTTAAATTTCTGAGGCTAATTATATGAGATTACTTGTCGGAGCAGGTGAGATTATCGAGTTGAGTAGATTCTTCTCGATTTGATGGTTGTATTGGCGATTGAAGTAGATTCGGTGAATTGTCAAATGTTCTTATCCTATATCAAATTTCTTCATACACAGATTCCAAGGCCCCAGCTCCATCAAAGCCTCTATGCTAATTCTTAACAGTTGGATGATGTAATTTCAATCGTGTGAAGTCTTCAAGAGTTCAGGTCGTCTCATGTAGCAAAAATCTGTTCTCAAGATAATAAACATCATTTATACATCTGTTACACCTCCTTCTATAAAAGTGTTCAACCCTTGAATACTAGCACTAGATCATATACACGTCATTCCGTTTTAAGCGTCCGTAGCGTCTTGATCCAGTGTTGCTTAATTTTCCTCTTTATTAATTTTATTTCTTTGCTTTATATTCTCCATGGAATAAAATCTGCAAATTATGAGAGACAAAAGGAGGCTGATATTCATGTTAAATTAAATCTTCGAGCGCAGGATAATAAGATCCTGGTCTTTATTTGCTATGTTGGGTCTATGTGGGCGCCAAAACGTCGGGTAGTTTAATATAAACTGGGCCAACCGGTAGGTGAGGAGCTCACGTGCTATGCGCGGGCACGACGTTAAATATTATAAATAAATAAATAAATCCTCTGAGAATCATCTAGCCGTTGCTCCCTCCCAAACAATTGAAGATGAGGCATCAGGAATTGTGAGTGCTATCTCAGGAGCCCTTCATGCTGTCTGCCCTAGATCCCGTAAATAGGTAGCGAAAGCTAGCTGGTGGACCAAGGAGTGCACCGAATTTCATTTAAACTTCTGCCGAAGGGCTTGTCCCTCAATATCTATAAGAACAAATTTTGGCATATTTCAAAATTAAATTTCTCAAATGAAACTAGAATCTTTAGTTAGATTCATAAAGTCCTCCATAGTCTTAGACTCAGTAGGGACTATAATAATAATCTAATCTAATCTAACTTCTGCCGAGCTCGCCGCACAGGTCTTCCGGCGGTTTTCGAACGTTGAGCCTTCGGTTAAGTTGTCAGAAAATCTAAGCGGGCACACTAGCACAACAAGATAGAACATGTCTCCAGTCCCAAAGAGGCCTACCAGGTAGTACGCTGGCATAAGAAAGAGACTCACTACCACACCCCACCTTTAGAGAGCCTGACTGGCCCTATCGGTAAAAAGATTATACTTGGGCGTTATGAATTGTTCTATGGAACTGCGGTGTTAAGGATGTCGTTAGGACTCCGACAGAGATCTGATTTAGCTCATTAGCGAGGCGCTTGGAGTAGAGGAAGAAAGGGGAGATGGAGAGGAGAAAGGAAGAGACAACGTTTTATGTATTTCGAGATACCAGTTAATTGACTTTATTCAGCGACTTCGTGACGGCACCCAATTTGTATTACTTCGTGTTTTACCAACAGGCCCAGTATTCTGTCCAGAAGATAAGGCGCATTTATTTAAAGAGACCCTTTTCAGCCGACATATAAATCAAGTAGATATCGACGATACAGCCGCTGTAGTGGCAAAAATATCGATTTCCTGGCCTCCAATAACAGAAGAAGAGGTCTATAACTCATGCTGTGTCGTCTCAATATCTGCTCCAGGACCGGACAGTATCACCACAACAGTACTTAGACGCGCTTGGCCATTCATTGTGGCTCGTATAATAGCTTTATTCCGCTGGTGTGATTAGCAAGGACTACACCCGAGTGTTTTCAAGAAGGCTAATATTATTATAATTCCAAAGCCTGGAAACCGCAATCGGGCTCTACCAAAGTCATAGCGACCAATTGTCCTTCTGTCATGCCTTGGTAAGGGACTCGAGAGACTAATTGCCCGCCGCCTCTCATTTCTAGCGCTGAAACTACAGATTCTCTCTCGGGATCAATGCAGTGCAATTCCTCGAAGATCTGCCACAGACCTCACCATAGCACTGTCGTGCGATATTCAGGATGCGAGGTCCAAAAAAGAGGTGGCTGGCATGATCACAGTAGATGTGAAAGGAGCATTTGATGGTATCCAAAAAGGCCACCTCTGTCACTGCTTGCGGGGTCGAGGCTGGCCCCCTGATGTGGTACAGTGGGTGTCTTCTTTTATGTCTGAGCAAGAATCGTCAATCATACTTGATGGAACCACATCTCCAACATTCGAAATCCACTGTGGGCTTCCACAAGGGTCGCCCGCCTCTCCAATCCTATTCCTGCTGGCAATTGAAGGCCTCCTAAACCTCTCCCCAAAACGCTTTGGTTACACATATGATGTGGCACTTATAGCGTCTGCACCATCCCTCACTCGATGCTCAGAACTAATCCAGAAGCAGTTAGACTCAACCCTCGCATAGGGGCGCGAGAACGGCATCACTTTTGAAGTGTCCAAAACTGAGCTGCAATACTTCCATCGAAAGCATGGATCCCCAGCAGAGCCCAGCGTATACGCTAATGAAGTAGAGGTCACTTCAAACGATCAGACGCGCTGGCTTGGGGTCATTTTTGACCGAGGCCTTCGATCTAGAGAACATGTAAGACAAACATGCGTTAGATCCTTGGCCATCATGAGCTACATAAAAAGCCTCTCAAGAATCACTCGAGGAATAAGCCCTCTTCTCTTGAGACAAGCACTTCAAGAAGCAGCTTTTACAACCTTGCTTTACAGGGCTGAGACTTGGTATTCCAAAGGAGCCCCAAAAAGACTTGTTCTTAGAATACAGCAAAGGATGAACGACGCGGCCCGAGCAGCTCTTCCGGTATTCCTAACGACGCCAGTTGCTGTACTTCTTCGGGAGGCAGGTTTGGGTCTGGCACATGCCTGGCTTGAACGTATTCACGATCGCCTTGCCGTCCGCATAGCCTCAGCAGATCCTAGGCACCCCCTTTGTAGAATATGGAATTCCGCAAGAATACTGTGGATCCGACAAAGAATTTCTTCAGAACTCTCACAAGATGCTATTCCCCCAGCCTGGAAAGTCAATCGGGATACATCTTTGGAAAAGATCGGGGCGGTTGGTCGCAATGCTGGAATCGATGCCTTCTCCGGTTGGTTCGTTCTGCAATCAATATTGGACCTCTGTTTTCTCCGATGGTGCGTTGATCGAGGACCGAGCAGGAGCAGGATATTCGATAAGACGTGGCGCGTCACACGAGATAGCCTGTGGAACTATACCTCTAGATACCTCAGCAGAAGTTTATGATGCGGAAATTGTTAGAGCTACTGAGGGGCTAGCAGCTGCCATCCGCAATCCCATGGCATTTTATGCAACTAACGTAACTGTCTGCCTAGACAGCCAAGAAGCGGCTCTACGGCTGCTCCTGCTATCCCCCACCGCAACAAGTTCCCGTCAAATTACGAAATTCCGGAAACTCGTAGCCAGCTGGTCTAAAAGGAAACGCGCATCCTGCACTAGGGCTGGAATAGTCAGTGTCCGATAGTGCCCTGGACATTCTGGAATCCCCGGAAACGAAGCAGCAGACTCTCTGGCCAAGTCAGCATGTCTAATGCCTACATCGTCTCTCCCTCTGTCCATAGCAAGGGCAAAAAGGAAGGTGGCTCAACTCTACAAGGCCTCTAGCGACGCCTTATGGGAACGAGAGGCTCCGGCTAGATATAAAGTACTTGGAATTGGTCCTAGTTCAGTAATAACCCAGAACTGAAAAGCTTAAATCGGCGGACGTTTGGGGCGCTCATCGTAGCTCGCTCGGGACACGGAGATTTTGCCCCATATCATCGACGTTTCGCACACGAAGATGCCCTAATGACTTACTCCTGTGGCGAAGAAAAAAGCCCTGATCACTTCTTCTTATGCAGTATAGGAAGAAGCCATGCCCGCCTTCGCGGTGGACCTCGTCATCCTTGCCCCGGCATCAAATCGGTACTTGGTACGCCTGAAGGTGCCCTCGCCTTCTGAAAATGGGTCGAGCTGACGGAGTTCTTCGACGAAATCCAAAGAGCCCATTAGATATTTCCATGTGAAATGTTACGATCAGGTGTGGGGTTAATGTTAGATGGAAATATGTATTCCTATTTTCTTGTTCTGCGGGTGTAATTAAAAAATACTTGTAAAACAAAAGTGAAGTTCCCGGTAGAGGGAAATTTGCTTCATTTAAATTGGAAAGCAAAGTGGCGGACAGCTGGTCGGACTTTTTTGTAATTTCTAGGTGTTGTAGTTTTTTGTTTGTTTAGTTTTGTTCATTAACGTGCTAGGTTACATGACTACCGTTGCACTCCTATTGGAGCTTAAGCATGAGTGGAGTTGGGCCGGATCAGGTTAACTACCGTGAAGTACAGATGAAACTCGTCTCACTTTAATGACCGGACCACCTCAGACTTCACCTATGTGTTGAATCATACCAAGTCTAACCGTCCAGAAACCCGCTGTATACACGCCGTAGCGCAATTTCCTCCTCAGCCTCGGCCACCACGCGCCCGAGCCCTTGACATCCTCATTGACTCTGAAATATAAATGCCGTCAAAGATCTCATCGTTGCTCTAGCCTTGCACCTTCATATCGTACCATCGGGTTGTTCTCGTCATTGGGGATTTGTGTAATCCCCTCAGTGTATCTCCCCTTTTCTTCCTCCTTTTACACGTCCCGTTTCCATCATGACTTTCCTCATTAGGGCGTGTGTATGTAGGTGATCGGACGAGTATAGAAGTGGGTCGCAGGTATAGGATCGACTGAGAAATGCTTCGTCACAAATATAAAAGGAGTTTGAGAGATGTCGGATGTTAGAATACGAATCCCAGACAGACCTAGGCCCATTCGCGAATCGTATGTTGGCGGTGATGAGTTTTTGTTCGACTTTGTTCCGGCTGTGAAATCTCTGCCGACTGATTTTTCGACCAAAATATCGAGTGCAACTCCTTCAAGTCGAAAATCCATCAATTAAAATTCATCCCACCCTTTTTCGTGACTGAATCTCGGCTCTGAGAGAATATTTCGCTCCCAGGTTCGTAGAAGACACCACTGACAGGTGTTCAGCCTTCGCCCTCCTGTTGTTTGTTTAGTATTTAACGTCTAGCTAATGACTATAATACACTAGTCCCGAATTGGAAATGGACGCCAGAGCTTACTGCTCTAGACACTGGGGGCACCCAGCTACCCCAAACAAAGAAGAAGGAGCCCAAGATGAAAAACAGTGTCAGATGACTTAATACGTCACGCTGTCTACGGAAATTTATGCCTCCTAGATGGGATGAGAGCCAGTCAAAGTGGGAAGAATATCTTCCCGATCTGGGTGTTGTAGTTTGTTTGTTTGTTTTCAATTTTTCGTCCGTCGGGGCGCCGAGCTTGACTTAGGTCCATACTACCCATTAAACTACCTAGAGGCATGGACGCCAGTGCTTACTGCCCTGGTGGCTTCGCCCTTGCTACTTCCTAACTAGGTTTGCAGGGCAATTCCCTAATTACATGATTACGTGTAGCATAGCACCTGCACTTTTTCAGTCAGTCCCCGAGGCTCTTTACTCATTTGATGTATAACAACCATTCTCGAGATACTACTAATAGATCCATTTATAAATACCGCACCATCCATCCATAATGCAAGGCTCAGAGTTGGGGCAGAGGTGAAGACCTATTTATTTCTTCTCTGGGGTTTCTAGGGCAGGTCTTTATGTAAAACTCTGAAATAGAATGCCACTTTGCTACACGTAGGGCCCCTTCCCAGGTTCCTAGCAAAAATTTCTTTGGGTCACTTGAAGATGCTGGAGCTCGAGGAGGTCTATGAGCGGTTAGGTGGGACTCTAGGAAGTGCAATGGGGCTTCAGCACGACCTTCGGGAAGGAGTTGGAAGGAGGCTAGAAAGGCAGAGGGTGAATTTCCCGAGGTACCCACAAGTCTGCAGCGCCCAGCTGGCCGGCCTCTTCGAAGGCTTCAGAAGGGGCAATATGTCTTCGGATTTATTCCTAATGTCGGTATTAGAAGAGCCCCGCACCCAGTGGTTTTTTGCGATTTTTCCCGGCTGCCATACACCCGCTGCTGGCCATCGTTTCGTTGGCTGGAGAGGGGAGATAATGAAGGGCTAAGGGCTCCTCTTAGTGTATGATCGAATGAGGACTTGTGAGGGGTGGTACTGTTTGACGGGAGCTGTATGGGAGGCATAGGAGGGGATATACTACTGGTATAGGTATCCTTGGCCTGTAGGCAGAGAGGACCTGCATGTCCTACATAGTCATAGACTCAGACAGGACAATAAAATGAATTTAAGTGCAATGGGGCTTTGAGCTGTCCGCAGCCACAATGAAGGTTAACGCCCTCGTGATTGAAACGGCGGTGGCTCAGATGTTGTAGTTTGTTTGTTTGTTTATTATTTAACGTCTAACTAATGATTATAATACACTAGTCCCGGACTGGAAAAGGACGCCAGAGCTTACTGCTCTAGAACCGGGGGCACCCAGCTTCTCCAAACAAAAAAGAAGGGACCCGAGATGAAATACGGTGTCAGATGACTTATTACGTCACGCTGTCTACAGAAGTTTATGCCTCCTAGAGGGAATGAGAGCCAGTCATAGTGGGAAGAATATCCTCCCAATATGCTTAATTAAATTAGAGGAAAAGAAAGGGAAGAAAGGAAAATTTAGCACATGGGCATTCTTTTATTTTAATTTTCTTTGAACTGCTGTTAAGCAACATTTATCGATGTCACGGGAGGAATCCGGGGACAAATTTTAGTGAAGAACTGTGATTTTTCAAGCTATTGTGCAAGTTTTGAAGCTCCTGTGGGGGTCCCAAGAAAGAACTTCCATTTGTCTGAACAGCCCCTCGGTGGTTTGAGGGGGCTGGATGTGATTAGTCTACAGTTTAGGAAATGTGCAGGGGACTTGAGTTTGTTGCAGCTGCAGGTATTGTGGGCGGGGTTGTGGTTGAAGCGATTATGATAGGCTGCAAAATCTCCATGTCCGGAGCGAGCAGCGTATATATGGGCAGTATGATGTCGAGGTAGTGATAGCTCTGCGGGGCAGCCCACAGGATACTCGATTTCCAAGTCTTGATATGACTGAGGGGCATGCTTTGCCCAATACTCTTTGTGAGCTTTTATAGATATGTCCTTGACCCAAACTTTTGCCGAGGCAATTGTGAGTGGAGATGGGGACGGATACGGCATGGACAAAGCATCTTTCGCTGCTTTGTCTGCTAGAACGTTGCCTAAGTGTCCTGAGTGGCTTGGGATCCAATGAACCCGGACTTCGCCTGGGATAGTATGGGGGAGACGCGTGCGGCCTGGCCATTCTTGTGCTTTGAACGCGAATTTTTTGAATACGTCTTGGGAAGAGCAGATCGGAGTAGATAGAAGATGTCGGGCTACATCTAGGTTATCGAGTAGGACCCATAAGTTGTTTGCAAAGCGTGTAGAGGTAAGATCTATTGCTGTCTCTACAGCACTTAAAGCTGCTGCAGCTTCTGCATCAAATATCTCTAGTGATGGGCTTAGAGGTATTCTTTTCTGGCAGATCATGTGGCCTGCTTGGAAGATTACAAAACCACCTCCGACGCAAGGTCCCGAAGCTGATTCTAGGCGGCTGCCATCGGAATATATAACTAAGTCATGTGAGGGGATCCCCTCAGGAAGTTGATGTGAGGCAGCAGTGACCCGTCTAGTCCTTGAGAACCAACTCTCCTTTGCTAACCAAGGGGGGTTGACCAGAGGGTCCAGATACTCTGTAGGCGGGAAGCTTAGGGCCCACCTGGAAAGGCGTGAGACACGTCTCTGTTGGCTAAGGATCCAAATGTTCCGGCGGCGAAGAGGGTGCCGTGGATCGAGGCGTTGTATACGGAGGGATGCTTGACGAAGTTTTGAGTCCAGCGCGATTTCTGGAGGGGAAAGACCTGCTTCTCTATATAGCGCGCTAGCTGGTGTTGTTCGGTAGACTGGAAGAATTGCTCTTGCACTAGTTCTAACAACCTTTTGGAGGAGGGAGAGATGTCCCTTCACTAAGTTTGAGACGGTCCGAGTTGGGGAGATAGCGCGTGTCAGGCCTGGCCACCATGTTTCAGCTCCATAATAGGCGATAGGTAGTACGCAAGCGGTGACTGCTTGGCGTAGGAGTTTAGGGGGGGCTCCACTTAGTGTGTTACCAAGGCTGCGGAGCGCGTTTGCCACCACTAGAGCTTTATTTGCAAGGATGCGGACGTGCCATTTAAAAGAAAGTGTTTTGTCAAAATATACTCCCAGCCATCTGGTGTATGGGCGATTTGTTTTCTCAGATACGGAGAAATTGCCGTGCTTGACCGACGGGGTGTTGCCCGGATTCTTATCAGCCCGTTTACGTGAAAAATGCTGAAGCTCTGCCTTAGCTGGGTCGAAAGTGATGCCCTCCTTTATCCCCCATTCTAAAGCTTCTTTCAGTGCCATTTTTAAAGAGATGCAATTGTCGTGAAGTGATTTTTGGGTCTCAAGAATTGCGATATCGTCAGCATACCCAAACCTCCTAGAGACGTTTCCCAGCTTGAACAGAGGGGATATATAGAGCATGAAAAGGATAGGTGAGGCAGGGGAGCCTTGTGGGAGACCACAGTTGATTGACTGGAGAGGACCTAGCTCGCCATCGAGACGGATTTGTACTGAACGGTTAGTAGCGAAAGAGGCTACCCAGTTGACAAGGAACTCTGGCCAGCCTTGCTTCCGCATACGCCGGACAAGCCGGCCTGGGAGCACAGCATCAAAGGCTCCTTTCACGTCGAGTGTCAGCATGCTAGCCGTGCGCCCCTCGCTCAAAGCTCTTTCGACATCATGTGTAAGACAGGTGGTGAGATCGACGGCTGACCTTCCTGGGAGAGCACCAAACTGCTGGGTGGTGAGTATCGTATTTCGGGTCGCAATCCAAGCTATACGTCTGGCTATCAGCCGCTCCAACCCCTTCCCAAGTGCGGAGAGAAGTGCTATCGGGCGGTATGAGCGAGGAGAAGATAGGTCTGCCTTGTTTGGCTTCTGAAGCATGATTAAGACAGCTTGTCGGAAGCAGACAGGATGGTGACCGAGAGTGAGACAGCTTTTGAAGAGTGAGAAAATATGTTCTCCGATGAGGGGCCAAGCTATACGCAATATGGCAGTCGGGATCTCGTCAACCCCAGGGGCTGTATTTCCTGCTCTAAGAATCGAATCCTGAACTTCGTCCTGGCAGAGTGGTGGGAACGAAATGGAGCGTTTTGCAACTGTCGGGGTATCCAAAGGGATATCATCCACTACAGTCAGGTTTGTGAGTAAATTACCGAGTAGAATTTCCCTTTTTTCTGGCAACGATGTTGCAGGAGGACGGTCTGGAGACCTAGGATCTTTAAGGGGAGTGGATCGGAAGTTACCCGTGGACTTATGCCATTTTGTCAGAGCGAAGATGTCCTTGCCCGTACTGGCTGCGGCAATCTTGTTAGTGAAGTATGCCTTCTTTGCCCTTGCAATCGTGCCCCGATACTCCTTTCTCTCTCTGGCAACACCTTCCTCTGTTATGGGTCCGCAACGGACATTCTTGTATCTTTGGCGAGCCTGTTTGCATGATATATCCCACCATGGGTTCCCTTTACCATGGCCTAGTGAGCGGCGGGCTGCGCCCGTGTATGCTGTACGAATAGCTTCTGTTAACTCTATAGCACACCTGTCCAGCGCCTCCCTGGTGGAAGCTAGTGGAATTGGACTAATACCATCAATATTGATGGATAGGAGACGGAGGAAAAGATCCTTATCCAACGTGTCGAATCTGAGCCTGCGGAGGGGTTCAGTATAGCCTTCCCAATCTACTAAAGTGAGTATTGTGGCATGGTCTGACGTCGTGTCCAGGTGTGGAGCGAGGGTGCACTTTGTCTTTTGAACTAGAGGGCTGGATCCGAGAACTAAGTCGAGTACATTGCCTCGGTCATGCGTTGCCATATCTGCAGGTGATAGAAGAGAGAGACTATTTTTATCTGCCCATTCTGTGAATTTTACGGCGCCGGGGGAGGGGCTGCGGGTCCATGATGGCTGCCATCTGGCGTGGTGTAGGTTGAAATCTCCAGAGATAAGCAGATTGCCTTCGAATGGGAGGGTGAGAGAGTAAAGAGAATCGAGAACGCTATTGCTGGTGGGTCCTGCAGGAGCGTTGTAGACGTTGATAATGCTTATGGACTTACCAGAGGACGAGATAATTTTAAGAAGAAGCATATCGCCTGAGAATGCCGTATAACCCTGTTCTGAACAGAGACAGGCATTTTTCCGCACATAGGACATCACCCTGGGTCGTGAAGATGTCCAGTCGTCGATAGGTGAGAAGGACTCAAAGGATGGGTGGCGTTTGGTGATCCGCCTGGCGCGGTCGCTGTAAATGTACGGTTCTTGTATTAGGACAATATCAGCGGAGGCTAGGCTGGCTTCGTTGAGAGCTAACTCGTGCGCTTGGGCACCGCGGCCGACATTTGCAGATACTATTTTTAATGGGCAATTGTTATGTTTGCGGCGCCGTAAAGGGGTCATTACGATTGCGCTTGGTCGTTGCTCTGATCCCCTGTGAGTAGAACTTCGTAGGGGTTGATGGATTTTACTGAAACCGGCTGGGTTTGGCCTATTTCAGCTGGAGTTGCGGCCGTAGTACGCGGGGTTTTGGGGCTGGCCGTAGCCTTGATACAGCCAGCTTCTGCTTGTTTCCGTAGGCGAGCGTCTGCGTTAATCTGGCGGATAGCAGTTACTTGATTCTTGGTCTTTGGAGGACCGGAGGGCTTAGGCCGGAGGTGACAGCTGACATCGTCCGCGGGATGGGGCCCATGACAGTGGATACATCTGTTGGGACATATGTGTTGGCCCGTAGCGCCGCATTGATTGGCATGGTCTTTTTCGGAGTGTCTGGAGGATCCGCAAAGGCGGCATCTGAGGTCGGAGGCACATGTGCGTGTATTGTGCCAGAGCCAGCACCGGGTGCACTGGACAGCCATCTGACGCTTGGGCAGAATTCTTGTCTGCGTGCGGTAGCCAAGGAGGAAGAGGGTTCGTGGCAGGCGCTGATGTGATTCTGGGAAACGCACGATCCATGTCGTCGATGAGGACGTTGGATTAGCATCATTGTCGCGAGAAGCCGCAATAGCTACAGGTACCGCTCCAGCTGCCGTGGCTAGGGCATCCTTCAACGCCTCAGCTGTGACGGGCTTAAGGCAGTACTTCCATTCTTCGTTGATGTGTTCCAGGGCTCCATATGTCCGGGGAACATTTTTTATGCGGTAGGAAGTCCATGGTGTTGCTTTCTCAACTGGTGCGTCCCCGAAGAAACTAACGGACTTTATCTTTTCCATGAGATTTTCTGAGTCTCCGTCTTTGGGGCAGAGAGCGAAACCAGTCTTTGTTGACTGCACATTTGTAAGAATCTGACCCTCATTGCCAAGCTTAGCTTTCAGGTGGGATTGTATCGCGTATGCTGAGTGATCTCGGAGTGTATTACCTTCCGGGATACGGACAAATAAACGATCATCAGTGCGGGTGGGCTTGAGCTGAAGCCGCGCTTTAGCGGGTGTTTGGAGGGTTGGAGTGTGGCGACCGGCGAATTGCTTATTGGACGCCCTTGAAGCTGCATTTGCGTAGGTCTGCGCAGTTTTTGGGGCATTGCGGTTGGACGTGGCGGCGTCGATGGTGACGGTCACTGGCTTGTCACAGAGGTAAGCATCGAAATGCCGTGCTGCGACTTTAGCTAAATCATTGCAAAGGCTTTTGAATGCTTCAGCTTGCTTGGCGGGTAGTGTAGCGTAGTTGGGTGCGCTGCTATGCTTGTCGATTAGTGCAGAAATACCTCCAAAAAGGGTCTCTGCTTCTTTTGCTCGGGCTGTCAAAGAGTTTACGCTCTTGGTCAGAGTGTCTTGCATTGGGCCCGCGGGAGCTGGCTCTGAAAATGGGTCGTCTATGGGGTCGTCGTATTCGATTTGATCGTCGTAATTAATTGGATCGATCTCCATGTCAAGCTGCTGGCTGCTCCCGGGTGTGTCCCAATCGCTAAGAGCTGGATTATAGAAGGGAATGGCTTCTACCGCCTGAGATTGGGTAAGACCCTCCATAGTCGGGAGGGCTGCTCTCGCGCGCGCTGAGCGCGGGATGCGGCTTGATTCTGGTGTCGGTTTGGCTACAGTTGTCGGTTTTTGACGCGACTTGTGAAGGGTGGTAAGGGGGGGTTTGATGTTTTTGTGGTTGTTTCTGATCGGAGCCAGAACGGAAGGGTCTTTACAGTACAATCTACAAATGAGAATATGCTGTGAGATTGTCAGATGTTGTAGTGCGTGCTAGTGCGTCGGGTAGTTCTGTAGGGACTGGGCCGTCCAGCACGTGACAGTAGTCACGAGCTGTGGACAGGCACGACGTTAAATTCAATCAAATCTGTAAGCAGACGTAAGTCTATCATGCTGGGGTACAGTTCATAGGCCAGATGCAGATCAATAACAGGGATATAGTACTTACTAATTGCGCACATGAGGGCATTGAAGAAGATACTAGAATAGCCTCATGTACTTGTTGGGAGTGACTAGGGATCACAGAGAGGGGTATTAAAATCAGACTCTCGTAGCAGTATAGAAGAATGAAGGAGTTAGTTCTTTTGATGATTAATTGCCTTCTTAATCTGGCACAGTTACATACGATCTCGTGACTTTCGCATAATTTTGATGTGAATTCTTACAAAATCAAATAAATAATTCCAGGGTTGCTTGCATGTGGGTTTGTATCTGTATTTGGTGGCCGGCTCGCTATGACGATTTTTAATCTGAATGAGAGCTTCATTTAATCAGCTTCGACCATAAACTAAGCTTTCCATGTCTCGAAAAAAGAGGGCTAACATGAAACGATTGTCTTGCCTGTTACTTTGCGTGTCTGCTATCTCATGTACTTGTACCTTGGAGATATGGGAAACACTAACAATATTTGTAATGTCGAAATCTTTTGTGCCCAACTCGTTTAATGAAAAACATACGAAGAATCAAAGTTATCAAAAATTCCTAAAATCTACTACATTATTCAGCTGTCAAATATCCAATTTCATTCTTTCTCAATAACTTTTAATATAGACAGCATTGTTACAGTCAACTGAATAATATACATAGAGTAATTCCACGCTTAGGTTAGAAAATTACTCCTTGACTCGGATTTTAAACATCGTTAAGGTGTAGCTCGTTATCAAGCTGGACCACTGACGCGGTAATTCACTTTGACTGGAATTTCGAAGCTGAAAACTTGATAAGCAACTTAGTACCGAAAGGACTTTGCTAAATATTCAATCCTGCATTATTATTACACAAACGCATACCACCAAATCTCGCCTATTCTATGGACAAGTAGACCCAGTCGTGACTCCATATAATTAACGCTACCCCTTAAACTTAACTCCTCGATAATTGGCATGAGATTTCTTCTTCCCATTATTTTTGCTACGACTTCCATCACCTTGCAAAGTTTTACCTTGATCCCTGTTATCATCTGTAGCTGTTCTTGCTGCTTCCGTTTCCTGAACCCGCTTACTCTCACTATCCCACCATTCCTGAAAAGCCTGTTCTTCTTGAATTTCTTGTAAGTTGCGCTTAGTCACAGATTTTCGCAAAATCTCCTGCTCTCTCTTTTGTTGCTCTATAATGTCTGACATTGACGGCAACAATAGTGTCCTTGACCGGTCCTCATTTATACTATTCACAGAAGAGTGCGACATACCTTCAATAGTTCCATAATATGATGCGGGAAGCGATGCATAGAAAGAACTTCTTGTGGAATGGACAGTAGTTTTAGCGAAGCATCCAGCAGAATTTGAATCAACTGAGCAGGTTTTTCGAGAATTGTAGGACTTGAGTGATTCAGACTGTTCGGCGTATCTTGTAATCTTGGATTGAGGTGTTGTTAGCCCATCACTAGAATTTCCTCTTATTATCCTGTTACTAATATTCCAAGGTGATTTTATTTTTAAGCTTTCGTCAACAGATGATGGCAAGCATTTTGCAGCACATTTATGATTTTGCTTCCTACGTTCCTTTTGGGACATTTTGGGCATATTTAACCTTGCCTCAAATTCTTTCACAGTACTTGGATGATCAATCTTTTTGGGTTTAGTCGAAGTCGCTTGTGCCATGATCTCTCTCATATCGGGTTTTGATGGTAGCGGCACGGCCGATGACCAAGTCTTGATCGATGAAGCTAAGCTCTCGGTCTGAGATTCGAGACCTTTACTGGAGATTACTTGATGCGAGGCGTCATTGAAAGGTTCAATATTGCCGAAGTGACACCAGGTGGGATCAGCAACTTTTGTTGCTGTATGATTTATTGTTACGAGATTACTATCCATCTTTGCTTCTATCCGAGATCTTGATATTCTGCTCAGAGGACTACAATCACCGGTGTCCATCTCAAAAATTAAGTCAGACTCAGGTCGAAGCTGCCGAGATTCTGGGGACTTTGGAATATTCATCATTTCTTTGGACTTCCGTTTTAGTTTTTTTCGCGAGAGAGGGACGTTCTCAATATTTTCTGCGCTCAAAGTGTGAGACGTCGATAAAAGATCTGATCGATTACTCGATAGGCCCAGGTTCGCGCGAAATTCCATATCTTTTATCCTTCGAAGTCTTTCATCCTTTATATCCGAGGTCAAATCAGGATACCGCAAGAGAAACATTCTTTCATAACGGTTGACTTCAAGAAAAACATCCCGACGGTGCTGACGTACTATCTCATCAAGTTGAAGGATAAGATCTCCTTCAAGGTCACTAAGCAAGTAGTTTTCAAGCATTAATTCCAACTGTCGACTGATATATGCCAAAGCATGTACTTTAAAGTCATGCACAGAACACGGAGCAATAATATTAATTAGACTGGATATATTTTGATCCCTGACTATTATTCGTGAGCTAGGACTCCCGAATTGCGAAGTATCATTACTTACCAAACCTCGCAACCACTTTTTGACAAACCCTCGATAGTGAGTCTAGCATAAGCTCATTGGCAATAGCCATAACTTCAAGCACTAAATTTAGGAACTCCTCGATGTTCGCGCAAATAACTTTATCAAAGAGCTCGATGCGACTATCGGTGTAGATAAATCGGATTACAAAATCGAAGATCCGGGAGCTTATATGCTTTAAATCGACCCGAACGGGATTTGTAGCACTCCCTTGCCGTCTTCCCGCCAGCCACATTCCGGCTGCATGACCATTGAAAAGACCCTGGAAAAACGGACACCGTCGGCAGAGGATTGCGCTATGAACCATCCTCTCAGAATCTTTGAGCTCAACTATGACATCGCCATCTTGAAAGAAAGTTGAATCCATAATTGCGAGATTCATGTCTGTATCCATACCTTCATCAGCCATCAACCGAAGAAAAAGGCTAGTTTGAAGTTTCTTTAGCTCTAGATGGCCAGCAAAGTTGATTAGTTGATATAAGATTGATTGGTTCCTACATGATTCCGATGTTTTTTGATTCGAATATCTCCATGTATCAATCACCGTATCAGTATACAGATAGACAACGAGATTGACTAGTGCCATGAATTCGAGACCTTTAAAAGTCAAGGTTGTTGTTACATTAGAATAAAGTTCTGATCCACCCGTCAAAGCCTTTGTTCTCATGTATAGAATGTTTGGAATTAAGATTTCTCCATGATCTCGACATTGTCTCATAGCCCTTCGAAGAACCGAACTCCGTCCAAGCAGAAAGCTATGCATAGGTATACAGACATCAGAGCTGGAAGTTCGAACCTCTATATTGAAGCTACGTTCATTGGGCTGTCTGAGTAAGCATTGGCGTAAGGATGCTTCTAGTTCAGAGCTAGCGTGAATTAGTCTTTCTAGTGAATCAATGACCGAGCCTGATAAGTTGGACTCTGCTTTTCTCGGCACCGAAACAATCTCTTGAGATTGTACGCGTGCTAAGCCTTCCAGGCGGTGAAAGACCATTAGGCTCGCAGTATCTGTTCGAAGAGAAGGCTCATCGAGGTAGATTCGCTCTTCGATTGAGTCATTTATTTTTTGAATCGCCATGTTGACACCAAAAGACGTGCTTCTCACAGCTGTAATATTTGTCAAGCCAGGAATACGCTCGAACCCTTGACATTCCTTTTTGGATGAAGCAGAGTTAACTTCAGGTCTCGGGGTACTTATCCGCTTCATGCGGTACCAAACACTACCAGCTCTTGTACAAACAAGGATTGATCCATTCTCACTAATAGAAGCAGATTTTATACCACTAGTATCTTCTTTCTTCGGTGACCAAACCCTCTCGGGTTGAGAGAGTGAGTCATACTTTTCGGGATTTTCTGATTTTCCTGAGCTCGAGTTACAAGGAGCCTCTCGTACAGTGAAGGTAAACAGTTCTCCGCGACTTGAGATGACTCCTACCGTATCATTACCAGCTGTAATGGATGACACATAGTTGGATCTTCGTTGGAAACTTAGGTTCGAATTCCAATTAGGATAATTTTTGGGATGCTGGTGATTGAGGGGAAACTTTACGATTCTATACCCATGATTTGTGAAAACATAGACATGGTGGTTTGATAGAAGCACAATTGTGGCATGATCAGTGGCACAGACGTTAGTAATTGGCGCCTTGAGAATCGAGACGGCAATTTCACGAGGAGCTGACTGAAACTTGATACTCCTTGAATCGGAGTCCATTAAGCCGAGTTGTCCTTTATTCCTCCCCCAAGTAAACAAGGAAGTAGAGGTGTAAGCTGCGGAGTGAAAAGTAGAAGCTGCGACCCCCTTTACAACTACTCTTCTGAGAGGACCCAATATTTGACGTGCATGCACGTTGATTAATCCATGATCTTGAGTTCTCGTTGATGGTAGGGTATATCCCAGTTGACTATGAACATTAGAGCCCCAAGATAAGACCGAACCATCCTCGATAACGGCTAAAGAGTGATCCTGTCCAAGAGCGATTTTTAAGACCCTCCTTCCGGCAAGACTTCCTCCATGCACAGACACGAATGAAAATTGGGTATCTTCGTTGCCTGTTCCAAGTCTCCCACCTGGTCCGAAACCACACATGTAGAGGTTTGACTCTGGGTCAGCTGTTATAATTGCGCTGTGGAGCTTTGATACAACAACATCTCGGATTATTATCGGACGGTTAGCTATCACGAAAGGTATATCAGATATAGATTGTGCCACAGGTTGGTTAATTTTCGCCGACTCATCATCATCTAGCGACTCTTGATATTCTTGATAAAACCTTTGCAATAAATTATTTGGACGCCTTAGTGTTATTTTCTCGGGATAATGGCGATCATCTTGATCCTTGAAACCAAGTCCACAATTTCGGCTACTACCCCAAGCAAAGACTAGATTGCCGTCCACTGAATCAAACTCTGAAGCTTCTGAATCAGATGGTTTCGCATCGTGCGCGGATGAATCCTCAGCATAACCTTGATCATCAAAGCCTGGAGAGGTGAGACGAGAGTTATTCGGAAAAGGCTTGGGTAGAATGGTTTGGTATAAATCGAATGGTCTATTCTTCTCGTTGTCCTTTATTTTAAAAACTGAACTTGACATAACAGGTGTAGTGCTGCTAGTTTTCTTTCCAACATTTATTTCGTCTCTTTCTATAATTGCTCTCGCCATGGTGATATTGCCAAAGTACAACGCTCTGTGTAGAGCAGTCCAGCCATTCTCAATGTCCTGTACGCACAAATCGATATCAGGGTGATTGAGGAGGGCCGTGGCGAACCCATTCTCGTCGCGACATTTTTCGGTGGAGGAAACGGCTCGGTGTAAAATCGTCAATCCGGCATAATCTCTGCCGTTAACGTCGAAATAAGAAAGACTGATTTGAGCTCCTTTTAAAGATGCACCACTTCTTTGTTGGCAAAGAGATTTTCTCAATTTGACTTTGTTAGAAGAGATGGCAAGATCAGTTTGGCCTCCAGTGCTACGTTTGTCATCAGATTGTAGTGTATTTTCATCGAGGGAATAAGCTATGCTATCGTAACTATCTGACAGGAGTTTCCGGAAGTTAATGAGGTCCCCATGGTGGTAATATTTCCAAAGGAGGTGACCCATGTGTTGTACAGTTGATTTTATAGGTCTTTCCTGAAGAAGACATCAAAAGGCTCATTCCAAAGAAATAGATCGAGTTCTGCGATGACATTAATGAGTGAGTGTTCGAGAACGGATTTAGGGGTAGAAAAATAACTGAAAGCAGGTAAGGTGGACTCAGATGTGAGTGTATGTGACATTAGTAGAGCCTACAATTATGATCTTGTCATTTGATCAAGAAGTATTTAGCTCAGCGGTAGATGGTTCGTAGGCCATGAACATTATCGGGTGGATGTGATTAAGCTGTACAAGGAATCTGTGCACTGCGCTTGATCGTTTCCATTCATGTGAACTTCAGCATACGTAGAGATGCGCGCTTGGGCCACATGCACGCTCTAGCTGCACCTCTTAGCGGCTCAACAGCCCTGACTAGTCTCCTGTACAACTTAACAGACATGAGACAGTGCGGAAAAGCTTAAATGCTTGCACACCCCGATATGCACACCTTACGGGGTCTTTCTGCTGGGCAAAAGCCGTGAGGGGGATGAAGATATCACACTGGTCGGCGGTGCTCCCTACGGCTCTCGGGTAGTGTCTATCGACATGAGAAAGTGTTAAATACTTGCAAGGAGGCCTTCAATTATCAAGGATTCTACGAATTTAACAGTTACCAAGTCTGCATGGAAAAGATATGCTTGTCTATCGCACACACCCTTCGTCACGACTATTCTGCCAGTTCAATTGAGCTTCCAATTTACTTTCAATGTCGGACGAAGCAAAGCGGCGAAAGCAGGCTAGCACGGTAGTGTGATTCTCATCGGTACAAAAGAGCCTGTAGTGGTTGGCTGAATGGTCTCCTGGATCTCTTCAGAAAGTCAGCTGTCTGTTCCGATCTAGAACTGATGTCGGGATTAGATGAGCTCTGCACACGCGGACTAATGCAAACGATCCCGGCCGCCTTAGACCCGCAAATTTCCATCGTTTGGTCGGCTAGAAAAGGGGAATAACCATGGAACAGTAGCTCCTCCTTTGTGCACTAGAATAAAGACACGAGGGGCCATCATGGCTCGACAAAGGCCATGAAGAGAGCATATGAAACCACTGTCCGAGCTATTGAGGCTTCCGACCCGTAATTAGGTGGAACCAAAACATCCTAAAGTAGTTGAAGACTGCTGCCACATCATTGAATCACAGAAGCTATATCCAACCACGTCATTCAAGCTCGGCGCTCTCACACTCGTAAGTTGGTGACTAGATGCGCATGAATCGATCTCTGGTTTACTACTGAAGTTGTCAATTATCATCAAGATAGCCATGCAGAGTCTGCTTGGTCACTGATACCATGACATCAGAATTTTAGACAGAACTCGACAACTTGTGTGTGTCTAATGCGCACAACTCATAGGTGTGAACGTGTAAGGATAGAAGCAACAAAATGACGAGACATCTTTCTGAAAACTTGCGTTCAGTTGGGTTATCTTTGAAGCGTGGCCGTAGATGTTGTCAGGGTAGTCATCGGAGACGAGGTGCTGGCGCTCCTCCAGACAATAGCATTAGTGACTGCTTCCGCTCTCGGAGCTCCTACATATGATCTACCCAGCACCACTCTTGATCGGACATGTGAGGTGCCATTAAGCGTGAGAAAAGTTTATTGTATTCTGAATCGACGATGCGTAATAGATGGCTTTGATGTTGTAGGCTAATTTGGGCTCTTGTCAAAGGTCCTTATTCCCCTAATTGTAATTGAACAGGCGAGAAATATTTTCCCCTCATGTCCGTAACACACAGGACCCTCCCAGTTGATAGAGAATTGCGTATGTCGGATCTAGATTTGATCGAAAGCTGATGAGTATTTCTTCCTTCGAATAGCCGTCAATTTATTGATCGCCTGTAAACCGGAGCAGTATATGTGTCTGTGCACATAGACATGCAAAGCGATTCACGATAATGCTTAGTAACTAGATTGATTTCAGTATTATCCGACCCAGGTCTCGTCTCGACCACAGGATGAATTGCAGGTCTTCGCTTACCAGCAGACGAGTCCCCCTACTTCTATACCTAGTTACCCGGCAGTATGGGGGACTATTCTCACCACCTGTCAGCGGTGTCCCCTACAAACCTCCAGCTCTCACTGTAGAGTCTGCAGAGCCGAGATTGAGTAACAAAGTCCTCACTCCGACGAGGATTCCCAATCGCTTTCGCGGTCTGTATCGTCTTTATCTCTCAACACATTCCCCTATCACCATTTTCATGAAGCTAACCACGACCAGATCAGATGGTAGGGTCGGAGCCCTACTCATCACCCATCCTTGATCATGGAGGAAAAGCCATCCAATGAGTTTCCGGAGCGTACCCAGCACCCGATACGGAGATGGTGGATTGGATCAAGATGGCCTCGACTGTTACAAAGAAGGGAGATGTAGATGAATATGCGCACCTCATGTGGTCCCGGTGTCTAGGCCTCGCCTGGCTGGGGCTGCAGGTTTTTGGAAATTTTCCTTGCTTAAACTTTTTTTTTGAGTAGAAAGTTCCGTGGAAAAGGTGGCCGAATTCTACGGGTTAATACTGAGCTGAATGGCTATTCATCAAGGGCATTATATATCAATAATCTTACAAGAAACATGAGAGGCAAGGAGCACTGTACGAGGCGTGGTCTGTGTCGGAGAGGAGCGCAATATGTTAGATAGTCACAGACTCAAGTAGTACAATAAACACACACTCACATATTGTTGCTTGGAAGGGCAAGACTGAATACCCGTTCGCCGTATCCTCTACAAACCTGGGAGTGTCTCTAACGTCAAAAGAGTCATCCCACATGTTTACATAGCACCGGTCTTTTTTTTTTTTTATATTAAAGTCCTAAGCTAAAGCTCTAGGTCCACTATAGGTACAAGACTGGTGGAGCCGGTGGGGATCACTGCTTATAGGTCCAACTCATTCCAACCGCGAGACCTGCTACAGAAAAGGTAGGAGGTAAATTATAACTCAGAAGACACCACCTACTCCGACTCCGAAATCGAGACTCCATCCTTCAACCCTAAATTCAAGTACATAAAAGATTTTCTCAGAGAAACGACACTTCTCGCATCGATCCCTTTCGTCTCATGCGTTGTGGCAATGACTAGTTTATCTGATCCCCACTGAGAGCAGTGGATAAGTGAGCAGGTCGTCTATCAAAACAGCCGGTTTCCTGCGCAAAATTTTTGAAGCTATCGTGGCACTTGGGCGCGAGAAGCTTTTTGATAAAGTCAGCGTGGGACATTGACTTTCTGAGCCTACGCGTTTGTTGTGCGTGGCGACTACAATGGATAAAGTGGGTTGGAGCAGTTTCCTTCCCGCAAGAGCACTCCATGAGAGCGTATGGATTATTAAAACGGCGATGGTATGCCGCAAAATTGCCGTGGCCTGTTCGTAGCACCGGTCATGTTTGTTTAAATTTTCAAGTCCTAGGCTACACCCGCTATCCCCTAAGGGTCAAAGACCGGTGTTTACAGCTAAGATCAAATCAATGACACGCTCAGCTTGTTCCCACCACGTGAACCACTACACAAATAGTAGCCAGTTAAATTACATGCAGCTATATAAAAAATAGAAACCATAACATAACCCCAGGCTCCAGAAATTTGAGCTCAAACTAAATATCAGCACTTATGGTTGGGAAGCAAAGCTCCTCGCCTCGTTCTCCTTCCGATCGAGTCATATTACATGATTGATTTATATGGACCTCGCTGAGAGCAGAGGTCCAGCCTGCAGCTGATCACCCATAACATTGGATTTTCTGTGCCAAGTTTCTGAAGTCTTCGAGGCACTTAGGTCCGAGAAGCTGGTGTAGGAAGTCGTCGTGGGACTTTAGACCTCGTATTCGACGTGTTTCGTGAGAATATAGTCGACAGTGTATAAAGTGGGTTGGACTAGTCTCTTTCCCAAACGCGTACTCACTAGGTGCGTCTGCATTGTTGAATCGGCGATGATAGGCCGCGAAATTGTCGTGCCCCTTTTTTTTTTTTTTTTTTTTTTTTTTTTAAATCATTTAATGTGTATTCAGCTATCTAGCTATGACACATGACCGGCGCTATGTATACATGTGGGATGACTCTTTTGACATTAGAGACACTCATACTCTGGATTTCATTTGCAAATACCACTATGAGGTATGCTTGCTTACACAAACAGTCGACCCTCCTCCGTTAGTACCCACCAAAGGGAATTTCGAAACCTTTGATTATCCAAGCATGCCTTCGTCATCCATGCATACCAGCGCCGCGAGAAATGTGGTTGTGTTTTGCCGGATTCGAACCAGCGATCTACTGTCTCAAGTGGGATATGTGTCCAAGCTATCCAGACTCTACTTGGCAGACCGGCCAAGATGATGTACCACCGCACCATCCAACCATGGCAGTTTTTATAGTGTCACCTGCACTCTCGCAGCCGAAGACTTGGCACGCACAAAGCTCAATTTGTAAAAACTCCTTTCCAAAATTCAAAATTCCACGCCCGTCGAGACTGTATCCAATCCTCTGCATCATCTTATTAACTTGTCCTGATCTCTCTCATATCCATCCCAAGGAATTGTCTTCCAGATTTGTGCGCCACGCTTTGCTTCCTCCGTCGGGTGTAAATATCGGCGTGGGCGTGTATCTGGCGACCAGCTAAGGCCAGAGAAAGTCGACAAGAGGTGTGGTCATTGGGATTAGGATGTACTAGGTCGTACTTGTAAACTTGATGAGGTTTAGGTAGGAATCGATTTCGTTGGGAGTGAAAGATTGATATGGTGGAGTAATTTGAATCATTGCCTCGTGGGCCAACTTGTTCGGTATTGCGAAGTTTGACTGAACTTGGCTCTGGGAGAATATTTCACTCCCAGGTTCGTAGAGGACACCGCGTACAGGTGTTCAGTCTTGCCCTCCTTTGTCGTGCCCCGTACGGGCTGCAATTAGTTCGCGGAGTAAATGCCTTGATACAGCCAGCTCTGGCGGCTTGCGCCGTTTCATGAGCAGATCTAGCTTTCGGTACCGAACAGGACACGCTTTATCCCACCAATCGCTGAGCAAAGCCTGTGCCTGGTTGTTCATGAGACGGCGAAGGTATGCAAACGAGATAGATCCTGGTTGACTGTCCGGACTAGGCAACATTCGTAAACCGGAGCGCGCAATTGCGTCTGCTTCTTCGTTCCCCTGTTTTCCTGAGTGACCGAGGATCTACTTGACTGTCACGATAGCTGATACTGAAAGCATGCGAAAATGTCGTACCTCTTCGAGACTATTTGAAGAGATTCCCGTCTATAATGCTTCTATAGCATGCTGACTGTCCAGCAATACATTCACTTGCCGTATTGCCCCCCACTGCTGATATTACGCTTCTTTTATTTTCAGTGCCGCCTCAAGAGTCTTTCGCGCCCCTGTGATTTCCGCATCCAGGACCTCTCCTCCGTATCGGATACCATTCTCCTTGTTGTGACGGCTGTTAAGCCGAAAGACTCCTGTAGCCTACGCTGGCTAGCGTAGGCTATGGCACAAGGGGAAGGTCTCGGAAGGCATAGAACTTCGAATATTCTCCGTGAACCTTCTGGAAACACACTGAAGGTTCATGAGGATAACAGATGTACCGAGAGCCTTCTAGGTAGTTGTAGAGGCGTCTCAATTATTCAGGTCACAGGGAGAATCATCTTGAAGGGCAGTAATGTAGAATGTATATACATGTAGACTTTACATTGAGGAATTCTCTCTCCAGAGAATCATAATTAATATTCTGTACTTACAAGATCGCCCAAGCATTTTGTACTCAAACCGTGACACTTGTGAAGAGTTTTACCGAATTTCTTCAAAACAAAACCCCAAGCGGAACGTCCGTTTCCCTCCGAAGAGCCATCTGAGTAGGCGTAAATTTCCGATACGGGCACGTTGTCTATCCAAAGTTTGCTCGCTTCTTTTCCTTCTGACTTTGTCATGGATCTAGCAGAGTAGGATGGCGGCGGCAGAGGCGTCGAAGCTTCTACGTCCGGAAGTTGTCGATAAGCTCGCTGTGCACGAGTCTTTTGTCTATCTACATGATCAAATCCTCGTGGATTCTTCTTGTACTTTCGGGTCCCAACGTTTGCGAACATCGTAGCACCAGATCTCAACGGGTGTCGATCATCAAGGGTTTCTATTCTGGCTGAATATCGTTGTCGATTTCCCTCTAGAATAATATTTGCGGGAGGCATTCCTCCTTCCCTGTGCAGGACAACATTAGGAGTAGTCCGCAGAACTGGAAGTACAGATCGGAGACCCATCATGTTAGCCTTGTCGATCATAGTACAGAGGCTCGCGATAGCTGGCGTGGCTATTCCTGCTCTTGTTGGGCGTTTGAGGCCTGGCCACCAGACTTTCGCCCCAAAAGTCGCGATGAAAACAATACAGCTGTTTGCTGCTCGTATCAGCGCTCCTATTGCGGCTCCTCGAAAAGTAGAATTGAAACGTCGCAAAAGATGTGCGACTTTCAATGCTTTTCCGAATCAAGACATCAAATGATACTTGGAGTTAAGTCGTGGATAGAGGTGAACTCTAAGCTAGTCAAAATGTTCGGCGGGTTCAATTAGAGTGCCGTTTACGTAGAAGCCAACAGCTGCCTCGCGATGCCGAGTTGGGAGTTGTACTACCTCTGACTTCTCAGTGTCAAAATAGACGGCATTCTCCGGCGCCCAATCCAGTAAGAGATCAACTTCCTTCTGAGTAGCGACAGTAGACTCAGCAGTGGTGCGGCCAAATCCAAGAATGCCGATGTCGTCAGCGTAACTAAACCTTGGATTGGTCGTACCAGTGCGCATTGGCTCTGCCATGTACAGAAGAAAGAGAAGAGGCGAGATTGGCGAGCTCTGTGGGACTCCGCAGACTAGCTGTCACTCTGTTGTGACTCCTTCCCAATTTCATACTTGACCCATTTTTTGTGCAAGGAATGACGTCAAACATCTGATGGTTTGGAACCTACTGAATATGGTAATGAGAATCATTGGAAAGTGGGATGACACATCTTGTCAGATTAATTAACTCGAGCTTTGATATCTCACCAGGGATATGGTGATCAGGATGACTAGGATGTTCAGGATAGTCAAAGCTCTAACATGAAATCTTTTGATCTTCAACACATGTAATATATTTCATATGTAATTTTGGGAAACGAGGAGAAGATAATCTCTCCTCGAAATAGTTTCAGATGTATTAAAGTTCTAGGGGGTATCTGGAATGATAGAAGTGAACGTTGACCGTCAAGTCAATACTGTACGAATCGTAAGATAATGGGGATTTAAGGATCAGAGATAAAAGGTTAGGATCAATGAGGTTTTGTTTTTAGTGAACTTATATTTCGGTAATTAAAAGTGTTAGTGTTTAATCTACATCTAATTGTCTATCTATGTTCTACCTCGCTTAGGTAGAAACATTGTGTTCTGATTACGTGATGGAATAACATTCACACCACCGAGATCATTACCAACCGAGACCTCACAAAAGCTGGTAGCGATCGAAGATGAGTAGTCTTTGTCTACTCCGCACTGCGTGCAGTTCGGTCTGGAATGTCTAGATTTCAACAAGATGGGAATTTAGCATCACTGCTGGAGAGGAGTTGAAGAGCAGAGATTTCATCAATACCACTTTACTTTACATTTTTCATTTGACCCTCAGTGTCTAACAAATGACGTCGTCCACTTTAAAACTCAGTCTGGCCATCAATGTTCTTGCATTCTTCTCACTAGGCGGTTATGAAGAACTACATCGAACGCACATTGTACGTCTAAGGTGACGAAAGTAACCGCCCATCCCTGAGTGCACGCCTCCTTAACATCGTGTACTACACAGGAGACTAGGTCTTTTGCTGAACGTCTCGAGAGCGCGCCGAGTTGTTGCCGACCAAACAGATCACAAGTTACTGCTAGGTGAGCCATCCGTTTTGCCAGAAGCCTTTCTAGCCTTTTTTTTTATACATCCTATTTGAGTCTATGACTATAAAAGTTTCTAGCCCTTTACTAAGGCAAGAAAGAAGGGCGATTGGCCTCCAACCTTTGACTGTTGTTGGTTCCTTTTTAGGCTTCTGTACAAGAATCACTTCGGCCAATTTGAAACAAGTCGGGTGCGTACCAAGTTGTATACAAGCTCTGAAGAGTTTGACTACGCATGGTCCAATTATCTTCCAGCAGGCCACTAGCAGCTGTACGGAAACTCCGTCTGCTCCTAGGGTCGTGTTTCCACAGCCGTTGGTCGAAGCTCGGACTTCTTCCTTGGAGATTTCATCCCTCCATGGTATCCTGTTATTGCTCGCCGTAGTGCGTGATAGCTAGTCGTTATTGTGATTAAGGTATGAGTAAGTATGAGATGTTGAGTATTCTAGGGATAGTGCAGAGGGTAGATAACGATTATCAGAGCTTGAAGATATGATGAATAGCTTGGTTATATTGTTCTACATATCACAGTAGTAGATAGGACTTATATACACATGTTTGGTACCAGCTATGCAGTACATCACCATCTATGCATGAAGTACTACAATCTTAATTCCATGCAATACTATCCCACATTACTCTATGCCATTGTATAGAGCTGCGCCTCAATAGTCGATCGTAATGATAGCCATGTAGGGCTGTGCAGTACTCGCATAGATGTGTTGTATCCCTAGCATTTGGCAGAGATAAATTTAGAGTAAATGCAATAATCACATCAAAACAGTCGTCCGATGTTTGGTGTCTTGCAATGAGAGAGTCACGGAGAATTGTGGCTCCCTCTAGCGGATCAGAGATGAGAACTCCATCGTGGTTAAGAGGTGGAGGAATGCTTGACTCTCTAGGAGTAGCCTTTCTCATCAAGCTAAAAACATCGTTCGGCGTGGTCAATTTTTCGACTAGCTGTGCTTGATATTCCTTTTTAGCGGCTCTGAGAACTGATCGGAGCTTTTTGGCGTACACAGAACGTTGGAGGGGTGTTGCGGCCGCTTGGTATTCGGCCCTTGCAGCCTTGCACGCCGGGGTCCATCATGGCGCAGATTTACCGGCGTTTGCTCTAGATCGAGCTCCTGTTGCACTGATGGTAGTCTTGAGGTGGGAGCAAAGTTCCTGGGCGTAGTCTTCGACCTTTTGAATCGTGTCTAGGGGTGGCGGCAAACGAACCAATTTAGCAACAGCTCGCGCAAAGTTCGGCAGTTTTTCCCTAGTCACGCGAATCTTGGCTAGCTTGGGTCTTAATACTACAAACTGGACCGGAATTATTCCTTGGATGGGAAAATGGTCGCTAGTGATACATCCATCTCGGTCTACCCATGCACGGCTACCGTCAATGTTGGTCCAGGCAAGGTCCAAGGTGTTTCCGGCTTGATGTGTGGGTTCTCCGCTGATAAAGCAAGTTAGATGGTGTTCTTCAGCCCATCTTTCAATTATTTCGCCTTGTCCATAGGGACGAGTAACTCTTGGTTGCCAGGCACAGTACACCGAATTGAAATCACCCGCAGCGATCGAGTTCGGCGGCAAGGTCCAATTGATAAGTGGCTATACGGCTAATGTGTCTCTGGGCGCCTAGTACACATTGAGGAAAGTGATTCCATTCACTACCACCCAGCAATAGTCGCCCATCAGCTTAGCGCAGGGGAAGAGTTGCCTCGCTGATATTATCCTATCATTTTTCCGGGCGTAGGTCACGGCCCTTGGCCTGACCTTTTCGCTACCATGAGGTAGGTGACAATTACTTTTCCCAGAAGTGTATGAATAGCGACTGGAATTGTCGCAATACGAAGGGCCACTAGATCTGAGGCCTTCTCCAACTTTGTGTCTACCTGGACGAACGATGCAGCAGAGTTTACAAGAAGCTGTCGTGCTTCCTGGTTTTTGGCTCGAAGTGCGAAGCCAGTCGGAACACGGTATACGTGTTCAATATTTTGCGAGGGAAGCTCGAGCACTTTTGCTGCCGCATCTCGCACGCCAGTCGGTGAGAGAGCGCGCCAGGCGTGATCTTTGCCGAGTCGAAGAAACAAACGATCGTCTTGGGCGGCTATTGTCGTAGCCTTTGTTGTAGATTTCAGTGATATGGAGGGTTTGTTATGGACTCGAACGTCTTTGATTGGTGCCGCAGGCGTCTTGAGTCCAGTACGGATAACTGTCGCCCAGGTAGATTTGACCTGAGTCACCTTGGCCTAGGTCGCTTTTTGTAGCAGCTCTGGCTGCTTTTGAATCGTTTGTTCCGCGATCTTCCCGCCGTCATTCTGGCAGTTTGGTCGTGCGGGGAGGTTGGGAAGGACTGTTCCTGGTCCCAACATCATGAATTGAGCTATTGCAGCTCGGAGGTAGACTTTCATGGAGTCTATAAATTGAACGCTCGACCCTTTAGATAGAGGTGAGAGCGCATTCTCCACACCATTGATAGCAGCGGTGCACATTGTGAGATTAGTTGCGGTCTGGGCCGCTCGCTGTTCTGCGGCTTCAAGTATGGCTCGAAGCTCGGGAGGAAAAGTCGCAGTGTTCTTGGAGCTCATGTCGCTGCAAGAAGATTGATTTTTTCCACTTGCCACCGGAATGGTATTCTGAGGTGTTGTGGTGGACGCGGATAAGTCGGCCTTTTTTGCGTCAACATTAGATGGCCGCTTCATGGCCGGCACAGCAATCTTCCTTGTGTTTATATTGACGGGATCTCCGAGGCCTGACCGTCTTCGGGCTCCTGTATATTCCATCTCGAGCTCTCAAGACCCTCTTTTATATATTGGCTGATGGCGGCATCACCCATCTCAACATCTGGGTTAGTGGAGTTCGAGTCTTCTTGGAAGGCTCTTATCCTTTTGGTCATGTCCAGCTCCATTTTTCGCCCGTCTTTCGAGCTCAATGGTATTCTTTTGCGTACCAAGTATTTTTTCAGCTTGGTATTCATTCTGTCCATAATTATTTTATGGCGAATAAGTCGCGATGATTTGGCAGGCCCCGGAGATATGTTGGAGATTCGGGGTCTTGCTACTGTGAGCATTCGGATTGATGTATATGTATGTGAGTCGGAGTGTTGGTACATTACGGTATACGCGCGTAAATAAAAGGCAATAAATAGATTCAATAAAACGATACAATAACATTCACATATATTCATTCTATCTAGCTGTTCTAGCTCTTTGGTGTCGTATAAGAATGCCAAGGGAATATTACGTAAGTAGCACTACTATAACAATTGGTTTTGAATTTGATTTCATTATCCTGATTTGGCGCCCTATGGGCCCATGCAGGTGTCTACAGTCTATAATATTTACCCGGGAGGAAACCTTTATGGTGAAAACCTCCCACACCTTTCTAATTGTTGTCTATAGTCCTCACATATTTTCTTCAGGAAGCGCAGTTACACTATAGTGCCATCCATGTAAACTAACCAGATCATCTCTATCCTCCCCCAGCATTATTTGACCTTTTCCTTTCCCTCAGCAGTATTTCGACCGCTTTTGTCATCTGGAATTGCTCTATCCAACCATGGTTTAGGATCCACTGTGTTATCCTTTTTATATCTCCAGGATTATTTAACATCGCTTCATAGGATCGATCTCTGGCTTGTCTCCAGATCTCAGCTCTACCATTTGACCATTGGGGGCAGGACATAATCATGTGCTTTGGGTTCTGTGATTGGTAGCCGCATGGACAAACTGGACTTAATACTCCGGGTACGTTTCTTCTGTGTAAATACGAGTTAAGCCCCATGTGCTCACTTCGTATTTGCATTGCCAAACTGCTTTGGGCCCTTGTGAGGTTACGGTGTAGGAAGAATGGTGAGCCTTGAAAACTCAGTTTTTGCCGTCCAGACTCTCTACTTTGGTAAAATGTGGCTGCTCTCCAAGTTTCGGAATCTGCAGTTGCTAACCGCCGAGGCTTTTGAGTTTGTGTCTGCTTGGCCCAGGATTTCGCCCACTCTTGGTATGCCATAATTTTCACTATCTCTGTATGTGTCTTCTTGGAAACAATTGGTTAATACATATTCTGCTTATTAACGTGCACATGACTTCAGTTCCAACATGGAGGGAAACTGTAATGGCAACGGGGTATCTAATTGATTCTCTCACGAATATTCAGGAATTTTAGCACCGGTCATGCGTCATGGCTAGGTAGCTGCATACGCAATGAAAATTTGATGCAAATAACAACAGTAGATACTTTTATGTCCACGTGCACAACCAAAAATTCAATAATCATCTTCTTCTACCTCCTAGATATTTTCCAACTTGCAAAATTCCCCAGTATTCTCGTCACCATCAACGTGTACCACTACATCCAAGACTGCGTATTCAATAATTGATAAAATAGCATAAAAAGTGCTGGTATCTTTTAATTTTAAATTTCAGCAGCTGCAAAATGTAGGAAGGTCTTTGAAAGAATTACCTTGCGGATCAATTCTCAAAGGAATTTTGGTCTTTAGTCCAGGACTTCCCCCTGAACCCATAGCTCTTGTCGAGATAAAACTTCTTTTGGTGACTGCGTTAACCGCTTCATTTACGGTTTCTAACGTAAAATTATGTCTACCACATTTATATGTCCAACCAGCAGATGTAATCCCCAAAAGTCCCCATAGCGCGATTGCAGGTGCCAGATTGAATGTCTTCATAGTCACGAAAGGGTATGGCCTAGCAATGGCGATTTGCGCTCAACTAAACGGTTACTCCAATCCCAGCTCGATAGAGAATTTTGGAAACCTACATTCGTGGTTTTCGTATATATCAATTAGAATTAAACACCGACTTGAAAGATAGCTGGGTGGAAAAGGGTGAGATTAGGTAGTCCTTGCGGCACTTACGGGATAAAGCCACTGATAGTTTATACCCCTTCTTCATCATCACCCGCAAGCAACGTTGAGTCCAACAAGACTTTCCTTCCCTCTCAAGTGTACTAAAGTTCACTCTCGGCTCAACTTCATACATGTCCCTAAGCTAATAACACGCAGTTCATGCAGCTACAAATGTTCAACATCAGGAGTGAGAAATTTGACCGCGTACCGAGCCATGAATGGTCAAGAGCGGGGGAAATTGACTCGCCATCAAATTCGATCCACACCAATTTCAAGCATGTTACATGACAAGCCTTCTCAGGGTTGAGGGAGATTCCATCCCAAGAAGGATTTTCATAGACTCCATTTTTAATGGCTTCCAGAATTAAAATACGCTGGAGTAATTATTTGTAGACTGTAGCCAAGATTTGAGCAATACTAGCAGTAGCTTATTTTAAATCAAAAAATGTATTTCAAGCATCGGTAGGTACCACAATTTTTGAAAAAATGAACTTGTTCAACAACTCTTTGGGATATCCCGAATGAGAAACTACAACCACAATCACAGCTACAAATTAGACAATAGATCTTGCTACTGCGCAGTATGGGAATCCTTGCTGGTCGATATGTCTGATACAGTCCACGGAAAGTTTGAACTCTCGCTTTGAGCGGCAGGATTCCGGCTTCCTCTCAAGAACCATGATAATATAGACATGGACTATCAAACAAGGGGAAGGATTCTGCAATATCTGAAGCTGTAATGGTAGCTGGAGAAGCGCTCATCTCATATTAGCATGCGTCACTACATCGATCCATCAAGATCTCGTGACAGCTCGTCGTGAGACACTCTTATCCTTCACATCCACAGTTTCCAAGATATTTATTGGCGTCTCGCAAAGTTTTCTTTCAACTCATACTCGGCAGGAAGAACCTTTCTTGTTTTTTGACCACGGTACACGCCGATAACTTTGAAAGTTCTTAGAAGCAAGGCTAAATTAGGTTTGGAAGTTCTCTCTCTTTTCAGAACTTTTCAAAATCCCCTTCTCACAAATGTTGATAAGTTCTTGGGCGCAAGTCAAGAAATTCGTTCGAAGGAATCGATGAAGGTGGTATGTGGGAAGCAGTATGTGGGAAGCAGGATGTGTCTTTAGTACATATCCAAAAGCCCATAGTGTTCGCCCACTTGGTCTTTCGGGACATTTTGAAGCTGTAGCTTTTCCTTGGATCAGTTCCAGATTCTGTAAAGAAAAGGCCAGCATCCACTGTATTTCACAAGTTCCCCAGCTATACGATACCATTGATTGATCTTTGTAGTGTTGGAAATTCACACCCGCTATGTTTGAAGTTTCCTTAGGATTGGAACAACAAAGATTTTTACATCTGACTCACGACCAGAATTAATGAAAATCGCTTCATTGAGCATGTTTGATGAATGAGACTCGACTGAACCACGGTGTGATGTGATACCCGGTGGGTAGAGTTTGATTCATCAACCCTGTTCTCATTGGGATTGCCAGAGTATGGAACTAGGCCCGGGGTCGATACTTGGATTAGTTCTGTATTTAATCGATATATGTATTTAAACTGTCCAAGCATCCCTAAGACAATTAATTCAATCCATTTTTATTTCTCCACAGTATATCACATACTCTCCTGACTCATATCATTATTTTTCTGTTCATAGATCGCACTCATATTCTATGAGCAGCCTTACTCATCGAGCCCATACCGATTTTCCAATATTTATCGAAGGCTAAAGCTGGAAGATTAGATAAAGCTACTGAAGTCATCATCTGTGACTTTGGATAAGAACGGGTGTGTGCGTTGATGCTAGATTGGACCAATGAAGATGGCAAAGTGACTTCAGATCCTTTGACTGAAAGTACTACTCTCTTAATTGCAGTCTTAAACTTGATGTGACAGTCAAAGCCATCACTTGATATCTCCAGAGGGAATAATTAAGATGTGTGTGAAGGAGCGGGATCCTATAATCATTCTCGTGTTGTCCCTGTCAAAGCATCCGATAGCATGAGTGCGCTGTATCGAGATTCAGTCGTTTTTCCATGGCCCGCATCATCATCATAATCAATTATGGAAAAGCTGGCTCTTGAAATCCCATGCATCTCGGGCTCCTGTGCTTTCGACTGATCTAGATCTGAGGATCGCGACACAAGGAGTGAAAGGGATCATTCGAAGAGTACTGGAATGGCTGGAATACTTCTAGAATTCATTCGTGCCAAGTTAATTTCCTTTTCTCCCAAGTCTAAAGGCTTATTCGTGCAGGGTTCGCGCTTCGGGTTCGATGTCGACATAGTCGAATAACATAGTGGAATAAGAATTGAATTGAATAATTTAAGGTATCAGGCTAAAGCCCTACAGCCATGAGGCGTGACACGGGTGCGTGTTCCCTACGGAACCCACAAACACCACTGATGCTGGCTTTATGTGGCCAAAAATTTACATGATCTAATAAAGACAAAAATTTCATCAAAAACTTTTGCTGCCCCGACTTAACGCCCTGCGCCTAACCAGCTATCTCATAGCAGTTTCCTGTACTATATGTATCCCAGAATCCCTCGGTCATTCAAGTCCTACTTTGCACCCCGTAGCATCCTGTTATGGTAAGGAATCTATAAAAAGCTATCCATCCCTTTTCTCCCAACATTGTCCATATAATTGGTGCTATTTCCTTTGTTGTTTTCCGCCATTCATTTAGCGCTGTCCGGCATTCAGAGAAATGCCACGGGATAGTGGAATAAGGATGCCACTGTTGTTTGTTCGTCCGGGATATCCATGCTGAGTAAAGGAGCGCAGAGGATGGACCTTCATGCGCGATAATAGTAATTATCAAGGGGAGAGCAAGACTGAACACCTGTACGCGGTGACCTCTACGAACCTGGGAGTGAAATATTCTCCCAGAGCCAAGTTCAGTCAAATTCCGCAATATCAAAGAAGTTGACCTACAGGGCTAAAATTTAAATTACTCCACCACATCGCTTTTTCGCTCTCAAAGAGTTTGACTCCTACCTAAGTCTCATCAAGTTTACAAGTACGACCTAGCACATCCTCACCCCAATGATCACACCTCTCGTCGACCTTCTCTGGCCTCAGTTGACCACCAAATACATGCCCACGCCGATATTTACACCCGACGGAGGAAGCAAAGCGTGGCGCACAAATCTGGAAGATAGTTCACTGGGATGGACGTGAGATGGACCACGACAAGTTGACAAGATGATGCAAAGGAAGGATATCACTTTGATGGACGTGAAATTCCGAATTTTGGTAAGGAGTTTTACGAATTGGGCTTTGTGTGCGCAACACATAAGTCGCAAGAGTGCAGCTGACACCATAAAAGCAAGCAAACGATGGAAGGTGCTGTGGTCCGCCTCCTGTTTGTTTGTTTTTTTTTTTTTTTATTACATTTGGTCCTAAGCTAACGCTATCTTTTCCACATTGGGTCAAGGACCGGTGGAGCCGGCAAGGATCACTGCGTACAGGCCCAACTCATTCCAACCGCATGAACTTCTACTGAAATTGTAGAAGTTAACAGCAAAACTAAAATCAAAAACATAAATCAAAAACTGAAATCAAATTTGGAAGAAATACTATTTGGTCCGGATCCCGCGCTTCTCGCCCGTTCCCTTTCCTGCCACATCTTCCACGTGACTTTTTCTTATCTCCGCTGAGAGCGAAAGACTAGTTCGCAGATACCCTGAATTCAGCTGGTATCCTGCCATATATATTGAAGCTTTTTGTAGACTTCACCGAGGGTTGCTGTGCCCTCAAACTTCTTCTTCGGATCCCAGGATTCCGAAACCCGATCCCTCGGCCATCGAGACATCCTTCGTTGAGGCCATCGTTGCCTTTTCGGCCCTTTTGGCTGCAACCCTAAATCGAGCCACTTTCGAACTCCCCTTGCTGGATCTGGCGGATCCGCGCGAGCTGCTCTTTTGTCACCGGTCCGGACTTGCTGGATCTGGCTAAGCAGGCCCGGGAATCCGATCGGTGAGGTCCCCCACAGTTTCGACACCGGGTGAGGGCCTTGCACTCTGATTCTGAGTGCATATTAGATCCGCAATTCCAGCAAGCTGGAGCGCGGGAACAACCACGGGTGGCGTGAAATTCAAGACACCGTTTGCATTGTTCGATTTTGCGACGAGGTCGGAAGAGCTTTGCAGCTCCAGAGTCGTCGAAAAGGCGGAATCCAGGTCGAGGAGCGGATTCTCGGGGAAATAGCGCTTGCCAATTTGAGTAGGGCGCCCCTGGTTTGCTAGTCCCATGAGGACGAACCAGAAAGGGAACCAACTGGGTCACTCGCGTGACTTCGTCGGCAACCATCTTTGCCGTCACGGCGATTGGGCCAGCAAGAGTTCGAATTATCTCCGGGATGGTGGTAATTTGCATGGCAACCAGATTTGATGCTGGTTCCAGTTTGATTCCAGATTCGCTCCGTGATGTGGAGGAATCTAGGAGCTCTGTTCGAGCGAGTTCATCCTTTGCGGTTATTGCAAAGCCGGTCTTTACCCGCTGAACCAACGTGATATTGTTGGCAGCGGTTCCCAGCGCCTGAGACACCGCTAGCCTTACTCCAGCTGGAGAAAGAAGACGGTGGGGATGGAAATAGTCAAGTCGCAGAAAAAGTCGTGAATCGGCTTTTCCATTCGAGTTGGCACTCTTTGCTTTCTGGGCGGGCGGTGCTGCCTTTTTTGTCGATGGCCCAGCGCTGCTGACTAGGCCTGCCCGAGCTACGGTGGACCAAGTTGTCTTTGGGGCCGGAGTCTGTGTTTTCATAGAGTGTCCTAATTTCTGGAGCCCTCGGTAAGAGAGGGTTGGCGGGGCGGGCAGGAAGGACTGGTGGTGTGCTTCCTGGACCGGATTGAACGAACTGGCCAAAAGCTGCTCGTAGGTAGACTTTGATACCGTTTACGAATTCTTTATTTTCGCCGATCGAAAGAGGCGAAAGTGCTGCTTCAACACTGTTTATCGCAGTCGAGCAGATGGCAAGGCGGGCCGTAATTTGCGTCGTACGTCGCTTTTCGGCCTCCATCACGGTTTGCAGCTCCGGAGGTAACTCCATAGCTGATGTCGATGCTGCGCCTTTTGAGGTTGGCACAGCATTTTTTCCGGCAGACGATTCTGCACATTCGGTCGTCCTTTCTCTGACGATCTCCTTTCCTTTCCAGGAGCTGCTTGCCTCGAGGACCAGCTCGGCGGGTTTTGCGGTCTGTTGGCTGTTCGTTTCTGTTCTGATCGGATCAGAATCAGTCATGTCTTGGTCGGGAAGGGTGGAAGACTTCCCTGGGACAAAGGCCACACTCGCAAACAAGCTTGATAAATTTTGCGCGAGGCCAGGAGGTTTTGGACACATGTGTGTCCGTTCAAAGCCGACAGAAATGGTCGACTTTGGTCGTTTGCTCTTCATCGGAGGCATTTAGGGACGCCTTTCGATGGTCATCAATTCGAGAACTCAAGCACAGGAATAATCATGAGAAGGGAAAGGGAAATAGAAAATTTTCGAATTTTCGAATTTCTCGAATTGTGCGTTTTGTTTGTTCATTAACGTGCTCGGCGAAGTAACTACCGTCGCACTCCTACTGCAGCTTGAGCACGGGTGGGGTCGGGCCGGATCAGGTTAACTACCGTGCAGTACAAATGCCTCGTCCCACCTAAATGACCGGAACCATGCAAAAATGCATCTATGTGTTGAACCATGACAAATGCAGCAGTCCAGAATTGAAAACAAAACAAAAACTTTCCTGCGAAATCCCGCATTACAAAGGAAAAACTTCAACAATCTCCCTTCCACTGTTCCGCCTCAGCCACCACGCGCCTGAGCCTCGAATCTAATCTCTCTGTCCATGCCAAACCACCTAGGCCTTTGATCTATCACCTCAGAGTCACAGGTATCCCTGCCATCCCCCGACTAGCCTCCGCGTATATTCCACTCTCCTGGACGTAGTCCCTAAACAGCTGCCATCCCCTTGATCCAAGCATTAATTCCAGAGCCGGCGCCCTGCGCTTTCCGCTTTTCAGCCGCCATGTTGCAAGTGCTTTTCGACACTGTACAAGGTGACCAATTGATTTTTCCCTCCCACACTCGCAGTTGTGTAGCGTCAGCGTGATTGAAGCGGCGATGATATGCCGCAAAGTCTCCATGTCCGGTTCGGGCAGCGATCAAGCGTGCGAAGACAGCTCTAGGTAGCGCTAGCTCTGGCGGTTTCTTGCACCGCATCTCGAGTTCAAGATCGGCATAGTGTTTGGGGCGATTCGAGTGCCACCAGTCCGTCAACATCTGCCTGGCCACTTCACGGGCTTTCCGTCCTGATGAGGCGAGGGTCATCACACCATATGTCGTCCTAGAGTTGTCCGGCGAGTTAAGCTCTCTTCTAGCGAGTTCATCGGCGATTTCATTTCCTGCCAGCCCTTCGTGGCCCGGAATCCATCCTATTTTGACAGGCGCGGCTGATCCCGCGGCCAGTTTCACGAACTTTTGGATACGCCAGGATGATGAGCCCGTTGTTCCCGTCAGTAAAGCCTGAAGAGCCGCAGAATTGTCGAGAAGGATGTAGATAGCGCTGCTTCCTCGATCTCGATTGCTGGCAGTAATTGCTTCTATAGCAGCCAAAGCTCCATGGACCTCTGCATCGTAGACCTCCGCATTGGTAATTTTGCCTGAGCCGCTTTGCTCAATTGTCGTACCTGTGCCACTGATAAAGGTCACAAAGGCCCATGACACTCTGTCGGTTGAAGCCCCAGAACCATCACTGTAAACGCAGAGACAGTCGAGTGGGAGTGTCGGTAGCCACTCTCTTATGAACTTGGCAGCCTCTTTCTTGCTTGTCCAGCAGGGAATTGGCTGAGGGGGGACCGGAGGTCGGAGCGGTGGAGGTAGTTCAGCCTCTGGCAGAAGTTGATACATCCTCTGGACTCTCGAATCATGAACTCTATCCAGACTAAGTCTGGTTTTGTTGCATGTCTTTAGTCGGAGTCGGTGGCGAGCGCTGTCTGTGCTTTCTGTGGCCCGAAGTCGAAGCGGATGGTACTCATCCAGTCTTCGGATTCGTGCGGCAGTCTTGAGCCTGCGTTCCTCGAGCAGAGTGTGTGCTGGTGGAATGCCAGTCTCCCTTCACAGGGCTGCGATGGGCATGGTGCGCCAGGTTGGTAGAGCCACGCGGATTCCTAAGGCAGAAGTTTGGTCAATAACTTTGCACTGTCTCTTACATGAATTTCGCGCGACACCCCGATAGGTTTCCCTGGTTGGCCCCGGGTACCAGGATTCCGCTGCGTGCATCGCGATTGGCAGGACTACCGTGCGGGTCACTGTGGTTAGTAGGTCGGGCCTTGGTCCCTGGGTGCACTGAGTGAGCCGTCGGAAGAGTTGCACTAGGCGCATTGCTTTACTGGTCCACTTTGCGACGTAGCTTCCGAAGGTCAGACCGCGATCAAGGTGTACTCCGAGCCATCGGATATCGTCGGATGCTTGTACATCGCGAGTGCCTACCCTTATAGCCGGAAGATCGTGAGCCCTGGATCTGGGGCCGACGAAGTAGACTACTTCGGCCTTATCTGGGTCGAAAGAGACGGCATTATCAGCAGTCCACCCTAGGACTGCATCGACTTCTCTCTGGACAGCTGCTGCGGCTTTGTTCGGAGTTGAACCTATGCCGAGGATAGCAACATCATCTGCATAGCCAAATCTCCAACTACTGCCCCCCACGACTTCGGCCATGTAGAGGAGGAAGAGAATTGGGGATAAAGGCGATCCTTGTGGCAGCCCGCACTCTAGGTGAAGTGGGTCTGTTACTCCATCCTCGTGTCTGACATGGGCAGATCATTCTTTCAGGAAAGACTTTATCCAAGTGATGGCTGGTTTCGGCCACCCAACTTTATTCATCCTTTGCAGCAGTCGTCCGTGGAGTACAGCGTCAAATGCACCCTGTACGTCTAGAGTGACAAGAACTGCTTTCTTCTGCCTCTTCATTGCATGCTCCACATCGTGGATAACGCATGAGACAAGGTCGTTAGCGGATCTGCCGGAGAGTGCTCCAAAAAGCTGCTGCGGCACGGCCTTGTAAGAAATGGCGGTGTAAGCCATGCGCCTTGCGACTAGTCTCTCAAGACCTTTGCCGAGAGAGAATAGCAGTGCGATGGGCCTCCATCCTTTAGCTGTACTGAGATTACGGCCAGGTTTGGGGAGAAGAATTACTTCCGCTAGCTTTAATGCCTTCGGGAAGTGGTTCAGTCGAAGTGAGCCCTCAAAGAGTACTCTCACTGCTTGTCCAATTGACGGCCAGGCTGTCCTAAGAAGACGAACAGAAATTGCGTCTGCTCCAGGGGCTTTATTCTGGCAGGCCGTTGTGACCCACTTGGCTTCTTCATTAGTGACGCTTGAGACCCATGGAAGGTTTCCGCGTCCTGGCTCGAGGTGTTCGGTGTCCACGTCGTTTTGGCTGGTGAACCGGCCGAGAAGGAGATCGCGAAATAGAAGTGCACGCTTTCCTGGGTCCGAAACAAAACCGTCGGGAGTTTGAAGTGGTGGAGCAGCAGATGTAAGTCGCGGCTTTGCCCAGCGTGCCATCTGATACATGTCAACGTCAGTTGTGGCTTTGGGGAACTTCCGCCACCAGTATTGGCATTTCGCACTTCTGACTATGCAACGGAAATCCTTTCTACTCTCTTCGTCCCTGAATATCCTATATTTGCGTTTGGCCTGTGAGCACTCCAACGTCCACCAAGGTGCCATCCTACCTTTCTTCGCACTCTCGCGTCTTCCGGTAGCCCTGATAGCATTGCTGATGGTTTGAGCAAGTTTATCCGCAAGGTTTTCCACCGCACTTGTTGAGACCATAGGCTGCATCCCTATTCCATGAGGCCATCTACCTAGTACCTTGGCGAAGTCTTCGAGGGCGTTGTCTGTCACTCGTACCGGTTGACCAGTTTTGATAACTGCAATGGCTTTCAAGTTCAGGCGGGGAACGTCTCCTGCAAGCGTTCTGTGGTCCGATGTTGAGTCAAGCTCTGTCGAGACATCTGCAAGGGCTCCAGCGTTAGACCAGACCAGGTCGAGTGTGTTTCCAAAGTCGTGTGTCGGGACGCCCGGTGTGGAAGATAGGTCCATACCGTGCTCGAATATCCACTCGGTGAGCACCTGGCCGTCACCGTGTAGCCTAGTAGCCATTGGCTGCCAGTCCGTGTGTACGGCATTGAAGTCTCCGCCAATAACTGTAGGCCCAGATGGAGCCCATGATAGCAGCGGCAAAAGGTCTGCTCCAGGAGCGCGATATACGGAGACAAATGTGACTCCTTCTACCTTTACTGCAGTGAGATCTGGTGATGTCTCGCAGATTGCTTGCTGTTGGCAATGGATCCCTTTTCGCGTGTAGATGAGGGAGCGTGGCCTTGAAGAGTTAGCAGCGACACGGGGAGGCAAATGCCTATCGAATCCGGGATGCGACTTGGTGAGCCAGAGGCCGTCCTTACGTTGGGTCCAGGGTTCCTGGATAAGTAGGACATCGGTTCCTGAATCCCAAGCGGATTGCAGGATGATGTCCGTAGCGGGGTCTCCTCTGCCCAAGTTAGCACAGAGGAAAGATATTGTTGTTGCCGTTTGTTGAAGCTCGGTTGGGTTGTGGTCCCTTACGGGCATTGAGCAATGTTTGTATTTTCGTTTTCGGCAGTAGCCTCGGTGGCTTTCTGCTTTGCTTCCATCTCTCTGATCGAAGCGTTCCGTTCCTTTTGACCTTGTTCGCGAATTACCGCCAGCTGGTCTCTTGTGCGTTGCACCGTCTTCCCACCAGCCCGTGTCGGCCTAGCCATACAGTTAGGCTCAGTTGCAGCATGTGGCCCGTGGCAATTGATGCACCTTGGAACGGTCTGTTTTCACTCAGTAGCTTTGTGCTCAATTGAGCCACAGCGGGTGCAGCGCTCTGCTCGTAAACATATTTTAGTTGGGTGGTGTCCCCAGCATCGGTTGCATTGCGCAATTTTGAGCTTGCGCTGGAGTTCGTGAAGGCGCCCGCTTTCTTCAAACAGTCTTTCTCCAAGTTTCGGTTTTCCTGTTGCGAAGTGCAACACCCAGTCCGTTGACGGCCTGGCCATGCTAGTAGCGAAAGCACGAGCTGAGGTTGTTCTAACTCCTGTTTTGAGGGCTGCTTCTTCTATTACCATTTCTGGTGTCACTATGGTGGGCCCTTCCAGAGTGTAAAGCTTGTCTGGGATATTCGGTGGCAGGGCTAATATCCAGTTGGAGGCGGCTTCCAATTTCATTTCAGAACTGTCTAAGATGGCTCCTCCTGAGAGAAGTGCACCTCTAGCTCCTTCCCCTTCGGCTTGTATTGCGAACCCTGAGTTCACGACAGTGACCTGTTTGATTGTCGAGTTGGCCAGACGCAGCTTGCTAGCTAGGCTAATCTTTACGAAGTAGGGTGACATACGTCTCCACGGGTGGTCAGGTTTGAGGCGCAAAAATACGCGCTCGTCAGGTCGCTGGGGGTTTGTTGCTGGAGCTTTAGGCTTCGGCACGGAGACGGGCCTCACTGGCACTGTCTTGAGTGTTGAAGTTGGAGCCACTTGGTTTGCTGGCTTGTTTCTTTTTCCCAACACCTCGGTCCAAGATTTCTCTGTAGCGTTGTTGTTGGTTTTGCTTGAGCCCTGGTTGGGCTGGAGAGTTGCGGTTGTGGCTACCGGCCTTTGTGTTGCCGCTCTATTCTTTTCTCTGGCAAGGATCAGCACTGGACGTGTGACGCTTGCAGGACTTTGTTTTGGAGGCTCTGTAACTTGAGCCGGGTTAGATGTGTTAGTATGGCCGCTTGCAGCCTTTGGGGGAGCGTTGGCGTCTGCTTGAGATGGATTGCCCCATAAAATTTCCAGTATCTTGCCCTGAAGGGCCAGTAAGTCCTGATCAAAGAGTTTTCGAAGTCTCTCGTCAGTGACTGGTTCCAACAGCTTGCAGAACCCGATGATGAAACGCTCTGCTTGTGCAGAGCGCGTCTGGAATATCCTGCCCTATTCGGCGAGGAATTCGGTCGCGACAATTTGAGGCGACGGAGTTTGTTGGTGGGGCGAGCTTCGATGACTCGCCTCGTAGATTGGCTCTACAAATTGTTGGGTGGGTGGTTGTGATGGCGGTTGTGGCCCGTTAAGGACCATTTCGACGTCTTGACGCGTCGAACATTGAGTGGGGAGGGGGGGCCAGGGGCCAGCCTCTGCGGAGGACTGGGGCGGCATGGGTGATTGAGAGATGAATTTGTCAGTAAAATGTCGTAGGTAGAATGCGATAGTATCACTCGAATCAAGTGCTTTTGTGGCGGACGTGGCGGACAGCTGGGCAGACTCTTCAGTGGTCCGCCTCCTGGTGATGTTCTCTGGTATAGTTTGAGTAGCCTGGGCACCTACTCCACTTGGGAAGGAGACATCTCAGATCACATTTCGCACGGAGGAAAGTAAATAGATGACGGAGGCATGTCTGGATAACTCAGGGTTATTGAGATGTTCCTCTGGGTGGGTATTCACGGATAAGGGTTGACTTGGGGTGAAGAAAAAGCCACCATAACTTCGCAGAGGTACTTGCAAATGAAATCCAGGGTGGGAGTGCTCTAGTTTTAAATTTAGTCATTGAGTAATTTTTTCTTTGATATGGTGTCAAAGCTACATGGCTGCATACGAAATTAAAATTTGATGCAAAAAAACCCCGGCAATTCCAATGTTAACAGGGCTGGTGAATAAAAATCTAGCCACCGGTTATTTGTTGTGGTTATGAGCTGTGAGGTGTATGGCAATTATGACTCTGCTGTCCTTCGGGGGAGTGGCACGGGCTCATGTGCAATGGTGAGTCGCGGAGATGGCACGATGGACGCTGAGTGCGTGTCAGTAGGTATCAAATGTGAACTCTTACTGACAGTCGTGATCTACGAAGGCAATGCTACATGAGCATCCCGAAGATTAATAATATCATCTAATAGATGGTGTGAAGTATGGTATTATTTTGATAGATTTATTCACTCCAGTCGGCAGTTGCAGAGATTGTAGAGTAGATGAACAGCGTCTGTGCTCCAGCCTGTATTTGCGAATAAAATCCAGAGTGTTTGTGTGTTTTATTATACTACTTGAGTCTATGACTATCTAGCACATTGGGCTCCTCTCTGACCCAGGCCACACCTTGTACAGTGCTCCTATCCTCTTTTGTTACTTGAAAGATCATTGATGTATTCCCCTTGATGAATAGCCATTCAGCTCAGTATTTACCCGTGGAATTCAGCCACCTTTTCCACGGAACCTTCTACCCAAAAAAATAAAAATGGTAGCAATGGAAACTGCGTGCGCGGGAAAAAGTCTCAAAAAACCTGCAGCCCCAGCCAGGCGAGGCCTAGACACCGGGACCACATGAGGTGCGCATATTCATCTATATCTCCCTTCTTTGTAACAGTCGAGGTCGACTTGATCCAATCCACCATCTCCGTATCGGGTGCTGGGTACGCTCCGGAAACTCATCGGATGGCTTTTCCTCCATGATCAAGGGTGGGTGACGAGTAGGGCTCCGACCCTACCATCTGATCGCGAAAGCGATTGGGAATCCTCTTCCAAGTGAGGACTTTGTTACTCAATCTCGGCTCTGCAGACTCTACAGTGAGAGCTGGAGGTTCGTAGGGGACACCACTGACAGGTGTTGAGAATAGTCCCCCATATAAAATCCAGAGTATGAGTGTCTAACGTCAAAAGAGTCATCCTTCATGTATACATAGCACCGGTCATGTGCCATAGCTAGATAGCTGCATACACATTAAATGATTTGAAAAAAAAAAATCCAGCAGCTCATCCTCCATTCCCCTGTCTCCTAACAAATCTACCCACCGGGTATCACATCACACCGTGGTTCAGTCGAGTCTCATTCATCAAACATGCTCAATGAAGCGATTTTCATTAATTCTGGTCGTGAGTCAGATGTAAAAATCTTTGTTGTTCCAATCCTAAGGAAACTTCAAACATAGCGGGTGTGAATTTCCAACACTACAAAGATCAATCAATGGTATCGTATAGCTGGGGAACTTGTGAAATACAGTGGATGCTGGCCTTTTCTTTACAGAATCTGGAACTGATCCAAGGAAAAGCTACAGCTTCAAAATGTCCCGAAAGACCAAGTGGGCGAACACTATGGGCTTTTGGATATGTACTAAAGACACATCCTGCTTCCCACATACCACCTTCATCGATTCCTCCCAACGAATTTCTTGACTTGCGCCCAAGAACTTATCAACATTTGTGAGAAGGGGATTTTGAAAAGTTCTGAAAAGAGAGAGAACTTCCAAACCTAATTTAGCCTTGCTTCTAAGAACTTTCAAAGTTATCGGCGTGTACAGTGGTCAAAAAACAAGAAAGGTTCTTCCTGCCGAGTATGAGTTGAAAGAAAACTTTGCGAGACGCCAATAAATATCTTGGAAACTGTGGATGTGAAGGATAAGAGTGTCTCACGACGAGCTGTCACGAGATCTTGATGGATCGATGTAGTGACGCATGCTAATATGAGATGAGCGCTTCTCCAGCTACCATTACAGCTTCAGATATTGCAGAATCCTTCCCCTTGTTTGATAGTCCATGTCTATATTATCATGGTTCCTGAGAGGAAGCCGGAATCCTGCCGCTCAAAGCGAGAGTTCAAACTTTCCCTGGACTGTATCAGACATATCGACCAGCAAGGATTCCCATACTGCGCAGTAGCAAGATCTATGGTCAATTCTGTACATTTCTTTGATATTGTGTCGTAGCTAGATAGCTGCATACGCAATTAAAATTTGATGCAAAAAAAAAGTAACCACTCGGCCAGAACCACTTAAAATTGATTAGTGAAATATAAACAATACATTAAATTGTAGTACCAAACTCCAGATTACCGAAAATGCTTGATTTTTTTGTCCTCAATTTTATAACATATATACAGTGAAATTCTTAGCATGTCCTAGAGATTGAAACTTCTCGGGACTCACTAGAACTCTCCGTACCTACACGAAGAGCATGTTTCCCCCTGGAATCTATGGCATACAGCGTTGTTCAGGTAGTGTTCCATTTATGATCGCATGTTTCCCACTCATTGTCTTGATTAAAACGCTGAATTTTAACAATATCGTGGCTGTTCGGTGTTATTGTTGCATAAATTTGGCAAGTTTTTCATACACAAGTGTTAGTAGTTGAAAGATGATTATGGATCTTAACTTGACACACCAGGACTACCAGAAATCGATTCAAGAAAGACCCTATATCGTGATTGTCTACGAAGATTTTTGACTTCCACCATTGGTACCCCATTTTCGACTGCTAGAGCAATCGCTTTCTCTACATCACTCTCTGCGAAAGAAATTCTTTTGCAGTCGTAACTCCAAGCGGCTGCTGCCGGCTCCACGAGAAAAAGGGCAAGTGTTAATAACTTTGAAAGGTAAAGCTTCATCGCGGCCTAGGTCGTAGAGTTTGGAAATGGCGGAGAATTCTCGACAACTAGGACACTCTCAAGAAAATAAGTTGATAAATTTTTAAAAGACGGGTCGGCGATGGTTTAATGTACAGGTGGAGGTGGAATCGCTATCTACAAATGCAAAAAAAGTGAGGATGGCGTCGTCTTTTTACTCAGAGATACAAGTATCGAGGCATGACCATTATTTAATCATGCCTTTTTCGTTTTAAACACTAGCAGGCACAACAAAGTGTGGATTAACTTTCGTAAGCAGTTAAGTGTAATAATGTTCACCCTGGAAATAAATTGAAATTCGTTGCAGCATAGTAACAAGAAAATTTATACAGCTTAAAATATGCACCTCCAAGGGAAGAAGAATAATAACCACACTTACCGATGGAGGAATAAGAGTGGGGGAAATTGACTCGCCATCAAATTTGATCCATATCAATTTCAAGCATGTTCCATCACAAGCCTTCTCAGGGTTGAGGGAGATTCTATCCCAAGAAGGATTTTCATAGACTCCCTTTTTAATGGCTTCCAGAATTAAAATGCGCTGGAGTAATTATTTGTAGATTGTAGCCAAGATTTGAGCAATACAAGCAGTAGCTTATTATTAGATCAAAAATGTATTTCAAGCATCGGTAGGTACCACAATTTTTGAATTAATGAACTTGGTCAACTCTTTGGGATATCCGGAATGAGCAACTACAACCACAATCAAAGCTACAAATTAGACCATAGATCTTTTTTTTTTTTGCATCAGATTTCAATTGCGTATGCAGCTATTTAGCTATGACACAATATCAAAGAAAAGTACAGAATAGATGATTCAACGTAAAGGAAGAGCACTCATGCCTCGGATTTCATTTGCAAGTACCACTGCGAAGTTATGGTGGCTTTTTCTTCACCTCAAGTCAACCCTCATACGTGAATACCCACCCAGGGGAACGTCTCAAAAACCCTGAGTTATCCAGACATGCCTCCATCATCATTCAACTTCTCTCCGCGCGAAATATGATCTGAGATGTCTCCTTCCCAAGTGGAGTAGGTGCCCAGGCTACTCAAACTATACCAGAGAACATCACCAGGAGGCGGATCACAACACCTTCCATCGTCGGCTTGTTTTTTTAGTGTCAGCTGCACTCTCGCAAGCGAAGTCTTGGCGTGCACAAAGCTCAATTCGTAAAACTCCTTGCCAAAATTCGGAATTTCACGCCCTTCGAAGTTATATCCTTCCTCCGCATCATCTTGTAAACTTGTCCTGATTCCTCTCACGTCCATCCCAAAGAACTGTCTTCCAGATTTGTGCGCCACGCTTTGCTTCCTCCGTCGGGTATAAATATCGGCGTGGCCGTGTATTTGGTGACCAGCTGAAGCCAGAGAAGGTCGAAGAGAGGTATGGTCATTGGAATGAGGATGTACTAGGTCGTACTTGTAGACTTGATGAGACTGAGGTAGGCGTCAAACTCGTTGGGAGCGGAAAAACGACGTGGTGGAGTGATTTTAAATTTTGCCTCGTGGGCCAATTTCTTTAATATTGCAAAATTTGGCTGAACTTGGCTCTGGGAGAATATTTCACTCCCAGGTTCGTAGAGGACACCGCGTACAGGTGTTCAGTCTTGCCCTCCACTGCGAAGTTATGGTGGCTTGTTCTTCACTTCAAGTCAGCCCTAATCCGTGAAAACCCACCCAGGGAAACCTCTCAAAAACCCTGAGTTGTCTAGACATGCCTCCATTATCCGTTCACATTTCACGCGGAGAAGATTTAATGAATGATGGAGGCATGTCTAGACAACTCAGGGTTTTTGAGAGGTTTCCCTGGGTGGGTTTTCACGGATTAGGGCTGACTTGAAGTGAAGAACAAGCCACCATAACTTCGCAGTGGTACTTACAAATGAAATCCGAGGCATGAGAGCTCTTCGTTTATATTGAGTCATCTATTACACACTTCTCTGATGTAGTGTCATAGCTAGATAGCTGCATACGCAATTAAAATCTGGTGCAAAAAAATAAAGGTGGAACATAGACGGGAAAAAATTAGAAAACACTGTAACTTAGGCTCTTTGTGGCTTACACTTGTGCCAATGGCACACATCCCGGACTCATTTAGCAGAAAGCCGAGTACTACACATTTTCAACTATCCGCGAGCAGCGCACCCATTCCATCGCTCTACATTTTACACAAGTTGTACTCGTAAATTGATTCAAGTAAGTTATTGTTCTTATAACATTAAAAATTTTATCTCTTGTCAACGAACATATTGTTTTCAGTTTTTGCGCAGGCTCAAATGTCATTTGAAATCTACTATTTAATTTATCTTTTTTATCGAAACTTATTACAGGCTTAATTGTTATTTGGGTTATTCTGTCTCTAAATTTAATGCAAAAGCAGTAGCTGCATAATTTCCGCAAGCTTTCAATAGTAGAATGAGCTATGCAAGAGTGCGAATAATTTTACGGTGGCTCCTCACCCAACGCCAAACCAGCAAATAATCATCTTCATGAATAAATAGAAACCCACCACCGAAATATTTTGTAGCAATTAGATATATTTTTTATTTCTCATCAGAATGCATTGAATAGATGTCTTTCCAGTTTTTTCCAAAGATAGTTGCGATTATGTTGTAGATGATATGTTGGAATCTAAGTCTACTAAGGAATTATTTGTAGACTTGATATGACTTAAAGCTGCCAAAGAAGATGGTAGAAAAATGTTAATCCAATCTTGCCACTGCCACTGCCAGTGCATCATTGATACAGTCAAGTTCCCAACAAGAAATCCTTTTTGTCAAGTTAGATAAAGTAATATCGATAAAAGCCACAAAAACCTACCGAAGAATATCAAAATTAGGTTTGCAGCCATAGATGAATTAACGAATCGCTTCTTGGTCATCAAAACTGTTGAACTACCAGCAATTACAAGTAATATAAGCCAAATGAGTCTCAATTCCAAAGGCCCCCGACTTAAAGAAATAATTAAAAAAGGGAACCTCAATAAGTTAAAAGTATCCCTTGCCGCCAAATTTGTTTGCTCGAGGTCCCGCGCGTAATCATGCAACAGCATGCTGATATTTCCAAGATGAGTAAAGATTTCTTGTGCTCGCTAGGGCCCAGGTTAGCTTTTCAAGAAAATATTTATGTTAATAAATTTAAACAAGGTGAGGATGGTTTTGCCTTTTTCTGGAAAATTTTTGTTGATGTGTATTCCAAAAGTGAATTTCTGAATAGGTATGTTGCATTGTTAGATGCTTTGAAGCGTACAGATAAATGTAACTACTGCCAAGATAGTCTCTATTAATCGAGTATATATGAAACTCCTAGTATATCTTTTATACTCAAACGTATCCCTAACATGAAAACATTCATGAAGATAGCACTAGTTTGAGGAATTCAAGCACATATCAAGTGCTATTCCAGCTGGCTAGAACTTTTCATTCAAAAGTGGTCCTCGGATTGCTCTTTATTCCGAAAGATTGACAAAAGTTTTACTTACCCTTTCGGCTATATCTTGTCGGGTTTGAAACCCTACCATCAAGTTTTGCATTTCAATCTATCACACACATTAGATTATATTGATAAAATATGTGGCAAATTAACCAGTTTTGTTTTTAAAGTCATAGCATGCAGATCTGAATCAGAAAAAAGTTTCTTAAGAGCCTTTAAATTTTGGATATTTTCACTGGTTGCGAATTCCATTTCCTGGCGTTGTTTTGCTACCATTTGTGCATTATTTTGTAGTATTGCTGAAAAAACTTTTTCGACCCCGATACGAGCTCTAATACTCTCCTTTGTAATATTTTCAACCTCCAAATGGAAGCCCTTCGACTATATTTAGTAAATTTATTCCAAGAACGAAAGTTTGAACCAACGTTTATACTCTCGAGTACCTCTTTTAGCATATTGTCAAGTGTCAATTTCCAATTTAAAGAATTGGAATCAAGTGTCTTAAACTTAGATTCAATTGAATCCACATTTCTTGCAACTTTAGACCTCAAACTCTGCAGGTCTAGGTATAAGTCACTCGTGAATTCCTTTAATATCAGAGTCAGATTTTGGTGCACCGAGATCGATTCATCTAAATCAAGGATTAGCATAAATCACTATTTATATGTAATAGAAACCTCTTTCGATGTTCAGGCGAGCTGCTCGACAGAAAAGTAATGCTGAATCCCTATAACTTAGCCAAGTGGCCCAGTGCTTAGAGTTTTTCCCGAGGCCTTGCAAGCACTCATTTATTTCATGAGAAGAAAATCTAAGTTCCTTGTGAATATCCGCTGCCCTAAGTAAGCTATTACTAGTGAACATAATACAGGAGGTTGGAATGTTAAAGTTAGCTCTCTCCATGTCACACATTGTCAGGGTTGCTGCGAATGCATCAACCTGATCTTGTTGTAGTTGTCCACGATTACTATGGTAGTTCTGTTCGTCAATTTCATTCAGACTTTTGCAATTATTGATCAATAATTTGGCCGCCACTCGATTACAAATTGGCTGTCCACTTAATCTCTTTAGCTCCAAAGAAGCCTTTTCATAGATTTGAGAACGAGGTAAAGTTGGTTCAAGAAGTTCAACTAGGTCAAAACCTGTGGAGCCTGATACAGCTGATGAAACTTCTGGAGTTAATGTCAGCAATATACCTAACTTTGATTCACAAGATAAATTATACCAGCTGGTGATAAGCTAGCTGAGTTTTCTGTTCTGTGCCAAATTGATGCCTTGAGCATTTGAGCAGTCAATAGAAAGAATATTCCACCGAGAATCATGATTAAATAATTAGTTCAAGTCATTAACAAAGAAGAAATGTAACTATAATAAAACGAAAGAGAAAATTTTTGATTTTTAAATAAGTTTGGAGGTTTCGGTTGGAGTTAATAATTTTCTTGCTGCTATCCTTTTCAGGTATTCTTTAGTAATATATACTATCTTATTAAGATATTTTAAAACCACTCGACATAATTGGTACATCCAGTTGAGCAAGAAACCGTACATCAATTTAAAGAGGATACTAGGCTCTATGATTTATAACTGGATAAATCAAACTATTAAATAAGAAGCCCATATGCTCAATACAAAAAATACCACGTCTAAAATAGAGCCTAGACGTGCAAATTTACTACTCTAATCATACTGTATCCATAGTATATAATTCCCAAAAATCTTGATGTAGCTCAAACTTATAAGACTTGAGTACATGTTGATATTCTATCAAGTAGCAAAATTATAATCTTTGGTATTGATAATTAATCTAAAGCAAAAGTTTACACATATCTTGTTGCTTACTGTCTTATTCAGCTTCTATATATGGGTCCATGAGGCCTAAAGGTTATATTATACAAGTGTCGAAAAGTAGTTCAATTTGCTCTGCACTAAGCGTAGTGCATCTCTCAGTTGCTGAGTCATTGTCTTGATGACTCAGCCAATTCCACGAACTACACGTTCGTGTTTTTGTTTGTTTGTAATTTTAAGGTCCTAAGCTACTGCTCCCGGTCCGCTATGGGTACAAGACCGGTGGAGCCGGAAGGGATCCCTGTGTTCTTTACCACAGCCCAACTCATTCCAACCGCGTGAAACCACTACCTAAATTGTAGCCGGTTTAAAACAAAACAAATTCTAACAGTCAAAATTAATAAACAAAGGAAATTCCAATTTAACGGTCCAGTATCAGCGCTCCTCACCCTGACTCCTTCCCTTTCACGGTTTCCACCATAAATATTATTCTTCGTCCATGCTGAGAGCTGTGGACAAGGTCGCAGGTTGGCTTTTGAAGCAGCCAGTTTCCTGCGCAAACGTTGAAAATTCTTTGAGGCATTTGGGCCCTAGAAGAAATTTAAGAAATTGTTGGTATGGGGTAGTTCCCCTTAGTCGTCGGATATGACGATTGTGGAGTCTGCAATGCATGAAATGCGTTGCTGTAGTCTCCTCTCCGCACGAACACTTCATGTTCGCGTTTGGGTTGTTGAAACGTCTGTGGTACGCGGCGAAATTTCCGTGACCGGTACGAGCCGCGATGACTTCAAATAGAAGTCGTCGTGGAAGTGATAGTTCCGGTGGCTTTTTCCGGCGCATCATCAAGTCTAGTTCGCGGTATCTAGGTGGGCATGATTCGTCCCAGAATTGGTCTAGCAGCATCTGTCTCTTCTAATTCATAAGCCGGTAGAGGTATGCACTGCTGATATTTTGCGGCTCCTCATCTCGGAGGGGGAGACTGCGGAGTTTGCTCCGAGCTGCAGCATCTGCTTCTGCGTTCCCTTGAATGCCCTTGTGTCCTGGAACCCATTTTACGATGATTCTTTCGGGAGCAGCCTGTGTCATTGTCCGAAATATTCGGGCTTCTTTAATGCTTGTCGATGTGTCTCCGGACAGCATAGCGGTTCTTGCATGCTGACTGTCGGTCAGCACGTAGATAGGTTCCGCCACTTTTCCTGGGGTCCGAGATTCCAGCCCACTTATTCGCAATGCCGCCTCTAGAGCCTTCCTTACTCCGACTATCTCAGCGTCCAGTACCTCCCCCCTATGTATGGTACCGGAATCTCTATCTATGGTCTTTCCGTCTCTTTTCAAGACAAAAGCCCACGCCGAGCGACCGTGTCCTTCTGCTGCCCCATCAGAGTAGGCGCAGATCACTGAGCTTGGTAGACTCTCTATCCAGCGTTTACAAATTTCCGTGTCTTTCTCTTTCGCGCTTACCTTACTGAGATAGGCCAAAGCCGGTAAAGGCTCGGCGGATTGAGCTTCTGGGAGTTGTTGATAAGCACGCTGGATTCGAGACATTTGAATCTCTGGTCGTGCTGATTGACGATCATGTTTCTTGTACTTTCTTGTCCCAATATTAGGGCAGACAGCAGCTCGTCTTCTCAGAGGATGTCCGGAGTCAAGGGATTTGAGCCTTGCTGATAGGCGAAGTCGATTCCCCTCGAGAATGATTCTTGCCGGCGGGATCCCTCCTTCTCGCTGTAGCACTACTGTGGGCGTAGTCCTCATTACTGGAAGTGCCGCCCGTAATCCTGTGCTGATGACTTTGTCAATCATGCTGCAGAGGCCAGTCGTTTGTGAAGTGCTGACTCCGCGTTGAGTTGGTCGCTTCAGGCCTGGCCACCACACCTCGGAGCCGTAAGTAGCGACAGGGATGATACATAGGTCAACCGCTCTTATCAGTGCATCTGAGGCAGCACCTCGGTAAGTAAAATTAAAACGACGCATATGATGAGCAGCTTTGGAAGCTTTGCCGCACCATTTTGTCACATGGTGTTTAAAATTGAGCCGAGGGTCCAGATAAACTCCTAGCCAGCCAACATTTTCCGATGGTTCAATAAAGGTACTATTGACGTGTATGCCTATTCCTATCTCCCGATGGCGCCCAGGGAATTGGATTACTTCGGACTTATCTGTGTCGAAGGCTATAGCGTTATTTTTCGCCCAACTGGTCAGTTGATTTACCTCTTCTTGGGCGGCCGAGGCAGAATCTACTATTGTGCGGCCGAAAGCAAGAACACCAACGTCATCGGCGTAGCTAAACCTTCGTCCCGGATTCCCATCCCGCATGGGTTCTGCCATGTACAGAAGGAATAGAAGTGGAGATATCGGTGACCCCTGTGGGACCCCGCAGACCAATTCTCTTTCTGTTGTGACCCCACCCGTATACCTTACCTGAACTCGTCGATTAGCAAGAAAAGAGGTTGTCCACCGCAAAATTGAGTCCGGCCATCCTTGTGACTGCATTCTTCTGATTAACCGATTGCGAAGCACCGCATCGAACGCTCCCTGTACATCCAAGGTAATGAAAGTAGCCGCCCATCCTTGCGACCTAGCTTCTTCAATGTCGTGTACCACGCAGGAGACCAGATCTGTTGCAGATCTCTTTGGGAGCGCACCAAATTGTTGATGACCCACTACCTCGTGTGTGACTGCCAGACGCGCCATTCTTTTTGCCAGTAGCCTCTCTAGACCCTTACCCAGGCATGATAGGAGAGCGATCGGTCTCCAGCCTTTGACCATCGATGGGTCTCGATTTGGCTTATGTAAAAGGACTACTTCTGCCAACTTGAAACATGCTGGATGTATGCCGAGGCGGATGCAGGCCCTAAACAGTTGCGTCACCCATCAGCCAATTGTCTTCCAGCAGGCTTCGAGGAGCTCTACTGAAACTCCATCTGCCCCTGGTGCTGTCTTCTTGCATCCAATGGTGCATGTACGGACTTCGTCTTCTGAGACGTCGTCATTCCAGGGTATCCTGTTTTCGCTTGGCGTTGTGCATGGAGAGAGGTCATCTGTTGACTCATGGCGCACGAGAAGGGCGTCTCGGAGTATTGTTGCTCTTTCAGCCGGGTCTGAGACGAGTGAGCTGTTGTGGCTGAGGGGCGGCGGTGTTTTGAACTACCTAGGGTTGGCCGAACGCAACAGCTTAAAAACATCCATGGCTGTAGTCATCTTCTGGACTTTTCCTGTGACGTAATCTTTCTTTGCTAAGACAATAGCCTCTCGCAGCAATTTCGCGTGGGTAGCCCGGTGTTGGGGTATAGTTTCTGCTCGATATGCGGCATGGATTGCCTTGCATTTGGGCGTCCACCATGGGGAGTGTTTTCCGTGTCCGTTTTTAACTAAAGTGCCCGTAGCCTTGATAGCATTGGATAGATGGGAGCATAGTTCTTGAGCGTATTTTTCCACCTTGTCTATTGTATCGAATTTCGGTGGAGGATGGGCCCATTGGGCAACAGCTCGAGCGAAATTCGGCAGGTCGCCTGGTCGTACCCTGATTTTGGGCGGCTCAGTATCTAGAGCTTTGAATGTAGTTGGCACTTGACCTCTGATCGGTAGATGATCGCTTGTCATACATTCGCTGCGGTCTGACCACGCGAGAGTTCCGTCAATATTGGACCAGGCAAGATCCAGTGTGTTCCCTGCTCTGTGTGTTGGTTCTCCAATGATAAGGCAGGAAAGTTTGTGTTTGTCGCCCCATTCTTCTATCGCTTCCCCTTGCCCATGTGGGCGAGTTGCCCCCGGCTGCCATGCCTTGTGAACTGAGTTGAAATCTCCTACAGCAATAGTCTTTGCCGATGGGGTCCAGTCCACAAGTGGTCGTAGAGACACTGGGTTGTTTGGTGCTTTGTACACATTTAGAAATGTGACTCCGTTAACCACTACCCAGCAGTAGTCCCCTGTTAATGTAGCACAGGGAAATGTCTGCGTTGCAGTTATTACCTTGCTTTTTCGAGTGTATGTTGCCGCTCTTGGTCTGATATCCACGACTCCATGGGGTATGTGTTTATTATATCCTGGGTGCGACCTAGTATCCTTCATATTTCTATCCCACGAAGGTTCCTGTATATGTACAACATCTACACCTAGCTCGTGAGCCCGGGAAAGTGCAATGTCGTGGGTTGCGCCGCTTCTACCAACGTTTATTGACATGTATATGAGGGTAGAAAGTGCGCAAGTTGGGGCCTGTGGGCGGCCCTTACAAATTTTCTTCGGGGTTTAGAACCCCATACCTGACACATCAACCATGGCTGCATCTGGTGCGTCTATGCTGGTAGCCGTCTTTTTCAGGATCTCTTGGCTCTTGATGGCACTAGCTGATGCTTTGTTTGCTAGATTTACAGCCGCTTTTGCTCTGGCCACGGCGCTGTATTCCCGCTGGCTAGCTTGTCGAATGGTCACAAGCTGTTCTTTTGTGGGCGGACCAGATTTTGTAGGCCGAGCCAAGCATCTTCGGCTGTCTGATCTGTGCGGCCCTGCACAGTTCCTGCATTTAGTAGCTGCCTTGCATTCGGCAGAGATGTGCATCGTGGATCCACAATTCCAGCAGGCAGGCGCACGAGAGCAAGCTCGGGTGGGGTGGAATCCGAGGCAGCGTTTGTATTGCAGCACAGGGGCTTGTGGCCGGTGTACTGTTGCTACACCCGAGTCGTCAAAAAGCCTGAAGCCGGGCTTTGGCGACGATCCTTTTGGAAAGTAAGCGAGCCACTCTTGGTATGGGCCCCCGAGCTTTCCTTTGCCATGGACTCGAACTTTTGTCGGGGTACATTTTGTCACTCTTATTATTTCCGTGGCCACCATTTCCGGGCTGACCTGTATTTTTCCATCTAGCGTGTAAACTGCTGTTGGAACTGTGGCAATGCGGAGGGCAACTATTTCGGATGGTTTCTCCAATTTTGCACCCAGTATATTCAGTGTATCTGACGCTTCCATTAGGCGATTCTTTGCATCAGAGTTTATGGCGCGTATAGCAAAACCTGTGGGGACACGGTGCACGTGTTCCACATCCGATGGCGCGCATTTGGTCTGCATTGCTATAGCTTCGCGTATGCCAGATGGGGAGAGACGTCTCCACTCGTGTGTGTCCTGTAGGCGGATGAAAAGCCGATCGTCCGCCTCTACTTTCGGCCTCGTTTTTTGTACGTTCTGCGGGACTGTTGCCATCTTTGTGTTGATTCTCCCTGCATCGTTTTGCAGCCCTAATCTAGCAATTCCTGCCCATGTGTTTCCCTGGGCGCGCACCATGGGCTTGTTCTCTACTGTAGGCTTTGGAGATGGGACCCTTGGGGATACAGCGTTAGGGCGTTGGGGGAGCGATGGTGGTGTAGACTCCGGGCCCGAGTTGATGAAATGGCCAATTACTGTACGCAAATAATCCTTCATTGATTCGACGTATACTTTATTGTCGCCCGTGGCCATCGGGGAGAGTACGGCCTCCACGCCTCTTATGGCCGATGTGCATAACAGAATCTGAGCAGACTTTTGTGCGACCCTTTGCTTTTCGGCTTCTACTACGGCTCTCAGCTCTTCGGGGCAGAATTCATCGCTAGCTGCAGAGTCAGTTTCGTTGGATGATTTCAGTTTGGGTTCAGGGGCTTCTCTAATTGTTGAGGCTGCCATAGGACCTGAGGCAATCGAAGAGCAATTCAGGTTGTTCTTGCTGGTGTCGGCAGTTTTCTCTGCCATTGTCAATGGCACGGCGACTTTTATCAGAGGCAGTTTCTGCTGCTGTGTAGTCGCAGTTGCTGGCTTTTTTTGAGAAATCGTTGCCTTTTGAGCTCCGGTCGCATCTGGCTTTGAGTGAATAGAATCGGGAAGTCTTTTCAGATCCCTGAGGATCTTATCAATGTCAATATCGCTAACATCTAACATCGTGTCATCTAGAGCTCTGTCGTCGACCAACTGGTCAATTTCCATTTCTTGACCTGGAGTCAGGGTACCCAGCTTGTCACGTAGTTTTCTTCGAACGGTGTGTTTGATGTAATTGCGGTTTTCAGCGATGTTTTTCGCCCGCGATGGTTTACTGCGAACTGGGGGCATTTTGACAACCTACCAGTCGCTCACAAATTTTGAATAAATGGCGAACGATATCACGATATCGAGAGAGGGAGGGAGAGGGGGAAAAAGGGAAGATTCGAAAATTCGAAAATTCGAATTTCAAAAATTTGTTTGTTTTATTTGTTTTTAATTTTAAAGTCCTAAGCTAAAGCTCTAGGTCCACTATCGGTACAAGACTGGTGGAGCCGGTGGGGTTCTCTGCGTACAGGCCCAACTCATTCCAACCGCGGGAACCTCAACAAAAGTAGATGAAGTTAACAACATAACTTAAATCAAAACTAAAATCAAAGCGTAAATCAAACAAAAAAACTGAAATAAACTGAAAAAAATAAATAATAATTTAGAAGAATTTCATATGTGGTCCAGATCCCGCGCTTCTCACCCGTTTCCTTCCCTGTCACATCTTCCAAGTGACTTTTCCTAATCTCCGCTGAGAGCGAAAGATGAGCTCTCAGGTAACCTTTGCTGTCGGCCGGTTTCCTGCTTTTTGTTGTGAAAGTTGTTGTAGACTTCACCAAGGACTGCCGAGTCCTCAAACTTCTTCTTCGGTTTCTAGAATTCCGAAACCCGATCCCTCCGCCATGGAGACGTCCTTCGCAGAGGCGTTCCTCGCCTCTTCGTCCTATTTATATGCACCTTTGACACGGGCAAAGTCTGCATATCTTTCTTGCTCGACTTTGCGAATTGCTGCGAGCTGTTCCTTGGTCACCGGTCCATCTTTTCTGGGTCTGGCTTGGCAGTGCCGAGAGTCTGATCGGTGAGGTCCCCCACAATTGCGACATCGTGTGAGGGCCTTGCACTCCACTTCCGAGTGCATCTTTGAGTCGCAGTTCCAGCAAGATGGAGCGCGAGAGCATCCGCGGCTGACGTGATAGCCAAGACAACGTTTGCACTGTTCGAGTTGGGGACGAGGTCGGAAGAGCTTATCAGCTCCAGAATCGTCGAAGAGGCGGAATCCAGGTCGGGGCGTGGACTCGCGAGGAAAGAGGGCTTGCCAGTTCTCGTATGGCGCCCCAGGCTTGCAGTACCCGTGCGGACGGACAAGAAACGAAACCGATTTCGTCACTCGCGTGACTTCGTCAGCAACCATCTTTGCCGTGATCTCGATGGGACCTGCAAGTGTGTTTATTGTCACTGGTACGGTGGCAATTTGCAAGGCAACCAGATTTGACGCTGGTTCCAGTTTGATTCCAGATTCGCTCCGTGACATGGAGGAATCTAGCAGCTCTTTCCCAGCGAGTTCGTTCTTTGCTGTCAGTGCAAAGCCTGTTTTGACCCGCTGAACCAACATGATGTTGTCGGCAGCGGTACCAAGCACCTGTGACACAGCTAATCTTACGCCAGCTGGTGACAGGAGTCGGTGGGGGTGGTTAGCTTTGAGGCGTAGAAAAAGTCTCGTGTCGACTTTTGTCCTCGGATTGGCACTTTTTGCTTTTGGGGCGGGCGGTGCTGCTTTTGTAGTCGACGGCCCGGCGCTGCGGCCTAGACCTGCACGGGCTACTGTGGCCCAAGTTGTCTTTTGGGCCGGAGCCTGGGTTGTCGTAGGGTTAGGTACCCTAATTTCATGAGCCCTCGGCGGAGGAAGGTTGATGGGGCGCGCAGGGAGAGCTGGTGGAGTGCTCCCTGGGCCTGATTGTATGAACTGGCCAATGGCCGCTCGAAGGTAGACTTTGATGCCGTCTACAAACTCTTTTTCGTCGCCAATCGAGAGAGGCGAAAGTGCTGCTTCAACACTGCTTATTGCAGTGGAACAGATTGATAAACGGGCCTTGATTTGCGTCGTGCGACGCTTCTCGGCCTCCATCACTGATTGCAGCTCCGGTGGATATTCCGGTGCTGATGTCGAAGCTGCGCCTTTTGAGGCTGGCACAGCATTTCTTCCGGCAGGCAATTCTGCACGTTCGGTCGTCTTTTCTCTGACGACCTCCTTTCCTTTCCTGGGACTGCTTGCCTCGGGGGCCAGCTCGGCGGGTTTCGTGGTCTGTTGACCATTTATTTCTGTTCTGATCGGGTCAGAATCAGTCATCTCTTGATCGGGAAGGTTTGGAGACTTCCCAGGGATAAAGGCCTCACTCGCAAATAGGCTTGATAATTTTTGCGCGAGGCCAGGTGTTTTGCAGGAGCCCTCGGGCGGACTCTCGCGTTGTCCAACATTGAGTTGGGGAGCTTTTTTCGAACAGGTGGCATGACGAAAATGCCAGTGACTCGATTACAATTTATTGAAGGGATGCGACGAGCGCGAGAGGGAGGGAGAGGGGGAAAGGGTGAATATTCGAAAATTCGAATTTCAAAAAATTGTGAGTGTGTTGTTGTTGTTTTATTCAAGTCCTAGGCTAAAGCTCCAAATCCACTATGAGTACAGGACCGATGTTAACAGCCAGAACTACATCTAAGACATACCCAGCTTGATTCCACCGCATGAACCACCACAAAACCAGCAGTAAGTTAAAAATATGCGCCGACGCGAACTCCTTTTCCCAAAATTGACAAAAGAAAAAGATAAATTGTAAATAAGTTAGAATGGAAAGCAATACTCTTCGCCTCGATTCCCATTTTGTCAGGATTAGTTTCCTGACAAGTTATATTCGATCTCCACTGAGAGTAGGAGATGGATGCACAGGAGAATACCCAAAACAATTGGTATCCTGCGCAAATTGTTTGAGGCTCTCGAAGCACTTAGGCCCGAGTAGCTTATGTAAGAAGGCATTGTGTGACAATGACCCTCTGATTCGACGCGTGATATTTGCGTTGAGTCGACAATGTATGAAGTGGGTAGGGGTGGTTTCCTCCCCACAGATGCACTCTGTGATAGCGTGCGGATTGTTGAAGCGACGATGGTACGCCGCGAAATTGCCGTGGCCCGTACGGGCTGCAATGAGATGTCGTAACTGTAGCCTGGAAAGCCCCAGCTCTAGTGGTTTGCGACGGCGCATGAGCAGATCTAGTTCACGATACCGTGACGAGCAGGTTTTATTCCACCAGATGTCGAGCAAAGTCTGTCGCTGTCGATCCAATTTTTGGTGTAAAAATGCTATCGTGGTGGTTGCTGGCTCAGTTTCCACGCTGGGAAGCGTTTGTAGGGCGGATTTGGCCGCTGCGTCTGCTTCCTCGTTTCCATATAGTCCCGAGTGTCCTGGTACCCACTTTATTCTTACCTGAGCTAGCCCAGATAATTCGCGAAACTTTCGTACTTCCTCGTGGCTGGTCGAGGACCTGCCCGTGCTCAGTGCATTTATCGCATGTCGACTATCCATCAACACATTAATACACTGCGTCGTTCCCTTTGCCAGGTACTCCTTCCCTCTTAGGTGACCCAACGCTGCTTTAAGAGCTTCCTGTGCCCCCATAATCTCTGCATCTAATGTCAACGGCTAAGAATAACCACCGAAGAAGTTGGACAAAGAAATGTCTCAGGTCAAAAATAGGGACTATCCATACATACGTGGGTTATTTGTTTCGGTTAGTGCTTGAATTCTGTATTTAGAACTGCAGGTTATTCTATTTCTAGCGCATGTCTATATTTAGAGATCAAGAGATCAAGTCAATCATGATCAGTGTATATAGTCCTAGAATTCCGGGAGAAATAGAAATCAAGTTGTTTTTACTGAGTTATCTTTTACTTTAATTAAATACACTTCGCCTGTCACAGGTCAGGCTCCCAGTTACCTGACATCTAAAGCCTCTCCACCGTGCTTTATGCCACTTCCTTTTTGAAAAGTTGTCCCATCCAGCTTTAGGACAAACCCCCAAGCTGAGCGTCCGTTTCCTTCTGATGATCCGTCCGAGTACGCACAGATTTCTGACTTTGGCACATTAGTGATCCAAAGTTTACAGGCTTCTACTTGGTCTTTTCTCGAACCAACCTTCGAACCCGGCCGTGATTGATAAAATGTTGAGGCAAGAGGTTCCGCGGCCTCTGCCTCTGGTAGCTGTCTATAAGCACGCTGAGCCCGTGACATTTGAATTTTAGGACGCGCAGATTTTCGATTGTGCTTCTTATATTTTCGCGTACCGACATCTGGGCAAACTGCAGTACGGATCCTGAGCGGATGGCGGTCGTCAAGTGTTTGCATTCTGGCAGAGAGGCGAAGTCGGTTTCCTTCGAGAATGATTTTCCGGGTTGGTATTCCCCCTTCCCTATGTAGTACGGCGTTGGGGGTTGTCCTCATTACCGGTAGTGCTGACCTAAGACCCATTAAGACAGCCTTATCAATCATACTACATAGGCCAGCAGTGGGCGGTGTCACCATCCCTCGTACTGTTGGGCGTCTAAGGCTAGGCCACCAGACATCAGCTCCGTACGTTGCGATTGGGACAATACATGTGTCGATCACTTTAACCAACGCCCCAGGAGCGGCTCCCTCGGTAGGCTGTATTGAAGCGACGCATGTGCTGTGCAATTTTGAACGCTTTGCCACACCAGGTTGTGACGTGGTGATTGAAGTTTAGTCGAGGATCGAGGTACACACCAAGCCAGCGGACATTTTGCGACGGTTCTATGAGGGTTCCGTTGACATAAATTCCAATCGATGTTTCGCGGTATCGTCCGGGGAATTGTGCGACTTCGGACTTGTCTGTATCAAAAGCGACGGCATTATTTCGAGCCCAGTCTAGTAGGTTATTGACCTCGTCCTGTGCTGCGGCTGCAGACTCTGCAATCATCCGGCCAAATCCAAGGATACAGTAAATTGTCTTGAATAAAAGTGGGAAGGGGGCATTCGTTTCATTCTATGGAGACAGAGAATCTAAGTACAGTATGGCGATCCACGGTCCACCCGGCAACCACCAGACCAACCCCTTAGGTCTGGCTCATTAACTACTCCCCCCCACAGGACGAAGCACCCGCGAAGACTACGTGTCCTTAGCTACTGAAACGCCATATCATCTCTGTCCATCTGCATCTCGTGATGACAAGCTCCGTTTAGTGTTGATCGTTTGTCCCTGCTAAAATGCCATAGCTCCTCACGGCTCAATCGTGCTGACATGCACTCCCAGAAGGTGACTCCACAACAGTAAATAGCTTTCTCATGCGTCATGAACACCACGGACCTTTTCGACATACTTTGGCAATTTAAAAGCCGCATTCCCTAACCGAAGGTTCTGATAGACCGGAATCTCCTCCTCCTCTTGAGTTATGAGATAGCCCTCTCGAAGTCGAAAAGGCTTGAGATGGTCTCCGTAGTAATGCCTTGGGATTCGTGACCCATCGACCTGTCTTAGTATGAATGAGCGCTCCATGTCACCTCCATAACCCACAACGACAAACGGCCCTCTCCATGCCGGTCTGAGCTTTTTCCCAGCGGCTTTGGCGTCCCATAACATCACTAGACTCCCTGGTACATAGACATGCCCAGCTCGTACGCCCAGATTATGTCGGTCTTTTGCACGATCTTTTTGCGAATCTGACCTGATCAGCGCAGTTCGCCTCGTCTCTTCACGGTTAAGGATAAAGTCTATAACTAGGTCTCCATGCACATCGTCATCTTCAGGAAACACATCTGGCGTTCCTGTACTCAATAATGACTTCAGACTCTCTCGATGGTTTGAGGGAAACACAGCTTTGAGATTCCCATCAGGTGCGAAGCCCTTAAGAATTTCGTGGGGAGAAAACCCAAGGTGTAGTATGTCCCTCCTGTTTACATCAAACGTGGATTTTGATAGGATCGTTGGCCATCTCGATGGATCACGAGCGTTCTTCTTCAAGGCTCGTTGTAGAATGTCGACGGCTTTCTCTACCATACCAGTAGCTTTCTTTGCTGCAACAGGTGACGTGCACCACATAACTCCACGGGATTCCGCAAACCGCTGTGTGTCCTTCCCAAAATGAGCGCCAGGATCCGAGTAGATACCTGTGGGAACTCCATTCTCCAAGAAAATTCGCTCCAGTGTAGAAATAACAGATTCTGAGTTGTCAGATTTTGTTGCTTGCGACCACACGAACCGGGAGAAATAGTCCACTACCACAAGGATGTAATACACTTCTACTCCCTCGAACTTCGGAAAAGGGCCTATGAAATCGATTCCAAGTAGTTCCATCGGGGTACTTATTGACACTCGCGCCATTTTCTGTGATCTCACTGCTGTTCCATGTTTGGCACACACCAGACATCCTGCAATGTAGTCACGAACATCTTTAACCATAGCAGGCCAATAATACTTCGATAGTTTGCGCATTGTGATGGATGAGGCGAAGTGTCCCCCATTGTCATGAGCTTGCAACAACAGTGATGAGACTTCCTTTTCGGTTATGCAGCGTTTAAGAACTCCCTGAACATCAAGATAGAGTACTCTTTCGGGTCCCTGTACTTGATACTTACTCGCCTTCTTGAGGAACGCCGCTTGGTGGACTTTCGTTTGGATCTTCTTGGGAGCTATTCCCGTCTTCAGATATATTGAGATCTCTTTATACCATATTGAGTCAGAGAACCTCGTGTGAGGCGCAATGGTTTTTGTCCTTATCACATTTTTGACCCATGGTGCACTGTTATACTGAGGCACTGTGGATGGGACTTGGCTGTCTGAGACGTTAGAAATGAGACAGTTACTCCCCCCCATAGCTTCCGCCCCTGCGGAAACCCAGGAAGATTTGTAGACTCCTGTGGATATTTCGGACAGCGAATTCAGGAGTTCAAATGCTACATGCGTAGGCACTGTCTCTCCCAATTCCTTTATAAGCAAGCTTATACTTGCCATCTTCGAATCAAGATCCTTCCTAGCCATATCACCCAGGAACAATGCCCTAAGATCCTCCTCTTTTAATGGTTCACCGATGGATTTCAGCAATGTTTCGTATCCATTTGTACCATCCTTCCAAATCCATTTAGGGTCTCCATTCTCGTTGACCAGATCACCAAATTCCGTTAATTCCTTCGTTTTTCCTATTTCACCCGGGAAGATAGTCCGAGAAAGAGCATCCGCGATTGGGTTCCGTGACCCAGGTATCCACGCAATTTCAATGTTCAGAAATCTAAGTTCGCTTGCCCACCTTGCATATATACCATCAAGACAAGATGATTTCAAGAAGTAGGTAAGCGGGTGATGATCGGTAAAGATTGTCCCCTGAATCGGCGACCTGAACATATAATCATATTTCCTGCAGAATTCCACGATAGCGCACAGCTCTCTTTTATACGTCCCGTAATTTCGTTGACATTTTGTGAATGTGAAAGCGTCATAAAGGATCGGAACTTCAGCTCGTTTACCCCCAATGATCCTTGACTGGGTTACAGCACAGCCAGCTCCAAAGTTGCTCGCATCTGAGTACATGACCGTTGACTCTTTGAAGTTCCAACCATGCATTTCAATTGCACCGGAGCATTTCTCCTGTAGTAATTGGAAGGAAACTTGCTCTGCCTCTCCCCACCGCCAGTCACCGTTACCGGTAAGTCTTGACAATGGAACCTTTATCTCAGCGAAGTTTTTAACCCATCGTCGAGTCATATTAATCGCCCCAAGAAAAGCACGAACCTCTGATGCATTTGTCGGGGTAGGCCATATCCGAATCTTGTCTCGTCTCTCAGGAGTTACACACACAATGCCGCCCTTCTTATGAAGCGTTCCTAGAGCCACAACTTCTTCCTTGAATAGCTCCATCTTTTTAAATGATAGTTTGAGACGTGACCACTCTAGTCGAGGAAACAATTCATCCGCCATAAAATCATAGGCATCCTTGAAGTTTTGAAAACCGGAAAACATGTCATCAATGTAGAATGAGGCTTTTGGAGGACTACTATTATCTTCGGGCACCAGTACAGACTTCATGCCCGGAAATTGATTTTGACCAGGTGGAATGTCACCAAGCACAATGTACATTAGCTCCGTGAAGGAGAATCTTGCGCTCATGGATCCTTGAGGCATCCGAGTCGGCTGAACTTGGCCAATGCCGGCTATGGTGAATGCAAAAAAATGTCGATCTTCGGGATGAACGAGGATATTCCAATAGCCGTGTTTCACATCAAACTTCAGAAAAAATTTGTGTGAGGGGTGAGACAAATGGTCGTGTACTTTGGCCATCAATTCCAGGTAGCATCCTGGCATGTCTTCCTTCACATTCTGGTAGTTAAACGTAATTCTCGGCTCATCCCAAGGTCCGGGATTGTCGCTCTTGTCCACTATGACGGCCTGCGCGTTCCAATCTGACAACTTTCCATTTGCTGCCATGGTCTTTTCGAACATTCCACACGATAGCCCCTCATTAACAATTTTTTGAAGCCAAAACTCCTTCCCTGGAGGCCACCTTTTCTGCTTGACTTTTGAAAATGGTTTAGTCCCCTCTCTGATCCTAACTCTATGAACATAGAGGTCTGTTGGGACTAGTTGCTCTAGCTCAACTCCATTGATATCGCGGTAAGTGAATAGAAGTCGTTTCACCATGTCTCGTTGAAAGTCATCGCCTACAGCTGTACCTATCTTTACTCCTACTTTCCCAAACCATTCATCGATCTCTTCTTTCGGAGCCTTACTTAAAGGTCTGCTTCTGGGTCTTCTGGATGTCGGAAATGTTCCGGCCAGGTCAAAACTTTCTCTAATTAGTCTAGTCGACGGTTCATTTGAATTGGAGTCGTTCTGGGAATTGAAGGCATTAACTGTACCATCAGTTAAGCAGTGTTTTCTATCAGAAACTCCCATAACGCTCATCAGCTGCTTAGTTAGTAGATCTCTGTTCTTCTTTAATATCCGCGGTGCTTTCTGGTCACTTGGTTCAAAGGCGGTCTCGTCAAACGTACATGACATCGACTCTAGTAAGACACGGTTGGAAGACAATATAGGTGACGAATTCGGATCATTAGGATGACCGTCCTTATTAAAATGAAAATTAGAAAATTGGACACAAGATTGAAGATCAGAGTCCTGAGGTTGTTGACAAAAAGGGTTTTCACTATCCTCTTTCGTAATTTCCTCACTGTGTATGACATTTTTGTACAGTTTACTGACATGTTTAGGTCTCTCTAGTTTTCCGACGATGAAGACGTAACAACTTTTGGGAGCTCATCATCAAAATCAGAGTCAGTATCGTCAGATTCATCTGTCGTATCAGTATCTGATTCTACAATATCTTTCGCGCGTGGTTCGCTCGGTTCTTCCCTATGTCCCTCGTCATCCAGGGCTTGTCTGGGATACAATACAAGTTTGTGCCCACTCGAAGACATAAACGTTGGGCCTACAATAGCGGCCTTCGCCTCATTCAATTTCGGATCTCCAAGAATTATTTTGGAGTCGCGAATAAAAATCCCTGCATTAACGTCGTGTAACCAAGGTATTCCTAGAAGTAAGTGAAGATCAAGTTCACCATTCTTCTTCACGACTGGGCGCACGAACGCATCTATTCGTCTCCAAATTCTGCAAACGCCGATGTCGAAACTAACAAAATGAGATAATTCCGTTGCACTGCCATCGGCTGTGTTCATCGTAAGACCACTGAACCCCTTGGTGCCCAAGCTGATCTTTTCAAGCCTCAGAGCTTTAACGAGGCCCTGCGAGATGATGTTCATCTCTGATCCTTGGTCTGCCTGCGAGATATGCTTTGGCAATGCAACTTTTATTATTTTCCCGTTTGCTTCTGCGCGCGCTACAACAGGAATTCGAAAAGCTTTTGTTTCCTGGCTCTTCTGGACCGACCGAGCCAGACCGTTATCGGCCGCACTTGAGAAAAATTGTGCTGGCACTTGCTTCCCTTTCTTCTTGTTCATCCTCGTTGAGAGTCTTCGGAATTCCTTTGCCGTATCTGGACTCACTTGCCAGAGCTCAAGAAGATTTAGAGGTATACATATTCTTCTCGCCAGTTCCACATAATCCATAGGGCCGCATCCCTCTCTGCCCACTATCTCCCTCAAATGCTTTAGAATCCGCTTTCCTTTTCTTGCCGGTTTTATAGGCCGACATATTCCAGGATTTTCATCCTCATTGACAGGCTCGTTGGGCGAATTATTGCTAAGGATATCTTCTATATCGATTCGTTGCCTCTTCCTACCTGGTCCAGAGCTGAATGATTGAACCTGTGTGCCTAGTTCGCAGGCCTTTGATTCAGTGTGTTGCCAATGATCATCTGGTATATCGATGTCGGCAAACTGACTGAGTGAACAGTCCGCATCTCTTTGATCCGCGAAATGAACTTTGGGCGGCGCTCTCCAAGATCCCTCAGGTTCATCTCTATGCGTCTCCTGACTCTCAGTCCTTGCTGGTGGGTGATTCCGGCTGTGTTGACTTGAACCGTAGTTTTCTGGCCTATATCCAAAAGCGGAGTTCAATTGAGGTTGGTCTGGGACATCCATATAGTTACCATTCATTCCTCGAGATCTAGAGGAATAATTTTCACTTAGATTGTGCAAATCAGAGTGAGGATTTAGTGGACGGTGAAAATCTTGACTCTCTTTCCACCTACCGTATCTATGACCGTAGTGTACCGAGTTTGATTCTCTCGGAGGTTGAGGGCGATCATATATTAAATTCTTGAGGTGAATTTGCTCCCAGTTCTGAAGTTGCAGATTCTGACATTTCGGTTTAATATACCCTACATGGCCACATCCAAAACACAACGGTCCATCACTCGCCTTGTAGATAGCAGCTCCATTAACAAACGCATTCTTAGACACGTTCCCAGGATTATATGTGCTCTGACGATTAGTGGTGTTTCCTCCAAGAGTCTGATGGGCAGGAGGTGAGTCCTTATTGGCATGATTGAACCCGTTCCCAAACTGTTGTTGTTGATGATGCGGAGGCCGAGGTTGATAATATGAGGCTTCATTGCTGAAGCCCTGCCTTGGCTTAGGTACCATTATCCTCCCAGAACTTAAGTCTGCAAGCACAGATGAGACGGATTTCCCGTAATGAGATGAGCATAGATCTCGAATTTGCGCCATTTCGTTCCTCTCAGCGGCTCTTTCTCTAGCTTCCTTAGCCGCATCTAGACTTTGCTTAACCCCAAGGATTATTTCTTGACATCTCCACATTGAACCGCATGATAGCGCGGACCTGGAAAGCGCTTCACACCTGACATCTTCTTCACGAAGCCCATTGAGGAACGCAAGGATAATGGAGTTGAGCACTGTTTGCTCAATAGGAATCATTGGTCTGCCCAGAGCTGCTGTCCTTGGGGCATCCCTTCCGTGTGACCGACGAAGAATGTGTAGCGCACGCTGATAGTATGCTGTCAGTGGTTCAGCTTCCTTCTGCATAAAATCCTGGATATCATTCTGCAGGTTCCCTTCGACGTGATTTACCAACTTGGCGGGGAACATTTCAATTAGCTGTTGTTTAAACTCAGCCACCTGCTCATCTGTCGAAATCTGCCGGTCGTCAATGAAGGCCCTTAATTCCGGAGTTGAATCAAGCCATCCTGCCGCTTTGTCTTCAAAAAGGATATCAATCGCGAAGAAAAAATTTTCTGGTGAGACCGTCGTATGCCCCGCCGTCCTGAAATCATATTCGAGTCGTGACAGCCACCTTGCTCCGGAGTTTCCTTCTCCAACAAACCTTCCCGCCTGTTCAAACTTTGGGAGTGTTCGATTTGCCATTCCGAGTTCCTCTTCATCAATCCAGATTCTTTCCAACTCAGCACGCAATTCACTAAAATCAAAAGCCGTTTTTTTTTTTTTTTTTTTTTTTTCTTTGTAATCTTCCTTATTCTTCTGTTGTTATTTTTCCACCTTCTTCTACACCAATTCTAGATCACAGATGTTAGGCCGATAAGTTAACTTAATAATGGGGCCTTCGTAATTGATTCACACTTGAGGGTCAACACTTGAACGAAACGGGTTTCTTTAACAGGCACTGTGATGACGCGTTTCGACCCAGCAGCACAAAACTAGGTCGTAATATGTATATAGACCACCGAGCTGCCAACTAAATTTCAGGATGAATTTTCAGCCTGTGGACTCGAGATAGCTCCCAATAACAGTTGACTCCCATTCAACGCGTGAGATGATCTGCTTCGATAAATAGACCGTATCCACACGACACGATTACTAATAGTCACCACCTGACGTCTCGATACCGATGATATAAAGTAGGTAGATAGTTAAGATCAAAGTAGACAATGACAACGACCCGAGGAAAATCCCCTGTGCAGGTCACCAGTAAATTGTCTTGAATAAAAGTGGGAAGGGGGCATTCGTTTCATTCTATGGAGACAGAGAATCTAAGTACAGTATGGCGATCCACGGTCCACCCGGCAACCACCAGACCAACCCCTTAGGTCTGGCTCATTAACTGATACCGATATCGTCGGCGTAGCTAAACCTTAGACCCGGGGTTCCACTTCGCATGGGCTCTGCCATATATAGAAGGAAGAGAAGTGGCGAGATCGGTGAGCCCTGTGGAACTCCGCACACTAGCTCTCTCTTGGCAGTGACTGCCCCAGAGTATCGCACTTGAACAATCCGATTGGCGAGGAAGGAGCTAGTCCATTTGAGAATAGACTCCGGCCATCCCTGCTCCTGCATCCTCCTTACTAATCGATTATGGAGTACCGCGTCGAATGCTCCTTGAACGTCCAACGTTACAAAAGTAGCTGCCCATCCTTGTGAATTTTCCTCTTCGATGTCGTGGACCACACATGAATCCAGATCCGTTGCTGAGCGCTTTGGCAGTGTACCAAACTGTTGCTGGCCGACTACATCATGGATAGCTGCAAGGTGTGCCATCCGCTTAGTTAAGAGCCTTTCTAACCCTTTTCCCAAGCATGAGAGAAGAGCGATTGGTCTCCAACCCTTGATTGTCGTTGGGTCTCTATCGTTCTTTTGAAGGAGGACCACCTCGGCTAATTTGAAACACTTTGGATGTGTGCCAAGCAGAATGCAAGCTCGGAACAGTTGGAAAATCCAAGGCCCGATTGTATTCCAACACGCCTCCAGCAGGTTTACGGAGACTCCGTCTGCTCCATGGGCCGTATTTCCGCAACCAATGGTGCAGGCTCGGACTTCTTCATCTGTTACGTCCTCTTGCCATGGTATCCGACTGCTGCTCGCGACTGTACATGGTGACAAGTCGTCTGATGCCTGAAATCGTGCCAGGAGGGAGTCGCGAAGGATCGTGGCCCGTTTTAATGGATCTGTTATCAACGTCCCATTATGATTCAGTGGCGGAGGGATACTAGCCAGTCTGGGGTTATCTATTCTCATTAGCTTGAATACATCAGTCGGCGTAGTAATTGATTCGACCTGTTGGGTTTCGAACTCCTTCTTTGAGGTCTTCACAACTGATCGGAGCCTTTTCGCGCTGAGTGCCCGTTGGCTGAGAGTTATCGCGCTTTTGTACTCAGCAAAGGCTGCCTTGCACTCTGGGGTCCACCACGGAGCAGATCTGCCGCAGCGGGCTTTTGGTCGTGTTCCTACTGCATTGATTGCATTAGTGAGATGGAAACAAATTTCCTCGGCATACTCTTCAACCCTCTCGGTTGTGTCAAGAACTGGTGGTGTCCGGACCCACTGTGCAATTATCTTGGCGTATCTGGGTAGCTTTTCCTTTGTTACTCAGAGTTTTGCCTTTTCGGGTCTCATACCTGAGTTGCGAACTGGAATCTGTCCTCGGATAGGGAAGTGATCGCTGGTGACACATCCACCACGATCTACCCAAGCACGGGCGCCGTCGACATTACTCCAAACTAGATCTAGCGTGTTTCCAGCTCGGTGAGTGGGCTCCCCAATAATATGACAGATCAAATGGTGTTTGTCTGCCCATTTCTCGATCATTTCTCCTTGTCCATGAGGGCGTTCCACGCCAGGTTGCCAAGCCCAATATACCGAGTTAAAGTCCCCAGCAGCGACGGAGTTTGGCAGTGGAATCCAGTTGATTAGTGGCTTGATAGCTGTCGAGTCATTGGGTGCCTTGTAGACGTTGAGAAAAGTGATACTGTTCACTTCAACCCAGCAGTAGTCTCCTGTAGACACAACATAAGGAAAGATCTGTGTTGCCGATATCTTTTTATCGTCTATCCGGGTATAGGTCACAGCCCTCGGCCTAACATTTTCGCCACCGTTAGGCAGATGATAGGTATATCCTGGGTGATCCTTTGTTGCATTCTTTTGTTTGTTCCACAGAGGTTCTTGAACAAGAACCACGTCGATACCTAGCTCAAATGCTCGGGCAAGCGCAATGTTTTGCGTTGAGCCCCCTCTACCTACGTTTATTGACATAAAGCTTAGAGTAGGAGAGAGGCTCGAAGAGACCCGTGGGGTGCCCTTCACAAAGATTTTTGCTGATTTGATGCCTCATCGACCTCGGCTACAGTCGCTGTATGTGACGGCTTGTAAGCCGGTAATTGCCTGTAGCCTGCGCTGTCAAACGCAGGCTTAGCATGAAACTAGGCAGGGACTATTCTTGGAAGCAGGGTCTTATAACTTGGCAAACACCTCTAAGAATAGGGCACGAGATGGGATACGAGATGGGATACGAGATGGGATACGGATATACAGATAGAAAACTGTGTCATTGGCCTGGATAATAATCATGTATAAAGTAACTGTTATTATCCTCTTCAATCTGTAGTTCACCATAGATTGAAAATAAACTACCTCTGACCATAAGGTTGCTCAAGTGCCTATGCTTAGACTGTGACACTGTAGCGTCGGACATGAGAACTTCAAAACAGTTGGTCGATTTGAAACCTGGCTGGTTAGTATTTGACGCTTCTGCAGCTGTTGTCATCGCTGCCTTTGCGCGTTTGACTACTACTTTGGCCCGAGTGACTGCTGCGAATTCGCGTTGGCCAGCCTGCCTTATGGTCCGAAGGTTTTCCCTGGAGGCCATTCCTATAAGGAAATGGTTAAACTGTCCTTTGCAGCTATTGATGGTGACATGAATTAAGATGATAATTATGATTGAGATAGATTTCTATATAGTTTATAATACATGATATGCTCAGGTTCATATACCTCGAGCCAAGCAACCAGATTACGTTCCTCTAGATCTAGATTCATCAGAATAATTACTTACTCAGTAAAATTCTCCTAGTCTTAGTTGTGTGTTTAGGATATTGATTAGGTTTCTAGTAACTAGTCAATGATGTTTCTCATATCACTGAGACATAGTCATGGTTGATACAACAGGTACAAACGATGAATCGTGTCTGTACATGACGTTGTGATATAGTCATGATCGTCTGAACAATATCAACTCATGAATGAATCATGTCTCTACATGACAATTCCAGACTTTGTTGGACGAGCTAGACAGTCCCGACTATCTGACCTGTGTGGACCTCCGCAGTTGCGGCACTTGGTATGTGCCTTGCACTCCGCGATGGGATGCATAGTCGAAGTGCAATTCCAGCAGACTGGGGCACGCGAGCAGCCCCTGGTGCCATGAAATTGTAGGCACCTTTTGCACTGGTTGATGCTTTGACGAGGCTGGTGGCGGACTGCAATCCCAGAGTCGTCGAAAAGTCGGAAACCTGGCCGAGGAATCGATGCTTTTTCAAAAAGGGCTACCCATGACTGGTATGGGGCTCCAAGTCGGCTTTTCCCATGTGGGCGAACTTTTACCGGAACAGCCTTGGTGACCCTGACTATCTCGTCTGTTACCATCTCTTCAGTGACGATAACTCTGCCCATTATTGTATTAATGGCAACTGGGACTGTTGCGATTCTAAGTGAGCCCAGGTTCGATGCTTCTTCCAGTATGGCATCTTGCTGGACGAGGGACCCAGATAGGCTTAACATGATGGCGCGTGCCTCTTGGGTTTCGGCTCTAATTGCGAAGCCAGTTGGAACACGGTATACGTGCTCAATATTGGCTTGAGGAATTTCAAGCACTTTTGCCACAGCCTCTCTAACACCAAACGGTGATAGCTTTCTCCAAGGGTGTTCATTTCCAAGGCGAAGAAACAAGCGTTCATCTTTGGTGCCTGATTGCGTTGGGACGGTCGGGTTTTTTGAAGGTCGCGTCGAGTTTGCCGCCTTTGGCATAGCCTGCGCGACTTTTGTAGCTGCCGGGGGAGTCTTTATACCGGTGCGGGTGATTGAGGCCCAAGTGGTTTTGGCCTGGGAGACTTTGTCATGAGTCATTTACTTTGTGGCTCTTCTTGCTTTTTGGCGGCACGTTCTATAATCTTGCTGCCAGTAGCCTGGGTTTCAGGGCGCGAGGGAAGTACTGGGAGGACTGTACCCGGTCCCGATATCATGAATTGAGCTATTGCAGCTCTAATGTAGACTTTCATAGAGTCTATAAATTGAACACTCGACCCTTTAGATACGGGGGAGAGAGCATTCTCGACACCGTTTATTGCAGCGGTGCAAATTTTTACATTTTCCGCAGTTTTTGCGGCCCGGCGTTCCTCAACCTCAATTAAGGCTCTGAGTTCGGGGGGGCATTCCTCCGTCTGCCTGCCTTCATTTCCACCGTGGGAAGAAGGATTCTCTTCTGTGGTTCCTGGTGTATGTTCCAGGGGGTTTGGGGTAGATGCTGCACCTTTTGCCTTGTTAGCATCTGCAATCGCAGCCCGCCTCATAGCCGGCACATCGACTTCAATGAGAGGAAGTATGTGCTTTTTGGTAGTCGCTGTCCCTAAATTGTTGTGACTCGTCGCTGCATTTTCAACTCCGGTCACATCCGGCTTGGAGTGAATTGAGTTGGGTAGTCTTTTCAGATTCTTAAGAATCTTGTCAATGTCAAAGTTGCCAACATCTATCATATCGCAATCTATGGTACTTTCGTCGATTAATTGGTCGATGTTCATGTCTTAAACGGCAGTCAGTGGACCCAACTTGACGCTTGCTTTCTGTCGAGCAACGTGTTTGAGGTGCTTGCGGTTATCTACGATGTCTTTCGCCCGCGATGGCTTACTGCGAACTGGGGGCATATTGGTAGCCTGCCAGTCGCTCACAAATTTTGAATTAAGGGCGTACGATATCACGATATCGAGAGAGGGAGGGAGAGGGGGAAAGGGTGAATATTCGAAAATTCGAATTTCAAAAAATTGTGTGTGTGTGTTTTATTGTATTACTTGAGTCTATGACCATCTAGCACATTGGGCTCCTCTCTGACCCAAGCCACACCTTGTACAGTGCTCCTATCCTCTTTTGTTACTTGAAAGATCATTGATGTATTCCCCTTGATGAATAGCCATTCAGCTCAGTATTTACCCGTGGAATTCAGCCACCTTTTCCACGGAACCTTCTACCCAAAAAAATAAAAATGGTAGCAATGGAAACTGCGTGCGCGGGAAAAAGTCTTAAAAAACCTGCAGCCCCAGCCAGGCGAGGCCTAGACACCGGGACCACATGAGGTTCGTAGGGGACACCGCTGACAGGTGTTGAGAATAGTCCCCCACGAACTACACGTTCGCAATTTTCATAGATAGATAATAACAATAACAACAAGAATCCATACCTCACTTTCGTACCTTTCGTTTTGCATTGAACTAACCTTACGTATACGTAAATTAAGGCCAATCGACAATAAGGTTATATGTTACAAGTATAAAAGCCAAAGGCCCTCCACGTTGAAGAGTCCCATCTTAATACTCGAGAAGTCTCTAATCACCACTGCATTAAAGCTCTCTAATTGTGTCATTATTTCCTTTTATGATGAAGCTAAGTTTCTGTTCGGATTAGGTCCTCGTCAACAATGTCTAGCCTAATTGTGCTATGTTGCAGGCTACTGTTCCAATTATTCATGGAGTCATCATCAGGGTTGTGAGTAGTTTCGGTTTTGGTGTGGGTTTTTAGATTGATACCTAAGCGTGTCGCATAGTATTCAGACATGCGACTCGAGTAGCATATGCACGGTAAACCTCAACCCCAAAATGATGATACGAATCAAGTTTTATATGCTACGTCCTGGATGGCTAGCGTGGTTGGAATATGAGAAATTTACCTGTAGATAGATAAAGACGTTGTAGCCCTGTGACAGTTGGGATAAGTCCTCAACCAAATTATATCGGAATCAATCCTAGCCTTTCATTAAGCAATCTCATGAATACTTTCCGTGTCTGTGATTATAGACTAATATACAAAGTCGACGACAAGTCTATAACACGAGCTCAATGTGCTAGTTAGTCATAGACTTGAGTAGTCCCATAAGCAACGAACCAAGCCAAATTTCTAGATTTCAGCCATCAGTTAGCTTAAAAATGCCAACATGTCTTAGGGCTTTTTTTAATTACTTAACGTCCTGCCGGTTAGCTCAGTCTGTAATGAACATCTGACGTAGAAACGCCCTCAAAGGAGCCTAGGAGATAAAAAAGTGAAGCCACACTGCAGCTTGGCGCCTTAGAGAGTTATTAGGATTTTGAAGTATTGACTGTCTCTGCCAATCTTGTAGGTCATACCACCTTAACCTCGAGTCTTCCTTATTAACCACCTATAAAGCTTCCACGGCCCAGAATCTCTCTCATCTTCACTCCTAGGCTTTGATTTCGTCATAGGAAATTCATACTCAGTAACTCAAGTTTGGAATCCTCCGATAACTTCCCATCGACAACAGTGTTAGTAAAAAGGGTCGCGTTGTGGCTTTTTAGGCAATAAATAGGGTCTTCAATTTATTTTTGATTTATCTAGGGGGCATTGCGATAATTAACTTAAGCTGATATCGCCTTGAATTGTCTTGATAATTTTCTTCGTAGCTTATGTAGTCAAGAAATCTCTACAATCCGGGAGTTCCAACTAAAATAAGCGCAAAACTGCTCCTTCTGACAAGAATCTCGATTAAGAGAAATTTAGTTCGGCCGTTTGGGGATGACTGAAGCTTGAGTCTGGGAGAATAATACTTTCTCCGGCTTGTAGTGGACAAAGCTGATAGGTTTTCAGCCATTGTCCTCCATCTTAAAGTCATTGGTGATTTCGTGATTGTGTCACAAAATAAGACGATGTCCTTATTAATAGATAGATTGATCACGAAGCTATAAGAAGTCCAAGAGGACCATTCTACTTATTGTACCTCGCTTATTGTGTATCCTAACCACCTTAGTCAGCGAGGGTAAAACGTGACAGATTGTCGTAATCAGAGTTACCTCACGTGTCTGCCCCTCTAATCAGTACATCTGACTTATTTTATTGTAACGATGGCGATCCTATTTTCAGTGATGGCACTGAAGTCTTTCTCTCTAAAGAGGCTGCATATTCGAACCATGGAATACAAGGTGAGAGTGCCGACAAGACTGAGATCTGTGTTGATTTCTATTTGATTTCATTTGATGTCTTTAAGGCGCCGGGAAATCTGTTCATTCATTGGCAGTGACTCGAGTTGTGGAGTCCTTTGGTTTCAAATCTACCTACATAGCCGGTTCTATCGGGTCGGAAAAAACAAATATACGAATAAAAACATAAAATTCATGGATTATAGTGCAAGAAACCGTCATTCCATTTCTTGAAACACTAAAAATAATTAGAACATTACGACGCAGTAGTCGCAATGTTAACAGGAATTTATCTTTCCCGACAAATGTTTTGGCAGACTAAACACTCTGTTAGAGTCAGATATTGCCATAGATTTTCCCGGCCTTTCTCTGCCAGAATCCTAATAGCCTTTGGTGCTGCATTCTGTCTGTAGTTCCTCAACTTTTATAGGTTTGGTCGTAATTTTGCAAAGTGCCACTGCCGCTTCTCTCGTCTGCCGGTGAAATTAAGTTGCGAATTTTTATGACCGAGCTGACGGTGATATTGAGCAAAGTTTACATGACCGTTCATGTCTGCTATAAGCTGATAGAACTCCAATCTCGGTAGTGCGGGTTCTAGTAGTCCTTTCAGTTTCATACATAGATCAAGATCGTCGTATTCCATTGGTAAATGCTTTAACCACAAAATTTTCAGACTCTCCTTTGCCAGTAAACTTATGAAATGGTTACGGGCTGTAGAAATTAATCTCTATTCTTCAAAAAATATCTCCAGATTTCTACAATAAGTTTTAAACTTGAAGGTTGACCTTGATAAGGTCAATCTGACCAATGCGTGTGATTTTTCGTTGCCTATCAGTCCACTTTAGCCTAGGATCTATCGGAATTCTACTGCCTGGTGTTTTCGATAGAGACTTGTGAAAGCTTACAACACCACTTTTTAAAAGTTTGACATACCAGTTCTGAGAGCTTGCATAGCTGTATAATTGTCTAGCAGTACAAAGATTGGGCCGTCTCTAGCTGCCTCTACAGCTAATTACAGAGACTGAATCGTGCCTATCACTTCTGCGTTGAAGACTTCAGATACTTCAGATCCTACAGAGAACTTGAGTTACCCGCAATTAATTGTCCTCCTTGGTACACAGCGTATCCCTATATAGATCGTTATAGTTCGAAAGAACCGTCAGAGTACGTACGGATGGTTTGTGATGATAGCATCGTGAGCCATTTTTTAATGTATTCTGCCTCTACTTCATTTCTACACCCAAAAAGTGGAACTGTGTTGTTTGTTTTGGGCTGTAAAATTTTCCAGGATCCTCCTAAGCATAAATCTATTATATACTCATTTGTAGACCAGTTAAGTATCGTACAGGGAACACATAAAAGCGATCTCTCTATTCTGGGCGCAAATAAATCCGCTTAACCTTATCATTTGGGTCATCATTAGGCTGAACGACAAGGAAATACCGTTCATCTAGTCACCACACTCGTGCAGGCGCCGCAAACGTTTTTGTTCAAGTAGAATTTCTACCAATATAATCCCTGCCTTGCGGCGGAGGACCATTTTTCCGGTCGTACGCCAAACTTTTGAAGTCGCTCAGATTGCTCTCGAGATAGTACAATCTATCAGGCTGGTGTGCCAACTTAGCCCCTTACTTACCTCTTTTCCTCGTTACGTGGTTGTACGGGTAAGGTTAGGCCACTATGCTTTCACACTATATATAGCTGTACTTAGAATGCAAGCATTTGTTGCTTGAACTAGAGGTCCTGTTACGCCTTTAATATGCACATTGTTGATGTGTCCAAGAAAGTGTACCATAGGTTGTACCTTGCTAGTCTGTTTTTATTGTGATATCATAATATCTATTGAAATATTATATGATGTAATTAGAATTCCTTGTGATGTTGCTCTAAGCTCGTTGTGTAACAATGAAGTTGGAAGTGCCAAATTTTGACTGGTAAGTAGTGTTACGCCACGCTGATTATGGTAAGCAAGAACTCAAGGGTTAAAAGTTAATAAAGCTAGAGAGCAAAGCACTGTCTACAAATTACATGTATGATGAGATTTATGCGAAAGGTAATGAAAATGTCACCAGTGCTTCCACAACGCCAAACCTCCGTGGGTATCCTATTCCAACGCCATATCTCTATAATAGATCCCTAGTCACTTAACAAGTAGTATGCGCAAGGTGTAAATAGGACGAGTCTCAATAATTCTAGTTGAGTATACATGTAGTTAGTTAGAAGGATATTATAGCAATTGAGGCTAAATGTTATGTATATATACACCTGCTTATATAGGGAAAATAAAATTCATCCGAATTTTACAATAGTTTTTATACGTACTTCTTTAACTTAAAGTGAGTGTTTAACTAGATTAAAAACCATCGAAAATATGTTGACTCAATCCTGTGACTCCTGACTACAAATGAATGGCCAGTCACTTCGATCTCTTTTATCCCCAGAAGGCTTCAACATTTGTCTTTGCTAGATCATAGCCAATCTGATACTCTTATTCCAGTTCAAGTGGCTTATAAACATTCGCTTAAGGGGTCAACACAGTTTCTCTAGGACTGTTACTTACGGAGATGGTCGCGACATCATCAGCTTATCCGAATTTGCTGAATTGATCTGAATCTTGGAATAAGACGATCATATATTGCAAGAAAATTGGAGGTGAAAGTGGTGATCACTGGGCCACCCCGCATTCCACAGCTTTCTCTTCTACAACTCCTTCACGACATTTTATGCGGATTTTAATTTGGTCAAAAATGATTGGACTCATCGAAATGGTGTAAATAGGCTCTTTGAACCCCGCAGCCGTTCGTATAAACAGTTGTGAAGGACTATATCAAAGGCATCTGGAACATCCAGAGTAGCTATGCCTAGAAACTTGACGTTTATCATCGTTACTTCTGCATTGTGGGTAACGCAAGAGACAAGATTAATGGTAGATCGTCCTGGAAGGCCGCAGAACATTTGTAGGGATACCACCTTGTAGGTGACCGCTAGCCATGCTACTCTCTTATCGACTAGGCGTTCCAACCTTTTGCCTAAGCTCTCCTGTAGGGAATTTAGACGCTCGTCTTTATCGCTCGAAAGGTTCCGTCTATGTTTCAGAAGTAAAGCAATTTATACTATCACGAACTGTTACCTCGGCGATTCCAGGAGTTGAGCCTCGCGATCCGACTATTGCAACTGTGATATCTTCGGTAGATATGATAATTTCCAGGGGATTGATTCTAGATGTATTCCTTTCCATTCCAAGGAATCGTTGTTCACACCGTACCATGACGAATATGTATCTCAATTATATTTGCTTGCTTGCCCGGATCTAAAATCCGTCAGTTTTCATTGATGCGAAGTAGGTGCGGCTCTACGGTTGATCTAAGTATGATGATACTGGGAGTGTCCTTTTTTTCTTGAATTTGCGCCATTCTTCGCGGAATTATTCGTTCTATAAGGGAGCTGTTCTTCCACTGCCTAATTCTGGAGCCTTCTCCACCACTTTAAGTACTTCTTGGAGTAATCAAAGCAAAATGATCGGTGCCTTTTCGATTTTCCATAGGCTTTTCAAGTGGCCAGGCTTAACCTGTTGCTTTACACATCGCAAGAACTCCTCAAGGTCTACCTCACTCACCTGCAGTTCCTTTCTGATTCAGAGAAATCAAACTTTCTGAGCAGGTAGATCCCACCCAAGAGCGTCGAGTGATTTGTAGTGCATTTATAGTTTATTGATGTCCATGCAAGCGCTACGGTGTTAGTCTAGAGAAAACCCAACATATTTCTACCCCGATGTGATACTTCTACAACAGTGACCAAATAAACGTTATGGGGTGCTGGCCATTCTCTAATTTGGTCTTCGTTACCATACTGGCGATGTGTCAGTGGCTTCCAACGGGGACTATTCTCAACGCCTGTTAGTGGTGTCTCTAACAAAATTTTAGTTCTCATTGCATGGTCTGGAGCCGAAATTGAGGAACACTTCCGTCCTCACTTCGATGAGGATTCTTAATCGCTCTCGCCGTCTGTATCTTCTTGCCCCCTAAGCACAACCCCACTATCACCATTATCGTGAAGCCAACTACGATTAGATCAGGTGGTAGGGTCGAAGCCCTTCTTATCACCAAACCTTAATCAAGGAGAAGCCACCTGATGAGTTTCCGGAGCACACCTAGCATCTGACGTGGCGATGTTGGATTAGATCAAAATGGCCTCCAATATTATAAAGGGAGATAAAGATAGATATGTGCACCTGTGTGGCTGAGGAAGCAGGTTTTTAGAGACCTTTTCCCGCACGTGCAGTTTCCGATGCTGCCTTTTTTTTTGGGGGGGGGGAGAAGGTTCTGTGGAAAAGGTGGCTGGATTACACGGGTAAATACTGAGCTGAATGGCTATTCATCACGGGCAATATATCAATTATTTTTCAAGTAATAGAAGATGATGGGAGTATTGTCATTTTGAGGAGAGGAGTTGCATACAAACAGTGGATTTATCAATATGTGCTTGACACTATTATGAAGTGGACGATGATGTGTGTTCGCTTTATTAGACTCGTTTCCAATGATTGCTATCTATACGAAGGAGAATACTCCTATTCATACCTAAAGCTCATCTGTCTAATTGCTAGTGGAATATTCCATGTTGTGATGCAAGATATTCTATCATATGCTGTAGAATAGTTTACATTCTTGTTCTTACCATCCACATGCAGCTGTCTATGATGTCACTACACCAACCACATCTTGTATAGATCTCTATATCATTTAATACAGCTTGTCTAATTGACTGAGTGATTTCACATCATAACAGGGAGCACTGTACAAGGTGTGGTATAGGCCAGGGAGGAGCCCAATGTGTTAGGCAGTGACAAACTCAAGTAGTACGATGAACACACACACTTAGTGGCCACCAATGTCTCGATAGAGAGTTGAAGGCCCCCAATCACTGCCAGGTCTGGGAGACTCACCATGAAGCAAAGGCTTTACAGTCCCGCTTGGTTCAGGGATATGGCAAACATCATTTAGAGTCAAACTGTGAAGCTTTACAAAAATCTAATCAGGTATTGGGCCTGAAGATGAAGGAATACATGTGCCGCACGAATCCCTTTGCGTACAGAGGTGATCGCTCTTGACCGCACATCTTTTCGAATGTTTTGTGACTGTGTAAGCCGGTGTGACTTTTTGTATGGAGGTCAATGTTTTATGCTCTATCCGTAGCTTTTATACCATCAAAACGTGCGGGTGAGGAATCAGCGGTCGAATAATTGTTAACTTCACTTGCCAGGCACAAGCCTCGCATCTGATCTGACATGACAAGGGCAGTTGATTCCGAAAGTGTCAATAATACCAGATGATCATTTCAAAAGAACCAGGAAAAAAGCATGAAATAAACCCCAATTTCTAGTTCCAGTACCTTGCTCCTCTCCTATATCGCCCGACGTTAGTCACCAATAAATCAACTTCTACGGCAATGTCTTGACTAGCGCAAACCACTGTCGTATTAACCGAAGTCATCGTCTCACACCTCCGTCCCCCGAAGGAAACGTGGTGTATCCTATATTGAAAGTTTCGGCAGCACTATTCGAAGTCTTTGTCTTGGCACCTACGAGCGCTCTAAAGTCGAAATCCTCTTAAAAATAGCACTTCTGGCATGCCTATCATTGGCCTCATGATTCTCTCTGACCACTTCCCAATAGCCTTTACTCCCTCATGATATAAGCCCCGTGGACAGCGGCTCTCCATAGGTCAAGACTCGAGCTTTGCATATTATAACTTTCTTTCATCCGCGCGGGTGTACATAGCATCGTAACTCTCTAGTGGGAGATGGTCGATTCTTGACAAGGTAAACTCCTGCTTGCAATTGCTGCAACTACTTGAGCAGTCGTTGAGGCGTGATGGTTTGCGGTATGATGAAGTTGGAGGACTCGAGTGAGAATGATAGCCTTGTTATTGATGGGAAGTCGACTTTAAATATGCTTGAGGTTGAGCTCCATGCGGATTCAGCCACGATGATAGCTGGTTCAACGTAGAGGTAGTGAAGTGGCGTGGAAAACACTAACCGAGTGAGAAGGCAAACCAAGTGACACTAACATCACTGCACTATGGAATTTGGGAAATTCCAGTACTCGAATTACTCAATTTATGAGTTGGTTGGAACAACTCTGAGTATCGCATATCAATGCCTGAGGCGAAACTAGTGGAGCATGATGATTGTCTCGGAGCCGGAAGTTTTGGCCACGACGCCCCCTCTATCCAGGTCTGATCAACCAATACGCCATTCTCTAAATTGCCTGCACAAACTACGCAGAAATATAAATTTGACTGTGCAGGTCCTGGATCTCAAAAATTAAGTCCTAAAATAGCGCCGCCGCTGCTACTGCCCTCGAAATGTCATCGTCGTCGTCGTATTTACACGAAGCCGAAATAGCTCAGTTAGCGGTTCAACGGGCAGCCATCCTGACCAAGCAAGTGTTTCTAGAGAAACTGAAGGGCACCATCTCCAAGGATGATGCCTCCCCTGTTACCATTGGGGATTTTGGTGCACAAGCACTTATTATCCACGCTCTACGCCATAACTTTCCCGACGACCAAATTGTGGGCGAGGAAGAAGCAGACTCGTTGCGGACAAACAGTGACCTGTGCGAAGAGATCTGGCAACGCGTTCGGACCACCCACTTGACCGACGCCACCGCTGAAGCTAGCTTGGGCGGATCCATTCCTTCTGTCTCCGCCATGCTAGATGCAATTGATGAGGGGAACAGCTCTGGAGGAAGCCGTGGAAGAATTTGGGCGCTAGATCCAATCGATGGCACCAAAGGTTTTCTCCGAGGTGGTCAATATGCTGTCTGTCTCGCCCTGATGGTAGACGGAGAAGTTAAAGTGGGTGTGCTAGGCTGTCCAAATCTTCCTGTTGATGATTCTATTCCAGTCACCGTGGAATCAGGCTACAATCAGACTAGTGCTGAAGGAAATGGAGTTTTAATAGCCGCAGTATCTGGCCAAGGAGCCACGAGTCGACCCCTTGGTACTGCTTCTCTTGAACCGAGTAAAACGATTCGGATGAGACCTGTTCCGGATATTAAACTAGCCACTTTTTGCGAGAGCGTCGAGACTGGCCACTCGTCCCACGGGCATCATCACGAAATTGCCACAAAGCTAGGAGTCACTAACCCCAGCGTTCGTATGGATTCTCAAGCTAAATATGCCTGTCTTGCCCGTGGAGCAGCGGATATTTACCTGAGATTATCAGTGCGGGCTGATTATCAGGAAAAGATTTGGGATCACGCCCCTGGTTATCTCATCGTAACAGAAGCCGGGGGAACAGTTACAGATTTCATGGGCCGAAGGTTAGATTTTAGCCTCGGAAGAACACTTGCGGGAAACAAAGGCATTGTTGCAACCTCCCAGGCCGTACATGGCAATGTATTGAATGTTGTTCAAACAGTCTTAACCTCGAAAATTTAAAGGCACTCAAACCATAATGACTCCACACTGAGATAGATGAGCTAATTTAATATCTATTTAATCTTCTTAGATTTGAGTTTAATTGTTTCCCCGTTAACAAATATGCCCTTTCCTTTGTATGGTTCTGGCTTCCTCCACATTCTTATCTTTGCCGCAAGCTGTGAAACACTCTCCTTGTCTGGCCCTTCCAGTAGTATTCTGGTCGGTTGGGGTACCGATGCCTTAACATCTCTTGGTATCGGAAGTTCAATTGGATGAGAATAGCCTACTTTGAGCGACACGAACTTTTGCCCTTCAAATTCGCGTTCGACTGTAGTTGCGTTATCTTCAATAGTTGCTCGGTATCCCACTCCAACCAGACGTAGAATTGTTGTGTGGCCCTCAGAAACTCCGAGAATGTGATTATGAAGGTATACGCGGATGGTGCCTAGAGGAATTAGAGAGCGATACAGTAAAATAGACCAACATACCCCACATTTCCCGTTGCTTCTTGATATCTTTATTTTTCACACTAACGCTTGCTTTTCGTGTACTCTCGTCATAGTCGACATTGACGAAAGCAGGTATAGACAATGCTAGCTTTCCTGGAGTTTGTTAGCATCAGTCCTATGCTTTTCGTTGAAGTCTCGTACCAAGCGGTCCCTCGACCTGAACTTTTCGTTGTGCTAGCAATGGTGATACTGAGCCGTATTTGGATTTTGGGGGTTGGACAAGTAAGAACTTTACGTCAGGTGGAATAGTGAGCGGCACGCGTCCGATTTGCGACGGGCGATTCCGAGAGGTTGAAAAGGGTTGACAGATTGCTGTTGAGAGCGGCAGAAGTGATGAGCCTGGATTCGGAGCTGTCAAAGCCGTGTGGTATACACACCTTCGCCCTATTACCCGACTGGTAGCCAGCATTGGATTGTTGAGAAGAGCCCGGAAAAATACTAGACAATTATCTCGATCGTCGTGCACCTGTCGTATTCGCCAAGACCCGGCATCTAGTGGGTCCGGGGCGTTGTGGATAGTGAGAGTATGCTGTCAACACTTCTTCCTCACTTTATAAACGTGAAATAAGGACTAAAATCTACTCTGTAACTGACAAAAGATGAAGCCTTGTCACTTGGTGAAATAACTACCTCATCAGTCATCATTAGCGACTAGAGGACGCCAAAGACTAAATAGGCCTAGGCATGATTGGCTTGCTTAGGCCCGATACCCTCGTGCACTTCGCAATACGATCTGAAAATGAGTCATCCAGTTTACTAAGTGCTAGATGATAAAATTTTGCTATCCAAGACATTCTGTTGTCAGGGTTGAACATGATTGAAATTCCATAAATTTACTTAAGAAAAATTATACACGACGTTTATTGTTTCTACCTGAAAAAGGGTGGGCATCGGGAGATCACCAGCATGCGAAAATTTCTGGAAAATCGTGGCCGTAGGATAGCTGGTGAATTTTGCTGAGTTCTGGCCGGCAATACTACATCTTTTTTTGCATGAGTTTTTCATTGCGTATGCAGCTATCTAGCTATGACACAATATCAAAGAAAAGTACATAGTAGATGACTCAATGTAAAAGAATGGCATTCATGCCTCGGATTTCATTTGCAAGTACCACTGGGAAGTAATAGTGGCTTTTTCATCCCATATTAGCCCTCACGCGTGAATACTCACTCAGGGAAACGTCTCGAAAGGACCTTTTCGAAAATACCCATCAGAATAGAGTGTAAATTAATCTGGATAGAACATACTAAATATAACTAGTCCTTTTCAAGTGGACTGTAGAACTCACCCATAGTGATAGAATCAGATAGGACTGTAATATAATCTAATGAAAATTAAACTTCGCAAAAACCCCGAGTTCTCCAGACTTACTTTCAGCATCCACTGGCTTGACGCCATGTTGAGGTTCCTGATGCATTAGTATGTGTGAGAGTGAAATTAGCTTAGCTTTATGATAATGTTGGTTACGGGTGTCTCGTGGCTCCAAACTACCAATACATATTGTAGAGCTTAAGACTAGATGTAACTTGATTTTCTATTAATACCGGGTATCGTTTAATTAACTACAGTATTTCTTATCTTTCTCTCCGAGCCAAGTTCAGTCAAATTTCGCAATATCAGAGAAGTTGGCCCACGAGGCAATGATTCAAAATACTCCACCATATCAATCTTTCACTCCCAACGAAATCGATTCCTACCTAAGTCTCATCAAGTCTGCAAGTACGACCTAGTACATCCTCATTCCAATGACCACACCTCTTGTCGACTTTCTCTGGCCTTAGCTGGTCGCCAGATACACGCCCACGCCGATATTTACACCCGACGGAGGAAGCAAAGCGTGGCGCACAAATCCGAAAGACAATTCCTTGGGATGGATGTGAGAGGGATCAGGACAAGTTGATAAGATGATGCAGAGGATTGGATACAGTCTCGACGGGTGTGGAATTTTGAATTTTGGAAAGGAGTTTTTACAAATCGAGCTTTGTGCGCGCCAAGACTTCGGTCGCGAGAGTGCAGGCGACACTACAAAAACTGCCATGGTTGGATGGTGCGGTGGTACATCATCTTGGCTGGTCTGCCAAGTAGAGTCTGGATAGCTTAAACACATATCCCACCTGAGATAGGACATCGCTGGTTCAAATCCGGCAAACACAACCACTTTTTTCGCAGCGCTAGTTTACATAGATGACGAAGGCATGCTTTGACAATCAAAGGTTTTGAATTTCCCTTTGGTGGGTACTTACGGAGGAGGGTTGACTGTGTAAGCGAACATACCTCGTAGTGGTATTTGCGAATGAAATCCAGAGTATGAGTGTCTCTGACGTCAAAAGAGTCATCCCACATGTATACATAGCACCGGTCATGTTTGTTTGTTTGTTTAAATTTTCAAGTCCTAGGTTACACCCGCTATCCCCTAAGGGTCAAAGACCGGTGTTTACAGCTAAGATCAAATCAATGACACGCTCAGCTTGTTCCCACCACGTGAACCACTACACAAATAGTAGCCAGTTAAATTACATGCAGCTATATTAAAAAAAATAGAAACCATAACATAACCCCAGGCTCTAGAAATTTGAGCTCCAACTAAATATCAGCACTTATGGTTGGGAAGCAAAGCTCCTCGCCTCGTTCTCCTTCCGATCGGGTCATATTACATGGCTAATTTATATGGACCTCGCTGAGAGCAGAGGTCCAGCCTGCAGCTGATCACCCATAACATTGGATTTTCTGTGCCAAGTTTCTGAAGTCTTCGAGGCACTTAGGTCCGAGAAGCTGGTGTAGGAAGTCGTCGTGGGACTTTAGACCTCGTATTCGACGTGTTTCGTGAGAATATAGTCGACAGTGTATAAAGTGGGTTGGACTAGTCTCTTTCCCAGACGCGTACTCACTAGGTGCGTCTGCATTGTTGAATCGGCGATGATAGGCCGCGAAATTGTCGTGCCCCGTACGGGCTGCAATTAGTTCGCGGAGTAAATGCCTTGATACAGCCAGCTCTGGCGGCTTGCGCCGTTTCATGAGCAGATCTAGCTTTCGGTACCGAACAGGACACGCTTTATCCCACCAATCGCTGAGCAAAGCCTGTAGCTGGTTGTTCATGAGACGGCGAAGGTATGCAAGCGAGATAGATCCTGGTTGACTGTCCGGACTAGGCAACATTCGTAAACCGGAGCGCGCAATTGCGTCTGCTTCTTCGTTTCCCTGTTTTCCTGAGTGACCGAGGATCCACTTGACTGTCACGATAGCTGATACTGAAAGCATGCTGACTGTCCAGCAATACATTCACTTGCCGTATTGCCCCCTACTACTGATATTGCGCTTCTTTCGTTCTCAGTGCCGCTTTAAGAGCCTTTAGCGCCCCTGTGATTTCCGCATCCAGGACCTCTCCTCCGTATCGGATACCATTCTCCTTGTGAAGAGTTTTACCAAATCTCTTCAAAACAAAACCCCAAGCTGAACGTCCGTTTCCCTCCGAAGAGCCATCTGAGTAGGCGTAAATTTCCGATACGGGCACGTTGTCTATCCAAAGTTTGCTCGCTTCTTTTCCTTCTGACTTTGTCATGGATCTAGCAGAGTAGGATGGCGGCGGCAGAGGCGTCGAAGCTTCTACGTCCGGAAGTTGTCGATAAGCTCGCTGTGCACGAGTCTTTTGTCTATCTACATGATCAAATCCTCGTGGATTCTTCTTGTACTTTCGGGCCCCAACGTTTGCGAACATCGTAGCACCAGATCTCAACGGGTGCCGATCATCAAGGGTTTCTATTCTGGCTGAATATCGTTGTCGATTTCCCTCTAGAATAATATTTGCGGGAGGCATTCCTCCTTCCCTGTGCAGGACAACATTAGGAGTAGTCCGCAGAACTGGAAGTACAGATCGGAGACCCATCATGTTAGCCTTGTCGATCATAGTACAGAGGCTCGCGATAGCTGGCGTGGCTATTCCTGCTCTTGTTGGGCGTTTGAGGCCTGGCCACCAGGCTTTCGCCCCAAAAGTCGCGATGAAAACAATACAGCTGTTTGATGCTCGTATCAGCGCTCCTATTGCGGCTCCTCGAAAAGTAGAATTGAAACGTCGCAAAAGATGTGCGACTTTCAATGCTTTTCCGAATCAAGACATCAAATGATACTTGGAGTTAAGTCGTGGATAGAGGTGAACTCTAAGCTAGTCAAAATGTTCGGCGGGTTCAATTAGAGTGCCGTTTACGTAGAAGCCAACAGCTGCCTCGCGATGCCGAGTTGGGAGTTGTACTACCTCTGACTTCTCAGTGTCAAAATGGACGGCATTCTCCGGCGCCCAATCCAGTGAGAGATCAACTTCCTTCTGAGCAGCGACAGTAGACTCAGCAGTGGTGCGGCCAAATCCAAGAATGCCGATGTCGTCAGCGTAACTAAACCTTGGATTGGTCGTACCAGTGCGCATTGGCTCTGCCATGTACAGAAGAAAGAGAAGAGGCGAGATTGGCGAGCTCTATGGGACTCCGCAGACTAGCTGTCACTCTATTGTGACTCCTTCCCAATGTCGGACTTGATCCACTTCTTGTGCAAGGAATGACGTCGTCCACTTTAAAACTGAGTCTGGCCATCAATTTTCTTGCATCCTCCTCACCAGGCGGTTATGAAGGACTGCATCGAACGCAAATTGTACGTCTTAGGTGACGAAAGTAGCCGCCCACCCCTGAGTGCACGCCTCCTTAACATCATGCATCACACAGGAGACTAGGTCTTTTGCTGAACGTCTCGAGAGCGCGCCGAATTGTTGCCGACCAAACAGATCACAAGTTACTGCTAGGTGAGCCATCCGTTTTGCCAGAAGCCGTTCTAGCCCTTACCAAGGCAAGAAAGAAGGGCGATTGGCCTCCAATCTTTGACCGTTGTTGGTTCCTTTTTAGGCTTCTGTACAAGAATCACTTCGGCCAATTTGAAACAAGTCGGGTGCGTACCAAGTTGTATACAAGCTCTGAAGAGTTTGACTACGCATGGTCCAATTATCTTCCAGCAGGCCACTAGTAGTTGTACGGAAACTCTGTCTGCTCCTGGGGCCGTATTTCCACAGCCGATGGCACAAGCTCGGACTTCTTGCTCGGAGATTTCATCCCTACATGGTATCCGGTTATTGCTAGCCGCAGTGTATGCTGGCAGGTCGTCCGATGTTTGGTGTCTTGCAATGAGAGAGTCACGGAGAACTGTGGCTCGCTCTAGCGGAACAGAGATGAGAACTCCATTGTGGTTAAGAGGTGGAGGAATGCTTGACTGTCTAGGAGTAGCCTTTCTCATCAAGCTAAAAACATCGTTCGGCGTGGTCAATTTTTCGACTAGCTGTGCTTGATATTCCTTTTTAGCGGCTCTGAGAACTGATCGGAGCTTTTTGGCGTACACAGAACGTTGGAGGGGTTTTGCGGCCGCTTGGTATTCGGCCCTTGCAGCCTTGCACGCCGGGGTCCACCATGGCGCAGATTTACCGGCGTTTGCTCTAGATCGAGTTCCTGTTGCACTGATGGCAGTCTTGAGGTGGGAGCAAAGTTCCTGGGCGTAGTCTTCGACCTTTTGAATCGTGTCTAGGGGTGGCGGCAAACGAACCAATTTAGCAACAGCTCGCGCAAAGCTCGGCAGTTTTTCACTAGTCACGCGAATCTTGGCTAGCTTGGGTCTTAATACTACAGACTGGATCGGAATTATTCCTTGGATGGGAAAATGGTCGCTAATGACACATCCATCTCGGTCTACCCATGCACGGCTACCGTCAATGTTGGTCCAGGCAAGGTCCAAGGTGTTTCCAGCTTGATGTGTGGGTTCTCCGCTGATAAGGCAAGTTAGATGGTGTTCTTCAGCCCATCTTTCAATTATTTCGCCTTGTCCATAGGGACGAGTAACTCTTGGTTGCCAGGCACAGTACACCGAATTGAAATCATCCGCAGCGATCGAGTTCGGCGGCGAGGTCCAATTGATAAGTGGCTGTACGGCTAATGTGTCTCTGGGCGCCTAGTACACATTTAGGAAAGTGATTCCATATCTACCACCCAGCAATAGTCGCCCATCAGCTTAGCGCAGGGGAAGAGTTGCCTCGCTGATATTATCCTATCATCTTTCCGGGCGTAGGTCACGGCCCTTGGCCTGACCTTTTCGCCACCATGAGGTAGGTGACAATTACTTTTCCCAGAAGTGTATGAATAGCGACTGGAATTGTCGCAATACGAAGGGCCACTAGATCTGAGGCCTTCTCCAACTTTGTGTCTACCTGGACGAACGATGCAGCAGAGTTTACAAGAAGCTGTCGTGCTTCCTGGTTTTTGGCTCGAAGTGCGAAGCCAGTCGGAACACGGTATACGTGTTCAATATTTTGCGAGGGAAGCTCGAGCACTTTTGCTGCCGCATCTCGCACGCCAGTCGGTGAGAGAGCGCGCCAGGCGTGATCTTTGCCGAGTCGAAGAAACAAACGATCGTCTTGGGCGGCTATTGTCGTAGCCTTTGTTGTAGATTTCAGTGATATGGAGGGTTTGTTATGGACTCGAACGTCTTTGATTGGTGCCGCAGGCGTCTTGAGTCCAGTACGGATAACTGTTGCCCAGGTAGATTTGACCTGAGTCACCTTGGCCTAGGTCGCTTTGTGTAGCAGCTCTGGCTGCTTTTGAATCGTTTGTTCCGCGATCTTCCCGCCGTCATTCTGGCAGTTGGGTCGTGGGGGGAGGTTGGGAAGGACTGTTCCTGGTCCCAACATCATGAATTGAGCTATTGCAGCTCGGAGGTAGAATTTCATGGAGTCTATAAATTGAACGCTCGACCCTTTAGATAGAGGTGAGAGCGCATTCTCCACACCATTGATAGCAGCGGTGCACATTGTGAGATTAGTTGCGGTCTGGGCCGCTCGCTGTTCTGCGGCTTCAAGTATGGCTCGAATCTCGGGAGGAAAAGTCGCAGTGTTCTTGGAGCTCATGTCGCTGCAAGAAGATTGATTTTTTCCACTTGCCACCGGAATGGTATTCTGAGGTGTTGTGGTGGACACGGCTAAGTCGGCCTTTTTTGCGTCAACATTAGATGGCCGCTTCATGGCCGGCACAGCAATCTTCCTTGTGTTTATATTGACAGGATCTCTGAGGCCTGACCGTCTTCGGGCTCCTGTATATTCCATCTCGAGCTCTCAAGACCCTCTTTGATATATTGGCTGATGATGGCATCACCCATCTCAACATCTGGGTTAGTGGAGTTCGAGTCTTCTTGGAAGGCTCTTATCCTTTTGGTCATGTCCAGCTCCATTTTTCGCCCGTCTTTCGAGCTCAATGGTATTCTTTTGCGTACCAAGTATTTTTTCAGCTTGGTATTCATTCTGTCCATAATTCTTTTATGGCGAATAAGTCGCGATGATTTGGAAGGCCCCGGAGACATGTTAGAGATTCGGGGTCTTGCTGCTATGAGAAGTCTAATTAGTGTAAATGTATGCGAATCAAAGGGTAAGGGTGATGATTTTAGGGTATCTCATCGATTTTCTCAAAGTTATTCAGGAATGGTGGCACCGGTCATGTGTCATAGCTAGATAGCTGCATACGCAATGAAATGATAAAAACAAATTCCTTATCTTGCGCCCGGACTCTAACTTGAACAACATTACATAAGCATTACAATTTGTGAGAGCCTCGTACTAATCTAGAGGTCTGTCAATCTTGAATCCTCAACCTCCCCAGGCGATGTGTTTTGGCCACGTGACCTTCTTTTCCAGTTTGCTGCAAGCTTGCGAAAGAGAAAGATTTTCGCCGAGCTAGACGCTGTGGGAACATCAGAGAGAAGATGGAGGGCGGCCTCCTGGTTGTCAAGGCAAACGGTGACGTTAGAGGCATAGAAAGCCAGTGGGTTGAGGAGTGCTGCAGTAAGGCCTTCCGTGGCCCCGGCAATTTGAGCATCATAGACCTCTGCCGAGTTTCCGAGCGGGAGTGATCCTCGCCCAATCTCCTGCGTAAGGCCTCGATAGATGACGTACCCCGCGCCGGTTCGGTCTGCTATGAGAGCTCAATCTGAAAATACGAATAAGTCTAGAGTGGGTCGAGCAGCCTGCCACTGTTTGAAGGAATTTGATCCCGAGAGTCTACCTACTGCCCCAATTTCGATTAGCTTTTCCTCACGGGGTGCCGATCATGGTGGGCGGATGGTATCTTCGGAAAGTTCTAGTGTAATTCTCTGGCGGATCCAGCGCATGCGGCTAGTGTTCCAACGCCTATGATGAGGGTGATAGGGGTCAGCTGCAGCAATTCGAACCGCTAGACGGCTGTGAATTCTGTTAAGCCACGTCTGAGCTGGACCCTAGCCAGCTTCACGTAGAAGTACTGCTATTGGTGTGGTACGGTAGACTGGGAGAGCTGCCCGTGCGGCGTCGTTCATTCTATGTTGGACTTGCAAGATGATTTTTTGGGAAGTCTGTTTAGAGTACCAGGTCTCGGCCCCGTAGAAGAGGGTCGCAAAGGCAGCACCTTGTAGAGCTTGTCTTAGAAAAAGAGGGCTTAGTCCTCGAGTGGTTGTGGACAGTCTTTTCATAGGGCTTTCTATTATGGATATGAGCTAGAGGATTATATTTTCAGATGCACGTGGGAACGGACGTTGAGCCGTTGATGAGGTCTGGAAGTAACGAGAGAGCTGTTTGTGGTTTATTACATTGCTCTTTTCTAACTGTATCCACACCGTTACGACGTATCCATTGTTGAATATTTTTACCAGAAATAAAGCTCCGCCTAGTCAGCATACGCTGACATTAACCCAGACTCTTTCCCAACTACATCTTCATTCTACCAAGACGATTACATCGCAACAAAATTACATCACTACACTTTCCGACCTAAGAAGAGCTCTTTTGGAAGGTGAGGAGCTGTCTTAATGTCGGTAAAAGGATTATACTTGGGCGTTATGAATTGTTCTATGTAATTGCGGTGTTAAGGATGTCGTTAGGACTCTGGCAGGGATCTGATTTAGCTCATTAGCGAGGCGCTTGGAGTAGAGGGAGAAGGAAAAGGAGAGACAACATTTTATGTATCTCGAGATACCAGTTAATTGAGATTATTTACCGACTTCGTGACGGACAGCTGACTTCGTGACGGCACCCAATTTGTATTAATCCGTGTTTTACCATCACTTAATTTATAATCAAACATATGAGTTTGGGATATTCATAGTCCGCCAGTTATTTCGGATCTCCATCAGATTTATGGAGTTCAATCTCAGTAGTGAGGTAAAAGAATACTTGGGGGAGTGTTGGCAAGGCATATCTGCTCCTCTTCTTGCCTCTCAGTCAGCTAGTTCATTACCTTCTATTCCTGCATGTCCAGGAACCTAGCTTACATTCATCTGCCCTTCCCGGGTATGAGGAAGTCGTGTTTTCGCTTCCCAACCCTTAACCGTTTCTAGGGAGTCTATAAAAATTGATTGTGATCACTTTGGTGGTGTGGAAGTGAGCAATTTTCTTGCAACTTGTAAACTATCTGTAAATGTCGATGCGTTATTTGCGAAACGTGTTGAAAGTATTTTGATAGCAGCACGAATCTCTTGGAGGGCTGCATGGGCTTCGGCATCATGTAGATGTCTAAAATTTCCAAGAGGGGATGTTTCAGAGGCGACTCTAATTCTAAACAGAAATGTAACATATACACCACCTTAGTAACCGTCTAGGAGCTTTGATCCGTCTTAATAAATTTGGATGTCACTACCCGGTCGAGTGCTCAGGAAGTTGCGGAACTTGTTGGCATTTGTATGTATTAGTCTCAAGGGTCCACTGATTCGAATTAATGATTTTCTTTTGGTCTCCTCAATTATCCAAGGAGGCTTGATCAATGGATCAAAATACTCTGAGGCTGGTATGCTTCTACATGTTCTGGAAAACTGAGACAAGGCAGGTAGCAAAAGTGAGGCTTCTCCTCGCTGCCGTAGAGTATGATAAGGATCAAGCCTACGTGTACGCATAGCTTCTCTTTGAGATATATTGTTGAGTGCCATCTCTGAAGGTAATATTCCAGACTCCCTGAGAAGGATTATGGAAGGGGTGGTCCGTAAAACTAGAATGATTGACCTTGCAGTAGCTAGGTGAACTTTTTCTATTGTAATTATATGTGCATCTACTATACTGCACACAGTATTGCCACTCTTCAATCTAGATTTACCTGGCTACGAAGTCTCAGCCCCGAAATGAGCAATTGGTAGGACACACCCAACAGCCGCTTTCCTAGAGAGTCTAGGTGACATTCCTCGGATTCTAACTATCAGAACTTATTGTTGATCAAATAGAGTACAAAGATAAGGTGACGCTTAATGGAAGTTTTTTTTTGCACCGGATTTTAATTGCGTATGCAGCTATCTAGCTATGATACAATATCAAAGGAAAGGTACAGAAAAGATGACTCAATTTAGAAGAGGAGCACTCATGCCTCGGATTTCATTTGCAAGTACCACTGCGAAGTTATGGTGGCTATTTCTTCACCCCAAGTCAGCCCTAATCTGTGAATACTCACCCCAGGGAACTTCTCAAAAACCTAGAGTTATCCAGACATGCCTCCATCATCAATTAACTTTTCTCCGCGCGAAATATGGTCCAAGGCATTTCCTTCCCAAGTGGAGTAGATGCCCAGGCTCCTCAAACCATACCAGAGAACACCACCAGGAGGCAGATTACAACACCTTCCTTCGTTGGCTTGTTTTTATAGTGTCAGCTGCTGGTCGAAAGCCTAGCAGTCATATAGTATGACGCGGAGAGGACAAAGCTCAATTTGTAAAACTCTTTGCCAAAAATCGACTTTTCACGCCCGTCGAGAATGTATCTTTCCTCTACATCGTCTTATCAACTTGTTCTGATCCCTCTCACGTCCATCCCAAAGAGCTGTCTCCCACATTTGTGCGCCACGCTTTGCTTCCTCTGTCGGGTATAAATATCGGCGTGGCCGTGTATTTGGTGGTCAACTGAGGCCAGAGAAGGTCGAAGAGAGGTGTGGTCATTGGCATGAGGATGTACTAGGTCGTACTTGTAGACTTGATGAGATTGAGGTAGGCGTCAAACTCGTTGGGAGCGGAAAAACGACGTGGTGGAGTAATTTTAAATTTTGCCTCGTGGGCCAACTTGTTTGATATTGCAAAATTTGACTGAACTTGGCTCTGGGAGAATATTTCACTCCCAGGCTCGTAGTGGACACCGCGTACAGGTGTTCAGTCTTGCCCTCCGCCTAGCTGAGCTTAATCATACGCTATCGCATCAATTCAATTGATCTTGATAATCATACCTAGAAATCTAAACATTCAAACTGAGTCTAGATTGCCGGCAGAGACGAATTCTTCACCTTCCAGTGGTGCCGGTGTAATTACTCATTACGCCCTGCATATCTGGGATAGCCAAGAGGAATCGCATCCGAATCGAAGTCGAAAGCAAACACATGCATGTCTCCATTTGACGACTTCTCAATCATGCAGCACTCACAATTATCTTTTGAGTCCTCAACCCCGATCTAAACACATATCATCTCGCCTCGCTGACCAATAAAGGCGTCACCCCAATTGCAAACAGGAGCTTGCCCCAATAATTTCCAGCCATCTCCCACTACAAATTTACGACGCTACGTATACCCGCAAGGAGGAAATTAAGTCGAAAAATACAAAGTTGGGGTCTTGGTTTATGGGGGACTGCTGCTCTAATGGGGCTTCACATCTTGAGGAAGGATTGGCGGCTGATGTGTGGGCTGAGAGGGGAGATAATGAAGGGTTAAGGGCTCCTCTAAGTGTATGATCGAATGAGGAATTGTGAGGGGTGGTACTGTTTGAGGGGAGCTGTATGGGAGGCATAGGAGGGGATGTACTACTGGTATAGGTATCCTTGGCTTGTAGGCAGAGAGGACCTGCATGTCCTACATAGTCATAAACTCAGACAGGACAATAAAATGAATTAATTAACTGAGTTTAGACTTCCAACAATAACACACACCTCTCATAGTTGGGCGTTGCACATCAACGCTCCCCGTCTCAATGAATTACCATCCTGCCCTTAATTATATATCAATCTGCAAACCATCACTATTTGGTTTCGCTCAGAGCATGCCTGAATCTTAAGTCCTCGTTCCTGTCACATAATTTTAGTTAAATTTTTGACGTATCCTGGAAATTGCTACCTCTTGAGACTCACTAGAACTCTCCACAGCTACATGAGGGGCCTGTTGCCCCTGGTATGTATGCCCATCCAACTTTGGCTAAGCCAGTAGCAAAGGTCCATCCATAACCGCATATATCCAATTCATTGTCCTCATCAAAAACCTGCACTTGAGTAACTTTATAGTTGTTTGGTGTTATTATTGCGTAAGCACGGGAACCTTCTCATTCGAAAAATTTAGTAGGTAAATAATAGTTGTAGATCTTAGATTGACAGACCAGAATCATCATGAATCAGATTAAGAAAGATCCTGTATCGAAGTTGTCCACGCAAATTTGAGACTGGCTCCATATATCCCCCATTCCGTGTATATTTATCAACCAAACCTTCTACAGCACTTTCTGAGAACCAGTGTCTTCTGCATTCATATCTCCAAACGGCTGCTGATGGGCCAATGAGACAAAAGATTAGTGTTATTAACTTTGAAAAGTGAAGCTTCATCGCTGCCAAAGTCGTTGAGTCTGAGAATGTCAAAGGACTCTTTACTGCTTAAATATTCATTGGATGGTGAAGGTTAAAATATTTTCACACTAGGTTCAAGATAATTTATGTTGTAGTAAAGGGTGGAGCTGGCTTCGATGAATTTCAAGGTATGTAGATAGCGTCTTTTTTTCACTCCCCAAGTATACTCCTAGGAACGTAGCAACTATTTTTATCTACCTTTTTCATCTTCATTGCTGGCAGGCACTAAAGGTTTAATTAACTTTCGTAGGCAATGAAGTGTAAAAATGTTCAGCCTGGGAATAAATAGAAATTCGATGCTAGCATAGTGACAAGGAAGTTTATACAACTAATAATATGCACCTCCAAGGAAAGAAGAATAATAACCATACTTACCGATGAAGGAATAAGAGTGGGGAAGATCGAACTGCCATCTAATTTGATCCAAATCAATTTTAAGTTGGTTCCATCACAAGCCTTCTCAGGGTTGAGGGAGATTCCATCTTATTATAGCTTTTCACATACTCCATTTTCGTTGGCTTCCAGAATTACGATGACAGTAGAGTAATTATTTGTAGATAATAGATAAATATTGAGCAGTACTTCAAGCAGTAAATCATTAAATTAAAAAAGAAATTCGAAGCATCGGAAGGTGCCATACTTTTTGATTGAACGAACCCGATAATCAACTCTTTGGGATATCCCGAATGAGCAACTACAACCACGATCACTGCTATAGAGCAGGCCATGGATCTTGCTACTGCCCAGTATAGGAATCCTTGCTGGTCAATATGTCTGATACAGTTGAAAGAAAGTTTGAACTCGCGCTATGAGCGGCTCGATTCCGGCTTCCTCTCAAGAACCTTGATGATATAGACATGGACTATCCTACAAGAGAAAGGATTCTGCAATATCTGAAGCTGTAATGGTAGCTGGAGAAGCGCTCATCTCATATTAGCATGCGTCACTACATCGATCCATCAAGATCTCGTGACAGCCCGTCATGTGATCCTCCTATGCTTCACATCCACAGTTTCCAAGATATTTATTGGCGTCTTGTAAAGTCGCCTTTCCGTTCACACTCGGCAGGAAAAACCTTGCTTGTTTTGGATCATGGTACTCGTCGAGAACTTTGATAGCACTCAGAAGCAAGGCTAAATTAGTTTAAGAAGCTATCTCTCTCTCTCTCTTTTCAGAACTTTTCAAAATACCCCCTCATAAATATTGATAAGTCCTTGGGCGCAAGTGATAAAATTCGTTGGAAGGAATCAATGAAGGTGGCATGTGAGATACAGGACGTGCCTGTTGTTATCTAGGAATAGCACAGAATTGTTTATGCATACCTGCATAAACGTTATGCTATGGCGCTTCATAAGGATGTTATTGTAGACTGCTGGACAAACAGGAATAGCCGCGCTATGATTGGTGGGATTAGTATGTTGTGAACCTGCAAGGGTGATAGGAGAGTAATTTAGGTGTGGTCCGAAGTACATCGAGTCGCGATCACACAACCATCTTCCGTCTGTACATCTTTCTATCTTCTAGCACATAATACAGTGCGAAGCATCTTTACTAGTTTCTATGATCAATTATCTACAAGCGCAGTATTTATAGACCATACTCCATTTACTTACAAGTAGCAGAGTCAGTATTGAACCCCTAGATGACCTCATTTCATGATAGTGCCTTTTATAGGTGATCAAAAGTCTGTAGCGCTCGCCTTCTTGGTCTCTCGGAACATTTCGAAGCTGTAGCTTTCCTTTGATTTAGTCCCAAATTCTGGGCGGGGGCGTTGATGCCAGATTAAAACAGTGGATATGGCAAATAGACTGCTGACACTTCAAAGAGAGAACTTTTCTCTTCATTGCAGTCTTAAACTTGATGTGACAGTCAAATACATCACATGATGTCTCCCGAAGGAATAATTAAGGCGAGTGTGGAGGAGTTGAGATCCAATGATCAATCTCGTGCTGTCCCTGTCAAAGTATCCGATAGCATGAGGGCGCTGTATCGAGATTCAGTCGCTTTTCCATGCCCCGAACCATCATCATAATCATATATGGAAAAGTTGGCTCTTGGAATCCTATACATCTCGGACCCCTGTGCATTCAACTGATCTAGATCTGAGGATCGCCACATGAGGAGCGAAAGGGATCATTCGGAAAGTTCTAGAATGGCTGGGATACATCAAGACTTAATCCGTGCCAAGCTAATTTTCTCTTCTCCCAAATCTCAAGGTTGATTCGTCTAGGATTCACGCTTCAAGATAAGCGTCGCCACAGTCGAATAAGGATGCCAATATTATCATCTAGTTCAGGAGATTCACGCCAAGCGAAGGAGCGGAGAGGATCGTCCTTCATCCGCGATAATAGTCATATCGAGGGATGATAGGATGCGACAAATTTTTTTCATGCCATGGGCCGGGTCTGAGAGGTGGTATGGCGCCTAGTTAAACCTGCCATGAGCGCGTGAGGCGCCGTGTCTGTTGGTACGTATCAGTCGGGAGGTGTATACTAGTATACGATATTGAACAGATAATTAACAAATACATTCTTACTATTCTTCTAGTATACTGTGGTTCGTACAACTACATGGTCGTTTAACTGATTATATAATATACCCTGGTACCTAGAGTATTTCTGCCAGCAACTATCTAACACATTGATCATCCAACTCAGACGCCATAGTTGCAACAGTGTCAAACTCATGATGTCTGTTGACTGAATTGCTAGCCAATATCTCGCTTGAGCACGAAAGGAACGGGGCTAGACTAGGACAACAACGTCACAAGTACAATTTGTGCTTCATCACACTCAACTAAGCGAGAGGATGGCAGGATGGTAGGATGCATCAATGTTTGGACTCATGAGGAGTCCTACAGGCCAGAGATCTAAACAACTCAGCACCTGCAATACTCGGCTTTGTAAAACCTCATCCATGGTAGAATCATGCATCTACCACCGAGCGATCAGTGCTTTTTTGCTCGAGATGAGCTTGGAAACTGACCTTTGTTCGCCATGATTGATCGACCGCGAGACGAATCCCAAATATTGAAGAACGAAGGTCGAGCACCTGTCAGCGGTGTCCAGTACGAGCCGGAGAAAGTAGTACTTTCTCTGAGTCAAAATTCAGTTATCTCTCAACGGCCAAATCGAAATTTTCGTGACCGAGATTCTTGTTAGACGGGGCGACTCTAGGCTGATTTTGGTCGGGAGTCTCGGATGATAGAGAGTTATCGACTACGCTAATCTTAATTTAACCCACTAATGAATTCCGATGAGATCATAACACCATCCGTAATAATCTCTTTCAACGCTACTTCTGGAGTACAATCATTGGAAGACGAGACTCTTGGGTTGTAGAGAAGGAACGTCAGATGAAGAAACCAAGGCCTGGGAGTGAAGATGAGAGAGATGCCGGGCCGTGAGAGCTTCGGAACAGGTTGAAATAGCGGACTCGAGATTGATCTGGTATGACCTAGAAGGTTGACGGAAGTAGTCAATCCTTCAAAATCTTTACAGCTCTCTGAAGCGCTGAGCAGTAGTGTTAAGGGACGGTACGCCAGCTTCTCGCAAACATATGTTGAAAATAATATTTACTTGCCATCTTAAGGGAAAATAATCTATATGGGATTTACCAGAGTTTAAAGACTACGCGTCGCATTCTGGACTTTACATAAGCAATTACATGATCCTAACTAAATTAGGAATGACGCCTGTTGGGAGCCGGATAAACTCCGATTCCAGGTAAATGAGGCAGCAGCCTGTAACCAGTAGCTCGACTTCACTGTTTTAATCTACTGGGCTATTTTGGGAGCGCTACACACTGGGTAGTCTTTATAGACTGAGCTCACCGGCACTTGGCTCTGTGTTCTAGTGTTGTGCACCGGCACGACGTTAATACAAAAATAAAGATTATACTTATATGCAGCTCATGTGGAGAAGAGAAACTTGTAAAGCACTTTTCGTATTGTAATTTGGGGCAGTACTTGTGTCAGCATCTGGTGGCACAAAATTTCACACCCAGCATATCTTGATCTTTCTTCTCTTCATTTTTCTCTAAACCATGTAATGTGTGTTTAGTCATGTAGCTTTGATACACGATCAGTGCTATGTATAAATGTTGGATGACTCTTTTTTATGCTAGAGACACCTATAATGTGAAGAGCTATGCCCGGATTGGGATTAGTCACTCGAGTCGCTCCGTCTAGGAATTTAAGCTGGAATAGAGCAGCGCTCCCAGAAATGCGAGGGGTGCACATAAGTAGAAAACCATGTGGGCACGTACTAGATGGGGAGTCTGATGCAGGAGAAAAAGGGAGATGGGGAGAGGTGTATTCTCAGGTGGCCGAGATGGGGGACAGTACTTGTCTCCGCAAAGGGCGTAAAAGATAGGATTAGATTGGATTCTATTATAGTCCCATCTGAGACTATGACTTTGGAGGACTTCTAGAATCTACCTGCAGAAACTTGCTATATTGAACTTTTTACAATGGCAGCCTCTGATTGAATTCTCCTAGACATTGAAAGAGTAAAAGACAATAGACGACGCGATAGAATATCTCCCCAAGGAAAAGTCATCAAATCCCATCAAGTCGTCGACTTTTAAGTACTTTTGAATTCTTTTAACATTCTTCACTTACTCTGGTTTTTATTTGCAAATACTGTTGGAAATCTAGACTTCGTATGTATGAAGGTTTAGATTTCTAGTTTGATCATCAAGATCAATTTACTTGTTTCTATTGCATACGATTAAGCTCAGCTAGAGGAAACGAGGTTCAGTAGTATCTGAAATGCAGTGGCTAGGAAATGATACCATGCGGTAATTGAGTGGCTGGTTGTAGCTAGATCACTGAGAGTTCGGGATCACTAAAGCCTCGGGAATCTGTATTTAAGGATTGGCTTATTTGTATATGTTAAACTAAGTTAACGGAGTATTATATATTATTAATTCATATTGAGAAGAGAGTTCGATATCACATACAACTATCAATAATTTCTTGTCCGAAATTGTACACTTGTTCTTCGAGATATTTCCTCCTCGAAATCCTTGACAATTTCTAACAAATACCACTATGAAGTTTGTTTGCTTTATTATACATTCGGCCCCCCTCCACAAGAAGCCACTACGGGAGTTTTTGAGGTTTGATTATCCAAGCATGTATTCGTCATCCATGCATACCAGCGCCGCGAGAAATGTGGATGTGTTTTGCCGGGTTTGAACCAGCCATCTACTGTCTCGAGTGGGATATGTGTCCAAGCTATGCTGACTCTACTTGGCAGACCGGCCATGACGATGTACCACAGCACCTTCCATCGTCGGCTTGTTTTTATAGTGTCAGCTGCACTCTCGCAAGCGAAGTCTTGGCACAAATAAAGCTCAATTTTTAAAAGCTCCTTGCCAAATTTCAATATTCCACGCCCGTCAAGACTGTATCTATCCTTCGCATCACCTTGTTAACTTGTCCTGAAGCCTCTCACGACAATCTCACAGAACTGTCTCCCAGATTTGCGCGCCACGCTTTGCTTCCTCTGTCGGGTATAAATATCGGCGTGGGCGTGTATTTGGCGGTCAACTGAGGCCAGAGAAGGTCGAAGAGTGGTGTGGTCATTGGAATGAGGATGTACTAGGTCGTACTTGTAGACTTGATGAGATTGAGGTAGGCGTCAAACTCGTTGGGAGCGGAAAAACGACGTGGTGGAGTAATTTTAAATTTTGCCTCGTGGGCCAACTTGTTTGATATCGCAAAATTTGACTGAACTTGGCTCTGGGAGAATATTTCACTCCCAGGTTCGTAGAGGACACCGCGTACAGGTGTTCAGTCTTGCCCTCCTCACAAGCTGATGGTGTATGCCAGGTTAGTGAAGAGATGACCGAGGTAGAGCAAGCTCTGGCCATAACAGGCTTAGTGATATGCAAGGCAATTGGTGTAAGGCAACGAGGATGTCAACAAGACAATAGAAACGCTTGGCAACCTTAGGGTGCGTGGGCGGGACAAATGCTCTTTGAAGGGCTCAGAGGCCGGGCTTATCCCGTCTTGTTATGATCCAAATCTACACAAGGAAGCAAGGGCTTCATATGCAAGACTCACTGATTAAATTACATGACTCTATTTATGCCAGCTCATATTAATGTATGACTCAAATGTGAATTGTGCCAATTTTCATGAGCTTAGGATCAAATAATGTCGATGCGCATTACACAAATACATCAGACGATCAATGAAAGGCAAGGCTGGACACCTGTGCGCGGTGTCCTCTACGAACCTGGGAGTAAAATATTCTCCCAGAGCCAAGTTCAGTCAAATTTTGCAATATCAAACAAGTTGGCCCATGAGGCAAAATTTAAAATTACTCCACCACGTCGTTTTTCCGCTCCCAACGAGTTTGACGCCTACCTCAATCTCATCAAGTCTACAAGTACGACCTAGTACATCCTCATTCCAATGACCACACCACTCTTCGACCTTCTCTGGCCTCAGTTGACCACCAAATACACGCCCACGCCGATATTTACACCCAACGGAAGAAGCAAAGCGTGGCGCACAAATGTGGGAGACAGTTCTGTGAGATTGTCGTGAGAGGCTTCAGGACAAGTTAACAAGGTGATGCGAAGGATAGATACAGTCTTGACGGGCGTGGAATATTGAAATTTGGCAAGGAGCTTTTAAAAATTGAGCTTTATTTGTGCCAAGACTTCGCTTGCGAGAGTGCAGGCGACACTATAAAAACAAGCTAACGATGGGTTGATTTAAAAAAAAAAAAAAAAAAAAAAAGCCAACGATGGAAGGTGTTATGATCTGCCTTCTAGTGGTGTTCTCTGGTATGGTTTGAATAGCCTGGGCACCTACTCCATTTGGGAAAGAGACATCTCAGATAACACATCGCGCGGAGAAAAGTCGAAAGATGACGGAGGCATGTCTGGATAACTCAGCGGTTTTGAGACGTTCCCCTGGGTGGGTATTCACGGATGAGGGTTGAATAGAATAGAATAGAATTAAATTTAAGTCCCTACTGAGTCTAAGACTATGAAGGACTACTAAAAGTAGACATTAAACCACCAAAATTCACTTGTTTTGATAAATACTGTTTTTTCAATCTTTTCCAATAGACAATGAGGGTTTAACCCTGGATGAGGGTTGACTTGGGGTGAAGAAAAAGCCGCCATAACTTCGCAGAGGTACTTGCGAATGAAATCTGGGGCATGAGTGATTTTTCTTTGCGTTGAATCATCTATTCTGTACCTTTCTTTGTTGTTGTGTCATAGCAAGATAGCTGCATATGCAATTAAAATCTGATGCAAAAAAAACTATTAACTTGTGCGAAGTCACCTGACTTTCATGTATATTGGATGATGTTGGGATATTGAGAAAGTATAGTCACGGGAGTAAGATAATGCAGGTAGTATTATGCGATATGTGAGGAATGTATGGATGTAGTACTATGGGTGTGTAGTGATAGAGGTGTTATGTACTAATGATGTGGACACCTTTCACTTGACCAAGTAGCTGACTAAGCAGCATTTCCTGACAGATGAGAGTCTGTGCTTTGAAGTAGGGCTGCGCACAAGTGAATCATAATATAGTATTCAAGTAGAAAATGATTAGAGAGAATTAGAGAACACATTAATTTGCAATACCAAACCTCAGATTACCAAAAATGCCTGAATCTCATGTCCTCAATTGTATAACATAAATTTAGTAAAATTCTTAACATATCCCGGATATTGATACCTCTTTGGACTCACTGGAATTCTAGGCAGTCACATGAAGGTCCTGACGCCTCTGGTGCGTATGGCCGTCCTTCTTCGTCCGAGTCATAAGTAGTGGTTTTTTCATGTTTACATGTTTCCCAATTACCGCCTTCATCACGAATTTGCACTTTAGTAATTTTATGGCTTGATGTTATTGTTGCGAAAGCTTCGCAACCTTTTCATTTAAAAATGTCAGTAGGTTAAAAGATAATTGTGGATCTTAGATTGACACACCAGTACTTCGAGGAACGAGAGGTAGAGAGACCAAATATCGTGATCCTCCAAATACAGATCTGGATTTCACCATTTTTGCCCCACTTCTGACTGCTTCAGCAATAGCCTCCTTTACAGCGCTTGACTCGAAATAATGTCTTTTGCAGTCATAACCCCAACCGGCTGCTGCCGGCTCCACGAGAAAAAGGGCAAGTGTTAATAACTTTGGAAGATAAAGCTTCATCGCGGCCTAGGTCGTAGAGTTTGATAAATGGCGAAAATTTTTCGACTGCTTGGACACTCTCAAGAAAATAAATTGATAAATATTTAAAAGACGGGTCCGCGATAGTTTAATGTGCAGGTGGAGGTGAAATCGCTATCTGAATATTCAAAAAAGGTGAAGATGGCGTCGTCTTTTCTCTAAGCGTTAAAAGTGTCGAGGCATGACCACTGTTTCTTTATACCTTTTTCGTTTTCAACACTAGCAGCCACAACAAAGTGTGGATTAACTTTCGTAGGCAATGAAGTGTAAAAATGTTCAGCCTGGGAATAAATAGAAATTCGATGCTAGCATAGTGACAAGGAAGTTTATACAACTAATAATATGCACCTCCAAGGAAAGAAGAATAATAACCATACTTACCGATGAAGGAATAAGAGTGGGGAAGATCGAACTGCCATCTAATTTGATCCAAATTAATTTTAAGTTGGTTCCATCACAAGCCTTCTCAGGGTTGAGGGAGATTCCATCTTATTATAGCTTTTCACATACTCCATTTTCGTTGGCTTCCAGAATTACGATGACAGTAGAGTAATTATTTGTAGATAATAGATAAATATTGAGCAGTACTTCAAGCAGTAAATCATTAAATTAAAAAAGAAATTCGAAGCATCGGAAGGTGCCATACTTTTTGATTGAACGAACCCGATAATCAACTCTTTGGGATATCCCGAATGAGCAACTACAACCACGATCACTGCTATAGAGCAGGCCATAGATCTTGCTACTGCGCAGTATGGGAATCCTTGCTGGTCGATATGTCTGATACAGTTGAAAGAAAGTTTGAACTCGCGCTATGAGCGGCTCGATTCCGGCTTCCTCTCAAGAACCTTGATGATATAGACATGGACTATCCTACAAGAGAAAGGATTCTGCAATATCTGAAGCTGTAATGGTAGCTGGAGAAGCGCTCATCTCATATTAGCATGCGTCACTACATCGATCCATCAAGATCTCGTGACAGCCCGTCATGTGATCCTCCTATGCTTCACATCCACAGTTTCCAAGATATTTATTGGCGTCTCGCAAAGCCCTCTTTCCGGGCAAGCTCGGCAGGAAGAACTTTTCTTGTTTTGGATCACGGTACACGCCGACAACTTTGATAGCAATTGGAAGCAAGGCTAGATTAGTTTGGGAAGTTCTCTCTCTTTTCAGAACTTTTCAAAACCCCCCTCACAAATATTGATAAGTCCTTGGGCGCAAGTCGTAAAAGTGTTCGAAATTTAGACTCTATGCGTCTGAAGTTTCCCTATGATTGGAACAACTAAGATTCTCACATATGACTCACAACCTAGATAATTGATACCTCTTTTACTGAGCATATTTGATGCTTGAGACTCGACTAGTGCATGGTATTGTCTGCTACATGTGTAGGCCTTCATCTACCGACTGCGACCCCATACTCATGTTGTATACTGTCGTGCGATTCATCATCATTGTTAGAGTATAGAACGAATGATAGATGGTATCTAATTTGGATTTGGTCTATCAAGCATACATATATATATATAAGCTGTCTAAGAATCACCAAGGCAGATAATCTAATCAATTCATTCAATCTATATTTTACTTCTCCATAATATATCACATATTCTCCCGATTCAAATTTTTATTATTCTATTCATAAATCGCGCCCATATTCCTTGAGCCGCCCTACTCATCGAGCCCATATCGATTTTCCAACAGAAAGTCGTTGGGAAGAATCGATGAAGGTGGCATGTGGGATGTGCTTTTGGTACGTGTTCAAGAGATCGTTGCGTTCGCCTACTTTGTTTTTCGGAAGATTTCGAAGTTGTAGCTTTCCCATGATTCAGTCCCAACTTCGGTATAGAAAAGCCTAGCATCCACTGATTTTCACGAAGTTCCCTAGGTATACAATACCCTTGAATAGTCTTTGTATCGGTGGCTGAAGTCGGAAGGTAATAGTGGGCCGCCTTCGTTATTATCTATGTCTCTGAATAAGGACTGGTGGGGGGCGTAGATGCTAGATTAAAACAATGGATATGGCAAATAGACTGCTGACACTTCAAAGAGAGAACTTTTCTCTTCATTGCAGTCTTAAACTTGATGTGACAGTCAAATACATCACATGATGTCTCCCGAAGGAATAATTAAGGCGAGTGTGGAGGAGTTGAGATCCAATGATCAATCTCGTGCTGTCCCTGTCAAAGTATCCGATAGCATGAGGGCGCTGTATCGAGATTCAGTCGCTTTTCCATGCCCCGAACCATCATCATAATCATATATGGAAAAGTTGGCTCTTGGAATCCTATACACCTCGGACCCCTGTGCATTCAACTGATCTAGATCTGAGGATCGCCACATGAGGAGCGAAAGGGATCATTCGGAAAGTTCTAGAATGGCTGGGATACATCAAGACTTAATCCGTGCCAAGCTAATTTTCTCTTCTCCCAAATCTCAAGGTTGATTCGTCTAGGATTCACGCTTCAAGATAAGCGTCGCCACAGTCGAATAAGGATGCCAATATTATCATCTAGTTCAGGAGATTCACGCCAAGCGAAGGAGCGGAGAGGATCGTCCTTCATCCGCGAGAATAGTCGTTGTCGAAGCATTATAGAAAACGATGCGGACTCCTTATAACAATACGATTCCGTACAACAAAATTTTCTAGTTGAAACTTTTTAATGGAGAACATTATAACATGATAATAGGTACGAATATATCTAATTACTTAGTCCACTTATTGGAAGCTTCGGGAAGATATTCTTTCCATTATGACTGGCCCTCACCACCTCTGGCAGGCATAAATTTCCGTAGACAACGTGGCACATTAAGTCATCTGACACCGTATTTCATCCTGGGCCGCTTCTTCTTTGTTTGGGGAAGCTGAGTGCCCCCAGTTTCTAGAGCAGTAAGCTCTGGCGTTCATTTCCAATTCGGGGCTAGTGTATTATTATCATTAGTTAAACGTTAAATACTAAACGAAACATACTAAATGCAAGATTTGTGAAATTCAAATTTCGCAAATTCCATTTTTTCCATCCCTCTCGATCTCGTCGCATACAGCCTTGAATTGTGATCAAGCTTGCGGCATTTTCACCTTGCCTCCTGTTCGTAAAAAGCGTCCAAAAGTTTTATTGGACAACATGAGAGTCTGCCCGAGGGCTCTCGTATTAAAGTTCTAGGGGGTATCTGGAATGATAGAAGTGAACGTTGACCGTCAAGTCAATACTGTACGAATCGTAAGATATTGGGGATTTAAGGATCAGAGATAAAAGGTTAGGATCAGTGAGGTTTTGGTTTTACTGAACTTATATTTCGGTAATTAAAAGTGTTAGTGTTTAATCTACATCTAATTGTCTATCTATGTTCTACCTCGCTTAGGTAGAAACATTGTGTTCTGATTACGTGATGGAATAACATTCACACCACCGAGATCATCACCAACCGAGACCTCACCAAAGCTGGTAGCGATCGAAGATGAGTAGTCTTCGTCTACTCCGCACTGCGTGCAGTTCGGTCTGGCATGTCTAGATTTCAACATCTTGCACAAACGCCAGGCCTTTTCCAGTTTTCAAACTGCGTGGAGATGAGCAAGGCCTCTATGAAAGGGAAGGAAAAAGCCCTTCCCATCATCAACGAACCCGATACATGGCGATTTCAGAAGATACCATGAAAGATTTGGCCACGAATTTGAAAACTGCAAATGCGTGTACGGAAGAGAGAAACGTCCTTGGCATTTTGCCGAATGCCGGATTGTTCTACAGCAATGGAGAAACTTGAAGCACGAACAATCACCGAGAGGACGAGAGATACTGGCAGAAAAGGGTTGAGAAAAATTTCTCCAGCTCTTAACAGTAACTAAGTGTTACGAGAGGCAGATACAACACCGGGAGGATTAAGTCCTGCCGAAATACAATTTTTTCAGGACAAAGAGTTGTGAGGAAGGAGGAAAGGCGCAGGGCGCTTAATTTTCTTGGAATTAATTCATCATTTATGTTTCGCGTATAGATTTGATAAGCAAACTATGTATATAGGTGTAGTTGTGGAAGGATGGCACCAGAGTGAATAGCTGTCCGCACGAGTATATCCAAAATGGGGTTATTTTGTGTCTAAAGAGAATAAACTTACGTGTTAGTGGGATCACTCGAAAGATGTCGTCTCGCTGCCGGCAAAGACGAATTCTTCACCTTCCAGTGGTGCCGGTGTAAAAGCTCAGTATGCTCTGCATATCTGGGATAGCCAAGAAGAATCACATCCAAATAAAAGTCGAGAGCAACCTCTTACACATCTCCATTTGACGGATTCTCGACAATGCCTTTCTTATCATTATCATCTAAGTCCTCAACCCATCTCTAACTATGCATCATCTCGCCTCAACGACCAATAAAGAAGTTGCTCCAATTGCATACAGGAGCTTGCCCCATTAATCTCCAGCCATCTCTCACTATATATTTACGATGTTATTTATACCCGCAAGGAGGAAATCAAGTCGAAAAATACAAAGCCTGGGTCTTGGCTTGTGGGGGACTATTGCTCTAATGGGACAAACAACTTGAGGAAGAACAGGCGGCTGAGATGTGGAGCGAGAGGGGGAACAGGTTTCTGAAGACCATGGTGGGACTGACATTTCCGAGGGATTTTCAACTTTTGAACGTTTTTGGGCGCCAAGAAAAATATTTCGGTTAATTTGCCTGGATGACTTCAATTGTCAATGAGTCAACGGCACTATTCAGCGCCCTGGACGGCACAAAAGAAGTTGGGCTAAGCTAATATACAGCAATCACGCTCTGTCAAGACTTTTCTGTCATTTCAGTATGACCTTCGGGTAGGAGTTGGAAGGAGGCTAGAAAGGCAGAGGGTGAATTCTCCGAGCTACCCAAAGTCTGCAGCGCCCAGCTGACCGGCCTCTTCGAGCGCTTCAGAAGGGTCACTATGTCTTCGGATTTAGTCATAATGTCAGTACTAGAAGAGCTCCGCACCCAGTGGCTTTTGCGATTTTTCCCGGCTGTCATACACCAGCAAATGGTCATCGTTTCGTTGGCTGGAGAGGGGAGATAATGGAGGGCAAAGGGCTCCTCTTAGTGTATGATCGAATGAGGAATTGTGAGGGGTGGTGCTGTTTGACGGGAGCTGTGTAGGGGGCATAGGAGGGGATATACTACTGGTATAGGTATGCTTGGCCTGTAGGCAGAGAGGACCTGCATGTCCTACATAGTCATAGACTCAGACAGGACAATAAAATGAATTAATAATAATAATAATAATAATAAAGAACGCCTGCACGCTAAGACACTTGCACGTGATGCACAATTACACAATTCTAGGATTGCGAATGTACCCGCGACCCTACGAACACTCGACGGTACTCGTAAAGTCGATGCTGAGTGTAGCTCAACCGAGATCCACTTTAGAGCCCCGAGTGGAGCCAATCTAGGTACGACTACGTGGGACATGCCGTCCTGGTGCTCCACATAGAAACTGGCACGCGATTTTTGCCCAGGATTACACCCCTCGTGCGGGCTTCCGCCTTTTCGACGAGTCTGGTATTGCTACTATTCACAATCCTCGTCGGAAAATTGAACAGTGCAAATGCTGTTTGGGCTTCCACGCCACTGGTGGTTACTCCCGCGCTCCAGCCTGCTGGAACTGCGGATCAAATATGCACTCGGAAGCCGAGTGCAAGGCCCTCACAAAGTGTCGCAACAGTGGGGGACCTCACCGATCGGATTTCCGGGACTGCCAAGCCAGACTCAGAAAATCCGGATCGATGACTAAGGAGTAGCTCGCATGAATTCGCCACCTCGAGCAAGGGGAATTCTCAAAGGTAGCACGAGCTCGAGCAGCAGCCAAAAGGGCCGAGGAGGCGATCATCGCCGCGGTGAAGGATGTCTCAATGACCGAGGCAACAGGTTTCGGAGCCCTGGAAGCTGAAGAAGAAGTTTGAGGGCACAGCAACCTCGGAGATATACCCATTCGGGACATCTACTAACTAATAGCAGGATACCGGCTGAATCATAGGAGCCCGCTAACCCATCTGTTGCTCTCAGCGGAGATTGAGTAGATTTTTCATTTAGAAGGTGTGACGGGCTAGTTAATGTGCGAGAAGTCAATTGCTGGGTCCAACGTGGAGGATTCTTTTTTCTTTTTTCTTTTTTCTTTTTTCTTTTTTCTTTTTTCTTTTTTCTTTTTTCTTTTTTCTTTTTTCTTTTTTCTTTTTTCTTTTTTCTTTTTTCTTTTTTCTTTTTTTCTTTTTTCTTTTTTCTTTTTTCTTTTTTCTTTTTTCTTTTTTCTTTTTTCTTTTTTCTTTTTTCTTTTTTCTTTTTTCTTTTTTCTTTTTTCTTTTTTCTTTTTTCTTTTTTCTTTTTTCTTTTTTTCTTTTTTCTTTTTTCTTTTTTCTTTTTTCTTTTTTCTTTTTTCTTTTTTCTTTTTTCTTTTTTCTTTTTTCTTTTTTCTTTTTTCTTTTTTCTTTTTTCTTTTTTCTTTTTTCTTTAATTAGCTGCACATTTGGCAGCAATTCACGATGTTGGAACGAGTTAGGATATAGGAAAATTACAGGGAGCCCTGTCGGCTTCACCGGTCTTGCACCTATAGTAGATATAGAGCTTTAACTTAGGACCATTTGATCTTATCAAAAAAATCAAACTTATTGGAATCTTCACGCCTCCCGCACATCAATCGTGAAATATTTCTATGTCATATATCATATAAACTAGTTATCTAATGCACCCTGACCTCTATTAAGCTCTGCCTGATGCTGGAGGCTTCTTTTAATGCGCAAGAGTGTCATGAGCTCCACGGAGTCAGAATCTGGCAGATAATCCTTGAAGCTGAGCAGGCGCTTAAGGCCATTTAGTGCTTGATTAATTGTATCAGGCGGCTCAGCTGCCTCCTCATCCTCGTGCTCCTCCTGATCCTCCTGCTGTGACATAGTACGTACAGCAATGATATCCATAAGCGTGACTATTGTGATGTAACTGTCATAGTTGGTATGAGTGCTCCCATGTCCGAAGTACAAGTGCTAGTATGCAATACAGGGATTAAGTAGTCCCAGCACGACTTATTACTATCGGCGCTTAGAACTGAGTGTTACTAGCACAACGCAGTGCAGAATATATTACTCCGGTTACGTGACAATGGGCTTTGTTATGGGTGTAGATAATGTACATATATATCAGTCCTATCTAAGGGGCATAGTGTTATGGCTCAGTATGACTGCTACTCAGTATAATGACTTGTAGTTGTGGCTATACCACTGTGCTATAAACACTGGCCCGAACTGTGGTGGCCTTATCATATCAGGCGCCGACATTTAGTTGAGTCACGCTAGGCTATACAGTTGTACTTAGTTAGGTGTAAGATGTAGCTTTATTTCTGTAGTTTTGCAATCTGTATTATTAGTCCACAAGCTATTCTTGTCCCTGTCCGTTCTGATATACTCTCGTGCGACATCGGCCAGTTCCCAATCTCGAAGACGGCTATCTCTTCACATACCAGCCGTAACACATAGACCATTATTGAATTATTATCTCTCAACTAGTCTCACATTCTCCGTGACCGATTATCTCTTTCTGCTCATTCGCCGTTATCCCTAGCTTATACACTATTCTATATCTGCTCATAACCTAGTCACAACAGTGACCTCCTCTTCATCTACCTCTTAATTTGCCTCGTCGTGTCTACAATCTTAGTCGCCATTTAAGAATATATTTGCATGAGGTGTATCCAGACCTTTACCAGGCCTAATAAGTCGTGTGGAGAGGTGCATGACATAATTAGAAACAAACTAGGAAACAGTAATCTATGCTTTGATGTTTTGGCACTTGATTAAATTTATTTATTTACAATATTTAACCTCGTGCCTTTACCCGGAGTCAACAATGTGGACAATGTGGGAGAACCCATGAGACATCAAAGTGCCAGGCCAAGATGTCAAAGTGCTCGAATTGCGTGGGACCTCATCATTAAAATGATGGTAGCTGCATGGCTCGGCCAATGTCACGGTTCGAGGTATAGATGCTGGGGCGATCAAATATACGAAGGTTGTTTATTATTTTCTCTATGGCTATCTATGTACGTCCAACTTCAACTATTTATTCGCTTACTATTCTATCTAGAATATTCTTGACTAATACCAGTTTCTAGTATTTTCCCCTGAGGCTGGTTCGCAGTCTTACTACTAGTTGCTAGAAATTTCTAGTGATGTCCAGATTAATCTATGATAGAATAGTGGTTTCGTAAAGTTGTGAAGCACGTGATTAACATCATGTGCCACAGGGTAATTACCGGCTCACTAGCCGTTACAATTCCCCTCCTCCTCCATGCATTACGCAAATGCGTGTAGCTGATTTCAGTTTGAAAGAAACACTCCAAAGTTGTGGCCCAGATAATTTTGTTAGAATTTTTTTTTTTTTTTTTTTTTCATTTTGCTTTATCCCCGTGGCTGCGGAATCTGTTACTCCGGTTCCGACGTCTGCGAAGGGTCCCTGGTTCGGCTGGTCCAACAAACGCTCCGACACTATCTTCTGGCGGACCGTCATTTGTCGCAATCGGTCCATATTTTGCTTCGAAATCATCAAGGGCTTTGGCTTCCTCGATAAATTCCACCGGCTCCCATGTCGGATTTGCTTCGCTTACCCACTTTACTAGTGCTTGTCGATATTTTCCACGGCCACGACGAACAGTTCTCGCACGTAGAATTGACTCCACCTCGTATTCGGGCTGCTCCAAGTCATCTATTATGGGGGGGTTTTGAGCATCATCTCTAAATTGACTTGGAAATGGATCTGAGCCGGCTCGCTTTACTAATTCCACATGGAATCGTTTATGGATATTTCCCGGCACGTTTAGCTCAACTGTAAGTGCATCAGGGACAGCAGTCACTTCATATTTTGCATGTTGCCATGCTAACTTCTTCGATAGTTGGGGAGTTTTTATATGACGTAGATCCAACCAGACCTTATCTCCAACTCGGAATTTTTCGGGCTGTCGGCGTATTAAGTTTCCATTGGCTTCATAACGTTGCTGCGCAGACGCCATTGCTGCTTGAGCAAAATCTTGGGCGTCCTTTAGTCTTTGTACAAATTTCATTGCTGAGAGCCGACCCGGATGTCTCGACTTTTCACAGGTAGTCGGCGTTGGTTGTGTTACAGGGTCCAAGTCGTAACCATGCTTTAAGAAAAAGGGGCTCATTCCTCCAAGTGATGAATTTGGGCGGGCATTGAGTGCTAGCTGTGCCATTGGCAACAAATCCATCCAGTCATTTTGTGAGTAGCAAGAGAATGATCGTAAGTACTTGTATATTTCCTAGTTAGCCCGCTCACTGGCATTTGACTGAGGGTGATACGCCGTTGTCAGTCGCTGCGAAATCTTTGTTAACTCACAGAATGCCTTCCAAAAATGGCTTACCCAGTCGCTGCCGCGGTAACTAGTTAGGTATCTAGGAAATCCGTGGTAGCGATAGTATCGGTCAACAAACACTTTGGCACATTCTTCTGACGTCATTGAGTTTGTACCAAACATGAAAACTTCCTTCGACAAACGATCAGTTATTACCATAATATTGGTACACCCATTTGACGGGGGCAGATCAGTGACGAAGTCAATCGTAAGTTCACAGCCAACCCTTTCTGGAATTGGTAACGACCGAAGAAACCCAGCTTTTGCTTCCCTCCAAACAGTTGAGCGTCCACAAACGTCACAATTCCGAACAAACCGACGCACCGATTCCCTCATTTTGGGCCAAAACCATCTCCGTAGTAGGATACCTACCATTGTGTCTCTCCCTGGATGTCCTGCAAGATGGCTATCGTGTGTCTGCTGTAAAATAGCTGTTCGAAGTGGCTCGTGATCTGGCACCCAAATTCTATTTTCACGACCTCTCAGCACTCTATCTGCAGCCACTGTACATTCAGCGATATTAGCTCTATACTTTAAGGCGATATCTGGAGGAAAGCATCTTTCACCCGCTTGTACAGCATTTCGAGCTCGCTTCCAGTCGTTATCTATTTCAATACCCTTCGCCCATAGAGCTTGTAGCTCATCGCTCTCAAAAAGAATTGCTTCAGCGGCTGGGTCCATGGTTTGGTTTGTGTTACGGTTAGTTTTTCTGGTATTGACAGGGTGGATAGAAACTGTTGGCAATAACTGTATAACCCTTCCGGCATTTCTTTCATCGTCGAGACCTGTGGGCTTATCTTGTTCTCGCCTTGACAATGCATCCGGTCGCTCGCTAGCAGCTCCTGCTCGCCACTGAATGTTAAAATTAAACTGTTGCAAGGTATCGTTATACCTAGCCTGTCGTTCGTTGAGAAGCTTTTTTGAAGCAAAGTAATTGAGATTTTTATGATCACTAAGTATAGTGAAGGGTCTTGCCACTGATTTTAATTCAGCCTGCCACTCCTTGAGACATTCAATAATTGCAAGCATTTCTTTGTCATGAATAGGGTAATTGTACTCGGCGCCTGACAATCTTCTTGAAAAATATGCAACTGGTCGTAATTTATTCAGATCGTCTAATTGTGATAAGCAACCACCCAGTGCATAGCCAGAACAGTCTGCTTCTAAAACAGTATCACGATCTGGGTCCCATTGAGCTAAGACAGGTGATGTTGCAAAAATTCTCTTTAATTGCTCGAATGCTGAATTTTGTTTCTCACCCCAATTCCATGATGAATTCTTCTTGGTCAAATCTATTAACGGGGCAGCGATGTCAGAAAACTTATTTATAAAACATCGATAAAAGTTAGCAAATCCTAGGAATGATCTAACACCTTTGACGGAGGTAGGCGCCTTCCATTCCAGTATGGCTTTCACTTTGTCCGGGTCTGTCGAAACATTCTCACCTGCCTTGATGATAAATCCAAGATATTTAACTTCCTGACAAAGGAATTCACATTTATCAATATCAAGGTATAGTCCTGCACTTTTGAGTTTCGATAATATGCTTCTGACTACCTTCCAATGTTCCTCCTCACTCCCTGATGTATACGCCAGAACGTCGTCCATGTAGGCTGTGGCATCAATGTCAAGGTGCTCGCGCAATTGCTCATTAATATATCTTTGAAACGTTGCTGGTGCGTTGGAAAGACCGAAAGGCGTTACCATCCACTCGAAGAGACCAAACCGACAGCGGAATGCCGTCATCCATTCACTGCCCTCCTTGATACGTATTCTATGGAAAGCTGATTTTACGTCAAGTTTGGTAAACCATCTTGCTTTAGATAACTGACGTAGCGTTTCTTTGAATAACGGAAGTGGATATCGATCAGGCACCGTTATCGCATTTAGTCCCCTGTAATCTACGCAGAATCTAAGGCCTCCGTTTGGCTTCTTTGCAAAAAGTACCGGTGCCGCTGCTGCTGACTTGCTGGGTCGAATCCAACCCTTTTCCAGGAGGTCGGTCAGGGTTTTCCTCAAAACAAGCAACTCTTCTCTTGACATACTGTAAAGTGGTCCCCATGGTGGTGACAGAGGTTTCCCATTTTCTTTCTTTAACTCTATAGAATGGTCAAGTGCCCCGCGCGAAGATGGTAAGTCTTTTGCCCCTGTGTCATCTGCAAATAAATGAGCAAAATCCTTGACTTGGTCGGGTAGGCGATTCCGCGCTATTTCTAACGAAACACCCGGTTTTCCACGTAATGCTTTACTTATATCTTCGAGCGATGCCTTGCAAACTGGGACAGTCTGGACCATTAACGCCATAGTTTTGATTGGAACATTCTTTGGCCGAGCCACATTTCTCAAATCTTGTCGCCATCGCTCGACGCTGCATACAGATCCACCATACTTGCGAAGCTCCAATCGCTGCTCTTTAGAATGAATTACAGCATCTTGTTCTTCGAGCCATTTTTTCCCTAATATCAACTGATGTGTGCTCTGAGGGACAATGTAGAGCCACAGTTTTGGGGTGATATATCCATCAAGATCTAGTGATATGTACGTAATTTTATCCACAGTTGGCTTGTTTGTAGATGAATTATCTGCAGTTTCTAGTAGTCTTGGTGTAATCGGAATGCGCGGCAGTCGCAGTTTTTCAGCTAATGCTTCATCAATAATTCCAAAACACAAGCAACCATTGTCTACTAATGCTTGTACCATTTTTGTATCATTTAATAATGCATTTAAAAGAAAAGGTTTTGTATTCATGCTCGCTTCAAAACTGCTGACTGTTTCTGGCTCCTGAGCGCGACTATGTTCAGGAGCCTTTAGTTTTCCGATTCCACTTCCACTTCCTCCACATAGTACATTGATGGGTCTATTTCCGGCAATGACGTAGATGTAACCCTGACTGAATTACCTCTAGGCTTTAAAGCCGGCAATAGAGGACACTTTCTGGTTATACACCCTTTCCGCTCACATCTAAAGCAACGGCCTTCTTGTCTCAATATTTCTAATTGAGATTTAGTTTTCCACATTGCTCGCCGGCGTTCATCTTTTACCACACCCATTGCGTTAACACCGCCCATAACAGTGTCCCCTGACTTATCCACCGCCCCGTCCTTTCCGAGGTTACTGAATCGACTATCGAAATTATCTGATATTTGATTATGCGGTAACCAATTGATTCCGTTATTTCCGATAGTGCGTCCCTTATCTCGATTTCCATGCCATAGATTCGCATCAGGGTATGTGTAATCCCGTCTTCCATAGAATCGACTCTCAGCTATCTCAAACTGCTGTGCAACCCTGTTCACTATATTCACCCATTCATTGAAATCATCGTCAGGCAACATGTGATTTGAGGCTAGCGCCATAGTCAACTTTTTGTTTAAAGCATTCTGGAGCAGGGAGATTTTGTTGTCATCTGGCCAAAAATCTCCTCGGGCCTCAGTCAATTTGTTCGACCAAGATGCTAGAAAGTCCGACCAGTGTTGTTTATCCTCCATTTTCATAGACTGTAGCTCTGTTTTAGCACGAGAAATTCTTGTCGAATCTAGAAAAAGCCTGTCGAGGAATTCAATGAAATCTTCGGGATCTCTGGTATTCCGAACTCCGCCAGCTTCGTAGAACGAGCTGGCCTTTGTTCTTGCCGTGCCCTTCAGTGCGTTATAGATCATCAGGAAAGCTCGAGAATTGTCGTATCCGAAAAGATTCCAGTCCATACGGAAAGTATCCAAGACAGCAGCACGCCATGCTGGGTATTCAGCTCTAATTCCAATGAATTCCGGAAGCTTTGTCGGCTTTAGACTGGTGTGCTCGCTTGGTGGTGGATCCTTCTCAATGATAAATCTTTTAGTAGACGTAGGTTTACAAGATTGCTTTTCGAGCAATTTTTTAAACTGATGCTGAAGTTCGCGGAATTCCTCGATAGGTACCATCTGGTGGCGTCCCCCGGTTACCGATGATGTCATTATTATTGAGATTTATTACTGAATGACTACAACTCACTGCGGTTCCGAGTTACTGTGACTGACTACGATTCTGAATTTCTGCGACTGACTGCGGTTCTGAATTACTGCGACTGACTGCGGTTCTGAATGCCTGAATGAGAGAAAATAATATGTCACGGTTCGAGATATAGATGCTGGGGCGATCAAATATACGAAGGTTGTTTATTATTTTCTCTATGGCTATCTATGTACGTCCAACTTCAACTATTTATTCGCTTACTATTCTATCTAGAATATTCTTGACTAATACCAGTTTCTAGTATTTTCCCCTGAGGCTGGTTCGCAGTCTTACTACTAGTTGCTAGAAATTTCTAGTGATGTCCAGATTAATCTATGATAGAATAGTGGTTTCGTAAAGTTGTGAAGCACGTGATTAACATCATGTGCCACAGGGTAATTACCGGCTCACTAGCCATTACAGCCAAGACGACAAAACGGAAGTATTCTGTCCCGTACCCCCGCAGAACTTCACATCACCAAAGAACGCGGACACTGTGATTATCACATTGCTCCAGCGTACTTGGAAAGGAAGGGCAAGGCGGCTGAAACCGTCATTTCCCAGGACTCAATAATGTTGTGTTAACGTTAGGAAACTCCTTAACAAAAGCACTAAAAGACATGTTGAGCGGATTGGTTGGCAAAAGCTTGTGGCTGTTAGGCGCAGATTATATCACTTGGTGAAGCGAGTGATAAAGTAAAGAAGTCTGTAAATCTGTTGTGGAGAGTTGTTAATTACTCCCACTAGGACACAGAGTGCTATATAAACTATATTTTGTAATAATAAAATCTAGTGGTTGGTATTTACGTCAAAGCGCATTAATACTAACCTCACCATTAATGGGAGATTAGTGACGTGTCTTCTACACATCCCTGTCTTTACCATAATTGGAAGCACCAATTTCAACACCCCTTCTCACTTTGTACCAAAAATTTTTGTGCACAAGAGGTTCAGTCTCGGTCTTGGTAGGCCTTTTGTACAAATATCTGCAAGATTTTCACTTGAAGGAATGTGTAGTAAAGTTAGCGAACCGTCATCAATTCTTTCTCTAGTGAAATGGTAAGTTATCCACATTGAACGTGTTGTTGATATTGTATATGTATGTCTGTTATCACAGACATTGGAAACAATTCATGAGATTGCTTAATGAAATGCTAGTATTGATTCCGATATAATATTGTAGAAGACTTGTCCCAGCTATCAAAGGGCTACAACGTCTTTATCTATCTACAGGTAAATTCCCCATATTCCAACCACGCTAGCCATACAGGACGTAGCATATAAAACTTGATTTGTATCATCAGTTTAGGGCTGAGGTTTACTGTGCATATGCTACTCGAGTCGCATGTCTGACTACTATGCGACATGCTTAGGTATCAATCTAACAACCCACACCAAAACCGAAACTACTCATAACCCTGATGATGACCCCATGAATAATTGGAACAGTAGCCTGCAACATAGCACAATTAGGCTAGACATCGTTGACCAGGACCTAATCCGAACAGTCAGCGATATCAATGTGCTTTGAAGCGTCATTGATTTTATGATTGTGAGCGAGATCAATAGCGGAGTTATTGTCTGTTGAAAGAGACGAGGGTATATTTTTGTTCACTAGTTGATGAAGCCCACTTGTCATCCAAAGGAATTGTCTAGCTGCAAGTGATAGTGCCATATACTCAGCTTCACAAGTGGAGTGAGCGACGGTACGTTGTTTGCGAGACTTCCAGGCGACTGTGGATCCTCCTAGTTGGAACAAATAACCCGAGAAGCTCCTTCGATTATCTAGACAATTTCCGTACGATGCATCACAGTATCCGTTGAGTATCAAGGGAGATTTGAACTCATATGTAAGTTTTAAATCTCTTGTTCCTTTGATGTATCGCAAGACCCGCTTGACCGCACTTAGATGAATGATTGATGGATCCGAACTGAATTGTGAGAGATGTGAGATTGCATTTGCAAGGTCAGGCCTTGTTGCAGACACGACATACATTATAGATACGACTATTTGCTGATACAGCGTTGCGTTAGCCCTAGGTTCTCCATTTGTCGCTGCCATCAGTCGTTGGTTACACTCGATAGGCGTGGAGACCGAATTCCAGTCCTGCATAGAAAATCGATTCAGGACTCTATCTATGTATGCGGTTTGCGACAAGCTGATTCCAGCATTACAGTACTCAATTTGAATTCCAAGTAGCCAGTGAAGTGTTCCCATATCTTTGACCTTGAATTCGGCTTTAAGCGGGTTAAAAGTTTCACTCAATGGCGAATCTTGTTCTCCAAATAGTACAATATCATCCACATATACCGCTAAGTATAATTCTCCTGTATTGTGGATAAAGACACAGGGATCAAAGAGTGACGAAGAAAACCCGAGGGGAATGATAAATTCAGCCAACCTGAAAAACCATTGCTGTGGTGATTGCTTCAATCCGTATATACACCTATTAAGTTTTGCAACATGGCCCTCTTGCCTGTACCCTTCAGAAAGTTCCATATAGATTTCTTCATTCAAGATCCCATATAAAAATGCGGTTTTTATGTCAAGTTGTCTTGGTCTCCAATTTTTCGAGGCAGAAATCGCTAAGAGTATTCTTAAAGAATCAAATCGCACGACTGGAGCGAAAGTTTCATCGTAATCTAGTCCTTGGATCTGTGAGAATCCTTTTGCAACGTAACGTGCTTTATATCTTTCGATTTCCCCATATGCATCTTTTTTAATTTTGCATACCCATTTGCCACCAACAACTTTGCGACCTGCAGGACGAGGAACAACGTTCCAGACATCATTTTCTTTGAGGGATGACATCTCTTCTTCAAATGCTATTTTCCAGTCTTCCCAGTTTGCTGGTGCCTTAGCACCATTGTACGTTTTGGGTTCTGATATATCAATGACATTTAAAAGTGCTAATTCTTGTCCCTCATCACCACTATTGTTACCATTCGAACTTTGCAATGCGGGTTGATGGAGATCACGAGAAGTTTTCCACCACTCCCCCGTTATCGTATCTTCATAAGTTCGAGGAAGTTAAGTGCGTTTAGGTCTGGAATTGACATTGTTATTATGATCTTGATTAAAATGATTTTGAGAAGATGTTGAAGCAGAAGTTGAGGCAGATGGTTGAGGTTCGAGTTGAATATAAGTTGGTACTGATGACTCTTGCGATGGTTCTGACTGAGACAGATAACTAGGATCTTGATTATGAGAGAGATCTTGAATGTTATGTCCTTCACCAACATTAGAGGAATTTTTCCAATTGTTTAACAATATTGTTGATGTTATTGGAGTTTGTTGATGAATCTTGTGTGGAGACAAGGTTGATGTTAGATCAGCGACAGGTTGATCACCCTAGTAGGGGATAAACTTTACATCAGCCAATATAACTATCTGTTTCCTTGCAGGAACAAAAATTCGATATTGATGATCAGTTTTGGTGTATCCAACAACTAAACCTTTCTCAGCATTTGGTAGAAGTTTGCATCCTGATGGTTGCTTAGCCATGGGAATATGCACATAAAATTCTTGACCAAATGGATGAAGGTGTAGAATGGATGGTTTTCTCGCGTGGAAAGCTTCATGTGGCGCCTGTCCATTAACAGCACTATGTGTCTGACGATTTTTAGTGTAGATGAAGGATTTTGCTGCTTCAGCCCATAACCGCTTATCTTTAATTGATGCGAGAATTGCACGAACTCCTTCGATAACAGATCGATTTAGCCTTTCGGCTACTCCGTTTGATTCGGGAGAATAGGGAGGCGTCAGATGATGACTTATACCCTTCTGAACCAGAAAATCGGAGAGCGTTGCATTGATATACTCACCGCCGTTGTCTGTTCTGAGTGACTTAACTTGACAATTGTATTGCGTTTCTAATGCCTTAACAAAATTGATAATAGCCTGAGCCGCCTCTGATTTTTGTTTAAGGAATTGAATCGTGGTACAGCGTATCGCGTCATCAAAAAAACTTATGTAGTATAGTGCATTGCCATACGACAGAATAGGAAACGGTCCGGCAAGATCTGAGTGAATGTATTCGCCTTTCGATGTTGATCGTGCAGCTGATGAGGCTGGCTTGTTGTGTACGGATTTAGATGACATGCAGGAATCACAGTGAAAGTTCTTTGGGCAATTTGGAATTACACCTGAGTTCTGGATGAGCTTCTCTGTCTTGGTTATCGTCGAAGGAGATGCATGACTGAGGGCTTTATGCCAGAATTCATAGGTGGAGCAAGCTACTTCATTTTTACGTTTGACTTCCCTGATCACTGGCAAGGCACTGTCGTAATGAGCTTCCAACCAGATTTAATTATTTTTATATATAATCATCACTTTGCCATTTTCATGGAGTAAGTATCCCTTGGATCTAGCTTTCTTCCAAGAAAATAGCAGTAAAGTTAAGTTTGGCACATATAATATATCATTAACCTTGAAATTTGACACAGTTCCATCTGATATCTCACAGTGTAACAACACACTGCCTTTCCCTTCGATTGACATTCTCTCATTTGAACTTGACATCACATAACCGGAGCAAGGCACGAGTTGTTCGAATCGCTCTGGGTAAGGACACATGTGGGCAGTTGCGCAAGTATCAAGGTAAAATAGATGACTAACCCGATCAATGCCCGTAACGGTTATATTTGCCCGTTATAAGGTTATTTCAGATTGTGTCGAATTCGGTTGGGACAATTTCTCTTTAAGTCTAGGGCAAGAGTTATAAACATGCCCATTATACTCGGTCGGAAAACGTTTCTTGCAGAAGGAACATTCGTTCAACCAGGGGCATTTGGAACGCTTGGATATCCTTCCAGGTTTTCTTGGCTTGAGAGTGTTATTGTCTGCTTTTCCAACTTGCGTGATGAGGGCTGTTGGAGGAGGTGCAGTGCAATCTAGATCAAGAAGACGTTGTTTAACTACGGCATAGGTACAATTGTCCTTAGTTGTCAAGTTATCAACTACATCCTTATGATGTTCACAGAACGAACTCAATAAGTAACTCCTCTTAACTTCATCATCATCAAGAAAGTCGGTTAGCTTTTGGCGGTTCGAGTTTGAAGATTCTCGGACTAACGATGTTAACCAATCATACTCCGTCTCAAATTAGTCGATTACCGAACTAACAGTGCGACTTGGATGGTATGCATTTGCAAGGAGCGCAACCGATCTAAGTTGGTGGATCAATGTAAAAGAGCTGTTCTGGTGGTACTGCTCTTTCAAATACTTCCACATCAAGTGAGGGTCTTTGAGTTTTAAGATCTTGCCAAGGATCTTTGAACCAACGACCTGAATATATATTTACAGCAATACTCGAAAGTTGGCTGTATGCTCTTTTTTCTTCAGGCGAAGCGTCTTTGTCCGGCTTTTTGCCGTCGACGACAATTTCGTTGAGTCCCTGCCCTTCGAATACTGCAGTCATTATAATGGCCCACAACTCATAGGTTTCAGGACCAGTGAGGTGGGTTACATTGGTTAATGACATTGCGCCTAAGTAGTTGGTTCCGAGTCTCGAAGCGAAGAAGCCGGTTTTCGAAGACGAGGATTCCATTTCTGTTGAGCGCTTAAAAGACTTCTTTCGAGATGAGGATGCTTAATAGTGATGGAATCTTTTTGCTTTTAGGGGCACCGGGTCATAACCTGTTGAGCGGATTGGTTTGCAAAAGCTTGTGGCTGTTAGGCACAGATTATATCACTTGGTGAAGCGAGTGATAAAGTAAAGAAGTCTGTAAATCTGTTGTGGAGAGTTGTTAATTACTCCCACTAGGACACAGAGTGCTATATAAACTATATTTTGTAATAATAAAATCTAGTGGTTGGTATTTACGTCAAAGCGCATTAATACTAACCTCACCATTAATGGGAGATTAGTGATGTGTATTCTACACATCCCAGTCTTTACCATAATTGGAAGCACCAATTTCAACAGTAAGCTCTTGGTACCCTAGTAGCGGTGATTCCCTAAGTCCGTATAATGAAAGGAGAACCTCTAGAATCTCTCCCCGTGCATGGGAGATACGGTCGGGTGTCTCGACATAAAGCTTGCGGTTAAATTTAGCATTGAGGAATGCAGTAGGAACATCATACTACTTTAGTTCTAAATCAAAATAATTTGCTACAATAATAATTGCACGAAAATTTCGAATTGCAAGCATGGCAGCATAAGTATTTTCCCAGGGCTCTTGCAAGTCTCATGGAACGACGAGTCGCGCTTTAAATGATGCAAGAAAGCCATCTCCACCGGTTTTATAGAAGAAAACTGTTGTGGTTATGAGGTGTGAGGTATATGGCAATTATGTCTCTGCTGTCTGTCGGTGGATTTACACGGGCTCATGTGCAATGGTGAGTCGCGGAGATGGCGCGCTCACGCTGGGTGATGGCACGATGGACACTGAGTGCGTATCACTGTGGCCAAATGGGTGTCAGTAGGTATCAAATGTGAACTCTTACTGACAATGGTGATCTATGAAGGTGATGCTAGATGTGCATCCCGACGATTGATAATATCATCTAATGGATGATGTGAAGTATGATATTATTTTGGATAGATTAATTCACTAAACTCGGCAGGTGAAGAGATTGTAGAGTACATGAACAGCGTCTGTGCACCAGCCTGTATTTTCCACCCTTTCCTAATCCAGCAGCCCATCCTCTGTTACCCTGTCTCCTAACAAGTCAACCGAGCCAGCACAACAGGTTGAAAGGCACGACTATAAATGTCTTCATCACAGAAGGACAGCACAAGTCTCCTCCGACCCAAAAACGTGGAAAGAGGCAATGAAATGCGCAGAAACTGCTCAATGAAAGATTTTTCGACTTATATATGTTTGGACAAAAGGCATAAAATAATTATGGATTGTCGTATGTCAATATGCGTAAATATACGTTGAGTATTGCAAAGAAAATATAATAAGTGTAGATGTAGATGTGTATGAAAGATGATTTATTATATTAAATGATATGCTTTCTGCGTAGAACCTACTTGTCCTCACTTCCCGTCCAGGTCACTTATAAACTATCTATCCTAGGTATCCATACGCCATCCATCCACTAAGCAACACATCAAGACTTAATTGTCAAGTTAGATCTAGTTACAGTCTTGTTTACAAAATGTTACGTTGATGTTCTCGATGGTAGTGTTTTCCTATGCCAAACATGTTCCATGCATCTACACCCCTGAGATATGTAAGTGCTAAGCATGCATTGATATAACAGTTTGACACACATGTATAAAACTCAACCTCTCACACTTTGAATCATAGACATTTTGATTATACCCCAAGTAGAAACAGTAGCCTGGAATCTATCCGAGAATCTCTGCATATTACTAACCCTGGTCTAATCCAGACAAACATAGCAGCAAATGAAGAATCTGGGCCCCAAAGGAAATAGGCGCCATCAAAATAATCAGTTGCAACCAACTCCCGAGAGGACGCAAACCTATGAAATGCAAATGGGTCTTTAAGAAAAAGTTTCGAGCAGACAGTAGCATAGAAAGATGGAAAGCGCGATGCACTGCAAAGTGTTTCACTCAGCGACAGGGCATAGATTACCATGAAACATTTGCACCAACTCCACGTCCAGAAATAGGCAGAATAATGCTTGTGCTCGCCCACCAACTCAGATGGTACCGAGGATAGGGAGATGTTCCAACGGCTTTTCTCAATCCTGATCTTGATATTGACCTCTACATGGAAATGCCACAAGGTTTTGAGAAGGAGGGATGCATAATACACCTCCAATTGGGGCTTTATTGTCATGGCCAGGCATCCTTGAAGAGGTTTCAAGGGGAAGGTTCTTAGGAAAAAGTGATAGGAGAAAGTTTTGAGGAAGGTTTTGGGAAAAGGTTTACCAAGAAGGTTTCCGAGAAAACTCCTACAGTTAGAGATGGAGGGGCTGGCGTCATGACGGCATTTGTCATAGTCTTAGTTGAGTTCAAGTACTGTCTCGAGTTAGACTTAAGGAAGCTGGAGCTGCCACATAGTAGCTCTCCAGCTTCTCAATCTTTCATTCTTTTGATCTTTGATCTTGCAATCTAGATTTACATAATGTTATAATCTTATATTATCACAATCCGATATTCTCAGTCTTTCGTTATTTGTTACATTCTTCGTACTTCTGTTCACCCTGAGTTATCATTCTTGATCGCCTGCTCGTCAACTCGACTTCTTGACTTCGTGTCTTAAGACTATTCAGTAGTTCCACAACCTTAGACTACCTGGCACCTCGCCAATCGAATCATATCTAAGTATCCTTCGTTAGCAACTGTAACCCTAACAGTTATTAATACCTTAGCTTCGGCATACGGCGATCCCCAGTATCCTTAGCGCACGCCCTAACATTTATGGCTTAAAAAAGGCCGCTGCTTTATGGTACAATGATGCAAAGGCCACACTTGCAGAACATGGTTTACATCCCACCACCTCGGACGTCTGTCTATACATCGACTCTCACAAAGATCTATTTGTGGTGATGCATGTGGACGACTTCCAGGTCATAGGGCCAGACTTAGGCGAGATAGAAAATTTAATGCAAGCCATGCACAAAAAGTACAGACTAAAAACAGTGAACACAGATCTTTTGCTGGGCATTCATATCAGTTACCCAGAGAAGGGAACCCTCAAATTGTCCAAGGGCCGGTATGCGCGGACACTAATTGCCAGGCATGGGGAAAGTGACTGCAAGCCTTCAACATCTCCTATGGAACGTCTCATACTCCCGAATGAACAGGAAAGCAAACCAGAGCAAGTAACTGAATACAATTCGATTATTGGAGGTCTGCAGTTTCTCGCAAACAACACACAACCTCATATCGCATTTGCATTGAATCATCTGGCGCGGCTCCTAATTAATCCTTCCAACGAGCACCTCCAGGCAGCATTCCGTGTACTGAGATACATTGCATAGGAGCCAGACCGAGGAATTGAATTCTACAGAACTGCGGATAAAACTACAACAGAAGCTTACACAGATGCAGTCTTTGCGGCAGACCCGTCTACAAGTAGATCAACCTCCGGATCTCTGATATTATTGGCATCTGGGCAAGTAAGTTGGCGCTCGCATCTTCAAAGAGAGGTTGTTGTCTCCACCACAGAAGCGGAATACCTGGCCGCCACAAAGACATGCCGTCAACTCCAATGGACAAAGTCATTACTCCAGGAACTGAATGTAGGCAACCGCATTCTAGGAATGGATTGCACCAAACTCTTCATCGAAAATCAATCCGCAATCTCCCTCATCAAAAATCACGATATTCATAAACGGTCAAAGCACATCTCTCTCAGAAACTTCTTCTGCTGTGAGCAATATCAAAAGGGTCCGTCAAACTCGAGGGTGCCAAAGGTAACGTCGGGAGGGTTACTTGTTGTGTTGGTGATGGCCAGGATTACAATGTACAAGGGTAATGGTCACTGAGGATGAAGGAAGAACTTTCCAGGTGGCTCCATGATGAGTAGAGGAACAATGGAGCACTGTATAGAAAGTGTTTCTAGATTGTACTGCCAGATGGAGGATACTGGAATATTCCGTGATACTATTTTGGGTAAATGAGGCGAGAGTCTAGCTACCTCAGATGCGTATATAATTAGCGCTTTTTACCTCCTAAATCTTCATAGTTCTGAATATCAAATATATCAGCAGTTCACATTTATTCATCGATTATTATCTGCAAAACTTCTGCCAATTAACCTCCCTAAGCTCTTACCTTTACAGCATTACTGACTGACTTGGATAATACCTGAAGAGTGTCACGGTTTCATTACAAAATGCATGAGCGATGTTGTAGTTACAATATTTTAATTCTAATTCTCTGGAGAGAGAATTCCTGTACTTCATGACTATGTTATGAATTTGTTAGATTTAATCTGGATGTGGTGGTGCAGGGGTTACTTTCTTCATTCGGTTAGGTCTGAGGCAACAGGATTAAGATTTATTCAGGCTGGAAATTTGAATTAGCTCTCTAGTTCTAACAACTTTTTTGTTTATTGTATAATTTGCTTATTGGGAACTCGATATTTTGATTACATGATAATCTGAACATTTGAATTCGTAAAATTTGATAATCCGAGCCTCGATCACCTTCATTTGTCTCCTCGTAACCAATTCGCACCTTCGACCTTCGCACCTTTGTAACCTCGAACCTTCGATAATTTGTCTTCGTCGAAATGGACTCGACCTCTGCAGCTTAACAGCTTCGAAAATCTGCTAATAAGCAGATTCATAACAGACTACCTATATATAAAGTCTGAAATATCCCTCCTAGATAAGGTTCTCTCTGTTACTTGACAGCTTAGACTCTCCGATAATCAACTAGGAGATCCTTGATACTCCTGTTATTCTCACGAACTCTCAGTATGTTTCAACAAGGTTCAATGTGAATCATCCCAGCTCCCTGTCATCCAAGATTTTTATAGGAACCTCCCTTCGTATAATTGCCCACGCTAGATAGCGTAGGCTACAGGAACCCTTAGGCTTGACAGCTGTTACAAGGAGGTCGGCAAGAGTCAAAGTTATAAATTCGTGATTGTAACTAAAACAAAGGACGAGGGACGAGGGAATCTAGGATAGGAAACAAAGCCAGTGGAAGACGGAAGACAAGACGTGGCTCTCTATAGCGGCTCTGTAAAATCTATATATACATCATAATAACCAGAGCAACCCAGGCCTCATAGCGTACACCTTCTACTCAATTATTCAATTAGTAACCCATGGCAACCATTGTAACCCAGTAACCTCTATACTCAGTTCCTGACAGGGTCTAGTTCAGGCAGTCTACATTGATACATTTAAACAACTAGCAGACTGTTTAACAAAGATAAAGTCACCAGTCTTGATCCAGTAGAACTATGAGTTGTTACCAACAGGGGGAGTGTTGTGCCTTTAGCACGTTCACCATGCAAAATACACCTTGCGCTAGGTGTGTTATTCCAGCACTGCATTAGGAAGTGTTTGATTGGGGGTTTTCTGTAATTTAAGCGGGGCTTTAGTATAAACAAGGGCCGGGACTCCCCATACTGTAGTATAGATCAATTAACATCCTTCTAAACTTTATTCTCAATGAAACTTTTTTTTTTAGATTTACATCCTATCAATGAAGCTATTGCAACAGTTAAAGATCAACATCATGGTGATACATCCTAACCCAAAACTGTAATATGATGCTATTGCAGCTGTGTTGCTCTAGGTTAAGTCCAGCACATTTGTTTTACTTGGTATATGAAATGGGGAACGTACACTTGCGTTTGACGGCTAAGAAGATATGTGATCAAGAGTGTAATATGAATGACTCTATAGGCCTTGTCATAGCTAAATAGCTGAACACAGAAAAAAAAAGACTCTATGGATTTGTGTGTGGTTCTAATTGACAGTGGGAAAACCTCTCGTTTTATACCCCATCAACTCGTTTACCTGCCAATCAAATGCCTACTATTGCTTACTCATTCAGTGTGCCTTGCCTCAGCAAATGTGCCAAACATGTCATGTGAGTTGTCCATGCACAAGGCATCTTGATGACACACTCACCATCCATGCGCTACCCGCCAGGCTACCTTAGCTGAGCACAACAATGTTTCCGTCCCTGTGCGTTGGCTTTCCAACAATGCTGACTAGATCCATGTCATGAGCTGATGCCCACTCCATAACCTAGTGTCACGGATCAAGGAATAGGTGCTGGTGCAACTAAGTGTTCAATGTCATATGACACTAGTCACGTGCTATGTGGACGCTAGGACTGATTTTGATCCACTTTTATGTATATATATTGTTTAGTGAACCGACATATCCTTCTCTCTCTATAGATTACAATCATATTATTGTTTTGCCTTTAGTCAGAGCCTTTCCTGAACCTTATGCTATCACAGTCAATAATATGTAAGTTATCATTCTGAAGAGAGAACTACTCTGGTCTCTATATATACATATATATATACATTGTCTATGTGTTGTAGCTGTCTAGTCCAATACTGATGCCCTGCCAAACTAGATGCCAATGCCTTGATATTCTGTTGATTGGCATCATATATCTGCGCATTGATGTCGATCAATCGTGCACTACTAATGTCAGGCTAGGCTCATGTTGGCCAACATGGGCTACAGGGACCAATCAGCTTACCAGCTGTTACATCTGGTTACCATAGATGTACTGATTTGTTGTTAGCGGCTGCCAATGCTGTGACATAGAATCGAAATCACCTCCAACCACTAGTCCTCTAACTTTGTCATGTAGAGACATGATTCATTCATGAGTTGATATTGTTCAGACGATCATGACTATATCACAACGTCATGTACAGACACGATTCATCGTTTGTACCTGTTGTATCAACCATGACTATGTCTCAGTGATATGTGAAACATCATTGACTAGTTACTAGAAACCTAATCAAGATCCTAAACACACAACTGAGACTTGGAGAATTTTACTGAGTAAGTAATTATTCTAATGAATCTAGATCTAGAGGAACATAATCTGGTTGCTTGGCTCGAGGTATATGAACCTGAGCATATCATGTATTATAAACTATATAGAAATCTATCTCAGTCACAATCATCATCTTAATTCATGTCACCATCAATAGCTGCAAAGGACTGTTTAACCATTTCCTTATAAACTTCCTGTCACAACAGTAGATCTGGTTTGCTAGATAAGTAACAGGAATGTGACGGCTTGTAAGCCGATATTTGCCTGTAGCCTACGCTGTCCAACGTAGGCTTAGCGTGACACTAGGCTGAGCCCATTCTCCGAAGTTGGGGCTTACAAGTAGCAATATTATTGTAAATGTGTCAGTGCGTAGCAGGGATAACAAACTCTAGATACTGTATCAGGCTAGCTGTGTTGATCGTGTCAGAGCGAGATTGAGTGTGGTACTTATAGAAGACTTACTCCTGTTAGATTCTAAGGCTAGTTAACCAAACCCTATTGAACCTACCTTCTTGCTTCCCTTGCACATTAGTACTCTGTTGCTGATAATTACATTGTCGGATGCTTCTTTTCAACAAATATCAATACTGTACAACTTCCGAGAATGAGGAGCAAGAGTGGGATACGGGAACGGATGTGCAGATGTGCAGATGTGCGGATATACAGATATACAGGTAAACAGATAGAAAGCCGTGTCATTGGCTGGGATAATAATCTTGTATGAAGTAGCTGTTATTATCCTCTTCGATCTATAGTTCACCATAGATTGCTAATAAACTACCTCTGGCCGTAAGGTTGCCCAAGTGCCTATGCTTAGACTGTGACAAGGATTAAGTCTTTATTTATAATACTTAACGTGGTGCCCGCGCACAGCACGTGAGCTCCTCACGTGCCGGTTAGCTCAGTCTAAATAAAACTACCCGACGTGTTGGCGCCTGAAGAAACCCAACAAAGCAAATGAAAGCCAGGATCTCATCATCCTGCACTTGAAGATTAAATTATACATGGTTACCGGTCTCCCTTCAACTCTCATGTATTCAGATTGTATTGAATGAAGAATAGATTAAATAAACAATATGGAAGGGGGAACTGAGTCGAATCACATGATTCCCATTCGGTCAGACTTGTTGTGCTTTTCCAAAGAAATTTGTGACACGCACCCATCAATTAAATGCGTGAACTCCCTTCGTGGAAGCGAAAGCCAAAGATATGCTGGGACTAGGATTCTGTGCTTTGTGGAGCTGTGCCTGGTACTGCCCAAGGTGGCAATTGTCAGGATCTCTTGGGACTTGGTTACTTAACTTGAACTGGAGGCGCTAAATCTTGGGCTCTTCATGGTAAAGAAAATATAACAACAAGAAAGACTTGGTTCTTGATTCTTGATTCTTGGGTATATAGGGAATAATACAAGTCTGAAAGCTGGAGAGCTTTCGAAATGAAGATACCTCAGCTACTTATACTTCGACACTATCTGCTACAGACTACAGTAATCAAGTTCCAGCCCGATTCCTGTCGAACTCCTGAGAGTGACCTAGAATCTGATCAAAGCCCATTGAACTGGTAAGAGTACAAAATACCATCCCGAAACATCTAGAGACTAATTGCTAGAATAACTTAGAATTCAATTGAAGTAACTAGAACTTGTCTAGAGGGATACCAGTCGAAGCTAGGATCAGACTCTACCTCGACACCATGAATCTATCCATGACATAGCAGTAGCCATATAGTCTTAGAGCCAGAGGTTGGCAGGATAATATCTCCACCTCAGTCAGTCCGTGACAGCAATAGAAAAATTGGTTGGGGGACTTTTCTTCTCCGCATGAGCAGGTTAGAATGGCGTTTTCGTGCTGAAACCATCGGTGGTAGTCTGCGAAATCGCCATGTCCAGACCGTGCAGCTAATAGATATCCTAGTGTGCGTCGCCCTAGACAGGCGAGCTCGGCAGTAATCTTAGTATTAGGACCAACTCCTAATTCTTTATATATAGATGGAGAATTTTCTGCCCAGTAAAGTGCAACAGAAGCCTCGTACTGGGCTTTGACTTCCCTTCTTGCCCTCGCAATAGAGAATTCCGAGTGCAGAGCTGGAGCCGTACAAGCAGCTTTGGCAAGCGCGTCGGCTGCTTCGTTTCCCAAAATATCTGCGTGGCCCGGGCGCCATCAGATGGCCACTTCCCCAGGCGTTGTGTTTTGGCCGCGTGACCTTCTTTTCCAGTTTGCTACAATCTTGCAAAAGAGAAAGATTTTCGCCGAGCTAGACGCTGTGGGAACATCAGAGAGAAGATGGAGGGCGGCCTCCTGGTTGTCAAGGCAAACGGTGACGTTAGAGGCATAGAAAGCCAGTGGGTTGAGGAGTGCTGCAGTAAGGCCTTCCGTGGCCCCGGCAATTTGAGCATCATAGACCTCTGCCGAGTTTCCGAGCGGGAGTGATCCTCGCCCAATCTCCTGCGTAAGGCCTCGATAGATGACGTACCCCGCGCCGGTTCGGTCTGCTATGAGAGCTCAATCTGAAAATACGAATAAGTCTAGAGTGGGTCGAGCAGCCTGCCACTGTTTGAAGGAATTTGATCCCGAGAGTCTACCTACTGCCCCAATTTCGATTAGCTTTTCCTCACGGGGTGCCGACCATGGTGGGCGGATGGTATCTTCGGAAAGTTCTATTGAAATCCTCTGGCGGATCTAGCGCATGCGGCTAGTGTTCCAAAGCCTATGAAGAGGGTGATAGGGGTCAGCTGCAGCAATTCGAACCGCTAGACGGCTGTGAATTCTGTTAAGCCACGTCTGAGCTGGGCCCCAGCCAGCTTCGCGTAGAAGTGCTGCTATTAGTGTGGTACGTTAGACTAGGAGAGCTGCCCCTCATTAAGTGTTTAAGCAGGACTGTCAGATTGGAGTCTAGACGTTTGAGCTGGAGCGAATTCGAAGGGCTAGAAGATGTTAAATGGACGGCGAAAGATGACTGAAGGTATACTAGAGATAATTTGGAGGAAATTGAGGTTTGAAAGATGGTTAATATAAGTATTTAAAAGGTCTAAAGGTTCGAGAGGGTACTAATGATAACTGAAGGTACTACAAGTAACTAGAGGTGACCATAGGTGACCAGAGGTGATCCGAAGGTGGTGGTTGTGACAGAAGACTAAGCGTAAAGAACTCCATGCCTACAGACCAAACCATTGTATATATACCTGCCTTCCTTTCACTAGCTCATCATAACATAGACCTTAACATAGTATCAACATGATATCATGTGCCAAGAACTGTCCTGCTGTCATAGCAACATATGAAGAAAGGTAAAATTATATCATAAAGAAAGGATCGGAAGAGGAATCCTTACAAGGACACTAGCTAAACAAGGGCTATTGGTCCCGTGACAATCAGAGTCGAATAGATATGAGCTAATTTGAAACTTTAAATCTATAAACTTCATTGATTGTACAGCATTATGGCGCAGCGGAAGCGCGCCGGGCTCATAACCCGGAGGTCTCTGGATCGAAACCAGATAATGCTAGAAGAACCCTCCATAGCCACACGAGTTGTTTTGCCATAGAGGTGACAAATTCTTGACCCCATCAATGCCAGTATAATGGCTTAGTTTTCTCTTAATTTCTGGGATAGTTAAAGAGAATTGCATCTGAATTGTAGTCGAAAACAAATTCCATCGGATCTACCATCAACAACTTGTATTTCCAATGCAAATCTTCCACCTCATATATAGCACCTCGCCTCAACAACAGATAAATAGGTTGCTCCAATTGCATGTGGGAGATCTACAAACCAAATATCTGCTGCTTCCTGCTGCAAGTGACGACGCCACACACACCGGTGAAGAGGATGATGAGTTGTCCGATACAAAGCTTTGGAGAAGACTTGTAGGGAACTGTTATTCAAATGTGGCCCTACTTATTGAGTGAAGATAGGTTTCTGTGATTTGGAATGACAGAGAGAGCCATCACTATTAGGCAATATGAGACCTACTTTCTCGCGGGGGTTTGATTTTGAAATGTTTTTGGGCCCCAAGACCGAGGTTTCGGCAAGGTAGCCAAGAGAACTTCTATTCTCGAATAGAAGTCAACAGGACTCCCCAGGGCCCTATTCAGCATAAAATAATTAAGGCTAGGTTGCTGTGACGGCTTGTGAGCCGATAAGTCCTGTAGCCTGTAATGGCTATCGAAGTCAATTTATATGTTCTATCACTCCGAGGGTTATCAGCAGACCAAAACTGATACGAAATCGCCACTGGGGCTACGTAAAGGATAGGAGGACAGGGACTGAACATCTACACTTTGTGTATTATACGAACTTAGAAGTGAAATATTCTCCCAGAGCCAGTTTCAGTCAAATTTTGCAATACCAAAGGAGTCTCAAGGGAGTCTCAAGGATGAGGGATTGACAGTGTTCCACGGGGTGCATTATATAGCCTAGTGAAGATCTAGGTGGTGAATGAAGATAATAAATGGGTCAAAGGGATGACAGATCTTCTCTAGGAAGAGATGAATGGGCAATTAGTTGCAGTAGATGTTACACGTGGGCCTTGCTGATGAAGAACTGGGCAATGGATATGTGGTCTTCCCGAAGAAGAGATGGGTAAACAAATGAATTGAAAAGGGTAAGTAAAGAAGACGTTGCGTAAGGAGTAAATTTCTCTCACGCTGAACTATTATATACAAGAATAGAAACATTTGCCAGCCGGAATTAATCGTAATCAATTCTTGCCAATATCTTCGCATTAATGGCTTTGTTCTTGTCCGTCTCTTCATGACACTCTTTTATATCCTTACTATTGAAATGTATAACCCACTTCTTAGTTCGTGGACTTATTGGTAGAGGGAAGCGTATGCAATAATGAAGGATAAAAGGATGTCAATTCGACCACTCTTCTAAACACAGGTACCAGACTCCTTTTAATCCCAATAGATAGGAGGGCAAGACTGAACACCTGCACGCGGTGTCCTCTACGAGCCTGGGAGTGAAATTTTCTCCCAGAGCCAAGTTCAGTCAAATTTCGCAATACCGAACAAGTTGGCCCTCGAATCAATGATTCAAATTACTCCACCACGTCAAATTTTCACTCCCAAAGAGCTCGACTCCTACCTATGTCTCATCAAGTCAACAAGTACGACCCAGTATATCCTCATTCTAATGAACATAGCTCTCATCGACTTTCTCTTGCCTCAGTTGATCACCAAATATACGCCCACGCCGATATTTACACCAAACGGAAGAAGCAAAGCGAGGCATACAAATCTAGTAGACATTTGTTGCGCTACGGTTATTTTAGGTTTACCTGAATTTACTCATAACATGACTCGGATCGGAGAAGTTAATGCTGATACGTGATGCGTATCAAGGAAAATATCTTTTTGTTCGGATTTTACATAACTCATACTTTGAATTGGGTTTACATTTATGTTTCCGATGATATTCTCATCTTATCTGTCCAGAGCACGGTTTGGTATGCTTCGGTGGTAGCATTATTGCCAGCGAGTTATCTAGTAGGGTTTCATATGAGGAAAATTATGTATTTTAGATACTCGATAGCCAGAGAATAGAGAGAGAACCCTTCGATGATTTGTTACCTTCTACTCCCATTTCCAAAATAGTCCAACAACATTCCTGTAGAATAGGCGTGAGAAATATCAGAATAAGTTTACGAGCTGATGTAGAGGATGGATACAATCTCGACGGTTGTGAAATTTTGAATTTTGGCACTGAGTTTCACGAATCGAGCTTTGTGCGCGCCAAGACTTCGCTTGCGAGAGTGCAGCTGACATTATAAAAACGATCCGACAATGGAAGGATCGATGATCGGTGTTGGAAATGGAGACACGGAGTGTTGTGGAAGTACGGGCCCTCCATTTCGTCTAGGTTCCCGACACGATCTTATGTGTATTTAAGAGGTTGGAATAGGTAATATGGTAGCGCTTCAGGCTACATATTGAATATATGAGCGGCTGTATGGCGTGGGCACAAGGAGGTTATTGGGGGTTTTCTATGCCTAGATGGCACCACACTCGTTTATGCTGTGGCTTAGGCTACGTGTCGCTTACACTTGTACTTGTAGCGCACATCTCCCATACTTCTAGCTTTAATCCGAACATGACACTCATTTAGTCAACTTCTACTTTCGTTCCATGAATATTGCGCCCATTTCATTGCGCGATATTTCCAACACATCCATTATGTACTTTTCTCTGATATTGTGTCATAGCTAGAAAGCTACATGCACAATCAAAATCTGATGCAAAAAAATAAATAAGGACGTTATTTTGGCAGTACACCAACTAGAGCATTTGAAAAAGGCCTAAACTTTGATGCCTCTATCTGGGTCTCCGATGCATATTTTGCTTCAACAATGATAGATTCGTGTGACGGCTGTTAAGCCGAAAGACTCCTGTAGCCTACGCTAGCCAGCGTAGGCTATGGCACAAGGGGAAGGTCTCGGAAGCCACAGAACTTTGAATATTCTCAGTGAACCTTCTGGAAACACACTGAAGGTTCATGAGGGTAACAGGTGTACCGAGAACCTTCTAGGTAGTTGTAGAAGCGTCTCAATTATTCAGGTCACAGGGAGAATCATCTTGAAGGGCAGTAATTTAGAATATATATATCTAGACTTTACATCGAAGAATTCTCTCTCCAGAGAATTATAATTAATATACTGTACTTACAAGATCGCCCAAGCATTTTGTACTGAAACCGTGACAATTCGGCAGTAACTGGGCAAGGGAGCAAGAAGAGAAAGTTTCAATGAAAATAGAATTTTGACATTGGTAGAAGGGAAGAGGAGAAGACAAAGAGCAGTTAAATGAGGGAGTAATTATTGGGCAGTTAGATGAGGTCTGCAATAAAATATAGATCACTGGATAAGATTAGGAGTCATTGGAACAAGGCAAGGCAAGACCTAAAAAAAGGGAAAAGCATAAGGATGGGAAGGTGTCAATAGCCCAGGCGTTTGGTGGCTAGGTTTGAGGAGGAAGTTGCACTTTGGCGCACTAAAATTCAGCTCTGGACGGTTGGGCCTGACATGTTCAATAAATGGATAAAGTCTGAGATGGTGCGCTCATTCAAGTGGAGAGAGGTTCATGTACTAGACAGTTATTAGCGTAGAAAAGAGCCTATGCTTATAACCTGTTGTAAATGCAAGATTATGGGAGGTGGAATAGTCATCTGTTGCCGGCTGTGACAGAAACCGAGTTGGTTGTGAATAAATCGATTTATTAAACTATATGAGGAGAAAAGAGAACTCTAGCTACGACTAACAGGTATTTAAAAGAATTGGTCCCCTTCGTCAATCTCCAGACTGATGACTTATCCTTAGGCACAATACTTGCTACCCAGCCACGCATTGCCAGGTGTTACTTAGTTGTAGTAACGCTTCGATCTCCTGACTAGTAGTGCCGCTTAGTTGTAAATATTCCCAACAATCCGCTTAGGTATTCACCTAAGCTCTAATAGCGGTCAAACCGTAACACCGGCCATTTGTTGTGAATACCTCGGGTCAGCTCCGATCGAGCCTCATCGGGCTCCCACCATTGCGGCACTCGGACACTCGGCCGCAGTAAGCTAGATGAGATTAGGGCACTGGCAGCACAGCTAAGTACCTAATCACTCTGGCAACATCCCTACATCCGAGCGTTGCCTGGTGGACCAATGCGTTTAGACTGAGGTGCACATCACTCTGATGGCTACCGAGGGGCAACAGCATATAATGTGACGACGGTGTATAGCTCTGCAATCCCGGGAGTTCCACACTAGCAACCAGTGTCAATAATATGTTGTGACAGGAGATATTGGTAGGGGCTATGGAAGCGGTTACTGTGACAGAAGTAGGAAGCACCTGTGGTGAGTGCGTGATCAGGACTGGGGTACTGAATGTATATATAAGGAAGCAACACTTCTGCAGATAGATTGAGAATTAACCATCTCTCTACTGTCCATTCCAACGCATCTTCTCACTACAGCCACATCAAATATATCCGCGCATCCATAATCATTTGCATCCATTTCAGGTATTCCTCTGTCCCCTCATGACCTCGTTATTATAACACCATTCCTGGCTCGGTTGAGCTGGGCTATCTCTCAGATTCAGCCTCGTCCAAAGATATCAGTCAAGTGATCTAAATTAGAGCTGTATCACTTGACTTGAATCACTCGGTCAATAATACAGAGGCTGGGAGACAGATCACTCAGAATAGGGAAGGAATTCACATCAAGAATCCGGATCAGGGGTAGCGGCAAAGTGCATAATTAGTCTAACCTATATTCTATAGTAGATTGTTATTTAAATATTAAATCCCTGCAGTACTGTTTGCGTGCAATTTCCGTAATTTTCCTCGCCCTCAAAATCATTGGTAAATATGACCACGTTATCTGAGTGATGTGATTAGATGGCAGAGAATAGAGAATAGAGAATAGAGTGTTGTGAAACCAACCTAGACACTTGTTGTGTTCAGCTAAGATAGCCCAGCGGGTAGTGCATGGATGGTGAGTGTGTCATCAAGATGCCTTGTGCATGGACAACTCACATGACATGTTTGGCACATTTGCTGAGGCAAGGCATACTGAATGAGTAAGCAATAGTAGGCATTTGATTGGTAGGTAAACGAGTTGATGGGGTATAAAACGAGAGGTTTTCCCACTGTAAATTAGAACCACACACAAATCCATATAGTCATTCATATTACACTCTAGATCACATATCTTCTTAGCCGTCAAATGCAAGTGTACGTTCCCCATTTCATATACCAAGTAAAACAACACTACCCGTGCTTGTGGTTTCAGTTTGTGTCCATCAAGATTGTCAGGTATTGCCTATCTGCTACTAGTTACACCATTATCTTTTGCCACGTCTAATATTCAAGACTGCAACAAGAATACGAGTAACTGATATCAGATCTGTAGTTTGTTCCCTTGTGTCCCATAATGATGCATTACAATCTAGCCCATGTCATTGCCAGACATCAGTGTATATAGACAGTCTGATATCCTTTAGTAAAGATCAAGAGTTTCGATCTGTAATGGCTACAAAGTCGGAATTTCCTGTAGCCAGTACTGGCATACAACTACCGGGGCTGGGCCGGCGCAATAGCCTTGTAGAACATACCAGAATCATTGCCGAAGCTACTAGGAACCATATTCTCAGAGTTGCAACTGGAATTATCTAGAAATGAACTGACATTAGATGGAAGGGCTTGGAATGTAGTAATCTGTATAAATACCTGGCTAAGTATCTATAACTTAGTTCTACATAGTTGAATTGGTAATATACCATCATCCATACAAATGCTCCCTGCTTTCTATAGTTGATCTGTGACACGATCAAGCCTTTACTCTAAACATATTTCACATCTTCGGATACCCTTTGAAGTTTATACTTTGTTATTTCTCCGTGATCACTCGAAGAGTTCTGCATATTCTTAGTATATTTCCAACATAGAAGGCAGAGATCCTTTAGATGCATGATTAAATGCGGACTTTTGACGGGCTCCACTTCGAGGGGTGCTGCAAGGAGGCATGGAATTGGATGTACTATTAGATAGTTCTTCTTGACCAGTAGACAGAGTGTTAGAAAATTTACTCTGTACAATATTTATTTTTTTGCATCAGATTTTAATTGCGTATGCAGCTATCTAGCTATGACACAATATCAAAGAAAAGTACAGAATGGATGTATCAACGTAAAGAAAGAGCACTCATGCCTCAGATTTCATTTGCAAGTACCACTGCAAAGTTATGGTGGCTTTTTCTTTACCCCAAGTCAACCCTCATCCGTGAATACCCACCCAGGAGAACGTCTCAAAAACTCTGAGTTATCCCGACATGCCTCCATCATCCGTTCACATTTCTCCGCGCGAAATATGGTCTTGGGTGTCTCCTTCCCAAGTTGAGTAGGTACCCAGGCTACTCAAATTATGCCAGAGAGCACCACCAGGAGGCGGACCACAGCACTTTCCATCGTCGGCTTGTTTTTATAGTGTCAGCTGCACTCTCGCAAGCGAAGTCTTGTCACGAACGAAGCCCAGTTCGTAAAACTCCTTGCCAAAATTCGGAATCTCACGCCCTTCGAGGTTATATCCTTCCTTCGCATCATCTTGTCAGCTTGTCCTGAATCCTCTCACGACAATCTCACAGAACTGTCTCCCACATTTGTGCGCCACACTTTGCTTCCTCCGTCGGGTATAAATATCGGCGTGGGCGTGTTTTTGGCGGTCAAATGAGGCCAGAGAAGGTCGAAGATTGGTGTGATCATTAGGATGAGGATGTACTAGGTCTTACTTGTAGACTTGATGAGACTTAGGTAGGCGTCAAACTCGTTGGGAGCGGAAAAACGACGTGGTGGAGTAATTTTAAATTTTGCCTCGTGGGCCAACTTCTTTGATATTGCGAAATTTGACTGAACTTGGCTCTGGGAGAATATTTCACTCCTAAGTTCGTAGAGGACACCGCGTACAGCTGTTCAGTCTCGCCCTCCTCTGTACAATATTATATGGATATATATGATGAAGTAAAGAAAACTTGATATTTTACAACTATGGGAACATTGGACTTGTATATACATCTTAGGGGAGAAATTCCCCTTAGTCTCGTGTGCTTGTCAAACCTAGTGATGACCAGCCACCTCTCATCTACCATAATGAGCCAAAGTACACTGTAGTACGTAAATATCTAAACGTTTATGCAACAGTAGGCGTGATTAGCGCACTCGTAACATGTGTGGAGAGAGTCGATCTTATCGGGAACCTGAGACGAAACAGATAATGGTCGAGTTCTAAATTCGAGAGTCAGAGTTTCCAACAATTGATTTAACATAATATATTATTAATTCGTACTGAGAAGAGAGTTCGATATCCTATGCAACCATCAATAAATTCTTGTCCGAAATTGTACACATGTTCTTCGAGATGTTTCCTCCTAGATATCCTAGAGAATTTCTAACACGATGCGAATACGATTCTTTTTGGCTATTCCAGATATGCAAAGCATACCGAGCCATTGCACTAGTGTCACTGGAAGGTGAAAAGTTCGTCTTATTTTTTTTGCATCAGATTTTAATTGCGTATGCAGCTATCTAGCTATGACACAATATCAAAGAAAAGTACATAATAGGTGACTCAATGTAAAGGAAGAGCACTCATGCCTCGGATTTCATTTGCAAGTACCTGTAAAGGGTTTAAAGAATTCAGAAGTACTTGAAAGACGTTAACTCAATAGGAATAGATAATTTTTCCTTAGGAAGCTAATCCACCTACGACGGCTCCTGTTCTTTATGTCCTCCTCAGCGTCGCGTTTAAGCTCCCCTCCTAGCCTACCTGAGAATACTCCATTCTCCCCGGCTACCCTCTTTCCTGTGACATCCTCCCCCCCTTAGTACGTACTCCCTTGGGTCCTTCCTCATGCGCAACCTTGCAATTATCCTTATACAACACTTAGATCTCTCTTTGTGCGTATCCTTGCATTCTTCCCTATGCAACCTTTCGCGTATCTGTAAGCGCTACTTCGTTGCCTCTTAAATATCTGGTCGGGGTGGTCCTAGTGACCAGTCCCAATCCGGGCACAGCCCGTCACAGTACCACTGCGAAGTTATGGCGGCTTTTTCTTCATCCCAGAAGAGTTCATCTGTGCCGGCCGAGAAATAGAATGAGTGATAGTATTTTTGTTGTACGTTATTGTCCTTTCTCAGGTCATGACATTCTAGGAAATGCAGATATTCTCTGTGTTGGATTTGAATTTGAATTTGAAATCTTTTACGTGACAGGAAGAACCTAACATCTATTTAGACGTGACACGGGTAGATGGGCTCTGAAAGCTCATTGCTACCTACATGACTGGCAGTGGGGCCAGAAGCGACAAAAGAAAAGATTGAAAAAAAAATAGAACAGTATGTGTCTGAGTTACGGTGCCCTGCGCCGCATCCCTATCTTCCACACCTATCTACTCTCGGATCAGAAACAATCTCAGCGTGGTCACCTCCCACCCTGTTCATTCTTCGGCAGACTGCAACATCGGCTTGTAGTTAAGAATCGAATGAACTTCTGCCATCCCTTCTCCCCTATCATTTCTCTGGCCCCAGGTGGGGCCATTTTCTCATAGATTCTCCAACGTAGCAACGCAGGTCGGCACTCTGAAAAATGCCAGGGCCTTTTCTCTCGGCCGCAAACGCATTTCAGATCTTCATGTTCGGGGTTGAAACGTTGATGGTAGTCGGCATAGTCCCCGTGGCCTGTTCTTGCCGCAATAAGACGATGGTACGCCCATCTTGGTAAAGCTAGTTCCGGTGGTCTTTTGCAACGCATGAATAGGTCCAGATCTTTGTATCGTTTCGGTCGATACTTCTGCCACCACTCTTCCACGAGCTCTTGGCTACGCTGTTTAACCCACCTCCCTAATGCCGCAAATGTTAGATCTTGATCTTCTAGAATGGGCGCAGCTGAGGTTAGTGACCGGTTATTGGAAGCTCCCAAGGCTGATTTGGCCAGCTTATTGGCCTCTTCATTGCCTTGAATCCCTACATGCCCGGGTATCCAGCGTATTTCCACACGCTTATTGTGTCTCAGCGATGAAAACTTGTCCACCACCGACTGCGAGGAGTTAGATCTTCCTCTTTCGAGCGCCTGGGTGGCCGCTTGGTTGTCAAGAAGAATGCAGATCAGTAAGTCTTTTCCTACCTCTATTGCAGCCTTCAAGGCTTTCATGGCACCTACAACTTCTGCATCGAATACCTCTGCTCCGGGAAGTGGACCGGAGCCACTTGTAACTAGCTTGCCTCCTTGGTATACTACAAACCCCCAGGATGATTTTCCAGGACCCGATGATGATCCATCAGAGAAAGCGAAGACTGTGTTAGTCTCGGGGATGAGGGTTTGATAGTGTTCCACGGGGTGCGTTGTATAGCCTAGTAAAGATCTAGGTGGTAATTGAAGGTTCTAAATGGGTCAAAGGAATGACAGGTCTTCTCTAGGAAGAGATGAATGGGCAACTAGTTGCAGTAGGTGTTACACGTGGGTCTTGCTGATGAAGAACTGAGTAATGGATAAATGGTCTTCCCGAAGAAGAGATGGGTAAACAAATGTATTGTAAAGGGTAAATAAAGAAGACGTTGCGTGAGGAGTAAATCTCTCTCACTCCGAACTATTATATACAAGAGTAGAAGCCTTTGCCAACCGGAATTAATCGTAATCAATTCTTGCCAATATCTTCGCATTAATGGCTGTGTTCTTGTCCTTCTCTTCATGACTCTCTTGCATATCCTTACATGACTTTTTACACGACTAATTGTATAGGGGAAGCTATTATTAAATTGATGTCTTTAATTAACTACCCCTTCATCTTATCACGAATTAAAATTAGTATTAAAATTCTAATTACGGATCCGTGAAAGTTAGCTGGGCGGGAAGCTAACCACCGCTTTATGCTTCCAGACCTAGCTTCATTTTCTCGACTACATGGAATCGATGCTGGAGTGCCACGTGGGAAGTATAGCTTTCCGGGGCCTTCGGCTGTCGGAACTCGACGCACACTCATTTGTAGGCGTGTCATGTACCGTTCTGGTTGTCTAAACAAACGATTTCTTTGTCCCGATCTAAGACCTAAGCGTCTTATTGTCTCTTTCGGATCCTCAGCCGCCCGGAGGGCTGGAGAGTGCCAGATATCCATTGTTCGCATACGAGCTGCAGACCGCAGCATCTTTTGCTGAAGAATTATCGATGCCGGGGGTATTCCCGCTTCACGATGAAGAGCAACATTGAGAGTGGTACGCCACGCTGGGAGTGCTACTCTAATAGCTTTCATTATCGTTTTTTCCAATAGAGATATGTGCCAGCCTACTCCAGTGCCGACTTCTTTATCTCGCAGTGTGGTTATTCGAGTGAGACCTGGCCACCACGCTTCTGCCCCGTATAGAGCTGTGCTCAGAACGCATGCATGTACCGCACGAATCAGAGGTCTGGGTGCTGCACCACGTTGAACTCGGTTTATATGTCGTAAGAAATGGACTAGACGATTAGCTTTTCCAGTCCATTCCTGTACATGTTGCTTGAAGTTTAGCTGGGTATCAAGCCAGATTCCTAGCCACCGGATATGAGGTGACGGTTCCATCCGGCGATCTTTCACCATCATTGAAAGTCCAACCGTAATGATTTTCTTTATAGGTCCCCCTCCGATCACTAGAACTTCGGACTTTGCTGGGTCAAACTCGATCCTATGCTCTCTGGCGAGAAGGATAAGGCTATCGATGTCGTCTTGTACTGCGGAGATGGCTTCAGCCGCGGTTTTTCCAACTCTAATGATGGCCATATCATCAGCATAACTAATCCTGCTCGTGAGACTATGATCCTGAAAAAGCACTGCGAAATGTAGCATAAAGAGTAATGGCGATAGTGGCTAACCCTGAGGTACTCCACATTGCAGTATCTTTTCATTAGTAGTTCCACCGCGGTATTTTATCTTCACCTTTCGTTGGAAAAGAAAGTCCTAGAAAAACCGGCACAGGGATCGTGGCCAGCCTTGTTCTCGAAGGCGTTTGAGCAGTCGGTTGTGAAGGACTGCATCAAATCCACCTTGAATGTCAAATGTGACCATAGCCGCACATTCTCCGCTTTTCATGGCTGCCTCGGTATCGTGGATTACGCAAGATGCAAGGTTGACCGCCGATCGTCCTAGTACAGAGCCGAATAATTGAGGGTGAACCACTTGGTGACTTATCGTCAGCCACGCCATTCTCTTACCAACTAGACGTTCAAGTCCTTTACCTAAACTTGACAACAGCGAGATTGGTCGCCAACCCTTGGCAGTTGACAAATTTCTACCCGGCTTTGGAAGAAGCACAACTTCTACCACCCTGAAGGCCGTGGGAAAGTAGCCGATTTTCAGACAGGCCTGGTAAAGATCTTTCACGAGAGGTCCTAGATGGGACCAACAGGACTTCAGTAACCGTACCGTTATCTTGTCCGCTCCCGGTGTCGTGTCGTTGATAGAGACAGTGGCGCTTGTCACATCGTCCAGTGATAATTCCGTATCCCATGGAATACGCTCCTCCTGTCCATTCTCCCAGATAGAGATGTTGTTCTCGCCGCTAAACCTAGCCAAGAGAATGTCTCGTAGCGCACTAGCTCGCTCTCGCGGGTCAGATAGCCACCGGTTTTTGTCAATCTGCAGGGGAGGGGGCTCGGCGGCTGGTCGAGGCTTAGCCCATCTCATGAGCTTGAATACCTGTGCGTCAGTAGTCACTGCCTCTACTTGCCTCTTCCAGTACTCTCGCTTGGCTTTTCGTACCACGGATCTAAAGCTCTTGCGGGCCTCTTTCGTGAGGTCAGGGTTGTCTCTCGCTGCCTTGTACTTTTGCCATTCTGTGCGACATTCATCGGTCCACCATGGCCCAGTTCTTCCGCTTTCGATGGCTGGGACTTTCCCTGCAATCTTGAGCGCATCTCCAAGTGCTTGTAGGAGATCATTTGTGAAGTTTTCGATGTTGACGACACTTTCGAGAGGGCCAGATTTGGTCCATTGGCTAACGCATCGGTTAAATTCCTTCAAGTTGGCGTCGCTGACACGAATGTTCTTTACAATTCCAGAGAGATCTGACACTGTAGGGTTAAGCACGGTACCTTCGATGGTCGAGTGATCTGAGGTACAGTGGTAGCGGTTGGACACAGATGCTACAGCGGCCGTGTTGCTCCACGTTAGATCTAGGACGTTCCCATCCCTGTGCGTTGGCTCTCCAACAATGCTGACTAGGTCCATGTCGTGGGCTGTTACCCATTCCATAATCTGGTTACCATTGCCATACTGATTTGTTGTTTGCGGTTGCCAATGCTGTGACACAGAATTGAAATCGATTCCAACAACCACTAAACCTCTAACTTCCCACCGGAGTAGGGGCTCCAAGGTTTCACTAGTGCCTGGGGCACGGTATACGTTGACAAAGGTTAGGCTGCCCATCTTTACAAAACAGTAGTCAGATGTCGGGCCTGACAACGGTGCAAATAGTTGAGTTGCATGACTACCTTTGCGCGTGAAAGTAATCGCGCGGGGCCGGATGTCTGTTCCTCTGAATGATATATGGCTATTGTAGCCAGGGTGACTTTTTGTTATGAAGCCCCCCTCTTTCTTTCTTGTCCATGGTTCCTGTACCATGACCACAAGTGCACTGGCATCCCATGCCTGCTGCAATGATATATCCGTATTTTCCCCACCCCTTCCGACATTCACTTGGTGAAAGTGGACGGTGTTGTACTTGTCTTTTAGTGCTTTTGTTGAGGGGTTTCCTAACATTAACACGACATTGTTGAGTCCTGGGCAATGACGGTTTCAACCGCCTTACCCTTTCTTTCAGAGTACGCTAGAGCAGCATGATCATCACGATGTCCGCGTTCTCTGATGATGTGAAGTTCTGCCGGGGTGCGGGGCAGAATTATCCCGTTTTGTTGTCTTTGCCGGGCCATACAGCTGCCCTCATTTGAGTGGTGAGGTCCCGCGCAATTTGAGCACTTTGACACCTTTGCCTGGCACTCTGATGTCTCGTGGGTTCCCCCACATCTCCCACATTGTTGGCTCCGAGTACAGGAACGCGTTGTGTGGAATCCCCAGCAACGTTGGCATTGCTCGATTGGTCTTCGGCGCGAGAAGGGAATTGCTGGTCCGCTCTCGTCAAAGAGACGAAACTTTGTGTTTGCTGGTTTTTGTTGGAAATGAACAATCCAGCTTGTTGAGTATTGTCCAAGCTTTGTTTCTGTGGGCCTTACCTGGATTGGTGTGGCGCCGCATACAGCCTGGCATTCGTTCTTCACCATATCGTTGGTGACTGGGATGCTGCGTTCAAGCGTCCTGATGTACAATGGCACATGAGGCACGATCAATGACGTCCATTTGGACGCTTCCTCAATCACGGTGTTGTCTTCCTGTAGGGAAGGTGCAATCCTCATGATTGTATCTCTCAATGCATCTGATGCGCATTCGAGAGCGATCCCCGACCTGACTGGGTACATGGAGGTAATAGCTGAGGCTGCTATCCCAGCCTTGTCGGTTATTATTTTCTTGATTGTAACTGGCGAGAGCTTGTGCCAGTGGTGATCTCTCCCCAATCGAAGGAACAGGCGTTTGTCCTCCATTTGGGTTGTCAGTGGTTTCGGGTGGCTTGATGGAGCAGGCCTTCGTAGAACTTGCACATTTGGTGGTGTCGGTAACTTGGCCGCTTTACGGGCTACTGTAACCCAGGGCGAGCTGGTGTCTTGAGGCTTTGGGGGTAGAGCGTGGCTGTGATCCTCAACAGCTGTATTTTTCCTAGGCGCGACTGGTTTTGGAGTGCTTGCCATGGTGGGGGGCTTCTTACTTGGAAAGTTAGATGCTTCTACCTGATCTACTGCGAAGGCAGTGATAACAGGCGTGATGTTTTCCAGCAGAGTCGCGACAACTGCTGCTGCTTGTTTCTCTCCTTTGCTCTTAGCCCAGGAGTCGATTAGTTCTAGAAATTCCTGGGCTATATCCAGTCTTTCTTTCCATTGTTGTTCTGCTTTGTGCATTTTATTCACAATGCCAAGCAGGCTTGGGTGAAGTTGCCCTCCTGGATTGGAGGGCGTTGTCGATGACGATGCAACAGCTGGGGCCATTGCACCGATTGAAGATTCTTGTAAATAAGGGTAATGGGTGATGCGATGTGTTAGGTGTCAATAATGTTGTGAAATGTGGTGTTACTGTATTCTCTGTGTTGGAAATTCTGACTCTCGAATTTAGAACTCGACCATTATCTGTTTCGTCTCAGGTTCCCGACAAGATCGACTCTCTCCACACATGTTACGAGTGCGCTAATCACGCCTACTGTTGCATAAACGTTTAGATATTTACGTACTACAGTGTACTTTGGCTCATTATGGTAGATGAGAGGTGGCTGGTCATCACTAGGTTTGACAAGCACACGAGACTAAGGGGAATTTCTCCCCTAAGATGTATATATAAGTCCAATGTTCCCATAGTTGTAAAATATCAAGTATATTAAAATATGATTCCTCTGGACGGTAATACAGTAGTACTTTCACAGGAATACTCGGAAGTAGATTTGATAAAGTATGGGGTTATATTGTTGCGTGTATCTTCGTCTCTATGTCTACGCGCTTAATAGAAGTATCGCGACCTCGAACTCACTAATGTATCGCTCCTAGTCTCATCCACACGCTAATATGAAACTACTAATACAGGGTATATAAAATCAACAGACGGAGGGCAAGACTGAACACCTGTACGCGGTGTCTTCTACGAACCTGGGAGTGAAATATTCTCCCAGAGCCGAGTTTAGTCAAACTTCGCAATATCGAACAAGTTGGCCCACGAGGCAATGATTTAAATTACTACTCCATATCAATCTTTCACTCCCAACGAAATCAATTCCTACCTAAGCCTCGTCAAGTTTACAAGTACGACCTAGTACATCCTCATTCCAATGACCACACCTCTTGTCGACTTTCTCTGGCCTTAGCCGGTCACCAAATACACGCCCACGCCGATATTTACACCCGACGGAGGAAGCAAAGCGCGGCGCACAAATCTGGAAGACAATTCCTTGGGATGGATGTGAGAGGGATCAGGACAAGTTAAGAAGATGATGCAGAGGATTGGATACAGTCTCGACGGGTGTGGAATTTTGAATTTTGGAAAGGAGTTTTTACAAATTGAGCTTTGTGCGTGCCAAGTCTTCGGCTGCGAGAGTGCAGGCGACACTATAAAAACTGCCATGGTTGGATGGTGCGGTGGTACATCGTCTTGGCCGGTCTGCCAAGCCGAGTCTGGATAGCTTGGACACATATCCCACTTGAGACAGTAGATCGCTGGTTCAAATCCGGCAAAACACAACCACATTTCTCGCGGCGCTGTTATGCATGGATGACTAAGGCTTGCTTGGATAACCAAAGGTTTCGAAATTCCCTTTGGTGGGTACTAACGGAGGAGGGTCGACTGTTTGTGTAAGCAAGCATACCTCATAGTGGTATTTGCGAATGAAATCCAGAGTATGAGTGTCTCTAACGTCAAAAGAGTCATCCTACATGTATACATAGCACCGGTCATGTGTCATAGCTCCATAGCTGAATACAAATTAAATGATTAAAAAAAATAAAAATAAAAAATAAAAAAACAACAGACGCCTTACCCTTTTTAACTCCTAGGCAACCAATAACCACAACCCTAACTCCATTATGTTAAATTGTAGGGATGATTATGTTGACCAACCCTCCTTATAATTTAACAAAGTTTTCTATACTTCATCAGATATATCAATATAATATTGCACAGAGTATATTTTCCAACATCAATTCAGTTTAATATACACCGATGAGTCTATCATTAAATACAGATTCTCGAGGCTATAGTGATCCCAAACTCCAAGTGATCTAGCAATAACCAGCCACTCAATTATCGCAGGATAGCATTTCCTAGCTACTGCATTTCAGATACCACTGAACCTCATGTCGCCCAGCCAAGCTTAACCATATGTAATCGAATCAATTCAATAGATCTTGATGATCATACTTAGAAATCTAAACCCTCATACACACTAAGTCTAGATTTCCAACAAATCATAGTCGAAAACAACTTAAAGCATATCTATAATCAACGACTTCTCGTCAATTTTGGACCTGTCTTTCTTATGAGAGTCCTTCAACTTACTCACACCACAAACCAACTGGCCTCAACTTCCGGCGATCGCGTTAATGCAATTGCAATCGGGTATGTGCCTCACCAAAAATCGGCCGTTTCCCACTACAAAGTTTTGATGCTATGTATATCTGCGAGGAGGAAATTAAGGCATAGTCTACAAAGCTCAGTCGTTGTTCTATGAGGGACCGTTGCTCTAATCTGGCTTCATTTCTTAAGAGAGGAGAGGCAGCTGGGCTGTGGTACAAGCGGGTGAACAGATCAAAAATAGGCATGCTGGGACGCATGTTTTCGAGTGTTTTCGACTTTGAAGGTCTTATGAGCGCTGAGGCTACGATTTTGGAGAGTGCTACCGACACTCTAAAAATAGGCAACGATGGAAAGTGTTTTGTTCCGCCTCCTGCTCGTCATCTCCCCGAAGTAAAGTCTGGGTGGCCTGGACACCTACTTCACCCGAGAAAGAGAGGATTGTGAGACCATATATCGCACGGTGGCTTTACACAAGATGGCAAAGGCATGTTAGGGTAGCCAAAGGTTTTTCCTGTTTCCCCTTTGGTGAATATTGTCGAAGGCTAAGAATAACCACCGAAGAAGTTGGACAGGGAAATGTCTCTGGTAAAAAATAGAGACTGTCCATACGTATGTGGGTTGTTTGTTTCGTTGAGTGCTTGAATTCTGTATTTAGAACCGCCGGTTATTCTATTCCTAGCGTATGTTTATATTTAGACATCAAGAGATCAAGTCAATCATGATCAGTGCATATAGTCCTAAAATTCCGGGAGAAATAAGAATCAAGTTGTTTTTACTGAGTTATCTTTTACTTTAATTACATACACTTCACCTGTCACAGGTCAGGCTCCCAGTTACCCGACAAATATTAACGGTTGAAGGAAGGGTTAAATCCCCTGGCACAAAGAGATCGAGTAGTTTCAGCGAATGCATCCACTACATGAGTAGTCCAAATTTCAAACTGAGTTATTATCGTATGTATTCACCGGTGAAGGACTTTTCTTCTCCGTGTCATGCTCAATGAGTGCTAGACTTGTGCCCGTCACGAATAGATATTCATTCATTCCATTTCTCTGAGCTTAGTTTTGGAGCACGGTATCGAACTATGGATAGCTAGGAAGCGATTAATGTCAGATATAGAGTTTAAGGTGTTAGGTTTACAAAGCTTGGAGTTACTTAATTCGGACAAAGGTGTTTCGTTTGGGTTGTAGCAATAAGAACTCTTTATCTTCTGATTAGAGATGTTTCGTTCTAAATCATGAGAAACTTGGTTCATGGGGACAAGTTGGGGACAGATAGAGCATTTCCATTTTCTGGACATACATGATCTAGATGGTAATAGAAAGAGAAAGGGAAGCCAGGAATTAATTGATACTTTTTACTTTTTACATTACTCAATTGACTCGTAGATTCTAACACACGGTTATCTAACTAACGACTGTCATGGGACTGTTTGGCAATCAAAAATCGGGCAGAACTTGTTTAAGGGTCGAAAGTAATGCAGATATCATCCACGCTTCTGGTTTAAAGAAGTTGATGCATGCACCGATTGTAACCCTATAACTGTTGGTAACGACAAGACCCCATTTATCCAAGTAATCCTTATTTTTGAACTAATAAGCGTTGAAGTCATGTGTAGCAAGTTACAATAAGTCAAAAAGATGGAGCCGTAAGTCGAACCATATATTTACATTGGGATCTGAAGAAGACAGACTAGTGGGATGGACTATTAAGAAATCAATACTTATTGCGATATAACCTAGATTAAAATAAGGCTACAGTCAGAAAATACATTTATGGGTTGTTTCTCTCTTCTGAATTCTTATCTGAATTTACCTTATTCCAGGCGGAACTAATGAGCCGAAACACAATTGCAAATTTGTCTTCTTTATAAATCTACATTTATTCTCCAAAATCTTCGGAGCTTTTGTAGAAAGTAGTTCAACTACGTCAAGTTTATATTCTCTTTTATTCATGTTTAATTCAGAGTGAGACAATACAGCGAGTGTTGGTCTTCATTCTTTTGACCAAAGGTATCTGTAGCGCGTGTATATCTGCAAAGTCCGGTTGGATTATTTTTTTCATAGGAAATGGTTACAGGGAACCATTTTAATTTATAGCCCAAACACGAACGGTCATAGATATATGGCAGCTATAAAAATACTTAAACGGTTGCAGAGATAGTGATATCGTCTGATGCGATAACAAGCTGCACACCGCAGTTCGGTAACTGCACAAGCATTCCCTTTTTTCTTCTCAGCTTTCTAGCACTATTGCGACTCGTGTCGTGAGTTGTATCTGAGATTACCGCGAGATGTGAGCAAATTCATTGGGCGAATTATAGACATCAATATAGCCTAGCCTAATCTTCTGACATAATTTGGGATATGACATGGTAAATTTTCTTACTAGCCTGATCCTCTATGACAATGAAGCAGTGTTTAATAATTTGAATCCTGTGGATTTATGGGACGATGTACTCTGAAAATTTAATTTACTTGAGCATTTGACCTTGGGTGATTATTGTTGGTCCAAAAATGATTCTAACGTCCTTGTTGACTGTTAGAGTTTTTCTTGCCCTGATGTTAATCTGCTTGATCGTATTGCCTTCATGATGGTTGTATTCGTCGATAGCTTTACTCGTACGGAGAGAGAAAATAATCAGCCCAAAGCTGAAATAGTGTATGACTCAGTCACAGTTCCGCTAATTCTTAACAAGGCTGAGTGTTCACATGGGTACCCCCGAACAGACCTTCCGTCATAGGGTCCCTGCCTAACACTCAGTATGGGATGAATTGAGGCGATTAGATCTAGGTTCTGCCTCGTGCAGGGAGAGTCAGGATATCGTGTGATTAGGCTAATTTTCCATACCACGTGCGATATAGCACGTTATCAGTTATTAAAGATAATGACCATTAGCTATTTCGCTGTGTGAGAACTTTGCGAGCAAAATCGTTCCGAACGTCAGTTAGTATGATCTGGCGGTCAACTAGTGATGCAACTTAGCAATTACAAGTTGCTAATCGGTCTGATTTAAACAGAGACTGACTTTACTAGAGCTCATAATCGGATCATATGAGCCAAGGGCTTAAATCCGCAGGTATCATGCTTACGATCCGGTGAGACATATGTTGTCCATAGGATAAAACTTTTAGTTGCTGGAGAAATGGTAGGAGTTTCAATATTTAGGCTGGAAAAAGTACACGCGACTTAAGTATGCCTAGTCTGGGGCACACAAGCGGCCATTAAATTATGGAGAATCAAGTGGACTTCTGCGCTTCAGCTGCATAGATATTTGTGGATGCGCCGAGATTGGGGAAGTTAGTATGAAGCTAGTGACTAACTTTCCGGTAATAACTCAGATGAAGTAATCAAGTCAGGGGCTCGAAAGGTCCGGTCAGGCCACAGAATGTTCTTTGCTGCTCACGTGCCCTCCAATAAAATCCTGGCTCAAGATAGACACAGCTCACCGTCTTGCAGAAATGTAGCCGAGATCCCTATCCCGGGACCCCCATGCAAAGATACGAGCGATCATGAAGGGTCGAAATTAGGGTGCTGATGTGATCGTAAAGTGCAAAGATGGAGCTGACAGAAGTAATCGGCGAGCGTTCGAGCTTCGTCGACGTTGAAAGCTAACCTCCACTCGCCCACTTCCATAAATGTCCGAAATTTTTAAATTTACATACATTTTCCACGCTATCGCCTCGACCGTCACTAATAATTTTCTGGCCCCCTCCAATCGACGTAGGTCAACACTCAATGTCGAGCACCACCAAAAGTGATTTTGTAGCGCTGGGCGATGAAATTCGACAGTCCAACTCTGAAAATGACCCAGATGATGTAGTGACTGGAAATGAAGGAAAGAATGATTGGGATCAAATTTGGACCGTCATGGCTTGCGGTGCTGGGCTTTTCTCTGACGGATATATTAATAACGTCCGCGGCTGTCTTTTATACGACTACTAACTAACCTATAACTACAGGTAATCGGATCTGTCTCTACTATCCTCAAGACTATCTACGGCGAAACTTACACTCATTCCAGCGCCCAAAAAAATGTCTCGGCTATCACCTTTGCTGGCACCGTCCTAGGCCAGCTAATATTTGGATACACAAGTGACAAGTGGTCCCGCAAAGGCTCGTTGCAGCTTTCTACATTCATCCTTATTTTGTTCGCAGCTATGGGAGCTGGTAGTTACGGTGGAGGCACTGCTTCAGGTCTCTTTGCGGCCCTCACTGCGTACCGTTTCCTAGTTGGCATCGGCATTGGTGGTGAATACCCCGCTGGCTCAGTCTCTTGTTCCGAAGCAACGGGCGAATTGAAGAAGGGCTCTCGAAATCGATGGTTTATTCTTTTCACCAACGTAATGATTGACTGGGGATTTGTTGTTGGAGCGTTTGTACCGTATGTGGTTGTCGTCATCTCCACAGACAAACATTTACGTCTAGCCTGGAGACTTATGCTTGGGCTAGGTGTTGTTCCTCCTATCCTTCTGCTAATGTTCCGCTTTAAACTCAAGGAACCTGAAGAGTTTACCAAGGAGGTTTTCCCTGCCACACTTCTCACTGACTAGACTAATTAGAGTAGGGAGAGTATGAAGAATGTGAAAATTCCCTATTTGCTAGTCATCAAGTACTACTGGTGGAGGTTGTTTGTCGTTAGTCTGATCTGGTTTCTCTACGATGTAAAACCCCCAGAAAGCCCTTCAGATGCGAGTTGTCTGACAAAGCTAGTTCTCAACATATTCATTCGGGATTTTCTCTTCCACCATTCTCTCCAACATCTATGGAGAATCAGCTTCCCTTCCAAAGATCTTTGGCTGGAATACAATCATCAACCTTTTCTACATTCCCGGTGCAATGCTAGGCTCTATTTTCTCGGACATGGTTGGTCCTCGTTATGCACTTTCTATCGGCGTCACCTTGCAAGCAATCGTAGGTTTCATCATGGCCAGCCTATATCCAATTCTCTCACGTGTAGAGAATGTTGGTGGGTTTGCTATCGTCTATGGTGTATTTCTTTCCCTAGGTGAATTCGGTCCCGGTGACAATATTGGCCTCCTCGCATCCAAGACTTGTGCGACAGGCGTTCGCGGACAATACTATGCTATTGCTGCCGCCGTAGGTAAAGTTGGCGCTTTTGTAGGTACCTATATATTTCCGTACATTGAAGCTGCTGGTGGGGGTGCTAGCACTGCGCGTGGCGCCCAGTATCCATTTTATGTCTCAAGTGCGTTCTGCATATTGACAGCAATCCTATCTATGTGCTGTTTGCCCCACGTCGGTCAGGATACTATCACCACTGAGGATCGTGAGTTCCGTGCTTATCTCGAGAGCCAAGGCTGGGATGTTAGTCGTTTAGGGGCAGCCCGAGAATAGGGCTTCAAATGAGGATATTGTAAAACCATAGAAACTTTTTAATATGAAGCTAATTTACCTTTCTATTTGCGCATTAATATTCGGCGCAGGCCTAACATCATTGAATTTTAAAATCTTGAATTATCTGAACACGGCGCGTCAAGTTTTTAAAATTTCTGTAGTTTCATGCACAAAATCAACAGCATGAAGAACCTCAATCTCGCGTTGAGGCCTTTGCATATTGGAAAACTGGGCAAGCAAAAAAACTTATTGCGGATCAATAAATTTTGTGGGAAGAGGCAATTTGGGTCGTATCCTCGGAGCTCATGATTATTGGATGGGACACAACCAATCGGGAAACTGTGGGGTGGATATAACTCAAAGCGAAACGAATGAAAGAGCTAGTCCGAGCCATTTGGATTTTAGGATTGAATTCTAGTCCACGCGATCTTAAGCACTATCTTACAAATCCTTAATAACTCGTAATTCCAAAAACTCATGTAGCCAACTCTACCCTGCGTGAACTTGGTAGGGCTTCGAGGAGATTTCTAGAAGCTGGGGGTTTAATTTCTCCGAGGGCAGGCGACACTTCTAGCATAAATGTTAAGATAGGTCAACAAACGCAAATCAAAAAACAACGCATGAATATTTCGTGAAGCAGGGCGGGGTGCGGTAGATCGTTTGATGCCTTTTTTAGCATTTAATGTCTATTCAGCTATCTAGCTATGTCATATTATTTCTATATTTTTATCACCAGAACTAGAGGGACTATTCTCAACACCTGTAAGTGGTGTCCCCTACGAACCTCCATCTCTCACTGTAGAGTCTGCAGAGCCGAGATTGAGTAACAAAGTCCTCACTTCGATGATGATTCCTATTCGCTTTCGCGGTCTGCATCGTCTTCATCTCTCAACACATTCCCCTATCACCATTTTCATGAAGCTAACCACGACTAGATCAGATGGTAGAGTCGGAGCCCCACTCATCACCAACCCTTGATAATGGATAAAAAGCCATCCGATGAGTTTCCGGAGCGTACTTAGCACCCGATACGGATATGATTGATCGGATCAAGTTGGCCTTGACTGTTACAAAGAAGGTAGACATAGATGATTATGCGTACCTCATGTGGTCCCGGTGTCTAGGCCTCGCCTGGCTGGGGCTGCAGGTTTTTTGAGACTTTTTCCCGCGCACGCAGTTTCCATGCTACCTTTTTTATTTTTTTTGGCTGGAAGGTTCCGTGGAAAAGAAGGCAGAATTCCACTGGTAAATACTGAGCTGTAAGGCTATTTATCGCGGGCAATATATCAATGATCTTTCAAGGAATACAAGAGGCGAGGGGCACTGTACAAGATGTGGCCTGGGTCAGAGAGGAGCTCAATGTGCTAGGTAGTCTATGACTCAAATAGTGTAATAAAAGCATAACATCATTATCCCCAGAACTCCTTACTAAAATCCAATCTTCAAAATTCCTTATTAATTTCCTATTGAGGTATCCTATTCCAACTTCCTTTGTGTGCTGCCATGCACTTAAATATGTTCAAAAATTTAATTAGGGCTTTCTTTCCTCTAATTGTTCGAAATATTGTGGTGATTGTTCTTAGCTCTATGCCCTGAAAACATCTGTTTCTTTGATCTCTGAATTTGGGAAAATGTAGCAGTAGATGTTGCAAATTCTGCCTTTATCTCCCATAAAAGTTATACACACTGTCTTAAAGCGTCCCGATAATTTGAAGATAGACACGTGTATTTCCAATCCCGAGCTCTTATGAGTTAGAAGATAGTCAAGCCCTGGATTTCACTCGTAAATACCACATATGTGTCTTTACTAGCGCAAAATAGTCGGCCCATCTCCGTCGGTGCTCGCCAAAAGGAGACTCAAAACCTTTGGTTGTCCAAAAATGTGAGCAGCGCGATTTTTAAATGGGCTTTACTGGATTTGAACCAGCCATCCCCCGCCTTTAGTAGTATGGCCAGGCATCCTTGAAGAGGTTTCAAGGGGAAGGTTCTCAGGAAAAAGTGATAGGAGAAAGTTTTGAGGAAGGTTTTGGGAAAAGGTTTACCAAGAAGGTTTCCGAGAAAACTCCTACAGTTAGAGATGGAGGGGCTGGCGTCATGACGGCATTTGTCATAGTCTTAGTTGAGTTCAAGTACTGTCTCGAGTTAGACTTAAGGAAGCTGGAGCTGCCACATAGTAGCTCTCCAGCTTCTCAATCTTTCATTCTTTTGATCTTTGATCTTGCAATCTAGATTTACATAATGTTATAATCTTATATTCTCACAATCCGATATTCTCAGTCTTTCGTTATTTGTTACATTCTTCGTACTTCAGTTCACCCTGAGTTATCATTCTTGATCGCCTGCTCGTCAACTCGACTTCTTGACTTCGTGTCTTACGACTATTCAGTAGTTCCACAACCTTAGACTACCTGGCACCTCGCCAATCGAATCATATCTAAGTATCCTTCGTTAGCAACTGTAATTCTAACAGTTATTAATACCTTAGCTTCGGCATACGGCGATCCCCAGTATCCTTAGCGCACGCCGTAACATTTAGAGACACAGATGTTCGGCAATGCAATCTTTACCTCGCGTACCAGCCTACATGATGTACTACTTCGGAGGGCAAGACTGAACACCTGTACGCGGTGTCCTCTAAGAACCTGGGAGTGAAATATTCTCCCAGAGCCAAGTTCAGTCAAATTTCGCAATATCAAAGAAGTTGGCCCACGAGGCAAAATTTAAAATTACTCCACCACGTCGTTTTTCCGCTCCCAACGAGTTTGACGCCTACCTAAGTCTCATCAAGTCTACAAGTAAGACCTAGTACATCCTCATCCTAATGATCACACCAATCTTCAACCTTCTCTGGCCTCATTTGACCGCCAAAAACACGCCCACGCCGATATTTATACCCGACGGAGGAAGCAAAGTGTGGCGCACAAATGTGGGAGACAGTTCCCTGGGATGGACGTGAGAGGGATCAGGACAAGCTGACAAGATGATGCGAAGGAAGGATATAACCTCGAAGGGCGTGAGATTCCGAATTTTGGCAAGGAGTTTTACGAACTGGGCTTCGTGCGTGACAAGACTTCGCTTGCGAGAGTGCAGCTGACACTATAAAACAAGCCGACGATGGAAGGTGCTGTGGTCCGCCTCCTGGTGGTGCTCTCTGGCATAATTTGAGTAGCCTGGGTACCTACTCAACTTGGGAAGGAGACACCAAAGACCATATTTCGCGCGGAGAAATGTAAATGGATGATGGAGGCATGTCTGGATAACTCAAGGCTTTTGAGACGTTCCCCTGGGTGGGTATTCACAGATGAGGGTTGACTTGGGGTGAAGAACAAGCCACCATAACTTTGCAGTGGTACTTGCAAATGAAATCTGAGGCATGAGTGCTCTTCCTTTACGTTGAATCATCCATTCTATACTTTTCTTTGATATTGTGTCAATAGCTAGATAGCTGCATACGCAATCAAAATCTGATGCAAAAAAAAGGGTTGATTTTAAATTTAGCATTCTTAATAGTCAACCTTCCTGCCAGTCAGCAACAATTTCAAAAAACGAATATAACTTTAAAAGCATGACAGGACACGTCAATGACCTTAATGAAAGGTTAAATGTGCCCATCAAGAGTCTTCAAAGCTATGTGAAGCCATTTATCATAAAACCAAACAAATAGAAAGCCGGCTGAATGATATTAATATATTGAACACGAGAATAGGCAAATTTAACGCTCATATATCATCAGGGAATGAGGAGATTCATAAGTTTCAGACCCAAATTTATAGCAATATCACTAAACCTAATGTTGTTTCTAATGAACAGGCTATCCGAACACCTCGCCGTACCACAACAGACCATGATAAGTTTACTGGTAATCAGAACAATATGGAGAAAAGGCAATCGGTATACGAGCGATGGAAGACACAAGCTCAACAAGTTATAATTATTGATAAACCATGCTTCCCTGGAGAATTTGAGAAAATTTCATTCATCACTAGGAAACTCACAGACAAGGCATGGGATTCAGTGCAAGATGGTGCTCAGATGATGAACAAGAATCCTCACCATCCTGAGAAATGGGCATGGGAGATATCTGAAGAATTGTGGTCAGTATTAGACGGACAATACATGTTGCTATATGTAACTCAGACGGCCAAAAATAAATTGGATACTATTAAGGAAATAATCACCCCTCAGTCATCGAGGTTGTAGTGCGCATTGATTCAAGTAACTATCGAAGTGAAACTGAGTACAGAATTTGTAGTCACGTATGCACCAACAATGTGGCCTACTGTTGGGATATTGAGAAAGTATAATCACGAGAGTAAGATAATGTAGATAGTAATATGCGATATGTGGGGAATGTATGGATATGGTACTAAGGGTTGGGTTGGTTTGGTTTAATATTTTACGTCTATCTATGTTAGACTGTACGAGTCAATTGAATAATGAATGAAGTAAAAGTAAAAAGTGTCAATTAATTCCTGGCTGCCATTTCTCTTTCTGATACTTTCTAGATCATGTACGTCTAGAAAATGGCAAGTGCTCTATGTGTCCCCAACTTGTCCCCTTGAACCAAGTTTCTCATGGTTTGGAATGAAACATCTCTAGTCAGAACAGATAGAGTTCTTGTTGCTACAAACCAAGCGAAACACCTTTTTCCGAAACATGTAACTCCAAGCTTTGCAAACCTAAAACCTTAAATTCTATATTGATCGCTCCTAAACTATCCACAGTTTGATAATCTAATATAAATCCCAAGTAGGACATAAGACGCCAAAGCTTACTGCCCTGGATACCTGAGGCCTTTGACTGTCCAAACTTGACTGTCCAAACTTGAATTGCCAAAGCCTTTAGTTTTTCTGGGCAAAGGGTTATAGAAGGGTTATCTTGCTCCAAATCATGAAATGAATTTGCAATAAAGTTTCTTGGGCATGAAAATACTGGGACAACTAACTATCTATATATTTGAGTTGGATTAAAAGGCCAGATTGTAATATCCTTCTATGCAAATTTCTAGTCAGCATAAAAATGGTGAGATTCTGCTCTGTGTTTGGGGCAGATTTTTGAAAAGAATTCTGTATCTTGCAGCCACTGTGTCAATTTTTTTGCTCCATCTTGAATACCAAATAGGTAACTAACGTTATCGCTGTAGTTCCTTGGAACTCTAGGTAGCCTTACTGAGGGAATGTGGCAGGTTAGGAGATGCCTTGGTGACTTGGGAGCCCCGCAACTGCATATTTTGTGTGCGTCGACGTGTTTGAAACGTTCGTGGTAGGCAGCAAAGTCGCCATGCCCTGAGCGGGCAGCATAAAGATGGGCTACAAGGGAACAATTTAAGAAAAGTTCGCCCGGACATCGTTCGATGGTGTCAATTCCTAGTGCTTGGTATGAGGTTGGGGCTTCCAGTGTCCAGAATTCCTCGAGAAGGGAGCCTGTTGATGATTTTAACCGGTTTTTGGCAGATGCCAAAGTTAGGGGCGTGGTTGAGGGTAGAGGTAGGAGTAGGCCCGCTTTGGCCGCAGCATTTGCCTGTTCGTTTCCTTTAATCCCGGCGTGTCCTAGTATCCAGAACACTTTTATTTCACCTGTAATGGTGTGTGGGAGTCGGGGCCAGTTTTTCTAAGCTGTTGCATACTCGGCGAACTGGACAAACTTATTCTATGAGGAGAAGATCGGAACACTTTTTAATTTACATGCTACGTCTTGGTTATCTAACAGAACCTAGAGATTATTAGCGAACCTAGCGGTAGGGAGGCCTAGAGCAGCTTCTACTGCGAAGATAACTGCAGTGACTTCTGCGTCAAATATGGTTAGTGAGGAATTGAGTGCTACCGACTTGTTAAGTAGAACTCTTCCAGCTTGGTGCAGAACTAATCCACCCCTCGACGCGAGGCTTGGAGTTTACTCCCATTGGTGTATGCAATGAGGTCCTGGAAAGGAATTTCTGTTGGCAAAGAGATTGGGTGCTGGGCTATTTGTCTGATGCTGTCGCTCCAGCTTTCTTCCACAGACCAAGTTGCATTGATTAGGGGATCTATGTCCTCTACTGGAGGGCTTGCCAAGTCCCACTCCGAGAAACAGGAGACGCGGCTCTGATTTTTGATGACTAAGTTAGCTCTTTATTGGAGGGGGTGCCTGCTATCAAGGCGATGTATTTGCAGGACGGCCTGGCGAGCTCTAGAGTCTAGTTCAAGCTTAGGTGGCAAGAGGCCAGATTCTCGAATTAGTGTAGGTGTTGGAGTGGTCCTGTACACTGGGAGGATAGCTTTAGGACATGTCATGATGACTCTATGCAGGAAAGACACGTGTCCTTCAACGCGATTCGAAACTGTGCGGGTTTGGTTAATTTTCCTATTGCAGCCTGGCCACCAGGTCTCTGCTCCGTAATAAGTGATCGGTAGGAGGCAGGATAGTGCAGCTTGACGAAGTAGGTAAGGGGGGCTCCTTTCGTTGTGTTGCCTAGAGGTTTTAGTCCATTCGCGACTTTCAGGGCTTTACTGGCTAAGATTTGTACATGCCATTTGAATGTCAGTTTTTTATCAAAGCGTATTCCCAGCCATCTAGTGTATGGTGGCGATGTATTCTCAGTAACCTCCATCTCGCCGGACGATACTTTTGGGGTACTATGTGGATCCCTATTGCAGCGGCGCCTAGAAAAGTGCTGCATCTCAGATTTTCCGGAGTCAAGCGTAATACCCTCGGTCTTACTCCATTTGGAGGCTTGCTGTCGGGACCTTTTAAGGAATTCACAGTTTTCTGTGAGCGATTTTTGAGTTGCTAGGATGGCCACATTGTCCACGTCTCTGAATGCATTTGTGAGGTTTTTGAGTCTGAAGAGAGGTTCAATGTAGAGCATAAAAAGGATAGGGGATACGGGAGATCCTTTCGGGAGACCACATGTTACTTTTTGTAGAGGGCCTATTTCTCCATCTATACGGATCCGTACTGAGCGTCCTGTTGCGATGGAGCCGACCCAGGTGACGAGGTTGTTGGGTCAGCCTTGGGTACGCATAAGGTACAAAGGTCTTCCTGGGAGAACGGCGTCAAAAGCGCCTTTTACATCGAGTGTGAGCATGCTTGCTGTGCGTCCTTCGCTGAGAGCTCTCTCCACGTCATGGGTGAGGCAGGTTGTGAGGTCAGTTGTAGATCTGCAGGGAAGAGCTCCGAATTGTTGGGATACCAGGACCTTATGCCTAACAGCGATCCATGATATACGTTTTGCTATCAATCTTTCCAGAACTTTTCCCAGAACTGAAAGTAGTGCAATCGGTCGATAAGATCGGGGCGAAGATAGATCAGTCTTGCCAGGCTTTTGAAGTATAACTACTTCAGCCTGCCGGAAGCAGATGGGGTGGTATCCCAGTGACAGACAACTAGTGAAGAGCGCTATGATATGATCTTGAATAAGTGGCCACGCTTCCTTAAGGATAGCTGGTGGTATCTCATCAATCCCTGGGGAGGTATTACCAGCTCGGAGAATTGCTGCTTTCACTTCTTCATAAGCTAGAGGAGGGAATGGTAGTCGGGTATTTGGCACAGCGGGAGTATCTAATAGCATATCTTTGGCATTTGTGGAGTTTGTCAGTAAATTGGCTAATAAAACTTTCCTTTTTTCCTCTGTTGTAATTGCATGGTTACTATTTGGTGACTGGGAGTCTTTGAGAGAGGTTGATTGGAAGGTCCCGGCTGATTTGTGCCACTTTGCCATTTCAAACACGTCTTTGCCCGAGCTAGCATTCTCAACATGTGTCTCGAAGAAGGCATGCTTGGCTTTCCTTATCACGTTGCGATAGGCTTTCTTTGCATCCCTGAGTTCTATCTCGTTATTGGGGGGGGGGAACGGGCAAACTGTTTATACTGTGTGCGAGCAGACCTGCATGCACTGTTCCACCATGGATTACCACGACTAGTTCCAATAGAGCGTTGAGCGGATCCATTGAAAGCGGTACCAACGGCTTTGATCAGGCTCTCTGTCAGTATATCGAGGTCGTGTTTGGAAGGATGAGGTGGGAGGGGGACAATACAGCAGGTCAAAGTCTTCAGCAGGCGACGGAAGAGGTCTTTGTTGACAGTATCTAGGCGGAGTCTTTTGAGCTGCTCGCTTTTGCGATTCCTTGCAATTGTTGTTAGGAGGGGAAGATGATCTGAGGTTGTGTCTAGGTCTGTGGCTATTTCACATTCTGCACCATGCAAAAGAGGTCCTCGCCTGAGCGCCAGGACCATTAAATTTCCACGGTTATGAGTTGCCTCTTCTGTAGGCGAGAGGAGAGGAAGCTATGAATTTCAGCCCATTGCACGAGTGTTTCTGAGCCCCTAGATGGTCCACGTGGCCATGATGGCTGCCACAGAGTGTGGTGAAGCTTAAAATCTCCTTGGAGTAGACAGCTCCCGCCGAGTTCTTTAGACTGATATGTGTATAATTTTTCAAGCGTAAATTCCCCAAGAGAGCCAGCAGGTGCGTTATAGATATTCTCAAGGCGAGGTTAGGACAGTGTTCCACAGGGTGCATATGTGGTCTAACGAAGATCTAGGTGGTACATGAAGGTGATGACTGGTCTTCTCTAGAAAGAGACAAATAGGTAGATAGTAGCGATAGAGGCTACACGTGGGTCTTGCTGATGAAGAGCTGGGTAAACAAATGTATTGTTAAGGTAATTGAATAAGACATTGCGTGAAGAATAATGCTTCTTCACGCCGAGTATTTATATACATAAAATTACCAAATAGCATGTAGCACACAGCCCCTATACTCAACAATCTGCTACAAATCACCTAATGAAACCAAACCGCTCTTATCAGTCTTCCTTGCTGGTTTTAGAAGTGCATTGAACTATTATTTGTGTTTTAACTTAGCCGTCTGCATGGTGTTTCATAATACGCTATGCTACAATGATCCATGAAAGATATAAAGTAAATTGAGTATCTGGTGTGACAGCTTGTAAGCTGCTAATTGCCTGTAGCCTACGCTGTCCAACTTAGGCTTAGTGTGACACTAGGCGGCGCCTATTATCGGAAGTAGTGGCTTACAAGTGGCAATATCAATATTGTAAAACTTCCAAGAATGAGGCGCAAGACTGGGATACGAGAACGGATGTACGGGTATACGGATATACGGGTTAACGGGTAAACGGATGGAAAGCCGTGTCATTGGCTGGGATAATAATCTTGTATGAAGTAGCTGTTATTATCCTCTTCGATCTATAGTTCACCATAGATTGCTAATAAACTACCTCTGGCCGTAAGGTTGCCCAAGTGCCTATGTCTAGACTGTGACATCTGGCCATATTTTGATGTTAGTCAGAGTGTAAAATGTCTCGTGATGTAACAGTGCGGACTTGTTCTGTACGGAGACCTACTGCTCTAGAGACATAGGAGATTACGCGCGGCTTTTCCGTTGTCCAGTTATCTGTTGGAGAAAAGGATTCGAAGGATGGATGTTGTTTGGTTATTCTCCTAGATCGGTCCTGAAATATGTAAGGTTCTTGTATGAAAATTATATCTACCTTGTTTGCATAGGCTTCGTTAAGGCGATTTTGTGGGCCTGTGATCCTCGTCCAACATTTTGAGAGAGTATCCTTAGCGGTTTATTGCGAGCTGTGTTTCGAGGTTTGCCGCTCATTATTGTTGCATCTGTTCCTCGCTCTGACTATGTTTGATGTTAAGAATGTCGAAACGGTTGTTTGACCTTTGAGCTGAGAAGCCAGGGTGGGGTGCCGCTGTTGGAGATTTTTATCTAGTTTGTGGTATCAATCCTGACAGGAGACTATCTACTGCTGGAGTAGAGATGATTTGCTGGGTGACGTTGGAGATCTCTGGTTAGGGTTTTATGCAGCCAGCTTCTACTTGGTATTGCAGGCGAGCTTCTGCACTGATTTTCCTGATTGCTGTCACAGACCGGCTTTCCCACGAGGAAAACGGCCTGCTTGTCACTACCATTGTGCCATGGGCTAATGCTGAGATGCTGCGCTTAGTCTGGTCAACCAAGTCAGGAGCTTCCCTAGTAACATAGTCAATGCGTTGCGATGGTTACAATGTTATGATAGCAACAGTTACTAATCAACATAAGCAATCAGTTGCTGTGTTATAGCTGTAGACTACCATACCCCTGATTGTAGTAGCCGCTCTTGAGTACTTAAGGAAGGTCTAGGACTAGATTTGTTCTGTTTTTGTCTTGTAATTATTCTAGACTTTAGATTGATCCGATTATTATAAGCTTTACCTTATACCCCGACTCTGTCCCGTTCCGACTCTGTCCCGTTCCGCCTCCGTCACGTTCCGCCTCCGTCCCGTTCCGTATCCGTCTTGTCTCGCCCTCGTCCCGTTCCGATCACATCCTGTTCCGATCACATCCTGTTCCGATCACATCCTGTCCCGACTACGTCCGTCCCGACTCCGTCCTGTTCCGACACTTGACCTCCGAACTAGCCAACAAGCCTGACAATTGCAGATATTTGCGGTTTGGATTTAGGGGGTGAATTAGGCTTGGGGCGGAGTTCACAGGCGGCATCATTAGCTGGGTGAGGACCATGGTGTTGTGAATACCTCGGGTCAGCTCCGATCGAGCCTCATTGGGCTCCCACCATTGCGGCACTCGGACACTCGGCCGCAGTAAGCTAGATGAGATTAGGGCACTGATAGCACAGCTAAGTACCTAATCACTCTGGCAACATCCCTACATCCGAGCGTTGCCTGGTGGACCAATGCGTTTAGACTGAGGTGCACATCACTCTGATGGCTACCGAGGGGCAACAGCATGTAATGTGACGACGGTGTATAGCTCTGCAATCCCGGGAGTTCCACACTAGCAACCAGTGTCAATAGTATGTTATGACAGGAGATATTGGTAGGGGCTATGGAAGCGGTTACTGTGACAGAAGTAGGAAGCACCTGTGGTGAGTGCGTGATCAGGACTGGGGTACTGAATGTATATATAAGGAAGCAACACTTCTGCAGATAGATTGAGAATTAACCATCTCTCTACTGTCCATTCCAACGCATCTTCTCACTACAGCCACATCAAATATATCCGCGCATCCATAATCATCTGCATCCATTTCAGGTATTCCTCTGTCCCCTCATGACCTCGTTATCATAATACATGGCAATGAGTACATCGAGGGGGGCATATGTGGCCCGCGGGGGCAGCGCAGTGGTTGTTGTGTTCCCTTTTGGTGTGTTGCAACGAGCCATAGAGACGGCATCTAATAGGAGATGCACACGAGCGACTATTATGCCATAACCAGCAACGGGTGCATTGTCTTCCTGACTGTCGTCTCGGAAGAAGCTTTGTTACAGTTCGGCATCCAAAAAGGTAAAGGACGCGGGGTAGACGTTGTTGACTCTCTGAGAATCGGACGATCCATGACGTGGCTGACAAGCTTGGGTGTGCATCATTATTTTGTGAAGGTAAGACGGCGACTGGGGATACACCTATGGTATTGGAGAGGGTTTCGTGGATTTCTTCTGGGGTTACTGGCCTTATTCAGTACTTCAAGTTGTTGTTAATTGTCCCAAAGGTGCGTGGAAAATTTTCAACACGGAAGGACACCCATGGGGTTGCGCTCTCTCTGATTGCATCGCCTATAAGGTCCACTGAAGCAGTTTTTTCTTTCAGAGCAGTGGATTTGCCGGCTTTCGAGCACAGAGCGAATCTCGTCTTAGTTGCTTGGACGTTGGTCAAGAGCGGGCTGCTAGGTCCCAGCTTTGATTTCAGACGTGTCTGGATTGCGTACGCAGAAAGATTCCTAAGTTTGTCTCCCTCTGGTATGCGGACAAACAACCTAGTGTCTGGGCGTTGGTGTTGTTTCTCGGTTGCGCTTGGATGTGTAGAGTTTTTCTGCAAGATCTAGCTATCTCTAACCGATTTGGTTTGTGGCGGGGGCTCCTGTGCTGCGCGGTGTGCTGCTCCAGCGTAGGTGTGAGTTGTGGTAGCAAGCTGAGAGGATAGTCATATTTCGTTCTCGCCTGGGGCTGTTACTGTGGGCTCCAATATTATCCTGCTGATGTAGGCCGAAAAGTGGCTTTCAGCAATATTAGAGAGATCTTTGAGGAATAAAAGCAGGGACTTTCGTTGGTTCCCTGGTAGGCTACTCTTGGTAAGATCACTGCAATGCTGATCAATAGTATGGACTATGTTACCAAACAGGTTCTCTGCCTCTTTGACATGGGAGGTTGCGCTCTGGACGCTTTTAGCAAGTGTTATGAATCTACTTATTGGCAGATTTTCGAAGCTGTTAAGCTGCAGAGGTCGAGTCGATTTTGACGAAGACAAATTATCGAAGGTTCGAGGTTACAAAGTTACGAAGGTCGAAGGTCGAAGGTGCGAAGGTCGGATGTGCGGATTGGTTACGAGGAGACAAATGAAGGTGATTGAGGCTCGGATTATCAAAGTTACGAATTCATATGTTCAAATTATCATATTATCAAAATATCGAGTTCCCAATAAGCAAATTATACAATGAACAAAAAAGAAACAAAATTGTTAGAACTAAAGAACAAATTCAAATTTCCAGCCTGAACAAATCCAAATCCTGTTGCCTCAGACCTAACCAAATTAAGAAGATAACCCCTGCATCACCACATCCAAATTAAATCTAACAAATTCATAACAGCAAGAGCGCTTCCGAGGGAGCTGCTCTCGAGAGGGTCGTTGTAGTCGAGAGTAGCAACCGGGCTACACATTTCAATATTGTTTTCGGGATTGTCCAGATCCATCATTCTAATCTGAGTTTGGGTGGTCTCATTGCCTGTTGTGGGCTGAGCACGTGCTGGAGGGTGAGAATTCGGGTTCGTAATTTTCGGTTTTGATGCTGTTTTGAGTTGAGTTTTGTGGAGTAGCTGGGATAAAGTAGGTTTCTCTCAAGTGTCGGTCGTTCTTATGGGAGCCAGTGTGAATTACAGGAGAGTGAGATTTTGTTTCTATGAGATCTAGACGTATGTTTAATGGAATGTCTATGTATAAGTGAAGATAATATAAGAGTACGCGGGTATATGAATGTGGTGTATGGTACTAAGGATGTGGACACCTTTCACTTGACCAAATAGCTGACTAAGCAGCATTTCCTGAAACGCCCACATGCTACAAAATCCTAGATCCTCATTAACTTCCACAACACTTAAAAAATGTGACCCCTACATCTCTTCTTAAAGAGTTCAGTAGTCCTACAGAAAAATGAAACTGCATTGTGGTATAAGAGTACTCTTATCCTGGTCCCATCATAACCTGCTGTGTGAACTTCTGTAGTATTAACATTGCCCATACAATTCGTTCAACCTTTAATAAGATAAGCCTAGCTCGTACAATAACTTTACAGACTGGTCCCTGGGTAACTATTTTGTTAATATATCTGCAATCTGTTCAGTACCTGGTGTAAATCTGAATATTGTTGTAATTAAGGCAGCAACATGACTGCAGTTGATAAATAGTACATATTAGAGTAATATGCACTGACGCCATGAGATATGATTAACCCATATCATCACTCACTGGCATGAATAGTAATTAGCCAATAGATGCCAGACGGCATACATTGGCCTTCAGGACCTCCAACAACCTTCCCATTTAGGTTAGATTAGGAAGCATGTTGGAGTTCACACTAGTGTATGGAAAACCCCGCTTTCATGTATATAGAGGGACTTCTCGCCACACATACAGAATTATTATTAAAATTATGGATTACAGAGATATGTCAGGTGATGGTTAATGAAAGTAATTGATGAAGGGTTTGGTTGTTGAGTTTTCTATTATTTCTGTGTTGGGGTACACTTTGTTGAAACTAGGCTCCATAATTAGTAGTCCCGACCGACTGGTGTTTGGCAAATGGAGATTGCGTATACCCTGTGCTAGCGTTGTTTACTGCTGTTAATAGGAGATCCCGCACGGGCTATCTATTGGGATTAAAAGGAGTCTAGTACCTGTGGTTAGTTGAGTAGTTGTCAAACATCTGATGGTTTGGAACCTACTGAATATGGTAATGAGAATCATTGGATAGTGAGATGATACATCTTGTCGGATTAACTAACTCGAGCTTTGATATCTCACCAGGGATATGGTGATCAGGATGTTCAGGATAGTCAAAGCTCCGACTTGAGATCTTTTGATCTTCAACACATGTAATTTATTTCATATGTAATTTTGGGAAACGAGAAGGTAATCTCTCCTCGAAATAGTTTCAGATGGGTATATAGCATCACTGGTGGAGAGGAGTTGAGGAGCAGAGATTTCATCAATACAACTTTACTTTACGTTTTTCATTTGAGCCTTAGTGTCTAACAGTAGTCAAATTGACATCCTTTTATACTTAATTATTGCATAAGCTTCCCTCTACCAATATGCCCACAAACTAAGTAATGGGTTATACATTTCAATAATTATAGCAATTTCTTTACAATTAACTATCCATTAGATATCATTAGACTTCGTCGTACATTAAACAAATTCATCATAACTCTAACTTATCCTCATACTTGGTATGTCATTCTTACAATTTCCGGAACTGTCGAACCTTTTTAGCTGGTTCGGAAGCTGTAATGATTGAGACTAGAGGTATCTGGAAAAATAGCTCGCACAGGAGCTTTGAATTGAAGTAAAATAAAAAGATGTAATTGTCTGTCTGTCTTCCTTCCTCTTTCTCTCAGCTTATATATCTACACATATCTACTACCTGACATATGATGATAATATTTAGAAATAGCTTCCTTACATCACAGGACACAATCCAAACATGCTGTAGCCAAGATGTAATCCTAAACCGACTTAATACCAGTCCACCACATCTGTTACACAGACGCCAAGTATTTTCTAGCTGAAAATTATCAAAAACGCCAAGGTTTTCCTGAGGCAATCACAAATTATGTCAGGTACCAGCTTGGCATGTTACTCTGACAATAATGTTACTATCATGTTAGAAGAATGGAATTTACATGAATCACAAAAACATCAAGTCAAGAATACTGATTCCATCAGGCTCTGATCCTGGTCTGACAGGAACCATTCTAATTACTATTAGCCCGTTTTTCATCACCATGTTGTCCTGTATGTAGAAGTGACTAATTTCAATGTGTTTAACTCTTCAATGAAATTTGGTGGTTTTGGCAAGCTCTCTTGCTGCCTGATTGTCTAGATATAAAAGCGGAGGTTTCGTTATTTTGACGTTTATGTCATGAGTAATTTCTCCATACAGGCGATTTATTTGGCTCCTTCACTAGTAGACATTATCTCTGCTTCTATTGAGCTCTGAGCTGTGCTTTTCTGACAGTTAGCGGACCAAGTTACTGCGCCCCCATTCCATATGATTGTTTTCCCTTGGAATGATTTCTTATCATTTTCGGTACCCCATGTTGCATCTGTCCATGCTGCCCAGGTATTTTTTGGATAGGCAGATCTGTATTTAACCCCGAGCGACCTTGTACCGTTGAGGTATCTGAGTAGATGCTTTGCCATACTAAAATGGTTTGAGTCGGGATCAGACATAAATTGTGCAAGTTGCCCTACGGCATAAGATATGTCTGGCCTTGTGCCATTAGAAATATATATAATAGATCCAACAATTTGTCAATAGAGGCACATGTCATCATCATTGAGCGTTTGATGGATATCATATTTGGTAGATGGGCTTAGGACTGTTTTTGCTGGGAGTGGGAGATCCTTAGGTATACTTTTCTCCATTCCCAGTTGTGACGGCTTGTAAGCCGATAAGTCCTGTAGCCTTCGATGGTTATTGAAGGCAACCTATACTTTCTATCACTCCGAGTATTATCAGCAGACGAAAACTGATACGAGATCGCCACTGAGGCTACGTAAAGGATAGTGCTAAGAGTATTGGAAGCGTTACCCGTGTGGTAGAACAAACCTTTAGTCAGTTTCATTGCCACTGTAAGCGTAGGCTAGATTTAGATACCTCTGGATGTGTATAAGTAGTAGAGTAGACTTGTAGGTAGTTTGCTTCCACATAGATGAATTATAGCTTTACCTTTCAATCATATAAATGCCCATTTGCTTTCTATATTCGAACTATGACACCAGTCGCTGAATAAGTTTTGTTGTAAAGGCAGTTTGATGAATGCGAAGTGTGCGCTTTTGCCTATTTCTTTGCACTTGAATTCCGACTAACGTGTCAACTGGTCCCAGCGCTTTGCAACTCCATTTATTCATGATGTCTGATTTAACGGAATTTAAATTTCCATGTTTCCCAATGGTTAGCATATCATCTACGTAAAGAAGTACGAAGATACCTCTACCTATAAATAAATTTGATTAAAGTGATCTTTGACTTCTTTGAACCAAATATGCGGGGCTTGCTTTAAACTGTATAGTGATTTGTTAAGTTTGAGGTAATTCCCCTTTCGATTGATTCCAGGGTGTTGTAAAGAAAAGGAATCGGGTATCTCCATGTAAATTTCTTCTTCTAATTTTTGATTTAGAAAAGCTGTATCCACATCAATCGCTTCAATTTCAACATCGTCTACTGCAGCCTTTGATAGAAGTATCCGTAGTGTGTTGTACCGTATTACCGACGCAAAAGTCTCGAAGTAATTGATACTGTACTGCTGTTCAAATCCACGGACAACAATTCGTGCTTTTCGTCTGTCTAAGCTACTGTCACTTCTGAACTTCTTTCTTAGAAATATTTTGCTGGATATTATTTTCTTTCCAGAAGGTGGAGACCCAGTCAAAAATGTATATGTGTTGGTAGCTTGCAGAGAGCGCAATTCTGATTTTATTGCCCCTTTCCATAATTTGGGATCTTCATGTATGCCTGTTCAACAGTGATAGATTCAAATGGAGGATTGGGCACTTGAATTGATGACAACTCACCAGCATTAACATGGACTGCTTGCGCAGAAATAGCATTCGCTGTAACGACAAGATTGAACACAGCCTTTGCCATTCTTCTTAGCGGTCTGCCAAATCTTGGTTTTGGTGGAGAGCAAGGAGTCTGCCAATTCGATGGTTTGATTGCTTCTCGGATAATCTGAGGAGTACTTTCTTTGAAGTTTGTTTGCTCTCCTAGATATTCTTGCTCTACTATCCTCATGGTGGCCTCTTCCACTACTGCAGTAGGATGACTGGCCTCGACCATGGGTTCGCGTGAGAGCTTCCTCCACGCATTCCCGTGGCAGATTCCTTCACGTCTTGTTACGGGAGTCTATAGCTCTACCGAACCTGTGTAGGTCTCTTGCTCGTCCATTCTAATGGGAGCCTTCTGTATATAGCGCTGACCAGGTGCATCTCCAGCCTCTCGCAGGCGAGTTACAGGATTTTGCAATTCAGAGTCATTTTCGCCCAAACTCATTGCCTCAATTGGGCGAATTGCAGCGTACTTCTTACGCGCTTGCTTAAAACCTTTCTGCCTAGCTTCTATCAGCTGCGGCTGGTACATCTTTGTTCGCTCTAAAGGTGCTCGTCTCGGTGTTAGCACATCTGTTCTATCAGGTAGAATAAAAAGTGAGATGTCAATTTTAGGGAATTCATATTCATTGAGCTCAACATTTGCAGAGATTGTGTCTCTTAGGGTAAGCGTATCAAGTAGCTTCCAAATTTTCGTCGAAGTCATTCCTATTATGATGAATTTTCCTTCTCTAATGTGAGGTTACCATTTCTGAGGAATTGACTCAGAAGGGTAAAGCACATCTGCTTTGCACCCGAAAACTCTGATATTGGTTAGATCTGCAGGATTTCCATGATAAGCACTGTAGGGAGTGAATTCTTCCGGGGCGTCATTATTAGCAAAAGGTAGCGCAGATGTGGGAACCCTGTTCTTGATCCAAGCCGCATGCTTGACAGCGTAATCCCAGGGCTGGTGAGGTAGCTGTGCCTCATATAACATAGACCTTGCTATGACTGCTATAATACCCATCAATCTTTTAACAACTCCGTTCATTGAGTGTTTGTATGGTGGGCTTGGTTCAAATTTTATACCTACTTCTTTCAAGTAGTGTTTAAGGGCAGTACCAAATTCACTCCTGCCGTTGTCAGTCCTCATGTAGACAATTTTATTGCCCGATTGCAATTCAGCTTCGGCCTTTATTTGCTTGAATGTGACTAGAACCTCATTCATTTCCTTCGTTCTTTGTAACCTGAACTAGCACATCCTTGTTGCATCATCTACCATGAGGAAGTAGAACCGATATCCTCTAACTGAGATGGACTGGATTCTTGAGATATTGCAGTCAACTAGACAAATGATGGTGCTTGAACAATTATCAGATTTCTTATTGAAGTTTTCCTTCATATTTCCTGCTAAACATGCTTCGCAAGATTTTGATCCAATCGGAATTGATCTTTTCTTGTTAGGAACGTTTAGTCCAGTGTGTCCTGTTTTCAGAATCTTGTCAATATCTTTGATGTTAATGTGGCCCATTCTTCTACACAAAATGTACCATTCAGTCTCTGATTGGTGTGGCATTTGTTGCTGAACTTCCGTGGCTGATGTTGCTTGAGGTATTGATTTTGTTTTAACTTTGAAGACACCATCCCCTCCTTCTACTTCAAACAAAATTGAGCCGTTTCGTGTTATTTGACAATGGCCATCAGCAAACTTTACATCTATGCCCCTCTTATTGAAGGCCCAGACAGACAGAAGCCGCATTTAACCAAACTCAGGAACAAACCAGACTTCTATTAGTTCAATTATTTTGTCGCTAGTCCTAAAAAATATGTTGCCTAGCCTTTGCATTGAATAACTTTTCCATCTGCAATTTGGACAGACTTTGGACAGCTCCATCTTTTGAGCGTAGAGAAATCATCTCTCATACCACTGAAATGTTCTGACGCTCCGGAGTCAATTATTGTGAGAATTTCTCTGGGTTTGGTAAGTAATGCATGTTTTGTGACAGTTTGGAAAGCTGTTGCATTAGAATCCAGAAGCCGTTTAAATTTAAGTAGTTTACGAATTCTGCTAGTGATCAAGCTCTGTATATTTTTGGAATTTGTTTTATATTGTTGGCTTTTATTTTTACTTGATTTTATTTTGAGTAGAGCCAGAATTTTATCCAGGTTTTGCTCTGAGCAAGCTGTGTGACTGTGTTCAAGACAATAAGACAGGTAGGGTGAATCATTTGCATTAATATTTCTAACTTGGACATAACAAGCGTCGGCATCTCCCCTAGCTTTATTCTTTTCCTTGGCTGCTCTACTTTGGGATTGCTTAAGGCGACAATCGCGTTCTACATGACCTTTTCTACCACAAAAGAAACACTCCTTTTCATCTGTTGCCATTCCTCTTTGCTCTCCTTTTCGATTAAGCTCTCTGCGAGCTTGATCACGACAATCAACGTGCGCTGTATCGCGTCCTGTTGTGATGGGCATGTTATACAGCTAGGATACTTGTATGTACATAACGTGATTAGATGTTTACGCTGTTTGTGTAGTTCCTGTATTGTTTGGGATATCTGCAGGAGGAAGCTCATGTGGTCAGGAGCTGACTAGTGGCCGCATGTGAGTATAAGTAGCGAGTGCTCCGCACACAATTATTATAGTACAATTAAAATACAGTGAACCTCAGATACACCTTCAACCACAACCTGAACTCATCAATCTACATACTCGTACAAGGTCAGCATGCATAGTGACACTAATCTAAGCTCATAACCACAATACGTCCCCTTCGATATGTACCACGTCCTCTTTTTCTATAATTGCTGCATGCAATATTTGCAGATTGTGGTTGAGGGGGCTGAGTATTGGAAATGTTAGACTCGCAAGATTGAAGATATATAATTGTTTCTGCAAGACTTCTACCCATGTTAAGAGCGTGTGATCTAGCTGTAGACCAAATCGAGTTGTCTTTAGGAAGAGATGCAATTAGCTGCTCCTTGACATCTTCCTCGGTGATTGGTCTAGAGGTCATTCATAGCTTGACCCTGAAATTGTTCAGGCGTAGAACAAGAGATTGAATTGTGTCTGTTATCGGATCAAGCTTCATGGAGGCGAACTTGGATCTCAATTCTGCAATGGTTGTTGGATCTTTGTTTGGGTCCATTTAGAGGAGGAAGTTCCATAACCCAGCAGGATCAATGTTCCTCAGAATTACGAGCGACTGCTCCATCAATTGGGTTTCAATAAAGTTGGATATAATTATATGTGTGTAGCAAGCTTTAGACAACCATTTCTTTTCCTGTACTCGAAATTCATAGTTATCAGTATCAATTTCATTGTGTGGTGCACTAGACAAGACTGATTGTGTATTAGGACGGAAAGCATGTGCGTAGTTGTTAGCAATAGGTTTCTTCCAAGTGCTATCAGCAATATTTAAAACGCCTGCGTTTATTAAAGCGATCTCGCAAGTAATCTGCCACTCTGTGAAATTTCCAAGGCTCAGAATCACGATTTTCCCCCAATTGAATTTGTACTGAGGAAAACTGTCGTGATTGCAGGTGTCTTTTATTTCTGCAGTAGATGAAGACATAGTTGTGGATTGTTCGAAAACGGAAGCCGATGAATAATTAAACACCGGTCTCATAATGTTACGGCGGGTGATCTATGAAGTGGCGATCGCCGTCTACTGTGAGTATCCTAGTAATAACTAGACGAGTAACTAAGAAAGGATATACCTGAGGGTAAATCTAGTGGGTTGACGGAGTTGGCGAGATGCCAGGACGTTAGGACTGTGGGGCGAGAGGGCAAGACAAGCTGTAAGATATTCTGAGAATATTAGACTATGGAGATATAAGATTGAGAAGCTGAAGAACTCTTTAGGGTAACTATTGTAATTAAGGTATGAGTAGGTATGAGATGTTGAATATTCTAGGGATAGTGCAGAGGGTGGATAAGGATTATCAGAGCTTGACAATATGATGAATAGCTTGGTTATATTGTTCTATATATCACAGTAGTAGACAGTACTTATATACACATATTTGGTACCCGCTATACAGTACATCACCGTCTATGCATGAAGTACTACAATCTTAATTCTATGCAATACTATCCCACATTACTCTATGCCATTGTGTAAAGCTGCGCCTCAATAGTCGATCGTAATAATAGCCATGTAGGGCTGTGCAGTACTCGCATAGATGTGTTGTATCCCTGGCACTTGGCAGAGATAAATTTAGAGTAAATGCAATAATCACATCACAACACTCCCCCTGTTGGTAACAACTATGATTTATGGTGATAATGTTGTCAGTTTGGTCAATATGCAATTTTACTCTATGACCACTGGTGACTTGACTTTAGTCAAACTGTCTGCCAATTGATTGGATGATGGAACATATACCACTTTGATTTTGCCTTTCTGGTGTTGCTCTTGACAGTAGAAATTTCTCAATGAGATGTGCTTAGAGCGTCGATGGTTATCATGATTTTTGATGAGGGATATTGCGGATTGGTTGTCAACATGTAGTCTAGTCTGAATAGCTCCTTCGACTTGATCAACAAGCTCTAACTCTTCAAATAATGATTTCACCCATTGTAATTGGCGACAGGTTTCAGTTGCCGCAAGGTACTCTGCCTCAGTTGTGGACAGAACAACTTCGCGCTGTAGGTGGGATTTCCAGCTGATTGGTCCAGATGCGAGTCTAATCAGAATCCCAGAGGTTGATCTACTTGTCGCTGAATTGCCTGCAAAATCTGCATCAGTGTAGGCCTCAAGTATAGGCTTGCCTTTTTCTCTTTTGAAGTTAAGTCCTTGATCAGGTGAATTACTAACATATCGAAGTACTCGACAAGCAGCTTGGAAATGTTCGTCTGACGGATTAACTAGGAAACGAGCTAGATGATTTACAGTAAAAGTAATGTCCGGCCTTGTGTTGTTTGCGAGGTATTGAAGTCCACCAATGATCAAATTGTATTCCGATTTAAGCTGCGCTGTGCACTCTTTACTGCTAGGATCCATTAGTCGTTCCAAGGGCGTTTTTGCAGGCTTGCAATCCCTTAGCCCATGTCTTTCAATCAGTGTCCGTGCATACTGCCCTTGGGAGAGCCTTAGAGTATTCTTGTCAGGATTCTCAATATGAATCCCTAAGAAAAGATCTGAATTAACTGTTTTAAGCTTATACTTTTTATATAAAAAATTCATAAGTTGATCAATCTTCTTTGGATCAGGTCCCATTACCTGGAAATCGTCAACATGCATCAATATGAATAAATCCTTCTTTGCATTGGTATAAAGACATGCGTCCGAAATTGTCGGAAAAAGTCCTTGTGTAGCTAAAGTAGCTTTTGCATCATCATACCACAAGGCTGCAGCTTGTTTGAGCCCATACAAACCCTTACGGAGCTGGAGAACGTATCCATCTTTTTCGAAACCCTTCGGCATTTCCATGTAAAGGTTAATGTCTAGATCTGGATTTAAGAAAGCTGTGGGAACATCTCCCTGCCTTCGATGCCAGCCCAAGTGATGCGCAAGAACTAACATGATTCTTCCGGTCTCTGGTCTCGGCGTTGGCGCAAACGTCTCTTGATAATCAATTCCGAGTTTCTGAGTGAACCCTTTAGCAGTACAGCGGGCTTTCCACTTCTCAACGCTTCCATCTGCTAGGAACTTTTTCTTAAAGACCCATTTACACTTCATGGGACTTCTACCTTTGGGTAAATCTTTGCGTTTCATGATTTTGATAGCTCCTTTCTTCTTCAACGATTTGAACTCTTCATATGCTGCCTGCTTCCAATGTGTTGCTTCTGAACATGTCATGGCTTCTTCCCACGTTTTCGGATCAGTTGATAGGCAGGCTGTCATTCCATGGTGGAGGCGGTAGTAATCTACTCTCTTGATATTTCTACCGCGTTTAGTTTGTATTATTTCCGGCCCTGGAGAGTGTGTGCGTTTCTGGCCGGCAAATGGCTGCAGAGGATCCCATCCTGTCATTATGAAATCATGTGGAGTTTCTTCTTGCGAGCTTGGATCTTTTTGATCTCTTTGTTGATGAATCAGATCCTGGGACTGCGGAACTTCAGTAGATTCATGTTGGACTTTTGAATATTCAGTGGAATCCTCATACCCTGAGTGATCACTCTCCTTTTTGCTTTGGATGGAGATAGTCGGTGAACTAGGAATACTTGAGTGAGTAAGACTTGAATCTGTTGGGCTCCCATAACATTCAGGTACTTCTGGCGGAGATATGTCCGGTTGAATTTTAAGCCTTGATGACCCAGGAGGATCTATTGGTGGCTGAAAATTTGGTCCCATTGATTGATCTTCTATCGATTCTATTGACGAATGTGGTTGAATCTCCCCCTCAAACTCCTGTGGTGTTTGATCAACATGAGATGACGGTACTTGAGATGTCTTAGGGGGTTCTCCTGATAAAGGGATATCAGAGAATAATGAATCCGCTCTAGTCCAATAGCTGGTAGATCTTTGCTGATCAACTGAGTCTATTTTATCACCAAAAACAACATCTTCATTGAAAGTTACATGAGGGGTGTAGCTTTCAATCCACTTCCATCCATGTGTTTGTGTCCAATGGGGGTGATAGATTAAAAAATTCTTATTTGTATTAACCTGGAATCCAATAAACCAGCCCATTTCAGCTCTAGGATCAAATTTCCCTGGTTTAGGGTCAATTAACTTGTAAGCTCTACATCCAAAACGGGGCAAATTTGTGAAGTCAATCTTCTCATTGTGTGGCTGTCCCAACCCTTCGAGAAAGTCGATAAGTGGCACTTTACTAGTTCGAAGACAGTATAGCCTGTTTGTGATAAAACATGCATACTGAACTGCCCAAGGCCAGTATCTAGCTGGCATACCGGCGTCAATTAGAAGTGATCGAGCTTTCCTGAGGATGACCTTATTCGCAGCTTCCGATGCACCGTTTTGCTCTGGTGTATAAGGTGCTGAAACATCTGTTCGTATACCATGATTTTCGCAGTACTCCTTGGTTCGAATAAACTCTGAGCCACCATCTCGGAAAATCATGCGAACTCGTTTTCCGTATTGATGTTCCTGGTGTTCTATCCACTGGACCAATCGAAATGCTATTTGATCCTTGGTTTGGGTGGCTAGCGCCCAACGCACTCGTGTCTTAGCATCTGTTATGATGACAGCATACTGGTGTTTATTGAATGATTCCGTTACTTTTCCCACTGTGTCAATAAAGACCTCATCGAGTGGCTTATTTGGAGTTGGTCTGGGCTCTCTAGATACAAAACGTTGCGCCTTGCTAAGATGGCAAGTTTCACAGGTGCTAAGGTCGCTCATATCTATACCTTCTAGTCCAAGCGAGCAGTCTGCCGTTTTCTTCAGAATCTTTTGACCTGTATGTTCAAGACGTTGGTGCCAGCGTTGTGCACTTGAAGTCTTCGGAACTCGTGCAACTCCTGGAGCAGCCACAGCATTAGGTTTCTCTGTGAGACTACACGGGTCTAGAGGATGAATGTATAGAACATCGTTTCTAGAAATGAGTCGTGCGACAGGTTTATCTGGCTGCCCATTCTGTTTCTGAACGAGCGTCGTATTGTTAAAGTCTGGAATTATATTTCCAAGTCTCTGTAGTCTCACGGCTGAGATAATGTTGCAGGATGAGTTTGGGGAGTACAGACAATCCTGAAGCTTGAGCTTCAAGCTTCCGATTCTTAAGTGCGCAGTGCCTTGATACTTAAGTGACATTTTTCCTATTGCTTGATCAAATTTAAATGGTCTAGAACGCTCACGAAGACTGACGAAATCTTGTTTAGAAGGTAAAAAATGGTGCGATGCACCTGTATCATATAGTGAAGGAATTTTATTGGAACTAAATGCACACATGGCAGCTATGGCAGTTCCTTCGGATTCTGAGTCACTACTGCAATTGCCAGCAAGAGCTCGAGCTTTTCCTTTCCAATATTTGTGTCCCTGATAACTACGGCGTGGTCTAGCTAGCTCTGGATGCTGTTTAAAGCACTCCTTATTCTTGTGCTTGTGTCTACATCGCGTGCATGTGTCGTCTGGATCGTTTTTATCATCTATCTCGGCCTCAGCTGCTGGAGTTATTCGATGCGTTATTTGGGTCCTATTTGCAGCAACAGCTCTGAGCGATGACATCATAAATTCAAGGCTGGAGTACTTGTTGTCGCTTTCAAGAGCCTTTGAGTCTCTCCAATTATCTAACCATCCTACCCCTTTAGTGCCATGTGTAAACAAAACTGCAGCCTGTCCTGGAAGAACCGCATATTCAGACTGTTCAGGATCCAAGATTGATGGTATAGAGACAAGAGCATCAGCTGCACTGTTTACACTCTGTAGGTTTGCTAAGAAGCGATCACAGTAGTCGTCTGCTGATCCAGCAAACCTTGTTTGGAGGAGTATTTCAAGGGCTGATGCATATGGTGCCGCTGCCGATTCTGATCGAGTTTTTGCCACATTCTCATATAATTGCTTAGCTGTATATTTTTCATATGTACGGGGACACACGCTATCGCTTAATCGATCAATTATAATGTTTCTAGCCTCGATTTCACCTATTTTCCATGCTGCTCTTTCTGCTCTATACTTTGCCACTAATTCCTGGTACTGCTGAGGTGTCTGCTCGGCACTCTTGACTGCTGGTGCCTGAGGAGCATTTGCTGGTTCTATTTCTTCGATGTCATGGAAAACATGTCCGAGAAGATTTAGCTTGGCAAGCTTTGCCTGAAGACTGCTATTCCACTTCGAGAAAGAGATGCCCTCACCTAGCACGTGTCTGCTATCCTTTCCCATATTTCTTAGATTACCACTGAGTCTTACTAAGTGCCGCAGTGGAAGAGCCCGGGCTCATAACCTATTGTAATTAAGGTATGAGTAGGTATGAGATGTTGAATATTCTAGGGATAGTGCAGAGGGTGGATAAGGATTATCAGAGCTTGACGATATGATGAATAGCTTGGTTATATTGTTCTATATATCACAGTAGTAGACAGTACTTATATACACATATTTGGTACCCGCTATACAGTACATCACCGTCTATGCATGAAGTACTACAATCTTAATTCTATGCAATACTATCCCACATTACTCTATGCCATTGTATAGAGCTGCGCCTCAATAGTCGATCGTAATAATAGCCATGTAGGGCTGTGCAGTACTCGCATAGATGTGTTGTATCCCTGGCACTTGGCAGAGATAAATTTAGAGTAAATGCAATAATCACATCACAACAGTAACTCCAGCTTCCTTAAGTACAACTACTACGTGCTAGATTTAGGCGAGGCTTTGGAGGTTATGTCATGGTGAGCCCTTCCAACTCCAATTGTCGGAGTTCTCCTTGAACCTTCTCCCTGAACCTTCTTCAAGGATGCCTGGCCATAACACACAAACTGTTGGGATATTGAGAAAGTATAGTCACGAGAGTAAGATAATGCAGATGGTAATATGCAATATGTGGAGAATGTATGGATATGGTACTAAGGGTGTGGAGTGATAAAGGTGTTATGTACTAAGGATGTGGACACCTTTCACTTGACCAACTAGCTGACTAAGCAGCATTTACTGACACCTACTTGATAGCCCCAATTATTCTAAATTCTAACAGAAACCTTATTTAAGGAAAAGTACGCCTATGGAGAATTCAAAGTAGACTTAGATCATTTTGCAGGAAAAGCTAAATACAATGATAGGATAAAAGTCGATATGTTAAGGAGGCGGTTAAATATAAAGATAACCAGCGTTATAGACAATCAAGTGAACCTGCCAGAGGATGATGACTTCAATAGTTGGAGTCAAATGATAAATAGGGTTGCCTAAAACCTGGGACAACAGGAGCACATTTCCAAAATCCAACAAACTGTGACAGGCTGTGCCCGGATTGGGACTGGTCACTAGGATCACCCTGACTATATATTTAAGTGCCAACAAAGTAGCGCTTACAGATATGCGAAAGGTTGCATAGGGAAGAATGCAAGGTTGCGCATAAGGAAAGACCTAAATGCCGCATAAGGATTAATGCAAGGTTGCGCACAAGAACGAGTCTCAGTGTTGCATAAGGATGATTGCAAGGTTGCGCATGAGGAAGGACCCAAGGGAGTACGTACTAAGGGGGGGAGGATGTCACAGGAAAGAGGGTAGCCGGGGAGAATGGAGTGTTCTCAGGTAGGCTAGGAGGGGAGCTTAAACGCGACGCTGAAGAGGACATAAAGGACAGGAGCTGTTGTAGGCAGATTAGTTTCCTAAGGAAAAATGATCAATTCCTATTGAGTTAACGTCTTTCAAGTACTTCTGAATTCTTTAAACCCTTCACACAAACGTCCAGCTATTCTCAACGCAAAGATCTAAGACCTAGTCAAGATTTGATTGACTGTTACGGTTTGACCGTGGTTTAGCTTAGGCGGAGACCTAAGCGGAGTTTGGGGGCGTATTCGGGAGAGTGTTACACATTATCTTGTATTAAGCGACTTAGTTTCACTTGGCCACATTACATTAAAGCTAGGAAGGAATGTGAGACGGCGAAGTAGAATTGCTAAGTGAGAGAGTCAGCTAGATGGCAAAGATGACGACGGGCAGTGGCGAAGCAATATGTCATTCTCACCAACAGAGTACGTATTGGATGAGCTAGAAGGATGTACAAATAGTCATTGCCCATAGTTGTGATACTTCTCTCTTCATATAGTTTAATCTTTCTAAAAGTACACTACAAACAGCTTGGTTTCGTCACATTGACGCTGGTGACCCGATGGATCTCGGTCGTGTGAAGCTCACAGAATCTGATAGGAAACATAAAAAGGATAGTAACTTGTGCTTAGCTTGAGGTATTAAGGTTATGAGTTAAATGGGAACATAGTTACTTAGCAGGTGTCACAAAATTTGTTCAAAAATGGATTGATTTGGTAAGATGGTTATTGGCAGGTGTCTGATACTTTTCCGATGCCATTCATGAGACAGAACATAGACTACTAATATACTCTAATATGACCCATGTCATTGTCTTTGTTCTCTCTCCTGACTTATTGCCAACAGCGTGCCTAGGTAAAACTCTGCAGCTCATGAGTCTATCTCTCATGAGAGGCATCCGCTGTTCCGGTGGCTGGCGCGCGCGGTCCGAATACGCGTCGCTGCAATGCCTCAATCACTTACGTGTAATATCCCAGCTGAGCTATCCTGAATCAGCCCGGCGCTCACGAGTCCACCACTCAGGAGCGGGAGCAGTTATATGGTTCCGGTAGCGCGCAAGGTTTGCATATACCTCTGGGCGCTATCCTGTAATTGTCCGGCAATATCTAACCGCTTATAGCTAGGGCACGTGGTCAGTAGACTTTTCACGTCGCTACCCAAATTGTTGCCTTGCAATGACTCAACCCGGTGCTCCCAAGTCCGAGACTCAGGAGCGGCAGCAGTTGTATCCATGGTCAGCGCACGACGTGCATATGCACCTGTCGACGCAGAGCCGGTCATTGACGAGCAATATCACAACATGAGGCCAGAAGGGCCATTTTGCGAAAGATCACTACAGGAAGATAGACCCGATCCCAATGCCAACACGTTCAATTAACCAGTCATCAGTCAGCGGGGGCGATAGTTGTTTACAATCTAGGGCTAATATCCCCCCAGTATCCTCCCTGCAAAAATTTCCTCTGCACCAGATTATGCAACCATGGCCAATGCCTTATATGTATTATAATCAAGCGCAATACGTCCCACAGCATTCTTAACAGGGCTTCAAGTCTAATTATCCACGTCCAACAGCCCCTGCACGACTTTGTGCCTTGGAAAATACTGGGAGCATCACGGATATCTGTCCTAGGATGTCATGGCGAGACATTCTGGAATCAGAGTCTAAGCAGAATGCCTGAGGATAAAATTCACGGAACAGGTTTTTCGGCTCACCCTCAACACTTGCACTTATATGGTGAGACTAGATAATGCGCCAACTGGAATTGATATGGTTGAGGTCACAGTTTGAGTCATGATGGGAAATTACAACAGTCTTAGTTGAATTACGTTAGATAGTTATTTGTACGTAAGGAAGCTGGAGCTACAACAAAGTAGTTCTCCAGCTTCACAATCTTATAATATTATTACAGTATTCCTCTCGCAAACCCGCTTCCTTCTAGCCATAGTACTTCGTCGACTTCCCACCTCTCTAGTATTCACCACTTGACCTTTTCATACTCTCGGCGAACGGCGATCTCGATCTACCCTATAGCACGCCGTAACATAGGATGAGAGGGACGCTGAAGATGTTACTCGTGTTGTAATCTAACGCTTTTCATCCTCGGACTCCATGGTGAGCGGTAGTTGTATAGCACGTGATGCCATGCGGGGGAGAAGGAAGAGGATGGCGAAAGCCGCTAGCCAGATCTAAGCGATCTGGCCCACTTGTAGATGGAGAAATCCTTTTATGTATATAGACAATACAACCCTAACTATTAAAACAACAATAGTAAGGAACTCATACATCCGCACCTCAGTTATCTCATACATCGTGACCCATAAACCTCACTCTCATATCTATCACTCCACGACAAAGCTTCAACAACTCGTGCTGTGGATAATCTGTTGAAAGACAAACCCCTATCTAAAGTCGTTGATAGGGGTTGAACTGTTATGAGGATGAAAATGAATCTATAAGAAGTGTATTACTGGATATTTCACCACTTGAAATGTGTTCCACTAGTTCAAGTAATTCAATGCTTTTACATTGTCATCTTTCTAATCTAAACACCAATAACAATGTGAAAATTTCTACAACAAGTTTGATTGACAGCGGTTGCACAGCCATGGCATTTGCTGATAAAGAGTCAATTGAAGAAAGATTTGGAATAGAAGCTAGACCACTTGTAACCCCACGTTCTGTACGGCTGGCTAACGGTAGCTCCCAAGCAGCCATCAGTCATTATTTTGTTTTCTGTTTGCATCTTGATCATCACTCTGAAAATCTCATATTTTATATTAAAAAACTCAGCAAAAGTAATCCTATTATTCTATGTATACAATAGTTAAAGCTCCACAATCCAGTATGTGATTGGAGGTCTTTGACTCTCTCATTCAGATCTGAATATTGTGAACGTAATTGCATCCATCACATTTTTTTTCAAAAGATGTACTTTCATTGTAAAGAAAGAGACCCCATGTTCACTGATACCTGTAACGAAAATAAATTGACCCCTTTTTCAAGCAGATCACATAATACCACGGTCGAGGATTGCTTGGATGATGAAGGCGAAAATTTAAGAATAGAGATAAAGGAAACTGATTGTTTAAATACCCAAAATTGCGCTGCTAAGGAGCGAATTTGGATGGAGGTGAAAACAACTCAAAATTGGGAGAGCCCAGACAAAGAAGACAGTTTGGATTTTATACATCGGAAAGTTATCCAAGCAGATGTGGACAAATTCCTGGAAAATAAGCCTGAAGTAACCATCGAAATTATCAAAGAAAAATTACTGGATGAATTGAAACATCATGCAGAGCACTTCTTACCAAAATATGCCGGAATACTACCACCTCATTGTCAGTGGGACCATAAGATTGAAATAAAGCCAGGCAAAGAGGTCCCGTTCTGTAAAAATAGACCCTTCTCTCCCTCAGAGTTGCAATGCATAAAATAATGGATTGATGACATGCTTGATAAAGGATTTACAAGACAATCATCCTCTACTGCTGCCGCTCCATTACTACTATTCCCGAAACAAACTGGAGGGGTGCGTATCTAACAGAATTACATAGGTCTTAATGATGTTACAATAAAAAACCGCTATCCTCTCCCCTTGATCAGTGTTAAGTGACTAGGGATCTAGTATAGAGATATGGCGTTGGATTAGGATACCCATGGAGGTTTGGCGTTATGGAAGCACTGATGACATTTTCATTACTACTCGCTTAAATCTCATTATATAAGTAATTTGTAGACAGAGCTTTGCTCTTTAGCTTTATTAACTTTTAAACTTTGAGTTCTTGCTTGCCATAATCAGCGTGTCATAACAATCAGGGAGACCCTGGACTCCATATCTGGTGCAAATTTTTATACAAAATTGGATGTCATGTCTGCTTTCAATCGTATCATGATTGCAGAGGGACACGAGTGGATGACAGCTTCTACCACCCGGTTTGGATTATATGGAATGTTAGTAACGCCATTCAGTTTATGCAATGCGCCAGCAACGTTCCAAAACTATATCAACCACACGTTACATGACGTATTGGATAAGTATTGCACAGAATATCTAGATGAAGTCCTCATCTACTCAAAGACCCGAGAGGAACACACAAAAATATGTAGATGAAGTAATAAGACGACTGGGAAATGCAGGTCTACAGCTTGATATTTCAAAATCAGAATTATATACAAAGAAGACAAAGTATCTGGGGCTAATTATTTCTACTGATAGGCTCAGCATGGATCCTGAAAAAGTAAAATCAATTGAGGGTTAGAGGGAACCATCTAACTTAAAAGAGTTGCGGCAGTTTTTAGGGTTCTCAAATTATTATAGGCACTTCATTGTAATGACTGGTGAACCGACGGTAAACCCTGTAGCCTGCATTGGCCAACGCAGGCACCCTTTCCACCCGCTGGGACATCATGTAATGAAAAACTCACTTTACAGCTCGGACTACTAGCAAACACTCGGACAGTCGCTGTGCCCCAGATATCATCAACCTGGGCAGCTGTGGCCCGAAAAGAGCTACCTAATCAGCCGACGCCAGTAATAGCAAGTGGTGCCCCGAAAAAGCCGACCCAGCCGACCAAGAAATCGGCCAAGACGGCCCCTTCGTCCTCGCCGGACAACCGACTGTTCCTCCGGCTAAATTCAAAACACCAGTGGCGAAATCTTTCGCCAGCTGGCATCAGAGAAGCAGTGGCGGAGCTCACAAACACGCACCAAGCAACGATTGAACACGTATATCGTATCCCAACAGGTTTCGCGCTCAGAGCGACGAACCAGGAGTCCCGCCAGCTCCTATTGAACGCGGCGGAATCTTTGACTCTCATCAGAGGAAGACTAGAGAAGGCCTCCGACCTCGTGGCACTCCAGATCTCGACGGTACCCTTCACCATCCGCACTCTTCTTGAAAGGGTGCAAGTGACGGAAGAGATCACTCGAGTCACAAAGGCCGTTCCTGTCAAGGTTCGGCCCCATGGAAAAACTCGGCTCGACGCACCGTACAAGTCATGGCTTGCCCATTTCAAGAAGGGAGCGGCCCCAAGAAAAGGAATCCGCATTTTTGATGACTCGGTCATCGCGGTCTCACACAAACCACGACAGACTGTGCAGCAATGTAAACGCTGCCTACTGTTCCACGGAACACGAGGTTGCTCTCGTGCTCAAGCTTGTGGGAATCGCACCTCCACGATGCACTCGATAGACGAGTGCCGTCCTCACACCAAGTGCCGCAACTGCGGAGGACCACAGGTCCAATAGTCGAGCCTGCCTGGCGTGCCAAACCAAGTCAGGACCCGTTAGCAGAGAGCAACTGTCCAACATTTGCGTCGCGAGCCAACGCGAGCTAGCGGCCATAGTGAGGGCTAAAGCTGCAACCCGTCGCGCTGAGGCAACAGTACAAGCGGCTGCCAGACAAAAGCAAGCCTCACCCGAAGTGGTGAAATCTAACAACAGTTTCGAAGTTCTGATGACCGACGTCACCTCCGACGCCGCGGCCACAGGAACGACGAATCCTGTTGAGTCTTCCTGAAGGGCCCCTCACGGGTACCTTCCAGCCTCCCACCTACAATAAGTGTTATGTCAATCAACGTAGGTAGGGGAGGCTCATCACACGACATCGCGCTTTCCCGAGCTTACGAGCTAGGCGTCGATGTAGTGTTAATACAAGAACCTTTGTGGAAAAAAGCCAAAAAGGAAACCAAGTCACACCCTGGATACGACTGTCATATACCACATGGCAGCCTAATCATTCGACCTAGGGCTGTGACTTATACACTAATCAACAGAGGGAAATTTTCGGCAAGACAAATCTTTCCCTGCAATCCCCCGAAGGCGGATTACTGCTGGGTTGTTGTAAACAGAGTCACATTTCTCAATGTATACAAAGATCCGAACGACCCAACGGCCATTTGACCACTTCTCAGCTGGGACCCACCACCACAATCTGTTGCAGCTGGTGACTTCAACGTGGTGCACTACGCGTGACAACTAGAGGTTACCCGCCCACGTGGACAAGGAATCTAAATCAATAGATGGGCGGAACACCACAATCTCACTTGTCTGATTGTGGGCGAGCCGACGCATCGAGTGTTAGGGTATTGCCACATTTAGATAGGGTCACGTGTAATTAGGGAATCGCGTAGAGCGCAAACGCGTCTGTATTTAGTTACTCTCTAGCCTCAGGTGGACCACCTTTCCTCCATGTAGACAATCTCATTCACCAGATTTGACCTCGTCAATCTTCCATGTACCCGTACCTTGACATATTGTCTACCAACATTTTACAATTTACTACCCTAGCGCATAAATACTATACTTGAGCTTTTAGCAAAGTCTAGCTAACCAAATCAATCCTAAGACTGTATCACATTGTAATATTTTGAAGAAATATGGAAACAAACCCCTGGAATCTCGAAGGGGCTAATATTCCATATGCTCAGCCGACCAATTCTACTTTTCCCAACCAACTTAACGGTCGGGATGCTCTATTTGTTCAAAGGTTCCCTCTCCTCTGTTCCGTACCGAACGCCGATCTCTTCGCCACTGCCATGCAGGGTTACAATGGGGCTGTTGACAACACACAGCTCGGCGAAGAGATCATGACCCTGGCAAACTCCTACATCCAGCTTGATGCTCAATTCAGCAAGCACAAGAATAAATACAGCGTACTACTCGAAAAAAATCTTGAGCACGCGGAGACAGTTGCTAAGTGTGACAGGAACCCCGAGTTGGTGATGATAATGTCAATTTAATAAACTGTATAAAGAAGAAAGAGAAATCTAGCTACAACTAATGGGTATTTATAATATTCAGCCTCTCAGTGATTGTCTTGACTAATTTCTTCACCCTAGGCCAAATACTTGCCACCCAGCCACATATTATCAAGAATCACTATGCTGTGACACTGATCTGGCCCCTTGGCTGCTAGTGCCGTATCTTCCAGTTTCCTCTATCATTTCCTTACAGTCTTACAACATGAATCTTCAACAATACACTTAGGTATTCACATAAGCTCAGACAACGGCCAAACCGTGACACTGAGCTTCAAAAGACAAAGGTAGTGTCAACTACTGCAAGCTCACAATTACAGCAGCAGAACTCTGTCCTCCAACAGCAAGTACAACATCTCGAACAGCAAGTTGCCTCTAGTTCTCAACTCCAACAACAACATGCCCTACTTCAGCAAAAAAATCAGGAACTGCAACAGCAAGCTCTTAACTTTGCCCAAGGCACTACTCATAGTTCCCAAAGATCTGCTAAATACCCGGATCCCGAAGTCTTCTCTGCTGAATGTTCTGAATCACGCAAAGAACTCCCACTATTCATCCGAAAGGTTAACATGAAATTTATCTCTAATGCTGATTGGTATCCATCTGAACAGAGCAAGATGTCATACATAGTGTCTCGACTCAAAGGCAAAGCATACTCCACCATAGCACACAGCATAAAGAGAGACGGCACAATCAACCTCTTTTCTTCCGACGCCATGCTGACACTACTGGAGCAAGCTTTCGCCAATGTAGATGAATGTAACACTGCTTGCCGCCAAATTTCAGTTACCAAGCAGGGCCAGAAAGAAACATCTAACCATATTTCTGATTGGCTTGAAATTGCCCACAAAACTGACCATTCTGATGATGCTTTGATAAACCATTTCTACAACTCACTTCACCCATTAATTGTAAGCCAAATTCAAAACAGGTTAATGATACGTCAGGAAATGCCCGCAGATCTCTGTTCTTACTTAGTTGAAGTCCGTCATATCGATGCTGTACTCCGTTCTTCTAACCCAAACTATACAAAGAATAAACCAAGTTTCACTAGCTCTTTTCAAGCTTTACGGCCCATGAAGGCCCAATATCATGCCGCTGGGGGTAACCCTATGGACCTAAGTGCTTCAAAAGCCTCTACTCATATCACTTGGACTACAAGAGACGCTATAAACCATCGCATTCCACGAAACGAAGCAGAAAAGCTTGCAAAGCGCGACTACTGCTTAGAGAAAAATTTATGTAGCTGGTGCTATGATCCTGGCCACCGAGCTCGGGTTTGCGCTGAAGCACGTTGGAATCAGGATAAGAAGAAGTCTCAGGATAACAAGACAGTCATCGAGGAGTAAAAAGCCTAGTTTCTGATCAGCGTCGGAATCAGGGAACAATTAAGGGTCATTTGTACGAAAATTTGAAATTTTTTACAAGTTGGGAAAAAGATACCTCAGGCAAAACTAGTGTGAAAGATTTGGTAATATCATCAATTTCAGCTCCTCACAAAGATCATCTTCTTCTCCCCTGTACTATAGTTTTAAACAAAAATAAATTCGCCTCACACGCATTTCTCGACTGTGGTGCAACCAACAATTTCTACAATCTTGACTCTGTGCAAAAAAGAAACCTCCCTCTCACTGTACTCTCTCTCCCTCGCCAACTCTACCTTGTTGATGGTTCATTAGCTGCGTGTATAACACACACTACAACAATAAAAATTGATATCATGGGCCACAAAGAATCAGTAACTTTTTTTCTAACAAATCTTGGCAAGTATGAACTCATCCTTGGTTGTAAGTGGCTCAGAAAACATAATCACTTAGTCAATTGGGCACAGGATGTCGTCTCTTTCAATTCAGAATATTGTAAGACACATTGCTTTCAATCAAACACACGCCAGATAACTGTCCCTAGCTTTAAGAGCCATCTTTCAACTATAAACTGCGAATTAAATGGATATAGTAAAGGACGCCTGAGGAAAGTCGGAGCTGCTGCTTTCCAAACCCTCTCTAAATGTTGTGATAGGTCTATGATTTGGGTGTACATACATTTTGTGGAAGCTCGCTGCTGGTGATCACAGATGGGCTGCTGGGCCGGATAGGTCAAGAAGAGGAGTGGAGAATGATCTCTGTAGAATCAGGAAAGACTGAATTGCTTGCTCTATCTACTGTGGAGGAAAGCTCTCTACTTATAGTCCCTAGACTATTGCTTACAAATTATACTACCTCAACAAAGCAGGAGCAAACAGAGCAAATGCATGCAGTTGCATGACCATCATAACTGGAGCTGTGCACTGTAGCTATGTGGGTCCAGGCACAACACTAAACAACCCAATGTTAAAATATTTTCTCTATCCCTCTATGAAGTTGATAAGAGGTTACGGGACTTGGGTGTAAGGGTTGACTCCCAAACGCCGGATTTACCCTCAGTAAATCCTCCTACCAGCCCCACACCTATACAAAAGATGTTTCATGAGCTACAACCCTTTTACAATGAACTCCAAACTCAAACAGCTTCTCATCATAGAGCTGCTGATATGCATATGGCCGGCTTTTTGCTTGAAGATATTCAAGTAGTCCTCTAGACTAAAGACCGACCGGACCCTAAAAAGAAACTACCATTACAGTACCACCAGCATCTGCCTGTATTTGACTACAATAGTGCTGATACACTTCTACCTCACAGAGATTGTGACCACAAAATCGAACTCCAACCTGATACGACACCACCCCATGGCCCTCTTTATAATATGTCTGTTGATGAACTCCAAGTATTACGAAAATATCTAAATGAACAGCTCACAAAAGGTTTTATACGCGCCAGTAAATCTCCAGCAGCCGCACCAGTCCTATTTGCCAAAAAACCGGGAGGTGGCTTACGATTTTGTGTCGATTATCGAGGCTTAAATGCGATCACTATCAAAAATAGATATTCCCTTCCACTCGTACAAGAAACTCTTTCTAAACTAAGCAACGCCAAGTACTACACAAAGCTAGATATCATTGCGGCTTTTAACCACATCAGAATTTCAGAGGGCCAGGAGTGGATGACGGCATTTAATACAAGATATGGCCTATTTGAAACGCTAGTGATGCCTTTTGGCCTATCCAACGCGCCGGCTACGTTCCAAGCTCGTATCAACGAAGTATTACGCCCGTTTCTCGACATTTTTTGCACTGCTTACATTGATGACATCCTAATCTATTCTGAGGACCGACTCTTGCATCGATCGCATGTCAGTATGGTGCTTGATGCTCTAGGTAAAGCCGGACTACACTGCGACATTAAGAAATGCGAATTCGAAGTTCAAGAAGTAACATACCTGGGTATGATAATCTCCACCACAGGTGTGAAGATGGATCCACAAAAAGTGCAATGTATCGTTGATTGGAGACCCCCCTCGTGCCTTAAAGATGTTCAAGGCTTTTTAGGATTTGCCAACTTCTACAGGCAATTCATCAGAAATTTTTCAAAGATTGTCAGACCCCTTGTATCACTCATGCGGAAAGATATTAGATTCTTCTGGTCTGATACATGCCAGAAATCATTTGAGTCTCTCCAGAGATCTTTTATTTCCGCCCCATTCTTGCGCCACTTTGACCCCTCAAAGGAAATATTTGTGGAAGCAGACTCATCTGATTTCGTCTCTGCAGGAATTTTGTCTCAAAAGGATAATACCGGTGACCTACATCCAGTCGCCTTCATGTCAAAGAAACTTGAGACCGCAGAATGCAATTACGAGATCTATGATAAGGAGCTCCTAGCAATTGTTAGATGCTTTGAAGGGTGGAGGGCCGAACTCCAGGGCTCCAATTACCCGATAACCGTCCTAACAGACCACCACAACCTCCAGTACTTCATGACTACAAAGGAGCTTTCTAGACGTCAAGTTCGATGGAGTGAATTTCTATCCCAATTCAACTTTATCATCATGCCTCGATCGGGAAAAGATAACACAAAATCAGATAGTTTGACCCGACGCTCTCAAGACATCCCAAGTAACAACTCTGACCCCCGAATACAGTACCAAAGGCAAACTCTCCTTACCCCTGAAAACCTCCATGAGTCTGTTGTAGAAGTTTTAAATGTTACAGAGAATCGGCCTAAACTCATCCCTAACACGGTCCCAAATCTATCATCATGTACACTTGTGGAAAATTCTGAAGTACCACTAGATCAAAAGATTGCCAACTTATTTGACCAAGGTTTTAAAATATGATTCCTCTGGACGGGTAATACATGTTGAAAGTCATGCGATAAATCTGTAATTGTATCACGAGTCTCGCTTAGAATTCCACACTTTCCGTAATTGTGAAGTGTGTAGATAATTGTAAGAATAAGAAAAGCAGCACCAATACTTGTAGTTATAATACACACAATAAATTATATATATATTTATATTATAAGGAATCTAATTTCGAGAGCAAGTATCCACACGCAGCTGAATATATAGCTGGTATGCAGTATACTCTTAACTCCACTGTCGCATAAATAACAACAATACAGTAGTACTGTTACTGGAATATTTGGAAGTATATTTGATAAAGTATAGGGTTAAATTGTTGCGTGTGTCTTCGTCTCTACGTCTACGCGCTTGATAGAAGTATTGCGACCTCGCACCCTCTAATTTATTGCTCCTAGTCTCATCCACTCGCTAATATGAAACTACTAATACAGGGTATATAAAATCAACAGACGCCTTACCCTTTTTAACTCCTAGGCAACCAATAACCACAACCCTAACTCCATTATGTTAAATTGTAGGGATGATTATGTTTGACCAACCCTTCTTATAATTTAACACAAGGCTACAAGAGTAAAGCGGACAAATGGCTAACAAAAATAATCGCAGAACTAACCAAATCCAATGGAGTTCCTCACTCAAAAGACATCTCACTCTCTGAATGTGAGATTTGCAGCGGCCGTCTTTATTTCCGAGATAGACTCTACGTGCCTGACAACAAACTGAGGCTCCTACTTATACAGACCGCTAACAACAGCTGCGAAAAGGGCCACCCTGGAAAGAATGCTCTATACCACACTATATCAACTCACTACTGGTGGCCACGCCTCTCCCAACAAGTAGAAGGATTTGTGAAAAACTGTCACAATTGTTTGAGAAATAAAGTGTCTCGTTTAAAGTATCAAGGAGCTCTAAAACCTCTCCCTCTCCCAGATCAAAGATGGCTCGACCTGTCAGTAGATTTTGTTGGTCCATTGGCAGAATTTAAAAATTTCAATTGCATAATGGTTGTGGTTAGCCGCCTTACTAAGGAGCGACACTACATACCTTGCCATACTAAGATGAAAGCAGAGAAGCTAGCTAAAATATTTGTTCGCAATGTCTGGCAACTCCATGGCTTATGTGACTCAATTGTGTCCGACAGAGGCCCAATTTTTGTAGCTGAGTTTTGGAGAGCAGTCTGTAATTGCCTCCAAATAAAAGTTTCGCTATCTACATCCTACCATCCGGAGACAGATGGCCAGACAGAGAGTGCTAATGCGTTTATGGAGCAATAACTGAGGCTATTTATTAATTACTCTCAAGAAGATATTTACGACTGGCTACCTATGGCTGAGTTTGCAGCCAACAACGCAGTCAATACTTCTACACAAGTGACACCGTTTTTTGCAAATAAGGGGTTCCACCCACAAATGAGTTTTGGACCCCCACGGGAAATCCTCAGAAGCTCTTTAAAAAGCCTTCGTAAACAAATCACTGCTGGAAATGACTTTGCCTCCAAGATGGCTGAGATTCTCGAAATACTACAATCCAATCTCACATGCGCCAGAGATAAGCAGGAGAATGCTTCAGTATCAAATCGCTCACCTGCACCAGCATACCGAGTTGGCGACGAAGTCTTCCTTGACACTCGTAATATTACTACTTCCCGACCAATTGAGAAACTCGACTGCAAATTCATCGGACCATTTCGGGTGATTAAGATAATTAACTCCCACACCTACAAGTTACAACTCCCATTTGAATATGAAAAGTTACACAATGTTTTTCACACAAGCCTTTTGAGACCAGCGCCCACAAACCCGTTACTAGGCCAGGTAAATCCTCCACCTCCACCAATTGCACTCGACGAATCTGGGGAAAAGCTGTACGCTATCTATGCCATACTTGACTCAAAACGTAGTCAAAACAAAAAAAACTTTCAGTATCTGATACTCTGGAGATGCTATGATTCAGAAAATCAGACATGGGAACCACTCAAGAACCTTGTAAATGCGAGTGCCTCGATAAAGGAGTTCGAACGACGCTTTCCTCACAAGATAAAGCCGAGTAGTTCTGAGATTGAAAGAGCACGCAATCTAGCAACTAAGTCCACTTCTCTGATACCTCTCAATATTTCGTGAGGTGCCCCGAGATGGGAGTAAGGTGGGACCATATGTTAGGGTATTGCTACATTTAGATAGGGTCACGTGTAATTAGGGAATCGCGTAGAGCGCAAACGCGTCTGTATTTAGTTACTCTCTAGCCTCAGGTGGACCACCTTTCCTCCATGTAGACAATCTCATTCACCAGATTTGACCTCGTCAATCTTCCACGTACCCATACCTTGACAATAACTCCCTGTAGATAGCTAAGATAGTGTTGGAAAATATACTCTGTAAAATATTATATGGATAAATATGATGAAGTAGAGAAGACTTCATATTTTACAACTATTTGAACATTGGACTTATATATACATCTTAGGGGAGAAATTCCCACTAGTCTCATGTGCCTGTAAAACCTAATGATGACCAGCCACCTCTCATCTACCATGATGAGCCAAGGTACACTGTAGTACGTAAATATCCAAACATATAGGCGACATTAGGCGCGATTAGCGTACTCGGGACATGTGTAAAGAGAGTCGATCTTGCCGGGAATCTGAGACAAAACAGGTAATGATTGAGTCCTAAATTCGAGAGTCAGAATTTCCAACAGATAGAGAATCAAGAACAAAGTGGCCAGCCATTATCTATTTGCTAACAGATTTAGCCCGTGCCAACGCTAATTAGTAGTTGGAAAACCGCGGATTAGCAAGGTATTTAGAATAAGCAGTTTGTGACGGCCTTGCCTACGTACATCTGTGCTAATTACGATTAAATTGCACTGGTACTCATACGAGTTTGCCTCATAGGAATAGGCAACAATTTAGTTGACATGCTCCAACAGCATACGCCGCCGAAAGCTCGAAGTAAGACAAGCGCTTTAACAACAGAGCTTACTCAGCCCTAACCAGTACCAACCGTCCTGTACCTTGAAGCATTTAGTAACACCAAACCTATCCCCACTTTAAGACCAGGACAAATAAAAACCTATACAATCTTACAGTCAGAAATTCAAGTACAAGGAAACATGCTAACTCTAATACGATATAAAAGCAGCACTGGCCATCCCACGCCGACCGTTACAAGTTATATTAATCCACACCGAACCGTTTCTGTAAGCACAAGCAACTAAGGGGATACCAGTGTCGCCTTACTACATTTGACGTGTTAATGGAAAAGTTTGGAATACCAGATGAATACGGCTCTCTAATCAAGCTTATTGTGTGACAGGCTTTGCCCGGATTAGGACTGGTCACTAGGACCATTCCGTCTCCAAGGTAAGGTAGTGGCAAAGCAACGCTCCTGGATAGACGAAAGGGGACTTTAAGGGGGTATTAAAGGGGGTACGTAACAGATGGGGGAGTACAATACAAGGAAGAGAGCCAGGGAGAAAGGATAATTCTCAGGGGGCAAGGAAGAGAGCCGGAAGAAAGGATTAATTCTCATATGGCTAAAGGAGGGAATTAATACTAGCGCTCGCGGAAGACATAAAGGACAGGATACGATATGGTATTTTAGCTTTTCCCAAGGAAAAATTATTCATTTCCATTGCGTTAACGACTTCAAGTACTTCTGAATTCCTTAAACCATTACATATTGACACAGAAACTTTTGGTGAACTTCCAGAGAACCCTAGCAATAAACAACTCAACGGGTACGTCCTCGACCGCATGACTCGATGTCGAGTAGACCACCAGAATACACATATTCTTGTAAAAGACTTCGAAAGTTTTACGAGACAAATGTGGCAATCAGTATGCCGAGATATCACAAGGTTTTTAAAGATAAGGTTTGGCAACATATTATTGTGGGTCCTAAACGTAGCAGGCTATGTAATGTAACATAGACTACTAAATGCGGTTAGCCTATAATTAGTAAGCTGCGCACAAAGTGTAGATTTCGGAATTGAGAGTTGGGAGGAGAGTTGGACAAATTTATTAGAACTCAATCTTAACTATTGCATTCTGCGGAACTAGCTGTAGTAGAGCCACGAGTTATATTTGTCACCATCCTGTTCAACTGTGGTCGATTGAAACCCACAAAAATTTATATTTTTGTAGAGAAAAACTCAAAAAATAAAACGCCATTAATCTTCACATTCCTATCTCAAGATAATGGTAGGCCTCACAAACTTGGAGCTCGAATCCAAGTTGAAGAAAGCCGCGGCGGACCAGGTGGCATTTCAGGATGACATGACAAAGCGTTTCCAAAAATTGAGCAGGGACTTGGAGAATCTTGCAGAAAGGACGGATAATTCAATCCAAGAAATGACCGAAAAAACAAAATTGAAATTTAGTGAGCTCCTGCAGAGGGCGGACAAAACTGACATTGAACTCTTACATATCTTGCAACAACTCTCTATCATAGCAAAAGCCAAGACTAACGAGAATTCAGCTAACAACAGTCTACGTCCTATAACTACGTCGACTCAAGAAGCCCCACTGTTAGACGAAGGTATACAGAGATGACAAGTTTCGACCTCCAACCAAGAAGCCTCCTCTTCTTTGGTAGCGGTGCCCAAACCGGAGCCACTGATACCGAAATTCTCGGACGAGTTCCTGTTAAGCAAAGTTATACTAATATGAATCTCTCTCAGAGTTGATTGAATTGATTGTCCTCTATGTCAGGATCTCTTAGGACTTGGTTACCTAACTTGAACTGGAGGCGCTAAATCTTGGGCTCTTGATGGTAAAGAAAATATAATAACAATTAATACTTGGTTCTTGATTCTTGATCCTTGGGTATCTAGGGAATAATACAAGACTGTGAGCTGGAAAGCTTTCGACATGAAGATACCTCAGCTACTTATACTACGACATTATCTGCTACAGACTACAGTAATCTAGTTCCAGCCCGATTCCTGTCGAACTCCTGAGAGTAACCTAGAATCTGATCGAAGCCCATTGAACTGGTAAGAGTACAAAATACCATCCCCAAACATCTAGAAACTAATTACCAGAGTAGCTTAGAATTCCATCGAAGTAACTAGAACTTGTCTAGAGGGATACCAGCCGAAGCTAGGATCAGGCTCTACCTCAATACCATGAATCTATCCATGACATAGCAGTAGCCATATAGTCTTAGAGCCAGAGATTGGCAGGATACATCTCCACATCAGTCAGTCCGTGACTTCGGGAACCTTGACAAAATGGAGGGCCCGTACGTCCACAACACTCTGTGTCTCCATTTCCAACAATTTTCATAACTCAAAGCCTTGGCATAAAGCCAGATCATTCATATAGTGGGTTCCTCCGGTTAATTTCCTCTTTAGTTTTAGATTCTCTTTTGTGCCTAGATAGCTTGTGAATAAAATCTATCATACGGCCCTAATAGTTGGAACCTGAATTTTCCCATTTGATGTTGCATTGCCAGCACCGAAGCGGATCTTATGGTTTCCTTGCGTTGTTATGTTGGTTCTTATTCCTGGCAACTCCTTCTGTAAATCTTTGAGCTGGAAGTAACCTGCTGTAGAGACACTAGCGGCTCCAATGTCAGGGAGGATGCTGTGAAATATTTGATCATTGGGTAAGTTTGTATTGAAGACTCCAAGCAGCAAAGAGTTGTTGGAAGTACTAGTCTTTGTATCAAAGGGGTCAATTTTCGTTGCGACATGAAAGACTGTAAATTTGTCTAGGGTTAAGAGGGTGATTGTAGCATTTTTACTTGAATAAGTTCTGTATAGTATGATGACAAAGATGACAATTGTTTTCTAAGTTGTGTAAAAGATATGACTTCTATCAGTAAATACATTCGAGTCTGTCAGTTTATCTAAGACGTAAAAGTAGGTGTGTCATTATGTGAGGATCACATGATTTCATGGATACGTAATTAGAATTTTAAAACCAATAGTAATTCGGAATAAGATGAAGGGGTTGCTAATTAAAACCATCAATTTAAGAAAAGCTTCCCCTATGCAATTAGTCAGGTAAAAAGTCATGTAAGGAGATACAAGAGAGTCATGAAGAGAAGGACAGGAACACAGCCGTTAATTCAAAGATATTGGCAAGAACTGATTACGATTAATTCCGGCTGGCAAATGCTTCTAGTCTTGTATATAATAGTTCATTGTTAGAGAGATTTACTCCTCACGCAACGTCTTCTTCACTTATCCTTTACAACAAATTTGTTTACCCATCTGTAAGGATTCTCCTTCCCATCCTATCTTTAGTTTATAATTTTACCCTTCTCCTGATGTTGCTATGACAACAGAACAGTTCTTGGCACTGGCTATTATGTTGGCACTAGTTTAGGGCCTATGTTATGATGAGCTAGTGGGAGGAAAGCAAGTATATGTATGATGGCTTGGCCTGTAGCTATATAGTTCTTCACGCTTAGTTTTCTGTCATAACCACCACCTTCGGATCACCTCTGGTCACCTATAGTCACCTCTAGTTACCTTTAGCACCTTTAGTCACCACTAGTATTTGCTCGTATCTTTAGACTCTTTAGACACTTATATTACCCATTTTTAAACCTTTGGTTCTCCAAATTATCTCCAGTAGATCTTTAGTCATCCCTCGCGATCCATCCGACCTCTTCTCGCCCTTCTATTCCACTTCAGGTCAAACGCCTACGCTACAATTTGACACCATCTCTTCTTCGGGGAAGACCATATATCCATTGCCCAGCTCTTGATCAGCAAGACCCACGTGTGACATCTACTGCAACTAGTTGCCCATTTATCTCTTCCTAGAGAAGACCTGTCATCCCTTTGACCCATTTATAATCTTCACTTACCACCTAGATCTTCACTGGGCTATACAACGCACCCCGTGGAACACTGTCAAACCCTCATCCCTGAGAGGAGGTCAGACAGCAAGCGTATAGACTTTACCAATGGTTAGGAGATATAATAAGACCTTCCCTCTAGAATTAGTTAGTCTCTCTTGCATGTAAAAAATAGACAATATTTGGACTGCATACCCTTGCTTCATTGTGTTGTTGTAGCCCTTTCACATCAAAGGGAATTTCAAAACCTTTGATTATCCATGCATGCCGTTGTCAACCATACTTACCAGCACCACAAGAGACGTGTGTCACAGTAGGGAGTGAGGTGGATGGTGACCGACAATGTCTGATCTGGTAAATTAGAATGTCTATAAAGAGGAAAGAATCTATTACTAGGAAACTAATAATTATTTATGGACGTGTTAGCGTGCATTTAGACATGTCCACATATCATATGACTGCTTTGCCTGAGCGCCTTTTTTCCTTGACAACGTGGTTGTGGGTTGCCAGATTCGGACCGGCCATCACCCATCTCAACTTGCAGATGTGCCCATGCTTTCCTGACTCTACTTGGCAGACCGGCCATGACAATGTACCACTGCACCATCTAGCCATGACAGTGTTTACAGTGTTACCTGCAGTTTCATAATCGAACTTGTATGCTTGCCCATATTTCTCACATGTCCATCCCAAAAAACTGTCTGCCAGATTTTGGCACCGAAATTTGTGTCTTATGGGAGGTATTCATATTCTTGTTGGCGTGTGTGTAGAGGCCACATGAGACCAGAGAATGCTTTGACGAGAGGTGTGATTAGTGAAGTAAGGATGTGCTAGGTCATATTTGCGAACTTGATGAAGCTTTGGCAGGAATCAATCTTGTTGGGAGTGAGAGATTGATATGGTGGAGTATTTTGAGTCAGTGCCTCGTGGGCCAACTTGTTCGGTTTTGCGAAATTTGACTGAGATTGGCTCTGGGAGAATATTTCACTCCCAGGTTTGTAAGGGGCACCGCGTACAAGTGTTCAGTACTGTCACGGTTTCAGTACAACATGATTGGGCGATCTTATAGGTACAGTATATTAATTATAATTCTCTAGTGTCACAGTTCAAATATAGAAAGCGAATGGGCATTTGTATGATTGAAAGGTAAAGCTATAATTCATCTATGTAGAAGCAAACTACCTGCAAGTCTACTCTACCACTTATACACATCCAGAGGTATCTAAATCTAGCCTACACTTACAGTGGCAATGAAACTGACTAAAGGTTTGTTCTGCCACACGGGTAATGCTTATGATACTCTTGGCACTATCCTTTACGTAGCCTCAGTGGTGATCTCGTATCAGTTTTCGTCTGCTGATAATCCTCGGAGTGATAGAGAGTATAGGTTGCCTTCGATGGCTATCGAAGGCTACAGGACTTATCGGCTCACAAGCCGTCACATCTAGAAAGAGAATTCCTATAGCTAGACTACAAATATATATACACTCCGAGATGTTGAAATATGATATATCTTGGAATGCCAAGAATAACTTATTAGTAAGTCCGGCTAATTTGACTATCAAATTTCCCATTCTATATCACTGTTATCAATACATCATTCACCGAAAGTTTAATGCGCATTAGCGTTTATTTCACACTAGCATTCCAGCGGATGACTATGTCTCAAATGCAGGTTATAGTTTTCTCGTATCTATTACCGACACACATGTATTTAGCTTTATATTCCTGGCCCATACATGTGTATGTACATAGATCTACATCTACATGGATCATAACTTACGATCCATGGAGATTGATAAATACTGGTCAAAAACCAAAGTTGATAAGATATGCAAACACGCAATCTCACTCTTATCATCTCGGTTTTACTCTGAACCATACATCTAAATACAAATGTTTCCACTTGGATCTTCCTCTCACAACCTCATACGAGACTTACTGCATCGGTCTAACCGCCGACACTGATTCCGCTACAACCTCCATCTTCGCTCAAGCTCATAACTTTAACACGAGATACTCCTCTGCCATAAGGTTCCCCTATGACTAGAATAATATGGTCTCTTCGAAGATTCCCTAGAAGACTCTCGATATGTCTGTCATCCTCATGAACCTTCAGTATGCTTCTAGAAGGTTCATTAAGAATCTTCTAACCTCCTTGTATCCCGAGATCCTTCTCGAAGATCCCCCAAGATTCCCTTGATGTCAATGCCTGTGCTAGCCAGCGTAAGCTACAGGAATTCTTAGGCTTAGCAGCCGTTACAAGTACTTGCCCTCCGTACTCTACAGTACGTTACAACTAGGACCACATAAACATACTTAAGTGATTACTACATGTAGACTGTTCATCCACTGCTCTCAGCGGGGATCAGATAAACTAGTCATTGCCACAACGCATGACACGAAAGGAAACGAGGCGAGAAGTGTCGATTTTCTGAGGAAAGATAGTAGCAATTTAGGATTAGGGGAAAAGTAGTGATTTTTGATCTAGGAGTTGGAGTAGGGGGTGTCTGCATTGTAATTTACTTCCTACTATTTCTGTAGCGAGTCCAGCGGTTGGGGGGGACTATTCTCAATACCTGTCAGTGGTGTCCCCTGCGAACCTCCAGATCTCACTGTAGAGTCTGCAGAGCCGAGATTGAGTACCAAAGTCCTCACTCCGACGAGGGTTCCCAATCGCTTTCACCGTCTGTATCGTCTTCATCTCTCAACACATTCTCCTATCACCATTATCATGAAGCTAACCTCGATCAGTTCGGATGGTAGGGTCGGAGCCCTCATCACCACGCCTTGATCATGGAGGAAAAGCAATCCGATGAGTTTCCGGAGCGTACCCAGCTCCCGATAGGTAGATGGTAGATTGGATCAAGATGGCCTCGAATGTTACAAAGAAGGGAGATAAAGATGAACATGCGCACCTCATTTGGTCCCGGTGTCTAGGCCTCGCCTGGCTGGAACTGCAGGTTTCTTGAGACTATTTCCCACGCACGCAGTTTCCATTGCTACCCTTATTATTTTTTTCGGTAAAGGTTACGTGGAAAAGGTGGCTGAATTCCACGGGTAACTATTGAGCTGCATGACTATTCATCACGGGCAATATATCAATGATCTTTCAAGAAACACAAGAGGCAAGGAGCATTATACAAGGTGTGGCCTGGGTCAGAGAGGAGCCCAATGTGCTAGATAGTCCATGACTCAAATAGCACAATAGAAAGCATCACTCATTTACTTACTCTACTTTGGTATTATAATAATAATAATTGTTTTGAATTTGAATTCATTATCCTGATTTGGCGCCCTATGGGCCCATGCAGGTGTCTATCATACTATCTAATTTACATGGGAGGTAACCTATAGGTGAAAACCCCCCAAATCCTCCTGATTGATTTCTATGTTATTTCTAATATATTCTTTAGGAAGCGCAGTTACACTTATCCATATAACCCAATCACATCAGCTTTATCGCCGGCAAAGATGAATCCTTCACTTTCCACTGGTGCCGGTGTAATCGCTCAGTATGCTCTGCATATCTGGGATAGCCAAGAAGAATCGCATCCGAATCGAAGTCGAAAGTAGACAAATGCATATCGCCATTTAACGAATTCTGAATCATGCAGCACCCACTATTATCTTCCGAGTCCTCAACCTCTTTCTAACCACATATCATTTCGCCTCGACGACCGATAAAGGCGTCACCCCAATTGCAAACAGGAGCTTGCCTCATTTTTTACCGTCCATCACTCACGACAAATTTACGATGCTCCGCATACTCACAAGCAGAAAATTAAGTCACAATATACAAAGTTGGGGTCTTGGTTTATGGGGGACTGTTGCTCTAATGGGACAAGCAACTTGAGGAAGAACAGGCGGCTGAGATGTGGAGCGAGAGGGGGATGAGGTCTCTGAACACCATGCTGGGACTGACATTTTCGAGGACTTTTCAACTTTGCATTTTTTGTGGACGCCAAGACCGAGATTTCGGCTAATTAGCCAGGAGGGCCTCTTTTGTCGATGAGTCAACGGCACTCCCCAGCGCCCTGGACGGCACAAAAGAAGTTGGGCTAAGCTAATATACAGCAATCACGCTCTGTCAAGACTTTCTGATATTTCAGCACGACCTTCGGTATGGGGTTGGAAGGAGGCTAGAAAGTCAGAGGGTGAATTTCCCGAGGTACCCACAAGTCTGCAGCGCCCAGCTGGCCGGCCTCTTCGAACGCTTCAGAAGGATCACTATGTCTTCGGATTTAGTCTTAACGTCGGTATTAAGAGAGCTCCGCACCCCGTGGTTTTTGCGATTTTTCCCGACTGCCGTACACCTGCAAATGGCCATCGTTTCGTTGGCTGGAGAGGGGAGATAATGAAGGGTTAAGGGCTCCTCTTGGTGTATGATCGAATGAGGACTTGTGAGGGGCGGTACTATTTGAGGGGAGCAGTATGGGAGGCCTAGGAGGGGATATACTACTGGCATAGGTATCCTCGGCCTGCAGGCAGAGAGGACCTGCATGTCCTACATAGTCATAGACTCAGACAGGGCAATAAAATGAATTAATAATAACATCAGCTTTATCGACCTCAAGAAAGGCATGATCTGTTCCTGTCCCTCCGCAGCATTTCGACCGCCTTTGTCATCTGAAATTGCTCTATCCAACCATGATTTAGGATCCACTATGTTATCCCTTTGATTTCTCCAGGATTGCTTAGCATAGCTTCGTAGGACCTATATTTCGCTTGTCTCCAGATCTCTCCTCTTCCATTTGACCATCGAGTGCAGGACATAATCATGTGCTTGGGGTTCTGCGATTGGTAGCCACATGGACAACTGGACTGTAGACTCGGGGTACTATTCTTCTATATAAATACGAGCCGAGCCCCATGTGCTCACTTCGTATTCGAATCGCTAGAATGCTTTGGGCCCTTATCAGGTTTTATTATTATTATTGATTCATTTTATTGTCCTGTCTGAGTCTATGACTATGTAGGACATGCAGGTCCTCTCTGCCTGCAGGCCGAGGATACCTATGCCAGTAGTATATCCCCTCCTAGGCCTCCCATACTGCTCCCCTCAAATAGTACCGCCCCTCACAAGTCCTCATTCGATCATACACCAAGAGGAGCCCTTAACCCTTCATTATCTCCCCTCTCCAGCCAACGAAACGATGGCCATTTGCAGGTGTACGGCAGTCGGGAAAAATCGCAAAAACCACGGGGTGCGGAGCTCTCTTAATACCGACGTTAGGACTAGATCCGAAGACATAGTGATCCTTCTGAAGCGTTCGAAGAGGCCGGCCAGCTGGGCGCTGCAGACTTGTGGGTACCTCGGGAAATTCACCCTCTGACTTTCTAGCCTCCTTCCAACCCCATACCGAAGGTCGTGCTGAAATATCAGAAAGTCTTGACAGAGCGTGATTGCTGTATATTAGCTTAGCCCAACTTCTTTTGTGCCGTCCAGGGCGCTGGGGAGTGCCGTTGACTCATCGACAAAAGAGGCCCTCCTGGCTAATTAGCCGAAATCTCGGTCTTGGCGTCCACAAAAAATGCAAAGTTGAAAAGTCCTCGAAAATGTCAGTCCCAGCATGGTGTTCAGAGACCTCATCCCCCTCTCGCTCCACATCTCAGCCGCCTGTTCTTCCTCAAGTTGCTTGTCCCATTAGAGCAACAGTCCCCCATAAACCAAGACCCCAACTTTGTATATTGTGACTTAATTTTCTGCTTGTGAGTATGCGGAGCATCGTAAATTTGTCGTGAGTGATGGACGGTAAAAAATGAGGCAAGCTCCTGTTTGCAATTGGGGTGACGCCTTTATCGGTCGTCGAGGCGAAATGATATGTGGTTAGAAAGAGGTTGAGGACTCAGAGGATAATAGTGGGTGCTGCATGATTCAGAATTCGTTAAATGGCGATATGCATTTGTCTACTTTCGACTTCGATTCGGATGCGATTCTTCTTGGCTATCCCAGATATGCAGAGCATACTGAGTGACTACACCGGCACACTCTACTTTGGTGTAAAAAAGAAGAGCGTCATCCCTACCTCTATACGCGCTTGGATTATCTGCAATACCTATTAAATTTGGGAGGACTTCTGTCGCAGTATGACTGTATAGAAGACGATGGAATTAGCACAGTGGATTGAGGTCAGATAGAATCAGATATTCGAGTTAACTAAAAGTATACTAAGATCGAGACAGCCAGACTCCTAAGTACAATTTTCCTCCACGCGACTGATCTGCATGAATAGCGTAATTGACGCGACTCATGTGTTTGACTCTGCCTGACTCGGATTGCCCCTGTAGCAGCTAGACACACCTTGTCATTTAACACTCCCCCTCAAAGGTTGTCCTGACTCTAGTCTCCTATCAATTGTTGTTTAGTAGATACTATCACGGGGACTTGTGTACAGTTAATACCAAGCTGTTCAATGAATTTCTGGAACTTCACTCTTGCCAACGGTTTGGTCATGCCGTCTGCTACCATATCATCAGTAGGAATGTAATCAACTGCCAACCTCCCCTTTCCGGCGAGATCACGAATAAAGTGATAGCAAATATCGATATGTTTTGACCTTTCGTTCAGATATGCGTTTTCAATTAGCGCAATTGATCCTTGGTTGTCTCCGAGTATTTGGACTAGTGCAGGGTTTTTCCCAATATACTTTGGTAGTCCGAGGTCTCGAAATATTTGAGCAATCCATTGTCCATGTTTTGCACACATTGATAGAGCAATATACTCAGCTTCACAGCTTGATGTTGATACCGAGCGCTGCTTTTTACTGGACCAAGATATTGGACCACCATAGAACATGGTGACGCTTCCTGAGGTACTTTTACGGTCATTTTTATCACTTGCCCAGTCGGCATCCGAATAGACCTTAAAGCTACTGTATTTTCCTCCGAGACCGTAACGGATCCGAAATTTTATTGTCGACTTCAAGTATCGGAAAACTGTTTTGAGTGCATATCCATGATGTTCTGCGGGATCACTCATGAATTGACTGAGTTTTCCAACTGCAAAAGCAATATCCGGCCTCGTGACGGTTGTGGCATACATAAGGCATCCAATTGCTTGCTGGTATTCTGTAACGTCGATTCTTTTGTCATCACTTGTGGCGGGCCGTAAGTGTTCATATCCAGTGAGTGGCACTGTTTTTGGCTTGTGAGCACCTTTTCTGAATCCAAACTTTTCCAACACGTTTTGAATGTATTGTTCTTGGTCAAGATATAGGGTCCGGTTCTTTCTATCTCGCATGACCCTAGCTCCAAGTATCTTTTCTATCTCCCCCAGATTCTTGGCGCTGAATCTTGTCGATAACTTTGTATAGAACTGATCCAAATGTTTTTGAGACTTAGCCGATGCCACAATGTCATCAACATAAACCAATAGACTTGTACCATTGTCGTGAGTAAACATGCACGGATCGGCAAGGCTTTGTGTGAATCCCCATGTCAGTAACGAATCTTTGATCAGACAGTTCCAGTCTCTTGCAGCTTGTTTTAGCCCATATAAACTTCGAAGTGCTTTCCAGACGTAGCCTCTTTTAATTGAAATCCCTTTAGGTGGCTGAAGAAAAATGTCCTCTTTAAGATGAGATTCTGTAAACGCATTCTTGATATCATAATGGAAACATTCTAAGTCTTCAGCAGCAGTGACGGCAAGAAATAATCGAAGTGTGTCCATTCTTACTGTTGGAGCAAATGTTTGATTATAGTCAAGACCATGAATCTGACTGAATCCACGCGCTACCAGTCGGGCTTTAAAACGTTCAATTGAGCCGTCGGTATGAGTCTTGATTGTGTATACCCATTTGCAGGATACAAGATTTACGTCTTTTGGTGGTATGACTTCCACAAATGTATTATTTTTTCTGAGTGACACCATTTCTTCATTCATTGCCTTTTTCCATTCTTCTGAGTAGGTTGGGTCTTTCGTTGCTTCTGCAAAGCTAGAGGGAATTTTTATACCCGCAATTACCTCGGCTGGAAGTGCAGATTCTACATCTTTATCATGTAGCTGATGCAATAGTGTAATGTTCGTTAGATCATTTCTTCGACTTTGAATCAATTGTGCAATGAATACCTTGACACGTTTGGAATCTCGAAGCGACTCAGTTTCTTGCTGAGAGGTACGTTTCTGAGCGGTGGAGCGTGTAAAGTATCTGTGCCTTTGCAGTGGGAATAAATGTTTTGGGGTCGAAAAATTGTGCTCAAGATTAGTGTTAGCTAATGAGGTATCTACGTTTGAATTCTTTGTCTGAGAATTCAATGACAATGTTTCTGTTGAATGATTAGCATCAACTGGATATTCTTCCTCTAATTCATCTGAATCATTGTCCATAGCAAGTTTCTCAACATCAATTTTTTCTGCTTCGCCATCACTCATGTTTTCTTCGTCGTCTTGTGAAATTATCTCCTCGTAAGGTTGACGATTTGTATCTTGGTGTTCACAATTTCCATTTATCTCATATCTCTCATATACTTCTCCTGAATCAGAGTCCGTATCGATGTCTGTTTCTGAAGCCAAGTTATCACTTTCAGGTTCTTTTTCCAGATCCATATCAGGCGCGCTCAGATTTTCTAAGTGCTGATCGTTGATTAAGGTCTTCTCTAAGTCTTGACGAACGTTTTCACTGCTGCGAGCTGCTTTTTGGAGGGTGGGCTGAATCATTGTGGGGAGTTCACTACTGCCCACTATACTTACATGTTCTCGACTGGCATCTCCTTTATTATGAGCTGGACGTGTATCAGTGAGTGTGATGGCTTCTGAGTTAAAGTTATGCTCCTCAGTTTCTTTTGGTTTATCCTTCTCTGTACTAGCTTGAGGAAGACTCAACTTTTGCTCAATCTGCACATTTCTTGGTCTACCTCTTGGTCTTCTATCCATGGTCACATTCGGTGTTCCTTGAGGCCCGATCTTTGCATTTCGTATCTTTAGATCAACTGTTCCTCCTTTCTCGTTCTCGTTAATCACTACACGACTTGATAAAATAGTGTATCCTCGTTCCGGTGAATAAACCTTCAAGTGTTTTGTTGTATTCTCAGAATATCCTACGAATACGCCTACTCTCGCTGGGTTAACAAGTTTATCGTGTCTTTCATGAGCAGGCAGTGTCTTTTTATCTACATAGTAGAAACATTTACTCCCCCATTTCCGTATATGATCAATTGAAGGGGTTTCACCCGTAAAGGCTTTGATTGGACTGGTTTTCATATTCGAAATTATTGGGCCAGAGTCAGTTCGGTTGCGTATGTAGCAGTCAGTTTCTGCTGCTTCATCCCAGAACTCAATTGGAAGCTGGGCTTCTTCTAGCATTGCCCTCATATCGAACTCAACAGTTTGGATCGAACGTTCTGCAGGGCCGTTCTGATGCGAAGAGGCAATAGTGGTTGATTGTGCAAGAACTCCATCTTCTATTTTCCAATCGTGGATGGCTTTGAGGAGTTCGGGTGCGTTGTCTGATCTTGCACATTTAACTTTCTTGCCCGATTGATGTTCAGTTACTGTTTTCCAGGTTTTTAATGCCTCATATGCATCACTTTTGGTCTTTATTGGAATCACCCAATTCATTCTGCTGCAAATGTCAATGATGAGGAGGAACCATCTGTTGCCTCTGATACTTGTTGGGAATGGGCCTGCGACATCAAATTGAACTTGTCCCAGTATTTCATTGATCCAAGGGCTTAGGACCTTTGGGATCCTGTTTTTCATCTTAGTAAGTGCACATACCTCACAGACATCGAGATCTCGTGGAATCTTGATCTGCTTTTTGAGTGTAGTAACCAGATGTAAGTTTCGAATTTTTTCAGGTCCTAAGTGAGCAAAGCGACGGTGGTACTTGAGGTATCTTTCCCTTTCGTTTTTCCGGATAGTTTCTTGATGTGAGTTTTGACTCGGGCTCACATATGAAGTGTTATTATTTGACCTGTCGTTTTCCACAGAATTAAACGCAGTCTCTTCATATCCTTCAGCGATATGCGTCACAGTATAGAGTCCTTGATTCATTCTAGCTTCAATGATAACTTTATTGCCTAGCTTAAGGAACAATTCATTTTGATTACCCGCAAAGTTCAAACCTGCTTGACACAGCCTTCTCACTGATAGAAGATTAACTCCCAGATTTGGAACAAATAAAACATCGGAAAGAAGCATTGAAGATCCGTCTTTACACCTCATTTGAACATCGCCAGAAAATTCAGACTTTAATTCGCCCCCTCCAACCTTTACTCTTTTGGGAACAATTGGTATAAGTTTCCTAAATAGAAGAGGTTGGTCAGACATGTGAGACGTGGCGCCAGTATCGACGGGCCAATCAGATGGAGTAGCCTTACATATTTCTTCCTTTGACAGGTGACATTCTTCGCAATCTTCATTTTCTGAAGCTAACGTTTCAGCAGAGAAGGCATTGTGATATCTGGACTGCTTTTGTGCTGATCGAGAAGTTTTGGGTTTATCTTTATCTTGCAGGCGTGGTTTAGTTGATTCCTGCACTTTCTTCTTCCTGTCGTGCTCTTTCAAAAGTCTCGCAGCTGTTTCTAACCTAGGACATCGAGCGACAGTGTGTGACCGTTTACATAAATAGCACCTATAAGCAGGGCTATCAGAATCAGAGTTTTGATTTTGTCGCATTTTCTGTGGAAACTTAGACAACTTTTGCCTAGCAACTAGGGCTTTTTCATTCTGAAGTCGTAGATCTTCTTCGACTTCGTTCAAAATCTTCAGCTTATCCTCAACAGAAAGAGTAACCTGTATTCTGAATCCATCTGTTGTCGCCTTAAAGGCCGCTGGGAGTGTCTTTGTCAGAATTAAGAATAACGCCGCATCTGGATAAGCGTTCTTCATGATAGGATCTGCACTGATGAGTTTTCGGCGAAACTCTTTTAGCTTAGCCCAAGAATTGTCCAAGCCCATTTCTTGACGGAATTCAAACGTTGCAATTTTAGTTAGATACGTGTTTGCAGAATACTCGTTCGTTCTAAAATACTTGCCTTTGAGTGCGTTCCAGACTCTGAGTGCTGTCTCGTGCTCATCAATCAGATCAAAATCTTCTGCGCTGAGAGCCTGGAGTATGAGGAAAAGTGACGTTGCTTCAGCTTTCTCATACTTTTCAACTTTTGTTTCGTCCAAACTCGTACTCAGCACTTCAACTTTGATTGATCCTCCATCGATACCAGATGTCGAAGGTATTGTTTTACTTCGGTTTTGTTTCGTGGTCGCGTATTCTTCCAATGTTGTTTCAATAGTGAAAAATACTGACCTAGATTTAAGTTTTAGCTTCATTTCTCTGAACCAGCTCTCATAGTTATCCCTTGAGAGCGAGGGGATGCGGCCAAGGGCTTCATTATCCTCCATTCTTGTGAGGTTTAGTCCAAGGCGAAATTTCGATTCCTTGCTCGAATCGTAGACGATTGTAGATTCCTTTCTCGAATCTTAGACGATTGTAGATTCCTTTCTCGAATCTTAGGCTAAGCCGTCAAGGCTTTGGAGTCGATTTTGATTCTATTTATACCTGTGGCAAACCGGTGGTCATAACCTATTAAATTTGGGAGGACTTCTGTCGCAGTATGACTGTATAGAAGACGATGGAATTAGCACAGTGGATTGAGGTCAGATAGAATCAGATATTCGAGTTAACTAAAAGTATACTAAGATCGAGACAGCCAGACTCCTAAGTACAATTTTCCTCCACGCGACTGATCTGCATGAATAGCGTAATTGACGCGACTCATGTGTTTGACTCTGCCTGACTCGGATTGCCCCTGTAGCAGCTAGACACACCTTGTCATTTAACAATACCTGCATAACTTTCAGACCCAAACGCTGACTCCAAATACCTCATGTGCCACATGACTGAATGGCTAGAGCTGACATCTTTTTGGGCATCAGAATTTAATTGCGTATGCAGCTATCTAGCTATGACACAATATCAAAGAAAAGTACAGAATAGATGATACAAAGTAAGGGAAGAGCACTCATGCCTCATATCTCATTCGAAAGTACCACTGCGAAGTTATGGTGGCTTTTTCTTCACCCCAAGTCAACCCTTATCCGTGAATACCCACTAAGGGAAACGTATGCAAACCCCCAAGTTATCCAGACATACCTCCACCATCTTTCAACTTTTCTCCGCGCGGAATATGGTCAAAGATGTCTCCTTCCCAAGTGGAGTAGGTGCCCAGGCTACTCAAACTTTACCAGAGAACACCACCAGGAGGCGGATCACAACACCTTCCTTCTTTGGCTTGTATTTATAGTGCCAGCTGCACTCTGGTAGAGCTGACTATGCTCAAACATGCATCTTCTCACAATTGTTATTGATATAGCAACCGCGTGCGTGGATGAAAACACCATTTGTGTCAGAAACTGGACAGCGTTCTGCGCTGCTTTCATCATCCATTTGACGAATCTTTTTTTTTCGAATCTCTCCGACTCTCTTCTCGTGATTTAACCTCCTTGGCTACAACATGGTGGCAGTGGGTGAATTTATCGGTTGAGATGCGTTTCAAGATGCGGAAACGGCGACAAATATAGAAGGCAAAGGGGTTAAGACAGCTCTTTGGGATAAAAACTTTGAAATCTTGGAGAAGCTTTTAGAGAGAGTGAGACTTATTGTCATGGGCGAAGTGGAGGACTTATCGGCCAAGGAGGAGGTTAATGATGTCGTCAAGGCATATAATTGTGACAAGAAGGCCTGGACAACAATGTTACATATCCCGTCTCCAAATAGTGGAGTTGATGATGGCGTTTGATGAGGCTATAAAGACGAGCCTCACGAACTCCACTCGTAATGCTGCTTAAGGAGTGGCTTCAGGGATACCCACATAAAGGACCTACGCGTCGATCGTAGCTCCACAAATAAGGAAGACGGCAGTCTGAAGTCTAATGGATGTCGCACAAACTTTTTATTCAGAGTAGCTGTTTCCAAAGGTAAAACGACAACGACAAGCTGCAAACGCTATTCACTAAATGCGAAGCTCCCATCAAGGTTTTCAGGGTCCCGTTCAGGACAAAAAATTGAGGCTGGAAGAGATAACAACAACATTGGCATCATCAAGAAGCTTAAGGCGATGACGGGGGCTGAGTTTGCCGGCCTAATAATTAACAGAATACGATGGCTAGACGATGGAAAGCAACTCCAGCAGTCTGGGGAAAACAGCCGCAGCAGAGGATCAATAGTGGTCAGCCTCCCATCGGTTGCAATACGAATGGAAGTGGTTCAACATAGCCCTGTCATTAACTCCATACTGTCCACCGCGCAAATTCAGTCACCATGAGCCTGGCAAAAGAAGTGCTTCAATTGCAGCCAGTAGGGACATACACAGGAGTCGTATGGAAAGACAGCCAGGTGCAGTGAGTGCGCTGGTCCTCACCAACCTCGGAATTTCTGAGGAAAAGATTTTCTAATGCAGACTGCAGCAAACAATACCTCTCATGGCCAAAAGTAGCATATCCGACATACCAGGTCTGCAAAGGGAGTATGTGGAAGGCCCGAATGGATCTTCCACCGAGAACGGCAAGCATGAGAAATGATATACCACCGGCAGCAACAGAGCGAATAATTACAATGACTAATTCTCTGGAATTACCTTTTGTCACCAGTAAGAAAGGTGAAGAACAAAATAGAGAGCCAGGACTTCTACGCAAGTAGATCGTAGTCCCAGTGGCACCAACAATCCTCTCGATAGAGCCACCACCATTGAGGTCGTCTTTTGCAAGATGTCGAAGACCCGCGCCGAATGAGTAGCTGCTTCCCACTTCGAACTCCACTATCTTTGATCTTAGTGAAGGGGGAATAAACGAAATTCGCAGGAAGTTTATAACACACTTGATCTAATGAAAGTACTCACCGCGAAGCTCAGTTGTCTCAAAGTGGCAGTTCATGGGGTTTTGTATTCGAATGCTTTTTCCCTGACGAAATCAGCTTACCGTCTTCGTGGCCATGTAAATTTTATACCAAATAGAACGTTGGACAAAAATAAATCGAATCAAATTGCGTATGTGTGGCTCGTGGGCGCAAAACTGTACATTATCTCCAACGTAGCCAGGTATAAAAAAGATAGCGGATAATTTCAACCCTTACTGTTACGGGAATACTCCCTTGTGTGTGTGCTGTCTGCGCCAGCACGTTACAGATGGAATCAAGGGTCTAATCAGCTATAGAGACTACGAAGGGTGTAGATTGGAAACGGTTGCTAAGCAACGGAGCCTGTTATGATCGGCGTCGTTAATTTAAATCCCTCATGTAAATAGCAAGATGTATGAGCCCTTCCGTCTTTGGGTATTATTAATTAACTGATTTAATTCCGGACTTGCTCTGCTGTATACCACCGCCAATGGATCCGATGACACTTACTACAACACAGCGCTGCGTATTGATAATATTATTTACCCGAATCTGCTGGCAAATGTAAAGCCTTACTCATAGTGCCTTACATATTCAAACATGGCTCCATTTTCTCCCCTAAATCTGGATTTCCCACTGAAACCACACCCACAAAAATTCCCATCTCAGTAAATACCACGTAATCGACTGTAGAAGTGTCAGTCTCTCCAGCCAAACTTAAACCTCGAAAGTTAAGATTCTAGGCAAACATACCATCATTTATAGATTTAGCAAAGTACGGTCCTGCCACTGTATAACTGAATTTGGAAATCGGTATCACTCGTGAATGGTTTGATTTCAGTAACATTGCTCCAACTCCGGCCAAAACACGGAGATCTTCACCATCATATTTCGCCCCACCCCTACAATAAACATTGAATGAGCTCATTTCATGAGGTACTTCTAAAGTATGTTTATTTCTTTTCTGGATCGGCGATGAAATAACCGGGACTGAGAAGCTGAGTAGCAAAGTTATATTAGCTATAGTGAAAAGTTTCATTTTTGTCTGGACCGTTTCCGTAGTTTTTAAGGGTCAAAGAGATGAAGTTTTATGATTAGAGCAAGACGGAATGTGGAGTTTGTGGCGACCTAGAAGATGAAGTTGGACGAGCAGAGACTAATTATTCTTAAGTATCGAGGCTATGTGAATCAGAGATGCGCAAAATATATAGATATGATCCTTAAGATACAATCTCACATACTTGGCTCGCATAGCTTGGCTCATACCTTGATCCAAATTTCAAAATTTTTCTTTAGCCATGGCACCTAGCATGATGAAAGGCACCAAGCTACGTCTTTTATTCGAGCTTTCTATGACACATTTGACTCCATAAATTTAAAAATGGACGGCAGCTGACAACAGTGCTTCTCCTTCACATGCTGGTATCCATTTATGAATTATCTCTTCAGTCCAATGGAGAATATTCCCTCTTCCGCGGAGAAATCTGCTGAACAGCCGTAGGGATTGACACCGGGAAAATAGAGAGTCAGTTGGTGCAATTCAGCTGGACGGAGAGCCAGTAAAGTTCATGGGATTTTAGACTCGCTCTCCTCATTTTCCGAACTTGAGAAATTTTGAATACCGTAGCATTACACTTTTTTATTCTTTTCCTTGGCTTTGCCCCAATCCATTAGACAAGTTTATCTCCTACTGGTGCTTGACTAGTCTGTAAGGTTTTTCTCGCACTGACGAGGAGCTTTGAGCTTTTTTTTAATTGGTGCCGCTGACGGAGCGGAAATATCAAGAACCCAAGGGTCTTCTAACCTCATCGCCAAGTAAATAATAATCCTGTTTGACAGCTGCGTCATTCGAAATTGATTTCGATCGCTCTTGTCGTTTTAGATCCAGCGTCAATTTGAACCACCGATCCAGAATTATGATTAGCATTTGATCACAGGCTGTTCTGAGTCATTTGGTGTTAGTTTTTCGGACGAAAGGGAGCCAGCCCTATTACAAAATGAATGCTAAGCTTTTCAAGTTTCTAAGCTTCTTTGTTCACCGACACATCTTCTTGTCCCCAGCTCCTTGTCTTCTTTTATCGACGACCTCCGATCATCGGCCGATAAATCCACGCTCTTCACCAGTCATCCTCTAGATGTCTTCATTAAAGTTTATCGTTTAGTGAAAGAGATGAAGAGGATTGGGTAGTATGATTAAATGAGAGAAATGAGACTTAAAGGAATAAGTTACTACCATTATTATACTGTATTGGGATATTTATCCATATATGTGACATATTGTTTGGGTTTGCTGGCATCTTTTGCCTCTTTCTTCATACACCCCTGTGTGAAGTTATTTGGCATGCAACTACTGTTCACCACATAGTCTGAGAATGAGAGAGATTAGGTTACAATATTCTCTACCTGGAGGTCGAAGACTGAATACCTGTCCCTAGTGCCCTCCATAAACCTGGGAGTGAATCAGTCTCCAAGAGCCAGGTTCAGTCAAATTCACCAATACCGAAGTGGTTGGCCCACCAGGAAATGATTCAGTACACCCAACCAAATCCAAATTCTCTTGAAAATATCGCGCAATTGAATGGGCACAGTGCTATTAGAACGAACGGAGTGGGTAGCTAAATGAATATCAAATTAAGAGTACTATTAAAAGAATGGGTGTTGTAACTAAGGCAGTAACATGACTACAGTACATAAACAGTACATATTAGAATATTGTGCCCTTGCGCCATGACATAAGATTAACCCATATCATAACTCACTGGCATGAAATGTAATTACTCAATAGACGTATAACGGGATCTTTTGGCTGTAGGATCTCCGGCAACCTTCCAATTCAGATTACAAAAAGTATGTTGGGGTTCATACTAGTGAGCGGAAAATCTCGCACTTATGTTTATATATCGGGACTTTTCACAGCGCAGTTAGATTAGATTCGATATAATTTGCAGTCCTATCTGAGTCTAAGACAATATAGGACTTCGCTACAAACATAGATATGACATTTACTTTAATTACAATCATCTATTCATTAAGCATTAGTGTGTCGAACGGACCATGAAAAATTTTCAGCTTACAATTGCCGTGCCAAGGATCGACGACAGCGGACTAAGATAAGGTCAAAGACAAGACTCGACAACTAGGTAGAGTGCAAGACAAAAAGCAAAAATACAGATGCAGGCTGGGAGCTCTGTTCAGTGCATGAGCGCATCTACTACAGTTAAGGGTGCCATAGTCCGCAGCTAAAACATAGCAAGTGATCAGTGTTTTGACTAGTGTGCTGATGTGAATCATTTAAAAATAGTTTGGATATTGTGGTGCACGGATTATTTTCCTGATTTGGTTAGGGCCAGGCAAATGGAGGGTGGATTTTACCGATCGAGGTATATGGATTTGCTCTCAAAGTCCATCAGTTGACGACTCGATTTCTAACACTTGCATATTTGCCTTTTGATAATCGGATCACGGATCGGTTTACTTGTCTCTTCACAGTTGACTCGTAACCCTTGAAACGTCGTCTTCGTCGAAACTGAATCGACCCGTGCAGCTTAACAGCTTCGTAAATCCGTCCACAAGTAGGTTCATAACTTGACTATTATTATACGAGGGTATCCCTGCAGGTCGCTGAACAGATCATTGCAGTATAATACAGTGCCGACTCGTTCTAACCATGTGATTCCGTGCCGCTACTTTGAATCGCCATAACGTGATATAGTTCTACATCATGTATCATTTTAGTCAGAGATTTATTGTCCCTTGACTTCTATCAAGCTCTGCCTGCTGCTGGAGGCTTCTTTCCATGCGCATGAGTACCGTGGGATCCATGGAGTTTGCATCTGGCTCATGCTCCTTGAAGCGGAGCAGGCGCTGGAGGCCATTTAGTACTTGATTAATCGTAGCCGGCGGCTCAGCTGCCTCCTCATCCTCGTCCTCCTCGTGCTCCTCCTGCTGTGGCACAGTATGTGCGGCAATGATATCCATGAGCGTGACCTCCTCTTCCTCCACCTCAATATTCTCGTCGTCGTGTCTGTAATCTTAGTCGCCATTTAGGAATATAATTGTATGAGATGGATCCAGGCTTCTACCAGGCCTAATGAGTCGTGTGGGGAAGTGCATAACAAACTTGGAATTAAACTAGGGAACAGTAAATTAAGCCTTGGTTATTAGGCACTAAATATAAGCAGGCTTCAGCCAATGATAGTGGTTATATCATGTGACAGTTATTCGATATATGGAATATCGTTGATTTGTTATATTTACGATGAGAAAGTAATGCGTGCGCAGAAGATATCGCTATAAGGCAAATATCTTCATATCGAATATCGTTGTAACGAGTCTGCACTGTACCTATGCGATTGATGGAATGGAACATGATGGAAAAGAAAACAATGGCATAGAATATGATGGATTCATATGGGTTCAGATCATATGGAATTATATGGAAGATTGCATATAGTTGGATGCCCGATGCTAGGAAGTAGACTACGTCTATATGTAGAGGAAGGATCAGGTTATTGGTCTGTAGTCAGCATAAATTGAAATGCGCGAAGATCAAGCATCTACATGTATTAAATATCAACAGATTCATTCTTCTCATTTAGATCAGTCTAATGGTGGGTTCACAACTCCATCAATATACTAACAACCATAAGAAGGGTTATGGGATGGTGAGGTGTTAACCAAATTTGATGTGGCTCAGGTACTCTTGTCACTAGGCTGGACGAGGCCCCGCACGCGTCTAAATACCTTCAAGAGCGCAAAGTCGCCTCAATAGTTTTTTTTAATGTCATTTAAGTGTATTCATCTATCCAAATATGACACATAAACGGTGCTGTGTATACACGTTGGACGAGTCCAACTAGCTAATTTGGTACCTTTTAACAAAAAAAACTGGTCCGGCCCCACTTGTGTCTAAGCTCCGCTAGGAGTGCCGTAGGTGTCATATACTTGGCGCGTCAAAAACAACAAACTGTCCGCATTTCTGATATTCGATGTAAATGTAGCCCATCTCAGTCTCCCGGAAAGATAAACCTCAGTCTCAAGTGGTGTGAAGTCACGTTGATCCTTAAGGTAGCAGGCTACGTAATGTAACATAGACCACTAAATGCGGTTAGCTCATAATTAGTAAGCTACGCACAAAGTGTAGATTTCGGAAATGGGATTAGATTAGATTAGATTAGATTTTATTATGGTCCTGTCTGAGTCTATGACTATAGAGGACTTGTAGCTTCTAAATGAAAGAGACTAACAAATTTCGATAAATTCAAACATTCTAATTCCCAACATTTTCTTATAGATAGTGAGGAACAAGTCCTGTACTCGGAAATGGGAGTTGGGAGGAAAGATAGACAAATTTATCAGAACTCAAGCTTAACTATTTCATTCTACTGAATTAGCTGTAGTAGAGCCACGAGTTATATTTGTCACCATCCTGTTTCAATTGTGATCGATCGAAACCCACAGTCACCCTTGCAGATTGCGCAATCTCTATGAGAAATTTCCAACAAGTTATTCCACAAAGGAAAAGATTAAGTCCTCCCAACATAAGTCCACGCGATGTTTGTCAGTCGCATGGGAATAATTTAAATTATTCAAGTTTATCTAGCTATGATACATGATCAACGTTATGTGTATTTATTACATGACTTTTTTAACATGAGAGACGTCCATACTCTGGATTTCACTCGCGGGTCAGTTGTCGTCCTCCGATGATAAAATTTAGGGGACGATTTAGCTTCATCGTAGGAACCTGTAAGCTAGTCCTATTTTTCAAAGGCGAGGGTGCTCTCGGGCGTGCCGAGTACCCATTGGATATCGCAGCTGGGGTACCGTGGTCCACAACAAAGGCGGGCCTTGCTTCTTCCAACACGTCAGTGGAAGGAATAGTCTAGGATTTTCCTCTCGCCCCAGGGGAGATACAATAGAGCATCATCGAGTGCGTGCTGCCGATATTATTGAGGGAAATCAAAGTGTCCGGAATAGGTTGCAAGGAAGGCCCCTCGTGGATATCACTTTATACATTTTAGTTCTGGGGTTATTCTTGTGCTAAAGCCAGTACCTAGTTCCCGGTATTTGTGAGGAACTTCTTGTGCCCAGAGGGCAGTGGAGGAAGTTCAAAGAGTTGGAATATACGCCGAGTCAAATGTGGTCAGCGTGCTCTATCTCGCTCTATGCCTACGGATATTTCCCTACACCATTGTATTTTGTATCTTTATTCATTATCACCCATGTATAACAACATCATCCACTCCCCAGCACCTCGTGATATGCATTTCAAATTTCTTTTAACCATTACAAAAGCACCCGCATGTTAGGTGTCTCTTTTCTATGTTTTGCGTCCATCTTATTATTATGTTACACAACAATCGAGAGAGGAAATGACACAAGAGCTTGCAGCTCGTGTCGCTTCAAGGACTTATCCTCCCAAACTGTTGTATTGTGCATCGTGTGCAGGCGTTCTTTCATTACTGCGTCCAGTCTCGATGTGATATAGTCAATTATAACTCCTTGTAATTCACGACATTAGATACGTTCCTCTTCCTCAAGATCCATCTCTTTATAATACCAACCAAAGAATTCAGTGGTATCTGAGGATTAACAGGCGCCATTGTAGCGAAATATGGCGACCTCTGAGAGTAAGAGAGTAGATTTATTGCTGAATGTTCCGCTTTTAAAGTACAAAGGGACGGGCGCTCTTATATCGTCCATAGTCACATACTGAAAACAATGACTACGCGAATGTACGTAACCATCTTTAATTTCGTATGATAGGATATCGAATTGCGAATCAATGTGAAATTGTTCGCAATTCAGGGAAAGCTTGCACATGATCCAGTCATGTTCTTCAACAGCTCCCTCAATTGCTATCTTCTTTCACCACTTTCTTCTGATCCATCTCCGAGCTTGCTCTCGAAGCTCGAATAGATCCGCTGTGAGATGAAAGTGCTTTTAGACCGCTAGGAATCCGAAAACTCGATGTTAATTTATCTATGTGGTCCTGGTCATCTAAGTTTTGTACTTTTTCCCCATTCATCTTATCTTTAGATTCGCTTGATGGATTCTCTGTGGGTAATTTCCTATGGCCTTTTTCCCAAGTTATCTCAGACTTAGCTATAAATCTTTTAAAATTTCTATTATTTTCCAATAAGTATCTAACAATCATATCTCCACGGCCTTGGTTCCGACAGAGGGATGTTAAAGGAAGCCAAGTTGAGGTTGACCGAATTTTTTGAAATAAATGAAGATTACCTTGATATAACGCGAGTGCCTCATTTTTGGATTTCCCATCAACAAAAAGCTTAACTTTATTGAACGTCTTGACGTTTTCGAACCGGATGGCAGTATCCCCAATGATATGAATCTTGATTCCAGTGGATGATGAAGAAATGAATTTGTAGTCTCCTTTTATCTCAATTAATTCTAGTAAGGCTAGGCCGACTATCTCTTCATCAGAACATATGCGTTTTTTAAGAAGAGTAGATAAAATAATAGGCGAGTCATTTAACTTGGATTTTGCCACAAGGTGTAGGAAGCATACAGTATTTGAATATTTATTTAAGCCGAAATGTTCACTCGAAGACTTTGTTACATCTTTCCAGCCTCTTTCAAGGTACCTAAATAACTCAGAAGAGGACATAACGGGTGAGCAATACACAGCAACAGAGATCCCGTCTTGTATTTTACTGCTTCTGAGAGAGTATATATTTTTTCTTTTGTCAGCCTCTGGTAGTTTTCTTGAGGCATAAGGTTTGTGAATGCTGTAATGTGGGTGTTGGGGTTTATTGTCTATAAGAATCATATGCTTGGGGCTGTATTCACTTAAAGATAGGAGTAAGAGGGCGAAAAAACACTGCATTTTGAACTAGTATGCAATTTTTAAATTAAGCAAGAAGAAAAGTGTTGAGACAGGTGTAATTACTCTTTTCCGACCCTTCATTGCCCTTTTTAGTCCAGAGTTACTCGAGTTTGCATTGTGGTGAATTATTATTCAATTAAGACAAGAAGAGGGAAATACCTTGTAGAATCCTTTGTCAGTGAGTTTCATCGATATTTTTGAATTATACTGATAAGCTTTCAATAATTATTTGACACTAGTCATAGCCACAACTACTAAGGAATAACTTTCAAAGACTGTTGGTTAGAAGTTAAGAGAGTCGAGTGATATGTACAAAACACACTCTTCATCAGACGAAGACTGAACATCTGTCAACAAATGATCTCCTAGAACCTGGAAGTGAAACATTCTCTCGGAGCCGAGTGCAGTGAAATTTCGCAATGCCCAGGTTGGCCCACGATGCAATGATTCAAAACTCTACACCAAATCTACCTTTGACTCACAACAAGATCTGTTCCTACCACATACTTATCGAATCTCTGAGTGAGACCTACTTGATCCTAATTTCAACAACCAAACCTCTCGTCGACTCAGTATCTAGTCTCAGATGGCCTCCAAATTCAAACCTACGACAGTGAATAACGGGAATGAGATAACAATATTGGCTACAAAATCCCGACGCGGATATAAGAGATTGTTGAGAGAGAAATCATTACAAGGGATAAGACGATGCAAAAGAGGGATACTATTTCGAAAGTGGTAGAATCACCATTTCGGGACGGCATATTCATTAACTGAAGAGTATTTTATAAGCCAATTCTTCGACAACGAGAGTCCTGGCCACATCATTAACATTGTCATGATTGGATATTGCTATGGTCGATTACCTGGGTGGGTCTACCAAGTAGAGTCTGGACAGATCAGACACTTAACCCATTTAAGACAGGAGACGGCTGCTTCGAATCCGGCAATTGCCCATCCCATTTTTTGGCAGTCCATTTGTGTAGAATGATGGAGACATGCTTGGATATCCAGTTTCTGAGATATTTCTTTGGTGGGTACCTGTACTTACAATCTTTCTCTTGCTATCGATCCGTACAAACATAACGTACAATAGTAGCCCATGTTCATATACAGGATTGCCACGGATAATTGAGATTGATCGTGCTCATGGCGGTGCGGGATCGGTAATTATGGACAGGGATATGAGACGTGCGTAAATTTTGCGCATTTGACTTCTGTAATATGATAATGCTCGCGAGCTGGTTCATGTTGCCCTTACCAGCTCTGTATTAAAAGGGCAAATAACACAAAATAAACTCTTTTTTGTAAAATTTGGAGAGATTTTCGTGTGAAGGTCACGTGAATCATCAAAACATGAAAGCGAATACAAGATTGAATTGATTAATGTTCTCCGTGCCACGAGTCCATCTTTTTTTTTGCATCAGATTTTAACTGCGTATGCAGCTATCTAGCTATGACACAATTTCAAAGAAAAGTTCAGAAAAGATGACTCAATTTACAAGAGGAGCACTCATGCCTCGGATTTCATTTGCAAGTACCACTCCGAAGTTATGGCGGCTTTTTCTTCACCCCAAGTCAACCCTTATCCATGAATACCCACCCAGGGGAACGTCTCAAAACCCCTGAGTTATCCAGACATGCCTCCATCATCTTTCAACTTTTCTCCGCGCGATATGTGATCTGAGGTGTCTCTTTCCCAAGTGGAGTAGGTGCCCAGGCCACTCAGACTACACCAGAGAACACCACCAGGAGGCGGATCACAACACCTTCCATCGTTGGCTTGTGTTTATAGTGTCAGCTACACTCTTGCAATCGATGTCTTGGTACGCATAAAGCTCAATTCGTAAAACTAGCCAAAATTGAGAATTCCACGCTCGTCAAGTTTATATCCGTCCATTGCATCGTCTTGTCAACTTGTCCTTAATGCTCTCACGTCCATCCCAAAGTACAGTCTTCTAGATTTGTGCGCCACGCTTTGCTTCCTCCGTCGGGTATAAATATCGGCGTGGGCATGTATTTGGTGACCGGCTGAGGCCAGAGAAAGTCGAAGAGAGGTGTGATCATTGGAATGAGGATGTACTAGGTCATACTTGTATACTTGATGAGGCTTAGGTGTGATTCGGACTCTTTGGGAGTGAAAAATTGACGTGGTTAAGTATTCTGAATCATTGCCTCGTGGGCCAACTTATTCAGTGTTGCGAAGTTTGACTGAACTTAGCTCTGGGAGAATGTTTCACTCACAGGTTCGTAGAGGACAGCGCGTACAGGTGTTCAGTCTTGACCTCCGCCACGAGTCCACCGTAGCACTATGATATCTAATTCTATCCTATTAACGCCCCTGATCATCATGACTAGTCTGACATGCCTGCACGCAGATCGTGCTTTCGCTTTCGGACTGGATACAGACTTATGCAAGCATAAGTCTGCTTACAAAACCAATTTATATGGCCATGATGTTCTGATTAACGTTCTCTCGTCCTCTGTTTGTTATATTACAGAATATGTTATTATTAGCCATGTTGACCAACACCAGTTTTAGAGCTGTGGACGAATAATCTCTAACACCTACGGAAGAATATCGATTGTTCTGTGTAGTCAAATATACCTTGTAGTTATACTTGTAAATAAAATTTAGAAGATGATTGTCTGAAATCAAAAATATCTTGTAATATTTACTTACGTGACAGTCTATGTGGCATTTTAAGGGGACTAATTTCAACCAATGTCAGTGGTGTCCCCTACGAACCTCCAGCTCTCACCGTAGAGTCCGCAGAGCCGAGATTGAGTAACACCTTATCAACTTTGAGCCGAGTTATCTCCTCCTCCGTCAAAGATACGCTTCCGACAACACACAAGACGACAAAGACGACGATAATGATGCTGGGAATGAGGAGAGATAATGCGGTACCAAACGCTACAACGGTAGTCAGAGAGGCCCTCGTTATATCACAACATGTGCTACCCACCAGTGGGCGAACAAAAAGCCCACGAAAGCAAAGTAAAAGACCCTTCCCCCCTCAAGAAAAGCAGATTTCGACTCGTCTACATTATCGTCCCTACTAATCTTAACTTCCGAATACACTAGCCAGGAGGGCATCTGAAATACATGAGTTACCCGACGACCTCACGTCCGTAACGACTTTTGGATGCTAGGCTCGGCTCCTTCACGACTGTCACTCTCGACCAAGACTTTTCTGACATCCTTTCACGACCTACGATTTGTCCTGCGGCATGAAACAAGGGAGGAGTAAGTGTTATAATTACGAGGTTAGATGGATAAGTGTTGTGGGAGGATAGTATATATATAAAGAAGAATGTGGAATGAATATTCTGGTGGTGGGCGAATCTATTTAGACTAAATGAGGATAATATGGATATCTAAAGATGAACGCATAATCTACCTAAGAAGTAAATGGACCTGATAATATACATGTACGATCTATCCTACAGCCGTATCCATTGATTGTCTGATGTACTCATGTAATGCGTATCGACATTTTTTGATCCTTAAGCTCCTGATAATGAGTACGACTCACATTTGAGTCATGCATTAATATGAGCTTGTATAACTAAAGTCATGTTGTTTCATCATTGAGTCTTGTCTATGAAGCCCTTGCTTCCTTGCGCAGACTATGATCACAACAGTAAGGAGAAGGCTAGGAAGGTTGCGAGACGCTCTTAGGTATACACAGGTCTGCTGCGCCCGGCTGGCCGGCCTCTTTGTCATAGGAGAGCCCCGCACCCAGTGGTTTTTGAGACTTTTTCCTGCAGTTACACACCCGCAAATGGCCATCGTTTCGTTGGCTGGAGAGGGGAGATAATGACGGGATAACGGCTCCTCTTAGTTTGTACTGGAATGAAGACCTGTGGGGGTATTACTGATAGAAAGAAGTCGTGAGGGATGCAAAGGAGGGAGTACACTACCCGACGCATAGATACTCCCGGCCTGTAGGTAGAAGGGACCTACATGTCCTTACATAGTTATAGATTTTTTAGGACAATAAACACTCACTACGGTATGTGGCATTTTTAGGAATTTGAATATACAGTGCCTCTAGGTTGCAAAAGGTACAACTTCAAACTGGGTTGTTTTAGGGATTTGCCCTGTAGGCGCAGTTTGACTAGCTCGCAATAGGTTAGACTGTCTCTCCGCCTTACCCCGCTCGCCATGAGGTATGGTCCAATCTTTTTTTTTTTAATCATTTAATGTGTATTCAGCTATAGAGCTATGACACATGACCGGTGCTATGTAAACATGTTGAGTGACTCTTTTGACGTTAGAGACACTCTACTCTGGATTTCATTTGCAAATCCCACCATGAGGTATGTTCGCTTACGCTAACAGTCGACCCTCCTCCGTAAGTACCCACCAAAGGGAATTTCGAAACCTTTGGTTATCCAAGCATACCAGCGCCGCGAGAAAAGTGGTTGTGTTTTGCCGGATTTGAACCAGCGATCTACTGTCTCAAGTGGGATATGTGTCCAAGCTTTCCAGATTCTATTTGGCAGACCGGCCAAGACGATGTACCACCGCACCATCCAGCCATGGCAGTTTTTGAATGGTCCAATCGTCTGCTTCTAACAATCGGTTAGAAAAACACATCTTCAACAACACTTTTGGCTGCCATAGAGAGATTGGATTCGAGGCTCAGGCGCGTGGTGGCTGAGGCAGAATGACGGAGGAGAGATTGTTTAACTTTTTCTTTTATAAAACGGGATTTCGCGTGAAAGTTTTTGTTTGTTTTCAATCTGGGCTGCTGAATTCGTCATGATTCAACACATAGATGCATTTTGGCATGGTTCCGGTCATTTAGGTGGGACGAGGCATTTGTACTGCACGGTAGTTAACCTGATCCGGCCCGACCCCACTCGTGCTCAAGCTCCAGTAGGAGTGCGACGGTAGTTACTATACCTAGCACGTTAATAAACAAACAAAACAAAACTTTTGGCTGCCTAACCTACACAGTCCTTCAATCTTAACACCACTATCACTTCATTCGCTATTCCGGCAAACAATGTCTCTCCAAAAGTCTGCTTTAAAAATTTAAGTTCGTAAGAATCTAACTCGCGATCAATGTATTGAAATAAGAACATTAAGAAGACTTGACTTGACATTAAAACATATATCCGACGAATTTGGCTTCACAAGAAGGTGAGTGTAATTTGCGTGTGCTCGGGAGACTGAGAATTCTAAGCCTTGCAAAAGATGCCCACCTAAATTGAGCGCGGAACAAGTCAATAAGCCTGAAGCTTTCGTCTGGGAATCTCCTGAAAATCGACAGATGTGCTATTTGGAACTAGCAATGGAGCCCTTCAGCGACTGGGGATGCAGTGAACGTTTGATATCTAATGCCCTCAAAAAAAAGAGGTTACAGCAGATGCATTGCTCGGAAGAAGCCTCTGTTAAGCGCGGTTAACAAGCCGAAAAGACTGGAGTTCGCCCAATTACCTTTAGATAGGAGCGATGAACAATGGAGTCGCATACTTTGGACAGATGAAACCTAGGTATCGGGTGATTCTCATATGAAACCTCGTGTCACAAGAAAAGTACGTATAAATTCTATCAAAATCTTCCTTGTACTAACAGCAGAGTTTAGCCTGATGATGAGTTTGATGAGACTTGTATTGTGGCTCGCCATGCTCATGGGAACAGCTGGATGTTTTGGAGATCATTTTATGGATCACAAAAAGGGCTATTCCTAGTCTGGGAGAAGGATTGGGGATCAATGAGGGCCTCATTCTTTTGTGAAAGGATTTTGCCTCTTTTGAATCAATTTCACGTAGAATTTCCAGAAATTCTACACATGCACAACAATGCACCATGTCATAAAGCGTACTCAACAATTGAGGCGCTGCGTGAAGTTGGAATAACGCCTAATAGATGGCCACCTTACTCTCCGGACCTGAACTCGATCGAGTCATTGTGGAACACCTTAAAGAATCACATCCAGGTAAATAGTCCAGAGAAAAATGGGTCAGGCTTGTGCGCTCTGCCACGTTGAAAACATTGCTGCAGGCCGCATGGGACTCTATACCTTCCGAGGAGCTATTGTCACTAGTTGGCAGCATGCACGAAAGATGTGTAGCAGTGATAAAGGTAAATAGAGGGTACACAAAGTATTAGGATGGAGAAGACAAATACAAAACATGTAGTACACTTTCAGTTTAGTTGCGAGCCACACTGAGGGCTTCGATATAGACTTTTGTAATACAGAGCAATAATTTTTAAAATAGATGTCTATTTTTAGAGAATATCATTTGATTTGATTTGAAATCTTTTACGTGACAAGAAGAACCTAACATCTATTTAGACGTGACACGGGTAGATGGGCTCTGAAAGCTCAGAGAATATCAATTGATTTTTTCAATTTTTAATTCTAAATGAGGGCCACTGTACTTTTCCCAGAGAGATGAAAACCATTTCCATAATTTAGACTTTCATGGAATGTCATTGGATAGTACTTCTGCTTGCACAACTAGTTGATAAACTAGACATGGGCCTGCATGAGGACTAAAGCGATCTAATCAATATGCACGGGGATCTAACCCCAGTCATTTTGACAATCTTATCTTTGAAATCCTTAAGAGTCTGTAATGTTATGAGCACGCTAATACACGATTACATAATAAGGTTCCCACAAATCTTTTCAACGCAGTGTCCCGTGACCTGGACTCACCCAGCTTCCAACGACACTATTTTTAATTTTCTGGATAGAGGAGTCCGGGGAAAGGATGGCTGAAATCCACGGGTAAATATATCAATAATCTTTCAAGGAACACAAGAAGCAAGGAGCACAGCCCAAGGTGTGGCCTGGGTCAGAGAGGAGCCTAATGTGCTAGTTACTCATGGACTCAATCAGTGCACCAAAAACTAAAGTAGCGGTGTACGTGCAATATGCTTGAGGAATAAAACCTAAGATTTCATCACATCCAGAGGGAACGGCAAGATTGGTCACCTGTCCGCGGTGTGTTCTACGAATCTCTGAGTACAACACTCTCTTAGAGCCTCCACAGCGCATAGAGTTTCAAATTCGACATATCTTTGACTCTTGCTTCAGCGGAGGGTTCTATGAGCTCGTCGAAAAGTTAAGCTCTCATCGTTAGCGTTAGTTGGAATCTTGGCCCTTAAGACTTCATCCTGAGAGATTGAGGTCTCACAACTCCTTAACCTTTAACTAGCATTCACCAATGACTGGGTCAAGTAAAACATCCTCTATTTTATGTGACTGTGACAAAATGATGGATTTGTCCCAATTCTACTGGATGAAGTTCATTATTACTAGAAGTCAATGTGACTTGAAGTTGAGTATAAACAGATGTGGGATGTTGAAAAGGCTAGGAATGACGTATACTAGCAGAGAGAGAGAGATGTATGTTTATTGAGCTGATTGAGTCTATTAGTATCTAGCACGTTGGGCTCCTCTCCAATACCGGCCGACTTGATCCAATCTACCATCTACGTATAGGGTGCTGGGCACGCTCCGGAAACTCATGGGATGGATTTTCCTCCATGATCAAGGCGCAGTGATGAGGGCTCCGACCCTACCATCTGATTTGATCGTGGTTAGCTTCATGATAATGGTGATCGGGGGGTGTGTTGAGAGATGGAGACGACACAGGCCGCAAAGATGTTTAGAAATACACATCAATGTGAGAGATTTCTTACTCAATCTCGGCTCTGTAGACTCTACGGTGAGAGCTGGAGGTACGTAATGGACACCACTGACAGATGCTGAGTTTTCGTTCCCTGTGGCGGAGAGGTTGTGTGGGAGCCGTTTCAGATGTACATAAAGGACCATGAGTCGTCTGGCCGATTGATCTCGATTGACAATAGAGGAAATCTGAATAAAATTTATTCAATAAATGAATTATCCTAGCACCTTTCATATTTCTTGGCGCCGGCAAAGACGAACACTTCACCCTCCAGTGGTGCCGGTGTAATCGCTCAGTGTGCTCTGCATATCTGGGATAGGCGACAAAAATCGCATCCGAATCGAAGTCGAAAGCGAACACATCTACAAGCTGCGACTCCATATCACTATCGGTATCGTCATTCTCACGAGAGATGTCTACCTTAACCTCTCCACACACCACTTCGCTTCAATGACCGATAAAGGCGTCACTCCAATTGCAAATAGGAGCTTGCCTTATTTTTTACCGTCCATCACTCACTACAAATTTACGACGCTACGCATACCCGCAAGGAGGAAACCAAGTCGAAAAATACAAAGCCTGGGCCATGACTTATGGGGGACTGTTGCCCTAATGGGACAAGCAACTTGAGGAAGAACAGGCGGCTGAGATGTGGAGCGAGAGGGGGTATAGGTCTCTGAACACCATGCTGGGACTGACATTTTCGAGGACTTTTCAACTTTGCATTTTTTGTGGACGCCAAGACCGAGATTTCGGCTAATTAGCCAGGAGGGCCTCTTTTGTCGATGAGTCAACGGCACTCCCCAGCGCCCTGGACGGCACAAAAGAAGTTGGGCTAAGCTAATATACAGCAATCACGCTCTGTCAAGACTTTTCAGACATTTCAGCACGACCTTCGGTATGGGGTTGGAAGGAGGCTAGAAAGTCAGAGGGTGAATTTCCCGAGGTACCCACAAGTCTGCAGCGCCCAGCTGCCCGGTCTCTTTAAACGCTTCGGAAGGGGCACTATGTCTTCGGATTTAGTCGTAGTGTCGGTATTAAGAGAGCTCCGCACCCCGTGGTTTTTGCGATTTTTCCCGACTGCCATACACCTGCAAATGGCCATCGTTTCGTTGGCTGGAGAGGGGAGATAATGAACGGCAAAGGGCTCCTCTTAGTGTATGATCGAATGAGGACTTGTGAGGGGTGGTACAGTTTGAGGGGAGCTATATGGGAGGCATAGGAGGGGATATACTACTGGCATAGGTATCCTCGGCCTGCAGGCAGAGAGGACCTGCATGTCCTACATGGTCATAGACTCAGATGATGATGATATTTTTATTGTGACCGGGTACTACCCCAGCACCCAGAGGGCATGACACGGGTAGTCCAGATCTAATTATGACTCTTCGCTACCTACATCATTGTTTCGTAGAAACCTAGAAACACAAAACTGAAAGCAAATAAAACCACCATTTCTAAGGTGCGAGTGCCCTTTTCCCCTTAATACTCGTACCACACCGAACGGTCCCAAGAAGCATCAAAGTTGACCTTTACAATCCCTGCTCACTATTCAATCTTGCTGTAACACTTTGTCACAGTTAAGATACGCCAGAATTTCTGCCATCCTTCTTGCCCTATCATATCCCTGATCGTAGAACGTGGTTCTTTCGTTTCCGTCCTCCATATCTGGATAGTCGGGCGACACTCTGCAATATGCCATGGCCGCTTTTCTCGACCACATTTGCAAAGCATTTCTTCATTCTGGTGTTGAAACTGTCTATGATAGCTGGCGAAGTCAACATGCCCAGTCCTTGCTGCGATGAGGCGGTGATATGCCCATCGAGGTAGAGCTAGCTCCGGTGGGCGCTTTATCCGCATCAGTAGGTCCAGATCTTCATACCTACTCGATCTGTTCTTAAGCCACCATTCTTCCGCAAGTTTTTGTACCCGGATATTGACCTGGCGTTTGAGAGCTGCAAAAGTCAGAACTTGTGAGTTTCCTCCCAGATGCACTCTGGTCCCGGTAAGTTTCCATCCCGATTATTTGAAGCAAGAATTGCCTTTGCCATCGCATCGGCCTTTTCGTTTCCTGGAATATCGCATTGACCTGGAACCCAGTAGACCTCTATCGATGGTCGAGTCTTGCGTAGTTCCAAGAAATTCATGACCTCTACTTGCGAGGAATTTGTTCTGCCATTTTGAAGGGCTCTGACCGCCTCTGGATTGTCAAGGAGTACCTTGATATCTGTGCTGCCACCAATTTCTAACGCTGTCTCTAGGCCTCGTACTGCCCCGATGATTTCCGCATCAAAGACCTCAGCTCCAGGAAGGAAATTTCCACCTCTCGCTATAAGTTCACCGCCAATATATATGACGTAGCCATAGGCTGAGTATGCTGGGACGGTCCATGAACCATCCAAGTAGACACAGAGTGTTCCTGGAGGAAGATCCCTGAGCCAAAACATGATCTGCTTCGCCTTTTCCTCCTTGTTGCATTTGGCCTTGGCAGTAGCCATCGTGATATTTGGTTGGTAAAGCAGCCCAGGCCCTTCTGATGCCGGCAGGCTGAGGCTCCCATTCGGAAGGCGTGTTAAGTATTGCCGTGGAACCTTAAAGACAAGTTCTTTCTGCCCCTCTCGGAGTTTGAGTCGTTTTGTCATAGACTCAGAGTTTGAGTTCGATTGCTATTCGTATCAGGCATGTGCCCTACACCCAATAAGCGTGATACGGGTATGTGTTCGATACAGACTCACTACTATCTACGTGCATGGCTTTACTTGCCGAAGAAACCATGAGAAATAAACATAAGAAAACAATACAGTGTGTCCAAACAAATGCGCCCTGCGTCGTGTCCTATTTTTCCCAGCAATTGACTACTAAAATAACCACTGATACCCTTGGGGGAGCTTATGACTCTCCATCTATGGCCTTCTCCCTGTAACGAGATATTACAGTTGCAAATTCGATAAAATTTTCCCAACATTTTCCTCCAAGCATCTCAATTGCCCTCGGGGGAGGTTCCCGTTTCATGCCTCTCCACCGTTGTAGGGCCGGTCGACATTCTGCAAAGTGCCAAGGGCATTTTTCTTGACCGCACTCGCATTTGGCTTCGAAATTTTCATGCTTGAATCTTTCATGGTATTTGGGGAAATCGCTGTGCCCAGTCCTAGCTGCGATCAGCCTGTGGTAGGCTCATTTCGGTAGAGCAAGTTCTGGAGGTCGCTTCCTAGTCATCATAAGATCTAAGTCTGTATAGTAATTTGGCGCACTTTTTTGCTACCATGCTACTACTAGTCCCTCCGTGCGCTCCCTGACAAATCTGTGGAGTGATGCAAAAGTAAATTTTATTCTGCGGGGCACCTCCATGGGGAGTGCCTCATTGGTCACCTCATTTGGGACTTTAATTAGGGCGGCTTTGGCAAGCTTGTCTGCCATCTCATTTCCCTCGATCCCTGAGTGCCCTGGTATCCTCCGAATTTCCACTGACCGATGTTGCTGACTGTCCTTGACAAATTTGTCGACTATTCCCTGGAAAGATCTAGACCTATCACTGCATAAGGCCTGGACAGCTTGTAAACTATCTAAGAGTACCTTGATTGAGTTGCTGCCAGCCACCAGTAGAGCTGCTTCGAGGGCTTTCTGGGCTCCCAAGAGTTCCACGTCATAAGTCTCTGCACCAACCAAAGGGCCTGCGCCGCTCTCAATCATTTTTTGTCCTCTGAATAGAGTATAGCCCCATGCAGATTTTGCCAGCCCGCAGGATGAGCCATCTGGGTACGCACATATAGTATCAGCTGGCAAGTGCTCTATCCATTGTTTGGTTAGAGTGGCTTCAGACTCCCTGTCTAGTGTCGCTGGTTGATAGCTGCGATCCGATGCTGGGTAGAAAAGTCTTCCGGACTCCACAGCGAGCGGTACGTTCTGAATGCTGGTCTGCAAACGTGTCAGGTAGCGCTCTGTATTTTTGAACGATCGGTTCTTCTGTCCTGCGCGGAGTCCTAGGCGGTTTATGGTTTCCTTTGGGCCTTCTTGGGATCTGGCTACCAGAGGATGCCACAAGTCCATTCGTTGAATTCGTGTTGGAAATGGAGACACGGAGTGTTGTGGACGTATGGGCCCTCCATTTCTTCTAGGTTCCCGACACGATCTCGTGTGTATTTAAGAGGTTGGAGTAAGTAATATGGTAGCGCTTCAGGCTACCTATTGGACATATGAGCGGCTGTATGGCGTGGGCGCAAGGAGGTTATTGGGGGTTTTCTATGCCTAGATGGCGCCACACTCGTTTATGCTGTGGCTTAGGCTCTGTGTCGCTTACACTTGTACTTGTAGCCCACACTTTTAGCTGTAATCCGAACATGACACTCTTTTAGTCAACTTCTACTTTCGTTCCATGAATATTGCGCCCATTACATTGCGCGATATTTCCAACAATTCGCGCTGCAGCTCTCAAATGCCTATGCTGAAGGATAATTGCTGCAGGGGGGATACCAGACTCTCTGTGGAGAACCTTGTTCGGGGTAGTTCGCCATGCCGGTATTGCTGCCCGGATTGCCTTGATAATCGTACTGTCCAAGAGATCAGTATGCCAGCCGATTCCCGTGCTCAATTTCTTGCTCCGATTAGTGGTGACCCGGGTCAAGCCGGGCCACCATGTTTCGGCTCCATATATCGCTGTATTTATGATAAATGCCTGTACTGTCTTCATAATTGGTTGCGGGCCTGCGCCCCGTTTAACGCTGTTGATTCGCCGTATAAACTGCGTTAGCCTTTGAGATTTCCCGCACCACTCTTGCACGTGCTACTTGAAGTTGAGTTGAGAGTCTATCCATACCCCAAGCCACTTGATATACGGGGAAGGTATTATCTTGTTACCTTGGATCTGGATAGCTAAGCCTGTCGTGTCCAGCTTTTTCTTAGGACCCCCTCCAATTATCACTAGGTCAGACTTCGACGGGTCAAAACGTATTTCATGCTCGTTCGCAACCCGCAAAAGCTTCTCCACTTCTGCTTGACTATTTTCCACCGCTTCAATTGCTGTGCTTCCAGTGGTGAGAATGGCGATGTCGTCTGCGTACCCAAACTTGTTGACCTCGCTCCCATTTTTGAATAGAATGGAAATGTACAGGAGAAATAGTAGTGGTGATAGTGGTGAGTTTTGCGGGACCCCACACTCCACGACTTTGTCTCGGGTCATTCCATCCTGGTGTCGAACTCGTATCCTTCATCGAGTCAAAAATGACTCGACCCATCGGCATAATAGCCTGGGCCATCCTTGGTTTCTCATCCGGTGTAACAGCCGTTTGTGGAGAACTGCATCAAATGCGCCCTGTACGTCTAGGGCAATCATTGCTGTGACCTTGTTGTTCCGCATTGCCGCCTCTGCATCATGTACGACACATGAAACAAGGTCGACTGCTGAGCGTCCTGGGAGTGCACCGAAAAGCTGTTGAGGTACAACACGATGTTCGATTGCTAGCCACGCCATTCTTTTGGCTACTATTTGTTCTAACCCTTTGCCCAAGCAAGAGAGAAGGGAGATCGGTCGCCATCCTTTAGCTGATGCTAGGTCCCGTCCTAATTTTGGAAGCATGATGATTTCTGCTACTCGGAATATGGTAGCAAAATGCCCATGCTCTAAACACGCTTGGAAGATGTTCTTTACCTGCTGCCCAATGGCTGGCCAGCATGCTCTCAGCAGTCGTACTGTTATCTTGTCTGAACCTGGGGACATGTTGCCTGAGCCAATAGTACTTGTCGTTACATCCTCTAGTGATATTGTCGCATTCTACGGGATCGACTCTGTTTGTTCGGATTCCCACGTGGGAAGATCATGGGCCGCGTCAAATTTGGTGAGAAGAGAGTCCCTTAGAGCTTCTGCTCGTTTGAGTGGGTCTGATGTCCACGTGTCCTCCGCGATTTTAAGGGGGGAAGGATCTCGACCTATCTTGGGTTTTGTCCACTGCATCTTTTTTAAGACTTGTGAGTCTGTCGTAGCATTCTCAACCTACTTCCTCCAGTGATCTATTTTTGCCGCTCTAACTACATGCTTAAACTTTTTTCGCACTTTTACCTCGCTATCTGGGCAGCTTCTAGCTTCATGGTACTCGCGGTGCTTAAGTTTTCAGTCCTCATTCCACCACGGAGCTGTGATTCCTCGCGCTCTTGCAGGTTTGTAACCTACTGCCTTGCGTGCGTCACCTAAAGCCTCCATCAAGCTTGATAGCTGGCATTCAATGTCACTTACGCTGTTCAAAGGGCCTGGTCTGACCCACGATTTGACATACTGGGCAAACTTGGCAAGGCCTTGATCGCGTAGCCGCAGTTCCTGGCTTATTCTAGACATATCGGGCTTTCGTCTTACTTCAACGGACCCAACGATAGTCATATGGTCTGAGGTGCAGTTATACTCGTGTGATACCAATGCCTCTGCTATGACGTTGCTCCATACAAGATCCAACACATTTCCATCCCTGTGTGTTGGTACGCTGATAGTGGTAAGTAAATGCATATCCTGAGCCGTAGCCCATTCCATTATTTGGTCACCATTACCGTACTGACGAGTAGCCTGTGGTTGCCAGTGCCTTGAGACGGCGTTGAAGTCCCCCCCTACAATTGCAGGACCTGAGGGGAGCCATCTAAGCAAAGGATCGAGGGTATCATTAATTCCAGGTGCACGATATACATTAATAAACGTCACCCCGCAGGCTTTCACAAAGCAGTAATCGCCGGTTTGTCCCTGGGATGAAGGGAATATTTGCGTTGCCGATAAACCTTTACGGGCGAAGCTGATTGCCCACGGGCGGGTCCCAGTATCTCCCGTCGGCTTATAACTGTTGAAACCCGGGTGACTTTTTGTGATAAGTCCTCCATTTGTCTGCATTGTCCATGGTTCCTGTACCATGACAATGTGAGCTCCGGCCTCCCATGCCTGCTGAAGTGCGATATCCATATTCTCTCCGTCCTTTCCCACGTTCACTTGGTGAAATAGAAGGGCGTGCTGTTCGGTGTGGTTATGAGGTATGGTTGTACGACTCATTAATTTTGCTTCGTGTCTTCCGGGGTGAACACGACCTCTGGGGCCTTACACTTTCTCTCCGACTCTGCTAGTGCAGCCTAAAAGTCACGATGTCCATGTTCTCGAATAACTCTTAATTCCGCTGGTGTGCGGGGGTGGAATATTCCGTTCTGGCGCTTAGATCGCGCCATACATTTCAGGTTGGTCGATTCGTGAGGAGCTGCGCAATTTGCACATTTAGGTACCTTGAATTGACATTCATTTGTCTCGTGTACTCCGTTGCATCTTCCGCACCTTTATCCTTTAGTGCAAGACCGTATGTTGTGAAATCCCCAGCATCTCTGACACTGTTCCATTGAGCGTTGGCGAACGAACGGAATTGCAGGTCCGCTTTCGTCGAAGAGCCTGAACTTACAGTTTGCCGGTTTCTGTTTGAAATGAATAATCCAGCTCGTGGAATATTGTCCAAGCCTAGCCGGGTTCGGTTGCACCTGCACTGGTGTGACCCCATATCTAGCTTGACATTCCGTCATAGACTCAGAAATGACAATAAAATGAATTAATAATTAACCGAAGGTCACTTTCACGTGACCTGGACCTTGCTTAACACAACATGGCACGCAGACTTCCTGCCTGACTGGAAACCAATAACAGTCAGGTAAATATGTGACCTGTACGTTATTTGTCCCGTATTAATAATAATTTATATTCTAGGTCTCAACACCTTGCTCAAGGGATATCAACAAAAAGTACAAGAATAGACCTGTGTCCTTTTAGTGTAGATACATCTGTATGACTATATACATGCTTGCCTACCCAATACTCAAGTTATATATGCTGTGGCTTCAAGCCACACGCAATGCCCTGGCTTTGACTACCTAGTCGTTTCGTATCATAACATTTGGTCGTGCTCCAGGCTATCCTCCTGCATCCATTAAACAAGGGACTAAGCGAAGGTCGCTCTTTATAAAATAAAGGTACAAAGCTTAGACCTTAATATACTCCTCAAATTTACTAATGTACAGCCAAAATACATCTTTCTCCTTCACAGGTCGATAGGTCTTTGATTCCTCAATTTGTTGGGATTAGGAAAGATATTTTGACCTAGGCTGATACTTTTATTAGGAGACTATCTACTGGAGGAGGTCAAATGGATTTTTTCGAGATATCCCTTGAAACGTTTTGAGTTATTTTAGGACTTTCAGTACGGCGAGCAAATTTATGAATTCAGCTCGATAAATTGGACTAATGTCCTACAGTCTTAAGCTAAGATCGATATTAAATCCACAAATCCGCCCAACTCAGTGAACTGACCGTAACGCTATGGCATCATAATTATTGTTTATACTTAGTACCGAGATAAGATCTTTTTTTATTGATACTCCAAACGAATAGAAGCTGGTAGAGCCGAAAATATACTGTCTCTCTGTACCCATAGGCTGGAAACATGCACAAGTAATATTTATTCCATAGGCACTTGTGTGAACAGAAAACTAACACTCTCTCCGTTGTGAGTCCGACGAATTGCTTCCGCAAGGGTCGAACTTATATCCATCACTCGTAGGCGCTGACAGCATTCACCCTTGTCGCCTAATGGAACAGTATTGGTAACAACAATGCGAGAGAGTCTACTCTTATTCAAGGTTTCAATGGCACTACCAGATAAGATGCCATGAGTGACAATGGCAACAACCTCTCGGGCCTTATGGGTCATAACCGTCTCAGCCGCCTTGACTAGAGTGCCGCAAGTGTCGGCCATATCATCGACGAGGATAGCAATTTTATCTTCCACATCACCAACAAGCACCATGCGGGAAACTTCGTTAGGTCGTGCTCGCTCTTTGTGGATAAGTGCAAAGCCGAGATCAAGGCGGTCAGCGATAGAAGTAGCTCTACTCCCTGATTAGAGATGTTTCAAGTGTTAAATCTTAGCAGACCTTTTAGCACCTCCAGCATCAGGACTGACGATTACACAGTCTTTAACTGACAAATTTTCTCTTATCCATCTGAGTGTGCTTGGCTCTGCGTATAAATTATCGACAGGTACATTGAAGAATCCCTGGATTTGAGAAGCATGTAGATCCATGGTTATAATGTGGTTACATCCTGCTGTTTGCAACATATTCGCAATAAGCTTGGCAGAAATCGGCGCTCGTGATTTATCTTTCTTGTCCTGTCGCGCATAGGGAAAGTTGGGTATCACGGCGGTAATGCGACGTGCTGAAGCGGTCTTACAAGCATTTATCATGATTAGTAATTCCATTAAACCATCGTTAATGTCGCCGGGTGCTGTTGATTGAATGATAAAGACTATGTAGATGATTAGTTTTAGATACGACCTGAAAGTTGTATCGACTTGAAAGAGATACCGTCTTCATCACGCACACTCTCGCCAATTGTCACACTCGTTTCTTGATTAGAGTAGTTTAGACTCATCGTCTTGGCAAGCTCGATTCCTAGTCTAACCTTTGTCAACGTGTGACTTTGTTCCCGCCAACGGCAAGCAACATCTCAACCCACCTGGCTGCGATTAACCTTGCCAGCTGGGGGTGACTATTGCCCGTGAGTAGCTTGATAGAATTTGTCGCCATAATAATAAGTGATGAGCACAGACAAAATCAGCTTTTTTCCAGTATTGTACTGGATAATTATTAATAAGCACTTTGCTCACACGCTTGGGATGTAAAACTTTGCTTCCAAAAGATTGGATACCAGGGCAAGCTTCGAGTTGCAAGATCAAAGGCTATTTGTTGGACGATATATATCTGTTTTGCTTCACAATAAGGTATGTAGGGCCGATGTTTTTAAAAACAAGTATGAAACGAATGGGGCTGTAACGTCAATTTTGTATTTGGATTACGTGGGGAAGATATGTGCCGCAGTACTATCTGAAAATTTGCGACAAGGCAGTGTCGGCAAACGAGATCGTTCCCCCGTGACGTGATCGTTTTAAATCATCGACTAAGTTAACCTTGGTACCCTCGGTAGAAACTCAATTTTAGATAAACAACTTACTACTGAGTGGAGCAACTCCGCAAGCCCTGTAATCTTCTGCAACCATTCGATCTGAATAATTGGAAGAACTAGTATACAAGAACTAACTCTAATGAACGATATCCTCCATTAGCCCCAAAAACTCACCAGTGTGCAAGGCCATGATGAATAGCCAAACTAGCCAGAGAGCTTCTGTCGCCACCTAATCTATGATACTTTCCCCTACCTAAAATTACAAAATTTGTAGTGTTCACCTTTGGTAACAGAAAACTGTGAATAACACTAGAGATTGCAGGGCTAACGGCCGAGATTGAGTCGAATATGGATACAATTTTGTAAAGGATTTATTTTATTCCGTTCAGGGTATCCCTTGGTTTCACGTAGGCATATATTTCTACAATATTTACAAGTGAGGAAGCTATTCGGTAAATATTCCCCAATCCAATCTGTCTTATTGTCTATAGGTACTGCCATCAGCCTTGACATGATTGATGACCTACAAGAAAATAATACCCAACTAATGAACATTGGATTTCTGCTCAAAGGGCTCTCAGATTGCAATAAATTGGAAATTATCAATGCAGAATGGGCACCACCATGGCTAGCAAATAATGTGGATACTAAAATAAGTAATTCTTCTAAGCATGCAGCAAGGGATGAGCACATTCTTCTGCTAAAAGACATCCCAAATCATGCATCAATTGTATACACAGATGGTTCCCTAACAACTAGCAATGGAAGTAACCTTGGATTTGTGGTATACTTGCCATTCACAAGACAGGTGAAATGTTTCTCTTACAATCTCGGACACACAATGACCATCTCTGATACTGAGACATATTGTATTTTGAAAGCTATAAAATATGTTGTCTCCAATAAACATTCCAGAGAGATCTGGGTCTTCTCTGACAGTCAAGCAGCAATTCAGAGGGTCAGCAAAGCTAGCAACTTTATTTCACATCAGATAAGAATAAAGAGCAATAAATATCAAATTCATCTACACTGGTGTCCAGGCCATGAAGGTATTGCTGGGAATGAGCTAGCAGACAATCTGGCAAGAGGTGGAGCCAAGAAAAAAGTCAAAAAAAAGAGATAAACTCACAACAATTGCTTACCTTAAGCAGAAGGCAAAGGAACTGACTCTCAAAGCCTGGAAAAATGACTGGGAGACCCAAGTCTTGAGACAGGAAGAGGGTAGAAGGGCTAAAGGACTGGGAAGGCTTTATCAAGTGCAAGCCAGGAAAAGATCACCTATCATCCAAATGAGACCATACAACTTCAGTCATTACAGTAGAATGACACAATCTTCATTTATACAAGCAAGAACAGGGATTGGAAATACCAGGGCCCATTTATTTCGAATTAAAAAAGTGAAGGATAATTCTTGCAACTTTTGTTGGAAGGGAAAACAGACTGTTCAACATCTACTTCTTTATTGTAGTAAGTTTAAGACAGAAAGAAAGGAAGCTTTTAAAGGTATACTGCCATTGAGATTAGAGATATTGTTTAATACAAAAATTGGAAAAGAAGCAACTCTCCACTTCCTTCAAAGCAGTGGATGCATGAATGCATCCAAAGCTGACTGAAAGGGAGGAGACTAGAAGATAAGTAAAGGAAATTGGGACTAAATATTTGTATTTATATATAAAATAATCAGATGTGTCATAGCTAGATAGCTGAATACACTATGAATTAAAAAAAAAAAAAAAAAAAAAATCTGTCTTATGTCTATTGGTTCTCCTTTAGGGAGTGCGTTTACACTTTTCATTCAACGTGAATTCCGTTTATTCTTTTCTAGATCGCTTTATCTTTTCATTCACTGCTACCTCAATTTCTTCTGCAAGCTGAAACTGTTTAAATCTGCCTTAAGTTTGGAACCAATCTTGTCATTCTCTCCATATAATCTAGGCCGTTTATCATTGCTTCTAGTGACCTATATTTTGACCATCATAGCACCGCTTCTCTTTGCTTTGCCCATTGGAGACACATCAAAGCCATTTTTTGACGGATATCCACATTAGTATTTTAGATTAATTACAGCGGGAAACTTTCTTCCGTATAGGTATAAGTGGAGGCCGACATAATCACTTCAAATCTGAATTGCAATAATGCATTGGGCCATACCATGGATTCGTTGGATGCTAGAGGGCGTGCTTCAAGAACAAATGCTTTCCTTGCCTGTTCTCTTTTCGGTGATGATGTTTTCTGCTTCCCTGTGATTTTTATCATTCTATTTTCTTAGTCTAAGACTATATAGCACATGTAGATCCTCTCACCCTAGAGCCAGGGATAACTATGTCTTGACATTTATTTCACTTCCTATACCTCCTATATGGTTTAACTCACAAAGGGTACGTCTGGATTTATATTAGTGTTGTGTGAGTCCCCAATTGTCTGTAAAATGTATCGACGATATTTTGTGGATAGTTGCACTGAAAAGGTCCAGTGGAAAAATAACTAGGCCTGTTTCAGGAGGAGAATCTCCTAAGTTCAGACACGCTAATCTTTGTGAAGTAGTATTAGAATTTAATACGTAATTATGTTAGAATTCAGAACAATTGGGGCTATAAAGTGGGCCACGTTGTTGGTACACACGTGACTACAAATTCTGTACTTAGTTTCACTTCGGTAGTAACTTGATTCAATTCGCACTACAACCCCAATGACTGGGGGGTCGGAGGGCAAGACTGAACACCTGTACGCGGTGTCCTCTATGAACCTGGGAGTGAAATATTGTCCCAGAGCCAAGTTCAGTCAAATTTCGCGATATCAAAGAAGTTGGCCCACGAGGCAAAATTTAAAATTACTCCACCACGTCGTTTTTCCGCTCCCAACGAGTTTGACTCCTACCTAAGTCTCATCAAACCTACATGTACGACCAAGTACATCCTCATTCCAATGACCACACCTCTCTTCGACCTTCTCTGGTTTCAGCTGACCGCCAAATACAGGCCCACGCCGATATTTATACCCGACGGAGGAAGCAAAGCGTGGGGCATAAATCTGGGAAACTGTTCTTTGGGATAGACGTGAGAGGGATTAGGACAAGTTTACAGGATGATGCGACGGAAGGATTTAGCCTCAAAGGGAGTGAAATTCTGAATTTTGGCAAGCAGTTTTACGAATTGAGCTTTGTGCGCGCCAAGACTTCGCTTGCGAGAGTGCAGTTGACACTATAAAAACAAGCAAACGATGGAAGGTGTTGTGGTCCGCCTCCTGGTGGTGTTCTCTGGTATAGTTTGAGTAGCCTGGGCACATACACCACTTGGGAAGGAGACATCTCAGATCACATATCGCGCGGAGAAAAGTTGAAAGATGATGGAGGCATGTCTGGATAACTCAGGGTTTTTGAGACGTTCCCCTGGGTGGGTATTCACGGATGAGGGTTGACTTGGGGTGAAGAAAAAGCTACCATAACTTCGCAGTGGTACTTGCAAATGAAATCCGAGGCATGAGTGCTCCTCTTGTAAATTGAGTCATCTTTTCTAAACTTTTCTTTAAAATTGTGTCATAGCTAGATAGCCGCATACGCAATTAAAATCCGATGCAAAAAAAACAAAAAAAAAGACTGAGGGGCTTTATTTCCTTAATAAATTGCAAAAATCGTTTATAGATGGTAAAGATTGAACACCTGTCCGTGGTGTCCTATTCGACTTTAATTATCTAGATATTTAGACACATCATGAATATGGTCTGTTTGTCGATTATGATGTGGCTGCGATTGCAGTTGGATGTAAATAATGTGAAGGTCTTTATCAAGTATCTTTATTATATATACTTATTATGGAAACACCCTCCCGTGAAGTCTACTCTAATATGAACATGTAAATGCCCTCTTTTACAGATATTTCCTAAGTCAAAGATAGGGCACCTATATCCCATGAGATATGTGTTCGATACAGAGTTGTGACTTGCCTCCAATATTTTGCGCAAGTCCGAAACTACGTTCTACCATGTCCGTCAGTTCTGTATTAAGTTTTCCAGCCTTCATTTCCGTTCACATATCCTAAAGTGTAATTTGCCCACAGATGTATGATCAGCGGCGGAAACCTGCAGTCTAATAAATACAGTTTAGACACCATGGGAATAGAGTCTAAGTCTAACATGTCCTCTACGAACCCGGAAGTGAAATCTTCTCAAAAGCCAATTTTATTCAAATTCTGTAGTACCGAAGTTAGTCCATGAGCCAATAGTGCAAGACTCCTTACTACGTTTATATCTCTCTCCAAACAAAATCATTTCAGACCAAAGCTTTACCAATTTTGCCAGTACAACTTAGTTTACCTTTATTTCAGTGGCTCTACCTCTCATTGACTCAGTCTAATGCCTTGTCTGGCCTCCAAAAATACCCCTACGTCGATATTAATATACACAGGAGGAAACAAAACGCAGAGTAAAAATCTTGGAGGAAGATCTCCAGGTTGACGTGAGGTATATTAGGACAGAAAGATATGATGATAATAGGTTTAGAAACAAATATAGAAAGGAGATCTTCACATTAAGCTTAAAGCGCTAAATAACTTCACTTGCGAGAGTACAGGCGAAGCTATAAATCCCTTCATGGATAAAAAGCACATTAGCACATTATCTGAGTCCTTTTTTTTTGTATATTATCTAGGTCAGTCCGCAAGTAGAGTCTGGATAGCTTGGGCACCTATCCCTATTGGAATTGGACATCTCTGGTTCGAATCAGACTCTACAGTGAGAGCTTGAGGTTCTTAGGGGACACTACTGACTGGCGTCAAGAACAGTTCCCCCTCATAGTAGGGTAATGGAGGCTCGTATGGGGTATACCTGCTAGTCTTCTGAATAGGAGGATCATGTGTCTATATAAGACGTGGTACGTTGCAGTAGTTTTGGTCTTCGGTTAAAAAATATATCACCTAGCGATATACAAACGCCCAAGCTTTCTTCACTGAAACTATTTAACTCATGTGGAAAGGTCAACTGTGCTTCATGAACAAATTCATCTTACAGTGTTAATTGCAAGCGAAACCTAGAATGTAATCACGTTACGTGGCATGACATTTTTGATTTGAACATAAAGAAGCATGTGTCAAAGCTAGGCTGCTGACTAAGTGTTGGACAATATTTGATTTGGAAAAAACAGCCACTTGGACGCTGAGGCGAAACATGTAGCGGAGGACCAAAGTAGATCCAGTACAATGTGCAGAGGGGCGTATTGAATCCTGCACCTGAGCCTGATGAATTTCTTTGAACTGCATATTTGAGTGAACCCGTTTCGGCCCGGCCTCCTCCGAGCAAAGTTCATTTTGCAGCCGGTACTGTACCTATTATGCACGGACTCTCCTCTAAAGTCCCCGTACACCACATCTTGAGCTGCTCCTGGCCCATAGATGCACAAAATTTCGGGGTCAAAATGTCGTATTCAATGGAACACAGTAAGGGCGCGAGTGCATAGAGTCAGTAATTGAAGGATATTGCGATTATGGAAAGAGTGAAATGAGGAGATTAGGTCTAATGGCTTAACGTTCTCGCCCACCAACTTCGTCCCTTATATCCTTGGACCGACCCACGCTTCCTTCAAAAGTACTGTTATTTTCCGCAATCGGATAGAACTAAATAATGGTGGGTTCGCTCACAAGTCCATTGTAGCTCTGCAGAGGTCAAATAGTTCCACGGGCCTGTACTAATTAGACAAGAACCAGGGTGGATGTGCAGCATAACTTGACTCACTCGGTCTGTACATCTATCAAGCTCTGCTGAAAACTTATCTAGTTAGCTAGGAATTTACCAAGGGTACTACTCTATCAATCCTTACATATAATACTGTAGAAGCTCTTCAAACATAAGGCGTGTCTCCTATGAAACATAAATGATCATTGAAGACACCTATCCGCTTATATGACTGATAAGCTGATCGCAGTATCCACGAACTTTTCTTGTACTAATGCTTGCTCGTTATAGGAATAGAGTAACAGCCACTGTAAAAACTTAACCCATCTGTAAACGTAAAATTTTGGTCATCTAAATATCGTGCTAATAATTTTTTCCACCTCAACATCTTTTAGCAAGCCCTAATGTATAGGGTGGCTGTTTTTCCTGTATTTGCAGAGTAGCTAGCGAGTAGTATTTATCGTTTTAGCTTCTTTTTTTCAGGAGCGCCTGCGTCATCGTTCTCATCATCATCACTCAGCGGTGCATACTGTGTGACAGGCTGTGTGTTTTTCCAAGCGTTGGTGAAGAGGGGATCTTTTTGGGCCAGCTCGGCATATTTGAGCAGAGCTTCGCGAGGATCCTCGTCACGCATACTACTCAATGGGATATTCTGGTTTATATGTTCTTCGTCTGGCTGACTCTTCATGAATGGGGTCACCATTGGAATCTGCGGACGTCGCGGATCACGCGAGCGACCCGAGGCAGTGAGGCCAACCGTTGGATGCCGGGCAGAGAAAGAAGTGATACCCGTATTGGTAAGGACACCCCCTGGTGTCACGATGCTATCTCCAGAAATCCCGGTAGATTGATCCGTGGTAAAATTCGGATCATCGTCAACGTGCCGCTTCTTTGGTGCTCGAGACATTACATCAACCGCACCCTTAGTGGATAGGCGGGGATTATATAGAACGTGAACCTGAGCGTTAGCAGAGCCAGTTATAATCTGGTTGATTTTGGGGTGCCAGGCAACGGATATCAGTGGCGATCCAGGAGTCACAGGAGTTACAAGCTCTACATTTAGGTTCCCAGGGTTAAATATACTGAGATCCCCAGAATGCGAGCCCGTAACGATACATGATGAAGTCGGTGAATATTTGATATTTGTCATAGAATAATGGTCAGATGTCGAGGGGTGGGACGCTGTTGCAAATGGTACTTTAAACTTTCGTATGTCCCACAATTTTATCAAATCATCACCCCCTCTTGTAACAATAGTTCGACCATCTGAACTGATATCAATTCCCCCAGTCCAAGTTCCAGTTTCGTGGGCTTTTCGAATCTCAGCAGCTGGCCTAGTAAATGGCCCATTTCCACTCCACATCGCAAGACTACCGTCCACAGCTGCAGCGGCTAGTATATTACTACCTCCCTGTAGTGGACTTCCCCAAACTACGGCTGTCATTCTTGTTCGTCCAGCAGACCCTGCAGCTTTTGATCTGTGTACGATGACTTCTTTTTGACACCTTTTGTTGTTCACATCCCAAATACGAAGGGTGCTGTCAGTCCCAGCTGTAACACATAGATTTCTATCGATAGGGTTCCATGTACCACTCGTAACCTGAGATATATGGCCTTTAGTATTTTTCATATCTCTCAAGTACATATCACCCTTTTGGAATTCTGCCAGTACTTCACCATCTCGATTCATAATACGAGCCTGTGGATGTGCTGAGACGCAGAGAAACGTACTTCCTGATAGAGGGTTAAACTCGATATGATTGATGGGATGAGTTTCTGAGCTAGCAGATGTCTTTGATTCATTCGGATCTACACTCTTAAACGCTCGTAGGGTAGTCGGAGTCATTGACGCAAAATCATGAAATTTCAATGTCCCATCGGTAGATCCTGTCACCAATCGGCCTCCAGCAGGGTCCAGAGCTACTGTTGTTGCTGCCCTTTCATGAGTTGATAACACTAATTCGTGAGAGACTGGATACTCATCGTCACTATCGTCGCCTTCATCATCTGAAGAATCAAACCCAACATTATCGTGATTTTCATTTGAGTTGGTTCCTGGAATTGTATTTTGCAAGCCATTTCTTTCTTCAGCTTCTTCGTTAAATGAAGTTGGCGCCTTCTTGATAGTCCTCTTTGTTCGATCTATTTGTGCGGAAACATTTGCATCTTTGGATTTCTTACCAAATGATTGTGGTATGAATTCTTTCAATGAATCTTCCACGCAAAGTTCAGGAATTTCTACTTCAAAATCGTCACTGTGATTCATTGTCTTGAGTCATGTCTTGTCTCATACGGAACATAAGGGATAATCAACGGGCGCGCGGGCGCACGGCATTGAGGGTGGGGCGCAAATCCTATTTACTATCCATCCACAGATCAGGCTACTCAGCGACAACACGTACAGATTGATGCGAACAAACCTCGACGAATATTTAGACGGCATACTGATTTATGGTGGACCAAGATTATTATCTAAAGGCAGAGACCAAAAGAATGTCATTGCGACAACAAAGACGAAAACACTCTAGCAATGTATCTATCGTCTCCTACACCTGGCACTGATATGCTTTTAAAGTCAAGGGCACCTTATCTACCAAAAAAATTAATGCCTCTACTGACAATTAATAGCGAAGAAGCACTACAGAGGTGGAGCACTATTATAGGCATCATTACGGCTATCATTGGAAATGTGCTAATCTCATTCGCACTAAATATACAACGCTTCGCTCACCTTAAGCTGCATGAACAAAGGGTACATCAAAAGATTGGGGAAGAAAGCAATTCATTGAATAATGATGATGATGAACAGCTCAGATACAATACTCAGGGCGTAGATGAAAACACAAGACCGTACGGTTTGGCTAGAATACATTCGGCCGAATGTACCAACCAAGGACATGCGCCAAATACTTCATATCTGCAGTCACCATATTGGTGGGGGGGAATTTTCTTAATGACTTTCGGTGAGGCTGGAAATTTCTTGGCCTACGGCTTTGCCCCGGCCTCTATTGTTTCTCCTCTCGGTGTTGTAGCACTCATTTCAAATTGTGTTGTTGCGCCTATAATCCTTAAGGAAAATTTCAGGCCTCGAGATGTCTTGGGCGTCATTGTCTCTGTAGCTGGGGCTGTAACTGTTGTATTGAGTGCGAAGCAGAAGGAACGAAAACTTGGCCCTCTTCAAATCTGGCAAGCCATCACAACTATAGAATTTGAAATCTATGTGCTCACGACCACACTGCTGATCACTATTTTGCTATGGGCTAGCCCTAGGTACGGCCACAAGATAATCATAATCGATCTTGGACTCGTTGGATTATTTGGTGGGTTTACTGCACTATCAACGAAGGGCGTCGCATCAATGCTTTCCTCAACTCTCTGGAGAACACTGGCAACACCCATAACTTATGTGCTGTTGATAGTATTGATCAGCACGGCTGTAATGCAGGTAAAATACATTAATAGAGCCCTTCAGCGGTTCGACTCTACACAAGTCATCCCTGTGCAATTTGTAACATTCACATTGTCAACAATTGTTGGAAGTGCTGTCTTGTACCGCGACTTTGAAAAAACAACCACCAGTGCAGCAGCTAAGTTCATGGGAGGCTGTATTTTAACTTTCTGTGGTGTTTGGCTGATTACTAGTGGAAGGATCCCTGATAATGATAGTGCATCCAAATATGCTGAATACGAAGACTCGTCTGAAGAACAGCAAAATCTTATAAATTTTGATGAAGATTGTGAGCGAACATCAGCCCACACGCAAAGTAACCTGTCCCATAATGAAAATTTTGGGGGAATAGGACTAGGTAGCTCTTTCGAAGAAAGCTCCATTCAGACTTCAAGAGGGCTAACAACACCTCGAAAATTTGGCAGCTCATCAACTGATACACATTCAAGGGTTACAGTGATGGCTGGAAATTGTTCAGAAGAGACACCGCTTCTCAGTTATGATCAGTCTGCCCTTTCTAGAGAACAATTCCAACTTTTGAATTCGGATAACAAGAAAGTAAAATCTCCTTTCTGGCCTCTGGAAGCTCATGCGCCAAATAATCACGTTCCAAGAACGCCCAACAAGCTGAGGTCATCATACGAAGATCATTCACATAAGCACTTGATTGGGACTCACTCACCTACCTCAACACTTGAGCGTAAAGCAGAGCGATCAACTAATTCGACTTTTCATTCATTATCACGATTATTACCTGGCCCCTTACTATCACCTTTATCCGGGGGTTTAAGTGGTGTTGCAGCCGATTCAATCTGGCGAAGTGTGAAAACGTCACCTTGCTGTAAAAATCACAAGCTCAATCGTGATGGACTTTTTCGAACTCTCTCTGGGCCACAGGGAATCTCGATTTCTAGATATCAAGCAGATGGATCATTAATTTCACCATTAAAACTGAGGAAAGATACATTCACGAATTCTTGTCATTCCCTTGGGGCGGACAAACTGTCGGTTCTAACGAGGCCACAGAGCTCAAGAAATGCGCTTCGAGAGATACCACAACGGATCAGTCGAAAGACAGACATTGATGCTAGAGAGGAGGCTGGTCCAAGTAGAGTTTAATACTAATACCCACACATTGTACCAAAATAACAGCTCATATAATATGGAAGAATTATGAACTTGAAACACAAATTTGGAATGAAAAGATGGCCAAGCTAAGGAGAAGTATCTTATAATATATTTTGCTGACGCTGTATCATATTGACAGTTTAACGCCGCCTCTAATGATTATCTTATCCAGATCAATTCGGAGTACATTTACGGGAAACACTTACATATCATTAATCATTATTCACCCTCTCGGCCTCCAAATAGGGCTTTTTTGAGGGATCTCGAGCCCATTTCTGGTAAAATATCACGGCGATTCACTTGTTTGCCAAAACTATCACGGTTACTCACTATTCAGAAAGAGACTATCATAGTTTTAGCGGAGAAGTGAGATCACTAAATCTCGAAGAGCTGGACTTAATTTTAGAAATTTTTTATTTCCCGCACAAATCGTTCTAATCACGATTATATTAGTTTTCAAATTGAGCAATTCCAATTTCTAATTAAACCTATAGATAATGTTTAATAAAGCTCACTTCGATCATGAGTCCTTTTAAAGGTAATATCACCATGCACGTGAGGTGATAGGGACGGTAGCAGTTAAGGACTAAGGAAGATAAAACCAACTTCAAGACAAAGCTGTTTAGATAAGGCTATGCAAATAATACTTGATATTTTGTTCAGATAGACCTTTATTTCAAACGAGATTTTTTTGAATTACTTAACGTTGTACTGGCTCACAGCACCAGACAATGACGTCTGAGTGCCGGTTAGCTCAGTCCACATTAACTACTCAACGTGCCAGCTGTTACGGGCTGTGCCCAGTTTGGTTAGGCTGGGCTATCTTTCAGGCCCACCCCAGTTCAAGGACACTAACCACGTGATCTCTAGAGGAGTTTTTCCCAATTCGAATCACTCGGTTTATTATGCTGAGGATGGTTAACAGATCACTCAGCAGTAAATGAATATGCGTCGGGAAACTGGATTACTGGTGGCTGCAGCGGGCGTATTTAATGCAGAGGACTTGTTGTAGTAAATATCTACAGAAAAATATTAACTCTTTGTGGTACTGTTTACGTGTGGTGTTCGTAATTCTCCTCGCCCTTAACACCAATGTTGCCAAAGAGAGCCCCAAATTAGAGAGCGAGGCTCAGCCACTTCTCAGCATCTCAGATAGTTGTGGGAATTTTGGAAGGTTAGCTGCCCCTGCCAATCTTCCAGAAGATACCCTCCCATTCTTAAATCCTCAATTCCTAAGCTTTCACGGCCCAGCATCTCTCCCATCTTTGCTCGCAGGCTTCGATCCCTTCATCGGAAATTCATACTCAGCAACTTAAGATTGTCGTCCTCTAAAATTCCCCATCGACGATAGTGTTGGAAGGAAAGGTCGCGGGTCATATTGTGGCCTTATCGGCATCAAATAGGGAGTTCAATGAATATCTTGGTGTATCAGGAAGGAATCCTGTATGAATACTCTCGCATACAGTACCCTAATCTGCTTGGAGTAAATTATCCCTGAAACTAATCATAAAGGAGCTTTGGATTAGTCATAGATTAGTCATAGAGGGAAAAGTGGTTTGGTTTGTTCTTTAACGTGCTAGGTAAAGTGACTACCGTTGCACTCCTACTGGGGCTTAAGCACGGGTGGGGCCGGGCTGGATCAGGTTAACTACCGTAAAGTACATCTACCTCGTCCCACCCAAATGACCGGACCACCTCAGACTTCACCCATGTGTTGAATCATGTCAAGCCCAACCGTCCAGAGAACCCCCTTTTGGCGCGCCGAAGCACAAATTCCTCCTCAGCCTCGGAAACCACGCGCCCGAGCCCTTGACACCTTCGCCATCTGTGACTTTTCCCTTCGATTCATTCCCAGCTTTGGCTCATCTCAGCATCTCCTCATCTCATTCAGGGGTCGGTTTCTTCACTGGAGGCCTCATCCAGTCGCCCACTAAGGCTTCCTCAGTTTGTATTCCCTTTTAGTTCCTTCATACAGCATCCCTCTGTCCTTCAGCCGATCTCGTCATCCCAGAAACTTTGTAGAATATCCACCCCTCCGGCCTTGCCCCGTCGCTACCCTACCCCTAACCGTAGGGTTCGAAAACGCGACTGAGAGCTCAAGACCGAGGCACCGGTGCCCCAGCCTTTGTCGAACGTTCTGGTTGGTGTGCCGGCGAAGTGTCGTACATATTTCGTCGGTGGCGATTCGTCGCAGGTCGATTGTTGGTGCCATTCGCCGAGGTGAGGAGGCATCTAGGGCCGGTATTTCAGCAGTACCTTCACAGCGACTGGCAGTTGCGTAGGGTCGGACATTCTCTTGCTTCTTAGTTGGCAATCTGGCTTTTGGAGGTATGGGATTGCTTCGGTAGGTGGTGAGATGATTGCGTAGAGGGCCGCAAGATGAGTTTGGCTGAGAATGACTTTCTAGAGAAAAAAAAATAAGATCTTGAAGAAGTCGCTTGTTGTGATACGAAAATCAGACAGGTTATTGCCTGTCTGCGGTTCGTATCTGGGGTGAAGATGGTTGATTTCGTTGAGTTGTTGAGCAGAATTTCCTTTGTTTGGGTTACATTTCAGTGAATTTATGATTATTTATTCTGATGAATTTGTAGGGTAGTATTCACTAGAGTTACGTATCGGAGTTAGTGGAAAGCCGGGGAGACGGTATTTTCAAAGAATTCAAAAATAAAGTAGTCTAGATCAAGGACAAAGCGTGAGATCGGAGTTTGGGGGATGTGATGTATATAGATAGAGATTACACATAGCTTGAGGGACACGCACAAGAACTTCTTTTCTCAAACATCCTGACTGAGCCTATTTGACTGACAGTTGTGCAATCGTGAAATCTCTGCAAGTCGGATTTTCGAGCAAAAATGAGCTGATACTACTCCTCCCGATCGCCAGCTCGAAGGAAGCTCTCAGATTCACCCTTTTTCGTGACTGAATCTCGGCTCTGGGAGAATATTTCACTCCCAGGTAAGTAGAGGACACCACTGACAGGTGTTCAGCATTCGTCCTCCAGTCAGCCAAAAGTGTCGTTGGAAATGTGTTTTTCTAAGCGATTGTTAGAAGAAGAGGATCGGACCATACTTCATGGAGAGCAGGGTAATGAGGAGAGACAGCCTAACCTACTGCGACCTGGCCCAATTGCGCCTGCAGGGCTAATCCCTTAAACATCCCAGTTTCAAGCTTAACATTTTGGACCCTAGAGGCACTGTATGGTTCACGTTTTGTGAAAGAAATCCACCCTGGCATTTTGGATTTGACACTCTTGGGACCATTCTTCTGCATAGATAAGAGATGAGGCCAAAATGTTCAATTCTCATCTGTCTTGCAATACTGCTTTGGGCCCTGCTCATGTTTCGGAGGAAGTTAGAAAGTGTGTTTCCGTATGTGATTCTTTTTCTGCCTATTCTCTTGTCGGGGATGGGGGACTATTCTCAACACCTGTCAGTGGTGTCCCCTACGAACCTCCAGCTCTCACTGTAGAGTCTGCAGAGCCAAGATTGAGTAACAAAGTCCTCACTTCGAAGAGGATTCCCAATCGCTTTCGCCGTCTGTATCGTCTTCATCTCTCAACACATTCCCCTATCACCATTATCATGAAGCTAACCACGATCAGATCAGATGGTAGGGTCGGAGCCCTACTCGTCACCAAACCTTGATCACGGAGGAAAAGCCATCCGATGAGTTTCCGGAGCGTACCCAGCACCCGATACGGAGATGGTGGATTGGATCAAGTCGACCTCGACTGTTACAAAGAAGGGAGATATAGATGAATATGCGCACCTCATGTGGTCCCGGTGTCTAGGCCTCGCCTGGCTGGGGCTGCAGGTTTTTTGAGACTTTTTCCCGCGCACGCAGTTTCCATTGCTACCTTTTTTTTTATTTTTTATTTTTTTTGGGTAGAAGGTTCCGTGGAAAAGGTGGCTGAATTCCACGGGTAAATACTGAGCTGAATGGCTATTCATCAAGGGGAATGTATCAATGATCTTTCAAGTAACAAAAGAGGATAGGAGCACTGTACAAGGTGTGGTCTGGGTCAGAGAGGAGCCCAATGTGCTAGATAGTCATAGACTCAAGTAGCACAATAAACACAAACACACAAAACACTCATGCGGTTGGAATGAGTTGGGCCTGTACGCAGTGATCCTTGCCGGCTCCACCGGTCCTTGACCCAACGTTGAAAGTATAGCTTTAGCTTAGGACCACAAAGTATAAATTACTTTTCGAGAAATTGATAAAAATTTTCCTTATCATCCCATCCCGCGCCTTGAATCCATATCTCATATATTATCATATCAATTACTCGTGGTAACGCGCCACTTAGCCTTAAAATGGCACCGGTACCCCCGAAATCCGTGAATACCACGAAAATTGTGTTAACCACGAAAGTAGGCAGACATAACCATTAGACGTGTCTGGATTTCCGGAAACATATGCCACAATTAGCCAGAAATGTAGCATCTTAGAAAATGAAGAATAATGGACTGGCACCTAACGCCACCGATCTCGACGTAATGGAAGTCGACATTGTAACCCAGATGGATGAACGCGGCCTAACCTGACATTGAGATGGTGGAAGCGGACAAAATTAGACAAAAAATAATCACAAAGGGTCTTGAGGACTCGCGATGGGCATACTGTTATGAATGCAAGGTTATGGGAGGTGGAATAGTTACCGGTAAATAACTGCACGTTCACCGAGACTTGAAGGTAGAGGTAGATTGTAATGAATTAGTAGACTTGCTTGCTTTCATTCAAGTTTAGAGAATCACTACTTTTATATACATATACCACATTCTATGGCTTTCCATATCCCCAGTCGCTCAGTTCCATTCAGCTCTGAGTCATCACATTCTATTCCATCCTGTTCTATTCTATCTGACTCTGGTCTGTTCTGTTTTAACCATTAGATTCTACATATCTGTGATCCACAATAACCAGATGCAGGGGTGGTTATGTCATCAATCACAACACATACGTGGGAGCCGAGAGCTCCCAGAAGGCGTCAACCGCCCCAGAAATTGTCGCCGAGAAAGTAGTCTCAGTGACAACGACCAAATCCGCACCCATTGCGGCTCGAAAAATCGTGGTTCCGACAGCAAAGCGGACATCAAATAAAATTACATCGAGGGGAACGGAAGTCCCAACTCACACAATGACAGCAAATGCCTCCATACCTCTACCACCCCCGGCCGCGATTCCAGGGACGGCTGACCGCCACAATCAATCTGCTGGTGATGCTCCCACTTGCGCGAAAATACAACATTCGCCTGAAATTGAAGCTCAGCTTGAAGCCGAAAGGAAGCGGGCCGCAATCACTTTAGCCAAGCTCGAAATAGGATCGACGGTGCTGAACACACTCGAAGGCGTTATCCTATCATTGAAAACAACAGATAACAAGGAATACTTGGACGCCATGAACGTCTGACTAAGGGGCACCCTTGCCCAATTCCTAAGCACTAGAACCACACCAGTGCCGACGAGTCTTCCCCCCCGCCCCATCGGCCAGCAGGCCAGCAACAGCGAGACATTTCCATCATCAGCCGCCAGGCCAGCAAGGTCTGCCGTAGCGGTGCCCCAGATGACGCCAACCTGGGCAACTGTAGCTCGAAATGAGCTACCTAATCAGCCGACGCCAGTGTTGGTTAGTCGTGCCCCGAAAAAGCCGACCCCGCCGACCAATATATTGGCCAAGACGGCCCCTTCGTCCTCGCCAGACAACCGACTGTTCCTCCGGCTGAGTTCAAAGCATCAATCGCGAAAGATGTCCTCAGCTGGTATTAGAGATGCTGTGGCGCAGCTCACCAACGAGCCACATGCAGCCATTGAGCACGTTTACCGTGTCCCAATAGGTTTCGCACTTCGAGCAAAGGACCAGGAATCTTACCAGCTCTTATTGAACGCGGCGAAATCTTTCCTTCTCATCGAAGGAAGACTGGAGGGGGCCTCCAACCTTGTGGCGCTACGCATCTCGACGGTCCCCGTTGCTATCCACACTCTTTTTGGAAGGGTGCCAGTGACGGAAGAGATGGTGATCGAGGAGATTACCAAGGTTACAAAGGCCGTTCCAGTTAAAGTTCGGCCTCACGGAAAAACCCGCCCTGATGCGCCATATCGATCATAGCTTGCCAATTTCAAGAAGGGAGCAGAGCCTAGACAAGGGTTCCGCCTATTTGATGACTCGGGTGTCGCGGTCCGACATCAACCGCGTCAGACAGTGTAGCAATGCAAACGCTGCCTACAGTTCCACGGAACGCGCAGTTGCTCTCGCGCTCAAGCCTGTGGGAACTGCACCTCCACGATGCACTCGACAGACGAGTGCCGTGCTCACAACAAGTGCCGCAACTGTGGAGGACCACACAGGTCTGACAGTCGACTCTGCCTGGCGCGCCCAACCAAGTCAGGGCCAGTAAGCAAAGAGCAATTGGCTACCATTCGCATGGCCAGCCAACGCGAGCTAGCGGCAGTTGTAAGGGCTAAGGCTGCAGTCCGTCGCGCTGAAGCAGCATCTCAAGCGGCCGCCAGGCAGACATAAGTCTCACCTGGAGCGGAGAAATCGAAAAACAGGTTCGAAGCTCTGATGACTGACGTTGCCTCCGACGCCACGGCTACAGGAACGACGAATCCTGCGGAATCTTCCTGAAGGGCCCCTCACGGGTCCCTACCAGCCCCCCACCTACAATAAGTTTTATGTCGATCAACGTAGGTAGGGGTGGCCCAACACACGACATCGCGCTTTCCCGAGCTTACGAGCTAGGCAAAGATGTAGTGTTAATACAAGAGCCTTCGTGGAAAAAGCCAGAAAGGAGACAAAGTCACACCTGAGTATTCCAACACATACCACATGGCGGTGTAAAAGTTCGGCCCAGGGCAGTGACTTATACACTAATAGACAGGGGAATCCACTCGGCAACTCAAATCTTTCCCTGCGACCCTCTGACCGCAGACTACTGCGGGGTTGTAGTAAACGGAGTCACGTATCTCAACGTGTACAAAGAGCCGAACGACCCGACAGCGATTCGAACACTCCTCAGCTGGGACCCACCAAGACGATCTATCGCAGCAAGCGACTTCAACGCAGTGCACTGCGCCTGGCAACCAGAGGCTACCTACCCACGCGGACAAGGAATTGAAATCGAGAGATGGGCGGAACGCCATAATCTCACTTGTCTCACTGTAGGCGAGCCAATGCATCGAGCCGGGAACACACTGGATCTTGCCTGGACCAACATCAACGGGGCCCAAGCATGGGTGGGTCGCAGCGAGTGTATAACCAGCGACCATCTTCCGATTCGAGGACAAGTCCCCACCGGATGCGGAAAATGGGACCATGAGCCATCGCCGATTAGGGTAACGCGCGGAAACTCTCCGAGGTTCTCCCTTGCCGTGGCGCAATTCACTCACCCGCCACTAGTCCTAGACACGGTTCACAAGGCGGACGAATACGCCAAAGATCTCTGCTCCGGCCTTACTAATGCTATAAAAGCAGCAGGAACACGAAGGAACACAAGACACGGCAAATGTGCGCCTTGGTGGACTCCGGAATACAAGCTGGCTCGCACGGAATATCGTGCAGCAGTGAATCCAGAGCAATGATGGGTGCATGCGAAGAAGCTGCGTTCAACCCTCAGAGCGGCAAAGAAAGAGTACCAGACGCGTCAAGTAGAAGTGATCACAACACCGACTGCGGTGTTCAAGCTGTTGCGCTCGGCCGAGCCAAGGCAGGCAAGTAAGCCCCCTTCACTAAACCATGAAGGGAAGATGTACGCCGATCTGACTGAGCGGGAAGTGATACTTCGAGACGTTCTTTTGGCACGGCACCAAGCGACGGACGATCTACCGCCACTCGACGCGCCAAGCACTAACCGAATCCCCTGGAACGACCATGTCTCGTACAAGGAGATACGCATGTGCACCATAGGCTGCGCCAATACAGCGCCTGGAGCAGACGGGATCTCTGTAGAGCTTTTGCGAAGTTGTTGGTGTCACAGTCTAAGCATAGGCACTTGGGTAACCTTATGGTCAGAGGTAATTTATTTTCAATCTATGGTGAACTACAGATTGAAGAGGATAATAACAGCTACTTTATACATGATTATTATCCCAGCCAATGACACGGCTTTCTATCCGTTTACCCGTTAACCCGTATATCCGTATACCCGCACATCCGTTCTCGTATCCCAGTCTTGCGTCTCATTCTTGGAAGTTTTACAATATTGATATTGCCACTTGTAAGCCACTTCTTTCGAGAATAAGCTCCGCCTAGTGTCACGCTAAGCCTATGTTTGACAGCGTAGGCTACAGGTAATTATCGGCTTACAAGCCGTCACAGTTGGAAGACGATTGGACCATTAGTTGGCATTCTCTTCCGCGCCTGCATCAGACTTGGCACCCATCCATCCTGCTTTAAGCTGGCTGAAGTGGTGCTCATACGCAAGACGAACCGGGGTCCAACGACGGTTAAGGGCTGGAGACTGATTGCCCTTTTATCATGTTTGGGTAAGTTTCACGGATCCGTAATTAGAATTGTAATACTAATTTTAATTCGTGATAAGATGAAGGGGTAGTTAATTAAAGACATCAATAAAATAATAGCTTCCCCTATACAATTAGTCATGTAAAAAGTCATGTAAGGATATATAAGACAGTCATGAAGAGAAGGACAAGAACACAGCCATTAATGTGAAGATATTGGCAAGAATTGATTACGATTAATTCCGGTTGGCAAAGGCTTCTACTCTTGTATATAATAGTTCGGCATGAGAGAGATTTACTCCTCACGCAACGTCTTCTTTACTTATCCTTTACAATACATTTGTTTACCCATCTCTTCCTCGGGAAGACCATATATCCATTGCCCAGTTCTTCATCAGCAAGGCCCACGTGTAACATCTATTGCAACTAGTTACCCATTCATCTCTTCCTAGAGAAGACCTGTCATCCCTTTGACCCATTTATAATCTTCACTTACCACCTAGATCTTCACTAGGCTATACAACGCACCCCGTGGAACACTGTCATCCCTCATCCTTGAGAGTAAGGGACTGGAACGACTCTTGGCGAAGCGGATGGTCCATCTTGCGGTTACACTGGATGTTGTTGGATACCAATAATTTGGCGCGCTCCCTATGAGATCGGTAAACGACCTTCTCACCTGCGCAGTCCACGACATCGAAGAAGCAAGCACCCAGGCATGGGCGGCCAGATTCACGACTCTGGATGTCCAAGGCGCGTTCGATACAGTACTTCACAATCGTTTGGTGAGGAGGATGCAAGAGCAGGGATGGCCTGACTCAATTCTCAGATGGACAACGTCATTTCTTGCACAACGAAAGGTGCAAGTACGATACTCAGGAGGGGTAACCGGACAAAGAGAGCTGGTGTGTGGGGTTCCACAAGGGTCACCGATATCACCGCTTCTCTTCCTCTTGTACATGGCAGATCCTATGCAAAGTGGCAATGCAGAATTAAGGTTCAGCTACACTAATGACTTAGGGATACTAGTATTCGGGCGCAGTATAGCCGAGTCAGCCGCTTCTGTACAAAAGGAAGTGGACCATCTTCTAGAGTGGGCAAGTAACATCGCAGTCTCCTTCGATATCACAAGTCAAAGATAGTCCAATTTCTTGGATGGAAGCGCGAGGAGCCAGTGGTGATTCGTATGAACAGCGTGGCTATCGAGCCAGCAGACCAAATACACTGGCTAGGAGTACACCTAGACCCGCGGCTGGACTTCAAACATCACGTCACGACGTGGTGTGGCAAAGCTCTGAAGGTGGCCCAGCAAATGCGCCGCTTCAACTCAGCGTATCGAGGAGCTGCTCCTGCAGCATTGGTTCGAGCAGTGGACACGTGCACTGTCCCCATAGCAACCTTTGGAGCAGTATTTGGTGGCCCGGCCTCAAACGTCCGACCAAAAGGTGAATCATCACACCTCGGACTAGCATTTTCTGCGAGATGATCGATAAGGCAATCCTAACGGGACTGCGTGCTGCCCTCCCGGTAATGAGAACGACGCCGAATCTTGCTCTCCACCGCGAAAGAGGCATCCCAATAGGGAAGATTATTCTGGATGGGAACCGACTACGGCTTTCGGCTCGGCTCCACTCACTAGAAAACCGTCATGTGCTCCAGACCCGCGCCGCCGTGTGTCCAATAGATAGAACACGGAAGTACAAGAAATGTTCTCCGGCACCCAAGAATCTAGAGATCCACATGTCACGAGTACAGCGAGCTTACCGAGAACTCCCGGATGCGGAAGACGCCGAGCCTTTGCCGCCCCCAAGTTATCTTTCGAGTTTCAACTCAAGGACAGAGGAGGATGATAAGGTAACTTGGCTCTTGCACAGTATTCAATCATCAGATATTTGCGCCTACCCGGATGGATTGTCGGAGTGTCGTGGTCGTTCAGCATGGGGGTTCGTCTTGAAGGGGAATGGAAAACCCCGTTGAAGAGATGTAGCATCAAGTATGGTGGTGAAGTGCTTGATGCGGAAATTATAGGGGCGAGAAAGGCCCTGGAAACTGTACTGGGATTGTCGAAGAGGGAAAACGGGGGAAGAGACGGCAGGCAGCGGATCAACGTGTTGACAGATAGTCAGTCTGCAGTGAAGGCACTGTCAACGGGAATGTTATGGCTAGGCATCCTTGAGGCAAGTTCAAGGATAAGGTTCTAAGGAAAAGGTTCAAGGACAAGGGTTAAGGAGAAGGTTCTCGGGAAACGGATCTCGGGGAAGGTTCAATAACTAAGTTTCCGGGAAACTCGGAAAGCTAGAGTTAGACGGGCTGGAGTCATAACCTAATGATCCCAAAGCCTCAGTTGAAATTCATTACGTAGTCTAGTGTACTTAAGGAAGCTGGAGTTACCACGAAGTAGTTCTCCAGCTTCTCAATCTTATATCTCCATAGTCCGAAAATCGCACTCGTCTTTCTACTCGTCTTGATCTCTCGTCCTCCAGTCCCAGCTTCTAGTTCTTCATTTTTGACCTCCTGGTATCTCGCCAGCTCATTCGACCACCCATCTCCAATCTTAGCAGACGGCGATCTTATCATCATCTGACCCTCGCCGTAACAGGGAACTTCCACAACAAGCCTCGACGACGTACACCAATTTAGGGCGCTATCGAAAAAGGCTCGAGTCTCAATGAAGTGGAAACCGGCCCACTCCGGGATACAGGGAAGTGAAGAGGCCGATAAAGCTGCACGCTCCGGCCTTTGACAACTGCCAAGCAAAGAGAGCCATCCTGGCTCCGTAACGTTGGCGCATGTTTGTCGGCTCATGAATCGGAAACGACAAGCGCTTCTCGAGGAATGGTGGAAAGAAGCATGTCCACCTAGCTATCGAAATCTGGGTCTACTCATGCGACGACGCAAGCCACAGGAGCAGGCACTTTCTCGGCGGTTACTCCGTGAACTGATCTCAGCCCGAACGGGCCACGGAAACTTCGTGGCATGTCACCGCCGTTTCAACAACTTCGCAGCTTCAATGGAGTGTGCGTGTGCGTGTGGAGAGGAAACATCACCTCTCCATTTCATTTACTGTCGACTGCACGCACGCCAGAGGCGTCGACTTCGAGAGAAAATGTCACATCACGACTTTACCCATAAGCTTCTCGAGAACTTTACAAAATTTGCGCAGGAAACCGGCTGCTTCGGGGGCCCACCTGCGAGTCCGTCTCTAGATCTCAGCGTAGACGGCGCTAACTAGATCATAGCACGAAGCATGACAGGTAGAAAAATGAGACGAGAATTGTCATTTTCCAACAACAAATAGGATTATTGGGTTTGGAATTTTGGTTATGGGAGTTTGTGGGAGCTTTTATTTTCTTTCTTATAACTGGCTACTGGTTTTGTAGTGGTTCACGTGGTGAGGCCGAGTTGGGAATATGGGAAGCATGATCTCGGCCGAGTACATCAGTCCTTGATTTCAGGAGATATAGAGCATAGCTTAAGACCTAAAATCAGCAAAAAAACGCACAATCTGAGAAATTCGAAAATTTCCATTTTCCACCCCTCTCGGTCTCGTCGCATCCATCATTGAATTGTGATCGGGCTCAGGCATTTTCACCATGCCTCCAGTTCGCAAAAGGCGTCCAAACGTCTCGTTGGACAACACGAGAGTCCGCCCGAGGGCTCTCGAAAATTTACCTGGCCTTGTCCAGGCTCCAAAATGCACGGAGATGGGTCAGGCCGTTTCGGAAGAGAAGGAAAAAGTCCTCCCCATCGTCAACGAGCCCGATACTGACATGATCGGGTCAGTTGAAATTGTTGAGGAAACCCCTCAGCAACCCTCCTCCCTTTAACCAACGGGTCAAACAGACAATTTATAGACTTCATGAGAATCTACCTACGCGCCGCCATGGGGCAATACATGGCTACGGGCCCAGCCTCCACGCCCGGCGAACCCTCTCCCAAGGGCTCCCGACGCCAGGAGCACATCAATTCCTGCTGTCTCAGTGCTGCCCGTAGAAAGCACCTGGGCCACGGTGGCAAGAAACTGACTGCGACAAAAAGCAGTACCAACTGTAAAGGCTGTGCCGTAGCCTGCTGCAAAGTATTGTGATTAAGGTATGAGTAGGTATGAAATGTTGAATAGTCTAGAGATAGTAGAGAGGGTGGATAACGATTATCAGAGCCTGACGATATGATGAATAGCTTAGTTATCATCATCCACATATCACAGTGGTAGATAGGACTTATATACACATATTTGGTACTCGCTATACAGTGCATCACCATCTATACAGGAAGTACTACAATCTTAATTCCATGCCATATTATCCCACATTTCTCTATGCCATTGTCTAGAGCTGCGCCCCAATAGTCGATCGTAATGATGGCCATGTAGGGCTGTGCAGTACTCGCATAGATGTGTTGTATCCCTGGCATTTGGCAGAGATAAATTTAGAGTAAATGTAAGAATCACATTGTTGGAATTTGCCACATTTCTTACGATAATCGGCATTCCTTTCAAATATGAACAACTTTCCTACATGCTGCCTAATACATCCTGTATTCTACATTTTAATTTCTTTTGCTGTTGAGATATTCTCTCATGCATTTGCATGTGCGGGGCAGTATGATACTATATGCAAATGCAGTGAGAGATATGGTCACGTTTACTTTGCGACAAATAGGATGGCGTTAATGGTGCGGGGTCAGTACTGTTTTATTCCCCGCACAATGGTTTCGTGGTCAGCTGTGCTAAAGACTTTTCACTGTAATAATTGTTGTTTGCATACCCACTTTAACTCTAGGATATGCACACACAAATTCGCGTTTTACATGTAACTTAGAACTTTAATGGAAACAATATTCTTTGAGCTATACTTTCTGCTCCTCTAACTATGAAATCGCAACACACATCACAACACAAAGGCCTCAGAGAAAGACGCCCCGAAGGCGAAAGTCGACATATGACTGTTCCTTTGCCTAGAAAAAGATCACCTGTGGCGAAAATTATCAACCAGTATCGTGAGAAGCAATGTGGAGCCCATATTTCACTACTTCAACGATAACATAACCTCGTTCCATCGAGCGAAGACCGCCTTTGCTATTTTAGCAAAGAACAAAAAAATACGACAAGAGATGATAGATGCCTCTTCGGAGCTGGCAGGTGTTAACGCCAAACTCGAAACATCTTCGGATCTCGTCGCCTTACAGATACCGAACGTACCTGTAAGTATAATTACAGAGCACGGCCCTAGGGCGGCCGATGCTAAGTGGGTCTTTTCAGATCGCCCTTACGACCGGCGAGACACCAATTCGGATCCAACCTTATGGGACGTGTCGGCCAGGAGCACCGTATCGAAACTGGCATGCGCTTTTCGACCGGGACGACGCCCCTCTTGCGGGCTTCCGTCTCTTAGACGAGTCTGGTATAGCTATCATACACAAGCCTCGTCGACAAATCGAACAGTGCAAACGCTGTTTGGGCTTCCACGCCACTCGTGGTTGCTCCCGCGCTCTAGCCTGCTGGAACTGCGGATCAAATATGCACTCGGACGCGGAGTGCAAGGCCCTCACCAAGTGTGGCATGGGGGGGACCCCACCGATCGGATTCCCGGGACTGCAAAGCCAGACCCAGAAAGTCTGGATCGGTGACAAAAGAGTAGCTCGCGTGGATCCGCCAGATCAAACAAGGGAAGTTCGCGAAGGTGGCACGAGCTCGAGCAGCTGCCAAAAGGGCTGAAGAGGCGATCATCACCTCAGCGAAGGATGTCTCGATGGCCGAGGGATCAGATTTCGGAGTGCTGGAATCTGAAGAAGAAGCTTGAGGGAATAGCAAACTCGACGATGCCTCTAATAGGCATCTACTAACCAATAGCAGGATCCCGGCTTGATCAAAGGTGTCTGCTAACTCATCTCTTGCTCTCAGCGGAGATTGAATAAATTTTGTCATTTGGAAGGTGTGACGGACGAGGGAATGTGTGAGGAGCGCATTTACTGGGTCCAATATGGAGGAATCTTCTGGTATTCGGAGTTGTTTTGATTTTCGGGGTTTCTCTTTTTTCGTTTCTGTTTAATCAGCTGCACCTTTGGCAGCGATACACGAGGTTGGAACGAGCTAGGCTGTAGGAAAGATTACAGGGAACCTTGCCGGCTCTGCCGGTCCTTTACCCATTGTGGATAAAAAGCTTTAGCTAAGGACCTATTCGTAATAAAAAATCAACAAAAATCGAGAAGCCCCCATACCACCAATTTCCACCCTTCTATCCATCTCATCCTGTGTACTTCAAATTGAATTGTAATTTGCCATTGGCGGCATTCAAAATGCCTCCGACGCGTAAAATGCCCAAACTTGCGATCAGCGGGACTGCTAAAGATCGCGTCAATGAACCCTACCAAATGCATGAATCCATTCAACACCACGCAAGAAATTTGCTGAAGAGAAGAGGACTCGAGTCAAATGTTCAAAACATGAACGCCATCGTGGCCGCGCTACAAGCCAAAGAGAGCGATGTCCCCGAGGTAGAGATGGTGGGCGCCGAAATCGAGAAGTCAAATACTCTCACAGACTCAAAATTGTCTTCCTCTCGCCTAGAAGACGCGGAACAAGCCCCTCAGCTTGCAGAAACCTATAGAAAAACCGTCGCCACACCCGAAAAGCGCGCCACGGTTCCAGCAATACAGCGACCTACAGAAGTGGGACCCACGCAAGGGGCAGAGCAATTAAAAAATAAGGCATCAGGAGTCGAAGTCTCATTGCAGTCCACACCACCTTCAGCACTAAAAGCAGCAGGAGAAGTGTTATGGTGTGCCAAGGGATTTGTCAGGAGCTAGCTTAGTAAATTAGCCGACCCATGTACATAGAATGTAGAGAACCCACACATTCAATCAGACAGAAAACTAAGTCTGCACACATTAGCTCATTGCTCCCATCTCACATATTCGTTCTCCTTGTACATCGCCAGTCACCTTTATTTGTCTATCAAGATATCTTCCGCAAGCTCATAATTATAACAGGTTATGAGCCCGGGCTCTTCAACAACCATGATAAATACAGATTCAGACAAGGTGACCTTAAGGAAAGGAGTTCCATTCAACCAGTGGAAGAGCAGCTTACAAGCAAGACTCAGTATACTTGATGTCGTAGGACATGTCTTTCATGATGTCCCAGGCATAGACCCTATTACCCAGCCATCTAAGCCGAAGGAAATAGATGAAGATGAAGACGCAGCAATGAATCACAAGAAGGCACTTGCGAAATGGTCGCACGGTGAGTTTCGTGCAAAAGATGCGATCGTCACTCGGTTGAGCCCCGAGTTGGTCCCCGAAGACTACGACCAGATCACTGCGAAACAGTTGTACGACGAGCTAGCCAAAACTAGAATAACAACAGCCTCCGCACCGTATGAAACTGCTCTTGCCAAATTGTTAGAAACTAGATTCACTGCAACTGCAGATGAATACTGCGATGTGTTCCTTAAGCGGCTGCAAAGTGTTAACAATGCAGCTTCAGTTATGGCAGCTGCAGATGAATCAGCAATGGCAGAAGACTACAAAGTCCATAAAGGACAAGCAGCAGCTTTATTTGTTATTGGCACAAAAGAGGTGGAGTGGCTTGACATCTGGAGAGGCACGAAGACTCGAACTCTAAAAAATACCCTTGCACCACTGGATTATATGATGTCCACACTGCGAACCGAGGCCGGAGTCCGAAGCCAAGCACCTAAAATCGCCATGATGGCTACTCCACAACAACAAGATGTTAATGAACCAGATCCAGAAGCAACATGTAGGCTGTGCTGGCACAAGCATAAAAACAAGTATTGCTACAAGCAACATCCGGAATTGGCAGTTGGACCTAAAGCAGAAAAGTGGCTGAGTAAAGGAAAGGGCAAGGGTAAAGCAAAGGCATCCATCCAGGAGAATATCGAAGATGGTGAATCTGAATATTCAGAAAGTGTAAACATATCTGCAGCAGCTATAAGTGGAAATAAAATGCCTTTCATATATGATACCGGTGCATCGCACCACTTTGTGAGTATGAAATCTGCCTTTATTAACCTCCACGAGCGTATACATCCATTCAGATTTGACCAGGCTGTAGGAGCGATGGCTCTCACTAAGGAAGGAATAGCCCACATTAAGCTGGGAAAATTCAGGCTAGACTTACACAATACTCTCTACTCCCCGAAATCATCATGCAATATAATCTCTGCTGGTAGACTAGAGCGACTTGGGGGCATAACTATTGACCCTGTCAAGAGGTTTCTGGTGCGTAAAAATAAAGGTCAACCTGACATGCCCATAGCGCGTATTATTCAAAAGAACGATGTATCATACATCTTACCTCTGGAAGGTGGAGGGGAAAGTGTAACCCAGCAAATAGCAGCGCCTGGAGTTGCAAGAGTGCCCAAGACAAATAATACTCAACGATGGCATCAACGGCTGGGGCATGTTGGACAAAAGATTCTCAAGAAAACCTCACAGTGTTCTATAGGTCTAGAGAATCTAGATACTTCAGATCTAAGTGTGTGTGAGACATGCCATCTGAGCAAAGCACAACGCTTTGTCTCCCGCCAACCGAGACTCATACCAAACAGTCCCCTAGATGAAATATTCTTAGACACAGTAGGCCCAATAGCTCCGTCACTTCTCGGTCATCAATGTGCTGTTATCATAACTGATGCCAAAACCCGCATGAGATGGGCGCAAGCAATCCATACAAAGGATCAAATTGCAACTACGCTTATCCAGTGGATAAATACCATGCATCACCAGTACGGTAAGCGTATACGTATAATATTTAGGGATGGCGGCACGGAGTTTACGCGGACCAGGGCTTACTGTGAACAACATGGCATACAGACGCACACCTCTGCACCTGAGACACCAGAACAAAACGGACTGTCTGAAGCGGCAAATAAGGTGATTTTAAGAGTAGCACGATCTATGCTCATTGATGCTAAAATGCCGGCTAAATATTGGCCCTGGGCAGTCCAACATGCATGTTTTATTACAAATAGACTCTTTTGTCTCCGGACTAAGCAGGTTCCACTAATAGACTTTCTTAAGAGCCTCAAACAGCCATGCCCAGACAAGGTTGACTTTAATAACTTGCCACGATTTGGATGCCGGGCATATAAGCTGACTGACCCCAAACCAAGCAAATTTGAGCCGAGAGCATGTAAAGGCTGATTCATTGGATTCCAAGTTAATACAGATAGGAATTTCATTATTCACCACCCACATTGGACACCGATTAATGGGCAGAAATTGAAAATTAGCTTCACACCTCATGCAACATTCAATGAGGATGTAATGTATGGTGATGAATGCGAAAGATCTGACCATCAACAAACTATTGATTATTGGGCAGGAGATAATTCTATCTTTGCTGAATCGACAACGTCAACACATCAATCACCTTCATGGGCACCGTCAGAAGAAATTACCCAACAAGAATTTCAGGGGGAGTACTGCTCACAGAGCTCAAGCCAGCCAAACTCAATAATTCCTGACGCTAATGATTCCCAGCTTGATTCATCAATAGTTCCTCGTGATGAAATTCAATCCAATCATCAGTCATCTAGATCCCATACACAAGATGAGGCAGTAACAAGCTCTCCTATGGAATGGCAGCGTGAATTGAACCAAGAATCCACGCAAGGACCTGTACAACAACGGGATTGTCAGGTAATCGGCCCAGTAGAAACGTCACAAGCAGCTCAACATCAGACTATTTTTAGAAATCATCAAGATATGCAGGGGGTACAAGAACAAACAGGAGACCAACAGCAAATTAGTCCGCCAAATACACAGCAAATTACTCAAAATTTGTCTGATCAAGAAGTTCACGGTCCTCTGACAACATATGAACGACCAGGATCTCCGGTTGGATTAAGTGATGTAATGGACTATGAACCAGATGATGAGTGGACTGAATATGATAAAATTATGACTGGATGGGATCCAGTTCCACCAATTGCTGGACAAAAGCGGCCACATTCACCAGAAGCTGAGACTACACAAACAAGAAGTGGTAGAAATGTTAAAAAGTTAAATTACTATCGTCTTCACCATGGTCTAGCAGTACAGCCTTATACTGATCCCAAAACATGGGAGGAGGCAATGACAAGTGGTGAGTCGCGACAGTGGAGGCAGGCAGCGCAACAGGAAATCAACTCCCTAAAGGAAACTGGAGCTATCCAGATCATTAAAAGATCACTTCTACCAAAAGGTTGCAGCCCAATGAAGTGCAAATGGGTTTTCAAGAAGAAGTTCCTCGCGGACGGAAGTATTGACAAATACAAGGCACGCTGTACAGCAAAAGGATTCACACAAAGACCAGGAATTGATTATCAAGAAACATTTGCCCCCACACCTAGACCTGGAACTGGAAGGATCATGTTAGTTGTAGCACATCAGCTTAACTGGCACAGATGTCAAGGTGATGTTCCAACAGCGTTTCTCAACCCTGATCTCAATATAGATCTATTCATGGAGATGCCGAAGGGTTTCGAAAGAGATGGTCATATCATACTCTTGCGCAAAGGTCTGTATGGTCTAAAGCAAGCTGCAGCGCTATGGTACGACGACGTCAAGGCTACCCTGGCATCACTGGGACTATTCCCAACAATTTCTGATGTGTGTTTGTATGCCAACCAAAGCAGGGATCTTTTTGTTGTGGTGCATGTCGATGATTTTCAGATATTAGGACCGGACATTGATAAAATAAACGATCTCATGCATGCACTGTACAAAAAGTACAAGCTTAAACCTGTCGAAACAAACCTATTTCTAGGAATAAACATAGATTACCCAGACAAAGATACGCTCAAACTAACACAGGGGCAATATGCCCGGACGCTCTTGAATAGACACGGGCTCTCTGATTGTAAACCCGCCAACAGACCTCTGGAGCAATTATTAGAGCCAAATGCCTCGCAATGTACACTCCAGACTAGAACTGAGTACAATTCAATTGTTGGGGGTCTTCAACATCTTTCAAATAACACCCGACCAGATATTGCCTTTGCAGTAAATCACCTTGCGCGTTTCTTGATAAATCCCTGCATGGAACACCTACAAGCAGCGCGTCGTGTGCTCCGATATATTGCAAAAGATCCCGATCAAGGTATTACTTTCACGAGGTCAAAGGAAAAACCAGTATTGGAAGCATATTCAGACGCAGACTTTGCCGCAGATCCATCCACCAGTCGCTCAACGTCCGGCTCACTTCTCAGATTAGGAGAGGGGCCAATAATGTGGAGATCACATCTACAGCGTGAAGTTGTACTATCATCAACTGAAGCAGAATTTCTGGCTGCAACAGAGACTTGCCGTGAACTAAACTGGGTCAAGTCATTGCTTTGGGAATTGGGAATTCAAGATCAAATCGAAGGCATTAAAGGCACCAGTCTCTACGTGGACAACCAGTCTGCCATATCACTAACCAAAAATCATGATAACCACAGACGTACAAAGCATGTTGCACTACGAAATTTCTACTGTCGCAATCAATTTCAGGATGGGTCCATTGTTGTTATTTACGTGCCAACAACCAATCAACTGGCTGATGCATTAACCAAGCACAAGTCACTAGTAACAATAAAATAAGTCTCAGTGGCACTCTATTGTTGGCTCACTCTTTTAGGCCATACTAAGGTCCATAATAGTTATCACCAACAGGGGGAGTGTTATGGTGTGCCAAGGGATTTGTCAGGAGCTAGCTTAGTAAATTAGCCGACCCATGTACATAGAATGTAGAGAACCCACACATTCAATCAGACAGAAAACTAAGTCTGCACACATTAGCTCATTGCTCCCATCTCACATATTCGTTCTCCTTGTACATCGCCAGTCACCTTTATTTGTCTATCAAGATATCTTCCGCAAGCTCATAACTATAACAAGAAGCAAATTTATACCGCCTGGAATTGCGTGCAGCGATCGAAGCGGAGGATCGCCGGGCAAGGCAAAAAGCCGCGCATTTCACCATCTGCTCAACGGCTATTAGTAGTGTCGAAGCAGCCCTTCTACCGCTCTCTATCTGTGAGAATAAAGATTTTGTAGACTCTATCAAAGTCTACCTACTTGCAGCTATTGCGCAATTTGTGGCGGCTGGGCCGAGCACCGCCCCGCCAGCTCTCCCTCAGCGACCAAAGGTCGGGACCCCGCTTGCCACTGTCATCCTAGTAGCTGTACCTCGAAAAATTATAAAGACTACCACATCTCTCCCGTCCAGAAGCACTTGGGCCACTATTACCCGTGCTGGTCTCCAAAAGCCAAGTGCACAGACACCCGCTAAGTACAGCTCAGGCGCAGCTGCTCCGGCTGCTAGAAAGCCAGAGAAGAAACCAATAATAGCGACGTTGCAAGACGATCGACTCTCTCTACTACTGGAAGAAAACCACGACAGGAGAAAACTCTCTCCAGCTGGCGTTCGTGAAGCAGTCGACAGATAGACACAATGCGCCCCTTCCGATATCAACCAGGTGCAACGCGTCCCCACGGGTTTTGCCATCTGTGCCAAAAATCCGGACGCAAAAACCCGACTGCCAGAGGCCTCCAGCTCCTTCGCACCAATGGAGGCAAAACTAGAACCACCAAGTGACCTAGTTTCCATCCGGATCGCTACGTTTCCAGTCACAGTCTATAGTTTAGAGGGATGAATCGAAGTCACTCCGACATGGTAGCTGTGGTGTTGTGTTATTGTCGAATGGCCAAATGACTTAACGACCTTTCATGTATTATCTTAGAAATGATGACTAATCATGTTGATGAGTAATGAGTTACCTGTTTAGGAATGGCGTTGGGAGAAAGGGACAACTGCTGTATATACGTGTTTCATTTAGTTATTTTTTTTTAATTCATAGTGTATTCAGCTATCTAGCTATGACACATCTGATTATTTTATATGTAAATACAAATATTTAATCCCAATGTCCTTTACTTATCTTCTAGTCTCCTCCCTTTCAGTCAGCTTTGGATGCATTCATGCATCCACTGCTTTGAAGGAAGTGGAGAGTTGCTTCTTTTCCAATTTTTGTATTAAACAATATCTCTAATCTCAATGGCAATATGCCTTTAAAAGCTTCCTTTCTTTCAGTCTTAAACTTACTACAATAAAGAAGTAGGTGTTGAACAGTCTGTTTTCCCTTCCAACAAAAGTTGCAAGAGTTATCCTTCAATTTTTTAATTCGAGATAAATGGGCCCTGGTATTTCCAATCCCTGTTCTCGCTTGTATAAATGAAGATTGTGTCATTCTACTGTAATGACTGAAGTTGAATGGTCTCATTTTGATGATAGGTGATCTTTTCCTGGCTTGCACTTGATAGAGCCTTCCAAGTCCTTTGGCCCTTCTACCCTCTTCCTGTCTCAAGAATTGGGTCTCCCAGTCATTTTTCCAGGCTTTGAGAGTCAGTTCATTTGCCTTCTGCTTAAGGTAAGCCATAGTTGTGAATTTATCTCTTTTATTGACAATTTTCTTGGCTCCACCTCTTACCGGATTGTCTGCTAGCTCATTCCCAACAATACCTTCATGGCCTGGACACCAGTGTAGATGAATTTGATATTTATTGCTTTTTATTCTTATTTGATGTGAAATAAAGTTGCAAGCTTTGCTGACCCTCTGAATTGCTGCTTGAATATCAGAGAAGACCCAGATCTCTCTGGAATGTTTATTGGAGACAACATATTTTATAGCTTTCAAGATACAATATGTCTCAGTATAAGAGATTGTCATTGTGTATCCGAGATGGTAAGAGAAACATTTCACCTGTCTTGTGAATGGCAAGTATACCACAAATCCAAGGTTACTTCCATTGCTTTTTATTAGGGAACCATCTGTGTATACAATTGATGCATGATTTGGGATGTCTTTTAGCAGAAGAATATGCTCATCCCTTGCTGCATGCTTAGAAGAATTACTTATTTTAGTATCCACATTATTTGCTAGCCATGGTTGTGCCCATTCTGCATTGATAATTTCAAATCTATTGCAATCTGAGAGCCATTTGAGCAGAAATCCAATGTTCATGAGTTGGGTATTATTTTCTTGTTTCATTTAGTTAGGATGAAGGGATAGAAGATATATGTTAACCACCAATTGTTATTACTGCTACATAAAGCTTGTGATATAAATACCACCCGAGTATTCCGACAGTTATCCATGTAACCCACCATGGTAGATGCTTTAGGCCACCATATTGTAGATGAATGTGACGGTGGAACTAAACTGTGGGGTGTTTAGTGTGTAATGCATGTGTGGGTATTATAGACCAAACTAGAACTTGATAGAATAAAGATAATGGAATCAGCGAGAGACTTGTGGACTGAGGGAGAACGAGCTGGTCATTTCTCGTAGGAGAGAAATGATATCGCAAGGGAATGTTCTAGCACTAGACTGTGAACAACACAGTAAGTCTGGAGTAAGATATAAAGAGGTCTCAACCTCCATCCATTCATTGTAGCTAAGTTTCCTTTATATGAGAATATAGATTCAAGTCTTACATATTACGAGAACACATGCGATAGCGATTAACGAGACTTACTGTGAGCATAACTTCCCCAAGAGTATCCATCGTCCTGCTCCTATACAGATTAGTTAATATAACATGCGGAGATCCATAGGGTCACTAACTGCTCTTCCAACCAAGTAAGGATCCATGGGAAAACAAAATTCGGAGCCCCTTTAGATCATGGACGGCTCAATTCCAGAAGATGCTAGCCCAAAGCCGGGTTTCAGGCTCTTTGACGACTTGGGAGTAGCCACAATCTAATAAAACCTCCCTCCTATATACCAATGTTGGCGATGTCTCGGTTTTCTCGCCACTCGTGGGTGTTCTCGCGCGCGCGCCTGCTCGGACTGCGGATCCACTATGCACTCGGCATTCGAGTGTAGAGCAGCCTCTACATGTCGAAACTGCGAATGGCATCACCAATCCGGCAGCCGAGACTGCCTGGCTCGTCCCAACAGGTCTGGCCCAGCTACCTAGGTGTAACTCGTGACGATTCGGCAAGCTGGCCAACGTGAATATCAGGCTATTGCTAGGGCCAAAGCTGCTAACAAGGCCGCCGGATCGACAAGAACAACTTCTCCTGCTGCTGTTAAGGACAACCTATCGACAGACACAGCAATGACTTAGGGCTCGGGCTTTGGGGCCTTGAACCCTGAAGAAGCTTTGTGAAGGGCGCCCTACGGGCCCCTTCCTACACTTGAAAGAACGAAAAGGTGATATCGGCGAAGCAGCTTTCCCCTGATCATATATCGACTGGGGGGCTACTACTGGTTACTGGTCAATGGAATCATATTTCTCAATGTGTACAAGGCCCCGAACGACTCGACTGCCGTCGGACCGCTTGTCAACTGGAAACTGTCTGCGAGATTCATTATTGCTAGGAACTTCAACTCAGTGCATGCTGCCTGGCAACCAGGCGCAACTCGGCCGTATGGACAGGGAGATAAGGTAGAGAGGTGGGCGGAAAGACACAACCTCTCCTGTCTCGTAATTGGAGAGCCAACTCACAAAGCCGGCAATACTTTGGACCTCGTCTGGACCAACATATCTGGAGCCCGCGCCTGGGTCGATCGGGAAGAGTGTATGACTAGCGACCATTTTCCGATCTGCGGAATCTTACCTGCCGCAACCGTCACCAGGAACCCGGCGCCATCAAAGATCAGAGTGCCCAAGAAAAGTCTACCTAATTTTGCGCGGGCTATTGCAAGATGGTTACATCCGCCTTTAGATTTAAATACGATAGAGAAGGTGGACATATGCCCAGGAAATCTGCTTCTATCTCTCGAATGCCATCAAAGTGTCATGTAGAGATATGATTCATTCATGAGTTGATATTTTTCAAACGATTATGACTATATCACAACTTCATGTATAGACACGATTCATCGTTTATACTTGTTGTATCAGCTATGACTATGTCTCAGTGATAGGAGAAACACAATCTGGTTGCTTGGCTTGGGATATATGAACTGGAACTATATCATGTAGTATGAAATATATAGAAATCTATCTCAGTCTCAATCATCATCTTAATTCATGTCACCATCAATAACTGCAAAGGATAGTTTAGCCATTTCCTAATGCAAAGCGACTGAAACCCGGATCAGAAAGGAAAACGGCACTACCACTTATTTTTGCAACACACATCGGGAAAATAGTATTACTTTGCTCTCTAGATTCAACTACATGCCTTTGGCCATGCAGAAGACGAAATGGAGTAAAACTGAAACTACTTGAGTAAAAAAATGGAGAAACGTTTTATATATATTTTGTATGTTAGAACTGTGTCATAGCTATTTAGCTGAAAACAATATGAATTTTTCTATAAAAAAAAGGAAAAAAAGGAAAACGACAAACTAGCACACGCCGGCTACCGAGCCGCGACATCACTCACACATCGGTCCGTTTGTGCGAAGATGCCACGCGTGGTCATTACAGCCGGCGAGAAAGAGCATTAAACAGGCCAAGTGGAAGCAATGATAGCACCGTCGAATATATTCAAGCTTAGGCGTTCGGAAAGCCACAGACAGGTCGAAAACCCCCCCCGCCACTCAATCACAATGTAAAGTTCGTCACGGCTGGGTTGGGGCGAGCTACAATTTTCCGGGATGCCCTTGTTGCATGCCACCAACAATCGGATGACCTTCCACCACGCAACACCCCCAGCAATCACCGGATACCCTGGGAAGATGACATTTCAGATGAGGGTGTGCGCACCGCATTTGGTCCCGGTGTCTAGGCCTCGACTGGCTGGGGCTGCGGTTTTTTTGAGACTATTTCCCACGCACGCAGTTTCCATTGCTATCCTTATCATTTTTTTGGGTAAAGGTTACGTGGAAAAGGTGGCTGAATTCCACGGGTAACTACTGAGCTGCATGACTATTCATCACGGGCAATATATCAATGATCTTTCAAGAAACACAAGAGGCAAGGAGCACTGTACAAAGTGTGGCCTGGGTCAGAGAGGAGCCCAATGTGCTAGAAAGTCTAATACCCAAGTAGTACAATAAACATACCTCCTTCTCTCTCTCTCAATATGTATAAAGCTACTAATATCTGGATTTGAAAATACTCTACAGAGGTGGTTTGTGCAACAGTTATTCGAAACCTTGGATGGGGGTACTATGATCCGAATCCTCTGGACCCGTAGTACTTAGTTTTACTTAGTCACTTGAAAGAACACGCTCAATAAGCTTATGACTAAGGGGTCAATATTTCCTTAATAAAATTATTGTAAAGTCAAAAGCTGGCATTCTATGCCTATTTAAGCTAGTTTGAGGTACCAATTACTGAGAGTAGACATGAAAAGCCAAAGTTAAATGACGTGAAAGTCATTTTTTTGCTGTCATATTTGTACGAGTTTTTAATACATCTTTGCGTGTTTAAGCATTATCTTATTTTCGTCAGTACATAACACAATTTGAAACAATTGTTACAAACGCCGCCTTATGCCCGCCCAACCCATCCTAACGTATAATAACAAGCATACAAGAAACAGGAAAGTTTACACTTGATGATATTTTAGGATGTTGGCAATATTATTTTTAGTTTCCAGGGTGTGTATTATTGCCCTTCCCGCTATCTAAGAGTAATTTTGGCTTTATGAAATCTTCGTCTATCTGTCTAAACCACTCCGTACGCTCCTCGGCTGTGCAGTGCAAAAGCTGACTAATGGCACCACTTGCCGTAATTTGAGGTCCAATATCTCTTTCTGTTCTCCCACTTGTTGGGTAAGGCTTTCCAGTTTCATCTGTGTTCCTTTCAGCGATGTTATTTTTGCGAGAGCGTCTGTTATTGTTAGCAGCGGGGGGCAGGTCAGATGCATCGGATTCAGGATCCGAATCTATGTCAACTGAGTTGAGGAGTTCTTCAGAATCACCAGCGGAAGGTCTGCGTATCATCGATCCTTTCAGATTCGAGTTTATCGAATGTTGATTAGATTTCTGCTGTTTTTTAATCAAAGATTCATTCTCTATGGTACGTCCAGAATATCCGTCTAGGGGTACAGAACCTTGTGAACGTTGAGGACTATTGCTAAAGCCAGTGCTTTTGCTGTTCTTATAGTATGAGTATCCAGGAACCGCTTCGATATCAAATTCGTCATCAGAATCAATCTCCTCAACGACACCAGTGCGGATTCCGAGTATTTCAAGCATACGAGCTGTCGTCCCACCGAATATAATTACTGTTAATACTACCACAACTAATACTGTAGCCTTGAGAGCCCAAGAATTGGCACCTGTCATTCCGGCTGCTAAGGCAACCCCAACAGCTCCTCGTAGACCTGCCCAAAAGAGCATAGCCTGATAATTATATGGAAGCTCATCAGCAGCCTCTTTCCCTTTACTGCGAGCTCGATAGCGGATGAACCAGTTTATGGCACGTGAAAGAGGGAAAACTGCGGTCCAGCGAGCGGCACATATGCCAAAAACTGTCACAATGATGAAAAGTGGTTTGAATTCTAGTTTTGATTCCGTAAAAAGTGAAAGTCCGAGGTAAATGTATATAAAGTTCTCGGAAAGTTGGGCAAGGACCTGGAAAAGATACTTTGTAGTAAGTTGAGTTCGCCGCGACATGTTGTAATATGCATAGTGTTTGAGAGTGATGCCACAAAAGAGTAGTGTTACAATTCCTGTGTCTTTGAGTATTACTTCGGAGTATCAGAGGATTTCTTACCTGACATGTGCAGCCCATTGGAAAAGAAGTAGCTAGCATAAGCAATCAACACGATTAGGCAGCTTTCGATCTTGGGGAGTCTCCTGACATAAGTCCACTTTAAGACCAAAGCTGTGCCGATCCCAACGCAAACGCCAATCATCAGACTTACAAAGAAAACTACCAGAAAAATACCGATACCCTCCAGCAAGCTGACGATTCCAAGGGTGCCGGCAGCACCTCCCTCTTTATAGCGCTGCGCAGTCTCAAACATAACAATGGCTACCGCGTCGTTGAGAATAGATTCACCAAATATTATGGTGTAAAGCTTGGGGTCAACCTTGTAAGTGTTGAATATGGCCAGGATTGTGACAGGATCAGTAGCAGATAGAGTTGCGCCAACCGAAATAGCATCCACGAAACTCATGTCGAATCCATCGATCGGAACGCGTGTGTAAACCCAGAGGATTAAACCCAATACAACAGCAGATATAAAAGTTCCAACAAAGGCAAATGTCATGATCGTACCGATATTACGAAAAAAATTGGCTTGATGAAGCTCATATCCAGACGCTAAGATAATTGGGGGTAGGAGGAGATTGAAAAATATCTGGTAATTGAAGCTGACTAGATTTTGTATAGAAGTTCCGGAACTTAGTCTCAATATCAAGCCCACAGTCATACCTTAAATGGTTAGCGATACCATTAACAAAGGTATTACATAGCTCACCAGCAAATATTGATATTACAGTCTCATGTACAGCTTCTACTTTTTTCTGTTGTAACATATAACTCGTAAATAAGGCGGCCATGAGAAGCATTATCATGATAAAAAGCGCCCATGAAGAGAATATTTCCATTTGAGATGAGTCTGGTTCTAGGTTTGTCAGCTACGAGTTCTGACGCACAAAATTTAGAGATTGCAGATACCATTTTCCAAGTCATCATCTGCCTCTCTTTCTACACCCAAAATGTTAGTGTTTTGATTTGTTAATTGGATAGTCGTAACAGACTAAGTATGTGGGTGACAAGACTAGCTAATATTGGAAGCATTGTGATGTATTAAGTATATCTTAGATAAGATAGTCAATGCTAAACTGAGGTTGATAGCTCTGCGACGAGCGGCAACAATAATGCTGAGCCAACATGTAATTGCTACGATCAACTTAAGATAAACGGTATATGTAGCGAGAGTGTGATGTAAGTGCAATCTGTGTGCCGGGCCGAATTGTAAGGTTAACTGTTAAGAGAGAAGTTGAAAATATTAACGAAAGCGACGCATGAGCTACCAGTGACCAAGATCAGGCATGACTTCATTCGCAATCGAGAGCGCAGATTTCTGACTTAAATGAATGGCTGTAGAGGATGAAATTATCATATTGCGCAGAAAACGTTAATTAGCTAGGGAAGTGCAATCTAGGTGGCAACATGTTTTTTGTGGGTCTTGTGCGTCCCCAACTTCTATTGACATGGACCACAGTTTTTACACTCTGGATAACAATCTTTCGTTTGAGATATAATTGGGCAAACAATCTCTAATCGAAGCACTTTATGCACATCAAGCAAGCAGAGTACAAGGCTGTTCGACTCAAAAGCGGAGATTCCCCACTTCTACACAGGCTTTATACACATTTAAAGTTGATGTGTTAATTGAGGTACGACTGAGTCTAACAAGTGCCGAGTGGCCCACAGCTCGTCTAATCCCTAACCCGTTCGCACGAATTCCATAATCCAGCGATACTCAAATAAACGCCCACGACGCTCAATACATTTAGGACTGCCAAGAATAATTGCATCCAATATTCTCACGTTATTCGGAATTCTGAAGCGATCTTGCGGTCTGTATCATCTTCATCCGTCAGTACTTACCTCTCACACTATTGCCTGAAGCTAGTCATAATCAGGTCAGATGGTAGTGTCGAGGTCCTACTAATGGTAATTATCTATTAATATCCTTTATCGATGATCTACTATTTAGGACAAACAATCCTTAAACATCAAAAATTTCCGACCAGATTTGATAATTCTTTAAATTAACAGTTAATTTTCCAATAAAGGTTCACCGGGTGGTAGCTCTACTATTAACCACCCACTCTTATTGTTTATAGGGAAAAAACCATGCAATGAGTATCTAGCGCACACCTAGCTCCCGACACGACGCTAGCAGAAGGATCAAGTTGCGCTTAATAGTAGTAGAGGAGATATAGATGGATATAATCACTGCTCGTGGCTGAGACTATACTTTTTTAAAGATTTTTTTCTGCGTATGCAGCTTTGACCACTACCTAATTGGTTTTTACGGATAGAAGGATCCGAAGGAAAAGAAGCCTAATTTTACCCTAAATTACTAGGCTAAATATCTATCTATCAAGTACGTTTAATGGGAGATCTTTTCCCGTAACAAGAGAGGATACGAGCACTGTAAAATGTGTGGCTTTAGTCAGAGAGGAGCGCAATGATCTAGATAGACATACACTAAAGTATCACTCTAAATATCAAACCAAACTTGTGAGGCGGTATGGCGTGTGTGCAAACAATTTATTGGGAAGTTTCTAAGCCTAAATGATGTCACAATCTGGAGGGCAAGACTGAACACCTGTACGCGGTGTCCTCTACGAACCTGGGAGTGAAATATTCTCCCAGAGCCAAGTTCAGTCAAATTTCGCAATATCAAAGAAGTTGGCCCACGAGGCAAAAATTCAAATTACTCCACCATGTCAATCTTTCACTCCCAAAGAGTCCGATTCTCAACTAAGCTTCATCAAGTCTACAAGTACGACCTAGTACATCCTCGTTTCAATGACCACACCTCTCGTCGACTTTCTCTGGCCTCAGCCGGTCACCAAATACACGCCCACGCCGATATTTACACCCGACGGAGGAAGCAAAGCGTGGAGCACAATTTTGGGAGATAGCTCTTTGGGATGGACGTGAGAGGGATCAGGACAAGTTCACAAGATGATGCAGAAGAGGGATACGTTTTCGACGGGCGTGAAATTTCGAATTTTGGCATGGAGTTTTACGAATTGAGCTTTGTGCGCGCCAAGGCTTCGCTTGCGAGAGTGCAGCTCACACTATAAAAACGAGCCAACGATGGAAGGTGTTGTGGTCCGCCTCCTGGTGATGTTCTCTGGTATGGTTTGAGTAGCCTGGGCACCTACTCCACTTGGGAAGGAGACATCTCAGATTACATTTCGCGCGGAGAAAAGTTGATGGATGACGGAGGCATGTCTGGATAACTCAGGGTTTTTGAGACGTTCCCCTGGGTGGGTATTCACGGATGAGGGTTGACTTGGGGTGAAGAAAAAGCCACCATAACTTCGCAGTGGTACTTGCAAATGAAATCCGAGGCATGAGTGCTCCTCTTGTAAATTGAGTCATCTTTTCTGTACTTTTCTTTGATATTGTGTCATAGCTAGATAGCTGCATACGCAATTAAAATCTGATGCAAAAAAAAAAAAAAAAAAAAAAAAAAAAAAGATGTCACAATCTGATACGTTGTGGCTTAGTCTGTTTTCTTAATTGAATGGACTAATCTATCGTATCAGAATAAAGCCTTACACCCAGGAGGCAAGACACGGGTGCGCGTTCCCGGAGGACCCACAAATACCACTGGAGATGGCTTCATGAGGCTAGCAATCTACACGATTGAAAAACAAAGACATCAAGGGAAAATTTTGCTGTTCTAACTCAACGTCTTGCGCCAAACCAGCTTTCTCACCAGAGTTTGACCAAAGTCTAAGTATCCCGGAAAACCTCAGTCTTTCCATTCTAACTTTGCTCCCTATAATATCCTCTCAAGTAGCTGGGGGCCTGGATGGTGACTGACAAAGGGTATTTTATTAAATAAAAAGTGAACTCAGTAAGAACAACTGAAATCCTACTTCTCCCAGAATTCTAGGAATACATATACTGATCATGATTGACTTAATCTCTTGATATATAAATAAAGTCATACGCTAGGAACATATAACCTGCGGTTCTAAATACAGATTACTAGCACTGACAGAAGCAAAAACCCTAAATTGGTATGGACAGATCCTACTTTTGACCCGAGACATTACTCTGCCCAACTTCCTCGGTGGCTATTCTTAGCCTTCAACATGTAGTCATACACTGTGATGTTTATTAATTCATTTATTGTCCTGTCTGAGTCTATGACTATGTAGGACATGCAGGTCCTCTCTGCCTGCAGGCCGAGGATACCTATGCCAGTAGTATATCCCCTCCTATGCCTCCCATATAGCTCCCCTCAAACTGTACCACCCCTCACAAGTCCTCATTCGATCATACACTAAGAGGAGCCCTTTGCCCTTCATTATCTCCCCTCTCCAGCCAACGAAACGATGGCCATTTGCAGGTGTATGGCAGCCGGGAAAAATCGCAAAAACCACGGGGTGCGGAGCTCTCTTAATACCGACATTACGACTAGATCCGAAGGCATAGTGCCCCTTCCGAAGCGTTTAAAGAGACCGGGCAGCTGGGCGCTGCAGACTTGTGGGTACCTCGGGACATTCACCCTCTGCCTTTCTAGCCTCCTTCCATCCCCTTCCCGAAGGTCGTGCTGAAATGTCTGAAAAGTCTTGACAGAGCGTGATTGCTGTATATTAGCTTAGCCCAACTTCTTTTGTGCCGTCCAGGGCGCTGGGGAGTGCCGTTGACTCATCGACAAAAGAGGCCCTCCTGGCTAATTAGCCGAAATCTCGGTCTTGGCGTCCACAAAAAATGCAAAGTTGAAAAGTCCTCGAAAATGTCAGTCCCAGCATGGTGTTCAGAGACCTCATCCCCCTCTCGCTCCACATCTCAGCCGCCTGTTCTTCCTCAAGTTGCTTGTCCCATTAGGGCAACAGTCCCCCATAAGCCATGGTCCAGGCTTTGTATTTTTCGACTTGGTTTCCTCCTTGCGGGTATAAATAGCGTCGTAAATTTGTAGTGAGAGATGGCTGGAGATTAATGGGGCAAGCTCCTGTATGCAATTGGAGCAACTTCTTTATTGGTCGTTGAGGCGAGATGATGTGTGGTTAGAGAGAGGTTGAGGACTCAGATGAGAATGGTAAGAGCGGAATTATCGAGAAGTCGTCAAATGGAGATGTGCTTGAGGTTGCTTTTGACTTCGATTCGGATGCGATTATTCTTGGCTATCCCAGATATGCAGAGCATACTGAGCGATTACACCGGCACCACTGAAAGGTGAAGAATTCGTCTTTGCCGGCTACATTGTGATGTGTTAATCGTACTATTTGAGTATTAGACTATCTAGCACATTGGGATCCTCTCTGACCCAGGCCACACTTTGTACAGTGCTCCTTGCCTCTTGTGTTTCTTGAAAGATCACTGATATATTGCACGTGATGAATAGTCATGCAGCTCAGTAGTTACCCGTGGAATTCAGCCACCTTTTCCACGTAACCTTTACCGAAAAAAATAAAAATGGTAGCAATAGAAACTGCGTGCGTGGGGAATAGTCTCAAGAAACCTGCAGTCCCAGCCAGGCGAGGCCTAGACACCGGGACCAAATGAGGTGCGCATATTCATCTTTATCTCCCTTCTTTGTAACAGTCGAGGCCATCTTGATCCAATCCACCATCTCCCTATCTGGTGCTGGTTACGCTCCGGAAACTCAACAGATGACTTGCCCTCCATGATCAAGGGCTGGTTATGAGTAGGGCTCCAACCCTACCATCTATTCTGATCGTGGTTAACTTCACGAAAATGGTGATAGGGGGATTGATTGATTGATTTAAGTTTAAGTGTCTACTGACTCCTAGACCGTGAGAGACTAATTAAATAGCTACCTACAAAGCCCTTTAACTTATAGGTTAATTTTTAATATGGATTTTACAGTTATATGCCAGTTGATCCCGAGGGTCATGTTACAGGCTGCGCCTATTTCCTAGTGACTGTCGCACGGACACCTGACATTATTACGTCATTAGCCTTGCTAACTAGAGAGATGTCCAACTTGGCCATACAAATACACGGTTGCAACAAATATGGAAACAAGATATTGTTGCAGCAGGTCTCATATGGAATCATGGGCCGACACGACCCAGATTCGCTATGACGAGCCCACTCGGAAGATCAAGGATATGGTGTAGTAGGACAGATAGTGAGGTTAGCGCATGTCAGGATTGCCTTCTGTATAATCTATATAAGTAGAGATAACCAAATCTCAGCGTTCTTTGATTCTGGTCTGGTCTCTTGGCCGAGAGATTGCGCACCTATCTCATGCACAATGTGGGATGGCACCCCCCATCATAACTACCTTTTTAATTCTGCCGCTCTCGCCCTGCCATCTCCATGCTGCATTGATAGCGCGTCGAGAGTCAGGATACCTGATAAGCCGCCCCTCGGTAAACCGATTCGAGATGTAAGTAGAAAAAGACAATTATCGCCCACAATCCCTTTACTTTTTGTTTTGTTGATCGCCAATCACAGGTCAAGCCTTAATAAATTGTCACTGGGGTTTCTCCAATCTCAATCCTCCATCTCTTCAATGTTGCTGTCTGTTGCAGCTCCTATCTCCAACCTCTTTGTTTAGGTGATAGGGAGATGTGCTTAGGGATGAAGACGATACAGACCGCGAAAGCAATAGGAAATCCTTGTCCAAGTAAGGACTCTGTTAATCAATCTCGCCTCTGCAGACTCTACTGTGAGAGCTAGAGGTTCGTAGGAGACACCACTGACAGGTGTAGAGAATAGTCCCCCTTCTTGAGTCAGTGATTAAACGTAAAGTTACATGTGAAGTTCCAAGGAATCGTGCGCCAAATTCATCACGCGATATTTCCAATACTTTAGAGGCTGTAAGCAGTATTATGCCTGCATTAGTGGATATATTCCTAAGGCGAGATTATGATCGGCGACAGGAGTACGGGAGTTATCATATCATGGCTCGGGTAGTCTAGAAGGCATCAGAACATTAAGGTAATGTTCTGGTGTAGTGCAGAATATGCTTGAGCCGAGGCTACGCAGTCTGATGTTGAATAGCTCATGTATGATAAGGGGTCACAGAAGGATATTTAGGGCGAGCCCAGATAACTATTGTAGAGGATGAACAGAAAACCTTGAATAATCTTTGAGATAGACTTGTTCTCTCTATTTACTCCTCCTATCAAGTAACATCTAACGGTTTGCGCAATATGCGCTTACAGAGGCCAATTAATTCAAAAATAGCTTTCTTCAGATCAGATTTTAATGTAAGTCCTTAGAAAATCTGAGGGTGTAAAGGACCGAAAACATAACGTTAGGGTGCGACTAGGATAAGCTCGTTGTAGCCATGTTACATCTTCGTAGCGGAAATACAGACCGTCTCGACTCAAAACTCTACACTCGTCACGAGCAGGACTTGAACCTACGCGGCCGAAGCCATTAGATACCCTGACCGACAGCGTCGTATTCAAGTCTAACCCATTAACCACTCTGGCATCGTGACCTATTGATAACTGAGGAATATATTGCTACATATTATTATAGCTATCCACATTTATCCAGGTGTACCGCCGGCAAAGACGAATTCATCACCTTCCAGTGGTGCTGGTGTAATCGCTCTGTATGCTCTGACCATACAGCATAGCCATGAAGAATCGCAAGCGGATCGAAGTCGAAATTAATCTCAAGAATATTTAAAATCGACGACTTCACGCCAATGTTGGATCCCTCATTCTCATTCTCATGCGAATCCTCTACCTCAATCTAACTATAATACCTAGCCCCAACCACCGATAATGGCGTTACTCCAATTGCAATCGGGAATTTTTCTCAACAAAAACCGGCCATCTCCCAATATAAAATTACGAAAATATGAATACCCGCAAAGAGGAAACTAAATCATAATACAGTAAGCTCGGGTCTTAGTCCTTGGGGGACCATTGATCTAATGAGGCCTCACATCTTAAAGGACAGTGAGGCGGTGTTGGAGCTTTGTCGTTGACTTATATGGAAGAGGTAGAGGTTTCTGTATCACGATGCATGAGATAACTGAGTTATAGACGTTTTAGTTTTTTACTATATTTATTATAAACGCTGGGGTTATTTTTCTCTTTATACAAAAGTGTAAGCAGACTTATGCTTGCATAAGTCTGGATCCAGTCCAAAAGCGAAAGCACGATCTGCGTGCAGCCATGTCAGACTAGTAATGATGATCAGGGGCGTCAATAGGGTAGAACTAGATATTAGAGTGCTGCGATGGATTCGTAGCACGGTAACATTAGTCAATTCATTTGAATTTGAAATTCATTATCCTGATTTGGCGCCCTATGGGCTCATGCAGGTGCCTATATACTTTCTAATTTACATGGGAGGAAACCTTTTGGTGAAAACCCTCCAAACCTTCCTGCTTAATTTCTATGTTTTTTATAAAGTATCCTTTAGGAAGCGCAGTTACACTTTAGTGCTCTCCATGTAACCCAATCACATCAGCTTTATCGAAGTCAAGAAAGGCATGACCACTTTCTTTCCCTCAGCAGCATTTCGACCGCCTTTGTCATCTGGAATTGCTCTATCTAACCATGATTTAGGATCCACTGTGTTATCATTTTGATATCTCCAGGATTGCTTAGCATAGCCTCGTAGGACCGATCTTTCGCTTGTCTCCAGATCTCTCCTCTTCCGTTTGACCATCGAGTGCAGGACATAATCATGTGCTTGGGGTTCTGCGATTGGTAGCTACATGGACAGCTTGGACTGTAGACTCCGGGTACCTTTCTTCTGTATAAATACGAGTTGAGCCTCATGTGCTCACTTCGTATTTGAATTGCTAGACTGCTTTGGGCCCTTGTCAGGTCTCGGTGTAGTAGGAATGGCGATTCCTGGAGACTTATTTTCCATCGATCCGACTTTCTGTTCTGATAGAACTTGACTGCCCTCCAGGTTTCGGGGTCGGCGATTGCTTTATGTCGAGGTCATTTGAGCCGCCTTTGGTTTTTCCAGGATTTAGCCCATTCTTGGTATGCAGCAACTTTTCCTGCCTCTTTCTGCCGTTTTTGTGACAGGTCTTCCCCACAAATTTCCAACCAGTTTACCAGATCCAATCTCCTATTATTGGCTCGAATGTCTTCTCTCCCTCGTTTGGACAGCTTGACATTACTACAGGCAGATTGTATGAGCTTCTGAACTGGTAGGTTTTTCGAGCGGCCAAAATATTGGAGTTTTTGCTGCTTCAGGTAGATTTCTATCGGTAGGGTGGTAATCAATTCATTCTTGTATTCGCTTTTACCTTTTGACGATTCACGTGATATTCACACGAATACCTCTCTAAGTTTTACAAAAAGACATAATTTTTTTTACAAGTGGGTAAAATCGCTAAGGTTTGACCATATGTTATGCTCATGTATTTAGCATGGTAGAGCTAATAGCTGGTGCATGGGTTGTTATTATGGCAGTATGGCATTTTAGCGCATGAAGGAGCTCCTGTCAGAGGGCAGGACTGGACACCTTTACGCGCTGTCCTCTACGAACCTGGAAGTGAAATATTCTCCCAGAGCCAAGTTCAGTCAAATCTTGCAATACCGAACAAGTTGGCCCATGAGGCAATGATTCAAAATACTCCACCACGTCGTTTTTTCGCCCCCAACGAGTTTGACTTCTACCTAAGTATTATCTAGTCTACAAGTACGACCAAGTACGTCCTCATCTCAAAGACCACACCTCTTTTCGACCTTCTCTGGCCTCAGTTGACCACCAAGTACACGCCCACGCCGATATTTATACCCGACGGAGGAAGCAGAGCGTGGCGCACAAATCTTGGAGATAGCTCTTTGGGATGGACGTGAGAGAGATCAGGACAAGTTGATAAGATGATGGATACATTCTCGTCGGGCGTGAAATTTAGAATTTTGGCTAGGAGTATTTACAAAATGAGCTTTATGCATGCCAAGTCTTCCCTTGCGAGAGTGCGGGCTACACTATAAACACTACCATGGCTGGATGGTGCGGTGGTACATTGTCTTGGTTGGTCTGCCAAGTAGAGTCTAGATATCTTGGACACATATCCCACTTGAGACAGTAGATCGCTGGTTCAAATCCAGCAAAACACAACCACATTTCTCGCGGCGCTTGTATGCATGGATGACGAAGGCATGCTTGGAAAACCAAATGTTTTGATACGTCCCTTTGTTTGAAATTGTCAAGGATTTCTAGGAGGAAATATCTCGAAGAACAAGTGTACAATTTCGGAAAAGAATTTATTGATAGTTGTATAGGATATCGAATTCTCTTCTCAATATGATTAATATAATATAATATTTCGATTACTTAATTTAACATATACAAATAAGCCAATCCTTAAATACAGATTCCCGAGGCTTTAGTGATCCCGAACTCCCAGTGATCTAGCTACAACCAGCCACTCAATTACCGCATGGTATCATTTCCTAGCCACTGCATTTCAGATACTACTGAACTTCGTTTCCCCTAGCTGAGCTTAATCGTATGCAATAGAAACAAGTAAATTGATCTTGATGATCAAACTAGAAATCTAAACCTTCATACATACGAAGTCTAGATTTCCAACATCCTTTGGTGGGTACTCACGGAGGAGTGTCGACTGTTTGTGTAAGCAAGCATACCTCATAGTTGTATTTGCGAATGAAATCCAGAGTATGAGTGTCTATAACGTCAAAACTGTCATCTATCATGTATACATAGCACCGCTCATGTGTCATAGCTCTGTAACTGAATATATATTAAATGATTTAAAAAAAAGCCAACGATGGAAGGTGTTGTGGTCCGCCTCCCGGTGATGTTCTCTGGTATAGTCTGAGTAACCTAGGCACCTACTCCACTTGGGAAGGAGATACCTAAGATCATATTTCGCGCGGAGAAAATTTGATGGATGATGGAGGCATGTCTGAATAACTCAGGGTTTTTGAGACGTTCCCCTGGGTGGGTATTCACGGATGATGGTTGACTTTTGGTGAAGAAAAAGCCACCATAACTTCGCAGTGGCACTTGCAAATGAAATCCGAGGCACAAGTGCTCTTCTTGTAAATTGAGTCATCTATTATACACTTCTCTGATATTGTGTCATATCTAGATAGCTGCATACGTATTTAAATATGATGCAAAAAAAAGGAGACTTGCGAGGATTTCTCCCTTGGATGTATACAAAAGTCCAATATTCCCCTTGTTGTAAAATATCAAGTCTTATTTACTTCATATAAATCCATATAATATCGTACAGAGTATATTTCTCAATAATACGAAAAGGCATTGTAATGCATTCAATGCTATACACGGCCCAGCTCTAGTCACTCCGAGCGCAAGTCAAGCAGTGCTTTAGGTGCAGTCAATGGGGGCATACTCAAGCTTCCTGCAACAAGGCCAGGAGATATGGAGGGTGTAGGGACACCCATCATACCAGAGCCTGCCCGAAGAAGTCGATGCTTTGCTGCAGCTATGACAAGGCCAATTTATCATGGCAGAAAGGAGGTGTTACGGTTTGACCGTTGTTTGAGCTTAGGTGAATACCTAAGCGTATTGTTGAGAATATTTATGATAAGGCTGCATGGGGAGGATAGATGAAGCTGAACAAGACGGCACTACCAGTCAGGAGGTCGAAGCGTTACTACAACTAAGTAACACCTGGCAATGCGTGGCTGGGTAACAAGTATTGTGTCTAAGGATAAGTCATCAGTTTGGAGATTGACGGAGGGGACCAGTTCTTGTAAATACCTGTTAGTCGTAGCTAGAGTTCTCCTTTCTCCTCATATAGTTTAATAAATCGGTTTATTCATCACCAACTCGGTTTCTGTTACAGGGGGCGTGTCCGAACTTTGGGAAATAAAAGGCCAGCGTCCTGCGAGCACAGTATGGACTTATGGAGAGAACGTAGGAACTAAGAAGGGGGAGCAATACACAAACGTCAATACCTCAAGCAGGAACGGCAAACATAACAGACGAGCATGGGCTTACACCAGTGTCCAACCAAAAGCCTAAGGGCATCAAGAGAGGACCAGGACGCCCGCGGAAACAGGTCCTAGTCCCAGCAACGCAACCACTATCAGCACCATCGGGGTCAACCTCAATTCCACGATTACCACTTTTTATCGCGCGATGGCAGGGAAAGAATGGTGATGTATACACTAGCTAGTTCCACCTCGGACTCAAGGCCAAAAACACTTAATGTAGGTAACAAAGGACTACAGGTATAAAGATTTAAATAGGGGGATGGGCTTCATCGTAACGGTTTTCCCAGCATGTAAATGTATAAATAGGTTCATGGCCGCCTGCATGGGCCCATAGGGCGCCAAATCAGGTCTAATGAAATCAAATCAACACTAGCTCTCTCCATTCCCAGACAATTACGTTACTATGACAGCTAGACCCTCTACCACTGCTTTGGCATACCTACACCCTTTTATGGAGAGTCGTGATAGGAATCATGAAATATGATAAGCAGTCATCACTCTTTTTTAATATTTGATATTACTTTTAATGTCAGAGACATTTACACTATGGATTCTATTCAAAAATATAGTTGATAAGTGTTCGCCTACGCAGAGTAGTTTTTTTTTTTGCATCAGATTTTAATTGCGTATGCAGCTATCTAGATATGACACAATATCAAAGCTAGAATTTCTGAATATTCATGAGAGAATCAATAAGATATCCCATTACCATTACCGTTCCCTTCCGACTCGCACACAATTACACTAATTCGAATTCTCACAGCAGCAAGATCCCGGATCTCCAATATGTCTCCGGGGCCTGCCAAATCATCGCGACCTATTCGCCATCAAAGAACAATTGATAGAGCGAATACCAGGCTGAAAAAGCGCTTGGCAAAAAAGAACATACCATTGAGCTCGATAGACGAGCGAAAAGTGGAGTCGGAAATGACCGAAAGGATAGGAGCCTTTGAAGAAGATTCTAACTCCACAAACGCAGAAGTTGAAATAGGTGATGCGGTTATCGACCGATATATCATGGAGGGGCTTGAGAGCTCACGATGGAATGTCAGTGAACCCGAAGACGGTCAGGTCTCAGAGGCCCCCGCTATTACAGACACGAGGAAGATTGCTGTGCCAGCCATGAAGCGGACAGCTAATGTTAACTTAAAAAAGGCCGACGAAGCCACGTCAACCACAGCCCCTCAGAACCCCATTCCGAGGACAAGTGGAAATAATCAAACTTCTTGCAGCGATGGCAACACCAAGAACACTGCGACTTGTCCTCCCGAGCTTCGAGCCATACTTAAAGCCGAAAAACAGCGAGCGGCCCAGACCGCAACAAATCTCACAATATGCACCGCTGCTATCAATGGTGTGGAGAATGCGCTCCCACCTCTATCCTAGGGGTCGAGCGTTCAATTTATAGACTCCATGAAAGTCTACCTCCGAGCTGCAATAGCTCAATTCATGATGTCGGGACCAGGAACAGTCCTTCCAAACTTCCCGACACGACCAAACTGCCAGAATCATGGCGGAAAGATCGTGGAACAAACGATTGAAAAGCAGCCAGAGCTGCTACAAAAAGCGACCCAGGCCAAGGTGACTCAGGTCAAACCTACCTGGGCAACAGTTACCCGAACTGGCCTCCACACGCCATCAGCACCTGTGAAAGATGTGCGGGTCCATAACAAACCCCCGACACCAACGAGACCTCCGGCAAAAGCTAAGAAAACTGGCCCCAAAGATGATCGTTTGTTTCGTTGACTCCGAAAAGAGCATGCTTGGCGCGTACTCTCGCCGGCCGGTGTCCGAGATGCGAGAGCAAAATTGCTCGAGCTACCCCCGCAGAATATTGAACATGTATACCGTGTTCCGACTAGCTTTGCACTCCGAGCCAAAAACCAGGAGGTACGACAGCTCCTTCTGGACTCTACTGAGTCTTTCGTCCAGGTTGACGCAATACTGGAGAAGGCCTCAGATTTAGTGGCCCTTCGTATTGCGACAATTCCCGTCGCAATTCACACACTACTAGGTAAAGTAGTTGTCACCGACGAGATGGTGGCCGAAGAAATCGCCAGGGTCACTTCAAAGGTTCCAGTAAGGGTCCGCCCTCATGGAAAAGGGAGAGTCGGAGCCCCATACCAGACATGGGTAGCTCATTTTGAAAGAGCGTCCGTCCCTAGACCAGGCTTCCGACTATTTGACGACTCGAGAATCGCTGTTCGCCATTAGCCACGCCAAACTGTAAGCCAATGCAAGCGATGTCTCTTATACCACGGGACCCAGAGTTGCTCGCGCGCCCAAGTGTGCTGGAACTGCACCTCAACAATGCACTCCACTTCGGAATGCCAAGGACACACCAAGTGCCGCAACTGCGGGGTTCCTCACAGATCAGACAGCCGGAACTGTCTGGCCCGCCCTAATAAGTCCGGAATGGCTTCTAGGAAAACCCTCGAAAATATCAGGTACGCTAGCCAATGCGAATATGCCGCGGTGATCCAGGCGAAAACCGCCGTTCGACGAGCAGAGGCCGATATCAAAGCCGCCACTGAGATGGCCAAAACAGCTACGCCGAACTACAGCTCCAATAACAGCTACGAGGTTCTAATGACGGATGAGACGCCAAACGTGACTGAGGTCACAGAGGCGGTCGTCCCGAAAAACCACTCATAAAGGGCGCCCCACGGGCCCCTTTCCGCCTCCCTCCTACTCTAAGTTTCATATCAATAAACGTAGGTAGAGGAGGTCCAACACAGAATACTGCACTTGCCCGAGCATTCGAGCTGAATATCAACGCAGTCCAAATTCAAGAACCTCGGTGGAAAGAAGAGACAATGTCGCGTCCTGGATACATTTGCCATTTACCTTATGGTGGCGAAAAGGTCAGGCCAAGGGCTGTGATCTACACCCGGAAAGATGATAGGACAATATCAGCGAGGCAACTCTTCCCCTGCGCTGAGCTGACGGGCGACTATTGCTGAGTGCTTGTTAATGGAGTCACTTTCCTCAATGTGTACAAGGCACCCAGAGACACATCAGCCGTACAGCCACTTATCAATTGGACCCCGCCGCCGAACTCAGTCGCTGCAGGTGATTTCAATTCGGTGTACTGTGCCTGGCAATTAGGAGTCACGAGCCCCTACGGGCAAGGTGAAATGATTGAAAGATGGGCAGAAGATCACAATCTAACCTGCCTTATTGTTGGAGAACCCACGCATCAAGCTGGAAATACCCTGGACCTTGTCTGGACCAATATTAATGGCAACCGTGCATGGGTTGACCATGATGAATGTGTCACCAGCGACCACCTTCCTATCCGAGGAATAATCCCGGTCCAGTCCGCAACATTGAGACCCAATTTGGGCAAGATTCGAGTGACGAAGGAAAGACTGCCTGAATTTGCACGAGCTGTTACTAAGTTGGTCCGTCTACCGCCAGTTTTAGATACAATCGAAAAGGTCGAAGACTATCCCTAGGAACTTTGCTTAAAGCTTAAGACTACCATCAACGCAACAGGAACTCGACCCAGAGCAAACGGCGTTTAATCAGCCCCGTGGTGGACCCCGGCGTACAAGGAAGCACGGGCTGAATATCGAGCGGCAGAATCACCCCTCCAACGTGCAGTGTATGCTAAAAAGCTCCGATCAGACATCAGAGCTGCCAAAAAAGAACATCAAGCACAGCAGGTGGAAAGAATGAACACGCCGAACGATGTTTTTAAGCTGATGAGAATGGCTGGGCCTAGACAGACAAACATCACACTACCCCTCAATCACAACGGAGCTCTCATCTCTGATCCACTAGAGCGAGCCACAGTACTCCGTGACTGTCTCCTGGCAAGACACCAAACATTGGACGACCTGCCGCCTTGCATCGCCACGAGTAACAACCATATACCATGGAAGGACGACATCTCCGAGGAAGAAGTCCGAGCCTGTACTATTGGCTGTGGAAACACGGCTCCGGGAGCAGACGGAGTCTCCGTACAGCTGCTAGTGGCCTGCTGGAAGACAATTGGACCCTGTATAGTCAAGCTCTTCAGAGCTTGCATACAGCTCGGTACGCATCCGACTTGTTTCAAATTGGCCGAAGTAGTACTTGTACGGAAGCCTAAAAGGGACCCAACAACTGTCAAAGGATGGAGACCAATTGTCCTTTCTTGCCTTATTATAGGACTTGAAAGACTTCTGGCAAAACGGATGGCGCAATTAGCAGTGATTTGTGATGTAGTTGGTCGGCAATAATTCGGTGCACTCTCGAGGCGCTCAGCAACAGACCTAGTCTCCTGTGTAGTACACGATGTCGAGGAGGCGCGCATACAAGGGTGGGCGGCCACTTTCGTCACCTTAGACGTACAAGGTGCGTTAGATGCAGTTCTTCATAACCGTCTAGTGAAAAGAATGCAAGAACAAGGATGGCTAGACTCAGTTCTAAAGTGGACATCTTCGTTCCTTGCACAACGAATGGTACAGGTCCGACACTCGGAAGGAGTCACGAAAAAGCGACAGCTGGTTTGCGGGGTCCCACAGGGCTCGCCGATCTCGCCTCTTCTCTTTCTTCTATACATGGCAGAGCCAATGCGGAGTGGTACTCCTAATCTAAGGTTTAGCTACGCTGACGACATCGGCATTCTTGGATTTGGCCGCACCACTGCTGAGTCTGCTGCAGTTGCCCAGAAAGAAGTCGACCACCTGCTGGAGTGGGCTCAGAAAAATGCTGTCCAATACGACACAGAAAAGTCAGAGGTAGTACAATTTCCACCACAGAATCGCGAGGCAGCAGTTAGCATCCACGTAAACGGCACTCTCGTAGAACCAGCTGAACAAGTTCGCTGGCTTGGAGTTTACCTCGACCCGCGTCTTAACTTCAGACATCATGTGATGACGTGGTCCGGAAAAGCAATGAAAGTCGCACATCTTATGCGACGCTTCAATTCTTCTTTTCGAGGGGCCGCACAAGGAGCGCTGATACGTGCAGTAAATAGTTGCATTGTTTCAATCGCGACTTTTGGAGCGGAAGTCTGGTGGCCCGGCCTCAGACGCCCAACAAGAGCAGGAATAGCAACGCCAGCTACCGCGAGACTTTGCACTATGATCGATAAGGCCAACATGATGGGTCTCCGATCTGCACTTCCAGTTCTGCGGACTACTCCGAATGTGGTCCTGCACAGGGAAGGAGGAATCCCTCCCGCAAACATTATTCTAGAGGGAAACCGACTACGATTTTCGGCCAGAATAAAAACCTTCGATGATCAGCATCCGCTGAGATCTCGTGTTGCGATGTGCCCAAACGTTGGGACTCGAAAGTACAAGGAAAAACCTCGAAGATTTGAACATGTAGATAGACAAAGGACTCGTGCACAGCGAGCCTATCGACAACTTCCGGATGCAGAAGCTTCGATGCCTCTGCCGCCGCCATCCTACTCTGCAAGATACATGACCAAGTCAGAAGGAAAAGTAGCGAGCAAACTTTGGAGAGACAAAGTGCCCGCATCAGAAATTTGCGCCTACTCAGACGGCTCTTCGGAGGGAAACGGACGTTCAGCTTGGAGTTTTGTTGTGAAGAGATATGGTAAAACTCTTCTCAAGGAGAATGGTATCCGACACGGAGGAGAGGTCTTGGACGCAGAAATCACAGGGGCGCTGAAGGCTCTTGAGGCGGCGTTGAGACTTAAAGAAGCGCAACAGCAGCTGGGGGAGACGATTCGGCGAGTGAATGTTTTTCTGGATAGTCAACATGCTATAAAAGCACTTGAGACGAGCATCTCTTCAACCAGCCTCGAAGAGGTATGTCAGTTTTGCATACTCTCAGCGTCCGCTGCTGTGACGATTAAGTGGATCCCCGGTCACTCTGGAATACAAGGGAACGAAGAAGCAGACGCTACTGCGCGCCTCGGCTTACGAATGCTGCCCAGTCCGGACAACCAACCAGAAACCATTTCGTTGGCATACCTTCGCCGTCTCATGAATAACCGGCTACAGGCTTTGCTCAACGATTGGTGAGATGAAGCGTGCCCTGTTCGGTATCGAAAACTAGATCTGCTCATGAAACGGCGCAAGCCCCCTGAACTAGCCCTATCAAGGCATCTGCTACGCGAACTAATAGTGGCCTATCATCGCCGATTCAACAATGCAGACGCACCTAGTGAGTGCGCGTGTGGAAAAGAGACTAGCCCAACCCACTTTATCCACTGTCGGCTCCACTCTCACGAAACACGTCGAATACGAGGACTAAAGTCCCACGACGACTTTATACATGAAATTCTAGGACCCAAGTGCCTCGAAGCATTCAAAAATTTTGCACAGAAAACTCGATATGGGTGATCAGCTGCAGGCTGGACCTCTGCTCTCAGCGAGGTCCATATAAATTAGTCATGTAACATGACTCGATCGGAAGGGGAACAAGGCGAGAAGTTTTGCTTTCCAACCACAAGTGCTGATATTTAGTTGGAGCTCAAAGTTTTGGAGCCTGGAGTTATGTTGTGATTTCTATTCTGTATATAGCTGCATGTAATTTAACTGGCTACAATTTGAGTAGCGGTTCACGTGGTAGGAACAAGTTGGGCATGTCATAAATATAATCTTAGCTGTAAACCCCAGTCTTTGACCCTCAGGGGAAAACGGGTATATCCTAGGACTTATAAATAAAAAACAAACAAACGCACCATTCGAGAAATTCGAAAATTCGAGAATTCCCTATTTCACTTTTTCCATTCCTATGACCACTTCTGTGCTTGACTTCTCGAATTGTTAACCGTCGCGAGGTATTTAAAATGCCTCCGGTGAGAAAAAATCGCCCAAAGCCGACAACTTCAGCCGGCTTTGTGTTGTGATGTGATTATTGCATTTACTCTAAATTTATCTCTGCCAAGTGCCAGGGATACAACACATCTATGCGAGTACTGCACAGCCCTACATGGCTATTATTACGATCGACTATTGAGGCGCAGCTCTATACAATGGCATAGAGTAATGTGGGATAGTATTGCTTGGAATTAAGATTGTGGTACTTCATGCATAGACGGTGATGTACTGTATCGCGGGTGCCAAATATGTGTATATAAGTCCTATCTACTACTGTGATATGTAGAATAATATAACCAAGCTATTCATCATATCGTCAAGCTCTGATAATCGTTATCCACCCTCTGCACTATCCCTAGAATATTCAACATCTCATACCTACTCATACCTTAATTACAACAGGTTATGAGCCCGGGCTCTTCCACTGCGGCACTTAGTAAGACTCAGTGGTAATCTAAGAAATATGGGAAAGGATAGCAGACACGTGCTAGGTGAGGGCATCTCTTTCTCGAAGTGGAATAGCAGTCTTCAGGCAAAGCTTGCCAAGCGAAATCTTCTCGGACATGTTTTCCATGACATCGAAGAAATAGAACCAGCAAATGCTCCTCAGGCACCAGCAGTCAAGAGTGCCGAGCAGACACCTCAGCAGTACCAGGAATTAGTGGCAAAGTATAGAGCAGAAAGAGCAGCATGGAAAATAGGTGAAATCGAGGCTAGAAACATTATAATTGATCGATTAAGCGATAGCGTGTGTCCCCGTACATATGAAAAATATACAGCTAAGCAATTATATGAGAATGTGGCAAAAACTCGATCAGAATCGGCAGCGGCACCATATGCATCAGCCCTTGAAATACTCCTCCAAACAAGGTTTGCTGGATCACCAGACGACTACTGTGATCGCTTCTTAGCAAACCTACAGAGTGTAAACAGTGCAGCTGATGCTCTTGTCTCTATACCATCAATCTTGGATCCTGAACAGTCTGAATATGCGGTTCTTCCAGGACAGGCTGCAGTTTTGTTTACACTTGGCACTAAAGGGGTAGGATGGTTAGATAATTGGAGAGACTCAAAGGCTCTTGAAAGCGACAACAAGTACTCCAGCCTTGAATTTATGATGTCATCGCTCAGAGCTGTTGCTGCAAATAGGACCCAAATAACGCATCGAATAACTCCAGCAGCTGAGGCCGAGATAGATGATAAAAACGATCCAGACGACACATGCACGCGATGTAGACACAAGCACAAGAATAAGGAGTGCTTTAAACAGCATCCAGAGCTAGCTAGACCACGCCGTAGTTATCAGGGACACAAATATTGGAAAGGAAAAGGAAAAGCTCGAGCTCTTGCTGGCAATTGCAGTAGTGACTCAGACTCCGAAGGAACTGCCATAGCTGCCATGTGTGCATTTAGTTCCAATAAAATTCCTTCACTATATGATACAGGTGCATCGCACCATTTTTTACCTTCTAAACAAGATTTCGTCAGTCTTCGTGAGCGTTCTAGACCATTTAAATTTGATCAAGCAATAGGAGAAATGTCACTTAAGTATCAAGGCACTGCGCACTTAAGAATCGGAAGCTTGAAGCTCAAGCTTCAGGATTGTCTGTACTCCCCAAACTCATCCTGCAACATTATCTCAGCCGTTAGACTACAGAGACTTGGAAATATAATTCCAGACTTTAACAATACGACGCTCGTTCAGAAACAGAATGGGCAGCCAGATAAACCTGTCGCACGACTCATTTCTAGAAACGATGTTCTATACATTCATCCTCTAGACCCGTGTAGTCTCACAGAGAAACCTAATGCTGTGGCTGCTCCAGGAGTTGCACGAGTTCCGAAGACTTCAAGTGCACAACGCTGGCACCAACGTCTTGAACATACAGGTCAAAATATTCTGAAGAAAACGGCAGACTGCTCGCTTGGACTAGAAGGTATAGATATGAGCGACCTTAGCACCTGTGAAACTTGCCATCTTAGCAAGGCGCAACGTTTTGTATCTAGAGAGCCCAGACCAACTCCAAATAAGCCACTCGATGAGGTCTTTATTGACACAATGGGAAAAGTAACAGAATCATTCAATAAACACCAGTATGCTGTCATCATAACAGATGCTAAGACACGAATGAGTTGGACGCTAGCCACCCAAACCAAGGATCAAATAGCATTTCGATTGGTCCAGTGGATAGAACACCAGGAACATCAATACGGAAAACGAGTTCGCTTAATTTTCCGAGATGGTGGCTCAGAGTTTATTCGAACCAAGGAGTACTGCGAAAATCATGGTATACGAACAGATGTTTCAGCACCTTATACACCAGAGCAAAACGGTGCATCGGAAGCTGCGAATAAGGTCACCCTCAGGAAAGCTCGATCACTTCTAATTGACGCCGGTATGCCAGCTAGATACTGGCCTTGGGCAGTTCAGTATGCATGTTTTATCACAAACAGGCTATACTGTCTTCGAACTAGTAAAGTGCCACTTATCGACTTTCTCGAAGGGTTGGGACAGCCACACAATGAGAAGATTGACTTCACAAATTTGCCTCGTTTTGGATGTAGAGCTTACAAGTTAATTGACCCTAAACCAGGGAAATTTGATCCTAGAGCTGAAATGGGCTGGTTTATTGGATTCCAGGTTAATACAAATAAGAATTTTTTAATCTATCACCCCCATTGGACACCAACACATGGATGGAAGTGGATTGAAAGCTACACTCCTCATGTAACTTTCAATGAAGATGTTGTTTTTGGTGATAAAATAGACTCAGTTGATCAGCAAAGATCTACCAGCTATTGGACTAGAGCGGATTCATTATTCTCTGATATCCCTTTATCAGGAGAACCCCCTAAGACATCTCAAGTACCGTCAGCTCATGTTGATCAAACACCACAGGAGTTTGAGGGGGAGATTCAACCACATTCGTCAATAGAATCGATAGAAGATCAATCAATGGGACCAAATTTTCAGCCACCAATAGATCCTCCTGGGTCATCAAGGCTTAAAATTCAACCGGACATATCTCCGCCAGAAGTACCTGAATGTTATGGGAGCCCAACAGATTCAAGTCTTACTCACTCAAGTATTCCTAGTTCACCGACTATCTCCATCCAAAGCAAAAAGGAGAGTGATCACTCAGGGTATGAGGATTCCACTGAATATTCAAAAGTCCAACATGAATCTACTGAAGTTCCGCAGTCCCAGGATCTGATTCATCAACAAAGAGATCAAAAAGATCCAAGCTCGCAAGAAGAAACTCCACATGATTTCATAATGACAGGATGGGATCCTCTGCAGCCATTTGCCGGCCAGAAACGCACACACTCTCCAGGGCCGGAAATAATACAAACTAAACGCGGTAGAAATATCAAGAGAGTAGATTACTACCGCCTCCACCATGGAATGACAGCCTGCCTATCAACTGATCCGAAAACGTGGGAAGAAGCCATGACATGTTCAGAAGCAACACATTGGAAGCAGGCAGCATATGAAGAGTTCAAATCGTTGAAGAAGAAAGGAGCTATCAAAATCATGAAACGCAAAGATTTACCCAAAGGTAGAAGTCCCATGAAGTGTAAATGGGTCTTTAAGAAAAAGTTCCTAGCAGATGGAAGCGTTGAGAAGTGGAAAGCCCGCTGTACTGCTAAAGGGTTCACTCAGAAACTCGGAATTGATTATCAAGAGACGTTTGCGCCAACGCCGAGACCAGAGACCGGAAGAATCATGTTAGTTCTTGCGCATCACTTGGGCTGGCATCGAAGGCAGGGAGATGTTCCCACAGCTTTCTTAAATCCAGATCTAGACATTGACCTTTACATGGAAATGCCGAAGGGTTTTGAAAAAGATGGATACGTTCTCCAGCTCCGTAAGGGTTTGTATGGGCTCAAACAAGCTGCAGCCTTGTGGTATGATGATGCAAAAGCTACTTTAGCTACACAAGGACTTTTTCCGACAATTTCGGACGCATGTCTTTATACCAATGCAAAGAAGGATTTATTCGTATTGATGCATGTTGACGATTTCCAGGTAATGGGACCTGATCCAAAGAAGATTGATCAACTTATGAATTTTTTATATAAAAAGTATAAGCTTAAAACAGTTAATTCAGATCTTTTCTTAGGGATTCATATTGAGAATCCTGACAAGAATACTCTAAGGCTCTCCCAAGGGCAGTATGCACGGACACTGATTGAAAGACATGGGCTAAGGGATTGCAAGCCTGCAAAAACGCCCTTGGAACGACTAATGGATCCTAGCAGTAAAGAGTGCACAGCGCAGCTTAAATCGGAATACAATTCGATCATTGGTGGACTTCAATACCTCGCAAACAACACAAGGCCGGACATTGCTTTTACTGTAAATCATCTAGCTCGTTTCCTAGTTAATCCGTCAGACGAACATTTCCAAGCTGCTCGTCGAGTACTTCGATATATTAGTAATTCACCTGATCAAGGACTTAATTTCAAAAGAGAAAAAGGCAAGCCTATACTTGAGGCCTACACTGATGCAGATTTTGCAGGCGATTCAGCGACAAGTAGATCAACCTCTGGGATTCTGATTAGACTCGCATCTGGACCAATCAGCTGGAAATCCCACCTACAGCGCGAAGTTGTTCTGTCCATAACTGAGGCAGAGTACCTTGCGGCAACTGAAACCTGTCGCCAATTACAATGGGTGAAATCATTATTTGAAGAGTTAGAGCTTGTTGATCAAGTCGAAGGAGCTATTCAGACTAGACTACATGTTGACAACCAATCCGCAATATCCCTCATCAAAAATCATGATAACCATCGACGCTCTAAGCACATCTCATTGAGAAATTTCTACTGTCGAGAGCAACACCAGAAAGGCAAAATCAAAGTGGTATATGTTCCATCATCCAATCAATTGGCAGACAGTTTGACTAAAGTCAAGTCACCAGTGGTCATAGAGTAAAATTGCATATTGACTAAACTGACAACATTATCACCATAAATCATAGTCGTTACCAACAGGGGGAGTGTTGTGATGTGATTATTGCATTTACTCTAAATTTATCTCTGCCAAGTGCCAGGGATACAACACATCTATGCGAGTACTGCACAGCCCTACATGGCTATTATTACGATCGACTATTGAGGCGCAGCTCTATACAATGGCATAGAGTAATGTGGGATAGTATTGCTTGGAATTAAGATTGTGGTACTTCATGCATAGACGGTGATGTACTGTATCGCGGGTGCCAAATATGTGTATATAAGTCCTATCTACTACTGTGATATGTAGAATAATATAACCAAGCTATTCATCATATCGTCAAGCTCTGATAATCGTTATCCACCCTCTGCACTATCCCTAGAATATTCAACATCTCATACCTACTCATACCTTAATTACAACACTTTGAACGGACACCATTGTGTCCAAAACCTACTGGCCTCGCGCAAAAATTATCAAGCCTATTTGCGAGTGAGGCCTTTGTCCCAGGGAAGTCCACAAATCTTCCCGATCAAGAGATGACTGATTCTGAACCGATCAGAGCAGAAAACAATTGTCCCAAGACCAAAACCCCCGTCGAACTGCCCCCTTTGGCAAGCAGCTCCAGGAAAGGAAAGGAAGTTGTTCGAGAAAAGACAACCGAACGTGCAGAATCATCTGCAGGAAACAATGCTGTGCCAGCCTCTAAAGGCGTAGCATCTACATCAGCAATGGAATTTTCACCAGAGCTGCAAACCGTGATGGAGGCCGAAAAGCGACGTACGACGCAAATTACGGCCCGCCTCGCCATCTGCTCGACTGCAATAAACAGTGTTGAAGCAGCACTTTCGCCTCTTTCGATCGGCGAAAATAAAGAATTTGTAGACGGTATAAAAGTCTATCTTCGAGCAGCCATCGGCCAGTTCGTACAATCTGGCCCAGGGAGCACACCACCAGCTCTCCCTGCTCGCCCCGCCAACCCTCTTCCGCCGAGGGCACCAGAAATAAGGGTTCCTAACCCTCTAACAACCCAGGCTACGGCCCCAAAGACAACTTGGGCCACCGTAGCTCGGGTAGGCCTAGCCCGCAGCGCTGGGCCATTGACAAAAAAGGCAGCACCACCCGCCCCCAAGGCAAAGAGTGCCAACTCGAGGTCAAAAGCCGATTCACGACTTTTTCTGCGCCTTGACTACTTCCACCCCCACCGTCTCCTCTCCCCAGCTGGAGTAAGGCTAGCGGTGTCTCAGGCGCTGGGAACCGCTGCCAACAATATCACGTTGGTTCAGCAGGTAAAGACCGGCTTTGCAATAACCGCAAAGGATGAACTCGCTCGAACAGAGCTCCTAGATTCCTCCACATCACGGAGCGAATCTGGAATCAAACTGGAACCAGCATCAAATCTGGTTGCCATGCAAATTGCCACCGTCCTGGAGACAATTCGAACTCTTGCTGGCCCAATTACCGTGACGGCAAAGATAGTTACCGACGAAGTCACGCGAGTGACCTAGTTGGTTCCCTTTCTGGTTCGTCCTCATGGGACTAGCATACCAGGGGCGCCCTACTCAAATTGGCAAGCGCTATTTCCCCGAGAATCCGCTCCTCGACCTGGATTCCGCCTTTTCGACGACTCTGGAGCTGCAAAGCTCTTCCGACCTCGTCGCAAAATCGAACAATGCAAACGGTGTCTTGAATTTCACGCCACCCGTGGTTGTTCCCGCGCTCCAGCTTGCTGGAATTGCGGATCTAATACGCACTCAGAATCAGAGTGCAAGGCCCTCACCCGGTATCGAAACTATGGGGGACCTCACCGATCGGATTCCCGGGCCTGCTTAGCCAGATCCAGCAAGTCCGGACCGGTGACAAAAGAGCAGCTCGCGCGGATCCGCCAGATCCAGCAAGGGGAGTTCGCGAAAGTGGCTCGATTTAGGGCTGCAGCCAAAAGGGCCGAAGAGGCAACGACGGCCTCAACGAAGGATGTCTCGATGGCCGAGGGATCGGGTTTCGGAATCCTGGAATCCGAAGAAGAAGTTTGAGGGTACAGCAACCCTCGGTGAAGTCTACAAAAAGCTTCAATATATATAGCAGGATACCAGCTGAATTCAGGGTATCTGCGAACTAGTCTTTCGCTCTCAGCGGAGATAAGAAAAAGTCATCTGGAAGATGTGGCAGGAAAGGGAACGGGCGAGAAGCGCGGGATCCGGACCAAACAGTATTTCTTCCAAATTTGATTTCAGTTTTTGATTTATGTTTTTGATTTTAGTTTTGCTGTTTACTTCTACAATTTCAGTAGAAGTTCATGCGGTTGGAATGAGTTGGGCCTGTACGCAGTGATCCTTGCCGGCTCCACCGGTCCTTGACCCAATGTGGAAAAGATAGCGTTAGCTTAGGACCAAATGTATAAAAAAAAAAAAAAAAAAATTAGAGAAATCCGAAAATTCGAATCTTCACCCTTTCCTCATCTCCATCCCTCTCGCGCTCGTCGCATTCCTTCAGTAAATTGTCATCGAGTCGCTGGCATCTTAACCATGCCACCTGTTCGTAAAAAGCGTCCCAACGCCAAGTTGGACAACACGAGAGTCCGCCCGAGGGCTCTCGAAAAATTACCCGACCTTACCCAGTCTCCGAAATGCGCGGAGATGAGCAAGGTCTTAACTAAAGGGAAGGAAAAAGCCCTCCCCGCCGTCACTGAGCCCGATACTGACATGATCGGGTCAGTTGAAATTATTGAGGAATTTCCCCAACCATCCTCCGTCCCTCACGGGACTGGAGAATCGTCAAAATCTCCTCCGACAGCGTCAAAACCGTCGGAAAACGCTGCAGACAAAGCAGCGCCAAAATCAACGTCGCAGCCGAAAGCTGCCACAAAAGCAGAGTGTCCCCTCGAGCTCCGACCAATAGTCGAAGCTGAACAACGACGCGCCGCCGAAACAGCGGCAAATCTGGCCCTCTGTTCCGCCGCCATCTCTGGCGTCGAAGCCACCCTCCTCCCTTTGACCAACGGGTCAAATAGACAATTCGTAGACTCGATGAGAGTCTATTTACGCGCCGCCATTGCGCAATACATGGCCACGGGCCCGGCCATCACGCCACCCGTCCTCCCTCCTCGCCCTGCGAACCCGACCCCAAGGGCTCCAGAAGCCAGGAGCAATACAACTCCCGCCGTCCCAGTGCTGCCTGTAAAAAGCACCTGGGCCACGGTGGCCAAAAATGGACTGCGACAAAATGCAGCCCCTATAGCAAAGGCTGTGCCGCGACCTGCGGCGAGAGCCCAAAAGAAAGAAGCTCCCAAGGCGAAAGTCGATAAGCGACTGTTCCTTCGCCTGGAAAAGTAGCACCCATGACGGAATCTCTCAAACCGCATTGTGAAAAGTAAGGTAGCGGACACGCTTAATCTCTCTTACAATGATATAACCTCGATTCATCGAGTAAAGACCGGCTTTGCTATTATAGCAAAGAACGAAAAAATACGACAAGATATCCTAGATGTCTCTCCGAAGCTGGCAATTGAAAACGCCAAACTCGAAGCATCTTCGGATCTTGTCGCCTTACAGATACCGAACGTACCTGTAAGTATCGTTTCACAGTACGGCCCCGTAGTGACCGATGCCGCAAGTGTTATCGCTGAGATCTTCCTTACGACCAGCGCGTATCCAATCCATGTCAGACCTCATGGGACATGTCGGCCTGGATCGCCTTATCAAAACTGGCATGCCCTTTTTCACCGGGACGAAGCCCCTCGTGCGGGCTTCCGCCTTTTCGACGATTTGGGTATGGCTACCATCCATAAGCCTCGTCGATCAATTGAACAGTGCAAACGCTGTTTGGGCTTCCACGCCACTCGTGGTTGCTCCCGCGCTCCGGCTTGCTGGAACTGCGGATCAAATATGCACTCCGAAACAGAGTGCAAGGCCCTCACACGCTGTCGCAACTGTGGGGGACCAGTGACCAAAGAGCAGCTCGCGTGGATTCGCCACATCGAACAAGGGGAGTTCGCAAAGGTGGCACGAGCCAGTGCTGCAGCAAAAAAGGCCGACGAGGCGATCATCGCCGCGGCTAAGGATGTCTCGATGGCCGAGGCAACAGGTTTCGGAGCTCTGGGATCTGAAGAAGTTTGAGGACACAGCAACCTCGACGATGTCCCCTTTTGGGGCATCTACTAACCAATAGCAAGATACCGGCTGGATCAAAGGTGCCTGCTAATACATCTTTTGCTCCCTGCGGAGTTGGGCAAATTTGTCATTTGGAAGGTGTAACGGACGAGGGAATATGTGAGGAGCACATTGCTTGAGTCCAATATGGAGGAATCTTCTGGTATTCGGAGTTGTTTTGATTTTTGTGATTTTTCGTTCTTGTTCAATCAGCTGCACTTTTGGTAGCGATTCACGAGGTTGGAACGAGTTAGGCTGTAGGAAAAGTTACAGGGAACCCTGCCGGATCCGCCGGTCCTTGACCCAATGTGGAAAACATAGCTTTAGCTTAGAACCGAATGTATTAAAAAAAAAAAATAACGCAGAGTAGTTGTCTCTCCTCTTTGTGTGCCCTCAAAACGATTAAATTGACAAGGTTTAGTCACGGCTAGTGTGACGGGCTTTTCCTAGATTGGGACTGGTCACTAGAACCACTCCATCTAGCAAGCTAAGCTGTGACAGAGCAACGCTTTCGGAAATGCGAAGGGCACGCATAAGGAGGCATCTTAGGGGGTATTTGCCAGATGGGAGGATTTTTTAGAAGAGGGGAGAATGGATTATTCCAAGGTATATGTTTGTTTGTTCACGTGCTGGAAAATTTTTTGGAAATATCGCGCAATAAAGTGGGCGCAATATTCTTGGATCGAAAGTAGAAGTTGACTAAAAGAGTGTCATGTTCGGATTACAGCTAAAAGTATGGGAAGTGTGCGATCGAAGAAGAAGTGTAAGCGACACGTAGCCTAAGCCACAGCATAAACGAATGTGGCTCCATCTAGGCATAGAAAACCCCTAATGTGACAGAAACAGAGTTGGCGATGAATAAATCGATTTATTAAACTATATGAGGAGAAAGGAGAACTCTAGCTACGACTAACAGGTATATACAAGAATTGGTCCCCTCCGTCAATTTCCAGACTTGTTAAATTAAATAATTGTTGGTCAAACATAATTATTCTTGCACCTGAATATAATGAAGTTATGGTTGTGACTATTGTTTACTTGGGAGCACAATGAGTAGGGCGTTTGGAGATATTATATACCCTGTATTAGTAGTTCCATATTAGCGTGTAGCGAGAGCTAGGTCGTAGCATTAGGAGAGAGTGCAGAGAAGTAGCCGCGATACACGCTCTATATTTGATGTTAACCCAATACTTGATCAAATTTACTTCCAGTAGTCCTATATCAGTTGTCTAAGAGAATCATATTCTAATAAGACTGATAATTTATCCTTAAGCACAATACTTGTTACCCAGCCACGCATTGCCAGGTGTTACTTAGTTGTAGTAACGCTTCGACCTCCTGACTGGTAGTGCCGTCTTGTTCAGCTTCATCTATCCTCCCCATGCAGCCTTGTCGTAAATATTCTCAACAATACGCTTAGGTATTCACCTAAGCTCAAACAACGGTCAAACCGTAACACCTAATAACCTCCTTGTGCCCACGCCATACAGCCGCTCATGTCTGCAATAAGTAGCCTGAAGCGCTACGATATTACCCATTCCAACCTCTTAAATACACACAAGATCATGTCGGGAACCTAGACAAAATAGAGGGCCCGTACGTCCAAAACACTCTGTGTCTGGTGGTGTTCTCCGGTATAGTTTGAGTAGCCTGGGCACCTAATCCACTTGGGAAGGAGACGCCTCAGATCACATATCGCGCGGAGAAAAGTTGAAAGATGATGGAGGCATGTCTGAATAACTCAGGGTTTTTGAGACGTTCCCCTGGGTGGGTATTCACGGATGAGGGTTGACTTGGGGTGAAGAAAAAGCCACCATAACTTCGCAGTGGTACTTGCAAATGAAATCTGAGGCATGAGTGCTCTTCCTTTAAATTAAATCATCTATTCTGTACTTTTCTTTGAAATTATATCATAGCTAGATAGCTGCATACGCAATTATAATCTGATGCAAAAAAAAAACACTCTGTGTCTCCATTTCCAACACAATTGGCACGCTCCGTACTCCTATGGAAGCTTAAGCACGAATGGGGCCGGGCCGGATCAGGTCAACTACCATAGTAGTACAATAAGCCTCGAACCACCTAAATGACCGGACGACCTCAGACCTAACTTATGTGTTGAATCATACCAAATCTGACCGTCCAGAAACTCGTTTTATATACGCTGCAGCGCAAATTGCTCCTTAGCCTCAGCCATGCGCTCGAGCCCTCGACATCCTCATTGGCTCCGAAATATAAATATCACCCTAGATTTCATCGTAGCTCTAGCATTACACCTTGATATCGTACCGTTGCATTGTTTTCGTCATTGGTGATCTATGCGATCCCCTCGGTGTATATTTCCTTTTTTTTCACTCTTTTGTACATATCCCGTTTCCATCATAATTTTCCTCATTAGGGCGTGTTTAGGTAGATGATGTGACAAATATGGAGGTGAGTTGCTTGTATGGGATCAACTGAGAAATACATCGTCGCAAATATAAAAGGAATTTGAGAGATATCGGTTGTTTGAATTCGATCATAGATAGACCTAGATTGATTCGTGAATCGTATGTTGGTGGTGATGAACTTTTGTTCGGCTTTTTTGCGGCTGTTAAACCTCTGTCGACTAATTCTTCGGCCAAAATACCGAGTACAACCCCTTGAAGCCGAAAATCAATAAAATAAATTCATCCGAGCCTTTTTCGTGACTGAATCTCTGCTCTGATAGAATATTTCACTCTCAGGTTCGTAGAGGATACCACTGACAGGTGTTTGACCTTCGTCCTCCAGTATTCCCAGATGGCCAAGGGAGGGAAGGAGTTAATACTGGTCTCCGCAGACACAAAGAGCAGAAGACGATGCGGTAGATTAGCTTCCCAAGAAAAACTATCAATTCCCATGGTGTTATCGACTTTCAAGTACTTCTAAATTCTTTAAACCTTTTACAGCTAGATGCCATTAAAATCTCTATCCATGTAATAGCCGCATGAAATTAAACGGAGACATAATTAGGTTGGTACTAGGGGTCTTTAGTCTTGAGCAGTAGAGATGACCAGGCTATCTAGAATATAACATGGAAAGACGGTGGAATTATCTGTTGCAGAACTATCTGACGAAGTTAATAATTCTCTTAACCTAGGATCCTGTGATACATCAAGTCACAAGCATAAACTAGCTGAATCTGTAAGCGAGCACCTATGTCATTGATGAACCTCGGAATCAAACATGTAGAATTTTGAGCAGAATCTTCGGGGAAGAAGTTCAATTATGAAAGTCATCTATCTCCAGAATACTATTTGGAGCGAAGTGGATTAAGCGATCCTGTATTGTGTCTCAGATTTCTTTCCAAATTAATCTTTCATTGAATTTATTCAATTATATTTTTGTGAGCCATTACAATGGCTGCAAGAATTATCTCGATCTGATCGAGAACGCGAGGTATATTGAAGCGCTTGGAAGCCTGCCAGAAAACTATCAACTTACTATACACAAGTTCGCCAAAAGCAGTGTAATCCCGTCAACCCCATATCATGCACCATTATTCTCAGACTCCGACCCATTTGATCTTTAACTCATGTTCATAAAAGCCAACTTTTTATTTACCGTTATATTGGAATGCACCAAAAACGCCACCTGCGCCTCCCGGCGTTAGGGGACCTGTATTACCACCATGGATATTGTGACCAGGTGTCTGGGCTAGACCAGCACTTCCTGAATTAGGGGTACTAGGGGTTCCGTTGGGCAAGTTATTTGTACCAGAGGGTAAGTTATCCTGATTGATCTGTTGAGGATTAGGTTGATTACCGGAAATTTGTGTCTTATTTTCAGGATTTCCGATACCGTACATCTTACCGCCTACATCTTCACTCACCTCCCCACCATAGAAACTTTCGCGAATTTTGAAGAAAAGTCGACCAGTGAGTAAGGAGTTGGAGCCAGCCTGATGTTGCGGTCCAACTCGTTTTATCTTCAGACATTCTGCTAGGTGATCAAGCCCTGGCTTTGATTCTAGTTTAGACATAAGTTCATTGCTGGCAGAATCCAGTGGAGTAAGTTGTCCGAGTTGATGACGCCTGACAGCTTCTTTTACCAGATATTTTATATCAAATATACTAGGAAAAAATTTCTTCATTATTGTATCAAACCCAGTCTCATCGTCAGGTAATGGTAGAACAGATAGAATCTTTGTAAGATGTCCAAGGTCATACGCTCCATGACAAGCGAGCCAATGCACATCCTCATCGCACACTAGTCCGGATGTCATGAGAAGAGAACCAAATATTAATGGATCGATACCTTCATTTTCCATTCGCGGTACATCTATTCCTGCTTGCCGCGAAGATTCAATTGAAATTTCCGAGTACATGTCTACCTTTAATGAAAACCGGAAATGAAATTGCCACGTTGTCGGTATACTAATCATGGTCCCAAATTTTCGCGCCTCTGACGAATCATATCCTAAATCCAAAGGTTGGATTGTTGCAGGTGGTGATTCACCATCTTCGGTGAAAAGCGAAATGCCAAGTTGGTACATACTTATTAGGTCGACATTGCATCTCATACATTGATAATGGTAGTCACTTCGACCATTGAAAGTACCCATCGGACGTGCAACAACACCTGGGAATTCGGCATTCTACGGTAAATCAGCCCTCTCATCTATCATACTTCTCCGGGCTTCCCCTTACCATAGCGACATATGGACAGCCAACAGCCACTCGACGTAAAAGTTCCATCTCTTCGTACAAATTTCCAGCCCATACATCTCGGATTCTATTTTTACCTCCATTTGTTCTTGGCCCCAACTCGCCAGTTCCATTGTGTTGTTGATGCATACCTAGACTGTTGAAACTCATTTGTGCTGCTTGACTCCCTAAGCCTGTTCCCCCAGGTATACCTAATGCGGAACCTCCAAATCCAGCAGATAAGCTCAGAGCGTTTCCGTTCACAGAGAATGCGTTATTCATTGAGTTTACATTCATGCTTCCCAATGATGGTGGTGTAAGGCCAATTGTATGTCCTGGCTGATGGGAAGCATATGGCTGATAGTGTTGGGATAAGCTACTTGCACCGCTAACATAGCGCTGTTGTGATGTCGGGGGCATTCTGAGTTTTGGTACCCTTTCTTAAGCTCGAAAAGAATTGATTGAAAATTCATGGAAACAGCGAAAATTCTATACTAATTTCAGCGGTAAACAATTGGTCGAATTTTAAACGTTGTTAGTAGTTTAGCATGATATTTATAAAACGATGTGTCTAGCAACGAATAGTGAAGGAGTACAATATGCATTGAGTTAAAGTTCAGAGCCGCTTTAGCCGCGCTAATCTAGAGCAAAGGTCCAAACAAGCGCTGCTAGATAGTGCACGTTACTCACCGCAATCCTTGTTAATTTGTATTGGCCAAACTTCTATTCCTCAAAACTTGAAGCTTATCAGAATGAAATACTCAATGTGCGTAAACCCAAGAATTTAGTGTTCTTACCGCTCATATCCTGTCAACCAACAGTGTGAGATGGGGACCTAAACCCAATCTGACAGGATTCAACCCAAGAACACTTGCTGCGGCTGCCGGCTCTCCAGTAAATGATCCTTGGGCACGAAAGTAAGCTATAGATTTTCCTAATGATTTTTATTCCATTGCTGTTACTAACAATCAAAAGCGAAGCGTGGCGATATACAGGTCCATTCTCTAGAGCAAGCCGTCTTAGAAATAACTTTCCTGGCTTGGGAATTGCGACGGTAGCATTTATTGTATACTGCGGCTACGAGCATTTCTTCCTCAAGAACGATCATGAAAGTAGTAATCTCGAGAGTCATGCCTAGGATGTTATTGAGCACACAAAGGAATGGAACGAACGGGAAAGTTACACGAGTATAATGGTTATCAAAATCTTCCAGAGAAGTTAATAGCTTGTAAAAGCGACTTGGGTTTTAAAATAGGTGGAAAACACTTCTTCTAATGACCTTAACCAGCTGTAATGTCCCACCCCATTCTCTTACGAGTGAGGGAACTGAGTCATAAAGGTTTGCGAATAGATAGCTTCTATCACCCCCACCTCAGTGGATAATCTCCACGAAATAATCACCTTGTGAAAAGACGGGTCTTTTACCACACTGATTATGTGAGCGTTATCTATTAGTTTACTTTTTCTCGAAACAATTTTGCATTGGTCATTTACTTATGTGATCGAATATGTTTTGTAACCACTTGAATCTAAGTCTTTACATCAAAATATAGTCTAGCCATCTGTATTTCAGATATGGCGGTTCGATATTACCATTGTAAAACAAAAATAAACTCACGAACAATTCGGTACAGTGATAGTCTTCATGATCTTGGCAAAAAATCAAACTTATGAACATAAAATTTGGATCCATCACCCATCTATTGTAAACTTAAAAGAACAGAATTAGAAAAGAAGTCCGAATGTAATGTTCTTGTCTGTGAAATTATCGACAAGATTACAGCAAAGAGAAGGGGTTTCTAGTGAATATAGATAGCTGTAAATTCTCTTGGACCTGACTCCATCCTGTATCAAATGTTAAATTCCTCCATTAACGTTTTTCCATAAACCTTCAACCGATTTTATCATCTATGAAAATGAAAGGTCCATCCACTCATTTAGCCTTGCCCCACAACTGCCGTACACCAAACTTTAGAGGATGGAAGAGAAAGATTATCAGGAAATGTTAAATAGTCCTGTAAAACTCAAGTTAGTGTCATGAAACAAAATGACGATCATGCGAAATGTCTCTATGTTCTGTTCTAAAAGACATACCCAGATTCATGTACCTTAAAAGTCAAGCAACCAGATTGTATGCCTCCATATCTAGACTCTTTAAAGTATTTGCTTGCTCAGTAAAATTCTACTCGCTTCAGTTGAAAATTTAGGAACCTAACATTCTTAGAAAATAGGTAACATTTCCATATGTCACTAAATGCCAGATGTGGTTGTTTTATCAATGACAAAAACTGAAAGCTTGTCCGCGGTGACATCTACGAATCTATAAGTGATCTGTTCAACAGAGCTAATTTCAGTCAAATTTTGTAATGCAGAAGAAGTTGGTCCACAAGCTAGTGGTTCAAGGCTTTCCGCTACATCAATCTCTCATTCCAAACGAGGTCTATTCCCTCCATTCTATGTCGTAGCAATTTGTAACAGGTGAATAGAGTTATTTGATACGAAGTAAGCAATTTAAACAAAAATACAAACGTTAGGACTTTCATCGAATAACCTTTCGACCTATTTGATGTTTATTCATGCCAGAGGTTGCCATCCTACATCACGCAGATGCAGGGAACCTGCCTTCCATGTGCCCAAGCACTTACTGCACAGACCATACCTAGCTCTAATTTGAGACTCCATGGTGTAGATTAATTGATCCTTTTGTCAATTGGCCTTATTTTACGTATACGTAAGGTTAGATTAATGCAAAACGAAAGGTACGAAAGTGAGGTATTAATTCTTTTATTATTCCCTAGATATCCAAGAATCAAGAACCAAGTCTTTATTGTTATTGTATTTTCTTTATCATCAAGAATTTATTTACTTTAAAGTTGTTGTCGATTTTTAATGTATGTCTGTTATCACAGACATTGGAAATAATTCATGAGATTGCTTATTGAGCGGCTAGATTTTATTCCGATATAATATTGTAGAAGACTTGTCCCAACTATCAGAGAGCTACAACGTCTTTATCTATCTACAGGTAAATTTCCCATATTCCAACCACGCTAGCCATACAGGACGTAGCATGTAAAGCCTGATTCGTATCATCATTTTGGGTTTGAGGTCTACCGTGCATATGCTACTCGAGTCGCATGTCTGACTACTATGCGACACGCTTAAGTATCAATCTAAAAACCCACACCAAAACCGAAACTACTCACAACCCTGATGATGACCCCATGAATAATTGGAACAGTAGCCTGCAACATAGCACAATTAGGCTAGACATTGTTGACAAGGACCTAATCCGAACAAGAATCTAAGATTTAGCACCTACCTGTTCAAGTTGAGTAACCAAGTCCCAAGAGATCCTGAAATTACTGAAAGCTCTACAACCAATTTTTGAAATCATGTCTTTGATTCCAGGAAATCAAGAAACATTAGGCCAGAATAAACAGATTTTGGAACAAATTGCCGGAATTTCAGATGTGTCGCAATTTGTGAAAGGGGTTCAGACCGACCCAGCAGCTGTAATTGATGCAATTAAGGCATTGAAATTAAGAAATGAAGAAGCCGAAGCGGAACTCGAATCGACGAGGCGACGAATAAAGAAGCTTGAAAAGAAACCATCGAGCCCGAGAAATGTGAATGGTCAATCAATTAATGAGGATTTGATGTCACAACTAGTGGTTGCCTTAGAGGGTCGAAATACATCGAGGTCAGCATTACTGCCAGATGCTCATATTTTCAGTGGTACCAGGAAAGATTTTTACAACTGGAAAAAGTACAAAATACCATCCCGAAACACCTAGGAACTAACTGCTAGAATTGTTGGTGTGTATCAGTCAGGAGGTGTATACTAGTGTCACGGTTTGACTGTTGTATGAGCTTAGGTGGATACCTAAGGGTAATACTCAGATTGTTTACAATAAGGTCGCACGGGGAGGGGAAGATGGAACTAGACGAAACAATAATACTAATCAGGACGCAAGATTGCTGTTACAACTAAGTAACACCCAACAATACGTGGCTAGTTAGCGAGTATGATGTCTGGAGGAAAACCATCAGTTAGTAGATACACGCAGCAGATCAGTCATTATAAGTACCTGTTAGTTGTAGCTAGAGTTCTCTTCTCTCCTCATATAGCCTATTAAATCGACTTATTCATCACCAACTCGGTTTCCGTCACATTTTAAACTATATCTTTCACACTCTTGCCCGTTACTGAGTATAACACAGTTTTGGTTGACAGCGACTTAGGGCACCTCACACTCAAAGGTACACATCGGTTAACATCTTAGTTGAGTTAAGACTGCTTAAAAAAAGTGAATGCCATCATTTGCTCCACCATCGGAATCAACAAACGGGAAATTTAGCTCTGGACAATCAAGTTGTCAAAGCGTAATTTCGTTTAAATCAGCACAGAGATTTGAACAATTATTAATGGGTTCAAATATGGACAACTTAAATATTGGAATGGAATTTATGGCAAGTGGTGTGTCGAACCAGGAACCAACACCTGAAGAATCGCAGTCAGAAATACAATGGTTGGTCAACGAAATGATAGCCCGCGAAAAGGAGCACAAAAGAGATCTGGGGATGATACAATCCCAGATGAATGACTTAATGTTGATGATGCAGAAGAAGTCTCAGAATAATGACCAGGCACCCCTGGAGCCAGCGAGGCCTAATCCTGGTCGACAATCAGAACTTATGGAACCACTTATTGAAGGGTGGTGATGTATATGGTTGTATACACTTGGTATCTGTCACGGACTGACTGAGGTGGAGATATTATCCTGCCAACCTCTGGCTCTAAGACTATATGGCTACTGCTATGTCATGGATAGATTCATGGTATGAAGGTAGAGTCTGATCCTAGCTTCGGCTGGTATCCCTCTAGACAAGTTCTAGTTACTTCGATGGAATTCTAAGCTACTCTGGTAATTAGTTTCTAGATGTTTGGGGATGGTATTTTGTACTCTTACTAGTTCAATGGGCTTCGATCAGATCCTAGGTTACTCTCAGGAGTTCGACAGGAATCGGACTGGAACTAGATTACTGTAGTCTGTAGCAGATAGTGTTGTAGTATAAGTAGCTGACGAATCTTCATGTCGAAAGCTCTTCAGCTTTCAGTCTTGTACTATTCCCTAGATACCCAAGAATCAAGAATCAAGAAACAAGTCTTTATTGTTGTTATATTTTCTTTACCATCAAGAGCCCAAGATTTAGTACCTCAAGTTCAAGTTAAGTAACCAAGTCCTAAGAGATCCTGACAGTATCTTCAATTAAATGGTTGTGACTACTCAGGGGGCTTAGAATATACTTGGGTGATTATGGCAATAAAATGTTACGGAATGCAAATGGTATCTTATTGTGTTATTATGTTATGTTATGTTACGGGTTATCTACATGATAATTAACCAATCCCACATACTTCCTGATAGCGCCGTAGCTAGTCTCTTTTAAGAGTGATCTACGGGTGAGTGTAGCAATTGATGGTATCTAATTTATCACTTACCTGTTTCCATTTCCCTGGCTCTGCGTGCTACACTATGTGGATGACAATTAACTACTAATGTGAAAAGCGCATTCATGACACCACTCAGTAAGGAAAAACCACTAAAGTGGCCGGAAGCATACAAATACAAGGACAGGAGTAAGTGGACAACTACACATGGAATTCTACGCTACATATACCAGCGCAATGTAGAGGAGCGATGCATTCTCCAGTCCTCTGATTTCTTCATGCAATTAAATAGCCATGCAGTGACTGGAACTGCTAAGGATATGATTACGGGCCAGTTTCAGGATATGCTTGCCAACAATGTGATATGAGATGCCTTAGGACTGCTACAGGCTATGGATGATACATATTGGGATAGAAATGAGGAACAATCAGCTGCCGCGTTATTTCATGCCTGCCGACAATTCAGGGATGAGAATTTATCATCATACCTCCCACGCTTTCAACAGTTGCTGTTGAGGAGTCCAAGTTTGATGGAGGACAAAAAGATCAAGATATATCAACTTTGCAACTCGCTGAACAAAACAACCAGAAACCACATGATTGGTCGTTCACAACCAAAGACATTCAGGGAACTGGTTGAATACCTTTCATCATTGGGCTCGGAAATCGAGGAAGTTGGTATAGCAAGAACAAGGGAATACCTGCTGGGTCAAACGGGATATTTTGACGATGGAACACGGGGCATTGCTGGGGGTAAGCTGCTCGGAGAAACTTCGCAAGGAACCTTATATCACTCTGCAGATAGGGCCGACATGCATGCTAAAGATGCGGATGTGTTGTGCTTAGCTAAAGTAGATAAGGCACGTGGCGCTCGTAAAGAGGGTACGTCATGGAGTTCTTCCTACGGGGAAGACAACTCACATGATGTGTTTGGCGCATTTGCCTCGGAGTGGGAAATAGCATGCATGAACAGAGTGGTCCAAGTGATTGGCTAGTAAGCGACTTGGCCACACATAAAAGCATTAATCTTTCCTATGTATATAGACACATATTCCATATACATTTTCACACATCATCTGATCAATCTCATCTTAGCCGTCACTGCAAGCGTACGTTCCCCATTTCATATACCAAGCAAAACAGGACGGCGATACAAGGATGAAAGGCATGAAAAAGTCCGTGCAAAATTGGTTTCACTCACTGAATTGAATCAATGTAGATCAGATGGTGCATGCCTGCGATGTGGAAGGAAAGGGCACATCATAGTTAATTGTGATTTACTCCCGGCTAAACGCCCAGAAACCTCTGTCCAAGCAGCAAGATTTACTGAAAACATTGGAGAAGCGGAGGAAGCAAATGTCAGAGAAGAGTCATGAAAAGGCTAGCTCCTGAGCAAAGTTGTGTTCAGGAGCCTGGAAATAGAGTTTTTAATATAGTCACTGGACTGCAGCCAATTGAAGATAAAAATGTAGAAAAAATTATGAATGGATTGTCTTTTATTATTGACACTATAGTTAATAGGACACATACAGTACCTACATTAATTGACAATGGATGCAAATGTCTAGCCGCTGTTAGTAACTCCTTGGTACGCATTCCCCGAATAAAGATTAATCCCCGCAAGCTTACTGAAGCTACAATAAATTGCCAACATGCCGAATTTATCACAGAAATGGTCAAGATCCAACTTGATATAGATGGTTACCAGCGCATGCTGTATGGTTACGTGATACCCGGGCTAACTCATGATCAAATAGTTGGTAAACCATGGATGGAGCGAGAAGACGTCATCTACAATGCAAGGGACCACTTTATGGATATTGGAGAAGCTATTGTGAATAATCAACCACTAAGTGTTTGGGAAAAAGGTAAACAAACAGGGATCAACGCTTCTCAGCTAGGGTCAAATATTAGGGGCTTGTCTGCAGGAGTATTCCTTGCAACAGTTAGAAAATCCAGGAAGTCTAGTGCAAGTGCTACCCAGCTATTTTCTGTAACGCTGGCAGATATTCAAAAAGCGCTTGCACCATCAAAGAAATTGTCAACATGTCTGGATAAGCTTCCTGTTGAATACAAGGAATTTCAGACCTCTTTTGCAAAGAACTCACAGATAAGCTTCCACCACATTGGCAAGGATGCGATCACAAGATTAGGCTCGAGTCTGACAAAAATATACCATGGGGACCCCTCTTATGGAATTTCAAGGGATGAGCTACTAGTGCTAAGGAAGACACTGACAGATCTTCTTGATAAGAATTACATTCGAGCGAGTAGTTCACCAGCAGGGGCCCCTGTATTGTTCGTTCGGAAACCAGGTGGAGGCTTGCGATTTTGTGTAGACTATTGCGCCTTGAATGCCATTTCGAAAGCCGATCGCTATCCCTTACTGTTGATTAAAGAGACGTCTTCTAAGCTGAGCAGAGCTAAGTGGTTCACCAAGCTAGACGTGCAATCTGCGTTTCACAAGTTGCGTATCAAGGAAGGTGACAAATGGAAAACAGCTTTTCGAACACAATTTGGATTGTTTGAATGGCTTGTCATGCTGTTTGGATTAAATGGAGCTCCGGCATCTTTTCAAAGTTATAACAAAAAAGCCTTACGTGAGCACCTCGATGATTTCTGTTCGGCCTATGTAGATGACGTTCTTGTATTCACCAACAGAAACAAAGAGGAACACGAGAGGCACGTAAGATTGGTGCTTGAAAAGCCTCAAAAGGCAGGACTAGGGTTGGATATTGACAAGTGCGAGTTTAGTGTCAAGGAGACTAAATACTTGGGCTTCATCATATCTTCCAATGGTGAGAATTCTGCAGTCAAGATGGATCCTGCAAAGGTCCAGGCAATATCGGAATGGAAGGCACCCATAACAATAAAAGGACTAAGAGGATTTTTAGGGTTTGCCAATTTTTATTGTGGTTTTATTAAGGGGTTTTCAAGAATCTGTGCACCTCTAACTTCTCTGACAGGCAAGGGTACACCTTTGAAGTGGGGCTCTGAACAAAACAATGCATTTGAATTGCTCAAGGAAAAGTTCGTTGCAGAGCCTGCTCTTGCCCAATGGGATCCCGACTGTGAAACAACGTTGGAGGCAGATTGCTCCGGTTATGCGCTCGGTGGATGTTTGTTACAAAAGCAAGAAAATGGCACATGGAAACCTGTGGCATATTACTCTCGGAAGTTGACTGGAGCAGAAATGAATTATGAGATTCATGACAAAGAACTCCTAGCCATTGTAGCAAGTATGAAAGAATGGGATGCGGAGCTAGGGGGTCTAGCAAATGCTTTCATTATCCTATGTGATCACATGAACTTGAAATATTTCCTGACCACAAGAAGGCTGATAGAACGGCAAACTCGTTGGGCAGAATTTCTATCTAGATTCAGGTATACACTCGTGTATAGGAAGGGAGTAGATAATGAACGACCAGATGCACTCTCAAGAAGGGATCAAGACAGACCTACAGAAGGCGACCCGCAACTCATGAGCCGCGAGCGCCAGGTCTTAACACCAATTTATGCATCAAAGTTACGTGTTGGTGATAGCAATCTAGCAGAAGGGCATGAGTTATTTGTCAACAAAGATTTGCAAAATCTCTGGGACCAAACATTAAAAAACGACAATGGATATACACAGGTGGAAGGCAATTCTAAGTTGGGAGCGTACATGGCCTAAGGACATTAAATTGCAAATAGAAGGTCCGGACGAGCCTAGCCCAATCAAAGCAACGATCGCCGCTTGTGCATTTGACAACAATATTGGTGTAGTTTGCTACCAAGGACGGATATGGGTACCTCTATATGAACCTCTAACAACAGCGCTTATCCAGAATATCCATGACTCAGCTGTCTCAGGTCATCCAGGGAGAGATGCAACGCTTGCCCAGGTCGCTCGAGAATATTTTTGGCCTGGAATAAGTAAATCAGTCAAGCGGTTCTGTAAAAACTGTCATGTATGCGGGAGGTCATCAATCTGGCAACACCAGAAACAAGGGCTTCTTAAACCGTTACCAGTACCTGAAAGATTCCATCAAGAGCTTTCTATTGACTTCATGGTGGACCTTCCCAAATCAAATGGTGCAACAAACATCATGGTAATTACCAATAGATTGTTCAAATCAGTGACACTAGAGTCTACGGATAAGATGGATGCAGAATCTTGTGCTAAGCGATTTATAGAATGTCACTGGCGCTATCACGGATTTCCAAAGGCTTTAACTAGCGATAGAGGGACTAATTGGACAAGTAAATTCTGGAGAAGTGTTGTGTTATCCATGTAACTTACCATGGTACATGCTTTAGGTCGCGTCATAGCATATGCACGTGACTGTGGAACTAAACCGTGGGGTGTTTAGTGTGTAATGCATGTGTGATGCATGTGTGGGTATACTGGACCAAACTAGAACTCGATGGGATAGAGATAATGGAATCAGTGGGAGACTGATAGACTGAGAGAGAACGAGCTGATCATTTCTCGTAGGAGAGAAATGATATCATAAGGGAATGTTCTAGCACTAGGCTGTGAACAACACAGTAAGTCTGGAGCAAGATATAAGGAGGTCTCAACCTCCGTCCATTCATTTTGTAACCAAGTTTCCTTTATACGAGAATATAGAGTCAAGTCTTACATATCACGAGAATACACGCAACAGCGACTACAGAGACCTACTGTGAGCATAACTTCCCCAAGAGTATCCATCGTTCTGCTCCCATATAGCCTAGTTAATATAACAAGAAGACTATTCGAAATGGTTGGAATTGAACAGAGGCTGAGCACAGCCTATCATCCTCAAACTGATGGAGCGACGGAAAGGATGAACCAGGAAGTTCAAACCTATCTTCGAGCACATGTTTCCTATACTCAGCACGACTGGTCTGATTGTGTTCGGATTAGGTCCTTGTCAACAATGTCTAGCCTAATTGTGCTATGTTGCAGGCTACTGTTCCAATTATTCATGGGGTCATCATCAGGGTTGTGAGTAGTTTCGGTTTTGGTGTGGGTTTTTAGATTGATACTTAAGCGTGTCGCATAGTAGTCAGACATGCGACTCGAGTAGCATATGCACGGTAGACCTCAAACCCAAAATGATGATACGAATCAGGCTTTACATGCTACGTCCTGTATGGCTAGCGTGGTTGGAATATGGGAAATTTACCTGTAGATAGATAAAGACGTTGTAGCCCTCTGATAGTTGGGACAAGTCTTCTACAATATTATATCGGAATAAAATCTAGCCACTCAATAAGCAATCTCATGAATTATTTCCAATGTCTGTGATAACAGACATACATATACAATGTCGACAACAAGTTTTAATGTCGATAAGATTGCCTTGCTGCAGCCCATCTCGCGATTAATAATCGAGATGTGGTATCCTTAGGCAGTGTAAGTGTTACAGGCTTAGGGCCTTGTAGGATTAGAATCGGACTTATCTGATTCCACATGTAACAATTGCTCACGTGACCATTGGATAGTCAGGTTTGAAGTGACTTACGTAAGACTTAGTAGATACTCAATTGTGTAGCTCGAGTAGTTCTTTCGTTATACAGAATATAAACCTTTATTTTTGGATCCACCTATTGTTATGATAGGTCTATGATTCGGGTGTACATACAATTTGTGGGAGCTCGCTGCTAGTGATCTTTTTTTTTTTTTTTTTAATTCATTTTGTATTGAGCTATATAGCTATGACAATTTGGTTCTAATTTACAACAAAAATTATCCTGAATAATATCCTTCCACCTATTCCTTGATCCCTTCTATTAATGTCTACTTATTGTCAATCTAATCAATCTCCCTTGTGTACACTTATGCACCTGGAAGTCTTTAAAAATTCTAGCAACGCCTCCTTTCCCCTGTTAGTCCGGAATAGAATTGCTAGATTAAGTGGTAATATATCTTTGAGAATATTCTTTCTCTCTTCTTTAAATTTTCTGCATTGCAGTATGAGATGGTTCATTGTCTGCTTTCTATTTGCACAGAAATTGCAGGTTTCATCTTTTGATTTTCCAATTCGGTATAAATATGCCTTCACATTCCCTATACCTGTCCTTGCCTGGAAATATGAGGACTCTGTCAATCTGTTATGACCTCTAAATTTGATTGGCTTTGTTGAGAATACTGGAATGGTCATTTGAGCCTGGATTCTGTAAAACTTTCCAAGGCCCTTGCTTTTCCTCCCTTCTTCCTCTTGGAAAAGCTCCGAGGTCCATTCCTGGCACCATGCCATTATAATTAATTCCTTGGATCTTTGTTTAAGAAATGAATGTGATGTTGACACATTCTTTTTAATAACCATTTTTTTGCTGGCCCCTCTGGCTAAGCTGTCAGCAAGCTCATTACCAACTATACCAACATGGCTGCTAGTGATCACAGATGTGCTGCTGGGCCGGACAGGTCAAGAAGAGGAGTGGAGAATGATCTCTGTAGAATGAGGAAAGACTGAATTGCTTGCTCTATCTACTGTGGAGGAAAGCTCTCTACTTATAGTCCCTAGACTATTGCTTACTAATTTCTCAAGGCGAGGTTAGGACAGTGTTCCACAGGGTGCGTATGTGGTCTAACAAAGATCTAGGTGGTAGATAAAGGTGATGAGTGGGTCGAAGGGATGACTGGTCTTCTCTAGGAAGAGACAAATAGGTAGATAGTAGCGATAGAGGCTACACGTGGGTCTTGCTGATGAAGAGCTAGAAAGAGATAAATGGTCTTCCCGAAGAAGAGATGGGTAAACAAATGTATTGTTAAGGTAATTGAAGAAGACGTTGCGTGAAGAATAATGCTTCTTCACGCCGAGTATTTATATACATAAAATTACCAAATAGCACGTAGCACACAGCCCCTATGCCCAACAATCTGCTACACATCACCTAATGAAACCAGCCCATTCTTATCAGTCTTCCTTGCTGGTTTTAGAAGTGCATTGAACTATTAATTGTGTTTTAACTTAGCCGTCCGCATGGCGTTTCATAATACGCTATGCCACAATGATCCATGAAATAATTATACTAACTCAACAAAGCAGGAGCAAACAGAGCAAATGCATGCAGTCGCGTGACCATCATTACTGGAGCTGTGCACTGTAGCTATGTGGGTCTAGGCACAACACCTATACGGACAGCTATTGTGATCAGTCCTTTTACATATATTCTGTATCTCTAATTTTTTTACTCTTCTAGTGCAAGTGTCAATTGAACCTCTCCTAGTCGATCCAATTTAGATAATTTTTATGAACATGTTTAGAGTACCTTCACCTGCCAACTCTATTCAGTCAATTCAGCCTACCCACCTTGTCCGCTCTAGCTCATCCACCTCGTCCGTAGAATATAAATCATTTCGGTTGTCGCAATCAACGCACAGTAAAGAGGAAACGCAAGACATTCAGATGTCTAACAAAACAAACAACTCAGGCAGTAACCAGTCCACTAGCACCCCTGTTTTACTAACTCAGGAACAACTTAATCAACTCTTGGTCCCTTATAAGTGTTAGCAACAGTCATAATGAGCCAGCAGCTCCGAGGTCTCCACCATCCAGAAAAAAAAAAGCATCATGTTGGCCAGAATGGGATGGTACTAAAGAGTCTTATGACATGTACATGATGCAGTTAACCAACAAAATTGAGTCTGACTGGGACTTGTTGAGCGGGCACAAATCAGTCTATATGGACATGATAAATACCTTACCCAAAAATATGAGAGGTCGTGTATCCCATTGGGCCTCTACAGGAGGGCCTAAGAGTGACTGGAATTACGAAACGTTCATCTCCAATTTTTACAACAATTTTGAAGATAAGACGTCAACTCGAGCCGCAGGAGAAAAACTTTCAAGGATGAGGCAGGGAAAACATCAAACCTTTGCAAGTTATTTGAACAACTTCGAATACATGTTGGCTTTTGAAAAAGGTGTTCACTGGGAGGGACGGATTAAGATTAAGGACCTCAACTTGGGTCTGAATGATTGTCTCACGGATTTGTTAATGACAGCAACACTCTCGGACGAAAACTATACCCTCTTTGTCAAGGAAGTCCGGACAATTGCTGGCAGATTGGAGTCGCGAGAAAATTATGTCCCTAAGATTGGTCCAAGATATACAAAAACTTGGTATATAAGCAGACTAGGTAACGCCCCTTCAAATTCTGGCAACAGTACCGGCCATGTCCAAAGAGCATTTACTAGTATGCACCAAGAAGTAACGCCACCATATCACGACGCAGATGGTGATACACAAATGTCGGGTGTCAACGGTATCAGTACATCAGCTTTGGCAGCTATTATCAATGCTGTGAACTCTCAAACACAGAGTAGAAATAAAGGTGCCAATAAAAAGCCCCGGCCCCATGGCGAGCACGAGAAGAATACACGGCTCTACGTGCAGCTGGGAAATGTACACGTTGCGCCTAGAAGGGACATTGGCACAAGAATTGTCCAAGCTTTACCTTGCTAGCTAGACCAGCTGCTGTCAATACAGCCTCTACAAGGGATAACGAGGAGAAGCATATTTCAGGAGATTTTGAGGAAGATTGTAATAGTGTCCACTCGGGAAACGAGTGAACCCTGAGCAAAGTCGGGCCCAGGGTTCTAGGAAGCCTTTGGCAAATGAAATAAGTAAGGTTGTGAATAAAATGGATGGTTCTCCGTTTCTATTAGACGTAGTTCTTAATAAAAGCTTTTATACATATGCTCTTATGGACTCACGTTGCTTATGCTATTCCGCCTTCAATCTTTCATTTGTTAAACGTCACAAATTACCGCAAATTCCCATCAAGCCAAGGGAACTAAAACTTGCCAAAAAGGATTCCCAACAGCAGTCAATTAAAGAACTCACTTTTGTTGATGTAGATATAGATGGCAGACATGAAAAGATTTGGGGATATGTCAGTGATAAATTGGCATACAATATAATTCTAGGTAATCCCTGGATGAGAGCTAACGCAGTTGTCTATGATGCTCGTCAGCGTTCTATCCGCTTTGGACCTCCAGGAGGGCTTAGAGTAAAAGGAAAAGGTTGGGAAAATAATGTATCTCCCAATGATATGGCAAAAGTAAATTGCTTAAAGGTCAATTCAGGAAGTGCTTGTCAACTCCTTGGTTCACACTTTATGTCCATAGTAACTCGGGCACGTAATACCAAAGATACGGCGACTATGATATTTACCGCTTCGATTGCTGATATCAACAAGGCTTTAGAAGTTAAGAAAAAGCAGACTCCACAGGAAATACAAGAAAGTTTACCCTCGGAAATACGCAATAATGCCAAATATTTTACAGAAGATGAAAATGACGAGTTGCCACCGCACAGACATGGTGTTGATACCAAGATTGAACTTCTTAAGGATGAGAATGGTAGAGAAAAAGAAGTACCTTTTGGTCCATTGTATGACATGTCTCGAGCAGAGTTACTTGTACTAAGGAAAACCTTAACAGATCACCTTGACAAAAATTGGATACGAGCTAGCTCTTCACCAGGTGGAGCCCCGGTATTGTTTGCAAAAAAGCCAGGAGGTGGGCTTCGATTTTGCGTAGATTATCGGGCCCTAAATGCTATAACTGTTAAAGACATGTATCCACTTCCACTCATAAAAGAAACATTAAGGCAAGTCACAAAGGCCACATGGATCTCTAAAGTCGACGTTTGCGCTGCCTTCCATAAGTTAAGAGTACGTGAAGGTGACAAATATAAGACAGTATTCCGAACACGTTATGGGTCTTTCGAATGGCTAGTTACACCATTCGGTTTAATTGGGGCTCCTAGTGCCTTTCAAAGATACATAAATAGTGTTCTCAGTGAATTTTAGGGGAATTTTGCTCCGCATACCTGGATGATGTTCTTATTTACTCTTTTGGAGATATATCAGATCACTGGATAAAAGTAAATACAGTACTAGACCGCTTAGGGTTGGCAGGGCTCAAAATGGATCCAAGGAAGAGCGAATTTGCCATTAAGCAGACAAAATACCTCGGTTTTGTTATATGTTTAGGCAATGGAATTAAAGTTGACCCAGAAAAGGTAAAGGCAATAAAGAGTTGGCAAGCACCTACAAACGTAAAGGGAGTACGAAGTTTTATTGGTTTTGCTAACTTTTACCAAGACTTCATCCCGAACTTTGGAGGCATTGCAGCACCGTTGTTAGCTCTGATGAAAAAGCAGTCAATTTTTAAATGGGAAACCTAGCAGCAGGATGCTTTCGAAAAACTCAAGAATCTCTTCATCACCGCTCCAATTCTTGCATTATGGGATGATGAAAAAGACACCATACTCGAAGCTGATAGTTCGGGCTATATGCTAGGTGGATGTCTATCACAAAAAGACAATCATGGAGTTCTGAGACCAGTTGCATATCTATCAAAGAAGTTAACGCCAGCGGAAGTCAACTATGATATCCATGATAAAGAAATGCTATCAATTATTTGTTGCATGGAAGAATGGAGAGGCATGTTGATTGGATTAAACAAACCCAATGTCGTTCTATCAGATCTCCAGAACCTCAAACATTTCATGAAAAGACGTCGACTTAATGAACGCCAAATACAATGGTCACAATTTTTATCTCAATTCAACTTCAAACTTCAGTTTCGCCCCGGTAAACAAGCAGCAAGACCATATGCTTTATACAGAAGAGAGCAAGACATGCCACAAGGATTTGAAGATAACAGATTGCAGAGTCGCAAAGCGCAATTAGTAAAAGATGCGTGGATTTGCCCCATGATAACCAAAAAATCAGATCCTCCAAATTTTCTAAATATGTCACAAAATATTCCCAGTAGCGCAAACGTGTTTTCGGACGAAAATTTTCAAATACTGTGGGATAGAGCGCTGCAGGAGGACAAAAGTGTCCACAAATTATATGATTGTTTGGCAAAAGGAGAAAGAAGTCTGCCAACTGAGCTCAGTAATCTAAAAATATCATTGGCAGAATGTAGTTTTGACACTAGAGGTGCCCTCAAATTCCGAGATAGAGTCTGGATCCCAGATTATGAACCACTCCAGACTGCTTTAATTCAACAAACATATGATTCTTATGTTACGGGACATCCAGGAAGAGACAGTACATTAGCAATACTAGGTAGAAATTTCTTTTGGCCAGGTATTTCAAAAAGTGTAAGAAGATTCTGTCGCAACTGTGATATTTGCGGGCGTAGTCATGTTTGGAGGGAACGAAAGAAGGGATTATTGCGTCCACTACCAGTACCAAGTCGATTCAATAGCGAACTAGCTATTGATTTTATGCCGGATCTCCTGGCAAAATCCAAAACCGAGGCAAGGTACATGATGGTAGTAGTTGACCGCTTGAAAGGTGGTGTTGCTATCAAAGAAATGACTAGCATGAAAGCTGAAGACTGCGCCAAAGTTTTTCTCAAGTTGCATGTGAGGTATCATGGATTTCCAAATTGAATATAGCAGCACCCCATCAAGGCCGGAGAAGAATGCGCAAAAGTTTGTTGAAAGACTAAGAGAAGCAGAAGAGCTTGCACAAGCATCAATGGCATTGTCACAGCATAGGATGGAAGAGTTCGCAAATCGAAGCCACAAAGAAGCAGAGATATTCAAAAGGGCGATCTTGTCTGGCTAAATTTAAAGAACATAGAAAAACCTCAGTTATCCAAAAAGCTCTTGTGGATTAATACAAAATACGAGGTCGTTAAAGTTTTAGATTCCCATTGTGTAGAGCTAAATACACCATCAGGAATTTGGCCACAATTCCATGTCAATCTATTAAAAAGGGCCGCTACTGACCCACTACCATCACAAGTTATCAATGATGCTCAACCACCACCGGTTGTACCCAAATCTCCCGAAGGCGAGCAACAAAATAAAGATGATAATTGTGAGCCGGAACAGTTTGTTGACAGGATTTTAAGGGCAGAGAAGAAAAGAATCGGTCGGGGCCATCAACGCTTAGTTCTGGTAAAATGGAAAGGATTTGCAGAACCCACATGGGAGAAAAGAGATAATCTAGACAATACAAAAGCGCTGGACATATTTGAAAAGAAATACGGTAAAAAGGATGGTGTTGGCAAAGTCACGGGATCAATTATTGGGCGACGAAAAGTCACAAAGCGCGCATTACTGGCGCGCGCAATAACTAATCAAACCAAGTAAGATATTTTGGTTAGCCAATGCTTAAAAAAAAAAAAAAAAAAAAAGGGGGGGAGAGGTAATGTTACAGGCTTAGGGCCTTGTAGGATTAGAATTGGACTTATCCAATTCCACATGTAACAATTGCTCACGTATCCATTGGAAAGTCAGGTTTGAAGTGACTTACGTAAGACTTAGCAGATACTCAATTGTGCAGCTCGTGTAGTTCTTTTGTTATACAGAATATAAACCTTTATTTTTGGATTCACCTATGCAGACAGCTATTGTGATCAGTCCTTTTACAGTAAGTCCGTTTTATGCAATACATGGCTACCATGTCAACCCCATTCAAATTGTTAACAAGCAGTTGATGATTCCAGTATCAACAGGAAAAGAAAGGGCCGAAAATTTTGTCAACAGATTACAAAAGGTTACAATTTTTATGTAATCTGCAATGGCAGCTATTCAGGAGCGCTATAAAGATCTCACAGATAAAAAAAGACATCCCACACCAAGATATGAAGTCGGTGATAAAGTTTGACTACTACTGCAAAACATAAGGCTAGAAGATCAGCCTTCCAAGAAATTGGGATGGCAACATGCAAAGTACACAGTTACAAAACTTATTTCGCCAGAAGTAGTGCAACTCAATATCCCTGGAAAGATACATAATTGGTTTCACATAGACTTACTCCTACCGGCAGATGAAAATCCGTTGCTGTCGCAAAAATTAGAAGATGAAAATCCAGGTCCAATAATTGATGTTGATGGCAAAGAAGAATATCATATTGATGAAGTACTTAGATGTAGGACAAAGAAGGGAGAAAGACAAGCTTTAGTCAAATGGACTGGGATGGCGCTACCAGAATGGACATCACTCACAAATCTACAAGATGCTGCAGCGCTCGATGTTTGGGAGAAAAAGTGGGGCTCAGCAAAGACAAATAATAGGCCAGCATCAAGAAAAGAGAAGAGGGTAATTGAGGGGGTAATGTCGCGGTTTGACCGTTGTTTGAGCTTAGGTGGATACCTAAGGGTAATACTTAGATTGTTTACAATAAGGACGCACGGGGAGGGGAAGATGGAACTAGACGAAACAATAATACTAATCAGGACGCAAGATTGCTGTTACAACTAAGTAACACCCAACAATACGTGGCTAGTTAGCGAGTATGATGTCTGGAGGAAAACCATCAGTTAGTAGATACACGCAGCAGATCAGTCATTATAAGTACCTGTTTGTTGTAGCTAGAGTTCTCTTCTCTCCTCATATAGTTTAATAAATCGACTTATTCATCACTGTGATAGAAACCAAGTTGGTAATGAAAAAATCGATTTAATAAACTCTATGAAGAAGAAAAATCTAACTACAGCTACAAGGTACTTAAAACATTTTGTCCACTCTATGAGTCTCGTTGCTTATACCTTTTCCTTAGGTCGAATAATTACCGCACGGCTACAAATTGCCCATATTCACTGTGCTATGACATTTCTTTGATCCCAACAGTCTTATCCTCAGAGTCCTCAACAATGCGCTTAGGTATTCACCTAAGCTTAAACAACGGGTAAACCGTAACATTACCCCCAATTTATCCTTTTCTCCCTCTTTTTTTTACGGCTGGCCCATTATTTTTTTCTGCTGAGCCCCATTGCTTTTCCCACACATCAAGTGCTTCGGCATCTTGCAAATTTACGAGCGATGTCCATTCTGGTTGTGCTATTCCAGTCCACTTGACTAAGGCTTCTCTTTCGCCCTCCCTTGTTCTACACCTTAGTACTTTGTCGATTTGATATTCCTCCTCTCCATCAGTATCTATAATAGGACCTGGGTTTTTGTCTTCCAATGATTGCAATGGCAAAGGATTTTCGTCAGCTGGTAAAATCAAGTCCATGTGAAACCAATTATGTATTTTTCCAGGTATGTTAAGTTGAACCACTTCAGGCGAAAGTATTTTTGTGACTGTATACTTTGCGTACTGCCACCCCAACTTTTTTGAAGGTTGATTTTCTAATTTAATATTTTGTAGAAGTAGCCAGACTTTATCACCTACATATTTTCGCGCTGGTTGTCTCCTTTTATCTGCCAAATCTTTGTAGCGTTCTTGAACGGCTGCCATTGTAGATTGCATATAGGTTGTAACATTTTTTAATTTCTCAACAAATTGCTCTGTCCTCTCTTTTCCTGTAGATACGGGGATATTTGACTCTTCAGCAACGACTTGAATGGGATTAACATGGTATCCATGTGTTGCAAAAAATGGGCTTACGCCTCCTAAAGACACAACATCTCGATTGTTGATTGCAAGTTGAGCAGCGGCTAAAAATTTAGACCAATCATGTTGGGTATACAATACATACGCTCGCAAGTAAGTTTGAACTTCTTGGTTCATTCTTTCTGTTGCACCATCAGTTTGAGGATGATAAGCTGTGCTTAGTCTCTGTCTTATTCCAACCAATTCACATAATCTTCTCCAGAATTTACTTGTCCAATTCGTCCCTCTATTGCTGGTTAAGGCTTTTGGAAATCCGTGGTAGCGCCAGTGACATTCTAGGAACCTTTTGGCACAAGATTCAGCGTCCATTTTATCCATTGCTTCTAATGTCACCGATTTTAATAACCTATCTGTGATTACCATAATATTTGTTACACCATCTGACTTAGGTAGGTCGACCATAAAGTCTATTGAGAGCTCTTGGTGAAATCTGTCGGTCACAGGAAGTGGTTTGAGTAGCCCCTGTTTTTGGTGGCGCCAGATAGACGAGCGCCCACAAATGTGGCAATTCTTGCAAAATTGTTTAACAGATTTACTTATTCCAGGCCAAAAATATTCTCGAGCAACTTGTGCTAGAGTTGCGTCTCTTCCGGGATGGCCAGATACGGTTGAATCATGAATGTTTTGGATAATTGCTGTTGTAAGAGGTTCATAGTGAGGTACCCATATACGTCCTTGATAATGCACTACTCCAATGTTGCTGTCATATTGACAAGCAGCAATTGTTGCCTTAATTGCAGTTGGCTCTGATGAACCTTCTACTTGTAATTTGATATCATTTTGCCAAGCTCGCTCTTCCTTAACGATTGCATTTGCGATCCGAATATATGTACTGTCGCTATTTATTGCCTGGCTCCAAAGTTCCTGTAAATCCTTATTGATAAATATTTCGTGACCTTCTGCAGCATAAGTACCGTTTATACACAGCTTTAAAACATTGACTGGCATTAAAACCTGGCGTTTGCGGCTTAAGAGTCGTGGGTCGCCTTCCTTGGGTCTGTCTTGATCTCTTCTCGAGAGTGCATCTGGTCGTTCGCTATCTACCCCTTTTCTATACAATAGTGTATATCTGAATCTAGATAAGAATTCAGCCCACCTAGTTTGCCTCTCAGTTAACTTCCTCGTGGTTAAGAAGTATTTCAAGTTCATATGATCGCTAAGGATAGTGAAAGCCTTCGCGAGGCCTCTCAGCTCTGCGTCCCATTCCTTCATGCATGCTAAGATTGCTAGGAGTTCCTTATCATGGATTTCATAGTTCACTTCTGCACCAGTTAGCTTACGAGAGTAGTATGCCACTGATTTACACGTGGTGTTGTCCTGTTTTTGTAGTAAACAGCCACCAAGTGCATAAGCAGAGCAATCTGCTTCCAACATTGTTTCACGGTCGGGATCCCATTGAGCTAGAGCGGGCTCTGCCATGAACTTTTCTTTCAGCAGTTCAAATGAATTATTTTGTTCAGGACCCCACTTCCAGGGTGTACCCTTACCTGTTAGGGACGTTAAAGGTGAACATATTCTCGAAAATCCTTTGATAAAGCCGCAGTAGAAATTGGCAAATCCCAAAAATCCTCTGAGTCCTTTTGTTGTTGTATGGGCTTTCCATTCAGATATGGCCTTTACCTTTGCTGCGTCCATCTTGATGGAAGAATTTTCACCCTCTGCAGAAATAATGAAGCCTAGATATTTAGTCTGTTTGACACCAAATTCGCACTTGTCAATATCCAACCTTAGTCCAGCTCTCTGAAGCTTTTCGAGTACAAGTCGCACATGTCTTTCGTGCTCCTCTTCGTCTCCATTCGTGAAGACAAGCACGTCATCCACATAAGCCGAACAGAAATTGTCGAGGTACTCATGTAAAGCTTTGTTGATGTATCTTTGAAAAGATGCCGGAGCTCTGTTGAACCCAAACGGCATTACAAGCCATTCAAACAGGCCAAATCGCGTTCGAAAAGCTGTTTTCCATTCATTGCCTTGCTTAATGCGCAATATATGAAATGCAGATCTTGCATCTAACTTAGTAAACCATTTTGATTTACTCAATTTTGCCATTGTCTCTTTAATTAGAGGTAGTGGGTAACAGTCAGCTTTTGAAATGGAATTCAAAGCGCAATAATCAACACAAAATCTCAGACCTCCACCTGGCTTCTGGACAAATAATACCGGGGCCCCTGCTGGTGAACTACTTGCACAAATATAGTTTTTGTCAAGTAGGTCTGTTAGAGTCTTTCTTAGTACCAATAATTCATCCCTTGACATTCCATACAGGGGTCCCCATGGTATTTTTTTGTCAGACTCAAGCATAATCTCGTGATCACATACTTGCCTGTGAGGTGGAAGCTCATCAGTTAATTCCTTACGGAAAAGATTTGCAAATTCATGATAACAATTAGGAAGCCTCTCCAAATTTGTAGGTGACTTTTATGATGGAGCAAGTGCTTTCTGAATGTCTGCCAGCGTTATGGAAAAAAGCTGAGTTTCACTAGCGCTTGCCTTCCTGGCTTTCCTTACTGTTGCAAGAAATACCCCTGCCGACAAACTCTTGATATTTGCAGTTAGTAGAGTTGCATTTGTTGTTTTCTGTTGCCCTTTTCCCCAAACTCTCAATGATCGATCGTTTACCACAGCTTCCCCAATATCTGTCACAGATCAACTATAGAAAGCAGGGAGCATTTGTATGGATGATGGTATATTAACAATTCAACTATGTAGAACTAAGCTACAGATACTTAGCCAGGTATTTATACAGATTACTACACTCCAAGCCCTTCCATCTAAGGTCAGTTCATTTCTAGATAATTCCAGTTGCAACTCTGAGAATATGGTTTCTAGTAGCTTCTCCAAGTCTCAGTTACAGTCTTGTTCATGTCGAATCTTATCTAGTACCTTCGACAGTGGTTCTGGTATGTTCTGCAAGGCTATTGCGCCGGCCCACCCCCTGGTGGTTATACGCCAGTACTTGCCATTACTGGCTACAGGAAAATACCGGCTTCTTAGCCGTTACAATATCCATAAAATGATCCTTTGCGTTATAAATAACATCTTCCCACTCCATCCATGGTTTCCCAAGTATCAGGTCATGAGATAACCCTGGTATTACATATGCATATAGCATGCGCTCGTATCCGTCAACGTCTAGATCCATCTTAACCATTTCCGTAATATACTCTTTGTGGTGCTGATTTTTTGTAGCCTCGGTAAGCTTTTGTGGGTTAATTTTTATCCGAGGAAGGTTAGCTCTGCGTACTAAGGAGTTGCTAACAGCAGCTAGACATTTGCATCCATTGTCAATTAAAGTAGGTACTGAATAACTTCCATTAATTAAAGTGTCTATAATAAAAGACGAGCCATTCATAATGTACTCTACATTCTTATCTTCAATTTCATTTGAGCCTATTGCCATGTTCAAAACTTCCCTTTCAGGCCCCTGAACACGACTTTGTTCAGGAGCTAACATTTTAACTCATTTTCCCCTACAATGATACCTTCCACAGCAGCATTGTCTTCGATGAACGTTACAGCTTGGACTGTAGTTTCGGGACGTTTAGCTGGGAGTAGATTACAATTTGCTATAATGTGCCCTTTTCTTCCACATTGAAGGCATGCACCATTTGTTCTGCATTGACTCAACTAGGCAAATGAAACCCATTTTGCACGTACTTTATTTACACCTGTCATCCTTGTATCACCATCTTGATCTTTACTGTTTATGTTGTCTTTGACAGTTGGATGATAAAGATTCCCTTGTGTAGTTCCTCCGAGTAATTTCCCCCCTGCAATACCCCGTGTTCCATTGTCGAAGTACCCAGATTGACCAAGGAGGTACTCTTTAGTTCTTGTTGTACCAACTTCTTCGATTTCTGAACCTAACAATGACAGATACTTGATAAGTTCACAGAAGGTTTTTGGTTGAGAACGACCAATCATGTGATTCCTTGTCGTTTTATTGAGCGAATTTCGAAGTTGGTACATTTTATTCTTGTCGTCTCCTGTTGAGCTGGGACTTTGTGTTAGTAGTTGCTGAAATTGTGGTAGGTATGATGACAAGTTCTCATCCCTAAATTGTCGGCATGCATGGAAAAGCGCAGCCGCAGATTGTTCTTTGTTTCTATCACAAAAGGCGTCATCCATGGCCTGAAGTAAGCCTAAGGCATCCCATATTGCGTCGTTGGCAAGCATATCTTGGAATTGGCTAGTGATCATATCCTTGGCAGTTCCAGTCACTGCATGGCTGTAAAGCTGCATGAAAAAATCCGATGGTTCGAGTATGTTGCGCTCCTCTACATCGCGCTGATATATGTACCGAAGGATTCCGTGTGTGGTAGTCCACTTTGACCTATCCTTGTGATCATAAGCTTCCGGCCATTTCAATGGTTTTTCTTTGCCTAATGGCTCCCTTTGTTCTAACAAACAACTAGGATTAGGTCTCACTGGCTGCAGGAATACCTGGCCATTACTCTGCGACTGTTTCTGCATGGTTGACATCATTTGGTTCATTTGTGCTTGTAACATTGCCATATCCCTCCTGTGTTCTGTATCCCTTCGTCTTATTTCTTCGATCATTTTTTGCATGTCTGTCTGATTTTCTTCATGTTGCATCAATTCCTGGTTTGACATACTGTTATGATATGAGACAACAAGGTAGTCGAGGCTAGGGCATTGCATGTGGCTCAAGGCCACAGTATACATCACTAGTGTACTGGTTAGGCAAGCATGTATATAGTTTCATAGATGTACCCACAATAAATGGACACAGGTTTAGTCTTATACTTTCTGTCCACATACCTACAGTATAGTATTGTATGAGGCAACTCACTGTCAACCACAAATTATAACATCATCCACTCCTCATCACTCCGCAATGTGACTTCCGCATAGCTCATAACGACAACAGGTTATGAGCCCGGCTCTTCCCAGCGCAAACAAAACGTCAAACAGCCCGGAGTTTACATCATTATTGCTGTCCGTCGTGTCACATTCGTTCAAAGGTATCATGCTCGTTGATGGCGCACCATCCGAAACCTGGAGATAATCTATCTTGGCCAAGCTTGCAAAACGACATCGAGTCGGCCATGTCTTCCATAACGAAAAAGGTTTCCGTCCCGAGGTTGAAAGTGGACTACTTATAGCAGGACCAAGCGAAAGCTCCGAGAGTTACACCATACGGACCACAGAGTACGATAAAAGATTACGGACCTAGGGCCCTGATGAAATCCAGGCCTACCGGACAATAATCAACCGACTCGATCCCAGTGTCATACCAACTCAACGGCGCAACTTGACAACTAAGCAATTGTTTGACAAAACAGCGGAAGCACAAGTTCCTATCACTACCCTTCCCCACTTACATGCCTATAAATCATTCTCCTTGACAAACCTGGTGAACACCGCTGACCAGTATTGCAGTCAATACAATAAAAAAACCTGCAGTTTGTCAACATCACAGCGGTTATGATTATGACCCGACCGATCCCGATGTCAAAAACATCATGAATAACCTTTAAATTACACCAGGACAGGCAAGGGGTAATTCATCAGAGGGACAAAAGGAGTTGAATGGTTTGATAACTGGAGACAAACCAGAACCTCGTGCCACAAAAGAAGGCTACAACCCAAGGGATCTCTTATGTCTTCACCAAGGGAAACAGAGAGCAGTTTACAAAATTCAAGGCGTAATGTAGTCGCCTCAAACCCTCAAACACCGAACCCAGAAGCCATGTGCAGGATGTAAAAGCATAAAAGTATAAATAAAGACTGCTTCAAGCAACATCCGAAGCTTGCATCTGGGAATTAAAGGGAAGGACAAAGTAGACCCAAGGGAAAGTCATACAATGGGAAGGGAAAAGGAAAGTGGTACTCAATGGTCTAGACATAGACTTGGAGAGTGAGATTAAGAGAAAGAGGAGATTTGAAATGGTTGGCAGCCTTTGGTCAATGATATAATCAGCACTACATTTATGATACTGGTGCACAGCACTATTTCGTTTCTGCGAAAATAAAGAATACCTCAGCAGCCTGCAATTATGTGAAAGCCCACACAAATCCGATCAAGTGGTAGGTGTCACATCCCTTAAGAGGCAAGGCACTGCATGGATTGAAATGGCCGATTCCAGGCTAATTCTGCTTGTGTGTATTCTCTCGTTTAACCCATTCTCTAATAGCATTTCCGAAAGGGGATCAATGAGCGTCGCGAGCATCATTCCAGATTTAGAATAACAATTATTATTTAGATGCCAACAAAGCTGTCCATATAAACTCAATGCCAAACTCCATCTCAAAAGAGGATGCAAAGTACACAGATCCACGGAAAATCGGCAAATTAAACCAGAAAGCAGCATCAAGTATAGCCTCAATACCTCACCAAACTAGCGCACAGCGCTGGCATCAATAGTCAGGTCATACTTGGGAGCTACTACTCAAAAAGACTGCTGGCATTTCTAAGGGACTCGAAGGGGTCGACATATCTGGGCTCGCTACATGTGAAACATGTCAAATAAGCAAAGCGCAACAACCCATTCCAAATGAGCCCTTGGACTAAATTTCCGTGGACACTATAGAGGAAAACAAATAAACAAACGGCCATCAGTATGCAGTATTTCTGACTGGTGCCAAAAGTAGAATGCGGTGGATACTCATTTGCAACACAAAGGATCAAATATCTCCGCCATTTGTCTAATGGGTCAAATCCATGCATCACCTACATGGAAAACAGATTTGCATCATACCTAGTGACAAATGGTCGGAATTATTAAAAAACAAAATCCTATTATTAACAGCACAGTATCCGCACCGACATCTTCGCACCAGAGACAACAGAACAGAACGGTACATCAGAAGCAGCCAATAAAGTCATACAAAGAGTCGCTCGATTATCCCTCATCGATGCCCACATGCTGCCAAGCTACTGGCCCTGGGCAGTACGACACGCAAGCTTCGTTGTAAACCGTCTGTGCTGCATACGCAACAAAAAAGGTATCGATAATCGACTTCACAAAGGGCTTCGACAACCCCATCCAGAGAAGATTGATTCAGAAACATGCCCCGGTTTGGCTGCCGTGCATATAAATAAACAAGTCCAAATCCGGGAGGAGTTCCAGTTAAGAGCAGAAAAAGGGTGGTTTGTAGGGTTTAAGCCAACACCAACAGAAACTATCTCATTCAACATCCACATTAAACCCCAGTTAAGGGGTGGAAATAGATTGAGAGTTTTACAACTCAGGCATCTCTCAACGAGGGTAATGTACTTGGCAAAGAACTTGTTCAAGATAATCAACATCTACCCCACAAACAAACCAACTCTTCCCACAAAAACATGTATCCCGGATCCCATTTGAGTCTGAGGGGGAGCATCTGCAAGGTTACAGGTCGCAGCATCCTCAAATGTGACCAGAAGGTTTTCAATCTCAACATCCAAAAAATAGAGATGATTAGCAGTCGACCAGAAACGATTCACAGACTGAGCTACAAGCTCATCAGGGAAACAGTCCATCAAATCATTACCCGCCATTTAACATTCATCCATTGGTACCATATAACAAACTGAATGTAAGCCAAAAAAAGGTAATGATACAACATCAGAATATTCCGCCAGTCACTCAAGCAGACACATTGCCAAACATTCCAACAAACATGTTGTTTGATTCATCACAAGACATGATGCCAAGTACACCTCCCAAACCTCCCATTTCATGGCAGCACGGGAATAGAACCAGTAGCAAACCAACCCAACAGTGATCCAGATTCATCAAAGGAGCCACAGTACGAATATGAGCGTCAACAAAGGAGAAGTGACATTTGCAAACAAAAAGGGGAGTCAGCACAAAATTCTAATCTCAAAGAATCATTCAGTCAGGGGGAGCCCGTTTTCATCTGCAAAACAAAAGCGGTTTCACTAGATAAGATAATGACTGGTTAGAATTCTTGACCTCCTGTAGCTAGACAAAATTACTTCCACATTCCTCAACAGCTGGTCAAACAAACAAAGAGAGACAGTGAAGTTTAACAGGTTGAATTTTACAACCTGCATCATGGCCTATAAGCCATCCAAGAAACTAGCGTATCAACCAATCACCTCCGGGTAGCACGCCATATCCTAAGATACATTGCAGAGAAACCTGAGAAAAGCTTACCTCCACAAAATAAAGGGACGATCAATTCTTGAAGCATATTCTGGTGCCCATTTAGGGTCTGATCCATCAACCTGCCGATTTTCATCAGGCAAGTTTTATAAACTCAGATTCGGTCCAATATGTAGAGAATCACACACAAAACGAGGAGTTGTCGTCTACACCACAGAGGCAGAGTACCTTGTGGCAACAAAAACATGGTGTAAACTTCAAGGACTGAATTCCCCATTACAAGAATTGAATATCACGAACCTTTTGAAGGAAGCTGAATGCACTGCGTTATACGTTGACAACCAATCAATCATTTCACTGAATAAAATCACAATAACCACAAGCAGTCATTATATATCACCCTCACAATTTTCTACTGCCAAAGAATAGTATCAGGAAGGAAATGCCATAGTGTCTTATGTCCAGTCCGCGAGCCAACTAGCTGACAGAATAGAAAAACCCAAATCTTAGTCTTCATAAACTAACATCCATATCCTGGTATCATGGTCGTTACCGACAGGGGGAGTGTTATGATATGAGACAACGAGGTAGTCGAGGCTAGGGCATTGCGTGTGGCTCAAGGCCACAGTATTTTCACGGATCCGTAATTAGAATTGTAATACTAATTTTAATTCGTGATAAGATGAAGGGGTAGTTAATTAAAGACATCAATTTAATAATAGCTTCCCCTATACAATTAGTCGTGTAAAAAGTCATGTAAGGATATGCAAGAGAGTCATGAAGAGAAGGACAAGAACAAAGCCATTAATGCGAAGATATTGGCAAGAATTGATTACGATTAATTCCGGTTGGCAAAGGCTTCTACTCTTGTATATAATAGTTCAGCGTGAGAGAGATTTACTCCTCACGCCATGTCTTCTTTATTTACCCTTTACAATACATTTGTTTACCCATCTCTTCTTCGGGAAGACCATTTATCCATTGCTCAGTTCTTCATCAGCAAGACCCACGTGTAACACCTACTGCAACTAGTTGCCCATTCATCTCTTCCTAGAGAAGACCTGTCATTCCTTTGACCCATTTAGAACCTTCAATTACCACCTAGATCTTTACTAGGCTATACAACGCACCCCGTGGAACACTATCAAACCCTCATCCCCGAGAAGTATACATCACTAGTGTACTGGTTAGGCAAGCATGTATATAGTTTCATAGATGTACCCACAATAAATGGACACAGGTTTAGTCTTATACTTTCTGTCCACATACCTACAGTATAGTATTGTATGAGGCAACTCACTGTCAACCACAAATTATAACATCATCCACTCCTCATCACTCCGCAATGTGACTTCCGCATAGCTCATAACCACAACACATACCAGTTGCGGCGAAGCCTGTTCCGATTTCAAGATTGTCCATGTTGGGACCCCTTATTGATTCTTTGAATCCCTGTGCTGATTTGAATGATAATTCACTTAGGCAACTCGATTGTCCAGAGCTAATTATCCCGTCTGTTGATGTTAATGGAAGAGCAAATGTTGGCATCCACTTCCTTGGCAGTCTTAAGTCAATTAATCTGCTAACCGCTCTATTCCAATAAATTGAAAATTTCCTTGAGTCACAATAATCAATGATGCAATATACTTAATAACGGGCCATATATGTGAATGATAGAGTTTACAATGTGATAGAAACCGAGTTGGTAATGAAAAAATCGATTTAATAAACTCTATGAAGAAGAGAAATCTAACTACAGCTACAAGGTACTTAAAACATTTTGTCCACTCTATGAGTCTCGTTGCTTATACCTTTTCCTTAGGTCGAATAATTACCACACGGCTACAAATTGCCCATATTCACTGTGCTATGACATTGCTTCGATCCCAACAGTCTTATCCTCAGAGTACTCAACAATGCGCTTAGGTATTCACCTAAGCTAAAACAACGGGTAAACCGTAACAATCACCAACTCAGTTTTTGTCACAACTAGTATACAATATTGAAACAGATAATTAGCAATTACATTCTTCCTATTGTTCTAGTATTCTGTGGTTCGTACAATTACATGATCGCTTAACTGATTACATAATATACCTGTTGAGCTACAGTCATTCTAGGTTTACCCGAATCTACTCATAACATGACTCAGGTCAGAGAAGTTAATGCTAATACATGATGTGTATCAAGGAAAATATCTTTTTGTTTGGATTTTACATAACTCATACTTTGAATTGGGTTTACAATGATGTTTCTGATGATATTCTCATCTTATCTGTGCTGAGCACGGTTTGGTATGTTTCGGTGGTAGCATTATTGCCAGCAAGTTATCTAGTAGGTTTTCATATGAGGAAAACTATGTCTTTTAGATACTCGATAGCTAGAGAATAGAGAAGCAACCATTCGATGATTTGTTACCTTCTATTCCCATTTCAAAAATAGTCCAACAATACCCTTGTACCTGGAGTATTTCTGCCAGCAAGTATCTAACACATTGATCATCCAACCCAGATGCCATAGTTGCAACACTGGGAAGTTTTCTTTTTGTCCCAATAAACCTACTATTCTGCTGAACTCATTCTTCCATTTGTATCCCTAGTTCATTTGTCTCAATTAGACTTCTTAGTGACTTATTTGGATTTGACTTGGTCATTGAATTGGCAGGGTTATTACTCCCACTGATCCACCGGATCTCGGCAATCTCACAACATTTGTAAGACTGGCGTATAGCCATAATGTCAATCATAAGTCTTTTCTCCTTTATAATTCCCAATTTGACGAGACATTCATAAACGGAGAATGAGTCAGTTTAGACAGCCAAAGGAATTTGTTTGAATCCTAGCTGCTCAGTTATCATTGATAAGGTTGTGGTGTTAGCTGTAGTGATATTGACGCCATTGACTAGGCCATACTGTTCAAATACAGGGCTACTCCTAGTAATCAGTATTAACATGTGTCCTTTATGATGGTTAGACCCACTATTGTAGTATATATGAAGCTAAGCTCCCCAGTGTTACGGCACGTCAAGGAGGTTGTATAAGTTATTATATTGCTATCAAGAGGTACGCTTGTAAAGGCAATAAAAGACAAAGAGAGGAGGTAGCTACTCTCGACCCTCTCTAAGATATCTCCCTCGGCTGTGCTCAGTCATCCAACGTGATGCCAAGGCGCGCTAACCCGTATCCCCACACGCACGCAATACGGCTTCCACGGATCGTGACATTACCCCCCCTCCTGAAGAACTGCGACCGCGCAGTTGCAGTCATAGCGTGATCGTCTTCCAATTCGGAGTAGTCGTTGATACCATTGTTGTACGCCTCTAGCCACTTCGGGAGTAGTCTAGGTGGTCCCCTGGCTGTTGGGTAGCGTATATGGAATCTCTTGATCATATGAGGTGCTGTCATAGCGTCGGAGCAGGGGTACCATTCGAGGTCTTCATCAGCGCCCTTCCATCGAATCTGGTACTGGAGAGTGTTGCGATAGACTTGGGAGCTTAATATCCCCTCAATTTCCCATTCGTCTTGCTCAGGGAGTAGTTGAATTGGTGCTGGGGCTTGGCGAACCTGTCCTGGTAGTGGGTCCTGTACGAACTTCCGCAGCAAATTGGAGTGAAATACAGGATGGATTTTCCATTCTTCCGGTAACTTCAACTCCCAGCTCTCCCCAACCTTCTTTAGTACTTCAACAGGGCCATACCACTTGTCTGAAAGCTTACGTGAAGGTCTGCTCATTTTCCAGTTTGCGGTAGAGACTAGAACCATGTCTCCAACTTCCCAATCGACTTCCCAATGGCTACGATTAGCTAACCGCTCCATCTTCTCCTGTTGAATCTTAAGCGAGGATTTAGCGAATTCCATTGCATCCTTCATACGAGTTGCTACGCAGAGAGCATCTTCTCGATTCAAGGTCTCCGTGGCAGTAGCGGGAGGCTAAGGGTTATGTAAGTCCCACGATGCACGCGCCTCGTAGCTATTGAGTAGTTGGAATGGTGACAAGTTGCCAAGAGATTCGTGAGGTAGCGTAAGCTGAGCAATATCCATAATCGGTAAGAGAGAGCTCCAATTGTCTTGGTAGTAGGTACAGAATGGACGAAGTCTCTGCTTCATATACTGATTCATGACTTCTGTCTGGCCATCAACGTTGGGGTTATATGATGTAGTCAACTTGACCTTGGTGCCGAGAATATGACAATATTTGTTCCAGAAACTTGATACAAACTGAGGTCCGCGGTCGGAGACTATGGAGTCTGGCATCCCAAAGTGACGACTCCAGTGGACAGCGAATAGCGTCGCCATCTCCTTTGCCGTGATGGTCTTATGGCAGGGGATCGAGACTGGTTTCTTTGATAGTCTGTCCATGATCACGAAAGCAGCGTCAAAACCGTTCTCATCTAGCGGTAGCTCCGTGAAATCCATGGTCAAATGCTGGTAAGGTCGCGCGGGGATTGGTAGGGGGTGGAGGAAACCAGGAGTCTTATCTCTCCTCGCCTTCATACGAGCACAGCTGCAGTTAGAGATATAACGAGTGATATCGGCCGTCATTCCGGCCCAGTGATATTTGCGGCCTAAGAGGAGCTTGACCTTACTGTTCCCAGCATGCGCAACTTGAGGTTGAGCGTGTACGTGACGGATTAAAGTCGTACGGAGCTCTGGTGGTTCCAGAGGAACCTCCAACCGCCCATGGAAGAAGAGCTTACCGCAAGCCAGCGTGTACTCGGGGTGATGCTGCCGAGCCTTCTCGCGTAGAGTTTCAAGCTCCTCCAATTCCTTGTTCGCTGTAAAGACTTGGTCGATGATATCGTAGTTTTCGATATTGTAAGCAGCTGTCGACATAGCGTCAGGGGCCTCTCCAACTAGAAACTGTTCTTCAGGGAGCTCTAGTGGTACTAAATCGGCTGGTGAGACAGTCTCACGGGTGCCAAGCGGTGAGATTTCCACATAATTGTGGTCAACAATTTGCAGGTCAGCTAGTTGCTTCTGTGCCATTTCCTGGAGAATTTTGTTACTGATCTTATCATTGGGAATCATCTGTTGGTTGCGTAGAGCACGCTTCTTAGCTTCCAATGGTGAGAGGTCTTGATCTCTACGGGAAAGTGTATCTGTCAGGGTGTTTGTAACTCCTGTTCGGTACATGATCTCAAAGTGGAATTGGGCGAAGAACTCCGCCCACCGTGCTTGTCGATCGTTGAGATCTTTTGTTGACATAAAGTACTCAAAGGCGCGGTGATCGGTATAGACGTGAACCGTCTTTTGCGCACCCAGCAACTCAGGTTTGTACTGTTGGAAAGAGCGGAAAATCGCAAGTAGCTCTTTATCATGGATCGGATAATTCAGCTCTGCGTCTATCATGGTTTTAGAGAAGAAACCGACTGGGTGGAACATTCCGTCGTCTTGAAGTTGTGAAAGCACGCCAGCCACTACCCCATCAGAAGAGTCAGTTTCAAGTCTAGTTTGCTTGAATGGATCGTAGTGACACAAGATAGGAGCCGTCTGTAGGGCGTGCTAGAGACGCTCCCATGCCTCCTTGCAAGCTCCACCGAAGTGGAAGGGGACGTCTTTTCCAGTCAGTAATGTGAGTGGTCGGCAAATACTGCTGTAGTCTTTGATAAATCAACGGTAGAAGTTACAGAAACCTAGGTAGCTTTGTACGCCGCGAACGTTGCTAGCATATTCCCAATTCTTGATAACCTCAATTTTCTCGGGGTCTACCTCAATCCCGGTGGTACCAATGATGAAGCCCAAGAATTTCGTACGTGTCACGCCGAATTCAGACTTGTTGATGTCTGCCTGGAGGCCGTGGTCTCGCAATATCTCCAATATTTTTTGTACGTGAAGGTCATGCTCCGCTTCTGAATCTGAGTAGATCAAGATATTGTCAAGGTAAGCTGAGCAGAAGTCGTCTAGGTATTCCATTAAGATATCGTTGATAAAACGTTGAAAGGTGGCAGGGCCATTAGTCAAGCCAAATGGGAGTACTTTGTACTCATATGTTCCGTAACAAGTGCGGAAGGTAGTGAAGTCCTCCGAATCTTTTGACATACGTATTTTGTGAAATGCCTGCTGAATATCGACTTTGGTGAAGATCTTTGCTTTAGAGATTCTAGCCATCATCTCATCAATCAAGGGAATAGGATAGGGATCTTTCTGGGTAAGCTCGTTCAGCTTTCGGAAATCGACACAAAATCGAAGCCCACCGCCAGCCTTCTTTGCCATAAGGATAGGCGCAGCCCAGGGCGCGTTTGATGGTGCAATGAACCCTTTATGGAGGTTCTCAGTGATATAACGCTTAGCTTCAGCGAGATATTCGTCTAGCATGCATCGGAGAGGTTCTGTTGTAAGCGTGTTATCGCCGGTGAGTTTAATTTTGTGGTCGACAGCGGGTCTCCTCGCAGCGAGGTCGTCTGAAGCTCTGGTAGAGAATAGGTCCTTAAACTCCTTCCACTTCTCGGGGAGGCGCTCTGTAACTAACTCATCGTTCTGCCGGTATTTAGCTTCGCGAGTTTCCGCCAGGGAGAGACCTGCATCAAGAGCCGACAATTCCACGGCAACAGCGGCAAGCTCGTTTTGACATCGTTGGATCTCATCTTGAATATCTTTGAGGGAGGCGACGAGAACTTCCGAATCGTCGTTATGGGCCTTCTGGCGGTGCTTCTGATGCAAGTAGAACTGGTGCATTGAGGCGGCGGAGATCAGGTTGATATCAGTCTTATACAGCTCGTTTTTAACTCGGCAAGTTGCCACGGCGACAGTCTAGCGTTGGAGAGCTTGATCAGCTTGCTCGACTCGTGAGCCGGGATCACGGGTGGTAGAGGGCGATTTAGCCAGTTGGTGATCAGCGAGTAGTTCATTCATTCTTAGGAAGCCTTGCTTAAGTTCCCTGACAAACAAGGAGGGACGCTTTTGAGTCTTCTTCGGTCGAAGGGAAGGGGGAGTTTGTACACTAGAGAGCTCTTCTTCAAATAGAGCATCTCGTTATCGCTGGTCAAGTTGGTGCTGTAGGTTCACCATGGGCGTCTTGGGAGGTAGGAGTAGCTCTAGACGCCTATCGAAGTAGTGCTGAGGTGGCATATCAAACGGCCACTCTAAACGGTTTTTCGTACGACGATTATAATTCTGCTTGAGTTCGTAATGTTCTAAGAACTTTCGGCCGATGAGCACATCGTTGCTTCCCAGGTCGGTAATCAAGAATGGGAAGTTGACGCGGCGGCGATCGATTGTGAGGGTAAGGAGAATTACGTGGGTGATAGCAGCGCCGGCCTGTCTGTTATAGCCAGTAGGTATAATTGGCTTGGGGAGAGTAAGGAATTTGACGCCTAAAAGGTCACGAAGTTGGAGAGCGACAGAGGTACGAAGCGCCCCAAAGATATTTGCTCCGCCGTCAATATGTGCAGTTGTTTTAATGAATGATCCATTTCTACCTAATTCAATACTAACTAGGAATTGTTTTCCTCCAGTAAGAGAACAGAAATCAGCATTCAAGACTTTCCACAAATCGAGGCATTTGCCATGAGAGGAGACTGTTCCACGGCTTAAGAGTTTCCCGACAGCTCGTCAACCTCAACAGGTTGTAGGCCGTCCTCGTTGCCGTCATCGTGCTCTAACATTAATTCCCCCACCAATCTACCAGTCAGTTCTGCGATCTTTACGGCGTTGGGACAATCCCTAGCCCAATGGCCTTCCTTTTGGCAGAGACAACAGGTATTGGTAGCGCTGAGAGTACGGCGTATGACTTGTGGTACGGTCTCAGGAGTGGTAGGGAAGCGTACAGCGGGGGTGTTGCGAGCAGCGTCAGCTGTCAGGCGTTCAGCAGTCCATCCCGATTTTTTCAAAATACTCGGGTTTCTGCTAGCGTTGTTTCCGACGGCGACAGCGACTACCTTCTTATGGAGAGCATCCTCGGCGAGGATGTTGCGAGATTCTCGGTCGGTGACAGCTAAGAATTCGTCGAGAGTAGTGTAGTTGTTGCTCATCTTGTACTTCTCAGTCATAATTTGGAGCTTTAAGGCAGGAGAGATTTTCTCACAAACGTCATCAAACCAACGAGCCCTGGCGATTTTACCAGTGATGGCTAGGTTGGTGAACTTGATGCGGAATTGATTGTATGTCATATTACTAGTCATCTTCAAGTTGCTGTAGGCAGCTTTGGCTTTTTGGACACAGTTGTGGTCGAAGAAACGTTGATCTAGGGCAGCGAGGACGTCGGCAGCACCCTTGAATTCGGTGGTATCATCTGTATCCATATGCTGAAGGATAATAGTCTTGGCCTCTCCTCCAGTACACTTGAAGTACGCCTTTACCTGGGAGTCTCCAGCACAGAAGTTACCAGAGAACTCCTCAATAAAGAGCTTCACGTCCATCTTCCAAGCATCGTACTCAATCTCTCCATTGTGGTCGGTAAAGAGGAGGCGGGGATGGCGAATCTTGTGAGAATCAACAGGCTTGACAGAATTGTCAATCTTTGGGAGGTAGTGATCAATAGCCGGTTGTAGGTCTGCAGTAAGTGCGCGAGACTTTCTAGCAGCATCTTCGGTAGCTTCGACGGCGAGAGCAGAAACAACTGCAGTCTTGAGCATCTCGTTGATTGCCGCCAACTGGCTGGTAGAGAATGCTTGGTCCACCATTCTGTGTTCGTCTTCCTCCTTGATTGTATCACTCTCAATAGTGCTCAATATGTTCTCCTCCACTGGCGCGGTATCGCCTTTCTTCTTCTTTTCCTCCGCGGGGTATCCAAATCGGGCTGGTGTATAGAGCTCTCGATTGCTTCGGCGCGGTTGCATATGGGAGGGACCGCTCTTCGTGTGTGTAGTATTGAGACGAACGCGCGTAGGTAGGGAGGGGTTTGCAGAGGTCGAGATTGGTAGTTGAGGATGCGCGCACGAGGCTAAGGGCGAGGCTGAAGCGCGAATCCGTGTCGCGAAGTCGCAAAGTTTGAGGTATTGTATCAAAAAGGTGATGCCAATAGAGAGAGGGAGTTCAGCTTGCTCTGAGACTGTCTGCAATCGAGATATGAGGCAGAAGGCATCTGTAATTATACAGGTAAGGCGGGAGTCGTAGGAGTCGTACCAAAAAGGTGGTGCCGACGTCGAATTTGTTGCGAGTGGATATTACTGCTTCCCAGCGAGGTGATGGTCTTTTATTATGTTACGGCACGTCAAGGAGGTTGTATAAGTTATTATATTGCTATCAAGAGGTACGCTTGTAAAGGCAATAAAAGACAAAGAGAGGAGGTAGCTACTCTCGACCCTCTCTAAGATATCTCCCTCGGCTGTGCTCAGTCATCCAACGTGATGCCAAGGCGTGCTAACCCGTATCCCCACACGCACGCAATACGGCTCTCACGGATCGTGACAGCGTTTGTTTGTGTAATACTTGGATGGCTGAGTGGCCCTGTAAGGACCATTTCTGTTATGGCCAGGCATCCTTGAAGAGGTTTCAAGGAGAAGGTTCTGAGGAAAAGGTGATATGAGATGGTTTTTAAGAAAACTCCGTCAGTTAGAGATGGAGGGGCTGGCGTCATGACGGCATTTGTCATTTGTCATAGTCTTAGTTGAGTTCAAGTACTATCTCGAGTTAGACTTAAGGAAGCTGGAGCTGCCACATAGTAGCTCTCCAGCTTCTCAATCTTTCATTCTTTTAATCTTTGATCTTGCAATCTAGATGTACATAATGTTATAATCGTATATTCTCACAGTCCGATATTCTCAGTCTTTCGTTATTTGTTACATTCTTCGTACTTCTATTCACCCTGAGTTATCATTCTTGATCGCCTGCTCGGCAACTCGACTTCTTGACTTCGTGTCTTTCGACTATTCTATGGTTCCACAACCTTAGACTAACTGGCACCTCGCCAATCAAATCATATCTAAGTATCCTTCGTTAGCAACTGTAATCCTAACAGTTATTAATACCTTACCTTCGGTAGACGGCGATCCCCTGTATCCTTAGCCCATGCTGTAACAATTTCGACGTCAGGACGCGTCGAATTAACGGGTGGAAGGGAGGGCCAAGAGCCAGCCTCTGTGGAAGACTGGGGCGGCATGAGTAAGTGAACGGTATTTATGACAGTAACAGGTCGTATATGATATGTGATTTTGTCACTTGGGACGTGGAAAGAAAATTCTGGCGGACAGCTTGTCAGACTCTTTTGTGACAGTGGCTAGGGCATCGTGTTTGGCTCAAGGCTACAGCATACATCACTAGTTTACTGGTTAGGCGAGCATGCATATAGTTTCATAGATGTATCCACAATAAATTGATACGGGTTTAGTCTTATACTTTCTGTCCACATACCTACAGTATAGTATTGTATGAGGCTACTCACTGTCAACCACAAATTATAACATCATCCACTCCTCATCACTCCGCAATGTGACTTCCGCATAGCTCATAACTGTTGTAATGGAAGTTGTATAGAGTAGCGTAGGCTGTTAGGCTTGTATTTAATATCACCTAGTGAAGCGAGTTGGGAGATTGAAGAGTCTGAAAACTATAGTGGAGAGTTGTTGATTAAACCCACTTAGTATTAGAGCGCTATTTAAACTAATTACTACATCTAAGTGAAAGACACGATTCACTTGTTTATGCTAAATAATTGGGAGGCTGGTCAATTTATGAGCCATCATGAACATCCTAGTAATATTCGAACCTTATTACATTACATGCTAATACGACTCTTCATTGCCAAGTAGTGCCAATTTCAACAACAACCACAACAAGTAGAGCCAAAAAAGAAGCTGAATATTTCAAGTCTAGCTGTCCAGATTCAAGGCTATGGCATAGCACTATCACCAGACATTAGATAACTTGGAATATAGATAGTCTCGAAACTCAAGTTCAAGCAGCATATCCATGAATGGTGCGGGGAGGCGCAGTGTATTACTTATTTTGTGTAGCAAACTGATGTAACGGCTGGTAAGCCGATTGGTCCCTGTAGCGTACGTTTGTTAACTTAGGCCTGATTCGAGTGGCGTTATTAATGGCTACCAATGCGCTAATATGCGACGCCACCCAATACAATACTTTTGCGTCGGCATTTGCATGGTATTCACATGGCATCGGACTCAGCAGTGCGGCACGGCAGTACGGCACTGCACCACATGTTGATAGGCTTACACTGACTGGGAATATACGAGACCGAGTACAATCCTTCCGGACCATAACGCGATAGTGCTGTATTACAGGCATAGTCAGAACACTAGGGGAGTCCCATAGCATAGGAACAGGAGAGGGATTAGCCTTGGTGGCAAGGAGGCTTTCACGTATATAAATGAATAGATAGATGTAGTGGAAGTTCTCTCCTTAGAATTATTATTTACTACCATCGACCACATAGTTGCCCCAGCACTTGTCCCTCGAAACCGTGACAACTGATTCGGTTCAGCACGGTATAGTCCCGGGACTACTCATCATAGTAGTACGGGCCTGTTTCCTCAGAACTGTCAGGGAAAAAACTATGAGGCACCACCATGTGGCATTATTTAGCAGTCACAGGGCCCAAATTTTATTTTAATTACTTGAAAACTTCAAAAAATTTATTCTCTTGTTGAAGATATTACAATTCACCAGGTTTCTGACCTCGTCCATTTCATTGAAGCATAATGTGACAAGTACAGCACTTCACGGAGCAGATGCGTGGTGGCTAAACCTCATCTGAATCCCTATTCGACGCGACAAAAAGGTCGGCACAGGTATAGGTTGGCACACCAATCTTCTTAATAGTACTCTGCTGAAGGCAGCTCGCGTGGCGCTACCTGTGTTGTGAACTATGCCAAATATGGCGCTATATAGAGAGACGGGCATCCTCTCATCCGCTAGTATACTACAGCAGAGATAAATCCTAGCTGCTGCAAGGATTTCAAGGCTGGGTGCAAGTTATCCTTTTGTATTCAGATCTAAAGAGGACCTGAAGATACCATAGGTCATCTCAAACTCTGCAAATATCAAAGGAATCGTTCATTCAAAGCCCCCCAAACGTGCCTCACTAGACTCCATATCAGTGCAATAGGCGTGCCAATTGCACAAGGACCCAGGCCAAAATATTTCCCATGGGGCAAACCTACTGAAGAACCCACTGGGTATGATGATAGGAACGAGGTAGCGTACGTGAAAAAATGATGACAGTCCAATCGGTCGAGATAGTGTTTGATTATTCGGACGGCTCATTATGTGAAATAGCTAGATCTGCATGGAGGTACACCCCATACAAAGGAGACCATGTGATTGGGAACGACTCTGGTCTTCTTCTGGGGACGGAGGTCTACAATGCTGAAATCCTGGGTATCCAAAAAGCTCTCAAGATTGCTATAGGAAGTGTAGGCCACGGTCCGATCAAGGTGCTCCTCAATAACTCTATAGCTGTGGGTCCTCTATAGAGTAGCTGAACAAAGTCGTATCAGGAGGTAGCGGAAAAGATCACGACACCAGTGCGACAAGCTTGTTATGCTCAGCTACGTAGTATGATAGATCTAGTAGCTGGTGCATAGGTAGTTATTATGGCAGCATGGCATTGTGGCGCATGGAGGAGATCCAGACTCTACATAACGACATTACATGTAGTAATGTGTGCAGTACGAGAGATGGGTTGTTGATATATGTGACAGAAACCGAGTTGGTTGTGAATAAATCGATTTATTAAACTATATGAGGAGAAAAGAGAAATCTAGCTACAACTAACAGGTATTTATAAGAATTGATCCCCTTTGTCAATCTCCAGACTGATGACTTATCCTTAGGCACAATACTTGCTACCCAGCCACGCATTGCCAGGTGTTACTTAGTTGTAGTAACGCTTCGACCTCCTGACTAGTAGTGCTGCCTAGTTGTAAATATTCCCAACAATCCGCTTAGGTATTCACCTAAGCTCTAATAGCAGTCAAACAGTAACAATATAGGACAAATGGCATGGCTGCTTAGTTGGCTGCACACTTTGGCCAGCTGTATACTGGTAACGTGATCGGTCTACAAGCGAACTGTCACAGAATGTGGTTGTGATCTAATCAATCAAACGAAATATACAAAGTTTATTCTGATTTCCTAAAGTAATGATAACGCATGAATAACTACAATGCGGATCTCAAGGCGAGGTTAGGACAGTGTTCCACAGGGTGCGTATGTGGTCTAACGAAGATCTAGGTGGTAGATAAAGGTGATGAGTGGGTCGAAGGGATGACTGGTCTTCTCTAGGAAGAGACAAATAGGTAGATAGTAGCGATAGAGGCTACACGTGGGTCTTGCTGATGAAGAGCTAGAAAGAGATAAATGGTCTTCCCGAAGAAGAGATGAGTAAACAAATGTATTGTTAAAGTAATTGAAGAAGACGTTGCGTGAAGAATAATGCTTCTTCACGCCGAGTATTTATATACATAAAATTACCAAATAGCACGTAGCACACAGCCCCTATGCCCAATAATCTGCTACACATCACCTAATGAAACCAGCCCATTCTTATCAGTCTTCCTTGCTGGTTTTAGAAGTGCATTGAACTATTGTGTTTTAACTTAGCCGTCCGCATGGCGTTTCATAATACGCTATGCCACAATGATACATGAAAGCGGAACAAGAATATTTGGAAAGGAAAGATATTTTACTGGGGTATGACTAAGCGGACCCTGAGGCCAGTATTGAGGATACTGAATTCCAAGTCCGAGCGTAACGCCAAGTCTCACGGCAAGCGAGCTGCTGAGCTCCGAGTCTAGGCAAGACGCCGAAGTCCCGATCCTAGGCGAGCCACCGAGTTTGAGGTTCCATCAAGAATGCACCCCTCGCATTCTTTGGTCACAATTCGGGCGACTAAGCACCTCACTCCTCTCCCACTGTATTCTGATAGTTTACTTGTCATGTATCATTGATCGTTACATTATCTGGAGTATAGAGGAATTCATGTATTTAAGGAGGAGTTAGAACGTTAATAGAAACAAAAGTTTACACCTAGTCTCAAGCTCTACACACATATAGATTGTCGTAGTCGGAGCCACGAGACATCCGTGAATTTCACAGTCAACATTTATTGTTTTATTCTTACTAACGTGCACAAGAAACCTCAAAAATATATATTTTTGAAGAGAAACCCTCAAGACTTCAGTAAGAAACATAACCACAATGTCTACTTCTGAACAGAAAGAACCAACCACGATACTCGGAGTCAATAAGAAGGTACGAGAACTCACAGAGCAAGTTGAAGCTAAATTCCAGCATTTGGAGTCATTAATAAGAGTCCAATCCGACGCAGCTTTTCATCAGGTTACCGAAGCAGAGAAACACAATCAAGCTCGTGCAGAACAGCAAGAAAGTCGGATGGCAAGAATCGAGGAGATGCTATTAAAAATCTCCACTTCCTTATACAAACCTAGCAAATTCAAATCGGAGACCTCTCCCCACGCTTCGACTTTCAAACCGAAAGATGTGGATCCGGGTACAAGTAAAAATGTCGCTGCAACTCAGTTACCCAGACCTTCCGTTGTAGAAATCGAACAGCAGAAAGATACTCTCATAGAACAACCACTAACCGAAGTCGAAAAGTTCGTCAAGGAAGCTTGGCCGGAAGCTCTGCTGGACAGAGACATTGATGACAAATCATTCACCAACGTAAAGAACAAGGTGATAATTAAAGCCGAGTGGCGTCTTGTCAAAGCTGATATCCACGTCTTCGAGAAGCTCAGTGAGATCCAATCAGCTCTACGCGTCGCTTTGGTACCATATTGCATATGGACGGAGCGCCTAACCCACGAGATGAGTGGTGATTTCAAAGGTATTATTGTATGGGCAAACGAGCGCCACAACTTGAAATGGGTCGAATTATTACACGCTATATTCAAAAACATGGAGCTACATGACTGCCTCCATAGCCCACTCACAGTCTTCGCCGGCATAAGCCCTAACAAAGGGGACTCAATCTACTCCTTTGCCTGGCGTTTACGAAGCGCGTTCTATGGATTGTCACAGACCGACAGAGTGAGCTGTACAACACAGACAATGATAACGGACCTCTGCAGTAAATATCTACCAAGGGTCTGGACATTAACTGAACCCAGTTTAGATGGACTTCGCAACAACCAGAGGGTAGAAAAAGTCGTCCAGATAGCTGAAAGAGTCTGCAAATGGAGCAGTGAGGACAAGCACTTTGTCAAAACCTCGGAAACCTACTCGTCTTCAATAGATGTAGCTACTTCCCAAAACAATCTCAATCTTTACCCTGCCATTGAACATCCTCCAGATTCGGCTTACATTAATCACGGTGACGTATGTTTCCATTGTCAAAAGAAAGGTCATTGGGCCAACAATTGCCCCAATAAATGTCAACACCACCAAAATTTCGGCAGGCACACTAGTGAGAGAATAGATAACACTCACCGAATCAGCAATACTCATCGGAATCCAAAACCATCAAAAGGAAATTCTCGAGTTCTGGTACCACGAAATCCTAAACATCAACTACACCAGTCGAGACTTAACAACAGAACCTATCTCGTCAATTCTGATGAACTATACAAAGATCATCAAGTAAATCCATCACAGATCTGCTGCCTCGATCCAGGCCAAAATGATGACAACGTAGACCTCGACAACCTCATAAATGATATTGATAAAGAATACCCTGAGAAATAATGGGGCCAAGAGGCCTACTATGTGGCGGTGGGCACCGGCGACAAAATACCAACTTTTCAAAAGGAAACTCCTAGGGAAGGTTTTGGCAAGCCACACAGTAAATTCCTTACACCATTAGCCCAGATTCCTATGTCTACCTTTAAAATATTCTTTGATTATGGTTCTCCTTCTTGTTATGTTTCTTCTTCTTTAGCAAAGAGTTTAACCCAATACAACTCTTCCTTCAATTCATCTCTTGCAGGCATTGGCGGTAAAGGACCGGAAATAACCAAAGAAGCCCTAATCACTGCGCAGTTTCACATTTCCTCTAATTCCTGGTCCACTCCTTTTACAGTCTCAGTTGGGGTAGCGCCAGACGGCACATTTCCTGGCGACTTAACACTAGGAAAGACAATGTTTCATGCCCTGGGTATTCAATGCCTAAAAAATGAGAATATCAGACTCTTGGAAATGCCAGAGAAACCTATCCTTAAACCACTGAATATTTCAAATTTAATTAACAACACAATCTTTTCAACAACAGAAACTCTCGATATCACTTGGCACGCCACCACTACATCGGTCGGTATCAAATATGGGCGTATGTACAAAACCAACTTTCCTTCGCTCTTTGACAGACAGAAAAGACAGACAAATAAATCAACACAAACGGCACACCGCATTGATACCGAGAATAATAAGCCAATCAGACTCCCACCCCGAAGGTACAGCCCTGCTCAGCAAGAAGTCATTCGTGATTTCTGCAAAGCACACAAAGGCTCTATAATCATGAAAAGCAAGTCACCATAGGCTGCGCCCTTGTTGTTAACACCAAAGAAAACAACAACCAACACAGAAAAAACGGTCTGGCGAATTTATGTCAATTATAGGGAACTTAATAAGGTCACAAAAAAAAAACATGCACACCCACTGCCTAACGCCTATGATGAGATACAACGCGCAGCAGGACATAAATACTACGCTTTTCTGGACCTCGAAAATGGATTTTGGCATATTCAAATGCACCCAGATGATCGTGAGAAGACTGCTTTTGTGACAACATTTGGCGTTTATGAGTGGTTAGTGATGCCATTCGGGCTGTGCAACGCGCTAGCAACCTTCCAACAATTTATGGAAGAAGTCCTAGAACCATTTCGCTCATTTGTTGCTGGACTACTCGACAATGTAGCTGTTTGGGGCGATTCTATCGAACAACTACATAGCCGTTTACTTCTTACATTCGCTCGCTTCGTTAAATACGGTCTCATCTTAAACTCTAGAAAATGCCATCTATTTGTTCCACATGGAATATTCCTTGGTTTCGCAATCTCGGAAAACGGAATCACTGCTGATCCGGAAAAAATTGCGGCAATCAAAGATCGTCCTATGCCAACCACAACTTCCGAAATACGAGGATTTGTTAATGCAGCCAGATATCTTCGCTCGCTCATAAAGAATTTTTCGAGTTTGGCTGGCCCACTCACAGATCAGTCAATTAGGCCTAAAAATAAGCCTGTTATACTAACGCCCGAATCAATTGCTTCATGGCAAAGAATTAAAGAAGCCTTGACTTTGGCACCAATCCTGAGAAAATTTAATTGGCAACTTCCTGTTGTATTAGAAACTGATGCTTCCCAAAGGTTTTTAGGCGCCGTATTACTTCAACCTCATATCCACTCATCGGAGAATACTGAACAATCAATCCTCCACCCTATTGCGTACTTCTCCAGGAAATTGAATGAAACACAACAAAGGTACTCCGCGCAGGAACGTGAGTTGCTAGGAATTCTGCTTGCTCTACAGCATTGGCGGCATTGGGTTGAGGGTAGTGACGTTACTGTCATCACAGACCATGAGTCTCTACACACAATCCAAGCCAAATCAGAACAGCCGGCAAGGATGGTAAGATTTCTGGACTCAATCAAACACTACGGTATCCGAATTCTCTTCCGAAAAGGAACAGCCAACGTCCTTGCAGACTATCTGTCTAGACCGCCTGACATTGCATTCACTACGGAAGAAGAGGGAAGGAATATCAATAGAGATAACCTGACGGGGGACACGGAAAGAAATTCCGAAAAGATAGAAGATCCAGATCGTCTGAACCGTATTGACCTTCAATGTATTTTCGTATTTCTCACCGAAAATCAAGATCTTCCCCCAAACCTAGAAAACAGCTGGGTAAACAAGAATTTTGGAATATACGACAACAAACTGCACCGAATCTTAGTCAACATGCATGTAGATATTGGCGACCTGCCAATTCCTCAAGGAGCCCTGACATTTCTTGAAGTCATGGAGTACGAAGATCTAACAAAGTTAGCAAGACAACTTCATGAGAATCTAGGCCACGCCTCGGTGGGAACAACTATACATGAAGCCAACCACAAGTACTGGAACCCCGAGCTTACACTTGCAGTCCACGAAGCAATTCGCACATGCCGATCTTGCCAGTTAATGAAGCCCCCAGATCCAAGTTTAGGCGATCTCAGAACAATACAGCCAGCGCCACCCCTTACAAGATGGGGAATCGACCACACGCAAATTGGATCCAAGATCCTCCTCAATGTAGTCGAGTATGCCACTGGCTGGCTCGAATCGCGTATCGTTCCAAACGCTGACTTTACGAATAGCGTTCCACTACTCATGTATATAATCCAGACTTTCGGAACGCCAAAGCAAGTCATAAGCGACAACGCAGGTTGTTTTAGCGGAGCGGAAGCAAAAAAATTTCAACAAAACCATGGCTTCACTACGACGCACACCTCAGCTGGAAGACCACAAAGTAACGGTAAGGTAGAACAGGCAAATGGCGTCCTTAAGAAAATACTGGCCCGAAATATCCTAGACTCCCCAGATTCACCGCTAGCCAAGCACCTAGCCAGCGCAGTGGTAATATACAACCGAAGAATCTCTCCGACAGGCTATAGTCCTTACTTTCTCATGTTTGGAACACAACCTCCAGATGAAGAACTCATATATCCGACATACATCCGAGAAGCCACGCCGCAGGAAGACCGTGAGTGGGCAAACGAATTAGCAAAGTCCCACGCAGCACCTATTGCACGAACTTACGTTAACAGTATGAGAGCTGCAAGATCTAAAGTTCGAGAATATCTGCAAGAGGATAAGGCAATCATCAGGACTTATGCATCTGGCAATTGGGTACTACGCGTACGATAGTGAAAACACAAGTTTGAGCCCTACTACGATGGACCTTGGGCCATTGCAGCATGCCATGCAGGAAATACCTACTCTCTTATCTCACCAGGAGGGTACAAAATGGCTAATGTGTACAACGGGACAAACTTGTTTCCAGCCTATACGCACAACGGGCATCCGGTTAGAAGTCTGAGGTATGGGAGTCGGAGAATATTGGAGCATGATTGCAGAAACATTGGTGCCTCTGTTGGACTTTGAAAAAAAGCTGAGGACAGCTTTAGTTTGAGAAAGAGAATAATTGAGGATCCTGAATTCCAAGTCTGAGCGTAACGCCAAGTCTCACGGCAAGCGAGCTGCTTAGCTCCGAGTCTAGGCGAGCCGCCGAGTTTGAGGTTCCATCAAGAATGCACCCCTCGCATTCTTTGGTCACAATTCGGGCGGCTAAGCACCTCACTCCTCTCCCACTGTATTCTGATAGTTTACTTGTCATGTATCATTGATCGTTACATTATCTGGAGTATAGAGGAATTCATGTATTTAAGGAGGAGTTAGAACGTTAATAGAAACAAAAGTTTACACCTAGTCTCAAGCTCTACACACATATAGATTGTCGTAGTCGGAGCCACGAGACATCCGTGAATTTCACAGTCAACATTTATTGTTTTATTCTTACTAACGTGCACAAGAAACCTCAGTATTGTACATGGGCCGCCCACAGTGAACGGCAGGACTTTGTGCGCTAGATCCTGTAACGTGAACAAGCTAGGGGATAAGGGACGAGCTTCCCCCAATCTATGACATACCAATTATCATAGTAACTTTACTTCTTGTTAGAACTTAGAATAACTGGGGCTATCAAGTAGGCCACGTTGTTGGTACATACATGACTAAAAATTCTGTACTTAGTTTCACTTCGGTAGTGTTACCTGCTTACCACCTTGTATGGTTAGAATCGGAGTTGTCCAATTCCATTTGTAATGATAATTCACGTGACTTAATTTGATAGCCAAGTTCGGGTGGGTCAGACAGGGCTCAGCATATCCTTAATTGCGTAGTTCATACACTCCTTTCTTTATACAGAATATAAAGTCCATTTTGGATTCACTTGTGCAAACAGCTAGCGTGGCCAGTCCTTTTACAGGTAGTTACTTGAATCAATGTGCTCTACAACCTCAATGACTGAGGGGTCATTATTTCCTTAATACTTCTACATATTAATGAAGACATCTCTCGACAAACTATCTTAGCTGTTCCAACGCAAGTGTACATTCCCAAATCATATACCAATCATAATAAAGCTACGTTGGTTGAACTTCGGTTAATACTAGGCCATTATGGCATTTCAGGGAATGAAGAGGTAGATAGACTGGCATAATCACAGAGCTCTCATATACGAGGGATAGACACATATACACATTTGCGGCTCTCACCTAGCTTACTAGGCAAAGCTATTCCATTGGCTGGGATGTTAACCATGTGTAAAGTAGTTGTTATTATCCTCTTCAATCTGTAGTTTGTCATAAGGCGAGGGTACGAAGAACGAGGTAAATATTATATATGAGTTGTGCAATGAGAAGGGAAGAGAATATCTAGCTACACGAAGGTCTTGAGACACTCAGTTATTGCTTAACCTTAAACCATGCCAACTACCATCCTACTTGTCACGGCGTAGAATAGGCACAAGTGAAAGTACAGCTTGTATGGCGATAATTCAATCTGTGAAGCAAATACTAAGCTGGAGAAGAATAGAAAAGAACAGGATCTCATTACAAAAAGCCCTGAAGCTATTCCTATTCGGGCGGGTTTCCACTAAATCGCCGCGTCCGTGCTCCTTCCTGCATCAGCCATCAGTCTCACATCCTCCCTCCACGTAATTGTATATCATGGCGGAGCAGAATGCCGTGCCGTGACACTACTACGGTGACATAGTTCACCATAGAGTTTGACACTACCTCTTATTGAAAGGCTATGCTGAGCTGGAATGACGCACCGCTAGGATGAAGGTATGTAAGGAGGTAGCTATAGCTGTAGGAGAAGTGAAGTTCGTGAGTTATACTCTTAGGACTTGGATCAATGGACTAACTTGAGGATATTCCCTGGTATTCTCAAGTGTGTAAATAATATGGAGATTGTTTGAATTTCCTATTGTATGAATTGCTTAAGTTATCTACATGACAGGACCTTCCTCTATATGCATGAATAAGGGGATTTCTGCACACCAGTGGATATTTCAATATATGTCCTTGTCTAACCGAGAAAGGAATGATGTGAGGGATCCGTACGCCAATAAATACTATTCGGAATCTATTGGGAAATACTAATTCATACTAATGAGTGATAATCTGGGTCAATCATATCCCATGGCGCACGTGCACATTATTCAAATGTGAACAGTTTATTGTAAGGTATTGGAAATTCTGACTCTAGAATTTAGGACTCAACCATTATCTGTTTCGTCTCTGGTTCCCGACAAGATCGACTCTCTCTAAACATGTCCCGAGTGCGCCAATTGCGCCTACTGTCGCCTATACGTTTGGATATTTACGTACTACAGTGTACCTTTGCCCATCATGGTAGATGAGAAGTGGCTGGTCATCACTAGGTTTGACAGGCACATGAGACTAGCGGGTATTTCTCCCTTAAGATGTATATATAAGTCCAATTTTCCCATAGTTGTAACCTATCAAGTCTTCTTTACTTCATTATATATATATCCATATAATATTGTACAGAGTATATTCTCCAACATAATGGAGTAGTGTTACTCCACTAATTACAACACCTCTGAGCACAAGGTTGCCCAAGTGCCTATGCTTACACTGTGATATCTAGCCGGCGAGAATAGCTAGATCTACAAATGAAATGGAAATTTCCACTGGAGCTAGTACTCCCAAGATGGGCGTACTATCGCCTGGTCGCAGCGAGGACAAACTGTGGCGATTTCAGAATATACCATGAAAGATTTGGCCACAATTTTATAAACTAAAGATGGGGATCTGGAAGAGAGAGGCTTTCCTGGCATTTGGCAGAATGTCGGATAGCGCTAGAGCAATGGAGAAATTTGAAGCAAGGACCAAAACCGAGAGGACTGGAGATGCTGGCAGAGAAGGGATGGGAAGATTTTCTCACTTTTTCAAAGGTATCTAGGTGTTATGAGAGGTAGAGCCCAGATAGGGAAGATTAAGTCCTGTCGAGGGATAATAATTCTCATAGAAAAGTGTTCTGAGGAGGTGGAAAAGGCACAGTGCGCTTATTATCTTGAATTAGATGTCTATATATGTCTTCTGCCCATAGATTTATCGAGCAAACTATGTAACAAAGTTGTAATGAGTCCTTAGGGATCATAGACCTACATTACACCTGTTGGGTGTAGGTTTTAAATTGTAGCCCACTACTTAGTTCGTGAACTTATTGGTAGGGGGAAGCTTAGGCAATCATGAGGGATAAGAAAATGTCAATTTGACTACTCTTCTAAACATAGGTACCAGACTCCTTTTCATCCCAATAGATAGCCCATGCCGGATCTCCTTTTAACAGAGGTAACCAACGCTAGCAGAGGAGGGCAAGACTGAACACACGTACACGGTGTCTTAAACGAACCTCGGAGTGAAATATTCTCCCAGAGCCAAGTTCATTCAAATTTCGCACTATCAAAGAAGTTGGCCCACAAGGCAATGGTTCCAAATAATCCACCACGTCAAATTTTCACTCCTAACGAGATCGACTTTTACCGAAGCCTCAAGTCTACAAACACGACCTAGTACATCCTTATCCCAATGACCATACCTCTCGTCGACTCTACCTGGCCTCGGCTCGTCACCAAATACACTCCCACGCCGATATTTACGCCTGACGGAGGAAGCAAAGCGTGGCGCACAAATCTGGGGGACAGATCTTTTGGGTGGACGTGAGAGGGATCATGTGAGTTCACAAGATGATGCAGAGGAAGGATATAGCCTCGAAAGGCGTGAAATTTGGAATTTTGGCCAAGAGTTTTACGAATTGAGCTTTGTGCACGCCGATACCTCGCTTGCGAGAGTCCAGCTGGCACTATAGACACAAGTCAACGATGGAAGGTGCCATGATCAGCCTCCTGGTGGTGTTCTCTGGTATAGTCTGAGTAGCCTGGGCACAGAGTTCACTTGGGAAGGAGACGCCTGAGACTACATTTCGCGTGGAGAAAAGTCAGTGGATGATGAAGGTATGTCTGAATATCTCAAGATTTTTGAGACTTTTCCCTGTATGAGTATTCAAAGATAAGGGTTGACTTGGAGTGAAGAAAAAGCCGCCATAACTTCGCAGTGGTACTTGCAAATGAAATCGGAGGCATTAGTGCTCTTCTAGTATATCGGGTCATCTTTTCTGTACTTTTTCTCAGATATTGTGTAATATCTAGATAACTGCACACGCAATTAAAAACTGATCCAAAAAAAGATCACAGAAGGCCATAATACTCCGTCGATAGACGCCATAGAAACATAACTGTAAACGCAGGGACAGTGGGGTGGGAGTGCAGGAAGGTAATCTCTGAATAGCTTAGCCGCTTCTATCTTGCTTGTCCAACAAGTTCTCAGCTTTAGGGGGTATTGGTTTCGGAGAGGTGGAGTTAATTCCGCCTCCGGCAAAAGTCCGTACATCCTTTGGGCCCTTAAATCGTGGGCTCTGTCGAGACTATGTCTTCTTTTGTTGCATGTATTTAGTCCAAGGCGGTGGCGAGCGCCGTTAGTGATTTCCATGTCATGGAGTCGAAGCAGTTCGTAAACATCTATCTATTCTTCAGATTCGTGCTGCAGTCTTCAGCATACGTTCCTCGAGCAGAATGTGTTCTGGTGGAGTGCCGGCTACCCTTCTCAGGGCTGCGATAGGCTAGGTTGGTAAAGCCATGCGAATTCCGAAGGCAGAAGTTTGGTCAATTGCTCTGCACTGTCTCTTGAAGGAATTTTGCGCAACACCCCAATATGTTTCTCTATTTCTATGGGTGAATACATGTTTAATCGAAATCAACCCTGATTACACGGTCATGTAGGGGGACTATTCTCAACACCTGTCAATGGTGTCCCCTACAACTCTCCAGCTCTCACTGTAGAGTCTGCGGAGCCGAGGCTGAGTAATAAAGTCCTCGCTTCGATGAGGATTCCCAATCGCTTTTGCCGTCTATATCGCCTTCATCTCTCAACACATCCCCCTATCACCATTATCATGAAGCTAACCACGATCAGATCAGATGGTAGGGTCGGAGCCCTACTCATCATCAACCCTTGATCATGGAGGAAAAGCCATCCGATGAGTTTCCGGAGCGTACCCAGCACCCGATACTGAGATGGTGGATTGGATCAAGTCGACCTCGACTGTTACAAACAAGGGAGATATAGATGAATATGCGCACCTCATGTGGTCCCAGTGTCTAGGCCTCGCCTGGCTGGGGCTGCAGGTTTTTTGAGACTTTTCCCGCGCACGCAGTTTTCATTGCTACCATTTTTTTTTTGGATAGAAGGTTCCGTGGAAAGAGTGGCCGAATTCCACGGGTAAATACTGAGCTGTAAGGCTATTCATCAAGGGGAATATATCAATGATCTTAAAAGTAACAAAAGAAGATAGTAGCACTGTACAAGGTGTAGCCTGGGTCAGATATGAGCCCAATGTGCTAGATACTCACAGATTCAAGTAGTACAGTATTAAACATACACGGTCATGTGACTCACTAGGGGTAGAGGATTGGGGCATCACAGGTGATTCGCGGGCTCATACACAGATGATGGGTGGGTTTCCGGCTGCATTTTAGGTAGAGAACCTTTGTGGTCTAATTATTAAATTAAATCGAATTAATCAAGTTTAAATTATCATTGCAATTTTTCCTGTTTTTTGACAACAGATTTCCTATTCGGGCTGTACCTTGACTTCATCTCAACCCTCAACAAGCAATGCATGACCCACATGAAACCTATCCCTACAGCTAAATAAGTCATCGCTTTAATGTTATAGTCTTGATCTAGGTCTAAGACTGGTACTTGAAGCTTATTAACTAGTCTTCTATCTTCATATATAGATTTAGGATTTAGGTGATAAAATATATATTTCTCTCCGAACGAATTTTCATAGCCAAGTAATGGCCGATCAAAAGGATTATTAGAAAATTTTAAAGTATATCCGCTATTGCAAGCCCAGAATACTACAGGATATGGTACTTCTATGTCCCGAAGACCACTACTATTTGACGATGGCATTAGATATCGGAGATGCATGGGGATTTGTGCTGTCCAGTCAAGAGGCTGGTTATGGTTAGTGTTATCTTCAGGTGTGGCAAGTTCAATTAGTACAGAAGAGCCCCAGGTAGGCAAATTATAAGCAGGTGCTTCCAAGTCAATATCATCGGTGATACGACGGAGAGCTGATAAATTCTTATTTTGAAGGAATAATGGGTCCGATAACTGGTATTTATCCACAAAAATTGATTGAGGAAGTGTTAGAAGTACATGGGCTCTACAAGCCTGAAAGTCATGTGGGACTCTTGTATCTGATATCCTTAACTCGAGTGTTGGGTGCATTCCGCTGGGCCCAAGGAAGCGCGCACTAAAATTTACATTTGATGAGTGGTGTCGTGAAGTGAGCGAAAAGAGAGTAGGGTTAAGTTTTTTATTATCCCCAATAACAGTGAGAAATCCTGAGATAGAGATATCTTCGGGCTTGTTGGCTTTAGATGACGTCAGGAATCCAATTTCGTGCCGAGTTTTATATTTGATAGAAAGTTCTTCGGAGAATTGGAGAAATAGACTCTTAGCACTAGTAGGTGCAAAGCTAGAGATAGACAAGCTTTGCGATGAGCCAGTAAACGAAATATCTAAGTACGTAGCTGATATCAATGATGATAGTCGCTTAGAACATTCTTCTGAGAAAGACGGAGGTAGACGGGAGCAGACTATGTTTTGCAAGTATTCTTCAAATTTTGCGATGGAAGAAAGCGGAGAGTAGAACTGAAGCAAATGTGTATCTAGATATGAAGTTTCCTTGTAAAGTGGTGTGAAGGACCTCTTTAAATAATCAGATATTATATGTAACCAAGGAGTCGTCTTACTTGAGGAGATATACAATCTATTGGCCCAAAGGCCTCCTTCAATATCGTGCAGAGAAGTTTTGAGGATTCAACATCTGATCTAGGAGCGTAGAGGACATGGAGACCTGGACTAAGCCTTGAGACTAGAGGGCTGACACTCTCGTATTCTTTTTCCGCTACCCATCTTACATGCAGCTCGCGGCTAACCTTCAAAACCCGTTGAAGTTCTTCAGGTAGCTCCTTGAACTCAAATTTTATTTTGACTTCTTTAGCTGCGGTAACTGCACCTACCGAGGAAATTGAAGTATGATTTACAGAGATAGATTGAGGATCAAATGGATCACTTGGGTTCAAGAGAAATGTTATTCTTTCGCGCATTGTTGCAATGTAAATACTCCTTGTTGCGCCACCTAGCGCATAACTAAGTGTAATGATATGGCTGTAGCCGATTGCCAAGAAAATGAGGATGGCGTGTACCGCTTTCATAATTAGGGCCATTGTACCACCACGTGTGAGCCAAAACAAATTCTCGCTCACCCACCTCAATTTGTGTTTGAATCGAACGACATCAAAGAATCGTGATGCAAATATTACCGCTTACAAGACTAATTATTCTCTCTCAAATCGTTTGTGGAATTAAAGCTGGCAATGACAACGCAATTCTCCTATCTCAAGTGCGCACACTCACGCTGCGCAAGAATGTCAAAACTTCACATCGACGGGTTCCTCCAAAACCTCAACTCACATGTAAAGGCCCGGGTTGTACCTTTCATGAAGTCGATATAATGCGCTGCAAGAACCAGGGGTCATCTTACGATACAGAGAACATTGAATGGTCATGCACAGCTAATCTACCTATCGAGTTCAAACTTGGAAGTACTGATGTTTCTTGCGAAGGCTATGCTCATCAAAACGATAAGTATATATTAAAGGAAAGCTGTGGGGTCGAATATCGACTTCTTCTTACAGATATCGGTGAGGAGAGATACGGCAAAGAGTTTTGGCGCCTTGATAGTGAAAACAAATCTCTCCCTCGTGCAATTTTTGCTGTAGTATTTTTTGCGATTTTAGCTTGGATCTTATATTCAATATTTAAGGCTCTATCTGTCGGCAACTGGCACCGAAATTTCGGGCCATTTTGGGGAGGTGGTGGAAACGACGGTGGAGATCCATGGGACTCACCTCCTCCGTATAACAGAAAATGGTCCAGCCGTGGGCGCCAACAGCCAGGATGGACCCCCGGATTTTGGAGTGGCGCACTGGGTGGTGCTGCAGCCGGATATCTAGCTGGGAACAGAGGCAGTCGTCAAAACAATCAATTTACAGAAAGACCTCTCTGGCCTACAGGTAATTCTGGTACAAGCTTCTCCGTTCCAACATCAGACTCAAGAAGCAGTAGCTCAGCCAGGTACAATAGCACGGGCTTTGGATCAACATCGAGAAGATAATACGTAATTACTGACAAAAAGAATAAACTATGCCACGAGGATAAGTTCTACCAGAAAATGTAAAATATTGTTCCGCGGGATACTATAGTTCCACATTATAGATAATTACAGGTGGCTACGCTTGTATCTGTTTCATCTTGGATTCTACCTGACGTTTTAGACTTTTATCTATACCAAAGAATGATAGATGTGTGACACTCAACGCCCTATAGACCCAAACATTTATCGGGCTGACAAGAGCCGAAAACCGTTACATATGAATTGTCATAACATCGTTAGCGGAAAACGCGCATGAGCAATTCGGACATTTTCTCATACGATTGGCGAGTCTGTCAGCAACACAGTTGTTACAGAAGGTATGTCCACACACTTTTATGGCAGTATTTTTGAAATCTTTTCGGCATATAGTACATAGTGCGAACGACTACATAAATCAGCTCCGTAAATCTAGTCGATAAGGGTGAACTTACGCGTAGCATTTCCTCATCTCCTGATTGATTACTTTGACTTTTAACCCTCCATTGATCCTTCTCTTTTTGAGCAGCCTCATATTTTACACGCATCTGTTCTGCCTCTTGTTCTAAACTCTGGATACGCTGCTTGCTATTCAAACAAATGACGTCTTTAGATTTGAGAATCGCTGTTAGTTCGACAAGCTGATTCTTGAGGACCTCGGCTTTACTAGTGGCTTCTCGACTAGCAATGTCAGATTTCCTATGCTCAGATATTATGGTTGTGTTAGCTTGACGCAGATCACTTAATTGCTTTTCTAGATTACTGAGTAAGGTTCGGTTAGATGTTTCGACGTCCTTAAGTTGAGTAATTATTTCAGAGCTCTTAGAGTTCTGTGCCTTGAGAGTTCTCACTTCCTGAATACGAGTGTCCATATCTTTTCGAGCCGCAAAATACTTTTGGTCTGCTTTAGCTTTCTCTGCAGATAAGATCTGAGTCTTTTCTTCAAATGCTTTTATATCAGAGACTTTCTTTGAAACAAGTGATGACATTTTTCTCCAGGCAGCTTGTAGAGCTGGCATCTCTTTATTAATAGCACAGAATTGATGCTCAAGACTTTCGTATTTCTCTCGAAGTTGCTCATGGCTGAGGTCATTTAATTCAGGTATCTGCTTAGGTCCACTAGATTGCTCATTGAATTGTGTTTGTAGTCTTTCTATCTCTTGCTCAAGTGACGAAATTCGATCATCCTTGGCGGCAGAAACCTCTTTGAGATGCTCTCTGGTAGACCTTTCTTGTTCTTGGTTGGTCTTTCGGATGCTTAAATCTGCAGTTAACTCATCTCTCGCAGATCTTATTCTAATAAGATCTTGCTCTACTCGTTGTAATTGGCTCTGGAGTTCACTAATTGTTACTTCAGCCTCCTTTTCAACTTCAACACGATACGCTGTACGTTCAGCCTGAAATCTCTCTGCTTCCTCTCTTAGCTGTATGTTTGTGGCCTCGAGGTGATTGATACGACGTATAACGTCTTCATGCTGAGTCCTGAGTTGTTTATATAAGTCAGTCCTTGCAAAGTCTTCTTCTGATAGGCTAGATAACTTTGTACTTGCTGCAGTGAGTTGCTCAGCAAGTAACTTATTTTCAGCGTTGACGGATTCGAGTTGTAGCTTTTGTTTGGCAACAATTGCTAGAGCTTCTTCATATGCTGTCTTGGATCTATCGGAATGTTCTTGTGTGCCATTCACATTAGCAGCATCTTCGCTACCTATACCGGTTGAGCCACAATTATTTTTTCCTGATATTGCTTGCATCTCTAATTTAGCTACAGCTGCACTCTTAGCGCGGTCTAGCCTCTTCTCAGCCTTTACATAGCGGAGAGAGGATTCTTCGAGCCTCTGGGTTAGTTCATCCTTCTCTGCTCGTAGCCTGTCTACCCTGACAACACTCTCTTTCTGCCGTGCTAAAAGATCAGTGAGCTTTCGCTGTAGTTTCTGTACCTCGTCAGACGGTTGTCCACGAGCAGCAGTTATATTGGTGAATATCGTTGCAAGCTTATTTTTTATATCCTTGCTTCTGGCAGCTAAGTGCTTTTCGAATTCCTCTGCACCCTTAAAAGTGAGAGACGTCGGGAATTGACCTGTAGTTTTATTAGTGATTATCAGAACTAGGGATTGTGGAATTTACAGTCAATATCTTCATTTGATGGCACTTCGTCCTCCACTAATAATCTGACTTCATCCAGTAACTTCTCAGTGATCAGCCTGTCTATTTAGTATCTTGCTTTCATACTGGATTACCTGAGTCCACCAAACATCCACAACTCTTAAGTGGTCATCGTGATCAAGGGACCTTTTACGAACATCTTTTAATTGTGATTCTAGAGTGGCTTTTTCACGCTTGTACTCGAGCATCTGTCGATATATTGCATCTTTCTGATATTGCTACACCAAAACACGTCAGCAAAGATTGATGATTAGTCTTTGTCCTAGAGTTTAGTGGACAGGCTGATCAGACGGTCGGAAGATTTATTGAAACTTTCTGAAGGAAATTGCTTTAGAACACATGCTGCGGGCGCGAATAGCGTAGTAGCACTTGCCGGATTATTTCGACAAAAAATTACATAAGATATCGATGTTAATTTTGTAAATGATCAAATTCTGGCTGTAAAATGTGGGCTTTCGTGGGAAATATTAGTATTGTGCGGAAATGCTATCAACGAACCTCTAGGTCGTTCGCCCAGGGCATATCCACATCGTGCGCAGAGGTTTTGCTGCTAAGGGCTTGTCGTTTCATTGGAGGTGCTAGGTCATCACCTGCGGCCCTCTTCCTTTCCTCCATCTTGTAGAAAGATGGGTGATGGGATGGAAGGGGTGTTGCTATCGTCATCAGACAAGGCGCGCCGCCTGGAACATAGGTTTTGGAATCGTAGGATGTGAAAGCTTGCGGCTTTGGCTGCCGAATTTTGCGCTTGATATTTTTGGTGCAATCTCGTGGTGTGCTGTCGTAACAGTAATACACAGTGACGGATGAAGATAGAAATCCGTTTCTCGTTACGGCCGCTAGCAAAGCTACCCACACTAAGCTGTTTTAGATTTGTGAATAGGTCCAAGCGCAGATTATCCCACCGAGTTACAATTTCATATGCCCGCTTACTTGTATGTTATGCCCGCTTACTTGTATGTTATGCCAAGATCACAATATGTTTTGCAAAAAGTCTTGACATTAACTGCTCGAGACTTTTACAACCTGAAATATAGGTTGGTAAATCTGTGATCGTAGCCATGTTGAAAGGCAGAAGTAAGACGTTTGCTCCTAAGAAAATAACGAGAACAGTCCCACGAGGTTCAGCCCTTTCGAAGGAACCGGTTGATAATAACACCAAAGAATCCGTCGAACTAGTAGCTACAGACCCAATTTCTAGCATCTCTGAGAGCTTCCAAATCCTTTCCAGTGAGACTGATGGCCTCGTTTCCACACCCGCAAGCGGCTCTGGTGCCTCCGGGGCTAAAGTGTCTGCCTCGACAAATATTGTATCAAATTCAGATGCCCGTGGACAGCTCAAGAGACCTTCAAGTGAGATTATCCAGGAACCAACTGCAAAACGATTGCTTTTAAGCCTTGACCACCAAGTGCCTGTCAACTCACTCCAAACAAATGCAAGTGAGTGCATCAAGAAATAGAAAATCTAAGACATCGCTGAAAATTTTAACGGATTAGCTTTTCACCTCAACACCGAGTCTAATCAGGACAATATTCATCATAATGATGAACCTCAATCTCTAGTAAATAATTCATCTATCCCTCGGCCTTCAGAAATTTCATCTTCAGCCATAACCGCAAATTCCCTACCAAATTATGACAGTAGTGTTCTTACTTCCTCGCCAATCGGAGAAAGTGTAGCCAACTCATGTGAAAATAGTACAGCACTTGAACAGAGCAATTTGTCCAAAGAACCAGATCCCCCCGCAGAGCAGATTATAGACCCTCAATTAATCCATCCGGAATCTGATGAACTAAGGACAACTTCGAATGTTATCGAAAACGATTACATATCGTCTGATAATGTTCGACCGGCTAGTGGTCAGTTACAACGGAGCTCACCCTCTCCCGATGGACTTTTTGTCGATAACTCGGAACTTCACCAGACTAATCTAGTAAACCCGACTGCGAATAATGCAAATGAGCTAACTGGGCTGGCTGAAGTTTTGAGTCCATGTAAACCCAGCAAAACAACAACGAGGATAAAAAGAAAATATACTAAGAGAGCTCGCCCAAAGTCTGATGTAATAATCGATGAATCATCGCTCCAAATCACCGGAAAAAAGATAGCCAAAAAGAGAGGCAGAAAGAAACGAGAGGCAACTCCTGATGGATCAGAATACAAAACTATTGATACGTCAGTTATTACCATGCAGGAATTATGCAAAGATCTTCGCATTGGTAAAAAGTCTAGAAACCACGACGAAATAATGGGAAGACTAGCACGGGTTAAGCAAAATGCAATTAAGGCCAAATTTCAACAAGATTTTCCTGATCTTGTCGCAGCGATTAACGAAAAAGATAAGGGAACGCCTAATCCTAAAAAATCTGAGTCTAAAGACGAAAATGATGTAAACAGGAAGTCGCCATCTCCGACACTCGCTTCGTCTGCAGGCCCAAGGATGCGGATTGTGGATGGTCAGATTGTCACGGATGAACAATCACTGCAAATAGACCGTCACGAACGCGCAAGAATAAATAATAATTATGAAGAAGAGCTCGTCGAAGAAAACGACTTTACCCGTATCGTCAGTTCGAATAATTATTTGAGAAGAGAGCGCTCACAGCATTGGGATATCCCCGGCAATGAGTTATTCTGGAAAGGCCTAAGGATGTTTGGCACAGATTTCGAAATGATCGCTAACATGTTCCCAAATCGCTCTAGACGTCAGATAAAGCTAAAATTCAATGCCGAGGAGCGAGCCAACCCCAGGAAAGTTAATCGAGTTCTAATGGGTATCAAGACTGAAGCGATTGATCTTGATGAATTTCAACGCTTAGGTAACTTTGAGTTGGAGGATGTTGCTGATCTCAGGGCTGAGGAAGCGCGTATCGAGAAAGAACAGTCTGAACAATTCGAAGCAATTGAGAAGGCAAAGCAAGCTGAAGATTTACGCAGAAAAGCTGAAATCCGCAGTGGTAGTGCTGCAATGCGTCTGATGGGTGAATATGGAGACACTTCCCACCGGGAAAGCCCGATAACAAAGAAAAGGCCGAAGAAAAACATTCACAGTGCGTACGGGGGAGGAGAGGAAGCTATTGTGCTAGAGACAGTGGAGTGAAGTTGAGATATTTTGGGGTTTTAATCCTTATTGAATATGAGGTCAATGTGGCGCTCAAGTACCAATTATACAGAGAACTAAAAGGTAGATACTCCTGGCTACATCTATTTTCAGTTGAATTTATTTACCTACTACATTAGAAGGCATTCAGTAGACTTGAAGCGATCCAACGAGATGTGGAGTTAATCCTATTCACTGACGTATCCTTTAATCCAATTTAAGGGCTGCCAACCAACAGAGTAAAACAGAAAGATAGAGAGTTTAAACCGGAATACTTTTAGATAGTACGGATAAAAGGTTGAAAAAGAGCGATTATGTTTTTCTGTTCTGAAATCATTGAATACGAGCTACGTTAATCATGTTACAATGGCTTAGACTAGAAGGTGTGCCACCTACAACTTTACCACTATTTGTATTCTATTGTCTAGTCAACAGACCCTTTAACATGTCTCGTAAGAAGTATTCACAACTTCAAAAAAATATTCAGGATAATATATTTACTGCCAAATACCCCAAATCGTTTGAGCGAACTAGAAATGATAGCTAGACTCACATCCCGATAATACCCATAAATGACTCAATCAACATCAGACAGGCCGCATGGCATCGCAATGCTTTACTTTGGCTACTCTTTGAATTAGGTATGAATGCCCACTCACAGTAGCATGGGAACACCACACTTCGAGACAAGAGCCTATTAAAAACAGAAAAGTATCTCAGGTCTCATATCTTAGATCCTGGTATGATACTTTAGCTCTTAGCAAAAGAATGACAACATCTATGATATATTCAGCTAGTGGCTTCAATAAAGTAATGAGTCTGACTCCTATTTATTTAGTTTTCATCGGTCCAATTGGTTGCATGGAGATCAACATGGTACACACTGGAACATTGGCTAATTCTGCCTGATATTGTATAGACTTCCAACGGAGAACCACTTTTATTCATCCTATTCTAACCTGTTTGACCTACAAACTTCTAATGCATTGTTCTTTTACATTGCGAGACTTTGTGATCTCCGATGTTGTGTCATGGCTAGAAAGCCTCATAAGCAATTAAAATCCGATGCAAAAAAAACAATTTTCTTAGCGATTACCGTCGAAAGTTCCTACTTTAAATATTAGTCTCATTTAATATTAGGGCACTAGGGCTTTTAGAATCTCTGGAAGCTGCCCGCTTTCCAAACTACAATTAAAGATAAATTTTTTTGCTTTCAAAGAACCTCTTTAAACTCTAACGTTTGAACTTGTTCATCCTTTATTTCGGCAAGCTATTCAGACTTCAATCGAGAGACCAAACCAAAATTTTACTACTGCACCATCTAATTATGATTGTCAAGTATTGCCTGCTATCTCGGAAGATAAGTCGTTCTCCTGAAGCCAAGTTCAGTCAAATCTCGCAATACCAAACCAGTTGGCTCAGGACCTAATGATATACTACTCCTAACCAAATCAATATCTCACTCCCGACAAGTTCGAATCCGGCCAAAGCCTCATCAAGTCTGCTTACACGACCTAGTGCATCCTTATTCCAATGAGCACACCTCTCATCAAATCATTCTCTGGCCAGAAATGGCCACAATATACACGCCCAAAAGAACATAAATACCCGCCAGAGGAGAAAAATTATGTTGCACAAACCTCGGAGGCAGTTTTTTTTGGGACGGAGATAAGAGAGATCTGGAAAAGTGGGCAAGATGATGCAAATGGAGAATACGATTTCAGAAGGGTAGAATTTTTGAATTTTCGTAAGGAGTTTACAAATTAAGCTTTGTGCGCGCCAATACTTGGATTGAGAGGGTGCAGGCGACATTAAAAAATACTGATGCGGTTGGATGGTGCGTTGATACATTGTTAAGGCCGGTTTTCCAAGTAGAGCCTGGATAGCTTAGACATATATTCCACTTAAGACAGGAGATCGCTGGTTGAAATCCGGCAAAATACAGCCACTTTTCTCGCGGTGCAAGTTTACATGAACGACAAAAGCATGTTTGAATAATCAAAGGTTTTAAAACGTCCCTTTGTTGGATAATTATAGAGGAGGATTGACTGTTTGTGTAAGCAAACATAACTCATAGTGGTATTTACGAGTGAGCCCCAGAGCATGATTGTCTCTTATATTAAAAGAGTTTTCCAAAATGTACGCATAGCACTGATCATGAGTCGTAGCTAGATAGCTTAGTACACTTTAAATGATTTTTGAACAAAAAAGCGAATGCAAGTCGTGGAGCGCACAGTGATCCTTAAAGTAAAAAACTTCTTTCCAAACATGGAAACCTCATAACTTGAGATTAGATTTATTCTTGGCACTGTGTTTTCCACCTATCCAGATACCTATCACGCCCACCCTCAAGATCTATCTCTCAAGTTTATGCACCACAATTCATCTACCCCAGTCGGTATTCATGTTCTTGTGGGCGTGTAGTTGAAGGCTAGATGAAGGCGGAGTCTTAGATGACGAGAGGTACGTTCATGGAAACGAGGATGTACTAGTTTGGACTTGCAGGTTTGATTAGGCCTACGATAGAGATGATCTCGATAAGAGTTAAGGCTTGATGTGATTGGGCGTCTTGAATTATTCACTCATGAGCTATCTTCTTCACAACTGAAAGTTAGATTGACCTCAGTTCTGGTAGAAAAATTTTCATCCAAGTCCACATTTCACTATATATCTTTATCGTCCTTTTCCAGGTCCGTAGGTGCTCAGTCTCCGACCTATACAAAGATAGGGTGTGGCAGTAGTATTTTGGCAAGACCGGCATCCATTACAATCAGACTAGCTAATCCTGTTGATCGCGCCCAACACCCATCACCTAATATTTCGAATAAAAATGACCAAGTTTCGACCATGTATCGATCTACACGCTGGCCAGGTCAAACAGATTGTGGGGGGAACTCTGACAGATGCATCGTCGGACCTGAAAACAAATCATGTTTCCAATCTTCCTGCATCGCACTTTGCGAAGCTTTACCGAGAAAATAATCTTCAAGGGACGCACCTGATCATGCTCGGGCCAAATAATGAGGATGCTGCCAGAGAAGCATTATTGGAATGGCCAGGCTGCATACAAGTAGGTGGTGGTATCACAGATATCAATGCAATGCAGTGGATCAAATGGGGCGCTGAAAAGGTATGTGCATAGCAGTTGATTAGGGAGGGGCTACTCAAGAGTGTAGTAGGTAATTATCACCTCATTTCTCTTCCCCGATGCCTCATTTGCTCAGGAGCGTCTTGATGCAGTAATTGCGGCGCTCGGAGGTCAAAGGGAACGGCTTGTCATTGATCTAAGCTGTCGAAGGAATGGGTTAACGTGGTTCGTGGCCATGAACAAATGGCAAACCAGAACCAATATGGAGGTGAATCAAGGTGCCTGATCACCCGCCAGAGCCACTCTGACTCACTGGCTAACAATCGCAAAGCTACCATTGAGCTCCTCGAGCCCTATTGCTCCGAGTTTCTGATCCACGCGGCTGACAATGAAGGCCTCCAGTCTGGCATCGATACTGACCTAGTAACTAAATTAGCATGCTGGTCTAGTATTCCCGTGACTTATGCTGGTGGTGGTCGAAGCATCAGTGATTTAGATCTTGTCAAAAGCCTCAGCAACGGCCGGGTAGACCTTACCATTGGCAGTGCTCTCGACATATTTGGCGGCTCTGGTGTTGGCTTCGAAGATTGCGTTGCATGGAACAAACTGGAAACATAACCAAGCACATCTGTGTACTTAATGCGCACGAAGGCTACCCGAGACACGCAGGTTTATAGACATAAAAGTGCCAGTGTTTATTTATTTAGACCTGGAAGAGAGAGTAAAGTTGTTGGGATCGGAAAATATGTTCTTTTTACCTTTGTAGCTTGAAATAATTAGCCACTCAATGTTTGCTATTAGTTGTTGCCGAGAAAAGGTGTATTTGTGTGATCTGCGCCTATCCTAAATGCCGAACCACGAGTAAAAGGCAATTTAGTCTAAAACGGGCAATATCTATCATCTATCCATCTCACAAGTCTCTTTCAAATCATAAGATGAAGACTAGTTCTTCATCGATGATTTTGACTACTGATGTACGAATCAAAATTGGTATGGTTTTTGAGGTCAAACGAAAAATCCTAACTATCACGGACTCGAGGAAACGGTTAGGGCCACAAGATAACTGTTGGCGGTTTCTATTCTCCCCATAGAAGAAGTAAATTAATAAATCTTCTGATTCGAAGCTCAACTAAAGGGTAGATGTCAGATAGTGGTTGACACTGTGGGCAATAGAGGTTGTCTGTGACAGAACCAAGTTGGTGATGAATAAATCAATTTATTAAATATTTGAGGAGAAAAAAGAACTGTAGCTACAACTAACAGGTAGTTAATGGGAGTGATCCGCTTTATGAATCTACTAACGAATGCCTTTCCTCCAGACATTATACTCGCTAACTAGCCACGTATTGTTAGGTGTTACTTAGTTGTAACGGCGATCTAGCGTTCTGATTAGTATTATCGTATCGTCTAGTTCCATATTTCCCTCGCAATGCGAGCTTATTGTAAATAATCTAAGTATTACGCTTAGGTGGGAACCTAAGCCCATACAACGGTCAAACCGTGATAATGTCGTAAGTAATAAAGTTGACTAAAAGGTTCCAAAATGAATAATATTTATTCATGGTGGGCACAAGCCTAGCGCTCATAGAACATGACACGAAGAAGGCTAGTCATTCTCCGACGACTATGTATAATGATAACTCAGTTTAACGCTACGACCAATTACGTAGTTGGTGCATTTGCAGATACTATTCAGGACCCTTTTGCAAGGGGCTCTCACTCTTCCCTCAACCGTGAATCCCCACTTAAGAAAAAACAGGAGAAACCGCTTGCTACCCTAACATGCCTTTGTCGTCTTTAATATGGCCAGCGCGCGAGTTATGGCTTCACAGTTCTCCCTTTTTGGGATGAGGTAGGTGACCAGGCTACCCAGACTTTAATTTGGGTAGATGACAACCAGGAGGCGGACCAAAACACCTTTGATTGTAGCCCTTTTTTAGAGTGTCGGTTGCACTACTCGAAATTGTTACCTCGGCGCCCACAAACACCCTTCAGTCGAAAACATACGGGAAGTTTAAGTCCCAGCATGTTACGGGCTAGGCCCGGCTAGTTGTGGTAGGGCTTTTTAGGGACATAGGGCTCATCCTTTTTTTGTTGGCGCAAGAGAGTTTGTAAATCTACTTACTATACGAGAGTAATATCAGATCACGTTTAAAGGGTCTGGAGACCAGGAACAGGCATTGTAGTTCGAAGGTGCCGTAGCTTCCCGCTTCAAAATTCTTCATAGGAAAATTTAAATTTAATTGTCGTATTACTTTCCTGCATCGGCCGAAAGCTCTAGGCCGTCACATGTATTTTCTATCACAATTCTTTTTAATCTCTCTGTGGAGTTTTTGTTTGATTTCATTATCCTGATTTGGCGCCCTATGGGCCCATGTAGTTGTCTATCATACTTTCTAATTTACATGGGGGGAAACCTTTTGGTGTAAACTCCCCAAACCCTTCTGTTTAATTTCTATGTCTTTCCTAATTTATCCTTGAGCAAGCGCAGTTACACTATAGTGCCCTCCACATAACCCAATCACATCGGCTTTATCGACCTCAAGAAAAGCATGACCTGTTCCTTTCCCTCAGCAGCATTTCGACCGCCTTTGTCATCTGGAATTGCTCTATCCAACCATGATTTAGGATCAACTGTGTTATCCTTTTGATATCTCCAGGATTGCTTAGCATAGCCTCGTAGGACCGATCTTTCGCTTGTCTCCAGATCTCTCCTCTTCCGTTTGACCATCGAGTGCAGGACATAATCATGTGCTTGGGGTTCTGCGATTGGTAGCTACATGGACAGCTTGGACTGTAGACTCCGGTACCTTTCTTCTATAGAAATACGAATTGAGCCCCATGTGCTCACTTCGTATTTGAATCGCTAGACTCAAAAAACATCATCATTTTGAAAAATTTGCCCCCATCAATTTTAATCCCGTGAAGTTGCAGTCATATCCTAACAGTGATGGAAAGTAATCCTATCAAGGATTCTCACCGTAGAAAGTCCCATACGGTCCCGAAAGCCGCAAACGACGCGTCAATCAACGCCCAAGATACTGCTATAGCCTTAAAGAGGTTCAAGAACGCAGTTGAAGGAGATGAGCTCTCAACCAGAGCATACAAGAAGTTAATCAACGAGGCAATACGCGTAATTGAAGGAATTCGCGACGCGAAAGCTCAGCCAACTCACAAAACTAGTGATGAAAGTCCAACAATAGCTAAGATCCTACAGGAAATCCAAACAATTAAAGCTTCAATCTCACTGACAAAAGCCTCAGCTCCTACACAAGGATATTCCTGGGCACAAGTAGCTGGAAAAGCCGAAGTTGCCAGCACCACAATTAGAATTCATGATGAAGATTGTAAGAATTCTGGATAAATGCCTTAGGCAGGATTTATGGGTTCCTTGTTTAGCACCACTAGCCTTATTGCCTAGCGAGGATAGTTATGTAGTTTTCACTTCGGATACTGAGACCTTCACGCTTTGTTTTCTGTCTTTAGGTATAGTTACATTATTCTAATCACATCTCACTCTCGTCCTCTGCCAACCATAGTGACCTACCGTCACCTCCGGCCTCTCTATCTAGAACGACTCCCCGCTTTCCCATTTACCACTTCTCTAGAAAGCCCTCCGCGTTCCCACGAGGCGTCCTTCCTCAGTACATCGTACGCTACGCCCTCTCCTACGCCTCGATTCCTGCGCCCAGTGAACCTGCGCCTGACAAAGATGAAAAGAAAGAAATTGCCAGACTCTCGAGCGAGGAGCCGGTGAAGAAGATGGGAATAAATGAGGTTATAGCAGCAAAGCAGATGTCTTATGGACAAGTAAAAGTGTTTTTCACAGGTCAAGAGTCGAAGGAAATGGTCGAGAAACAGAAGGAGTGGACTACAAAGCTTGCACCTACAGCACAGGTAGCAAGTCCCATATACCAAGTCCTAGTTCACGACATGCCGCTATCATTTGAGCCGGAAAGTCATGAACAAATTAAACTACTCCAACAAGCAAATGTCTTGTACCTACAAGGCATCAGAATACAAAAGGCCGCATGGCTAAAGAGATCTTCTATCCTGGGAAAATCATCGGGATCATTGATTCTGTGGTTCGATGAAGCGGAATCTGCAGACAGAACAATCACAAAGGGAGTAATGTGGCGTTACGGAGTCAAACCGGCAGAGCTCTTCCGGTCTGGGCTCCGCGCCATGCAATGCTTCAACTGCCAGAAGTACGGGAACATAGCAAAAGTCTGCACTGCAGAAGCCAAGTGCGGTCAGTGTGCAAAAGCACATAACACGAGAGTCTGTGCTGGAAAACAAGAGGCGAGATGCAGCAACTGCAGCAACTGCAGTAGATGTCACGAAGCATGGAACCAAAGCTGCCCAGTTAGGATCGCAGCTAAAGCAAAGGCAATTCAGAATCAGACACAGGATCTGGGAACCTGTAAACGCCCTGAGTTACCATCGAGGGAAGCAGAGGCCGAATGGCAAATTGTAGGATCCAGGAAAAGACGTGCTGGTACTGCAGGTCCTCAACTCATCGGAGCAGACGGTGAAGTTATCGTCCGCCGAGGCCCTGGACGACCGCGAAAATCTCCAACTTCTGTCAATTTGCCAGCAACATGGGCTAAGATGCCGAAAAAGATGGATCTAATGGTTTCGAATGCTCAAACTAATCCCCGGACTATGACACGGGAGGACCAAGCAGAGGGAAGCGATGCACCGCTGTGCAATATGACACAGTGAAAGGTACAAACACGTGGAATATCATACAGTATAATGTCAACAAAAGTAAAAACAAAGTACAGTATCACTTCCTTCAAGAGCTGAACCCCAAGGAATACCATATAGTAGTGGTCCAGGAACCTTGGCAAAACCCACTGAAAAATCTTACCCTAAAGCACCTCGGATACCATTTGGTATCCTCAAACAAACCGAACGGCCGAACTTGCATCTACGTCAGCAAGCGGCTAGCTACAGATAAATGGGGTGTCGAAAATATCCCCGAAGAAGTTGGTGGAGACATAACTTTGATCAGCCTCCAGACAGAACAGGGAAAAATGAGGGTACACAACATCTACAACCCTCCGCCTAAATTCCATAGCAGTACAGAGCTAGGGATGCTACAATATATTCCCCAAATACTAGCACAAGATGGCCAACACGTTCTGGTTGGAGACTTCAACCTACACCACCCAAGGTGGGGAGGCCAGGCAACTACAACACACCATAGATCTTCGGAAACACTCATGAAAATCCTGCATGAGGCTAATATGGAACTAATACTGCCGGAAGGAACAATTACTTGGAATAGCAGAGGGAGCCAAAGCACTATTGACCTAACCTTCATCTCAAAGGAACTTGAAAATACCATCATTGCATGCCAACCAGCCAACAACCTCGAGTCATCTTCCGATCATATCCCTATCGGCACTCAACTGCGCATACAGCCAATCACACAGACAAAACCGGAACCACAGCCACAGTGAAAGAGGGTAGACTGGGTGGGCTTCAACATAAGGCTAGCTACTATTCTTCACCAGACAACGGAAACTAATCTCCTCGACTCCCATCTAGCCATTGACCATAGAGTCACGACAATCACTAAATCAATTTAGCAGACAATTGAGGAAATGATACCTCGAGCAGTGCCATCTCAGCATTCCAAACCATACTGGACCAAGGAATGTTCGGTAGCAGTTAAAGCTGCTAGAATGGCAAGAAGAAAGTGGACCCATACCTGCAACCAGGAAAACTGGACTAAATATTGTGACAAGATTGATGTGTGAAAGTACTTCAATTAATCCTTAAAATATTAAGCTAAAGAGAGAAGAAAGAGACTATGAAAGGCGGGGTATCTACCCCAAACTATATACAAAGAACGTGGGTGACATTATAAAATTGGCAGGGAACAAAGCCTATGTGCTACAGGCCGCCCCCATCAGCAGGGTGGCAAATTGTCTCAAATATCAAAAGGCGACAAACCAGAAAAAAGGCACAATTAAAAGATCTAAAACCATAGGATGCAGAGCAATTGTATCCGAAGCAACAGAAGACCCAACCAAAATCTGGAAGCTGGCAAAGTGGGAGAAGAGAAGTTCTGAAGGTAATGGAAATCCAGCTCTAATCCCCAACATTAAAGGTAATGATGGAAATACTGCCACAGAAGACAAGGAAAAGGTCATGATCATGGCAGGTCACTTCTTTCCAAAACCTGCTTAAGTGGACACCAATGACATTGCAGGTATAAGATAACCTGAAGAAATTGACACAATCTCATGTACTATCACAGAAGAAGAAGTCGATAGGGTTATCAGAACATTGCCGAACAATAAAGCTTCCGGTCCAGATGGAATACCTAACAGAGTGTGGAAACTCGAGGGACAAAAGACGATTGGCAAGTGGTCAAAAGCTGGCGTGGACTCAAATCAAAAGATTCTAAACTAAAGAGAAAAGTATCTAGGAAGATATGAATCTGTATATATTTACATAAGAGTTCAACTATTGAAATAGAGTTGCCAACACGAAACCTCCTGTCCCTCATTGCCTACAACCCAAGGGTTTTGCATGAAAACCAATATCCATGACAAACCTTTTGTATTGTGATTTGTCACACACAAGACTCGTGTGTGTGAAACTAGTCGTTGGAATTCCTGGATTGACCCTGTGTCGGCTTACCAACTATTGAACTGACAACTACGTGGCCACTAAAATGTCGGGGTGTCATACAGAGTTCTAAAGCAATGTAGGAAAACCTTAAGTTAATTACTCACTATCCTTTTCAATGCTTGCCTCGTAATAGGCTATCATCCAAAAGGGTATAAAGAATCAACTACTATTGTTCTGAGGAAGCCTCAAAAGCCCAGATACTATACTCCAAAGGCTTATAGACCAATTGCGCTCCTCAATACTATGGGTAAAATCCCCGAAAAGTTGGTAGCAGGTCGCCTCTCCAAAGTAGCAGAACACCACAACCTCCTTCCCGACAAGCAGATGGGAGCTCGACCACAGAGATCTACAATATCTGCAGTCGAGCTACTAACAGAACAGATACACACAATCTGGGGCAAAGATAAAAAGAGGGTGGCATCTCTCCTCAGCTTGGATATATCTGGGGCCTTTGATACTGTCACACAAACAACTCATTCATAATCTCAGGGAAAAAGGAATTCCAAAGTGGATGAGCCTATACCTAAAGTCCTTCCTCGAAGAAAGAACAACATCAATAATGTTGAGATCATTCAAAGGGGACCAAATGTCTACCAGCACCGGAATACCGCAAGGCTCAGCTCTCTCGCCAATATTCTTTCTCTTTTTTGTAAGCACGCTTCTCCCAATAATTGAGACAAGAACTACGACAGAAGTTGGATTTGTAGATGACACTAACATCCTGACATGGTCAAACTCGACCAAAGAAAACTGCCGAAAGTTGGAGGAAAAACACCAAGTATGTGAACAGTGGGCAAGAAGACATGGGGTCAGATTTGCGCCTGAAAAGTATCAGCTGATGCACTTCTCCCGAGCCAGGAAATGACACAACCTCAAAGCAACAATTGAAATCCAAGGCCATACCTCAGTCCCACAGCCTTCCCTATGAGTTCTCAGAATCTACTTTGATCCCAAGCTGAGCTGGGGAGCTCACATCAAGAGCCTTCAACTGAAGGCAGAGATGCAGATTCAGGGCCTCAGTAGGCTAGCTCAATCAATGTAGGGAGCCACATTTCACAAGCCAAAGATACTCTACAGTACAATTGTGAGGCCGGCACTAACATACGGGTCACTGGTTTGGGCTGAGGTCGGGCCGGGTGGAAAAAAAGCAGAGATTATAGTAAGATCTCTTAGAAGCATGCAGAGGAATTGTCTGAAATTTGTCACCGGGGCATACAAGTCTACGAGCACGAGAGTGCTGGAACACGAAACAGCCACCCTTCCGATCAAAATATTCTTGAAGCAACAAAGGCTTCAATATTTAGGTCGCACAAAGGACTTACCTGTCCAGAAGACAACACAGTCCGCCTGTAATAAAATCAAGCTGCCCAGAAAAGGGAGAGAAGATATACAAACAGTTAACAGGAGGATAGATCTTGCCAACTGGACGGGAATGTGCGGTGAAGAACAAACCAAGAAGACACATACAGAGATAGTGAAAGTTATGGCATATCAAGAGTGGGCGAAATCCTGGGCCAAGCAGAAACAAACTCAGAAGCCTCGGCAGTTAGCAACTGCAGATTCCGAAACTTGGAGAGTAGCCACATTTTACCAAAGTAGAGAGTCTGGACAGCAAAAACTAAGTTTTCAAGGCTCACCATTCTTCCTACACCGTAACCTGACAAGGGCCCAAAGCAGTTTGGCAATGCAAATACGAAGTGAGCACATGGGGCTTAACTCGTATTTACACAGAAGAAACGTACCCGGAGTATTAAGTCCAGGTTGTCCATGCGGCTACCAATCATAGAACCTCAAGCATATGATTATGTCCTGCCCCCGATGGTCAAATGGTAGAGCTGAGATCTAGAGACAAGCCAAATATAGATTCTCAAGGATGAGAGTTTGATAGTGTTACACAGGGTGCGTTGTATAGCCCAGTGAAGATCTAGGTGGTGAATGAAGATAATAAATGGGTCAAAGTGGTGACAAGTCTTCTCTAGGAAGAGATAAATGGGTTGTAACAGCTGGTAAGCCGATTGGTTCCTGTAGCGCATGTTGGCCAACATGAGCCTAGCCTGATATTGGTAGCGCACGATTGATCGACATCAATGTGTGGATATATGATGCCACTCAACAGAATATCAAGGCATCGGCATCTAGTTCGGCAGGGCAGTAGTATTGGACCATACAGCTACAACACATGTAAAGAATCCCATTGGAACCGAGAGGGAGGGACTGTGCCTCAACCACATAGACAATGTATATATAAGTATAGATAGAGACTGAAGTAGTTTTCTCTTCAGAATGATAATTTACATACTATCAACCACATAGTTGCACCAGCGCCTGTTTCTTGAGCCGTGACATATTATCATTCTCCCCATTCCAAATACCACCTAATAAGGTGAAGAAATCTAGACGACGACGAGGAGAGCCAACAGCTAACTCCTAAGACGAAAGTATAAGAGGCCGAGCCCTTTACACGACGACGACAAGCTTATCTGCGATCAGTTAAGAGTTGATATCAGCAACCCATTATCAGAAGCTAGCCAGTAAGAGAACAAGTTTAGGGCTGGAATATAACAAACCTGCAAAAATGACATCTAACTTGGCAGCACAAAAAGAAATCGACGATAGCTATGAGCTGAGCATTTCCTACCTGCAAGAACAGATTGATGCTCTGACTGCTGAGCGAGCGGCAAATACTTTGCCGCAGACCTCTAATAAGGTAGTGATAATTAAAAACCCGCCGGCGGACAACGTGTTCGGCATTAAACCAACTACGCTGCCTGTGTACGAGGGAAATCGACAGAGCTATCCAGCATGGAGGCGAGCAGTCTTGAGCATTTTTCGAATGGACTGGAATACGTTTAATTATGACAACCAAAGAGCATTCTTGATGATATATAACGCATTGAGAGGTGAAGCGCAACAAAAAGCTGTTTCATTTTTTGAAGTGGGAGGTATCAACGAGACACAGAGGCCGGAAGATTTTCTGGAGTTTCTGGACAGGACAAATAACGATCCGACACGAGTTGATAGAGCTACTAACAAACTTTACGACATGAAGATGGGAGAAAAGCAATCTTGGCCAAGTTTTTTTGCTGAGTGGGCAAATAAACTTAGCGAAGCTCATTGTGACGGATGGGCTGATTGGTCCAAAATTGTTATGCTCCGTAATGCCCTTAACGACAATCTCTTAAAAGCGCTTGCTAGCAATCACCTGCTTCCAAAAAATAACTACCATGAGTGGGTACAAATTGTTGGTCAGATTTCTCAACAGCTTGAAATGGTTGGGGCAAGATCGAGGTACCGACCTCTGCAAAACCTAATTTCATCGCCAGAAAAACTCAGTAAAGTGTATGAATCGACTCAAAGCAATTTTAGGTCGCAAATTATTAATCCGCGACAAGGAGAGAAAGATTCATCAGGTGACACATTAATGGGAGAGATTATGGCATCAGGAGTCGGACCAAATTCGGGAACTGAACGTAGAAGAGCAAAGTGGAAATCACCAAGTGAAATTGATAGGCTCCGAGAAGAAGGTCTTTGTTTTCGTTGTGAGAGAAGGGGCTGTAACACTGGGAAATGTCCCCTCGCACCAGCCGTGCGCCCGAAAGGAAAACAAGGACCAAGGGCCCATACAACCGGCCTTCCACCCATAGATCCGTCAATGTGGGAGCCGTTAACTTCAGAAAAGTATGTGAGGGATGTTGGGGAGTCGGAAAACTAGAAGCTCCTGGGCATAGTCGCATCCAGGAGCACGAGGCAGTCATAAAGCAAGAAATTAGAATGAATACCAATCCGGTTTTAGTTAACGCCCTTCTTAATGATGTTACCATGGTCCAAGCCTTGGTAGATAACGGTTGTTTATGTTCTGGTATTATTAACGAATCTCTTGCAAATTCTATGGCCCTGCCGCGCATTCCAATATCTCCACGTCCTTTTGAAACAGCCGAGGATTCCACTGTAGACAAGCCAGTTGTCGATTCGATAACTTATATTTCTTTAGATTTAGACGGATTTGTGACTACCAAACTTTGGCTGTATGTGGTCCCAGGAAGTACTTATCAGATTATATTAGGGAAAAAGTGGCTAGAAGACCAGGACGCATTAATTGATTCAAAAGAACAACGATTAGAACTTCGTCGATTAGGAGCAATCATTTATAGCGTTAAACAGTGGCGGCAAAACTTAAAAATGGTTTCTCGTCCAAGATCAACACCAATTAATACCATATCAGCCATGCTCAAGCAGGTCCCAGTGTGCAAAGCCTCTCTTGAGGATATAAACAAAGCATTGAGGAATAAAGCATGCCTGTCAGTTGAAGAAGCGAGAAAGCGACTACCTGTACAAGTTAGGGACTTTGCACATTTATTTGCGGACGACAGTGGGGCTCGAGACTTACCACCCTCAAGGGGAGCACTGGATCATGCAATAAATGTTAAAAAGGAAAAAGGAAAACCGATGCAGCCACCATGGGGGCCACTGTACAGCATGTCGCGGGAAGAGCTGCTGGTATTGCGAAAGACCTTGACAGATCTGTTACAAAAGGGCTGGATCCGCCCCAGCAGTTCAGCAGCAGCAGCACCAGTGTTGTTCGCAAAAAAGCCTAATGGCGGCTTGCGTTTCTGTGTAGACTATCGGGGATTAAATGCAATTACAGTTCCTGATAGGTATCCACTGCCATTGTTTAAAGAAACCCTACGCCAGTTATCGAAGGCTAGATGGTTCACTAAACTAGATGTAAAATCGGCGTTCCATAGGTTACGAATAAGGGAAGGTGATGAATGGATGACCGCTTTCCGTTGCCGTTTAGGACTTTTTGAGTGGTTGGTAACCCCATTTGGTCTTGTGAATGCACCGGCTTCATTTCAGCGTTATATCAATGAGCAGTTACGAGAGCATCTAGATCATGATGCGACTGTTTACATGGACGACATTTTAGCGTATACATCAGATAAAGAGGATGATCATTGGAAAACAGTTCGCAGTATTTTAGGAAAGCTCGATAAAGCTGGTCTTTATCTAGATATTGATAAGTGCGAATTCCTGTGTAAGAAGGTAAAATATTTGGGATATATTGTGCAGGCAGGAGAAATTGTGAGGGTAGATCCAGAAAAGGTTAAAGCAATTCTAGAATGGGAGGCACCTACATCTGTGAAGGGCGTCCGATCTTTCCTCGGGTTCGCAAATTTCTATAGGTGCTTCATTAATAAGTTTTCAGATATTGTTGCACCCCTTACTGATTTAACAAAGAAAGATGCGACGTGGGTGTGGGGAAAAGCTGAAAATGAAGCATTTGAGAAACTCAAAAACACATTTGCGACAGAGCCAGTCCTAGCACAGTGGGATCCTGAGAAAGAAACAGTGGTGGAAGCAGACTGCTCTGGATATGCATTGGGAGGATGCCTCTCGCAAGTAGACCGGCAAGGTCGATTGCGACCTGTTGCCTATTATTCCAGGCGCTTAACTGGTAGCGAAGCAAACTATCCAATTCACGACAAGGAAATGCTAGCAATTGTTGCATGCTTGCAAGAATGGAAGGCAGAACTCCAATCAGTCATGAAGCAATTTACAATTTTGACTGATCACAAAAACTTGAACTATTTCATGAGTAAACGTCTCCTTAACGAGCGGCAAGTTAGGTACAGTGACATCCTGCAACAATTCAATTTTTCTCTCAAATGGCGACCTGGTAATACATGCGAGCGCCCAGATGCTTTATCGCGACGAGATCAGGACAAGCCGAAAGGATTGAATGACGAACGCCATGTTGGAAGGATCATGCAGTTACTGCCATCAGTTATGCATGCATCACTAAATACACAAGCAATTGAAACCTGCTCTAGCTCTATTGAGGTAACTAGACGCGCTCAAGATGTTGAACTGATACCTAGTAGTGACTCTGCTATTCCAGCAAGGATTTTTGACGAAGACAAGCTGCAGAGATTATGGGAAAAAGGGATTGCCAATGACAAAGACTGGCAACGAGCTCGCGATGCTGTCAAAGCTGGAGAAAGAAGTTTTCCACCTGACCTTGCACTAAAATGGAATGCTAACATTGCTGAATGTACAGTTGCAGCAGACAATATTCTACGAGGTCGGGAAAATCGAGTCTGGGTGCCGGATTATGAGCCACTTATAACAGCCATAATGCAAGTTACGCACGACAGTCATTTAGTAGGCCATCCGGGTAAAGACACTATGGTTGGGATACTTTTACGCAGGTGGTTCTGGCCGAAGATGAGAGAATCTGTGCGCAGATTTATAAGGAACTGTGATGTCTGTGGAAGAACAACAGTGTGGAGGGAAGCGAAGGCAGGATTTTTACGATCGCTACCAATTCCTGAGAGAATCGGCAGCGAGCTCACAATCAATTTTGTAACTGATCTCCCACCTTCGCAAGGTTGCACGAACGTAATGGTAATCACAGACCGCCTCAGCAAGGACGTTCTTTTGTTCGGAACAAAGTCAGTGGAAGCAGTTCAATGCGCAAAGATCTTTATAGACTGCTACTACCGATACTATGGGTTCCCAAAATATCTCACAAGCGACAGAGGTAGTGATTGGCTAAGTCATTTCTGGAAAACATTTTGCCGGCTGACTGGAATTAACCAACGCTTGACAACAGCCTACCATCCTCAGTCTAATGCAAGCGAGAGGGCAAATCAAGAAATGTATAAGTATCTACGGGCGTTCTCTTGCTACGCGCAAAGCGACTGGAAAGAACTATTACCTATGGCACAGCTGGCATTAAATTCTCGACCTAACTCAGCAATTGGAGGTATGAGTCCGTTCTTTCTTAGACACGGATACCACTTGGACCCTATTGCAGAACCGATACCACACCAAAATGACACTTCCAGGCATGCAGGTCAGCTTTGTGCTCGTAAATACGTAGAAAGACTAAGAAATGCACAAGAATTCGCACAAGTATCAATGGCATCAGCACAACAACGAAATGAGAGCAATGCCAATCGTTTAAGGCGACAACCTGAAAGGTTCAAAGTTGGTGACAAGGTCTAGTTAGACCTACGTAATGTCAAGACACCTCAACTTTCAAAGAAGCTTGCGTGGCTTCACGCTAAGTACGAAGTTACAGCAGTTCCAGATGCGCTTACGGTAGAACTAAATGTTCCGAGGAATATTCACAAACGCTTTCATGTTGAGCTCATAAAGCGGGCGGGAGATGACCCCTTCCCAAGTCAGACACGAGATGATCCCCAAAACCCACCTATAATTGACAACTTAGGGGAGCAGGAGTACGAAGTCGAAGCAATCCTGAGGGCTCGAAACATACGACGCGGACGAGGTAGCTACCGTCAAGCATTAGTCAAGTGGACTGGCTGGGCTGATCCTTCTTGGGAGCCTGTTGAGTATATTAAGGATACAATGGCACTAGAAAGATTTGAAGAACTTTACGGTCCGATAGACGCAAATGATGGTCCCAGTGATATAGAGTCTGGAGCTTACGTAGGTCCTCCTGAAAAGAAAACCCTTGAATCTCGCCGACGAAGACGGCGTGTCAAGTAGTGAAAAGTAAGGAGGGGGGTTGTAACGGCTGGTAAGCCGATTGGTTCCTGTAGCGCATGTTGGCCAACATGAGCCTAGCCTGATATTGGTAGCGCACGATTGATCGACATCAATGTGTAGATATATGATGCCACTCAACAGAATATCAAGGCATCGGCATCTAGTTCGGCAGGGCAGTAGTATTGGACCATACAGCTACAACACATGTAAAGAATCCCATTGGAACCGAGAGGGAGGGACTGTGCCTCAACCACATAGACAATGTATATATAAGTATAGATAGAGACTGAAGTAGTTTTCTCTTCAGAATGATAATTTACATACTATCAACCACATAGTTGCACCAGCGCCTGTTCCTTGAGCCGTGACATGGGTAACTAGTTGCAGTAGGTGTTACACGTGGGTCTTGCTGATGAAGAACTGGGCAATGGATATATGGTCTTCTCGAAGAAGAGATGGGTAAACAAATATATTGTAAAGGGTAAGTAAAGAAGGCGTTGAGTGAGGAGTTAATCTCTCTCGTGCTGAACTATTATATACAAGAGTAGAAGCATTTGCCAGCCGGAATTAATCGTAATCAATTCTTGCCAATATCTCCGCATTAATGGCTGTGTTCTTGTTCTTCTCTTCATGACTCTCTTGTGTCTCCTTACATGACTTTTTACACAACTAGTTGTATAGGGGAAGCTATTATTAAATTGATGGTTTGAATTAGCTACCCCTTCATCTTATCACGAATTAAAATTAGTATTACAATTCTTATTACAGATCCGTGAAATACTCCTTACTGGACAATGGCTGATAAACATGGAAAAATAATCCTAGAGGCTGACACAGGCTATGAATATACCGACAAACAGTTTACTGTTGAACTCACCGGCCCTGCAGAATTAAAAGAGGTAGAACTGAATGGTTACATCTGTCATGATTGCGCTTTTCACATCAGTAGTAAATTGTCGTCCACGTAGTGTACCATGCAGAGTCAGGGAAATGGAAACAGGTAAGTGATAAGTTAGATACCACTAATAGCTACACTCACCCGTAGATCACTCCTAAAAGAGACTAGCTACGGCGCTATCTGGAAGGATGTTGGACTGGTTAATTATCATATAGATAACCTGTAACATAACATAACAATAATACAATAAGATACCATTTGCATCCCATAACATTTATAGCCATAATCACCCAAGTATATTCTAAGCCCCCTGAGTAGTCACAACCATTTAATTGAAGATACCAAGTGTATACAATCATATACATCACCACCCTTCAATAACATCCACCATTTTGTGACTCGAGCTAGAACAATGAGCTGTCTGACAGAATGCTCTAGTTAGAGTACACAGAACTTTTCGAGGACTGGAAACCTACTGTCACAGATCAGATATAAAGCAATGGGCATTTGTATAGAAGATGGTAGTTTATATTTCGACTAATGGTGAGCTATCTAGGAAGTCGGACATGTATTTATACATTCCTTATCATACTATCCTCGGCCTTCATCCCAGGAATAATCACGGCTTACTGACTTAGATCCTTCTAGTAGCTTCTCGTCTCGTCCCTAGAAGGATCTTTCTTCATTGCTAGAAGATTCTCACTCTTTCTAGGTGAAGCTCGATCAACTCTACTCTAGTCTCGAATGTTCCACCAGAAAAATATGCCAGGTAAGCATATCTGAGAATCTACAAGAATACTCCTGATCATACCTCACAGGAGCCAAGAACTGTCTGCGCTAGCTAGCGTAGACTACAGGCATTACCCGGTTTACTAACCTTCACACCTACTATCTTTAAGCTTGCCAGTAAAACTGCAATTCGTGATCTACGAAATTTCTTATGTCTCTATGGTGTTTATTTTCCTCAGGCGAAAAGTGTTAAATACCATACTTCCCTCATGGCACCACTAGAAGATGGTGAGCTGCCTCACAAATGGACAGAGGGAGAAATCAACAAGATTATGCAGATTTTCGATGGCAAATTCAACTCAAAGTATAACCCTCTCAGGTACCACAGCTCAATTGATCAGCAACCTTGTATAATTGATAGAGTGGAAAAAAAAAACTTTCAGGCTCAGCAACCTCCTCAAACTCTCCTCCAAACCGCGCAACCTTATCAGACACAAGGCCAACACCAGAATATTTCTATTGAACCCCCAGGTATTGGAGGTAATTCACAACAGTAAAATCATCCAGGGCAAACAAATCAATCTCTCTTGTTGAATCAAGGACCACCACTACCTCCTGCACCAACTAATATGGTGTCAGGCCCACAATTAGGAAATTTGGTTAAAATGTACGATTGAGATGAGGACAATTATGGTGGAGCTAATGATTACTTTGACACGGCACTACGACACTTCTATGAGCAATATATGAGACCAGGTATTTATGGCGACATGTATGGCCCAGCTTTTTCCATCATGCTAAGGAGTCAAGCCAAAGACTACTACTATCAGGTTGTTTCTCCATTGAATCTACCGTTCTATAGTATAGCTGTGAAGGTTCGAGACCATTTCCAAACAAATGAGCGTCGCCTCCAAATCTTCGCCTGCTGGAATAGTATATCTCTTAAATTTGTAATGGAAGAGCTACCAGGAAAACCAATCAAAAATTGTTTTGAAAAAATGATCAATTAAATGCAAAAAGACCAGCTAGGACTTGCTGCAGAATACAAAATAGATCCCACCCGTAAGGATCGACTCATTGCAGCATGTAGCAACATCGATGCCTGTCACCAAGCTAACTTTAAGCTGTCTGATACCTTTGAAGCTGTTTGCTCTGATTTACGCCATTCAATCAATAATTTCATGCAGATATCAGGCAGTATACCAACAGAAAATGTACCCCAACACTTGGCTGGTACCTATACTACTGACAACAAAGGGAATGAAGCCCTGTTTACAGATCATTATTTTGGTGGAGGGCCTTGCAGGAGTCGAAATAAAAATCAGCGGCTCCAATGGAAAAAGAAATACTTCGTTTGTAAATGCACAGGGTGTTGGTCCAACAAGCATTCTCAAAGAGAATGCAATGATAATCATGAAAAGTTCCAAAAATACCTTCGAGACAAGAGGCAACCATATACCCACCAGAAATTTCAGCAGTTTCTGGCGGAGTTTGAATGCCAAGATGACAGCAGTATTGTTGAAGAATATCCTGATTAATTTGTTGCCATGATGGACTATTTCAATATTTATGACAATAACTATATAGAGATAGGACCTACTCAGTACCTAACACAGTTCGGTGAAATCAATGGCCAAGAAGCTGTGGCCTTACTTAATAACCTGTCAACTGCGCATGCTCTTACTCGATCCAATTTTGCAGGTATTAAAAATAGATACTCATCCAAACGCTTCCATGGAATTGTGATTGATACAGGAGCTTCTATGATTTCGACGGGTGGGCTTGAGCAACTTCAGGCATTACAAAAGACCCATAGAATCAAGCTTAATACCAGCAGGTTAGGAGAAGCATTTGTAAAATTCGGGACAGGAGAAGCAGTCATTTCTCTTGGTACAGTAGACGTACAAACCCAGGTAGGAATGATCACATTCCATATCATGCCGAAAAGACTTCCATTCCTCTTTGCTCTAGCAGATATGGATTGTCTGCATGTCTTTAACAACAACCTTGAGAATGCATTAGTACGGATAGGGCACTCAATAGAGAAGTTTCCAGTAATGCGCAAGTTTGGCAATGCATTCATGCTTGTTGATGGTGCAAATGGTGAATTGTTCGACTTGGTACAACACTTAGTGCAGTCATACAGCACTGAAGAATGTAATTTTACTGAGACTAAACTACACCAATTACACCGAAGATTTGATCATCCATCAGCCCGCCACTTTCACCGTATCCTCGAACATGCTGGACATGAAGTTGAGCTCTCAGTCATCAAGAAATTGACAAAATACTGTGTTTTCTGCCAGAAGTATGGAAAATCTCCTGATAGGTTCAAATTCAGCCTAAAATGTGATAGATATTTCAACCATTCTATCTATAATGAAGTCATGTACATTGATGGCCAACCCATTCTCCACGTGGTTGACCAAGAAACCCGATTTCAGGCTGCACAATGGTTAAAAAGCATGTCAGCTCAACATACATGGAATGTCTTCCACAAATGCTGGATCAATTTATATGTAGGTCCACCAGATGTGGTTATCCACAATGCAGGACCAAACTTTGCTTCAGATGAATTTCGAAACTTTGCTCTAACAATGTCAATTGTCACCAAAGAATTTCCTGTCGAAGCACATAATTCTGTTGGAAGACTTAAAAGATATCATGCCCCTCTCCGTCGTGCGTATTTCTGTGTCAGAAAGGAAATGGAAGGAGTGAGCGTTGACAAAGCTTTGATGCTCCAAATGGCTATCAAGGCAATCATTGATAGTGCGGGACCCGATGGTCTAATACCTACCCTTCTCGTTTTTGATGCATTTCCGCGCATGGGACCAATGGACCCACCTTCACCAAGTGTCGCCCAACGTGCAGCTTCCATCAAATCTGCGATGGAAGAGGTGAGAAATTTGCATGCAAAACGAGCTGTTACTGATGCTTTGCACATGAGGAATGGGCCCCGTACCCAGCACCTGCAAAGACTACCTATCAATTCAGATGTATTGGTATATTGTGAGAAGCTCAAGTATTGGACAGGACCACACAAACTCCTATTCATGGGTAATGAAACATGTACTGTCCAGCTCTCGAGTGGACCTAATAAGTTTCGCTCTACGTCTGTCAAACCTTACTTCTCAGAGAATTCGACTCCAGATTATGAAACATCAGATCAACCCCAGAGAGCAAACAGATTACCGGAACCCCAATCGGACAAAAAATCTTGACAAAATTCAAGAAATTAAATTCAGACAGAGAGCCAACTCCAAGATCAATCTAATACCTCACCTCGCCATGCTTTGCAAATTCGTGTCAATTTCCCTAAGAATACTGCGATTTTTCTGAATGACACTATATTCCTGACAGATAATCGACCTTTTGAGAATACCCTTGACATAGGTGAAATCTTCCTCCAGATGGAAAAAGATCACAAAGTCAAATCTGAATCATATTTTTCTTCTAAGGAGAAGCGTGATATGGAATTGTGTATCAATCTCCGTGCCACAGGCAAATTCCCAAATGAAGGTGCTCCTTTTGAATTGTCCGGAAAGAAGGTAATAAGAAGTTTACAAGAGAGGGGTGTCTTTCAAATTGTACCATATGAACCATCTATGAATTGCGAGCGAATTTTTAATACAAGATTAGTCAATGAGATGAAAGGGATGCCCGATGAGCCATAAGAAAAGACACGAATGGTTGTCCAAGGTCATGGTGACAAAGGAAAAAAGGAGATTTTGACCCAATCTCCTACAATTCAAGTATCTAGTCAGCAGATTTTGCTTGCTATCGCGCCCTCACTTAGTCACTGCGCTGTATATCTTTGTGACATCATCCAGGCCTACGTCCAATCGGAAACCCCTCTCAGACGGATCATTCTTGCCAGACTTCCAAAAGAAATTGCTGCCTAGTATCCACCCGGCACTTTTACGCAAATAATCAAGCCTCTATACAGTCTTGTAGAAGCTGGTATCCACTGGTATGAAACATACAGCAAACATCACCGTGAAAAGCTTCTGATGATACCATCAACATATGACTCATGCCTCATGATATCAACTTCAAAGGGGGAAATTTGTGTCTTACAAATACAAACTGATGAAGCCTTATTTGTTGCACACAGAGTATTTGCTGAGAAGGAGAATAAACTGCTGCCATTTGACGCAAAACCCCAAGAAATATTTTCCAAGGATCACCCACCCAAATTCAATGGTGGTATCATAATTCTTGAAAACAAAGGCATCACTCTTCAGCAGAAGAATCAAGATGATCGAATACAACTCGTTGACCCAAGTTCTCCCTCAGCCAATTCTTACTCCGAAGTCTTCTCTATACTCTAACAGATATCAAGGCTCTTAACAATTAACTTAAGTGGCAGTTGGATAATTAGGACCGAGGCATCCATTTTATACCCCTGGACTTGAGCTCAGCTTAATTGTTTGTCTTTGTCAACGGATCTTTTGCAAACAACAAAGATTTGTCCTCCCAGATTGAATATGTACTAATACTTGCAAATGAGTCCGCAACAGGCCGGGCCACAGAGACTTTGTCAACCACTTAGTTCAAAATCACTGGTAATGTAATACACTGGAGTTCTGTAAAATGTAAACAGGTGACTAGTTTTGAAAGACTATGCTGAGCTGGAATGACGTACTAATAGGATGAAGGTATGGAAGGAGGTAGCTATAGCTTTAAGAGAAGTAAAGTTCGTGAGTTATACTCTTAGGACTTGGTTCAATGGACGAACTTGAGGATATTCCCTAGTATTCTCAAGTGTGTAAATAATGTGGAGATTGTTTAAATTTCCTACTGTATGAATTGCTCATCTCATCTATGTGACAGGACCTTCCTCTATATACATGAATAAGGGGGCTCTGCACACTATTGGATGTTCCAACATCTTTCCTTGTCTAACCAAGAAAGGAAGGATGTAAGAGATCCTAGCGCCAATAGATACCATTATGAATCTATTGGGAAATGCTATGTCACACCAATGAGTGATGATCTAGGTCAATCATATCCCATGGCGCATGTGCACATTATTCTAATGTGAACAGTTTATTGTAATGCAGTCATGTTACTCCCTTAATTACAACAACTAGATCTGTACTTGCATCAGAGTTGTATGTGTAAAAATAATATACTGGTTCAACTAATTTCTATTAAGTGCTGGGTGTCACGATCCGTGAGAGCCGTATTGCGTGCGTGTGGGGATACGGGTTAGCACGCCTTGGCATCACGTTGGATGACTGAGCACAGCCGAGGGAGATATCTTAGAGAGGGTCGAGAGTAGCTACCTCCTCTCTTTGTCTTTTATTGCCTTTACAAGCGTACCTCTTGATAGCAATATAATAACTTATACAACCTCCTTGACGTGCCGTAACATAATAAAAGACCATCACCTCGCTGGGAAGCAGTAATATCCACTCGGAACAAATTCGACGTCGGCACCACCTTTTTGGTACGACTCCTACGACTCCCGCCTTACCTGTATAATTACAGATGCCTTCTGCCTCATATCTCGATTGCAGACAGTCTCAGAGCAAGCTGAACTCCCTCTCTCTATTGGCATCACCTTTTTGATACAATACCTCAAACTTTGCGACTTCGCGACTTCGCGACACGGATTCGCGCTTCAGCCTCGCCCTTAGCCTCGTGCGCGCATCCTCAACTACCAATCTCGACCTCTGCAAACCCCTCCCTACCTACGCGCGTTCGTCTCAATACTACACACACGAAGAGCGGTCCCTCCCATATGCAACCGCGCCGAAGCAATCGAGAGCTCTCTACACCAGCCCGATTTGGATACCCCGCGGAGGAAAAGAAGAAGAAAGGCGATACCGCGCCAGTGGAGGAGAACATATTGAGCACTATTGAGAGTGATACAATCAAGGAGGAAGACGAACACACAATGGTGGACCAAGCATTCTCTACCAGCCAGTTGGCGGCAATCAACGAGATGCTCAAGACTGCAGTTGTTTCTGCTCTCGCCGTCGAAGCTACCGAAGATGCTGCTAGAAAGTCTCGCGCACTTACTGCAGACCTACAACCGGCTATTGATCACTACCTCCCAAAGATTGACAATTCTGTCAAGCCTGTTGATTCTCACAAGATTCGCCATCCCCGCCTCCTCTTTACCGACCACAATGGAGAGATTGAGTACGATGCTTGGAAGATGGACGTGAAGCTCTTTATTGAGGAGTTCTCTGGTAACTTCTGTGCTGGAGACTCCCAGGTAAAGGCGTACTTCAAGTGTACTGGAGGAGAGGCCAAGACTATTATCCTTCAGCATATGGATACAGATGATACCACCGAATTCAAGGGTGCTGCCGACGTCCTCGCTGCCCTAGATCAACGTTTCTTCGACCACAACTGTGTCCAAAAAGCCAAAGCTGCCTACAGCAACTTGAAGATGACTAGTAATATGACATACAATCAATTCCGCATCAAGTTCACCAACCTAGCCATCACTGGTAAAATCGCCAGGGCTCGTTGGTTTGATGACGTTTGTGAGAAAATCTCTCCTGCCTTAAAGCTCCAAATTATGACTGAGAAGTACAAGATGAGCAACAACTACACTACTCTCGACGAGTTCTTAGCTGTCACCGACCGAGAATCTCGCAACATCCTCGCCGAGGATGCTCTCCATAAGAAGGTAGTCGCTGTCGCCGTCGGAAACAACACTAGCAGAAACCCGAGTATTTTGAAAAAATCGGGATGGACTGCTGAACGCCTGACAGCTGACGCTGCTCGCAACACCCCCGCTGTACGCTTCCCTACCACTCCTGAGACCGTACCACAAGTCATACGCCGTACTCTCAGCGCTACCAATACCTGTTGTCTCTGCCAAAAGGAAGGCCATTGGGCTAGGGATTGTCCCAACGCCGTAAAGATCGCAGAACTGACTGGTAGATTGGTGGGGGAATTAATGTTAGAGCACGATGACGGCAACGAGGACGGCCTACAACCTGTTGAGGTTGACGAGCTGTCGGGAAACTCTAAAGCCGTGGAACAGTCTCCTCTCATGGCAAATGCCTCGATTTGTGGAAAGTCTTGAATGCTGATTTCTGTTCTCTTACTGGAGGAAAACAATTCCTAGTTAGTATTGAATTAGGTAGAAATGGATCATTCATCAAAACAACTGCACATATTGACGGCGGAGCAAATATCTTTGGGGCGCTTCGTACCTCTGTCGCTCTCCAACTTCGTGACCTTTTAGGCGTCAAATTTCTTACTCTCCCCAAGCCAATTATACCTACTGGCTATAACAGACAGGCCGGCGCTGCTATCACCCACGTAATTCTCCTTACCCTCACAATCGATCGCCGCCGCGTCAACTTCCCATTCTTGATTACCGACCTGGGAAGCAACAATGTGCTCATCGGCCGAAAGTTCTTAGAACATTACGAACTCAAGCAGAATTATAATCGTCGTACGAAAAACCGTTTAGAGTGGCCGTTTGATATGCCACCTCAGCACTACTTCGATAGGCGTCTAGAGCTACTCCTACCTCCCAAGACGCCCATGGTGAACCTACAGCACCAACTTGACCAGCGATAACGAGATGCTCTATTTGAAGAAGAGCTCTCTAGTGTACAAACTCCCCCTTCCCTTCGACCGAAGAAGACTCAAAAGCGTCCCTCCTTGTTTGTCAGGGAACTTAAGCAAGGCTTCCTAAGAATGAATGAACTACTCGCTGATCACCAACTGGCTAAATCGCCCTCTACCACCCGTGATCCCGGCTCACGAGTCGAGCAAGCTGATCAAGCTCTCCAACGCCAGACCGTTGTCGTGGCAACTCGCCGAGTTAAAAACGAGCCGTATAAGACTGATATCAACCTGATCTCCGCCACCTCAATGCACCAGTTCTACTTGCATCGGAAGCACCGCCAGAAGGCCCATAACGACGATTCGGAAGTTCTCGTTGCCTCCCTCAAAGATATTCAAGATGAGATCCAACGACGTCAAAACGAGCTTGCCGCTGTTGCCGTGGAATTGTCGGCTCTTGATGCAGGTCTCTCCCTGGCGGAAACTCGCGAAGCTAAATACCGGCGGAACGATGAGTTAGTTACAGAGCGCCTCCCCGAGAAGTGGAAGGAGTTTAAGGACCTATTCTCTACCAGAGCTTCAGACGACCTCGCTGCAAGGAGACCCGCCGTCGACCACAAAATTAAACTCACCGGCGATAACACGCTTACGACAGAACCTCTCCGACGCATGCTAGACGAATATCTCGCTGAAGCTAAGCGTTATATCACTGAGAACCTCCATAAAGGGTTCATTGCACCATCAAACGCGCCCTGGGCTGCGCCTATCCTTATGGCAAAGAAGGCTGGCGGTGGGCTTCGATTTTGTGTCGATTTCCGAAAGCTGAACGAGCTTACCCAGAAAGATCCCTATCCTATTCCCTTGATTGATGAGATGATGGCTAGAATCTCTAAAGCAAAGATCTTCACCAAAGTCGATATTCAGCAGGCATTTCACAAAATACGTATGTCAAAAGATTCGGAGGACTTCACTACCTTCCGCACTTGTTACGGAACATATGAGTACAAAGTACTCCCATTTGGCTTGACTAATGGCCCTGCCACCTTTCAACGTTTTATCAACGATATCTTAATGGAATACCTAGACGACTTCTGCTCAGCTTACCTTGACAATATCTTGATCTACTCAGATTCAGAAGCGGAGCATGACCTTCACGTACAAAAAATATTGGAGATATTGCGAGACCACGGCCTCCAGGCAGACATCAACAAGTCTGAATTCGGCGTGACACGTACGAAATTCTTGGGCTTCATCATTGGTACCACCGGGATTGAGGTAGACCCCGAGAAAATTGAGGTTATCAAGAATTGGGAATATGCTAGCAACGTTCGCGGCGTACAAAGCTACCTAGGTTTCTGTAACTTCTACCGTTGATTTATCAAAGACTACAGCAGTATTTGCCGACCACTCACATTACTGACTGGAAAAGACGTCCCCTTCCACTTCGGTGGAGCTTGCAAGGAGGCATGGGAGCGTCTCTAGCACGCCCTACAGACGGCTCCTATCTTGTGTCACTACGATCCATTCAAGCAAACTAGACTTGAAACTGACTCTTCTGATGGGGTAGTGGCTGGCGTGCTTTCACAACTTCAAGACGACGGAATGTTCCACCCAGTCGGTTTCTTCTCTAAAACCATGATAGACGCAGAGCTGAATTATCCGATCCATGATAAAGAGCTACTTGCGATTTTCCGCTCTTTCCAACAGTACAAACCTGAGTTGCTGGGTGCGCAAAAGACGGTTCACGTCTATACCGATCACCGCGCCTTTGAGTACTTTATGTCAACAAAAGATCTCAACGATCGACAAGCACGGTGGGCGGAGTTCTTCGCCCAATTCCACTTTGAGATCATGTACCGAACAGGAGTTACAAACACCCTGACAGATACACTTTCCCGTAGAGATCAAGACCTCTCACCATTGGAAGCTAAGAAGCGTGCTCTACGCAACCAACAGATGATTCCCAATGATAAGATCAGTAACAAAATTCTCCAGGAAATGGCACAGAAGCAACTAGCTGACCTGCAAATTGTTGACCACAATTATGTGGAAATCTCACCGCTTGGCACCCGTGAGACTGTCTCACCAGCCGATTTAGTACCACTAGAGCTCCCTGAAGAACAGTTTCTAGTTGGAGAGGCCCCTGACGCTATGTCGACAGCTGCTTACAATATCGAAAACTACGATATCATCGACCAAGTCTTTACAGCGAACAAGGAATTGGAGGAGCTTGAAACTCTACGCGAGAAGGCTCGGCAGCATCACCCCGAGTACACGCTGGCTTGCGGTAAGCTCTTCTTCCATGGGCGGTTGGAGGTTCCTCTGGAACCACCAGAGCTCCGTACGACTTTAATCCGTCACGTACACGCTCAACCTCAAGTTGCGCATGCTGGGAACAGTAAGGTCAAGCTCCTCTTAGGCCGCAAATATCACTGGGCCGGAATGACGGCCGATATCACTCGTTATATCTCTAACTGCAGCTGTGCTCGTATGAAGGCGAGGAGAGATAAGACTCCTGGTTTCCTCCACCCCCTACCAATCCCCGCGCGACCTTACCAGCATTTGACCATGGATTTCACGGAGCTACCGCTAGATGAGAACGGTTTTGACGCTGCTTTCGTGATCATGGACAGACTATCAAAGAAACCAGTCTCGATCCCCTGCCATAAGACCATCACGGCAAAGGAGATGGCGACGCTATTCGCTGTCCACTGGAGTCGTCACTTTGGGATGCCAGACTCCATAGTCTCCGACCGCGGACCTCAGTTTGTATCAAGTTTCTGGAACAAATATTGTCATATTCTCGGCACCAAGGTCAAGTTGACTACATCATATAACCCCAACGTTGATGGCCAGACAGAAGTCATGAATCAGTATATGAAGCAGAGACTTCGTCCATTCTGTACCTACTACCAAGACAATTGGAGCTCTCTCTTACCGATTATGGATATTGCTCAGCTTACGCTACCTCACGAATCTCTTGGCAACTTGTCACCATTCCAACTACTCAATAGCTACGAGGCGCGTGCATCGTGGGACTTACATAACCCTTAGCCTCCCGCTACTGCCACGGAGACCTTGAATCGAGAAGATGCTCTCTGCGTAGCAACTTGTATGAAGGATGCAATGGAATTTGCTAAATCCTCGCTTAAGATTCAACAGGAGAAGATGGAGCGGTTAGCTAATCGTAGCCATTGGGAAGTCGATTGGGAAGTTGGAGACATGGTTCTAGTCTCTACCGCAAACTGGAAAATGAGCAGACCTTCACGTAAGCTTTCAGACAAGTGGTATGGCCCTGTTGAAGTACTAAAGAAGGTTGGGGAGAGCTGGGAGTTGAAGTTACCGGAAGAATGGAAAATCCATCCTGTATTTTACTCCAATTTGCTGCGGAAGTTCGTACAGGACCCACTACCAGGACAGGTTCGCCAAGCCCCAGCACCAATTCAACTACTCCCTGAGCAAGACGAATGGGAAATTGAGGGGATATTAAGCTCCCAAGTCTATCGCAACACTCTCCAGTACCAGATTCGATGGAAGGGCGCTGATGAAGACCGCGAATGGTACCCCTGCTCCGACGCTATGACAGCATCTCATATGATCAAGAGATTCCATATACGCTACCCAACAGCCAGGGGACCACCTAGACTACTCCCGAAGTGGCTAGAGGCGTACAACAATGGTATCAACGACTACTCCGAATTGGAAGACGATCACGCTATGACTGCAACTGCGCGGTCGCAGTTCTTCAGGAGGGGGGGGTAATGTCACGATCCGTGGGAGCCGTATTGCGTGCGTGTGGGGATACGGGTTAGCGCGCCTTGGCATCACGTTGGATGACTGAGCACAGCCGAGGGAGATATCTTAGAGAGGGTCGAGAGTAGCTACCTCCTCTCTTTGTCTTTTATTGCCTTTACAAGCGTACCTCTTGATAGCAATATAATAACTTATACAACCTCATTGACGTGCCGTAACAAACGCGGAGCCTATCTGCGAGGCGAGCTTCCAATACTCGCCCCCAAACCAAACCGAGTCATTAGATGTCACTATGACTAACTTCCTCGCAGATGAAGCGAGGGCTTTTAATTTACGCTTTGCAGAGGCTGAGCGTATTTTTTTTAATTTTTTTTATATCATATTGTATTCAGCTATCTAGCTATGACAATACTGAGCGTATTGTCAGTGGGTACATTAACCTACTGGCTGCTACAACCAACATATAGCTCTGACGCGCTGTCGAAAAAAATGGAGAGGCTTTACAGGCCATTATTACAAACATCCTGTGCGGAAACCCCCAGCCCCTATCCAGTGGGCCATCAGAGGCTGCCAGTAGCAGCAAGACGACAACCCTTCCGCCACCGGCTACAAAGCCAGGAGAAAAGAATAACGCGAGCATCCCACGACCTGTGCAAATCCTCGCTAGGGAAACCAGCAGCCAGCCGAAAGGCAAAGAGCCGGCTTCGACAAAACCTACCAGGCAAGTCGAAGGCGACGAGCCCAATAATACCAACACCACTGAGAGATCCTGGACTCAGGTGGTCAGGAAAAAGCCAAAGCCTGTACAACCAGTGGCATCAACATCGACAACAGTCAATGGGTCCCAGTCAAAAGCAACTGGGCCTACACAAGCGCCTAAGCCAAATACCCCCACTTCCAAGCCGACCCGCCCTGACAAACGTGTGTTCCTGCGGGTCAAGCCCGACCACTTGTGGAGACGCATGTCTCTTCACTACATAAAAATAAGCCTCGCAAGCAAGCTTCGCTTGGCTAACTCTGCAATCAAGCAGGTCACTGTTGTCAACTCAGGGTTCGCGATACAAGCTGAAGGAGATGCAGCAAGAAACGCGCTCCTCTCGGGTGCCGTGCTCTTGGAGAGCACGGAAATGAAACTGGAAGTTGCTTCCAACTGGATCTCTGTGCTAGCTCCAAATGTACCTGATAGGCTCTACACTCTAGAGGGACCAACGCCAGTCACACCGAAGATGGTGATGGAAGAAGCGACTTTAAAGACGGGCCTAAGACCGACCTCGGCTCGTGCGTTCGCGACAAGCATGGCAAGGCCATCAACCGACTGGGTGCTGCATTTTGCAACCGGTAAGCCAAAACTGGGTGAGAGACTTTTCGAAGAGAGTGTTTGCTTACACGAACTTTAGCGCAAGGCAAAAATTGCGCAATGCAACCAATGCTGGAGACATCACCCAACAAAGATTTGCTCACGAGCGGAGCAATGCTCACGATGTGGATCGATCGAGCATAAAGTATCTGTCTGTAAGTAGACCATCCCAAGGTGCATGAGCTGCCATGGGCCACATGCAGCCATCGAGCCTCACTGCATGGCTAGACCAACCCGGGTTGGCGGCAAAACTGTGCAGCGAACTAAAGAACAGTTATCAGTTATACGTGAGCAAGGTCAGAAGGAACGGAACGCTTCAATCCGAGAGATGGAAGCAAAGCAGAAAGCCGCCGAGGCGACTGCCGACAACGTAACTACAAACAAAACTCATTGCCCGTAAGGGACCACAACCTTACTGAGCTCCACACCACGGCAACTACGACCTCGTTCCTCTGTGCTAATTTGGGCAGAGGAGACCCCGCTATGGACATCATCCTGCAATCCGCTTGGGATTCAGGAACCGATGTCCTACTTATCCAGGAACCCTGGACCCAACAAAAGGACGGCTTCTGGCTCACCAAGTCGCACCCCGGATTCGATAGGCATCTGCCTCCCCGTGTTGCTGCCAACTCTTCAAGGCCACGCTCCCTCGTCTATACGCGAAAAGGGATCCATTTTCAACAGCAAGCAATCTGTGAGACATCACCAGATCTCACCGCAGTAACAGTAGAAGGAGTCACATTTGTCTCCGTCTACCGCACTCCTGGAGCAGACCTTTTGCCGCTGCTATCATGGGCTCCATCTGGGCCTACAGTTATTGGCGGAGATTTCAATGCCGTACACACGGACTGGCAGCCAATGGCTACTAGGCTACACGGTGACGGCCTGGTGCTCACCGAGTGGATGTTCGAGCACGTTATGGACCTATCTTCCGCACCGGGCGTCCGGACCCACAATCTCGGAAACACACTCAACCTAGTTTGGTCTAACGCTGGCGCACTTGCAGATATTTTGGTAGAGCTTGACTCAACATCGGATCACAGAACTCTTGCAGGAGACGTTCCTCGTCCAAACTCGAAAGCCAGAGCTGTAATTAAAACCGGTCAACTGTTCCGAGTAAGAGACGACGGCCTCGAAGACTTTGCCAAGGTGCTTGGTAGGTAGGCTCATGTGTAACGGCTGGTAAGCTGATTGGTCCCTATAGCCTATGTTAGTCAACTTAGGCCTGATTCGAGTGGCGTTATTAATGGCTACCAATGCGCTAATATGCGACGCCACCCAATACAATACTTTTGCGTCGGCATTTGCATGGTATTCACATGGCATCGGACTCGGCAGTGCGGCACGGCAGTACGGCACTGCACCACATGTTGATAGGCTTACACTGACTGGGAATATACGAGACCGAGTACAATCCTTCCGGACCATAACGCAATAGTGCTGTATTACAGGCATAGTCAGAACACTAGGGGAGTCCCATAGCATAGGAACAGGAGAGGGATTAGCCTTGGTGGCGAGGAGGCTTTCACGTATATAAGTGAAAAGATAGATGTAGTGGAAGTTCTCTCCTTAGAATTATTATTTACTACCATCGACCACATAGTTGCCCCAGCACTTGTCACTCGAAACCGTGACATCATGGAATAGGGCTACAGCCAATGGGTTCAAAAAGCGCGGTAGACAACCTTGCAGATAAGCTGGCTCAAACCATTAGCGATGCAATCAGGGCTACTGGTAGACGCAGGAGTGCTAAGAGGGGTAGGACGGCACCTTGGTGGACGTTGGGGTGCTCACAGGCCAAACGCAAATACAAGATATTCAGGGACGAAGAGAGCAGAAAGAATTTCCGTCGCATAGTCAGAAGTGCGAAACGCCAATACTGGCTGCGGAAGTTCTCCGAAGCCACAACTGACGTTGACATGTATCAGATGGCACGCTGGGCAAAGCCGCGACTTACATCCGCTGCTCCACCACTTCAATCTCCCGACAGTTTTGTTTCGGACTCAGGAAAGCGTGCACTTCTGTTGCGCGACCTCCTCCTCGGCCGATTCACCAGCCAAAACGACGTCGAAGCTGAGAACCTCGAGCCAGGACTCGGAAACCTTCCATGGGTCTCAAGCGTCACAGACAAAGAAGCCAGGTGGGTCACCACGGCTTGCCAAAATAAAGCTCCCAGAGCAGACGCGATTTCTGTGCGGCTTCTTAAGACAGCCTGGCCGTCAATTGGTTACGCAGTGAGAGTATTCTTCGAGGGCTCACTTCGACTGAACCATTTCCAGAAGGCATTTAAGCTAGTCGAAGTAATTATTCTTCCTAAACCTGGCCGTAACCTTCATACAGCTAAAGGATAGAGGCCCATCGCACTGCTATCCTCTTCCGGCAAAGGTCTTGAGAGACTAGTTGCAAGGCAAATGGCTTACACCGCCATTTTGTACAAGGCCGTGCCGCAGCAGCTTTTTGGAGCACTCTCCGGCAGATCCGCTAACGACTTCGTCTCATGCGTCATTCACAATGTGGAGTATGCAATGAAGAGGCAGAAGAAAGCAGTCCTTGTCACTCTGGACGTACAGGGGGCATTCGACGCTGTACTACACGGAAGGCTGCTGCAGAGGATGAACAAAGTTGGGTGGCCGAAATCAGCCATTACTTGGATAAAGTCTTTCCTGAAAGAACGATCTGCCCGTGTCAGACACGAGGACGGATTAACAGATCCAATTCACCTAGAATGCGGGCTGCCACAAGGATCGCCTTTATCCCCAATTCTCTTCCTCCTCTACATGTCCGAAGTCGTGGGGGGCAGCAGTTGGAGATTTGGCTATGCAGATGATGTTGCTATCCTCGGCATAGGTTCGACTCCAAACAAAGCCGCAGCAGCTGTCCAGAGAGAAGTTGATGCAGTCCTAGGGAGGGCTGCTGAAAATGCCGTCTCTTTCGACCCAGACAAGGCCGAAGCAGTCTATTTCCTCGGCCCTAGATCCAGGGGATTCGACCTTCCAACAATAAGGGTAGGTCCTCGCAATGTTCAGGCATCCGACAACATCCGATGGCTCGGAGTTTACTTGGACTGTGGCCTGACCTTCGAAAGCCACGTCACAAAGTGGACCAGCAAAGCAATGCAGCTAGTGCAACACTTCCGGCAACTCACTCAGTGCACTCAGGGACCAAGACCCGACTTACTAACCACAGTGATCCGCACGGTAGTCCTGCCAATCGCGGTGCACGCAGCGGAATCGTGATACCCGGGGCCAACCAGGGAAACATATCGGGGTGTTGCGCGCAACTCTTGTAAGAGACAGTGCAAAGTTATTGACCAAACTTCTGCCTTAGGAATTCGCGTTGCTCTACCAACCTGGTGCACCATGCCCATCGCAGCCCTGAGAAGGGAGACTGGCATTTCACCTGCACACATTCTGCTCGAGGAACGCAGGCTCAAGACTGCCGCACGAATCCGGAGACTGGATGATTATCACCCGCTCCAACTTCGGGCCATGGAAAGCACTAACAGCGCTTGTCACCGACTAGGACTAAAGACATGCAACAAAACTAGACTTGGTCTGGATAGAGTTCATGATTCAAGGTTCCAGAGAATGTACCAACTTCTACCAGAGGCTGAACTTCTGCCACTGCTCCGACCTCCGGTTCCCCCTCAGCCAATTCCCTGCTGGACAAGCAAGAAAGAGGCTGCCAAGTTCATTAGAGAGTGGCTACCTACACTCCCACCCGACTGTCTCTGCGTTTACAGTGATGGTTTTGGGGCTTCAACCGACAGAGTGTCATGGGCCTTTGTGACCTTTATCAGCGGCACAGGTACGGCAATCGAGGAAAACGGCTCAGGTAAAATTACCAACGCGGAGGTTCATGGAGCTTTGGCTGCTCTAGAAGCAATTACTTCCAGCAATCTAGATCGAGGATGCAGCGCCATCTATCTCCTGCTCGACAATTCTGCTGCTGTTAAGGCTTTACTGACGGGAACAACGGGCTCATCATCCTGGCAAATCCAAAAGTTCGTGAAACTGGCCGCAGGATCAGTCGCGCCTGTAAAAATAGGATGGATTCCGGGCCACAAAGGGCTGGCAGGAAATGAAATTGCCAATGAACTCGCTCGAAGAGAGCTTAACTCGCCGGACAACTCTAGGACGACACATAATGTGATGACCCTCGCCTCATCTGGATGGAAAGCCCGTGAACTGGCCAGGTAGATGTTGATAGACTGGTGGCACTCGAATCGCCCCAAACACTACGCCGATCTTGAACTCGAGATGCGCCGCAAGAAACCTTCAGAGCTAGCACTACCTAGAGCGGTCTTTGTACGCTTGATTGCTGCCCGAACTGGACATGGGGACTTTGCGGCATATCATCGTTGCTTCAACCACACTGACGCCAAACTCTACTGCAAGCGCAGGAGGGAAAAATCAATTGGTTACCTTGTCCAGTGTCGAAAAGCAGTGGCGACATGGCGGCTGAAAAGCGGAAGGCGTAGGGCGCCGGCTCTGGAAATAATGCTTGGATCAAGGGGATGGCAGCTGTTTAGGAACTACGTCCAGGAGAGTGGGATATACACGGAGCCTAGTCGGGGGATGGCAGGGATACCTGTGACTCGGAGGTGATAAATCAAAGGCCTAGGTGGTTTGGCATGGACAGAGAGATTGGATTCGAGGCTCAGGCGCGTGGTGGCTGAGGCGGAACAATGGAAGGGAGATTGTTTAAGTTTTTCTTTTGTAATTCGGGTTTTCGGGATTTCGGGTGAAAGTTTTTGTTTGGTTTTCAATTCTGGGCTGCTGAATTTGTCTTGGTTGAACACATAGATGCATTTTGGCATGGTTCCTGTCATTTAGGTGGTGTGACAGAAACCAAGTTGGTGATGAATAAATCAATTTAATAAACTATATGAGGAGAAAAGCTAACTCTAGCTACTACTAACAGGTATTTATAGGAGTTAATCCTCCTCGTGTATCTACAGACTAGTGACTTGTCCTTCGGCACAATACTTCTTACCCAGCCATGTATTGCCAGGTGTCACTAAGTTGTAATAACGCTTCAGCCTCCTGAGTAGTAATCCTGTTTTGTTCAGCTTCATCTCCCCCTCATACAGCCTCATAGTAAGAATTCTTAGTAACTGGCTTAGGTATCCACCTAAGCTCAAACAATGGTCAAACCGTAACAGGTGGGACGAGGCATTTGTACTGCACGGTAGTTAACCTGATCCGGCCCGACCCCACTCGTGCTCAAGCTCCAGTAGGAGTGCGACGGTAGTTACTTCACCTAGCACGTTAATGAACAAACAAACCCACAATTCGAGAAATTCGAAAATTCCCTTTTTCCCAATTTCCCCCTCCAATCACTCGTCGTATATCGAAAGATCAATTTCTCGTGGTACCGCGCCACTCAGCCTTGAAATGGCACCGGTACCCTCAAAGTCCGCAAAAATCGCGAAATCTGTGTTAACCTCCAAAATAGGGAAACACAACCACCAGACAAGTCTGGATACCCCGAAATCCATGCGTGAAATATTTAGAAGCGTGGCAGGTCAGAGAATGAAAGGCTCTGGACTGGTAGCTAACGCCTCCGATCTCGACCAGATGGAAGTTGACATTATCTCACAATTGGAGGAACGCGGCCAAACCGACACTGTGATGTTGGAAGCCGAAAAAATAATCAATGAATTGATAAACAAGGGTCTAAAAGACTCACGATGGGCAAGCGCAGGAGCTGAGAGCCCCTAGAGGCGGTAAAGACCCCGGAAATTGTCGTCGAGAAAGCAATCTCGACGAAACCAACGACCGAGCCCGCACGCCGTGCGGCTAGAAAAATTGCTGTTCCCGTAGTAAAGCGGACATCAATCAAAAGCATACCGACGGGAACGGAAGTCCCCACTTGCACAGAGGCAGCAAATGCCTCAAGACCTCAGCCACCCCCGGCCTCGATTCCAGGGACGGCTGAGTGCCACGACCATTCTTCTGGTGGTGCTCCCACCGGCACCACGCCAATTCACCCGCCGGAAATAGAGGCTTTACTCGAAGCCGAAAGAAAGCGGGCTGCAAACACCTCAGCCAGGCTCGAGATAGGGTCAACAGTGTTAAAAACATTGGAAAGTGTTATCCTGTCCATGAAAACAACAGATAACAAAGAATACTTGGACACAATGAACGTGTGTCTGAGGGGCGCCCTCGCCCACTTCCTGCGCACTGGAACCACACCAGTGCCGACAAGCCTTCCCCCCCGCCCCATCGGCCAGCAGGCCAGCGACAGCAAATCCTGCCGTCGCGGTGCCCCAGGTCACTTCAACCTGGGCAACTGTAGCCCGGAAAGGGCTACCAAATCACCCGACGCCAGTGATAGCAAGTGGTGCCCCGAAAAAGCCGACCCCGCCGACCAAAAAATCGGCCAAGACGGCTCCTTCGTCCTCGCCGGACAACCGACTGTTCCTCCGGCTAAAATCAAAACATCAGTGGCGAAATCTTTCACCAGCTGGCATCAGAGAAGCGGTGGCGCAGCTGACCAACGCGCATCAGGCAGCAATTGAACACGTCTACCGTGTCCCAACTGGCTTCGCACTCAGAGCGAAGAACCTGGAATCTCGCCAGCTCCTATTGAGCGCGGCGGAATCTTTCCTCCCAATCGAGGTAAGGCTAGAGGAGGCCTCGGACCTTGTCGCGCTCCGGATCTCGACGGTCCCTATCGCCATCTACACCCTCCTCGGAAAGGTGCATGTGACGGAGGAGATGGTGATCGAGGAGATCACGCGAGTCACAAAGGCCGTGCCAGTCAAGGTACGGCCCCACGGGAAAACTCGCCTTGACGCTCCATACCAGTCATGGCTTGCCCATTTCTGGAAGGGAGCAGCACCAAGACAAGGATTCCGCCTGTTCGACGACTCGGGCGTCGCGGTCCCTGTCACAAACCATCACTGGGATGTCGTGTCGCACCCAGGCAACCGAGTTATGACGTGCACACAATAACACAATTTAGGTATTGTAATGGTTACAGTGTTGTGATAGCAACAGTTGCCATTCAGTGTACTAATTAGTTACTGTGTTATGGCTGTAAACTACTACACCCTTGGTTATAGTATTGAAGCTCGTGTACTTAAGGAAGCTCTAGGACTGGATGTGTACTGTAGCTTTTTGTCTTGTAAATTACTCATGTTTTAGAATCTAATTATTAATCTAAATATTTCGTCCTCATTATCAGCCTCTGTCTTCGTCTTCGTCTCCGTCTCCGTCTTCGTCCTCGTCCTCGTCCTCGTCCTCGTCCTAGTCTTCGTCCTCGTCTTCGTCCTCGTCCTCGTCTCCGTCCTCGTCTTCATCCTCGTCCGTGACAGTCCCACACAAACCGCGACAGACTGTGCAGCAATGCAAACGCTGCCTGCATTTCCATGGAACGCGCGGTTGCTCTCGCGCTCAAGCCTGTGGGAACTGCACCTCCACGATGCACTCGACAGACGAGTGCCGTGCTCACACCAAGTGCCGCAACTGCGGAGGACCGCACAGGTCCGACAGTCGAACCTGCCTGGCGCGCCCAACTAAGGCCGGACCCGTTAGCAAAGAGCAACTGGCCAATATTCGCATCGCGAGCCAATTCGAGCTAGCGGCCCTGGTGAGGGCTAAAGCTGCAGCCCGTCGCGCTGAGGCAGCAGTACAAGCGGCTGCCAAGCAAAAGCAAGCCTCACCCGAAGTGGTGAAATCAAACAACAGTTTCGAAGTTCTGATGACCGGCGTCGCCTCCGATGCCACGGCCACAGGAACGACGAATCCTGTTGAGTCTTCCTGAAGGGCCCCTCACGGGTCCCTTCCAGCCTCCCACCTACGATAAGTTTTATGTCGATCAACGTAGGTAGGGGAGGCTCATCACACGACATCGCGCTTTCCCGAGCTTACGAGCTAGGCGTCAATGTAGTGTTAATACAAGAACCTTCGTGGAAAAAAGCCACAAAGGAAACAAAGTCACACCCTGGATACGACTGTCATATACCACATGGCGGCGTAAACATTCGACCCAGGGCTGTGACTTATACACGAATCAATACAGGGAACCTTTCGGCAAGACAAATCTTTCCCTGCCATCCCCCGACGGCGGATTACTGCTGGGTTGTGGTAAACGGAGTCACGTTTCTCAATGTGTACAAGGACCCGAACGATCCGACGGCCATTCGACCACTCCTCAGCTGGGACCCACCACCACGATCCGTCGCGGCTGGCAATTTCAACGCGGTGCACCGCGCATGGCAACCAGATGCTGCCCGCCCACGCGGACAAGGAATCGAAATTGAGAGATGGGCGGAACGCCATAATCTCACTTGTCTGATTATGGGCGAGCCAACGCATCGAGCCGGAAACATGCTGGATCTTGCCTGGACCAACATCAACGGGGCCCACGCATGGGTGGGTCGCAGCGAGTGTATAACCAGCGACCATCTTCCGATTCGAGGACAAGTCCCCACTGGATGCGGAAAATGGGACCATGAGCCATCGCCAATTAGGGTAACGCGCGGAAACTTTCCGAGGTTCTCCCTTGCCGTGGCGCAATTCACTCACCCGCCACCAGTGTTGGACTCGGTTTGTCAGCAGCAGGAACACGAAGGAACAAAAGACACGGCAAATGTGCGCCTTGGTGGACTCCGGAATGCAAGCTAGCTCACACGGAATATCGTGCAGCAGTGACTCCGGAACAGCGATGGATACATTCGAAGAAGCTGCGCTCAACCCTCAGAGCGGCAAGGAAAGAGTACCAGACGCGTCAAGTCGGAGCGATCACGATACCAACTGATGTGTTTAAGCTGATGCGCTCGGCCGAACCAAGGCAGGCAAACACCCCCCCTCCACTTAACCACGAAGGGAAGGTGTACTCCGATCCGGCCGAGCGAGCAGCGGTACTCCGGGATGCTCTTTTGGCACGACACCAAGCGACGGACGACATACCGCCACTCGATGCGCCGAGTACCAACCGAATCCCCTGGAACGACCATGTCTCGGACGAGGAGATTCGCATGTGCACCGAAGGCTGCGCCAACACAGCGCCTGGAGCAGACGGGATCTCTGTGGAGCTTCTGCGAACCTGTTGGAAGACGATTGGACCATTTGTCGGCACTCTCTTCCGCGCCTGCATCAGACTCGGCATCCACCCATCCTGATTCAAGCTGGCTGAAGTGGTGCTCCTACGTAAGACGAACCGAGATCCAACGACTGTCAAGGGCTGGAGACCGATCGCACTTCTGTCATGTTTGTGTAAGGGGTTGGAACGACTCTTGGCGAAGCGGATGGACCATCTCGCGGTTACGCTCGACGTTGTCGGAGACCAACAATTTGGTGCACTCCCCAAAAAATCTGCAAACAACCTCGTCAACTGCGTAGTCCACGACATCGAAGAGGCAAGCACCCAGGGATGGGCGGCCACATTCACAACTCTCGATGTCCATGTAAGGGCTAGAAGTAGAATTGTATTCGAATTGTACTGTGTGCTGTGTATAGAAGATCTTAAACTAAAGAAAGAAGATGGAAGAGGAAAAGTCTTCCTTATATACATTGAAAGGTGGTCTGTGCTGTTACCAGACTATACCCAAAATAGAGCGACTAAACAGTCACCTGATTGGTAACAGCTCAGATCAGTAACCCAAGCCCAAGCCTTGGCTGCCTTAGGCTCTAGCCTATGACAGTCCAAGGCGCATTCGATGCAGTACTCCACAACCGTTTGGTGAGGAGGATGCAAGAGCAGGGGTGGCCAGACTCGATTCTTTGATGGACGGCGTCTTTTCTTGCACATCGAAAGGTACAAGTCCAATACTCCGGAGGGGTAACAGTGCAGAGAGAGCTAGTTTGTGGGGTTCCGCAGGGATCACCAATATCGCCACTTCTCTTCCTTCTATACATGGCAGAGCCTATGCAAAGCGGCAACCCGGGAATGAGGTTCGGCTACACAGACGATATCGGGATACTAGGATTCGGGCGTAGCATTGCCGAGTCGGCCGCTTCTGTACAGAAGGAAGTGGATCATCTTGAGTGGGCAAGTACCAACGCAGTCTCCTTCGATACCAATAAGTCAGAGGTAGTCCAGTTTCCCGGACGGAAACGCGAGGAGCCAGTAGGCATTTGTATGAACGGCGTGGCTATCGAGCCATCAGACCAGATACGCTGGCTGGGAGTACACCTAGACCCGCGACTGGACTTCAAACACCACGTCGCAACGTGGTGCGGCAAAGCTCCGAAGGTTGCTCAGCAAATGAGACGCTTCAAATCAGCGTATTGAGGAGCCGCCCCTGCGGCACTGGTTCGAGCGGTGGATACTATTATTGTCCCCATAGCAACTTTTGGATCAGATGTTTGGTGGCCCGGCCTCAAACATCCGACCAAAAGGGGGATCATCACACCTCGGACCAGAATTTTCTACGAGATGATTGACAAGGCAATCTTGACGGGACTGCGCGCTGCCCTCCCGGTAATGAGAAATACACCGAATCTTGTTCTCCACCGAGAAGGAGGTATCCCAACAGGGAAGATCATTCTGGAAGGGAACCGACTACGGCTTTCGGCTCGGCTCCACTCACTGGACAACCGCCACCCGCTCCGGACTCGTGCCGCCGTGTGTCCAAACAATGGAACAAGGAAGTACAAGAAAAATGCTCGGGCACCCAAGAATCCGGAGATCCAGATGTCAAGAGTGCAGCGGGCCTACCGTCAACTCCCGGACGCGGAAGAGGCTAAGCCTCTGCCGCCGCCATGCTATCTGTCAAACTTCGGCCCAATGACAGAAGAGGAGGACAAGGTAACTCGGTTCCTTAGAGGTGTATTGCCATCGGATATCTGTGCCTACCCGGATGGATCGTCGGAGGGGCATGGTCGCTCAGCATAGGGGCTCGTCTTGAAGAGGGATGGAAAGACTCTGTTGAAGGGATGTGGTATCAAGCATTGTGGTGAAGTGCTCGATGCGGAAATACTAGAGGCGAGGAAGGCCCTGGAAGCTGCGCTAGGATTGTTGGAGAGAGAGAACAGGAGAAGTAACGGCAGGCAGTGGATCAACGTGTTGACAGATTGTCAGTCTGCAGTGAAGGCACTGCTGACGGGAACCGCCACAACAAGTCTCGACGATGTACGCCAATTTAGGGCGCTATCAGAAAAGGCTCGAGTCTCGGTTCAGTGGATACCAGCCCACTCTGGGATACAGGGAAACGAAGAGGCTGATAGAGTTGCACGCTCCGGCCTCCGACAACTTCCAAGTAAAGAGAGCCAGCCTGGCTCCGTCACCTTGGCGTACGTTCGTCGTCTGATGAACCAGAAACGTCAAGCTCTTCTCGAGGAATGGTGGGAGGAAGCATGTCCACTTAGGTATCGAAATCTGGGTCTACTCATGCGACGACGCAAGCCACAGGAGCAGGCACTTTCTCGGCGGTTACTCCGTGAACTGATCTCAGCCCGAACGGGACACGGAAACTTTGCTGCATATCACCGTCGTTTCAACAACTTCACCGCTTCCATGGAGTGTGCGTGTGGAGAGGAAACAACGCCTCTCCACTTCATTCACTGTCGACTTCGCGAACGTCAGACGCGTCGACTCCGAGGGACAATGTCACATCACGACTTTGTCCAAAAGCTTCTCGGGCCTAAGTGCCTTGAGGATTTTACAAATTTTGCGCAGGAAACCGGCTGCATCGGCGACTCACCTGCAAGTCCGTCACCAGCTCTCAGCGGAGACAACAATAACTAGGTCATAGCACGAAGCATGACAGGAAGCAAAACGAGACGAGGAGTGTCGCTTTCCCACCTCAAATTGGAGTATTGGATTTGGAATTTTGGTTATGGGAGTCTGTGGCAGCATTTATATTCTTTCTTATAACTAGCTACTGGTTGTGTAGTGGGTCACGCAGTGAGATCGAGTCGGGCATGTGGGAAGCATGATCTTGGCCGTGTACACCAGTCCTTGACTCCTAGGAGATATAGAGCATAGCTTAGGACCTAAAATTTATTAAAAAAAAAAACGATGCCCTAGCCTCGACTACCTCGTTGTCTCATATCATAACACTACTCCAATTACCAGTAGTTCGGACTCTGCCTGATCAGAGTCTATCTTATATTCGCTCGCTAGTTGGACAAGATTGTCGACTTCTTTCTGGACTTTGGCCACTACTTCAAACACAGTGCTTCCTATGCCGAGTATAGTAATATCATCAGCGTATCCGAACTTTGCTTTCATGTTCCCATCTTGCTGTGAGACAGATATATGCAATAAGAACAGGAGAGATAATAGCGGCGACCCTTGTGAGACTTCACTCTATGCAACTTTGTCTAGCATCTTTCAATCCCAGTAGATCACCCTTATCCTTCGCTCTTGTTGTAATGGAAGCTGTATAGAGAAGCTTAAGCTGTTAGGCTTGTATTTAATATCACCTAGTGAAGCGAGTTGGCAGATTGAAGAGTCTGAAAACTATAGTGGAGAGTTGTTGATTAAACCCACTTAGTATTAGAGCGCTATTTAAACTAATTACTACATCTAAGTGAAGGACACAATTCACTTGCTTATGCTAAATAATTGGGAGGCTGGTCAATGTATGAGTTGTCATGAATGTGTGTTGGTATAAATGTCCTGACCTCACTTTCCAATGTTAGTCATAGATTAGTCATCGTTCATTATGAGTATTAGTATCTTTTTGTAGAATAGGAGAATAGACAAGATCCACCAACACAACCGCAGTAACGTGACATACAGTTTACGTTCTTTGCACCGTGTTTAAGTATCCCGACAATATGGCTAGTAATAATAGAACCTTATTACGTTCCGTATTGTGATGGCTTGTGAGCCGAAAAGTCCTGTAGCCTTCAATGGCTATCAAAAGTAACCTATATTCTCTATCACTCCGAGGATTATCAGTGTCACAGTTTCATTACAAAATGCATGAGCAATCTTGTAGGTACAATATTTTAATTATAATTCTCTAAAGAGAGAATTCCTGTACTTAATGACTACCTATATATACAGTCTGAAATATCCCTCCTCAATAAGGTTCTCTCTATGACTTGACAACTCAGACTCTCTGACAATTGCCTGTAGATCCTTGATACTTCTGTAACCCTCATGAACTCTCAGTAGGTTTCAACAAGGCTCAATGTGAATCATCTAGGTTCCCTGTCATCCAAGATCTTCCCAGGAACCTCCCTTCGTATAATTGCCTGCGCTAGACAGCATAGGCTACAGGAACCCCTAGGCTTGACAGCCATCATAGTCAGCAGACGAAAACTGATACGAAATTGCCACTGAGGCTACGTAAAAGATAGTGCCAAGAGTATTGTAAGCGTTACCCGTGTGGCAGAACAAACCTGAAGTCAGTTTCATTGCCACTGTAAGTGTAGGCTAGATTTAGATACCTCTGGATGTGTATAAGTAGTAGAGTATACTTGCAGGTAGTTTGTTTCTACATAGATGAATTATAGCTTTACCTTCCAATCATACAAATGCCCATTCGCTTTCTATATTCGAACTGCGACACGCATTAATGCAACTCTTCATTGCCAAGTAGCGCCAATTTCAACAGCTTTTTTCGAGACAACTCTACCTGTTGGCATAGTAGCCTAGGTCATTTCTGATTCCGCATCCGACGAAGCTGCTGTTTGTGTAGAACTGCATCAAGCACGACATGTACGTGTTATGGTTTGTTTTCAAGGTAAGAGCTTACGAAGATTTATTTGTAGAAGGTTTACAAATGATTATTGATGAATCAATGTGAACTGCTGAAATTATTGATATTCAGAATTATGAGGATTACAGAGGTAGGAAGCGCTAATTATATACACATCTGAAGTAGCTAGTGTAAGGGTTGTAAGATAGATATTATTCACGAACTATCTAGATCTAGGTACAAAAGAGAATCTTAAACTGGAGAGGAAAAATACCCGGAGGAACTCACTATATAATAATGTTAAAGTTATGAGCTTGAGCGAAGATGGAGGTTGTAGCAGAATCAGTGTCGGCGGTTAGACCGATGCAGTAAGTCTCGTATGAGGTTGTGAGAGGAAGATCCGAGTGGAAACAATTGTATTTAGATGTATGGTTCAGAGTAAAACCGAGATGATAAGAATGAGATTGCGTGTTTGCATATCTTATCAACTGTGGTTTTTGACCAGTATTTATCAATCTCCATGGATCGTAAGTTATGATCCATGTAGATGTAGATCTATGTACATACACATATATGGGTCAGGAATATAAAGCTAAATACATGTGTGTCGGTAATAGATACGAGAAAACTATAACCTGCATTTGAGACATAGTCATCCGCTGGAATGCTAGTGTGAAATAAACGCTAATGCGCATTAAACTTTCGGTGAATGATGTATTGATAACAGTGATATAGAATGGGGAATTTGATAGTCAAATTAGCCGGACTTACTAATAAGTTATTCTTGGCATTCCAAGATATATCATATTTCAACAAATAAATCTAGCTTTATGCTAAGATCACGAGTCATGAAAATGAAGTGAATGAATTGAGGAAACAAGATGTGGGGTGTGCCTCTTGCCCAACTACTCGGCTTCTCTTATACCAAACCTAGCCTAGCTCCTCTTCCTTTCCAAGTCCGAACCGAGGTGTGTGTGGGTCCTACTATTCAGCATGTAGGGTATCAGGGTACTCCCCCTTATTCTTCAGCCCTATATTATATCATTCCTTCTTGTAAAACTTAAAGAGGTCTTTGTGTGAATGTCATGTGAATTGTCAAAAGTTGAAAGCAAATACAAGAATGAATTGATTAAATATTTCCATGCTACGAGTCCATTGTAGCACTATAGTATCTAGTTCTACCCTATTGACGCCCCTGATCATCATTACTAGTCTGACATGCCTGCACGCAGATCGTGCATTTGATTTTGGACTGGATCCAGACTTGTGCTTGCATAAGTCTGCTTACACTTCTACATTCAGATACCTTAGGCTTATGCCTAAATTTTACTAGGCTCTAGCCTATGGCAGCTTGACTCTTGCCTTATTTTCCCAAAATAGTATCACAGAATATTCTAGTATCCTCCATCTGGTAGTATAGTCTAGAAACACTTTCCATACAGTGCCCCATTGTTCCTCTACTCATCATGGAATCACCTGAAAAGTTCTTACTTCGTGCTCGGTGATCACTTGTCAGGCTTGTTGGCTAGTTCGGAGGACAAGGGTCGGAACAGGACGGAGTCGGGACAGATGTAGTCGGGACAGGATGTGATCGGAACAGGACAGAGTCGGGGTATAAGGTAAAGCTTATAATAATCGGATCAATCTAAAGTCTAGAATAATTACAAGACAAGAAGCTACAGAACAAATTGTTGGAGAATATACTCTGTACAATATTATATGGATAAATATGATGAAGTAAAGAAGACTTGATATTTTACAACTATGTGAACATAGGACTTATATATACATCTTAGGGGAGAAATTCCCACTAGTCTCATGTGCCTGTCAAACCTAGTGATGACCAGCCACCTCTCATCTACCATGATGATCCAAGGTACACTGTAGTACGTAAATATCCAATTGTAAATGCAACAGTAGGCGCGATTAGCGCACTCGCGACATGTGTAGAGAGAGTCGATCTTGTTGGGAACCTGAGACAAAACAGGTAGTGGTTGAGTCCTAAATTCGAGAGTCAGAATTTCCAACACAAATCCAGTCCTAGACCTTCCTTAAGTACTCGAGAGCGGCTACTACAATCAGGGGTATGGTAGTCTACAGCTATAACACAGCAACTGATTGCTTATGTTGATTAGTAACTGTTGCTATCATAACATTGTAACCATTGCAACGCATTGACTATGTTACTAGGGAAGTTCCTGACTCGGTTGACCAGACTAAACGCAGCATCTCAGCATTAGCCCATGGCACAATGGTAGTAACAAGCAGGCCGTTTTCCTCGTGGGAAAGTCGGTCTGTGACATCACTGCCCTTATGCAATGTAATCCTAGCAATCACCAGCACTATTACGGCTTGAGTTCATAAGTGATGGGTTTATGGTATCCCATGATGTGAAGTCTGGTCGAGTAAGCGTCGGTCCTGGAAGCGAGCTGGTGGAGTTTTCAGCTCAGAGAGGCTGCAGACCTCTTTCTCTTCTTGTCTTTTCTTTTAGTTATTGTGCGTAGCTTTAGGTCCAAATACAAAGCAATTATTCTTTTATCTTTCAAGGGAGTCTTCTAGTGACATCCTAAGGTCTGTTGTAATATGAAGTTTCAGCTGCAAAGTCTGCATCTGTACATGCTTCAAGTTGTGATTTAGATCTTGTTCTAGTATGTGTAAGGCCTCTATTAGGATCTTTTGCAATTTATCTTACCACACCACGCATGGCTTGTCAATGCTCGGATGATGGATTTTTTAGGAAACGTGCCAGGTAGTTGACTGCAAACGCAATTTCTGGGCGAGTGTTGTTTGCTAGAGACTGCAGGCCGCCAACAATCTAGTTGTATTTTGTCTTTTGATGCTCTTTGCACGTTGTTTCATAAGTGTCCACGAGGCGTTCTGTTGTGATGGGCATGTTATACAGCTAGGATACTTGCATGTACATAACGTGATTAGATGTTTACGCTGTTTGTGTAGTTCCTGTATTGTTTGGGATATCTGCAGGAGGAAGCTCATGTGGTCAGGAGCCGACTAGCGGCCGCACATGAGCTTAAGTAGCGAGTACTTGGCACACAATTAGTATAGTACAATCAAGATTAGTGACCCTCAGATACACCTTCAACCATAACCTGAAACTCATCAATCTATATACTCGTACAAGGTTAGCATGCATAGTGACACTAACCTAAGCTCATGTCCACAATACGTTCGAGTGCAGAGGATGCTGGCCTGCAATCTGATAAGCCTTGCCTTTTGATTAATGAGCAAGCATATTGGCCCTATGAAAGTGCTAGTGTGTCTGTATTTTGTCATAGGCTAGGGCCTGAGGTACTTAAGGCTAGGTTATGGATGAACAAGCTAAGGCTTTTTAGGCAATGTGGGATCTGCCCTGTTTGAACATAAGCACTGTCCACCTTCCCATGTATATAACTGAGACCATTCCCACTCCAAAATTCTCTCTTTAGTTCACAATCTTCAACATAGCCTACAGTACAATTTGAATACAATTCTACTTCCGACCCTCACATATTTGGGCTCAATATATTGATTCCCAGAAACAGATCAGCTTCGTCTGCTTTTAGCCAATTTTTTGTGAAGTGTAAGCATTAGGTTATCTATTTTCTGGATATTTGTTCTCTGAACTTGAAAGTCATTGACATGCATCATTACAAATAAGTCCTTCTGTAACAGCATGGCATTCTACTATGTCATTACATATATCAGATGACCAAGAAGGTATGCTGGGTAAGGAGTCAATATGTGCAAGGAGATAAGATAAGGTCACGCAATCCTGGGAAACGAGAGGACACACACAAAATCTCGCTGATTCTTTTGTCATTAGATTTTCTTTCTTTCTTCCTTGTCTTAGTATTTGCTCAATAGATTGAATATATAGTTATACAAGCTGTACTTTCACCTATGCTTATTCTATGCCATGGCACCTTCTATTTATTTGTATAAAGACATATATCTGATATTGTTGGGTGAAGTCTGTATTTGGCTAGGGTGGCTTGTGCGTCATCATACCATAGTGCTGCCGCTTGTTTGAGTCCGTATAGGCCCTTGCGGAGTTGTATGAGACGGCCACTCCTTTCAAATCCTTGCGGCACCTCCATATGCAAATCAATATCAATGTCTGGGTTCAGGAAGGCCGTTGGAACATCACCTTGCTTTCTGTGCCAGTCAAACTGGTAAGCTAAAGCTAGCAGTATTTTTCCAGTTTCGGACCTGGGTGTAGGTGCGAAAGTTTCATGGTAGTCAACTCCTTCTTTCTGAGTATATTTCTTGGCTGTATATCGAGCTTTGTATCTTTCAAGACTACCATCTGCTCTAAACTTCTTTTTGAATACCCACTTTGTTAGAGTATAAAGAAGACTTCGGAGTAAGAATTGCCTGAGAACAGAGAAGTTCAGTTTGCTTAATTGACTAATAGACTACAGGTATTATGATATATACAGTGGAATTACAAGAAAGAGGTTATCCGGAACTGACTCAACTGCAGAAATAAGTGGGACCCCAGATCAGAAAATAATTATCCACTGACTCAGAATACTGGGTCATGCAATAGAAATACGAACAAACCAATGACTGGATTTGTTCGGGAAGGATGGGATTCAAGCAGACTCTAATGTTGAGTCCAATTGGATCAGAAGTGTGGGATCCTGCCTGACCTCAGAGATGTAGTTCAGGCAAGATGCATGCAACCACATTAGTCGATAGAAAGAAAAGCAGGAAACTGTATTTCCAACACACTTGCACTTCATTGGTCTGCGTCCTAATGGGAGTTTGTTACGCTGTATTATTTTGATCGCACCTTTTTCTTGTAGTGATTGGAATTCTTTGTTTGCAGCGTTTTTCCATTGTGACGCCTCAGAAGAGGACATGGCTTCAGCCCATGTTTTAGGGTCAGTTGATGCAAGTGCTACTTTGCCATGATGTAGTTGTTTATAGTTATGTCGCACTACTTCTCTACCACTTCTTGTATCCATGGTTTCTCGCTCTGGGGAATGTGCGCGTTTCTGCCCTGCTAATGGAACTACCGGATCCCAGCCTGTCATGATTTTATCGAGGGCTTTAGGCTCATGCTCATCAGCCTTGCTGTGCAAAACATCTAAATTTGGCTCTCCTTCATCCTCTGCTTATAAGAGCTGGGATTCTGTGTCAGAAAAGTCATTTGTAATTTCTTATATGTTGAGCCTCGTTGCTGGGCTATGATTTACCAAGTCCGACTCGCTTGGCAGGAGTTCAATTTAAGTGGATGAATGCTCGTGTTGTTGCTCAAATGGTGGAGGAGGTGGTACATGCTCTCCCCTTTGCTCATTTGGTGGAGGTGATATGTGATTTTCTATTTCATCACTTGTGGGAGGAGGTATATGCTCTACTCTTGATGGTTTGCTCGTGGCATTGTCTGATCTTGCTCTTTGGGCTGCTAAAGAGGGTATATATTGCTCCCCTTCAGACTATGCATGAGTTTGATTTTCAGGCCTAGGATGCAGCGTTTCGATATCTATGGGAAGTAATATTGAAAGGCTATGCTGAGCTGGAATGGCGTACCGTTCGGATGAAGGTATGGAAGGAGGTAGCTATGGCTTTAAGAGAAGTAAAGTTCGTGAGTTATACTCTTAGGACTTGGATCAATGGACGAACTTGAGGATATTCCCTAGTATTCTCAAGTGTGTAAATAATATGGAGATTGTTTGAATTTCCTATTTTATGAATTGCTTAAGTTATCTACGTGACAGGACCTTCTTCTATATACATGGATAAGGGGTTCTGCACACTAATGGATGTTCCAACATCTGTTCTTGTCTAACCGAGAAAGGAAGGATGTGAGAGATCCTAGCGCCAATAGATACCATTAGGAATCTATTGGGATATACTATGTCATACCAATGAGTGATGATCTAGGTCAATCATATCCCATGGCGCATGTGCACATTACTCTAATGTGAACAGTTTATTGTAATGTAGTCATGTTTATTGAAGGAAGATATGGTTAGAAAACTGTACTGCTGGTAAATGTCTAAAGCTTATTGCGTACATAATTGTGCTAACTACTAAGTTCTACATTTACGATACATTCTATAGACCCTGGTTTAGCCCAGCTTACAAATCAAGTCACATGTCTTCTAAGGCTCAGTAACTGATACTTCAACACACCCCTTCAGTCTCAAGCCGTGACTGGAACTTCCATATCAGACCTACGTTAATCTATTTTAACAACTGTCAAGTTCAACATCTCAACAAATTTTGAGTGTTTCTTTTCTGGGAGTGACTTAGTTAGTCTGTCAGCTGCCATTTCATGTGTTTATATGTAGCGGGCATCTACTCGTCCTACATTGATATGTTCACATATAAAGTGATGCTTAATATCAATGTGTTTGGCTCGCTGATCTAGGTCAGGATTATTTCCAAGGGCGAGGCTGCTCTGGTTATCAAAATAGATGCAAGTCAACACAATGTCCTTTCCCGAGTATTTCATCTGGGCCATTACTTGTGGGATCCATAGAACTTCTTGTATTGATGAGCTATATGCATAATATTCTGCTTCAGTAGAAAATAATGAGACATTGGGTTGACTTTTTGATGAAGCAGATATCACCCCTCCGGCTAGAAAGAATACACTCCCACCAGTTGATCGGCGTGTGCCCCTATCACCATCCCAGTCCGAGTCACAATAACCGTGAAGATTTGGTCTCAGGCTATTTCCATCATATGCAATTCCTAAGTTACTAGTGCCTTTGATATAGCGGAATATTCCATCAACACCTTTAACGTGTTTTTGAGATAGATTTGACAGGTATCTGGAGAACGCATAGCAAGAAAAAGCTATATCTTGTCTAGTGTGGATAGCTATTTATAAAAGAGAGCCAACTTTAGACTGGTACTGCTTGATCTGTACTCATGTTGCAGAGTTGACATTAGGAATCAAGAATTTTTCGAATCCAGCAGCCATTGGCGTATCAACAGGTCAGCAATTTTCGAGGCCAAATCTCTCGAGAATTTGGCGCGCGTAGGTGTCTTGAGTGAGGTAAATTTCTTTTCGAGAGCGAGGTCTTGTTATACAAACTCCAAGAAAGTAGCTGGCAGGTCCAAGATCTTCAAGCTGAAATATTTCCGCAAGCCCTTTTTTAAGTCAATTAATCTGATCAATATCTCTTCCAATGATCAGGAAATCATCAACATAGGTAACAATAATAATTCCTGTTGACTCACTAAGATACAGACAGTTGTCTGAAGCTAGTGGTTCAAATCCTACCTCAGCTAGACAATCTCGAAGATGCCTTTGCCATAGTCTGGGAGCTTGTTTCAAACCGTACAAAGCCTTTTCAAGCTTACATACAAACGGACGAGTTGAGGTAGTACCCGGCTCTATCCATCCTGGTGGTACTTCGACGTAAATATTGTCATCTGTATCACTAATAAGAAAAGCAGTGACGGCATCCATCTGCTGAATCTCTAAGTCAAACTTGGCTGCTAAGGCAATGGCAATTTTCCAGGTAGTGTTACGGCAAACACCTGCGTAGGTTTGTGTGTAATCACGTCCGTACTCTTGCTCAAATCCTCTAACAACCCAGCGTGCCTTGTACTTCAGAATTTCACCCTCTTTTCCACGTTTTGTCTTCAGAACAAGTTTACCTGAAAGTACTTTCGTTCCTGTTGGTAGGCTAGACCGTCAAAGAAGGGACCATGTATTTTTTTTCACAAGCAATCTATATTTGCAATCAATTGCCTTCTTCCATTTCCAAGAATCCTTGCCACTCATTGCCTCTACAAGAGTCTTTGGATCGGATATATTATCAACAGTGAGAAGAGACTATGATGCAGCCACAAAACTAAGAAAGGCCGTTCCTTGATCTATCACGGAGCTTTCAGCTGTGCTGCGAGTAACTCAATTTACTTTCTGGTACACTTTATTCTTACTTCCGGGTGATCTACCACGTGTCGCAACTGTTGTTGTTACTGGTGGATCATCGAAATCTTCCATTAGTAAATTTTCTTGCTGTCGAGTTTCTCTGGCTGGTAAAGTTTCATTTACGAGTGTTTCTGACAAATGACTCATAGTATCCTCTTTGTCTCCATCCTCACTTATCTCATTTTCCACTCCTTCAAGTTCTCCATCCTCTTGACGTCTATCAAAACTTAGGTGCTCGAAAGGGGTGAGTAAGTTTGGGGATAATTCATGTTGATCTAAAGTACTAATTTTTTCGCCAGTACTTTCATTGACGTTGATGTTCGGAAGGTATGATATAGGTTCCCAGAGTTCTTCATCAGGAGACATAGAAGTTAGACTACTATTCTCGTCAAACTGCACAGTCGAAGATTGAATCACCCTACATCTGGAGGGGATGAACATACAGTAAATGTGCTGTCCATCATAACCGACCAAGATGCCAATTTACGCTTGCTTGTCTAGCTTTTGGGATAAAACCCTTTTTTCAGCAGGAATTCAGTTGTAGACTTTGCACCCTAAAACTCTCAGATGACGTAAGTCAGGTTTTTCATCAACTCCTGTGAAATATTGATTAAACGCTTGAATAGGTGTTTCTCCATTCAGTACTGAGGTGGCGGTTTGATTGGCTATTTGAAGCTGGGATCTCACTAACTCAGGCCAGAGGAACTTAGGAATTTAATTTTCGATAGAGACAGTGCAAACTCTGGAGATTTTAATGCCAATAGATCGCTCAGCTCGTCCATCTTGCTCCGGAAAATAAGGGGTCGTGGTTTCGATTATTTGGCCTAAGTCAGCAGCCAAATTCCCAATCATCTTAGGTGAATATTCCTTCCCGCCATCTAGTCTCCAGCGTTTAACTACAGCATCAAACTGAGTTTTCATTAGGGAATTAAAATAATTAATAGCTTCTGTTGCACCATATTTTTCCTTATGAAGATATCCCCATTGCAAAGACGTTGCTGCATCTGTAAACATCGTACAATATTGTACAGAGACCCAAGAATCATCAATCAAGGTTTTTCCAACTGGATTTATGATTACAACATCTACAGAAACTGAGTCTAAAGGGTTGCAAGGTCGGGGTGAAACACTTTTCCTTACATGTCGGAGAGGTTTGGATAGCTCACATGATTCGCAAAGACTCATAGGATTCATCGAGGTATTAGCATCAAAAGAAATTCCTGTGGTTATTTTTGCGGTTTCCCTGACATTTCTTAGACCTAGATGACCAAGTTGATGGTGCTATAAGTCGAGACTAGGTTTTGAATGATGAACTATTGCTGATAGTGCAAAGGTGACAAATGATTTGTTAATGTAAAGAGAGTCATTGTGAGTGGCAAACTCAATTCCATTGGGGCCGTACATTTTACCATCTCTCATATATCATCCTGCTTTTAGTAGTTTATTGCCACTGAAAAGATTTATAGGACATTCTGGTAGGTAAAAGACATTCTTTAGTTCAAAGGGGTTGTCTTCCCCATTTAATAATCTACGATGAAGGGTGACTGTACCAAGGCCACGCAGCTGAGCAGGTCCATTTGCTGTTGTTATCAGAGGGAGATTAGGAACTTCCTCATAGAAGTCAAACTTGTCCAGGGTATTTGCAATGTGTGACAATGCACCTATATCAGGAAGCCAACAATCGGAGTTATTTGCAACAAAGGCGGACATATTAATGCAGGCAAGACCTCAAAATCATGGAGTGTCATTATTGGTATCATCGTCTTTTGCTTTACTTTTACCACTGGAACTGTGGTAGCTTTGGTCCTTGAAATTTCTCCATTTTTCCTGTGCTTATCCTCCCACTGCCTGAGAAGGTCTTTATTTTTGGGATCTTCAAGACACTTTCCTTTTGCATGGCGAGCTTTTGAGTTTCCATAGATCTTACAATCCATGGGCTTTGGTCTAGATTTGCTCTTATCATTATTCTTCACATAGAGAGACATTTGGCTTCCACTAGATTTGCTATCAGCTCGTGCTTAGTCCTTAATATCATGTATTAGTTTGTTGAGAGATATTGACCTTTTTTCCCTGCAGGCCGCTCTTTGCCGTTCTGCCCAGACTGGATAGGAGTCCTTTAATGCTTCTAAAAAGACAAGTGGGTGCCATGATTCAGGAGGCGGGATGTTTAGGCGATTTAAGTTATCTATAGCGTTTTGGAAAGCTATGATAAATTCGTCTATTGAAGAGTAATCTGTGTGCCTTAGCTTGATGTACTTAGCAATGGCCTGCTGATTCATAACAGTTCCAGAGCTTTCGTATTGATTAGCAAGCATATCCCACATTTCTCTGGTAGTATCGAGGTTATTCAACTGAGATGAGATTGATGGTGAGACATTGTTTGAAATGCACAACTTCATCTTAGCATCTCCCTTGGCCCACTCGTTGTATTTATTGTAATCCTCTTCCGACACACATTCTTCAAACTCATCTATAAACTTTGGAGGAGCTGGTGCTTTTGGATGGTAGAACCTTCGCAATTTGTGAAGGCGAGCGACATTTTCCATGTTGAATTTCCATTCTTGATAGTTTTCTTCACCCCTTAGTTTTAGGTTAGAGGCGAGCGACAAACTAGCACCAGATTCTTGAGACATTATGATCTTGTTGAATGGTCTGGAAAATTGAGGACTGTAATTTCGATCTTAATAGTGTCGAAATGTTGTGAATAGTAGATGATTATATTTCCACCTTCTGCCACAGGTCGGGGACCTCTTATGGTTCAGGAAAGATGGTGGTACTGTAAGCTAGGATATTTATTAACACAAAGCAGTTATGATTTCTATGAACTATTTGGTCTCAAAATCTATTGAAGGAAGATATGGTTAGAAAACTGTACTGCTGGTAAATGTCTAAAGCTTATTGCGTACATAATTGTGCTAACTACTAAGTTCTACATTTACGATACATTCTATAGACGCTAGTTTAGCCCAGCTTACAAATCAAGTCACATGTCTTCTAAGGCTCAGTAACTGATACTTCAACAATATTACTCCCTTAATTACAACAAGTAATTGATCATTTGTCCAATAGCTCAAGGTATGTTGTATAATAGGGTCTAACTAATCTCCAAACATCACTTCCTCATTCAAGGTTGCATGAGGAGTAAAACTTTCAATCCATTTCCAATCTTGTGAACATGTTTTATGAGGATGGTAAATGATGAAGTATTTGTTGGTGTTTTTCTGGAAACCAACAAACCATCCTTTCTCAGCTCTGGCTATAAATTTTCCAGGCTTGGGAGTGATTAATTTACAGGCACTGCACTCGAATCGTGGGACGAGAGACAAATCTATTTAACCAGTATGCAGTTGGCTTAAACCTTGCATGAAACCAGTTAGCAGAGTATTCTATGTGCGCAAACAATACAGTCTATTGGTAATGAAACAAGCGTATTCAACTGCCCATGGCCATTATGTCACTGGCATGCAGGCGTCAATCAGCATTGATTGAGCTTTCCTAAGCACTACTTTATTTGTAGATTCCACAATTCCATTTTACTCTGGTGTGTATGGAGCTGATAAGTCAGTGCAGATACCAAGTTCTTCGCAATGGGCTTTGATGCAAGAGAACTAAATGCCTCCGTCTTTGAAGATAGTCCGGACTTTCTTAGCAAACTGATGCTACTAGGTTTCGACTCACTGAATAAATAGTGGTGCAATCTGATCTTTGGTCTCGGTTGTTATATGTTGTGCTGGTGATGGCTAGGATTATGATGCACAAGGCGTCAGGATCTCCTGGGACTTGGTTACTTAACTTGAACTGGAGGCGCTAAATCTTGGGCTCTTGATCGTAAAGAAAATATAACAACAATAAAGACTTGGTTCTTGATTCTTGATTCTTGATTCTTGGATATCTAGGGAATAGTACAAGACTGATAGCTAAAGAGCTTTCGACATGAAGATACCTCAGCTACTTATACTACAACACTATCTGCTACAGATTACAGTAATCTAGTTCCAGCCCAATTCCTGTCGAACTCCTGAGAGTAACCTAGAATCTGATCGAAGCCCATTGAACTGTTAAGAGTAGAAAATACCATCCCGAAACATCTAGAAACTAATTGCCAGAGTAGCTTAGAATTCCATCGAAGTAACTAGAACTTTTCTAGAGGGATACCAGCCGAAGCTAGGATCAGACTCTACCTCAACACCATGAATCTATCCATGACATAGCAGTAGCCATATAGTCTTAGAGCCAGAGGTTGGCAGGATAATATCTCCACCTCAGTCAGTCTGTGACACAAGGGTAATGATCACTGAGCATGAAGGAAGAACTTTCCAGGTGGCTCCATAATTAGTAGAGGAACAATAGAGCATTTTTTAGGAAGTGTTTCCAGATTGTACTACCAGATGGGGAAGACTAGAATATTCTGTGATACTGTTTTAGGTAAATAAGGTGAGAGTCTAGCTACCTCAGACGTGTATATAATTAGCGCTTTCTACCTCCTAAATCCTAATAGTTCTGAATACCAAAAATATCAGCAGCCCATATTGATTCATCTATAATCATCTGTAAACCTTCTGCCAAATAACCTCTATAAGCTCTTACCTCTACAACATTATAGCCCAGCACATTTGCATTTTTGCGTCGGTAATAATAGCGACGTACTTGGGGGGAGTATTCTCAATGCCTGTCAGTGGTGTCTCCTATGAACCTCCAGCTCTCACTGTAGAGTCTGCAGAGCCGAGATTGAGTAACAAAGTCCTCACTTCGACGAGGATTCCCAATTGCTTTTGCTGTCTGTATTGTCTTCATCTCTCAACACGTTCCCCTATCACCACTATCATGAAGCTAACCACAATCAGATTAGATGGTAGGTTCGGAGCCCTACTCATCATCAACCCTTGATCATGGAGGAAAAGCCATCCGATGAGTTTCCGGAGCGTACCCAGCACCCGATAGGGAGATGGTGGATTGGATCAAGTCGGCCTCAACTGTTACAAAGAAGGGTGTCAGGATTGCCTTCTGTATAATCTATATATTTGGAGATAACCAGAAACTAGTGTTCTATGAATCTGGTCTGGCCTTTTGGCCAAGTGGTTATGCACCTATCTCATGCATAATGTAGGATGGCGCCCCTTAGCCTGAATGTCACAGATCAGCTATAGAAAGCAAGGAGCATTTGTATGGATGATGGTATATTAACAATTCAACTATGTAGAGCTAAGCTACAGATACTTAGCCAGGTATTTATACAGATTACTACACTCCAAGCCCTTCCATCTAAGGTCAGTTCTTTCTAGATAATTCCAGTTGCAACTCTGAGAATATGGTTTCTAGTAGCTTCTCCAAGTCTCAGTTACAGTCTTGTTCATGTCGAATCTTATCTAGTACCTTCGACAGTGGTTCTGGTATGTTCTGCAGGCTATTGCGCCGGCCCACCCCCTGGTGGTTATACGCCAGTACTTGCCATTACTGGCTACAGGAAAATACCGGCTTCTTAGCCGTTACACTGAAAACCACCTCTTTGACCCACGTCTCTACCCTGCTGTCTACATGCTGCTCTGACACTCTCTGACCTAACAGCAGTTATGATGTTGCATGACAACTCTGGTGAGTATTAGACATCATATAGTTTCAACATGAGTTCACCAATGTTGATAATTGCAGTTCTGAGACTCTTAAATTATGAGACTCCTACTGCTTGATCAAATCTGAATGGTTTTAGTTTTTTGTTAATGGATTCAAAAGTAGATTTTAGTGGCACAAAATGATGCAAAGCACCTGTGTTGTAGATTGTACAGCTTTCATTTATCTGAGCAGATACAGCTATTATGAGGTCTGTGTCACTTCCCTCAACATCAAACATTGTTGCCTCTCTATTTCTCTCCTACTAGAGTTTATGCTACCCTGGCTGTATCTAGATGCAATTTCAGGTTTTTTTCTAAAACTCTCTTTGTTCATGTGTCTGTGACAACACTGTTTGCAGATTGCCTCTGGATCTAGGTTCCGTGTAGTGGGAATTGTTGCGGCAAATGCCACAAGGGCTGGCAACAACTAATTTCCTGCAAGGGAACGTAGTGAAGACATCATTGTCTGCAATGAGACATACTTATTGTTGGGCTGTAAGAGCTAAAGGTAGAACTGTATTCCAAATGTACTGTATGCTGTGTATAGAAGATCTTAAACTAATGAAAGAAGATGAAAGAGGAAAAGTCTTCCTCATATACATTGAAAGGTGGTCTGTGCTGTTACCAGACTATACCAAAATAGAGCAACTAAATAGTCACCTGATTGGTATCAGCTCAGATCAGTCACCCAAGCCCAAACCTTGGCTGCCTTAGGCTTCAGCCTATGATAGGGCTGATATATTCTGGTGTCCCTCCAGTTGTTTAACTATTCAATCCTTTTGGTCCCAATCACAAACACTGCTGCAGCCTGACCATCTCCAATGTGGTTACCAGAACGCTTCAGCACAGCATGCAATGGTAATGTATCAGCTGCGTTATGGACGCTCTGGATACTTGCTAAGAATCTGCCAATATAGTCATCAGCAGTGGTCATGAACTTGACCATAAAAAAGCTTTCAAGAGCTATTGCATACAGTGCTATAGCAGTTTCCTACCGGGTGCAAGCCACCACATCAAACAGCTCTTTTGCTGTCATATGATCATAATTCTGAGGGCACATTGATGACAAAAGCCTACTAGTAATGACGTTCTTAGCCTCAATTTCCCCAAGTAACCATTGCTCGAGTTTAATTTTGTCACAGACTGGCTTTCCCACGAGGAAAACAGCCTGCTTGTTACTACCATTGTGCCATGGGCTAATGCTGAGATGCTGCGTTTAGTCTGGTCAACCGAGTCAGGAACTTCCCTAGTAACATAGTCAATGCGTTGCAATGGTTACAATGTTATGATAGCAACAGTTACTAATCAACATAAGCAATCAGTTGCTGTGTTATAGCTGTAGACTACCATACCCCTGATTGTAGTAGCCGCTCTCGAGTACTTAAGGAAGGTCTAGGACTGGATTTGTGTTGGAAATTCTGACTCTCGAATTTAGGACTCAACCACTACCTGTTTTGTCTCAGGTTCCCAACAAGATCGACTCTCTCTACACATGTCGCGAGTGCGCTAATCGCGCCTACTGTTGCATTTACAATTGGATATTTACGTACTACAGTGTACCTTGGATCATCATGGTAGATGAGAGGTGGCTGGTCATCACTAGGTTTGACAGGCACATGAGACTAGTGGGAATTTCTCCCCTAAGATGTATATATAAGTCCTATGTTCACATAGTTGTAAAATATCAAGTCTTCTTTACTTCATCATATTTATCCATATAATATTGTACAGAGTATATTCTCCAACAATTTGTTCTGTAGCTTTGTTTTACTTGGTATATGAAATGGGGAACGTACGCTTGCAGTGACAGCTAAGATAGATTGGATTGCAGAAGATGAGATTGATCAGATGATGTGTGAAAATGTATATGGAATATGTGTCTATCCACATAGGAAAGATTAATGCTTTTATGTGTGGCCAAGTTGCTTAGTAGCCAATCACTTGGACCACTCTGTTCATCCATGCTATTTCCCACTCCGAGGCAAATGCGCCAAACACATCATGTGAGTTGTCTTCCCTGCAGGAAGAACTCCATGACGTACCCTCTTCACGAGCACCACATGCCTTATCTACTTTAGCTAAGCACAACCAGCTTCTTGTCTTGTAATTATTCTAGACTTTAGATTGATCCGATTATTATAAGCTTTACCTTATACCCCGACTCTGTCCTGTTCCGATCACATCCTGTCCCGACTACATCTATCCCGACTCCGTCCTGTTCCGATCCTTGTCCTCCGAACTAGCCAACGAGCCTGACAAATTTTATGCTCGGTAGTGTCAGACTGGAGCGTAGGTGTTTGACCTGAAGCGGAATAGAAGGGCGAGAAGAGGCCGGATGAATTGCAAGAGATGACTGAAGGTCTACTGGAGATAACTGTGAGGAACTAAATGTTTGAAAGATGGGTAATATATATATCTAAAAGGTCTAAAGTTTCGAGTGGGTACTAATGGTAACTAAAGATACAAGAGGTAACTGGAGGTGACTAGAGGTAATCCGAGGTAATCCGAGATTGGTGGTTGTGACAGAAAACTATGCGTGGAGAACTCTGTTTTTATAGTCCAAGCCATTTTACATACACCTGCCCTCCTTCCACTAGCTTATCATAACATAGGCCATAAACTTGTATCAACATAATACCAATTGCCAAGAGCTGTACTATTGTCATAGCAACACCAGGAGAAGAGTAAAATTGTAAACGAAAGATAGGATGTGAAGGAGAATCCTTACAAGCCTAGACATCTAATTACTGCAGCGCCCAGCTAGCCGGCCTCCTCGGACGCTTCAGAAGGTTCAATATATCTTCAGATTTAGTCCTAAAGTCAATACTAGAAGAGCGCAGCATCTAGAATTTTATACGATTTTTCCCGACTGCCTTATACCTGCAAATGGCCATCGTTTCGTTGGCTGGAGAGGGGAGATAATAGAGGGCAAAGGGCTCCTCTTTGTGGCGGCTAGTAAGCCAGTAGATTGCCTGTAGTCTGTGCTACCCATCACATGCATACTCATTACCTCAGCGCTAAGATACGCTGGTATTGAAAGTCTGGTACTGCCCGTGCACGAAACATCGTTGGTAACTAGCCCACACTTTAATAGTGGGAGTCGGACCAGAGGACAGAGACTAGTGTTTGAAATATTGGAATCATGTATATAAATAGGGCGTTGAGTGTAGTAGTAGTGTGTTCTTCAGTTAGTAAATAAACTTACCTTTCGACATTTGAACGCCCAAGCTTTATTTATCGGAACTGTTACACTCCTAGTGGATGATCGAATGAGGACTTGTGAGGGGTGTTATTGTTCAAGGGGAGTTGTATAGAAGGCATAGGAGGGGATATACTACTGGTATAGGTATCCTTGGCCTGTACGCAGAGAGGACCTGCATATCCTACATAGTCATAGACTCAGACAGGACAATAAAATGGAATAATAATAATAATAATAATAATAATAATAATAATAATAATAATAATAATAATAATAATAATAATAATAATAATAATAATAATAATAATAATAATAATAATAATAATAATAATAATAATAATAATAATAATAATAATAATAATAATAATAATAATAATAATAATAATAATAATAATAATAATAATAATAATAATAATAATAATAATAATAATAATAATAATAATAATAATAATAATAATAATAATAATAATAATAATAATAATAATAATAATAATAATAATAATAATAATAATAATAATAATAATAATAATAATAATAATAATAATAATAATAATAATAATAATAATAATAATAATAATAATAATAATAATAATAATAATAATAATAATAGAGCCTTCAACTGAGGGCTGAGATGCAGGTTCAGGGTCTCAGTAGGCTAGCTCAATCAACGTGGGGAGCCACATTTCACAAGTCAAAGATACTCTACAGCACGATTGTGAGGCCGGCTCTAACATACGGGTCACCGGTTTGGGCTGAGGTCGGGCCGGGTGGAAAAATACCAGAAAGGATAGTAAGACCTCTAAGAAGTATACAGAGGAATTGTCTGAAAATTGTCACCGGGGCTTACAAGTCCACGAGCACGAGAGTGCTGGAACACGAAACAGCCACCCTTCCGATCGAAATATTCTTGAAGCAACAAAGGCTTCAATATTTAGGTCGCACAAAGGACTTACCTGTCCAGAAGACAATACAGTCCGCCTGTAATAAAATCAAGCTGCCCAGAAAAGGGAGAGAAGATGTACGAACAGTTAACAGGAGGATAGATCTTGCCAACTGGACGGGAATGTGCGGTGAACAACAATCCAAGAAGACACATACAGGGATAGTGAAAATTAGGGCATACCAAGAGTGGGCGAAATCCTGGGCCAAGCAGACACAAACTCAAAAGCCTCGGCGGTTAGCAACTGCAGATTCCGAAACTTGGAGAGCAGCCACATTTTACCAAAGTAGAGAGTCTGGACGGCAAAAACTGAGTTTTCAAGGCTCACCATTCTTCCTACACCGTAACCTGACAAGGGCCCAAAGCAGTTTGGCAATGCAAATACGAAGTGAGCACATGGGGCTTAACTCGTATTTGCACAGAAGAAACGTACCCGGAGTATTAAGTCCAGGTTGTCCATGCGGCTACCAATCACAGAACCCAAAGCACATGATTATGTCCTGCCCCCAATGGTCAAATGGTAGAGCTGAGATCTGGAGACAAGCCAAAGATCGATCCTATGAAGCGATGTTAAATAATCCTGGAGATATAAAAAGGATAACACAGTGGATCCTAAACCATGGTTGGATAGAGCAATTCCAGATGACAAAAGCGGTCGAAATACTGCTGAGGGAAAGGAAAAGGTCAAATAATGCTGGGGGCGGATAGAGATGATCTGGTTAGTTTACATGGATGGCACTATAGTGTAACTGCGCTTCCTGAAGAAAATATGTGAGGACTATAGACAACAAATAGAAAGGTGTGGGAGGTTTTCACCATAAAGGTTTCCTCCCGGGTAAATATTATAGACTGTAGACACCTGCATGGGCCCATAGGGCGCCAAATCAGGATAATGAAATCAAATTCAAAATAATAATAATAATAATAATAATAATAATAATAATAATAATAATAATAATAATAATAATAATAATAATAATAATAATAATAATATCCAATAATAATATAAAAACATCATCATTTGGTCAAAAGCGGCACAACGTTCCACGAACGTTATTTCATCGTTTCGTTAATTGCTACTATCTTAATCGAACCTTATTATCCGATTCCCCGATTTTTTCGCACTGCGCTTCGGCATGGTGGATTGGGGAACCAGAAATGTGGTTTTCACTGCAGGAAAAATTTTCACGGCACCACCAAAACCCCCAACGGACAGCGGAACAGCCGCAATTATGGCTGTAGATTCTCTCGCGACATCTACAGGCATTAACATGGATAGTCTAAAATCAATAGGGCTTTTTCTAAACAAGGTCCGCGACAGACTGGTCATAGCTGGTACTAACCCAACAGCGACACCGATGGCGGAGGTAGATGGGGCTATTGACGCCCTCAAGTCGCACACATTGTCCCTACAATCGACAATGAAAGCGACACCAATGGAAGAAAGGATGCTGGCCTTAGAGAAGGCAGTAACGAAGAGTCTCGAGGAGCCAGTGCGCAAGACGGCACCTCAGTCGACACAAGGAATGGGAGGTCGACCCACTTACGCTTCAGTCGTCGCACCTCCAGCGACTAAAGCGGCAGTAAGAATAAGAATACAAGGAGCAGACAAGATGCAGCCGGCAGAGCTGCTAAACAAGGCAAAAACACATATTGAGGGGGCATACGCCGTAAGGCAGTTAAGGAGTAACGACACTGAGGTGTTCGTGCAGTCGATCTCCCAGCGAGATGCTGCCCTGAATATGGCTCAGCCAAAGGAGTTCTGCGTCTTGAAGCAGGATTATCCTGTTGAAATTTTGGGAGTCCCATTGGGGACAATGATACATGGAGGAAAAAATGCCGACAACGGCAGAATTATATATCAAATAAAAACGGAGACAAATGTTCGGATTCCTGGAATCCAAATTAACAGGTTAAGATGGCTTTACGACGGGAAGGAGCACCAATGGATGAGGAAAAATGGCCATACTCGAGGGTCGGTGATCGCTAGCCTGCCGACAGAGGCTCTTCAACGCGAGGTGATTCGAAACGGCATTGTACTCAATTCAATGCTGTACACGGCCCAGCTCTGGTCACCCCGGGCTCAAGTTAAGCAGTGCTTTAACTGCAGTCAATGGGGGCATACTCAAGCCTCGTGCAATAGGGCGAAAAGATGTGGTGAGTGCGCGGGCACTCACCAGACTAGAGACTGCCCGAGGAAGTCGGTGCTTTGCTGCAATTGTGGCAAAGCCCATAAATCGTGGCAGAAGGGGGCGTGTCCAAACTTCGCGTCCTACAAGGTTAGTGTCCAGAGGGCACGGTATGGACTTTTGGAAAGAACGGCAGATCTAAGAAGGGAGGAACTAACAGCAGCGGCCACTCCAATATCAACAGCGGAAAAACAAGTAGACAACCAAGGGTTTACACTGGTGTCCAACCAGAAGGCAGAGGTCGGAAAGAGAGGGCCAGGGCGCCCGCGAAAAAATCCCGTGGCCACAGCCCCACCTACACACCAATTTGCGCCATCGGGGTCGAACTCAAGACCACAGTCATCACTTTTCGGCACGCGAGGGCTGGGAAAGGATGGCGAGGTCACCTATAACTTTAGCTAGTCTTGTCTCGGACTAACGGCATATTGCGCTTCCTGTAGGTTAACGAAGAACCGCAGATATAATTTGAAGAAGAAGGGGGTTTTTATCGGAAGGTTTCCCCCTCATGTAAAATATCTATAAATAGAGTTTATAGCCACCTGCATGGGCCCATAGGGCGCCAAATCAGGGTAATGAAATCAAATTCAAATTCAAATAATAATAATAATAATAATAATAATAATAATAATAATAATAATAATAATAATAATAATAATAATAATAATAATAATAATAATAATAATAATAATAATAATAATAATAATAATAATAATAATAATAATAATAATAATAATAATAATAATAATAATAATAATAATAATAATAATAATAATAATAATAATAATAATAATAATAATAATAATAATAATAATAATAATAATAATAATAATAATAATAATAATAATAATAATAATAATAATAATAATAATAATAATAATAATAATAATAATAATAATAATAATAATAATAATAATAATAATAATAATAATAATAATAATAATAATAATAATAATAATAATAAAAAACATCATCATTTGGTCAAAAGCGGCACAACGTTCCACGAACGTTATTTCATCGTTTCGTTAATTGCTACCATCTTAATCGTACCTTATTATCCGATTCCCCGATTTTTTCGCACTGCGCTTCGGCATGGTGGATTGGGGAACCAGAAATGTGGTTTTCACTGCAGGAAAAATTTTCACGGCACCACCAAAACCCCCAACGGACAGCGGAACAGCCGCAATTATGGCTGTAGATTCTCTCGCGACATCTACAGGCATTAACATGGATAGTTTGAAATCAATAGGGCTTTTCCTAAACAAGGTTCGCGACAGACTGGTAATAGCAGGTACTAACCCAACAGCGACACCGATGGCGGAGGTAGATGGGGCTATTGACGCCCTCAAGTCGCACGCATTGTCACTACAATCGACAATGAAAGCGACACCAATGGAAGAAAGGATGCTGGCCTTAGAGAAGGCAGTAACGAAGAGTCTCGAGGAGCCAGTGCGCAAGATGGCTCCTCCGTCGACACAAGGAATGGGAGGGCGACCAACGTACGCCTCGGTCGTTGCACCTCCCGCAACTAAAGCGGCAGTAAGAATACGAGTTCAAGGGGCAGAAAAAATGCAGCCGGCAGAGCTGCTTAATAAAGCAAAAATACATATCGAGGGAGCATATGCCGTAAGGCAGTTGCGGAGTAACGACACTGAGGTGTTCGTGCAGTCGATCTCACAGCGAGACGCTGCCCTGAATATGGCTCAGCCAAAGGAGTTCTGCGTTTTGAAGCAGGATTATCCTGTTGAAATTTTGGGAGTCCCATTGGGGACAATGATACATGGAGGAAAAAATGCCGACAACGGCAGAATGATATACCAAATCACTACGGAGACAAATGTTCGGATTCCTGGAATCCAAATAAACAGGTTAAGATGGCTTTACGACGGGAAGGAGCACCAATGGATGAGGAAAAATGGCCATACTCGAGGGTCGGTGATCGCTAGCCTGCCGACAGAGGCTCTTCAACGCGAGGTGATTCGAAACGGCATTGTACTTAATTCAATGCTGTACACGGCCCAGCTCTGGTCACCCCGGGCTCAAGTTAAGCAGTGCTTTAACTGCAGTCAATGGGGGCATACTCAAGCCTCGTGCAATAGGGCGAAAAGATGTGGTGAGTGCGCGGGCACTCACCAGACTAGAGACTGCCCGAGGAAGTCGGTGCTTTGCTGCAACTGCGGAAAAGCCCATAAATCGTGGCAGAAGGGGGCGTGTCCAAACTTCGCGTCCTACAAGGTTAGTGTCCAGAGGGCACGGTATGGACTTTTGGAAAGAACGGCAGATCTAAGAAGGGAGGAAATAACAGCAGCGGCCACTACAATATCACCAGCGGCAAAACAAGTAGACAACCAAGGGTTTACACTGGTGTCCAGCCAGAAGGCAGAGGTCGGAAAGAGAGGGCCAGGGCGCCCGCGGAAAAATCCCGTGGCCACAGCCCCACCTACACACCAATTTGCGCCATCGGGGTCGAACTCAAGACCACAGTCATCACTTTTCGGCACGCGAGGGCTGGGAAAGGATGGCGAGGTCACCTATAACTTTAGCTAGTATTGTCTCGGACTAACGGCACATTGCGCTTCCTGTAGGTAAACGAAGTACTACGGTAATAATTTGAAGGAGAAGGGGGTTTTTATCGGAAGGTTTCCCCCTCATGTAAAATATCTATAAATAGAGTTTATAGCCACCTGCATGGGCCCATAGGGCGCCAAATCAGGGTAATGAAATCAAATTCAAATAATAATAATAATAATAATAATAATAATAATAATAATAATAATAATAATAATAATAATAATAATAATAATAATAATAATAATAATAATAATAATAATAATAATAATAATAATAATAATAATAATAATAATAATAATAATAATAATAATAATAATAATAATAATAATAATAATAATAATAATAATAATAATAATAATAAGAAAAAACATCATCATTTGGTCAAAAGCGGCACAACGTTCCACGAACGTTATATCATCGTTTTAATTATTGCATTCATCTCAATCAATCCCTCTTACCTTATTCCTCGAATTTTTTTCGTTGCGCTTCGGCATGGCGAGTTGGGGGACAGGAAAGGTGGATTTCACGGCTGGAAAAATTTTCACGGCACCACCACCACCACCAACGGATAGCGGAACAGCCGCAATAATGCTGGTAGAATCTCTCGCGACTTCTACTGGCATGAAATTGGAGAAACTAAAAACCGTGGCTTATTATTTAAACAGGGTCCGAGATAGACTGGCGATCGCAGGAACTGATAAATCTGCGACACCAATGGTCGAGATAGATGAGGTACTTGATGCCTTCGTAGCCCACGCCAAGATGTTTCGATCAAAGCTGACGGCTAACCCAATGGAAGATCGAATGTTGGCCTTAGAGAAGGTCGTAAAGGAGAGTCTCGAAAAGCCGGTCTGCAAGACTGCACCACAACCAGCGCAATTAATGGGAGGACGACCCACGTACGCCTCGATCGTCGCGCCGCCAGCCACCAAAGCGGCAGTACGGATTCGAGTAGAAGGAGCGAATAAGATGCAGCCGACAGAGCTGCTTAACAAGGCAAAATTACACATAAATGGGGCATACGCCGTAAGGCAGTTAAGGAGCAATGATACTGAGGTGTTCGTGCAGTCGGTCTCGCAGAGAGACGCTGCCTTGAGGATGGCGCAGCCCAAGGAGTTCTGCGTCCTAAAGCAGGATTACCCTGTTGAAATCTTGGGAGTCCCACTGGGGACAATTATACACGGAGGAAAGAATGCCAACAACAGCGTGGCCATATTTAAAATGACGACGGAAACAAAAGCACGGATTCCGGGAATACAAATCAATAGGGTGAGGTGGCTCTATGACGGGAAGGAACACACCTGGGTGAAGGAAAATGGCCATACTCGAGGGTCAGTCATTGCGAGCTTACCGACCGAGGCTCTACAACGCGAAGTGATTCGAAATGGCATTGTAATGGACTCAATGCTATACACGGCCCAGCTCTGGTCACCCCGGGCACAAGTCAAGCAGTGCTTCAACTGCAGCCAATGGGGGCACACCCAAGCATCCTGCAACAAGGCAAGGAAATGTGGAGGGTGCGCGGGCACCCATCAGACCAGGGACTGTCCGAAGAAGTCGGTACTTTGCTGCAACTGTGGCAAGGCCCACTTATCGTGGCAGAAGGGGGCGTGTCCAAGCTTCGCGGCATACAAAGCCAATGTTCAGCGGGCACGGTATGGACTCATGGAGAGAACGGCCGAACTAAGAAGGGAGAGCGAAACACCAACGGAGTTACCTCAATCAAATACTGCTAACCTACCAGACGACCATGGGTTCACACTAGTGACCAACCAAAAGCCAGAAGGCTTCAAGAGAGGGCCGGGACGCCCGCGCAAACAAGTTCAGGTCCCAGCCCCATCACAACATCTATTTGCGCCATCGGGGTCGAAATCAAGACCACAGCCATCACTTTTCAGCACGCGAGGGCAGGGAAAGGATGGCGAGGTATACTTTAGCTAGTTCTATTTCGGACTAACGGCCATTTGCACTTACTGTAGGTAACGAAGGACTACAGGTATAAAAATTCTAAAGGGGGAGGGGGTTTTTATCGTAATGGTTTCCCTCTCATGTAAATATATAGTTTTAGGTTTATAGTCACCTGCATGGGCCTTAAGGCGCCAAATCAGGACAATGAAATCAAATTCAAAATAATAATAATAATAATAATAATAATAATAATAATAATAATAATAATAATAATAATAATAATAATAATAATAATAATAATAATAATAATAATAATAATAATAATAATAATAATAATAATAATAATAATAATAATAATAATAATAATAATAATAATAATAATAATAATAATAATAATAATAGTAGTAGACATCTAATCACGTTATATACATGCAAGTATTCTTGCCAAATAACATGCCCATCACAACACAACTCCTATCCGGTGATATTATCTATCTGAGACGTCTCCCTTACAACGTCCAGGAATGGTGCAGAAAGACATAACGTATGACACAGTTTATAAGTCGAACAAATTCTGTACAGTGCAGCATAGCCCCGGGACCTATGTTGAAAAGGTAAGAGCTTACGGAGGTTATTTGACAGAAGGTTTACAGGTCATTATCGATGAATCAATGTGAACTGCTGAAATTATTGATATTCAGAATTATGAGTGTTGTGAATATCGTGAGCATGACTTGTAAATGTCTATTTACAACAGATACAAGGTCTATAGTAGATATCTTTGCAGGGGCGTCAAACCACCACGCATGACGAGTTTGAGGCAGAGTCATATATGCTTGGGTGAAGCATCCGGGTCAGGAAGTCGCAGTCAAGGAGTATCATATATACTTAGCATTGTGCCATAACTGTGAACCTAGAGTCTAGTAATACGTAGGCAACGGGGGATGTAAATGAGTCAATGAGTCTCAGTTTACGATCAAGTAGTACTGCCGTAGTCATGTGGGATAAAGGCTAGCACAAGAGACTTGTATATGATGTAGCGATATCTTCATGTTCAGATAGAAGTAACAATAAGAATAAGCAAGCAATCAATCGAAAATTATCGTGATTCATTATTCATATCATTCTAGTATCATCAATTACACAATAATATTCCAATAATGAGGATTATAGAGGTAGAAAGCGCTAATTATATACACATCTAAGGTAGCTAGACTCTCGCCTTATATTCCCAGTACAGTATCACGGAATATTCTAGTGATAGATTCTACGAGTCAATTGAATAATGTAAGATGTAAAAAGTGTCAATTAATTCCTGGCTGCCCTTTCTCTTTCTGTTACTATCTTGATTGTGTATGTTCAGAAAATGGCAATTTTCTATCTGTCCCCAACTTGACCCATGAACCAAGTTTCTTATGGTTTAGAACGGAACATCTCTAGTCAGAAGATTTAGAGTTCTTATTGCAATAACCCAAGCGAAACACCTTTGTGAGTGCAGCTGACACTATAAATACAAGCCGACGATGGAAGGTGTTGTAGTCCGCCTCCTGGTGGTGTTCTCTGGTATAGTTTGAGTAGCCTGGGCACCTATTCCACCTGTGAAGGAGACGCCTCAGACCACATTTCGCGCTGAGAAAAGTTGAAAGATGATGGAGACATGTCTGGATAACTCAGGGTTTTTGAGACGTTCCCCTGGATGGTGTGACGCCCCGACATTTCAGTGGCCACGTGGCCGTCGGTCCAATAGTTGGTAAGCCGACACATGGTCAATCCAGGAATTCCAACGACTAGTTTCACACACACGAGTCTTGTGTGTGACAAATCACGATATGAAAGGTTTGTCATGGATATTGGTTTTCATGCGAAACCCTTGGGTTGCAGGCAATGAGGGACAGGAGGTTTCGTGTTGGCAACTCTATTTCAACAGTTGAACTCCTATGTAAATATATACAGATTCATATCCTCCTAGGTGCTTTTCTCTTTAGTTTAGAATCTTATGATTTGAGTCCACGCCAGCTTTTGACCACTCGCCAATCGTCTTTTGTCCCTCGAGTTTCCACAGATGGGTATTTACGGATGAGGGTTGACTTGGGGTGAAGAAAAAGCAACCATAACTTCGCAGTGGTACTTGTAAATGAAATCCAAGGCATGAGTGCTCTTCCTTTACGTTGAATCATCTATTCTGTACTTTTCTTTGATATTGTGTCATAGCTAGATAGCTGCATACGCAATTTAAATCTGATGCAAAAAAAAAAAGAAACACCTTTGTCCGAAACAAGTAACTCCAAGCTTTATAAACCTAACACCTTATACTCTATATCAAACATTAGTCGCTTCCAAACAATCCATAGTTTGATATGTAGTCTCTGTCGACTGATGTTTAGACCAAAATACCGAGTAAAACTCCTTCGACCCTAAAACTCATCAAAAAAATTAATCCCGTCCCTTTTCGTGAGTGAACCTCAGCTCTGAAAGAGTATTTTACTCCTTGGTTTGTAGAGGGCACCACTGACAGTTGTTCAGCCTTCGCCCTCCACTTCTTTACGTCGTACTGCCTTCTTAATCTTTTAATTACTATGTCGAGAATCTGAGCCCCGGCCGCAATCACAACCTTCTTTAAGGTTGCGTAATTGTGGGCATCTCAATCGCCCTCGATTTATATCTGATGCATGGCACCGAAAATTTTGACAAGAAAATCTTGCCATAGGATTTTAAAATTGGCTGAGTTTCTCAGGTTGATAGTCGCGTCTCTCAGGGATACCGACTGAGCGAGCACCCATGTATCGTTGTTATTCATTTGAGGAATCTCGTTTGCGCCTTGTATGTGTTTTTTTGCCTTTGAAAGCAGCTCTGCTAACTGCAAGCTTTGGAATCCGTATATTTCGATTAGTACAGCATCTTTTACCGTTTTTTAAGCTACAGCTGAGTAGAAGGACCTATTTGTTAGCACCCTTGATGCCATAACTAAAAACTCATGTGGCGGGGTCCGAGAGGCTAGACAACTTTTTAAAGCGCGATAATCTCCTCATCTGCTGGATCCATGTTCTTTAATACCGCTATCCAGGCCTTCTTTTGATAAATACAAGCCCTAATAGTTTTGCTGATAATCCCATGGTTAGTAGGCCTTCCTCCTCCACTTTACCCATCACGAGTCTAACTCTTCTGAAAAGCTTCACCAAGGTTTCATGGTTTTTATCCTTGGAGATATTTGAGCTGCAATCTCTGTGTTGAAAGTCATCATTGTCTTTTTATGCGACCGTCGAAAGCGCTGGTTTGCATATCACAAGCTCTCATATTTGCATTGTTATCATATGGGTTGTTGTTGTTGTTTTATTCAAGTCCTTAGCTAAAGCTCCAAATCCACTATGAGTACAGGACCGATGTTCACAGCCAGAACTACATCTAAGACATACCCAGCTTGATTCCACCGCATGAACCACCACAAAACCAGCAGTAAGTTAAAAATATGCGCCGACGCAAACTCCTTTTCCCAAAATTAACAAAAGAAAAAGACAAATTGCAAATAATTTAGAATGGGAAGCAATACTCCTCGCCTCGATTCCGATTTTGTCAGGTTTAGTTATCTGACAAGTTATATTCGATCTCCACTGAGAGTAGGAGATGGATGCACAGGAGAATACCCAAAACAATTGGTATCCTGCGCAAGTTGTTTGAAGCTCTCGAAGTACTTAGGCCCGAGTAGCTTGTGTAAGAAGGCATTGTGTGACAATGACCCTCTGATTCGACGCGTGATATTTGCGTTGAGTGGACAATGTATGAAGTGGGTAGGGGTGGTTTCTTCCCCACAGATGCACTCTGTAATAGCGTGCGGATTGTTGAAGCGACAATGGTACGCCGCGAAATTGCCGTGGCCCGTACGGGCTGCAATGAGATGTCGTAACTGTAGCCTGGAAAGCCCCAGTTCTGGTGGTTTACGACGGCGCATGAGCAGATCTAGCTCACGATACCGTGATGGGCGAGTTTCATTCCACCAGCTGTCGAGCAAAGTCTGTCGCTGTTGATGCAATTTTTGGTGTAAAAATGCTGTCGTGGTGGTTGCTGGCTCAGTTTCCACGCTGGGAAGCGTTCGTAGGGCGGACTTGGCCGCTGCATCTGCTTCCTCATTTCCATGTATGCCTGAGTGTCCTGCTACCCACTTTATTCTTACCTGAGCTAGCCCAGATAATTCGCGAAACTTTCGTACTTCCTCGTGGCTGGTCAAGGACCTACCCGTGCTCAGTGCATTTATTGCATGTCGACTATCCATCAACATATTAATGCACTGCGTCGTTCCCTTCGCCAGGTACTCCTTCCCTCTTAGGTGACTCAACGCTGCTTTAAGAGCTTCCTGTGCCCCCATAATCTCTGCATCTAAAGCCTCTCCACCGTGCTTTATGCCACTTCCTTTTTGAAAAGTTTTCCCATCCAGCTTTAGGACAAACCCCCAAGCTGAGCGTCCCTTTCCCTCCGATGCTCCGTCCGAGTGAGCACAAATTTCTGACTTTGGCACATTAGTGATCCAAAGTTTACAGGCTTCTACTTGGTCTTTTCTCGAACCAACCTTCGAACCCGGCCGCGATTGATAAAATGGTGGGGCAAGAGGTTCCGCGACCTCTGCCTCTGGTAGCTGTCTATAAGCACGCTGAGCCCGTGACATTTGAATTTCAGGACGCGCAGATTTTTGATTGTGCTTTTTATATTTTCGCGTACCGACATTTGGGCAAACTGCAGCAAGGATCCTAAGCGGATGGCGGTCGTCAAGTGTTTGCATTCTGGCAGAGAGGCGAAGTCGGTTTCCTTCGAGAATGATTTTCCCGGTTGGTATTCCTCCTTCCCTATGTAGTACAGCGTTGGGTGTTGTTCTCATTACCGGTAGTGCTGACCTAAGACTCATTAAGACAGCCTTATCAATCATACTACATAGGCCAGCAGTGGGCGGTGTCACCATCCCTCGTATTGTTGGGCGTCTAAGGCTAGGCCACCAGACATCAGCTCCGTACGTTGCGATTGGGACAATACATGTGTCAATCGCTTTAACCAACGCCCCAGGAGCGGCTCCTCGGTAGGCTGTATTGAAGCGACGCATGTGCTGTGCAATTTTCAACGCTTTGCCACACCAGGTTGTGACGTGGTGTTTGAAAATTAGTCGAGGATCGAGGAACACACCAAGCCAGCGGACATTTTGCGACGGCTCTATGAGAGTTTTGTTGACATAAGTTCCAACCGATGTTTCGCAGTATCGTCCGGGAAATTGGACGACTTCGGACTTTTCTGTATTGAAAGCGACGGCATTATTTCGAGCCCAGTCTAGTAGGTTATTGACCTCGTCCTGTGCTGCGGCTGCAGACTCTGCAATTGTCCGGCCAAGTCCAAGGATACCAATATTGTCGGCGTAGCTAAACCTCAGACCCGGGGTTCCACTTCGCATGGGCTCTGCCATATATAGAAGGAAGAGAAGTGGCGAGATCGGTGAGCCCTGTGGAACTCCGCACACTAGCTCTCTCTTGGCAGTGACTCCCCCAGAGTATCGCACTTGAACTATCCAATTGGCGAGGAAGGAGCTAGTCCATTTGAGAATAGACTCCGGCCATCCCTGCTCCTGCATCCTCCTCACTAATCGATTATGGAGTACTGCGTCGAATGCTCCTTGAACGTCCAACGTTACAAAAGTAGCTGCCCATCCTTGTGAATTTGCCTCTTCGATGTCGTGGACCACACATGAGACCAGATCCGTTGCTGAGCGCTTCGGCAGTGCACCAAACTGTTGCCGGCCGACTACATCGTGGATTACTGCAAGGCGTGCCATCCGCTTAGCTAAGAGCCTTTCTAACCCTTTTCCCAAGAATGAGAGAAGAGCAATTGGTCTCCAATCCTTGATTGTTGTTGGGTCTCTATTGTTCTTTTGAAGGAGGACCACCTCGGCTAATTTGAAACACTGCGGATGGGTGCCAAGCAGAATGCAAGCTCGGAACAGTTGGAAAATCCAAGGCCCGATTGTATTCCAACACGCCTCCAGCAGGTTTATGGAGACTCCGTCTGTTCCTGGGGCCGTATTTCCGCAACCAATGGTGCAGGCACGGACTTCTCCATCTGTTACGTCCTCTTCCCATGGTATCCGACTACTGCTCGCAACTGTATATGGTGACAAGTCATCTGATGCCTGAAATTGTGCCAGGAGAGAGTTGTGAAGGATCGTGGCCCATTTTAATGGATCTGTTATCAACGTCTCATTATGGTTCAATGGCGGAGGGATACTAGCCTGTCTGGGGTTATCCATTCTCATTAGCTTGAATACATCAGTCGGCGTAGTAATTGATTCGACCTGTTGGGTTTTGAACTCCTTTTTCGAGGTCTTCACAACTGATTCGAGCTTTTTCGCGCTGAGTGCCCGTTGACAGGGAGTTATCGCGCTTTTGTACTCGGAAAATGCTGCCTTGCACTCTGGGGTCCACCACAGAGCAGATCTGCCGCAGCGGGCTTTTGGTCGTGTTCCTACTGCATTGATTGCATTAGTGAGATGGAAACAAATTTCCTCGGCATACTCATCAGCCCTCTCGATTGTGTCAAGAACTGGTGGTGGTCGGACCCACTGTGTAATTACCTTGGCGTATCTGGGTCGCTTATCCTTTGTTACTCGGATTTTTGCCTTTTCGGGTCTCATCACTGAGTTGCGAACTGGAATTTGTCCTCGGATAGGAAAGTGATCGCTGGTGACACATCCACCACGATCTACCCAAGCACGGGCGCTGTCGACATTACTCCAAACTAGGTCTAGCGTGTTTCCAGCTCGGTGAGTGGCCTCCCCAATAATATGACAGATCAAATGGTGTTTGTCTGCCCATTTCTCGATCATTTCTCCTTGTCCATGAGGACGTTCCACGCCAGGTTGCCAAGCCCAATATACCGAGTTAAAGTCCCCAGCAGCGACGGAGTTTGGCAGTGGAATCCAGTTGATTAGAGGCTGTATAGCTGTCGAGTCATTGGGTGCCTTGTAGACGTTGAGAAAAGTAATGCCGTTCACTTCTACCCAGCAATAGTCTCCTGTGGACACAACATAAGGAAAGATCTGTGTTGCCGATATTTTTTTATCGTCTATCCGGGTATAGGTCACAGCCCTCGGCCTAACATTTTCGCCGCCGTTAGGCAGGTGATAGGTATATCCTGGGTGATCCTTTGTTGTGCTCTTTTGTTTATTCCACAGAGGTTCTTGAACAAGAACCACGTCGATACCCAGCCCAAATGCTCGGGCAAGCGCAATGTTTTGCGATGAGCCCCCTCTACCTACGTTTATTGACATAAAGCTTAAAGTAGGAGAGAGGCTCGAAGAGACCCGTGGGGTGCCCTTCACAAAGATTTTTGCTGATTTGATGCCTCATCGACCTCGGCTACAGTTGCTGTAGCGTCGGACATGAGAACTTCAAAACAGTTGGTCGATTTGAAACCTGGCTGGTTAGTGTTTGACGCTTCTGCGGCTGCTGTCATCGCTGCCTCTGTGCGTTTGACAGCTGCTTTGGCCCGAGTGACTGCTGCGAATTCGCGTTGGCTAGCCTGTCTTATGGTCTGAAGGTTTTCCCTGGAGGCCATTCCAGACTTTGTTGGACGAGTTAGACAGTCCCGACTATCTGACCTGTGTGGACCTCCGCAGTTGCGGCACTTGGTGTGAGCCTTCCACTCCGCGATGGAATGCATAGTTGAAGTACAATTCCAGCAGGCTGGGGCGCGCGAGCAGCCTCTGGTGCCATGGAATTGTAGGCATCTTTTGCACTGGTTGATGCTTTGACGAGGCTGGTGGCGGACTGCAATCCCAGAGTCGTCGAAAAGTCGGAAACCTGGCCGAGGGATCGATGCTTTTTCGAAAAGGGCTACCCATGACTGGTATGGGGCGCCCGGTCGGCTTTTCCCGTGTGGGCGAACTTTTACCGGGACAGCTTTGGTGACCCTGACTATCTCGTCGGCCACCATCTTTTCTGTGATGAGAACTTTGCCCATTATTGTATTGATTGCGACTGGGACCGTCGCTATTCTAAGGGAAGCCAAGTCCGAGGCTTTCTCCAATATCGCATCCTGATGGGCGAAGGATCCAGCTAGGCTAAGCATCAGCGTGCGTGCCTCTTGGTTTTCGGCTCTGATTGCGAAGCCAGTTGGCACACGGTAGACATGCTCAATTTTTGTTTGGGGGATTTCGAGCATTTGTGTAATTGCTTCTCTAACATCGAAAGGTGAGAGTGTTTGCCAGGGATGTTCTTTTTCGAGGCGGAGAAACAAACGTTCTTCTTGCACGGCCGGTTTTGTTGGCCCGGTTGAATTTTGGGCCATTCGAGTCGAGTTTGCCGCCTTGGGCATTTATGCGTGACTTTTGTAGGTGCCGGGAGCGCTTGTAGACCATTACGGGTGATCGAGGCCCAAGTGGTTTTGGCCTGGCGCACTTCGGCTTGAGCCGCTTCGCAATGTGGCTCACTTTGCTTACCAGCAGCATATTCTGCGGTCTTGCAACTAGTAGCCTGGCTTTCGGGGCGTGGGGGGAGTGATGGGAGGACTGTACCTGGTCCCGCGATCATAAATTGAGCTATTGCAGCTCTAATGTAGACTTTCATAGAGTCTATAAATTGAACACTCGACCCTTTGGATAGGGGGGAGAGAGCGTTCTCGACACCGTTGATTGCAGCGGTGCAAATTTTTACATTTTCCGCAGTTTTTGCGGCCCGGCGTTCCTCAGCCTCAATTAAGGCTCTGAGTTCGGGGGGGCATTCCTCCGTCTGCCTGCCTTTATTTCCACTGTGAGGAGAAGGATTCTCTTCTGTGGTTCCTGGTGTATGTTCCAGGGGGTTTGGGGTAGATGCTGCACCTTTTGCCTTGTTAGCATCTGCAATCGCAGCCCGCCTCATATCCGGCACAGCGACTTCAATGAGAGGAAGTATATGCTGTCCGGTAGTCGCTGTCCCTAAATTGTTGCGACTCGTCGCTGCATTTTCAGCTCCGGTCGCATCTGGCTTGGAGTGAATTGAGTTAGGTAGTCTTTTCAGATTCTTAAGAATCTTGTCAATGTTAAAGTTGCCAACATCTATCATATCGCAATCTATGGTACTTTCGTCGATTAATTGGTCGATGTTCATCTCTTGAACGGCAGTCAGTGGGCCCAACTTGACGCTTGCTTTCTGTCGAGCAACGTGTTTGAGGTGCTTGCGGTTATCTACGATGTCTTTCGCCCGCGATGGCTTACTGCGAACTGGGGGCATATTGGTAGCCTGCCAGTCACTCACAAATTTTGAATTAAGGGCGTACGATATCACGATATCGAGAGAGGGAGGGAGAAGGGGAAAGGGTGAATATTCGAAAATTCGAAAATTCGAATTTCAAAAAAATTGTGTGTGTGTGTGTGTGTTTTCTTGTACTAATTGAGTCTATGACTATCTAGCACATTGGGCTCCTCTCTGACCCAGGCCACACCTTGTACAGTGCTCCTATCCTCTTTTGTTACTTGAAAGATCATTGATATATTCCCCTTGATGAATAGCCATTCAGCTCAGTTTTTACCCGTGGATTTCGGCCACCTTTTCCACGGAACCTTCTACCCAAAAAAATAAAAATGGTAGCAGTGGAAACTGCGTGCGCGGGAAAAAGTCTCAAAAAACCTGCAGACCCAGCCAGGCGAGGCCTAGATACCGGGACCACATGAGGTGCGGATATTCATATATATCTCCCTTCTTTGTAACAGTTGAGGTCGACTTGATCCAATCTGCCATCTCCATATCGGGTGCTGGGTACGCTCCGGAAACTCATCGGATGGCATCTCCTCCATGATCAAGGGTTGGTGAGGAGTTGGGCTCCGACCCTACCATCTGATCTGATCGTGGTTAGCTTTATGATAATGGTGATAGGGGGGATGTGTCGAGAGACGAAGACGATACAGACCGCGAAAGCGATTGGGGATCCTCGTCGAAGTGAGGACTTTGTTACTCAATCTCGGCTCTGCAGACTCTACAGTGAGAGCTGAAGGTTCATAGGGGACACCACTGACAGGTGTTGAGAATAGTCCCCCTCATATTAATTGTCTGAATAGGGAAGGTTAGTGAGGTTCAGAAGTAAGTGACCAATGTTCGATTAGATTAATGATCTTTCATGTACTATCATAAAAACGATGACTAATTTTGTTGATGAGTAATGAGTTACCCGTTTAGGGATGGCGTTAGGAGAGAGGGATATACAGATAATTCATTTTACCTCATGTAGCACCTTGAGGTGCAAGCAGGTTTTTATCAAAAGATACGTACTTTAAGTAGGATGACTCAGTTTGCCGTTTAGAACACTCACACTCAGATTTCATTTGCAGACACCACTCGAGGTTAACCCTTACGGCGTATAACCTCTTCCGTGCATACCCACCACACGGAAAAGCGTGAAAAACCTGTGGCTAACCGAGTGTGCTTTCATCATCCCACAAGTACAATACCACTGCGATTCTATGATATTGTGTCATAGCTAGATAGCTGCATTCGCAATTCAAATCTGATGCAAAAAAAAAATACCACTGCGAGGGAAAGTGGCGTGTAGGTCTGATTGGATACGACCCAGCATTCTCCTGTCTCGCTTGGGGTAAGTGTTTAAGCTACCCGGTATCTATTTGGGAGAACGGCCCAGATGATATACCACTGCACCATCCAATCCTGGAGAGAGGGATAACTACTGTTCATACGTGATTCCTTCACTTAGACAAGAATGAAGATATATGTTAACCACCAATTGTTGTTACCGCTACAGAAAGCTTGTGATACAAATACCACCCAAGTATCCCGACAATAAGATTCACGAAATGAAATTGATGTGGTAGGCAGCGGGGAGCGCAGTGTAGCTTTCTGGAAAAATGTTACTTTTCACAATAATAATGTGCTATAATTGTTATGCTCCCCAAGTTCTCATACTTTCCTGTATGAGTTCAGAAGCTTGTAGGTATTACTTTCAAACGAAATCCTAAGCGTCATCAGTATTTTAAGGTCTCCTACAAAGTTCTAGTCACTTTATTTTTGATTGTTGGGATAAAATATATTGTCCAGCGCCAATTGATCACCTGAGATCAGAACTATCCAAATGGGTATAACACATGTTTGCGTCATAGAAATCAAACAAACTTCTTCTTAAACATACGGAGAACAAGCTATCCGAGATCTCATTTTCATCCATGTAAAACATCAAAAATACTATTAGCTGAACAATACTCTTAATAATAAGGTGTAAACTTTATAGCTTGAACTCCAAATTAATTTTTGTGTGCGAAAGAAGACATTTTAAAATTTATGTCCTGATTTTATAAGAGAATAATAACTAAAATTGCCCCAAAATTGCGACGCTGGGCAGCTTAGAAATTTCAAGTGAGCTTGAAACAAATAATGATTTGATATACCCGTGCAAGAAAAAAACAACTACTGTCTGTGCAGAGAGACACTATTTCCCGAAGGCCAAGTTTGATAAGCAGCCAATTTTAGATCGAAAAAAGAGTTGATCCAAAGTTAAAATTTGCAATATCTAGGGTTATGGCATTATTGTAATGTTTGACTCGAACTTCAAACCAATAAAAACAAAATTTAAGATAAAAGCTTTCAGAATTCGTCCATACAGTCATCGCAGCTGCTCTGGTCAAGATGCTTGCTCATATATGGGCCATCAAGCCAATATCCCAGTTTTCGGTAGTAGTCCCTAGTCCCTATGCCCGAAATGACACTTAATTTTGTACTTCCGTGCTCTTTACGTGCTATCATCTCAGCCTGCTCCATTAAGAGAGTCCCAAAACCCTGATGTTGAAATTTCTTGGGGTTTCGAGCATGAATTGGCACTGCCGACCCATAAACATGTAGTTCTCGGACCAGACTGGTAGGTTGTTTGACTAGTTCAGGCCTAAATGTATACTTTTTCGTACATTTTCTGAGACGTAATAACCCGATCAAGATATCTTGTCGTGGGTCCTCATATGCTAAAAACGTTTCCCAACCTCCATTTGCTGTGTAATCTCTTCGCACTAGTTCGATCTGAGAAGGACGAATTTTATTCTTCACTTCGTTAATGCCAACTTCTCGAGTGCGAACATCTCGGCAGGTAGTACCAAAGTCTTTCATTCTACTTAGAGCGAGTTCTCTCAAATTTCCATTTTCAACTCCAGATGTAACCAAAGGCATCGGTATATCTCTTTGCACTCGATAAATACGAGTCCAAGGTGGGACAAGAGCTAATATTCTTGCTACAATATCTATAAGTGCGTTTGGAGTATAATTTTTATACCTCCCCGTGCGCCAAAGTTCATATAGCCCCGTTCCCCGAATAACAAGCGTTGGATATATTTTGAGACCATCAGTGCGAAATGCAGGGTTTTCAAAATACTCTCTGAATTGATCAAGGTCGCGCTCCATCCCAACATTTGGCAGATCTGGCATCATATGACTAACGACCTTAAACCCTGCATCTTTTGATAGACAAAAAGTTTCTGCGACAGCTGCAACAGTATGACCGCGGTTCGTATCTCGAGCCACATCTTCGTATAGCGATTGGACGCCTATTTCGAGCCGCGTACATCCATACCTCAACATTGCAGATAGATGTGGTTGGAGACAGTAGTCTGGACGAGTCTCAATCGTAATTCCTACACATTTGATATTGCTCATTTCTCCAGCCTCAACAGCCTCATCCACGTTCTTACCCTGATATCCACTTAACGCATTATGAAGTTGTGAGATAAAATTATCACGGTATACTTCTGGTAACGACATGAAGGTTCCTCCCATAATGATGTATTCGACCTTTTCAACACTATGCCCGAGAGACTTAATTTGGTCAACTCGACCTCGCGCTTGTTCAAAAGCATCATATCTTGCTCTTATCGCTCGCATTGAAGTAGGTTCATATCCAGTGTAAGACTGGGTAGAGTATTCAAAATCAGAGTCGGGGCCACCTGGGCAATAAACACAAATATTTCCTGTGTATGCGATATGAGGGCATCGATGGGGCTTGCACATGACTGCGACAACCGCTATACCTGAAGCGCTTCCTACAAGATGTTAAGATATATCCGTCTCTTGAAGGAAATTACCAACGGATTGGCTTCGCAATTAACTTTGGAAGAATATATTTCTTGTAGTGCTCAGGTATAGCAGCTATTATTGCTGTCAATGGTGGAATATTATTCAGTTTATGCTTCTTCGACATTTTTGCACGCAGACTATTCAAGTTGATGTCTTTCCTAGGTTGTGAAAAATCTTGTTGAGCTTCATAATCTTGTACTAGATGGCTGACGATATCAGAGCATGCCCGTATGAATCGTTCATTTTCTGATGAAGAATCGCGATTTTGTGCCTTTAATTGCCGTCCGGAAGGCTTGTTAATTTGAGCCATCATTTTTCCGACAAAGATGCTCTGCGTCGTTTGGATAGATAAATGCGTAAAAAATGGATGGATTTGTCTTCACGAGACCATGAGTGGGGTCTAAAATATTGACAAAGCTGCAGATGAACCGTGCGGTGGTTTGGTATCAACATACGTAGCAAGAACCCCGAACTTACTTGATTAAAGTATTGTGTTGATCACCGACATACATTATTCATGAAATTAATTTACTCAAACAAGATGCAGGCTATCTCCAGAATTATTAGACCAGTAGTTCAGGCTGCCTCTAAAAGACGAGCCTACTCCACAACTTTATCACCATATAGCGGCACCGTTCAGAATCTTCGACTTACAAAGGATACTAAGGTTGTCTACCAAGGATTTACAGGAAAGCAGGGAAGGTAGGTTCATATTCACGATTTTCTTCAAGAATAACTGTGAAGATATTGTTCTTACGATGATTGGACAGTTTTCATGCCCAACAAGCCATAGAATACGGTAATCGATCGTGGTTGTAGCCATTAAGACGTCGCAACTAATTATGGCCCAGGAACACAAGTTGTTGGAGGGACTAATCCTAAAAAAGCTGGTAGTACTCATCTTAATCTGCCAGTATTTGCGACGGTGGAGGATGCTATGAAGCAAGTTGGTGCGAACGCCTCTGCTATTTTTGTCCCGCAAGTACAATCGTTCACAATTATTGACAAAAAACTAACTGTGAGTGTAGCCCTTCCGTAGCTGCTTCTAGTATTGAAGAAGCAATTGCGGCTGAAATTCCTCTTGTTGTCTGGTAGGAAATCAGTCTATTTTCGAGTATCTAATTTACCTAACTTTCCACAGTATAACTGAGGGAATCCCACAGCATGGTAGAGAAATACCATCCATTCAAATATAACGCCGCTCATTTTAGAATAGACATGGTACGAATTACAGATATTTTAAAGACACAAGGAAAAACACGTCTACTAGGTCCGAATTGTCCCGGTATTATTGCACCAGGACAATGTAAGATTGGAATTATGCCAAGCTTCATTCACAAAAGGGGTCGAATTGGTATCGTATCTCGTTCTGGAACTTTAACTTATGAGGCTGTTAATCAAACAACCCAGGCTGGACTCGGACAATCCTTAGTCGTCGGAATCGGTGGTGACCCATTCTCTGGTACAAACTTTATTGATTGCCTGAAGGTTTTCTTGAAAGATGACGAAACAGATGGTATAATTATGATCGGAGAGATCGGAGGCTCTGCCGAGGAAGATGCCGCAGAATTTCTTAAAGAATATAACACAAGCAACAAGCCCGTAGTTAGCTTTATCGCAGGAATTTCAGCACCACCTGGGAGAAGAATGGGACATGCTGGTCAGTGTGTTCCTTCTATTCATTGAATATTACTGAAATATTTAGGTGCCATTGTCAGCGGCGGAAAGGGAGGTGCAGACTCAAAAATATCTGCACTAGAGGCAGCTGGAGTAATTGTAGAGCGCAGTCCTGCTCTTCTAGGTAAGACACTGTACGGGGAGTTTGTTCGAAGAGATATGATATGAAGTCTTTGTTAAATTTAAGTATTTTGTTTGTAAGGGGCTCGCGATCTGGGACACGAGCACAATCTTCTGTAATTTTAGGCCATCATGACAGATCAATGTAAATGTTTGACCGTAACTAATTGCCATTTCACATTATACCATGACAGCTTGATTACTACACATCTTGCGTATCCCACGCCTGGGCTAAGTGAAATTCGATTATGTAAGCTAGCTGCTCGCATTTGACGCATAGCTATACACTCTAGAGCTCATCACATCTCCCTTATCTCCTAGCAAGGATTATCAATAGTGTCTGTCAAACCGATAAGATTATAACCCATTTTCAGAATGCTATCCGGCATTTTAATATTCAATCAAAAGGGTGAAAATCTGATCTTTCGCGCCTTTCGAAGTGACTGCAGACCTCGGTTGGCCGATATTTTCCGCATACAGGTGATATCCAATGCTCAAGTAAGATCACCAATTTTAACTCTGGGATCTACAACCTTCAGTCATGTAAAGCACGAAAATATATATCTCGTGGCTGTTACAAAGAGCAATGTCAATGCAGCGCTGGTATTCGAATTTTTGTACAGGTTAACTGCGTTGGGGAAAGGTTATTTTGGGAAGTTTGATGAAGAAGCCGTTAAGAATAACTTTGTTCTGGTTTATGAGCTTCTAGACGGTGAGTGCCTACTAATTTACAGGGTTAAAAGGAGTGATTCTAATGTTGCTTCTAGAAATTTTGGACTTTGGATATCCTCAGAATACAGAGACAGATACCCTCAAGATGTATATCACTACGGAAGGTGTCAAAACGGAAAGAACTATGGAAGACTCTGCGAAAATAACCATGCAAGCAACCGGTGCGCTTTCATGGAGGAAAGCTGACGTTAAGTACCGAAAAAACGAAGCCTTTGTGGATGTAATTGAAGATGTCAACCTTCTTATGTCGGCAACTGGGACAGTCCTCCGTGCAGATGTTAGTGGTCAAATAATGATGCGCGCATATCTCTCAGGCACGCCTGAATGCAAATTTGGTCTTAATGATCGGCTTCTACTAGACGGTGATAACTTGTCATCTCTACCCTCCGGGAATCGTATGGGAACGAAAGCTACCAAGGCAGCTGCCGGAAGTGTAACTCTTGAAGATTGTCAATTTCACCAATGTGTTAAACTAGGAAAATTTGATACCGATAGAATCATCTCGTTTATTCCACCTGATGGGGAATTTGAGCTCATGCGCTATCGCGCAACTGAGAATGTTAATCTTCCGTTCAAAGTCCAAGCTATAGTTAATGAAATTGGTAAGACAAAAGTCGAGTATAGCATCGCTATCCGCGCCAACTATGGAGCCAAGCTCTTTGCCACCAATGTCGTCGTTCGGATCCCAACACCCCTCAACACGGCCCGGATCACAGAACGTTGTACCCAAGGAAAAGCAAAATACGAACCTAGCGAGAATAATATAGTGTGGAAAATACCTAGATTTACAGGGCAAAACGAATTCGTACTAAGCGCAGAAGCAACACTCACGAGTATGACGAATCAAAAGACATGGTCCAGGCCACCCTTAAACCTCAACTTTAGCTTGTTGATGTTCACAAGCTCTGGACTGCTCGTACGCTATCTGAAAGTTTTCGAGAAGAGCAATTACAGTAGTGTGAAATGGGTGCGCTATATGACTCGAGCAGGCAGTTATGAAATCAGGTAATACCGTAAATCATATCAAGTATGCTTCCTAACAAGTATTAGATTTTGAGGCTCTAGAAATAAGGCGTTTTGGATAGAAGCATAGCATAGGAGTTCTGGTTTCGATAAGAATGGACGCATACCTCCAGTTGAGATTTTGCAAAGACAGAAAGATCAAAATTTTATCACCATATAATCAAACTAGCTGAAATCTGTTACTTCTCTGAATATACACCCTTGATTTTCTCTTCTATGCGAAGTCATTTGTATATTGTCTTCAAATATGAGCTATAGATGTGTTCAAATTTAATCAAGCAGCTCTACATAGCTTTCTTCCTTATACACCTTTCGAATTCAAACCCAGAAGTTTGAGCTATCTCGTTTCAAAAGTTTTAAGGGAGCTAGTTCTATCCAATCATCTAGTGTGTCCTCAGCTATATAGCTATGACACATGGCTAATGCTTATGTACATGTTACCAGAGTGTTTTAACTACAAAGTTACTCATACCATATATTTTATGTGTAAATAAAGCAATGAATTATATTTTTTCAGACAGAATGTTTGATTATTATTCGCGAGTACTCACCAAGGAGATGATTCAAAGCCTTTGGTTATCTTCAAATAAATTCATCATCCACGTATATCAACACCGGGAGTGATGTGGTCGTGTATTGCTAGAGTAGGACCAGTAATCATCCATCTCGAATAGGATGAGTCCAAGCTATCCAGAATTTACTTGAGAGACTGGCTCGGATTATGTACCACCACACCATCTAGTTATGATTTCTAAGTGTCACCTGTGCTCTCAGAAAGCAAGTCGTAGAGCGCACAGTGCTCTCCAAAGTAATGTTCTGGTTCCCAAACCTCGAAACCTCCCAACTTGAGTATAGATCCATTCTGTATTCTAGCTGCCCTCACATATCTCACATCTATCCCGAAGATCTGCCTAACTAGATTTGTGCACCACAACTTGTCTCCAAGTTTTAATTTTGACGTGGGCGTGCATTTTAGGGCTAGACGAGGCCATTCTTAGCTGGCCGGGATAAGGTAATAGAAACAAGGATGTACTTGTTTGGACTTCCATTTTTGATTAGGTCTAGGTCAGGCATTATCTCGATAAGAGTTTTGTTTGTGTTTATTGTCCTATTGAATTTATGACTACTTAGGGACATTTAGTTCCTTTCTGTCTATAGGCTGGGAATATCTATGCCTCCTTCACGACTTCTTTCCAGCAGTAATACCCTCATAGGTTTTTATTGGAGTACTCACTAAGAGGAGACGTTATCTCATCTTTATGTCCTCTTTACAGCCAAAAAAACGATGGCAATTTGCTGGTATATATCTTTAGGGAAACATCTCAAAATCCACTGGGTGCGGGGCTCTCCTAAAACTGATATCAGAACTAGACCATAAAATATAGTGACCATTCTGAAGCATTCGAAGAGGCCGGCTAGCTGGGAGCCGTAGTCTTGTGGGAATCTCGGAAATTTTACGCTCTGCTTTTCTATCCTCCTTCCAACACTTTCCCGGACGTCGTGTTGATATGTGAGAAAAGTCTTCACTTGGTCTTTGTGCCCACAAACATTCCAAAGTCGAGAATCCCTCGAAAATATCAATCCTAGCATGACCATAAGAGATCTCTTTCATATTACATTTCATAGCGACGTCTCTTTCACCTGTCCTCCCTCAAGTTGTATCGGCCCAGACCAAGACCCGAGCTTTGTATACTATGACATAACTTCTACTGTGATATCATAATATCTGTTGAAATATTACATGATGTAATGAGGATTCCTTGAAATATTGCTCTAAGCTCAATGTGTAACATTGAAGTTGGAATTATCAACTATTAACTGGGAAGTGGTATCCGCTAGGTGGAGATAAGACGAATGTCAATAATTCTAGTGGGGAATGCGGATAGTTAGTTGGAAGGATATGATAGAACCTGGGTCTAAGTGTTATTTATATATAGACCTGCTCATATAGGAGAAAATAAAAATCATCCGAATTTTACAATAATTTCTTTCTTGCGGTTTTACGTAGCGTCGTAAATTTAAAGTGGATGATGGTCAGTAATTGATGAGGCGAGCTCCTGTCTGCACTTGGAGTAACGCCTTTTCGGTTGTCGAGGCGAGGTGGTTTGTGGTAAGGTTAATGTTAACTACTCGCGCGGGAATGATAAGGCCGATGTTGATGAGAAGTCGTCGATAGTAGATATGCTTTTTATTTTTATTATTTATTTGTTTTTTTTTCATTTTTTTGTCCTATCTGAGTCTATGACTATGTAGGATATGCAGGTCCTCTCTGCCTACAGGCTAAGGATACCTATACCAGTAGTATATCCCCTCCTATGCCTCCAATATAGCTCCCCCCAAAGAGTACCACCCCTCACAAGTCCTCATTCGATCATACACTTAGAGGAGCCCTTAGCCCTTCATTATCTCCCCTCTCCAGCTAACGAAACGATGGCCATTTGCGGGTGTATGACAGCCGGGAAAAATCGCAAAAACCACTGGGTGCGGGGCTCTTCTATTACTGACATTATGACTAAATCCTAAGACATAGTGATCCTTCTGAAGCGCTCGATGAGGCCAGCCAGCTGGGTGCTACAGACTTGTGTGTACCTCGGGAAATTCGCCCTCTGCCTTTCTAGCCTCCTTCCAACTCCTTCACGAAGGTCGTGCTGAAATGTCAGAAAAGTCTTGACAGAGTGTGATTGCTGTGTAGTAGCTTAGCCCAACTTCTTTTGTGCCGTCCAGGGCGCTGGAGAGTGCCGTTGACTCATCGACAATTGAAGTCATCCAGGCAAATTAGCCGAAATATTTTTCTTGGCGCCCACAAACGTTCAAAAGTTGAAAATCCCTCGGAAATGTCAGTCCCACCATGGTCTTCAGAGACCTGTTCGCCCCCTCGCTCCACATCTCAGCCGCCTGTTCTTCCTCAAGTTGTCTATCCCATTAGAGCAACAGTCCCATACAAGCCAAGACCCAGGCTTTGTATTTCTCGACTTGATTTCCTCCTTGGGGGTATAAATAACATCGTAAATGTATAGTGAGAGATGGCTGGAGATTAATGGGGCAAGCTCCTGTATGCAATTGGAGCAACTTCTTGCTTGGTCGCTGAGGCGAGATGATGCGTGGTTAGAAAGAGGTTGAGGACTCAGATGAGAATGATGAGAGAGGCATTGTCGAGAATTAGTCAAATGAAGATGTGTTTGAGGTTGCTTTCGACTTCGATTCGGATGCGATTCTTCTTGGCTATCCTAGATATGCAGAGCATACTGAGCGATTACACCGGCACCACAGGAAGGTGAAGAATTCGTCTTTGCCGGCACTTAGCTCATTAGCGAGGCGCTTGGAGTAGAGCAAGAGGGAGAGAGGAGACAACGTTTTATTATCGAGGTACCAGTTAATTGACATTATTCACCGACTTCGTGACGGACAGCTGACTTCGTGACGGCACCCAACTTGTATTACTTCATGCTTTACCAACAGAAGGAGACACCTATACCACATAACTCGCGGAGAAAAGTTAACAGATGATGAAGGCATTTCTGGATAACTCAGGGTTTTTGAGACGTTCCCCTGGGTAGTTATTCACGGATAAGGGTTGACTTGGAGTGAAGAAAAAGCAGCCATAACTTCGCAGCGCTACTTGCAAATGAAATCCAAGGCATGAGTGCTCTTCTTGTAAATTGAGTCATCTATTATGTACTTTTCTTTGACATTGTGTCATGGCTAGATAGCTGCATACGCAATTAAAATCTGATGAAAAAAAAGGCACATTGGGATTAAACGAGGCACCCATCAATCCTGCCTAAGGCATTTGTTCGGGATCCTAACACTCAGTATTGTTGGAGTTTAGAAGGTCATCGCCTCGGTTTAGCCTGTTAGGCGTTGTCGAAGCCGGCTCTTTGTCTTTTGCGTTGCTGTTACTGTGTCTCGCGAGAATCTATACTGGTTGTGGAGTGCCCGTGTTAGTCTTTAATCCCGATTTTGGAGTTAACGCGGGGATGAGTGGCGTTTTACTGCCACTGCCACCGGCAGCAGAGATGTAGAGGGTTACGTAATATGGTTATGTAATGAGAACTAGTAGGGCGGTGGTCTTGTATTTACGCGTCGTAGATAAATAACAAAGGAGCACTTCCGACCTCCCACAGCCTCGAACCCAAACGTCGCCTACTCCACTTGGGAAGGAGACACCAAAGACCATATTTCGCGCGGAGAAAAGTTGAAAGATGATGGAGGCATGTCTGGATAACTCAGGGTTTTTGAGATGTTCCCCTGGGTGGGTATTCACGGATGAGGGTTGACTTGGGGTGAAGAAAAAGCCACCATAACTTCGCAGTGGTACTTGCAAATGAAATCTGAGGCATGAGTGCTCTTCTTGTAAATTGAGTCATCTTTTCTGTACTTTTCTTTGATATTGTGTCATAGCTAGATAGCTGCATACGCAATTAAAATCTGATGCAAAAAAAAAAAAAAAAGAACCCAAACGTATTTTTGTAACCTTTATTGGCCCACCGTATCGGGGCTAGCTAGGTTTCCTCCACATAATTTCTGCGATCATAGCCTGTAAGGCTGCACCATTGTCTTCAACAACTCGTCAGAGCTATTGGCCGGTTGTGTCTGCCAAGGTTCTGAGTTATCTACTAACGGCGCACTCTACCTCTGCGAAGCGCAGGTTGAAATCCCTCGCTTCATCTGCGAGAAAGTTAGTCATTGTAATACCTGTTTAGATCCATAGTAGCCTTTGGTATGTATATACCTTAGGCAGCAAGGTTAAGCGTGGCGTGCACGGGCACCTACGTGAATACTGATATGGATCTCTCATCATGTGGATAAAAGAGGGACAACTAATACACAACCATTTTACACCAGTATTCAAGTATATGCTAGAAACCGTAGCCACAGAATGCTACCAACAATACCCAATGACTCTGTGAAGTTTGGGGTCGAGCCTTGGCAGCTCGCCTCGCAGGTCGGCTCTACAGTTCGATGTATATTGCTTAGATTGTTCGGATTGTTCAGAGGCCATGTGAGGACCATTTCGACGTCAGGACGTGTCTAATTGACTGTTGGAAGGAGGGTCAAGAGCCAGTCTCTGCAGGGGACTTTGGAAGCATGGGAGAGAATGGTGAGAACTACAGTAGTAAGTTGAAGATGGTAGATTAAGATGATATTTGTTGGTCCGGTAACAATGGAAACTGCGTCCGCGGGAAAAGGTCTCCAAAAAACTGTAGCCATAGCCAGGCGAGGCCTAGACACCAGAGCCACACGGGGTGCGAATATCCATCTATGTCTCCCTTCTTTGTAACATTGAAGGCCAACTTGATCCGTTCTACCATCGCTGTATTGGGTGCTGGTTGCACCCCTGATACTCATAGAATGGCTTTTCTTCCATGGTCAAGTGTTGGTGATGAGAAGGGCTTCGATCCTGGCATCTGATCTAATCGTGATTAGCTTTATGATAAAGGGTATAGGGGGATATGTTGAGAAATAAAGACGAAAGAGACTGCAAAAACGAATGGGAATCCTCATCTAAGTGAGGAATTTATTACTCGATCTCAGCTCTATAGACTCTATAGTAAGAGCTGGAGGTTCGTAGGTGAAACCACTGATAGATGTTGAGAATAGCCCCCTACCTCATTGTGGTACCTGCGAATCAAATCCATGGTGGAAGTGTCTCTAACGCCAGAAATTCCATGCTATATATATAGATTACACCGACCATGGTTTTAATTTTAGGTCATAGGTTGTACCCGCTATCCCCTAAGGGTCAAAGACTGGTGTGTACGGGAAAGATCATTTTTATGTCACGCCCAACTTGTTCCCACCACGCGAACCGCTACACAAATAGTAGCTACTTGTTGTAAAATCGGTATGGGTTCGATGAGTAAGGCGGCTTAAAGAATATAGGCTCGATTTATGAATAGAATAATAATGATATGAATCGGGAAAATATGTGATATACTATGGAGAAATAAAAGGTGGATTGAATGAATTAAATTGATTAGATTATCTGTCTTGGTGATTCCTAGACAGCCTATATACATGTATACTTGATAGAACAAATCCAAACTAGATACCATCCATTACTCGCTCCATAATCTAACAATGACAATGAATCGCACGACAGTATACAACATGAGTATGGGGTCAGGGTCGGTGGATGAAAGCCTACACGTGTATCATACCATACCATGCACTAGTCGAGTCTCAAGCATCAAACATGCTCAATAAAGGAGATATCAATCATCCAGGTCGTGAGTCATGTGTGAGAATCTTGGTTGTTCCAATCATCGGGAAACTTCAGGCACATAGAGTCTGAATTTCCAACATTACTTCAAACCAAAAACCAAGATAAATGGAAAATTCTCTGAAGTAGGGCTCATACAATGTATTTCTTACACATCCTCTCGTCAATCACACCTCCCAAATGATAAAATCTGTCAATTCCCGCCGAGAGCTCGGGATGAGTTGTCGGGTTTCCACCACAATTATCAGTCCCTCTTCAAAATTTGTTGAAGTCATTACTGACTACCTCTTGGCGCTTATCGTGCCTCACATATATTTTTCTGGGTTCAAGACCGGAAAGTCTAGGCCCCCCGGAATCATCGTATCTTTCGAGACAGGTTGACTTCCTGCCTCAGCCTTCATTCCAGTAGCCTTGGCTCGGGCTCTGCAGCGAATTCTCTCTGACTAGCTTGTCGAATTAAAACTAATTCCTCTTTGGTTATCGGTCCAAATCGGGAAGTTCGAGCCAAGGCAGCATCGACACTGTTCGATTTGACGACAAGGCTGGAGCTTTATAGTCATTCTAGACTCGCCGAAAAGCCGGAAGCCCGCACGAGTTGCAAATTCCTGAGGAAATAGAGCATGCTAGTTGCGAGTGGCCGCTCCTGTAATGGCTCTTCTAGGGTTACTCCAGTGATCTCATCAGAAACCCAATCTGCGTCGACCGCTTTAGCGCCCTCTAGTGAATTAACCTTCACTGGAACATTGGCTATCCGGAAGGCGACAAGGCTCGAAGATGACTCGATTTTGGTGTTGAAACTCGCCAATTACGAGGCATCGAAGAGGCCTTGTCTTTGTTCGTCGTTGTTTGCCGCAATGACAAAACCTGACTTAAATTGGTGCATCGAGATACTAGTAATGAAAGCGCATATATTATGTTCCAACAATGCGAATAAGGTACCCGCGGGGGAAAATTTCCTCCACGATTGGTTGCTTTCAAGACGTAGGAATAGTCGTTTGTCCACTTTTACCTTGAAGGCCTCTTTATTTGGGGGCGTAGCCGCAGGTTGGGGCACAGCTTTCACAATCGGGACTGCTTTTTTTGACGTCCATTTCATGCTACAGTAGCCCAGGTGCTTTTTGTAGGCGGCACAGGGACTGTCGGAATTATTGTGCTCCTGGCGTCGGGAGCCCTCAATGGAGGATCCACCGGGAGAGGAGGAAGGACGAGTGGCAAAGAGGCTGGGCCCGAGACCGCACATTTCGCTATGGCAGCGAGTAGGTCGAGTCTTATGGGGTCTACAAATTGTCTGTTTGACTCAGTGGTCAAAGGGAGGAGTGTTGCTTCGACGTCATAAATGGCGGCGGAACAGAGTGCTAGGTTGGCCGTAGATCGGGCGGCGGGTCGTTCTTCTGCCTCGAGAATCGGTCGAAGCTTGGGCGGATAGTCTGCTTTTGTGGCAGTTTTTGGCTGCGACGTTAGTTTAGGTGCTGCTTTTGAAGAAATGTTGTGTATTGGAATAATCTCGTATAATTGATGATATGGCTTACTTATTTGCTTGGTTGGTTAGTTTGCCGTTCTTGTCAAGTTATCTGTCGTAAATAGACATCTCCAAGTTGTGTTCACGATATTTACAAGATTATCCGACGGTTTTGCCTCGGTGAGAGAAGATTTGGAAGGTCCTTCTATCCCCGGTGTAGATTCGACTTTTTTTCCATATGCAGAAGAGACCCATACGGGCAGGAGTCGTATGAAGGAATTTAATTAACATTATATTTTTTTGTACTGTTACTCTAAGTGAAGTTGTAATAATTAGACACATTCTTGTCCTACATGACTTTCATAATCTTTCATATGACACCTTGTTAGTAATTCATACTAAATCAGGCAGGGCAGAGAAGTCTCCAAAGTCAAAAGTTGATCATCTTTAACAAAGGATCACTGAGTTTCTACTTAATTTTATTTGTGGGGACGACTAATATTGATACACCATATACATCTCATCGCAGATTTCATGAATCCAGAGAAATCTCTAGAGCAAAGTAAGGTGATGCCCTAATTATGAGTCCAAAAATTGATACAATCTGAATAAAAATAAGCTTTTTCGGTACACATGCTATCACTTCCTTAATTCTTGATGTCGGGATAGAACGATACTTTTAAGATAATTGCTTCTATTATTGTGGTGGAACAGTATCGTTATTTTTATGCACGTTCTTTTTAAATCTGTCTAAAGAAGGGCAGCCAATATTAAAATGATATCTCTATTGTACTTAATAAAATAAATGCAGCATATAAGTTTAAATGAGTCTTATTTAATGCCCTGATGGATTAAATTGTAACTCACTACATGCTGCCTATCACCAAGCAATCTAATTTACTATGTATTGTGAAGGATGATCGATAATTAATTGCTGTAGTGGTACGACTATTTTCCTCCTAATTTTTCGGTAAGCTTGTGACTGCCAACAGCGGTTAGATTCTCAGCATGTAGGAAAGGGTTAAGAATAGTGTGATTTTCACGAACACTAGACTTGTGATCCGTACATAACTGAAGTTAGTCTCGTGATGTTCCTTGCAGCCACTGGACGAACTAACATGCACGTATTCGATCTAATTGGCTCGGAAGGACATTTCGTAGATTAAGTGATTCCTTGAGAAGCTACGATGTCTCCAATGCTTAACATCTATTTTTTGCCTCGATTTCTTTATCCCCCAGAACCAACCATGGTATTCTGAACGCTCTGGAAATCTCTCTTACCTATGACGAATTTTATTATGACGTTGATTTAGCCACAGATTATTGTGGATCCTGCACACTGATTCGTCAATACTGCTACGCCTAATATTGTCTCAAGAGATCTAATCGAATTAGAAATTTTTAATTGGCCAGACAAAATATTTTAGTAGTTTGACTGAAAAGGAATAAAAAACGGAATTTTGGGGGTGAAATAATTATCTTTTTTTAATACCTCATCAAGAATGTCAAATAAAGGTTACGCCTCCGATGCGGAGTCTTCTACCCTAGTTCCATCATCTCTGAGTGGCGACATACGTCGAGGTCACTCCTTGGATACATCCCTCAAACAAATGCACGAAGAGTCACCTCTTTTGTCGCCTCAAACTGAAATCACGGAAGTGGGGCGGTTGATATCATCCAGAGATTTTGATCAAGAATACATTATCCCCGAGGATGGCGAAAAAAAGAGCATACTATACATGATACTTCTAACAATTAGCCTTGGCGGCTTACAACTAGCTTGGTCAGTAGAAATATCAAACGGAACTCCATACCTTCTATCTTTAGGAATGAGCAAGTCTTTAATGGCCCTGGTGTGGATCGCAGGTCCCCTATCAGGAACGTTGGTGCAGCCATATGTCGGAATGCTTAGTGATAAATGCAGGTCTCCATGGGGGAAGAGAACTCCATTTATAATTATTGGCTCAGCCGCGACAATAGTCTCATTACTAGCATTGGGCTGGGTTCGAGAAATAGTTGTCAGCTTCTTCGGAATATTTGGCAGCAATCCTGAGTCACAGTTAGTAAGAAGTAGTGTATTAATTCTTGCTGTTATTTTTGTATACATTTTGGATTTCTCCATCAACACTGGTATGATGATACAAATGACGATGATGATTGTGGATAATAAGTCCTGTCTATGCTCCTATACTGACAAACATTCTAGTTCAGGCCGGAATCAGGGCATTCATATTGGATTGTTCTCCTAGTAACCAACAAGGTAGATGGAGCTCTACTAAATCAGCCTCATTTGTTAACGACTAGTTAGAAACAGCCAACTCAATGGCAAGTCGTGCAGTTGGAATTGGAAATATCGTTGGCTATGTGGCTGGGTTCGTCGATATGAAACCCTATCTATGGTTTCTCGGGAACTCACAATTCAAAATCCTCTGTGCCATCGCTTGTATAGCCCTAGCTTTGACAGTATTGTTGAGTGTATCCACAATTAAAGAGCGCGATCCACGCTTAGAGACTCAATCGAATCCGGGGAGAACGGATTTCCTAACATTTTTCAAAACTTTTTATGCCTCCATTAGACGTCTCCCACCCCTCACTCGAAAAGTATGCGAAATCCAATTCTTCGCCTGGATTGGTTATTTTCCCCAACTATTCTATTCTTCTTCCTACATTGGAGACATATATGTACAGCCTTATCTGAAAGAAAATCCACATATGAGCCTCGCCGAGCTCGACTCTCTATACGAAAAAGCTACCCGTGTAGGGACTTTAGCGCTTCTCTTTTATGCCATCACGTCTCTTATAACAAATTTACTGCTCCCGTCTTTTATCGCGCCCTCCTACGATAAATCATCAGCTACAGCAATCACCAGCAGGTCGTCGACACAAATCCTTGTCATACGTGGATTCACGCTTCGTCGCGCCTGGCTCTACTCTCACATCATATTTTCCACATGCATGTTTAGTACACTAATTGTGCGTAGTGTTTCTGCTGCTACGGCCCTTATTAGCATCGTTGGAATCTGCTGGGCATTGACACTTTGGGCACCATTTGCTATAATTTCTGCTGAGGTTAGCAAGCGTGACGCCCTGCGCCGCTCTAGAATTGCAGCTGCCCGCAGTTCGAGTCAGTTTGACTTAGCTGCAGATGCCAACGAAGATCAAGCTGGCGTTATCCTGGGAATACATAATATGTCAATAGCGGCACCACAAATCTTTGCCACAGTCGGCAGCAGCATCGTCTTTCGATTTTTACAAAAACCCCGGGGTACTCCAGGTGATCAAAGCATGAGTTTTGTGCTTGCAGCTGGCGGGATATTTACGGTAGTGGCAGCGTGGCTTACAAGTCGGATGGAAAATGAAAGAATAGAAGGTGAAATTATCGCAGAAACTTGGTCACTTTGAGAGTAGTTGTAGAAAAAAGATTGTACCCTAGATTTCTCGGGATGAGCAGCAACTAGATCCATAGATACTCGCCTTTCCTATTAAATTCACACCCTGAAAACTCAAGTTCACCAATGATAGGAATGCATGACTTTCGTCGAATATGGACAATAAACTAGGCAGGGCGTGAATGTACATATATCCCGGACCGAAGACTGTGAAAGTTTTTGGCTAAGGACTGGCGTGCAACTGATAATGCTTAAAGGATCCCCGTTATCCTTGCCGCTCGCACGGTGCCATTCGGATAGACTAGCCTCACCAAAGCATGGGGCACACAGCGAGGCTGCCAAAGTGGGACTATGCCAAGAGTAGAGTGAGTCTAACCATTTAGATAGCGCCTAGCGGCCCTAATGGTGATGGCTCAAGCACGCAATAGACTTTGCACTGCGGCCGGAACTGCACCGAAAGCCGTCCCAGGTTTCGGACCCTCAGAAATCATGCACGGCGCGGTAATGTTGAACAAGCAGATGTCCCTGAGTCGCTTATTCTGCGTGATACTTGGCCCTGTCGCACCGTCCTTGTGCGTTAAGTTTGCTTCTGTGATGCACGTCGGTAGTTGTTCAGAATACCCACGGACTCTACATGCCTATGCTCTTGGCAGTTGACCTCCTACAGCATCAATTAGCTCAGTCCTAATTCCTAAACTACAACCTGCCACGAGACACAGGAATATTAGTATGGTAGCATTGTATCACGCAGTCACCTTATGACTTCCCGCGAGAGTGTAGCCTCGTTATTGAAGTGTACAATTACGGACATATAAGTATTCAAAAAAATAACCTGGCCAACAAAGAGGTTTGACGAATTTCTGCTCAGAAGCAGCTTTGAGCTAGGTCGGCCTTTAGCAGGGTAGTAAACTTTGTTCTCTTAAATTATTCTTTAGTCAATTGCTTCTACTTATCACCTTCCAAATCAATTATACAATAAGGCTGTCCCGGACATGACCTTGTGAAATTTCTTAACTCGTGTAGAATTGCGAAGCGAGACTTGTTCTTTGTTCTCATGGTCATCATTATCCAGTTTCATTCAGCTTTATCTCTTCATTTCATAAACTTCCTCTGAGCCCGAGTGGACAGCACTCCTAGCACGCGCCACATTTATATACCCAATCTACCACACCTATCTAGTCAAAGGTGCCATCCAATGCTCTTCCTAGCACCTTGATGTCCACAGAAACGCCATGCATAAGTATCCCCGTGCCTCGCCAACCAATAACGCCCTAATTGCTTTTATTTGATTATTTCGTCAACCTATACCGTGCCAGTTTGGCGGCCTGTCGAGTTCTCGTGGCCGCTCAAATGGAGTAAGACATATCCAAGAATTTATACAAGCGAAGAAAATCGGTCCCATATCTTCATACCACTGAGCACTAAGACAATGTGCTAGCCTCAAGGATTTCATGCGCAGGACCAGAGATACATAAAATAGATCCGTCAAATCTTTCGTTTCGGAGTACAAAAAGTAAAAAAATTCATCGCGTGTCGATACTACTTTCTTCACCATAGCCACCAGCTGGAATGCTTTGTCGACTAGCATTTTTACTTCGCTTCCAAAAATTCATTCGGAACCGACTTGATTTTTTCTGCAACACCCTTATTTTCTGGACAACTAAGACACTTTTGGAATACCTGCCACTTTCTTCTCCATCTTCATCGTTTTCTTCACAAATATCACCATTTTCGGATGGAAAAGTAGTCATATGCGGCGAGTGAGGATGAATAAAACTGTCCACAGATTCATAGTCAGATGTGACTGAGGAGCTTTGCGTGGATGGCGTCAAGCGTAAATTTTCTAATGTTTCCTGCTGAGGCCATTCATCTGTACTAAAGCTACTATCTTCCGTCTTGTTGCTCGAATGACCTTCTGATCCATGACATTTGTAAGCTGTATTTCGACCAAGTACTAGTTTATTGGATGGTAATTGAGCAGAGCTACGTCTATCTTCAACTAACGTGTGGTCGTATTTGTCGTGCTCAGGAAGTGGTGCTGGATTGATTGAAATAGAAGTATTCTGAGGTATTTTTTTGAAAGAAAAGTTGAGGAGCGAATTCGTCGGTGAAACATCTTCTATGTAAGGACTTACACAAATCTCGTTACTAGGAAATTTAATCATTGGATAAGAGTGGTTCCTAGATCTTTTATTCCAACCATCATCCACTAACATCATACTATTGGGTTTCTCTGAGGCAGTCGTTATTATGTTACCGAAGTTTTGAGGACTAGCATCTGGATTCTCAATATTTGTCGAGCGCGAAGAAAAGTCCATGTCATGCATATCAAGATCCTTGGAACCCTGCTCATGTGGTTGTTTTTGAGAAATTTTATCTTGCCAAGCTGACTTATTTCGTTGAAGTTCCTGAATACAAAATACCATGGCTGGCATGACTTCCACTACACCTTCAAACAGGGGGAGAGCAAATAAATTGATGAAGCCTATTTGAGATTTTCCCAGTTCTATCGTCTCTCGCACTGGAGGTGCAAATAGTGCTGTTGGTATGCCTAAGTCTTTCTCCATGGTAGCCTGACGCGCGAATTCATCGGTCAAAATTATAGTCCACTTCGAAGAAATTTCGTGTTTCCGTGCCTATACGCTTAGAAAATATCACAAATGCAGCGAAGACGATACGTACAACATTGCTAATATCTGCACATTTTATGAGTAGTGAGCAAGCCAAAGTTCGCTGTTCACCTAACAATCCAGTGTTCCATTCATTGTTATTACAGCTCTTAGTCATATTTTTCTGAACCCAAGCAAGTTTTTTCATGTATTCGAAATGTAATCCCATATCTGTAGCAAGTATTATGTTTATCATCAGCTGTCTCATACCTGTTTCCCGAAAAACGCTTGGCCAGTGTCGGCGAAGTATTTGTGAATAGGCAGCACAATGAAAAGATTCTAGAACAGAGCGGTCATTATATAACTGAGCCAATGGCGCATTAAGAGTAACAAGAAAGGCATTATTAACTCCAGGGTGTCCCACATCATGGCCGACAGCTGTTATGAGCAGCGTTAGGGCGTCTGAGGGCTTGATTGAATCAGCAAGAGGAGAGTTTCGCGCATGTGGAAATTTGCTCGAACCATGATACGGCGGTATCTTTCCTAGTTCTAAAAGGAAGAAGAAGCAGGCCTGTAACACGTCAACTACATGACGGAAGTTGTGGTAAGGTACAAAGGTATTATATGCCGATCGACTGGCTGTCACAAACTTGGTGAGATTTTCTGCTCGTTCTATTAGTCAAAAATTTCAGAGTTAGTGCTGCAGGAGAAAAGAGCGCATACCCGTGGATAGTCGCCATGGTTCCAGCTCTGGCATTGTGAGGGTATGATGTAGCATCAAAACAGCAGCATGTAGCAACTCATCGTCGGTAAATTCGTGTGCAGAAAAATTCCACGAATTGATAGCCATAGCTATTGTTTCTTTGCGATCTGGCGATATAATAATATTTGGCCAGTTGACAGGTGGATTATAGTCTTCGTGATGGCATATACCATCCATCAATCCAGAAACCATAGCCTCTCGGAGATATGCATAAGGTTTTTGATCATCTATGCCGACCCAAGATCTTTTCCTGGCTCGTTTTAGCTCCATCACTATTTTGTGCTGATTCATATTTTCTCTGATATATCGACACGCATGTACTGCAAGACTGGATAGCCTCTCTTCTTGCAAAGGGCTGGTAAATATATCAACTGCGCCTGCTTCTAGAGATTGCATTATTATTGCCTGGTCAATCTCAGTCGGTGATCTGCGATGTTTCGGGTATCCATCGGACGAGTGCTCTGAGTAGTGGTTATAAATCTTTGCGTGTGACTTTGACTGTAGTAGATTGAGATCGGAGTCCAGCAGTTTAATTAATGCCATTGGTATAACCATGTTAGAGATTTTTTTTTGCTGTATTTCGCACGAGATCGACTCAAGCAACTTCAGTCCATACATCTCTTTTTCTCCATTATCAAAATTGTTTTGCTTTGACCAAAATGATGATACCGGTAGGCTGGGCGCCAATAATTTACAGGATGAGTGGTCATGGAATGGTACGTCAATTAGAACAATTGTAGGGATTGATTCGATGATGGAGGATTGATTTAGATCAGATAGTTTCGCTAGGCACGATCTCCCAGAAGTGCAGAGGTGAACTACCCAAGATTAGCGGTTACGTACTTCCAATGTTAATCAAGAGCAATCTGGGTTCGAACTGTACCTTCGCGACATGCTCGTAGTAGCTTTTGCAGATTTTCTTGCACAAGACACGAGTGGGCGGTAGAACTCTCTGCCATGGTTTTGATGGAAACATCGACCTCTAAAGACGTGGTAGAGATTAAATTTTCTTGTTTGACAGAGCAATTCTCTTGTGCGTTACGGTCCACATATAAAATATTGAATGGTATATGGTTCATCTTTGTGAAGATATCCTCTGCTCCAAAGCTGCATAACCTCGCCGATCTCAAAAATGTACTTGAGAAAACTCTTCACTTTCCGTCGAAAGTAGTAGAGGGTGGTAGTTCTTCACAGTATGTCCCAAGTGGACAGCTTTGTGTGTAATTCGTATCATATAATATTAGGGCCACCGCCGTAAATACGTCTGATTCTTTCCGATGATAATTTATTCCGGAACAGGGCCTGATCGTGGTTAGTTGAGCCTCTGTATGGCTTCTATTTGCCCACACAACAGATATCTCTTCCAGAAGATATACTTGATGGCAATCACTATGTCTCGGTGAGGGCCAGCTCCGCAGCCGATTATGCAATCTATATTTTGTTCGTATTTTTGTGATAGGACAAATATGAATAACTGGCAGCTTTCGCAAAAAATAGGATAGATAACGCCGAGATCTTCCTTGATGACTCTAAATGACTAATACCGGGACAAGATTGAAATGTACCAGTGTTTTGTTTGGTGATTACTACAGTATTTAGTATCAAGCAACGACGTCTGTCTGCGATTGAATTATGTGAATTATTGAACGTAACTCATGTAGGTTAGCGGAGTGTGAAGGGAAGGGAAAGGAAGAAGCGTAGGGGGATGTAAGGGCCACGGAAGGCTGCTGTGCTCACTGAAGTAAATATAGATATAGTAATAAGGGGGTGGGTGGAGTGAAGAGAAAGTAGGAAAGAATAAAGGAATAGAACAGATATCGAAATAGCTCCTGCTTGAAATTTTGGGATGAGAGTTGGAAGGGAAAAGACGTGAACAAAGGAAACTATGAAATAAGTTTATAATGTGACAGCTTTTGTAAGTGATCCGATCTCAGGACTATTTTGAGCAGGAGAAGATAGAAATGCAGATGAAGGTGAGTGCGGAACTCCCATAGGAAGATAGAAGGATGGAGGTTGATTATCAAGGGCTGTTGCCTGAATAGGTTAGTGTCCGCAGGTTCCAGAAGGCAACTAAGAGCTTCGAGGCTTGTCGAGGATTTGTTCTATTCCTTCCGATGCGACGGATGTACCTGAGTTGTCAAGTCTAGCAAGCGAAACAGATAGATCGGCCCCACCCCGCATTTTACGTGTTTGCAGAAAGGTTAAAATGGTTGACAGGAGGCTTCTACACGTGACTTTAATAACAAGCTGAGCCAAATTTAATCTCTAGGCTCTTTGCCTAAACTTGAACCAGCCAACCGAGGAGTGCTTGCTGAATTTGCACCAGGGGAATACAAAATATTCTAGCTCTCAACGTAGTAGGAGCGGGGTAGATGTGCGGAGGATACCATGCTACTTTAATAACTTCAAATCACAAGCATGCATACTTTTGACAAGAGAAACATATACATAACATGTGCGGATGCACAAGCAAATACCTTGACAGTTAGTGACCTGTGGATATTTAGCGTGGGACAAAAAACCATCGTTTACATACCTGTTTATTTAGGTCAATTTGTGCCAGGCTACACAATGTTTGCCTTCATTATACGCATTCGAATATGATACTAGATGAAGCTTAGTCTTTCGTTTATTGCTTGCAAAAGTATACTCAACTAAATGCCAAATCATATAACATGCTATACTCGCTAGGTTGACCTATAATGTATGATGCAAAAACTCAGTTCCCCTTCTCTACTGCGAATACCCGACATGAGAAAATATTGGGAGGCTCTGTAACTGTGCTATCATGCCATCACTCCCTTACCAACAAAGGAATAGGGTAAAGTTGAACACAGTTATGTACCTTTGTGGAAAAACTCGATAAGAAAAGTATGTATCTAGACTGCTTTGAGTCTTATCGATACTTTTTTGGATGGTATACCACTGAACTACACAGCTCGGACCTGGAAGGCTATTGACTAGGGTATTCTATTGGCTGAATTGGCAATTCCATTGTTAGCCTCACAAATCGCTTTCCATATTTCATTCAGCCGGGGACACTTACATGCCGTAATATAATCCTCTAGTCTATGTTTCTCATTGTACCTCAGTTCATGCCCGTCAGATACGGAGGACACAGCATCGAAACAGCCTGCTAATGAATCGGTCTAAGCAAACAGGAGTAGAACTCAAAATACTCACCAACTAGCCCGTTAGTCTAGAGATTTTGTCGAGTCACCATGAACCAGCTTGTTTTTCAAGTTGAACTTTGACAAATGATAAGAAGTCCGTGCTCAATTGACACCTATCAAATTCGATTCTGCAGGAAAAAAAACAATTTAATAGATGATTTTAAAATTACAACCCGAATACGGTAGGATCTATCTTTCAAGAGTTCCGAGAAATATGTTTGGACCACTTTCTCACCTGCTTATAAAAACTAACATCTCCGATCCCCAAATTTAGTCGCTTCTATTCTATCCTGTCGCACAGGTAATATGTAAGTTTTGTTATCACGGAGTTGTCGTTACATGATGTGTCATACGCTGTCAAGGTCATATCTTGATAATGCGGTACGGCAGAATGAGCAGGTAGCGCTTCGATAAGCATCGTAAGACGAGTAAATCTGTCACAAGGAGGCGTGGGCTAGAGGGAAATTTAGCGTCACGAGATACAAGACAAGAGCTTCTTCATTTCAAAGGCTAAGAGTCCAGGGATAGACCGAAGGCTGATCCTTACCGTGCTAGCATCAACTCTATCCATCGTGGCAGGGACATTTCTCGAGGACCATTGGGGTAACAAGGAAGAAACCATTGTCCAATACGCTACTTTCCAATTCAAGAAGAATAATTAAACTTGACGAAAAGTATTTTGAGGAAGAGATAAGATTCTCGTACAAAAGTAGCAAGCAATACTTCTAGTATAAGCTATTCACAGAGAGTCAATCACTTGGCTCATTAATTAAACATGGTAAGGAAGCCAGGACGGAACCCCTATTGGGAAACGGTGTATCTAGGATACGAGCCAGATACTCCAATTTGTTGTTCCCGGGAAAGCGATAAATCCACACTATGTCGACGGTATCATCTCTTAAGGTCAGAAAATAAACTTGTCAAAGCCCAGCCAGCAACAGGCCATGGAACGGGCTAAACAAAAAATTAATCTCATTTATTTCACACCGTGTGCATATAAGCTACCTCATATCAGTATAAACTTTTTCGAATAACCGGCTGTCCGTCGGCTAGTATCGATAACTACTCGTGGCGTTGTTTACTACCACTCAAGGGCATTGGGCCGCTCGATCAGGGGAGTTCCTTTTTGATTGCCACTTTACCGTTTGCACCCGCACGAATGGGCGTGCGCAGATTTCCCCCGTCGTGTGCCGTTACAGGGGAGTTGAAGAATTCTACTTGGGTGACAAGGGTGAGTCCCTGCAGGTGGTTTCTTGTCACAGACTGTTGGTAGCGACGAGGCGCGCGCTCGGTTGCACGCATCTGTTTCAGTACGCACGGTAGCCAACTTCGCTTAGGTACCTGTTCATGTCCTGATAAACTTAGACAACATTCTGCGCATGAATCCTTCGCGGCATTTTGCATGATTAGTTCTACCCGAGGAAGATACGAATATCTATATAACTTTCTCTCACTATGGTTTGAAAACTATTCGCGCTCTAGAGTGAAGTTCGTGATGTTCAGATACACCAGGTGATTGTGATGGTACGCACACGGTGTGGTACGTTAAAGATAGAAGCCATGTATTCATACTTTTAGATTTGAAGGTAATTTTTCAAACATATATTACAGATTGCTATTGATATGGTATACTTCTGGCCCGAGTTTGACCTTTCATTAAACTCGTATGAAACGAAGAGATTGAGGATAAATTGCTCACTTCCTTCTTATTATCTTAAATAAAAAGATTACTCAAACCTTGACCCCCGATGATTGAGGACTGCACTCCGGACTCCTGTGTACGCAAAACAAAATGCGATTTCTCGCAGCATTAGGCAGGATTGCGAGGCTTTACAACCGACGAGCTGATAAAGTTTAAATTCTACACATGTTTGGCTCTTCCTACTCGTATACATCACAACAACGAATGCCCTCTGTAAAACTCCCCAGATCTAATCACACAAAGGCCTTACTCCCTACTTCTGTAGAACACTTGTAGAATCGTCCTTAAGCCCCATTACAACTAATGAGAGTGAGTAGCTCCAGTCTTTTAGGGCATAATTATGATGTCGTTCATGAGAACTTTGACCAGATTATCAAAATCATGCTCAATTTAATATCAAAATTTCGGTCGACGACCAATTCTATCTACTTTTTACCCACGACGAAGCTTGTTGTGCAGAATGGGAGGAAGAAGGCTGAAAACCTGTCAGTGGTATCCTCTACGAACCTGGAAGTCTAATATGCTCCCAGAGCCGAGAATCAGCCACAAATAAGGGTGATTTTGAGCGTTTTCGTCGAGTTGCCGATCAGGAGGAGTGGTGTTGGCTCATTTTTGGTCGCAAATCCGACTTGCAGAGATTTCACGACTGCACAACTCAACGAAATCAACCATCTATACCCCAGATACGAATCTCAGACAATCTATAACCTGTCTGATCTTCGTATTACAACAAACGACACCTTCAAGATCTTATTTTCTGTTTCTCTGGAAAATCATTCCCAGCAAAACTCATCTTGCGGCCCTCTCCACAATCATCTCATCACCTACCTAAGAAATCCCATACCTCCAAAAGCCAAATCGCCATAAAAGAAGCAAGAGGATGTCCGACCCTCTGCAACCGCCAGTCGCTGTGAAGGTACGGTCGAAATACCGGCCTTAGATGCGTCCTCACCTCGGCCAAGGGCGCCAACAACTCGACCTGTGCCGAATCGCCAGCGACGACATACGTACGACATTTTGCCGGCACATCAACCAGAGCGTTTGACAAAGGCTGGGGCACCGGTGCCTCGGTCTTGAGCTCTCATTCGCATTTTCGACCTCCACGGTCAGGGGTACGGTAACGACGGAGCAAGGCCGTAGGGGTGGACATCCTACAAGGTTTCTGGGATGACGAGATCGGCTGAAGGATAGAGGGATGCCGCATGAAGGAACCAAAAAGGAATACAAACTGAGGAGGCCTTGATGGGCGACTGGATGAGGCCTCCAATGAAGAAAACGACCCCTGGATGAGATGAGGAGATGCTGAGATGAGCTGAAGCTGGGAATGAATGGAAGGGAAAAGTTACAGATCGCGAAGGTGTCAAGGGCTCGGGCGTGAAGTGGCTGAGGCTGAGGAGGAATTTGCGCTAAGGTGTCTATACAGCGGGTTTCTGGACGGTCAGGCTTGGTGTGATTTAACACGTAGGTGAAGTCTGAGGCGGTCCGGTCATTCAGGTGGGACGAGGTAGATTTACTGAATGGTAGTAAGCCTGATCCAGCCCGGCACCACCCGTGCCTAAGCTCCAGTAGAAAAGCAACGGTAGTCAGTTTACCTTGCACGTTAATGAATAAATAAATAAATAAACAATTAATTAATTAATTTGAATTCATTTAACCCGATTTGGCGCCCTGTGGGCCCATGCGTGCGGCTATGAACCTATCTATATATTTACATGAGGGAGAAATCATTACGATAAAAACCCCCTCTCCCTATTGACTTTTATATTCCTCTATAGTCCTCCGTTACCTGTAGGAAGTGCAATTTACCTTGAGTCCGAGACAGGACTAGCTAAAATAAACCTCACCATTCTTTTCCTGTCCTCGTAAGCCGAAAAGTGATGATTGAGGTCTTGAGTTCGACTCCGATGGTGCAAATTGTTGTGATGTTAGGGCTAGAGCCTGGACTTGTTTACGCGGGCGTCCAGGCCCTCTCTTTAAAACCTTTGGCCTTTGGCCTTTGGTTGGACACCAGTGTGAACCATTGGTCGTCTATATTCTTTGCCGCTGTTGTTAGTGTAGTTGCCGTGAATGCTTCGCTTTCCCTTCTTAATTCCGCCGTTTTCTCCGAAAGATCATACCGTGCCCGCTGGACGCTGGCCTTGTATGCCGCGAAGCTTGGACACGTCCCCTTCTGCCACCATAAGTGGGCCTTGCCACAGTTGCAACATTGCACCAACTTCTTCGGGCAGTCTCTGGTCTGATGGGTGCCAGTACAACCTCCACATCTCCTTGACTTGTTGCAGGAAGCTTGAGTATACCCCCATTGACTGCAGTTGAAGCACTGCTTGACTTGTGCCCGGGATGACCAGAGTTGGGCCTTGTATAGTGTTGAATCCATTACAATACCATTTCGAATCACTTCGCGTTGCAGAGCCTCTGTCGGTAGGCTTGCGATCACTGACCCTCGAGTATGGCCGTTCTTTTCCATTCATTGGTGCTCTGTGCCGTCGTAGAGCTACCTCGCCCTATTGATTTGGATTCCAGGAACCCGAGATTTGATTTGATTTGAATTCTAGTCGTATCAGGCTTGCGCCCTACACCCACGGGGCGTGATACGGGTGTGTGATCCTTGCGGACTAACTACTACCTACATGAAGGGCTTTTCTTGCCAGAGAATCTATAGAAAGATAGATTGACGATAAAAATGAAATAAAAAAGGGGTCCGAACAAATCCGCCCTGCGCCTTGTCCTAATTTTCCCAGCAGCTAACCAAAGGAAAAACATTTAAGATCCCCGGGAGTGCCTAGGCTTCCCGGTGTATATTTGGTGCACCATAAAATTTAGTCATAGTCACGAATTCAAAGAATTTCTCCCATCCGTCTTCTGCCAGCATCTCGCTCGCCCTCGGGGGGGGGTTCCTTTTATTAGCTTTTCCAACGCTGTACGGCTGGTCGGCATTCTACAAAGTGCCGTGGGCGTTTTTCGCGTCCGCATTCACACTTGCTGATAACATCTTCATGCTTGAATCTTTCGTGATATTTGACAAAGTCACCGTGTCCTGTCCTAGCCGCAATCAACCTGTGGTACGCCCATCTCGGCAGAGCGAGTTCTGGAGGTCGCTTGCGTGTCATCTTCGTGTTAAAGTCCACATAGTGTCTATGCGCATGTTCCTGCCACCATGTTGCCACCAGCTCGCTCGCACGTTCTCTCACAAACCTGTCGAGTGATGCAAACGTAAATCTTATTCTTCGATTTATTTCTGTAGAGGGCGCAGGAATCCAAGATTTTGTCTCCGTTGTAATTTTAAAAATTTTCCCTGCTATTGTTGGCGTTCTTTCCTCCGTGTATTATTGTACCCATTTGGACCCCTAAATTTTTAACAGGATAATCCTGCTTTTGGACGCAGAACTCCTTTGGCTGCGCCATCCTCAAGGCAGCGTCCCGTTGGGAGACCGACTGCACAAACACCTCAGTATCGTTGCTCCGTAGTTGCCTTACGGCGTATGATCCATCGATATATTGTTTTGCTTTGTAAAATAACTCTGCCGGCTGCTTCTTGTCTGCTCCATCAATTCTTATCCGTACTGCCGCTTTGGTGGCTGGCGATGCGACGATTGATGCGTAAGTAGGTCGTCCTCCCGTTGTTTGTGCCAACTGAGGAGCCGCCTTGCGCGCTGGCTCCTAGAGACTCTTCTTTATTGCCCTCTCTGGGGCAAGCATCCTTTCCTCCATTGGCTGTGCCGACATCTTCGATTGTAACATCTGACTGTGGGCTTTGAAGGCGTCAAGAGCCTCATCTATCTCGACCATCGGCGCCGCAGATATACAAGTACCTGAATTCACCAGTCTGCCTCGGACCTTACTTAAGTATGTCCCCACTGTTTTAAGAAAGCCCATAATAACGCCTATAGAGATTGTGAGAGACTCTACAGTCGTAATTGCGGCTGTTCCGCTGCCCATTGTTGGTTGTGGTGGTGCCGCGAAAAAATTTTCAGCCGCGAAATCTACCCTACTGGCTCCCCAACTCGCCATGCCGAAGCGCAACGAAAAAAGTTAGAGGAATCAGGTAAGAGGGATTGATTAAGATAAATGCAATAATAAAAACGATAAAATAACGTTCGTGGAACGTGGTGCCGCTGTTCGTGAAAATTTATGTTTCCTTCATAATTAATTAGTTAATTGAATTTGATTTGATTTAGGCCGATTTGGCGCCCTATGGGCCCATGCAGGTGTCTACGAACTCTAATATTTACATGAGGGGGAAACCATTACGATAAAACCCCCTCCCCCTATAAAGTTTTAAATATCTGTAGTCCTTCGTTATCTACAGTAAGTGCAAATAGCCTTCAGTCAGAAACAAGACTAGGTAAAATTAAAGTTTCCATCGCCATCCTTTCCCTGCCCTCGCGTGCTGAAAAGAGTTGACTGTGGTCTTGAACTTGACCCCGATGGCGCAAATCGATGTTCTAGTGTGACTGGGACCAGGGGCTGTTTGCGCGGGCGTCCTGGCCCTCTCTTGCCGCCCTCAGGTTTTTGATGGGACACGAGTGTGAACCCTTGGTCGGTTGCTGTATTGGCCGTAGGTTGATTTGTTACCGTTGGTCTTGTTCCCTCCCTTCTTATATCTGCCGTTCGTTCCAAAAGTCCCCACCTTGCCCTTTGAACACTAGCCTTATATGACGCGAAGTTTTGACACGACTTTTTCTGCCACGACATATGCGCCTTGCCACAGTTGCAGCAAAGCACCGATTTCTTCGGGCAGTCTCTGGTCTGGTGAGTGCCTGCACACCCTCCACATCTCCTTACCATGTTGCAGGAAGCTTGAGTATGCCCCCATTTGCTGCAGTTGAAGCACTGCTTGACTTGTACTCGGGGTAGCCAGAGCTAGGCCGTGTAGAGCATTGAATCCATCACAATGCCGTTTCTAACTACTTCGCGTTGAAGAGCCTCGGTCGGAAGGCTTGCGATAACTGACCCTCGAGAATGGCCGTTTGTCTTCATCCATTGGTGCTCTTTGCCGTCGTTAAGCCACCTCTCCCTATTGATTTGTATTTCTGGAATCTGTGCTTTTGTCTCCGTCGTCATTTTAAATATTGCCACGCTGTTGTTGGCATTCTTTCCTCCGTGAATTATTGTCCCCATTTGTACCCCTAAATTTTTCACAGAATAATCCTGCTTTTGGACGCAGAACTCCTTTGGCTGCGCCATCCTCAAGGCAGCGTCTCACTGGGAGACCGACTGCACAAACACCTCAGTGTCATTACACCTCAGCTGCCTTACGGCATATGCCCCCTCAATATATTTTTTGGCCTTGTTAAGCAGCTCAGTTGGCTGCATCTTTTCTGATCCTTCCATTCGTATTCTTACGGCTGCTTTTGTTGCTGGAGGTGCAACGACTGAGGCATACGTTGGTCGGCTCCCCATTCCTAGTGTCGACTGAGGAGCCGTCTTGCGTACTGGCTCCTCGAGGCTCTTCGTTACTGCCTTTTCTAAGGCTAGCATTCGTTCTTCCATTGGGTTAGCCGTCAGCTTCGATCTTAACATCTTGGCTTGGGCTATGAAGGCGTTAAGCTCCTCATCTATCACGACCATCGGTGTCGCAGATCCGTCATTTCCTGCAATCACCAGTCTATCTCTAACCTTATTTAAATAGTAAGCAATTGTTTTTAATTTATCCAGTTTCATGCCTGTAGATGTCGCGAGAGATTCTACAAGCATTATTGCGGCTGTTCCGCTATCCGTTGGTGGTGGTGGTACCGTGAAAATATTTTCGGCCGTGAAATCCACCTTTCCAGTCCTCCAACTCGCCATGCCGAAGCGCAACGAAAAATATTCGAGGGATCAGGTAAGAGGGATTGATTAAGATGGTAGCAATAATTAAAACGATAAAATAACGTTCGTGGAACGTGGTGACGCTTTTCATGAAAAATGATCTAACTAATTAAATATTGTACAGAATGGATGAATTTTCACGATGGTTATCTAGCCACAAGAAAAGATTGTCGACTACAATTGAAAGCTATCACCAGTAAATGACAACGGCTTTTCCCACGATTTTGGTGCATTATGATTCTCTTACAACGGGGATTAAGCAGTGATAAGTGATGTAACTGAGAAATATGAACGAGATGGCTGCTGAGCACGGGATGGATAGTGCAGTGGTACACCATCCGGGCCATTTCCCCAAGTAGATACTGGGTAGCTTGAACACCTACCCCATTCGAGACAAGAGAAAGCTGGTTTGGATCCAGACAGACCTACACACCACTCTCTCTCGCGGTGATGTTGTATTTGTGGGATGATGAAAGTACACTCGGATAACCATAGGGGTTTCACGCCTTTCCCTATGGTGGGTATGCACGGAAGAGGTTATACGCCGTAAGGGCTCATCTCAAGTGGTATCTGCAAATGAAATCTGAGTGTGAGTGTTCTAAAAATCAAATTGAGTCACCCTACTTAAAGTACATATCTTCCGATAAAAAACCTGCATGCGCCGCAAGGCGCCAAAATAGGATAATGAACTATATATATATATATGGCTACTGAGGAAAGTTGTATTGCCTTGTTATTTAGGCGCAAATTAAACTTAAGCAAATTTCGCAACTAACCAAATCTTATTTTTTGCATCAGATTTTAATTGCGTATGCAGCTATCTAGCTATGACACAATATCAAAGAAAAATACAGAAAAGATGACTCAATTTACAAGAGGAGCACTCATGCCTCAGATTTCATTTGCAAGTACCACTGTGAAGTTATGGTAGCCTTTTCTTCACCCCAAGTCAACCCTTATCCGTGAATACCCACTCAGGGGAACGTCTCAAAAACCCTGAGTTATCTAGACATGCCTTTATCATCCACTGAATTCTCTCCACGCGAAATGTAGTCCGAGGTGTCTCCTTCCCAGGTGGAATATGTGCCCAGGCTACTCAAACTGTACCAGAGAACATCACCAGGAGACGGATCACAACACCTTCCATCGTCGGCTTGTTTCTAATGTGTCAACTGCACTCTCGCAAGCGAAGTCTCGGCGCGCACAAAGCCCAATTCATGAAACTCTTGCCAAAATTCAAAATTTCACGCCCGTCGGGAATGTTTCCCTCAACTGCATCATCTTGTAAACTTGTCCTGATCCCTCTCACGTCCATCCCAAAGAGCAATCTCCCAGATTTGTGCTCCACGCTTTGCTTCCTCCGTCGGGTATAAATATCGGCGTGGGCGTGTATTTGGTGACCAGCTAAGGCCAGAGAAGGTCGAAGAGTGGTGTGGTTATTGGAATAAGGATATACTTGGTCGTACTTGTAGACTCGATGAGACGAAGATAGGAGTCAAACTCGTTGGGAGCGAAATAACGACGTGGAGGAGTAATTTGGATTTTTGCCTCGTGGGCCAACTTCTTTGATATTGCGAAATTTGACTGAACTTGGCTCTGGGAGAATATTTCACTCCCAGGTTCGTAGAGGACACCGCGTACAGGTGTTCAGTCTTGCCCTCCGGGATTTTAGTTGTTTTAATCGGAACACAAGAAAAGATCAACTTTATCCATGATCAATACATTAAGTGTAATTGCATGTGGTTAATGATCTAGTTAGTGAAGGGCAAGACTGAACACCTGTACGCGGTGTCCTCTACGAACCTGGGAGTGAAATATTTTCTCAGAGACGAGTCCAGTCTTTTTTTTGTGTGTTTTTATTGTACTACTTGAGTCTATGACTATCTAGCACATTGGGCTCCTCTCTGACCCAGGCCACACCTTGTACAGTGCTCCTATCCTCTTTTGTTATTTGAAAGATCTGTTAAATGACAAGGTGTGTCTAGCTGCTACAGGGGCAATCCGAGTCAGGCAGAGTCAAACACATGAGTCGCGTCAATTACGCTATTCATGCAGATCAGTCGCGTGGAGGAAAATTGTACTTAGGAGTCTGGCTGTCTCGATCTTAGTATACTTTTAGTTAACTCGAATATCTGATTCTATCTGACCTCAATCCACTGTGCTAATTCCATCGTCTTCTATACAGTCATACTGCGACAGAGGTCCTCCCAAATTTAATAGGTTATGACCACCGGTTTGCCACAGGTATAAATAGAATCAAAATCGACTCCAAAGCCTTGACGGCTTAGCCTAAGATTCGAGAAAGGAATCTACAATCGTCTAAGATTCGAGAAAGGAATCTACAATCGTCTACGATTCGAGCTAGGAATCGAAATTTCGCCTTGGACTAAACCTCACAAGAATGGAGGATAATGAAGCCCTTGGCCGCATCCCCTCGCTCTCAAGGGATAACTATGAGAGCTGGTTCAGAGAAATGAAGCTAAAACTTAAATCTAGGTCAGTATTTTTCACTATTGAAACAACATTGGAAGAATACGCGACCACGAAACAAAACCGAAGTAAAACAATACCTTCGACATCTGGTATCGATGGAGGATCAATCAAAGTTGAAGTGCTGAGTACGAGTTTGGACGAAACAAAAGTTGAAAAGTATGAGAAAGCTGAAGCAACGTCACTTTTCCTCATACTCCAGGCTCTCAGCGCAGAAGATTTTGATCTGATTGATGAGCACGAGACAGCACTCAGAGTCTGGAACGCACTCAAAGGCAAGTATTTTAGAACGAACGAGTATTCTGCAAACACGTATCTAACTAAAATTGCAACGTTTGAATTCCGTCAAGAAATGGGCTTGGACAATTCTTGGGCTAAGCTAAAAGAGTTTCGCCGAAAACTCATCAGTGCAGATCCTATCATGAAGAACGCTTATCCAGATGCGGCGTTATTCTTAATTCTGACAAAGACACTCCCAGCGGCCTTTAAGGCGACAACAGATGGATTCAGAATACAGGTTACTCTTTCTGTTGAGGATAAGCTGAAGATTTTGAACGAAGTCGAAGAAGATCTACGACTTCAGAATGAAAAAGCCCTAGTTGCTAGGCAAAAGTTGTCTAAGTTTCCACAGAAAATGCGACAAAATCAAAACTCTGATTCTGATAGCCCTGCTTATAGGTGCTATTTATGTAAACGGTCACACACTGTCGCTCGATGTCCTAGGTTAGAAACAGCTGCGAGACTTTTGAAAGAGCACGACAGGAAGAAGAAAGTGCAGGAATCAACTAAACCACGCCTGAAAGATAAAGATAAACCCAAAACTTCTCGATCAGCACAAAAGCAGTCCAGATATCACAATGCCTTCTCTGCTGAAACATTAGCTTCAGAAAATGAAGATTGCGAAGAATGTCACCTGTCAAAGGAAGAAATATGTAAGGCTACTCCATCTGATTGGCCCGTCGATACTGGCGCCACGTCTCACATGTCTGACCAACCTCTTCTATTTAGGAAACTTATACCAATTGTTCCCAAAAGAGTAAAGGTTGGAGGGGGCGAATTAAAGTCTGAATTTTCTGGCGATGTTCAAATGAGGTGTAAAGACGGATCTTCAATGCTTCTTTCCGATGTTTTATTTGTTCCAAATCTGGGAGTTAATCTTCTATCAGTGAGAAGGCTGTGTCAAGCAGGTTTGAACTTTGCGGGTAATCAAAATGAATTGTTCCTTAAGCTAGGCAATAAAGTTATCATTGAAGCTAGAATGAATCAAGGACTCTATACTGTGACGCATATCGCTGAAGGATATGAAGAGACTGCGTTTAATTCTGTGGAAAACGACAGGTCAAATAATAACACTTCATATGTGAGCCCGAGTCAAAACTCACATCAAGAAACTATCCGGAAAAACGAAAGGGAAAGATACCTCAAGTACCACCGTCGCTTTGCTCATTTAGGACCTGAAAAAATTCGAAACTTACATCTGGTTACTACACTCAAAAAGCAGATCAAGATTCCACGAGATCTCGATGTTTGTGAGGTATGTGCACTTACTAAGATGAAAAACAGGATCCCAAAGGTCCTAAGCCCTTGGATCAATGAAATACTGGGACAAGTTCAATTTGATGTCGCAGGCCCATTCCCAACAAGTATCAGAGGCAACAGATGGTTCCTCCTCATCATTGACATTTGCAGCAGAATGAATTGGGTGATTCCAATAAAGACCAAAAGTGATGCATATGAGGCATTAAAAACCTGGAAAACAGTAACTGAACATCAATCGGGCAAGAAAGTTAAATGTGCAAGATCAGACAACGCACCCGAACTCCTCAAAGCCATCCACGATTGGAAAATAGAAGATGGAGTTCTTGCACAATCAACCACTATTGCCTCTTCGCATCAGAACGGCCCTGCAGAACGTTCGATCCAAACTGTTGAGTTCGATATGAGGGCAATGCTAGAAGAAGCCCAGCTTCCAATTGAGTTCTGGGATGAAGCAGCAGAAACTGACTGCTACATACGCAACCGAACTGACTCTGGCCCAATAATTTCGAATATGAAAACCAGTCCAATCAAAGCCTTTACGGGTGAAACCCCTTCAATTGATCATATACGGAAATGAGGGAGTAAATGTTTCTACTATGTAGATAAAAAGACACTGCCTGCTCATGAAAGACACGATAAACTTGTTAACCCAGCGAGAGTAGGCGTATTCGTAGGATATTCTGAGAATACAACAAAACACTTGAAGGTTTATTCACCGGAACGAGGATACACTATTTTATCAAGTCGTGTAGTGATTAACGAGAACGAGAAAGGAGGAACAGTTGATCTAAAGATACGAAATGCAAAGATCGGGCCTCAAGGAACACCGAATGTGACCATGGATAGAAGACCAAGAGGTAGACCAAGAAATGTGCAGATTGAGCAAAAGTTGAGTCTTCCTCAAGCTAGTACAGAGAAGGATAAACCAAAAGAAACTGAGGAGCATAACTTTAACTCAGAAGCCATCACACTCACTGATACACGTCCAGCTCATAATAAAGGAGATGCCAGTCGAGAACATGTAAGTATAGTGGGCAGTAGTGAACTCCCCACAATGATTCAGCCCACCCTCCAAAAAGCAGCTCGCAGCAGTGAAAACGTTCGTCAAGACTTAGAGAAGACCTTAATCAACGATCAGCACTTAGAAAATCTGAGCGCGCCTGATATGGATCTGGAAAAAGAACCTGAAAGTGATAACTTGGCTTCAGAAACAGACATCGATACGGACTCTGATTCAGGAGAAGTATATGAGAGATATGAGATAAATGGAAATTGTGAACACCAAGATACAAATCGTCAACCTTACGAGGAGATAATTTCACAAGACGACGAAGAAAACATGAGTGATGGCGAAGCAGAAAAAATTGATGTTGAGAAACTTGCTATGGACAATGATTCAGATGAATTAGAGGAAGAATATCCAGTTGATGCTAATCATTCAACAGAAACATTGTCATTGAATTCTCAGACAAAGAATTCAAACGTAGATACCTCATTAGCTAACACTAATCTTGAGCACAATTTTTCGACCCCAAAACATTTATTCCCACTGCAAAGGCACAGATACTTTACACGCTCCACCGCTCAGAAACGTACCTCTCAGCAAGAAACTGAGTCGCTTCGAGATTCCAAACGTGTCAAGGTATTCATTGCACAATTGATTCAAAGTCGAAGAAATGATCTAACGAACATTACACTATTGCATCAGCTACATGATAAAGATGTAGAATCTGCACTTCCAGCCGAGGTAATTGCGGGTATAAAAATTCCCTCTAGCTTTGCAGAAGCAACGAAAGACCCAACCTACTCAGAAGAATGGAAAAAGGCAATGAATGAAGAAATGGTGTCACTCAGAAAAAATAATACATTTGTGGAAGTCATACCACCAAAAGACGTAAATCTTGTATCCTGCAAATGGGTATACACAATCAAGACTCATACCGACGGCTCAATTGAACGTTTTAAAGCCCGACTGGTAGCGCGTGGATTCAGTCAGATTCATGGTCTTGACTATAATCAAACATTTGCTCCAACAGTAAGAATGGACACACTTCGATTATTTCTTGCCGTCACTGCTGCTGAAGACTTAGAATGTTTCCATTATGATATCAAGAATGCGTTTACAGAATCTCATCTTAAAGAGGACATTTTTCTTCAGCCACCTAAAGGGATTTCAATTAAAAGAGGCTACGTCTGGAAAGCACTTCGAAGTTTATATGGGCTAAAACAAGCTGCAAGAGACTGGAACTGTCTGATCAAAGATTCGTTACTGACATGGGGATTCACACAAAGCCTTGCCGATCCGTGCATGTTTACTCACGACAATGGTACAAGTCTATTGGTTTATGTTGATGACATTGTGGCATCGGCTAAGTCTCAAAAACATTTGGATCAGTTCTATAAAAAGTTATCGACAAGATTCAGCGCCAAGAATCTGGGGGAGATAGAAAAGATACTTGGAGCTAGGGTCATGCGAGATAGAAAGAACCGGACCCTATATCTTGACCAAGAACAATACATTCAAAACGTGTTGGAAAAGTTTGGATTCAGAAAAGGTGCTCACAAGCCAAAAACAGTGCCACTCACTGGATATGAACACTTACGGCCCGCCACAAGTGATGACAAAAGAATCGACGTTACAGAATACCAGCAAGCAATTGGATGCCTTATGTATGCCACAACCGTCACGAGGCCGGATATTGCTTTTGCAGTTGGAAAACTCAGTCAATTCATGAGTGATCCCGCAGAACATCATGGATATGCACTCAAAACAGTTTTCCGATACTTGAAGTCGACAATAAAATTTCGGATCCGTTACGGTCTCGGAGGAAAATACAGTAGCTTTAAGGTCTATTCGGATGCCGACTGGGCAAGTGATAAAAATGACCGTAAAAGTACCTCAGGAAGCGTCACCATGTTCTATGGTGGTCCAATATCTTGGTCCAGTAAAAAGCAGCGCTCGGTATCAACATCAAGCTGTGAAGCTGAGTATATTGCTCTATCAATGTGTGCAAAACATGGACAATGGATTGCTCAAATATTTCGAGACCTCGGACTACCAAAGTATATTGGGAAAAACCCTGCACTAGTCCAAATGCTCGGAGACAACCAAGGATCAATTGCGCTAATTGAAAACGCATATCTGAACGAAAGGTCAAAACATATCGATATTTGCTATCACTTTATTCGTGATCTCGCCGGAAAGGGGAGGTTGGCAGTTGATTACATTCCTACTGATGATATGGTAGCAGACGGCATGACCAAACCGTTGGCAAGAGTGAAGTTCCAGAAATTCATTGAACAGCTTGGTATTAACTGTACACAAGTCCCCGTGATAGTATCTACTAAACAACAATTGATAGGAGACTAGAGTCAGGACAACCTTTGAGGGGGAGTGTTAAATGACAAGGTGTGTCTAGCTGCTACAGGGGCAATCCGAGTCAGGCAGAGTCAAACACATGAGTCGCGTCAATTACGCTATTCATGCAGATCAGTCGCGTGGAGGAAAATTGTACTTAGGAGTCTGGCTGTCTCGATCTTAGTATACTTTTAGTTAACTCGAATATCTGATTCTATCTGACCTCAATCCACTGTGCTAATTCCATCGTCTTCTATACAGTCATACTGCGACAGAAGTCCTCCCAAATTTAATAAGATCATTGATATATTCCCCTTGATGAATAGCCATTCAGCTCAGATTTTACCCGTGGAATTTAGCCACCTTTTCCACGGAACCTTCTACCCAAAAAAAAAAAAAAAAAAAAAAAGAAAAAGAAAATAGTAGTAATGGAAACTGCGTGCGCGGGAAATAGTCTCAAAAAACCTGCATCCCCAGCCAGGCGAGGCCTAGATACCGGGACCACGTGAGGTGCGCATATTCATCTATATCCCCCTTCTTTGTAACAGTCGAGGTCGACTTGATCCAGTTCACCATCTCCGTATCGGGTGCTGGGTACGCTCCGGAAACTCATCGGATGGCATCTCCTCCATGATCAAGGGTTGGTGAGGAGTTGGGCTCCGACCCTATCATCTAATCTGATCGTGATTAGCTTTATGATAATGGTGATAGGGGAATGTGTTGAGAGATGAAGACGATACAGACGGCGAAAGCGATTGGGAATCCTCGTCGAAGTGAGGACTTTGTAACTCAATCTTGGCTCTGTAGACTCTACAGTGAGAGCTGGAGGTTCGTAGGGGACACCACTGACAGGCGTTGAGAATAGTCCCCCAAGTCCAGTCTTATTTCGCAATACCGAACAAGTTGACTCACGACGCAATAATTCAAAATACTCCACAACGTCCTTTTTTCGCTCCCAACGAATTTGACCTCTTTCTAGATCTCATCAGGTCTACAAGTATGACCAAGTACATTCTCATCCCAATGACCATTCCTCTCGTCGACTTTCTCTGGCCTCAGCTAGTCATCAACTACAAGCCCACGCCGATATATACGCCTGACGGACAAAGCAAAGCGCGGCATAAAAATCTGGGGGACAGCTCTTTGGGATGGACATGAAAGGGATCATGTGAGTACACATGACGATGCAGAGGAAGGATATAACCTCGAAGGGCGTGAAATTTGGAAATTTGGCCAAGAGTTTTACGAATTGAGCTTTGTGCACGCCGATACCTCGCTTGCGAGAGTGCAGCTGGCACTATAGACACAAGTCAACGATGGAAGGTGCCATGATCAGCCTCCTGGTGGTGTTCTCTGGTATAGGCTGAGTAGCCTGGGCACATATTCCACCTGGGAAGGAGACACCTCGGACTACATTTCGCGTGGAGAGAATTCAGTGGATGATAAAGGCATGTCTAGATAACTCAGGGTTTTTGAGACGTTCCCCTGAGTGGGTATTCACGGATAAGGGTTGACTTGGAGTGAAGAAAAAGCAGCCATAACTTCACAGTGGTACTTGCAAATGAAATCCGAGGCATGAGTGCTCATATATATCGAGTCATTGTTTCTTAACCTTTTCTCCGATATTGTGTCATAGCAAGATAGGTGAATACACGATGAATGTTATTTAAAGACAGATTCTTAGCCACAATATAGACAGTTGTGGCGCTAATTGAGCATAGAAATACCTTGTATGTCTCCTTGTGCCCACGCCATACAGCAGCTTATGTGTCTCTCATTATTCAAAAGTATTACCTTGCACACACTTCGTGCCTATTAAGGAAAGAAGACCGTATCGGGAACAACGACAAAATGGAGGGCCCGTAATTCCAGAGTACACTGTGACGGCTTCGCAGGTGACAAGGGGACAGTCACTTGTAAATCCGGTACGTTACCTATAACCAGTGTTCTCTCTCCAAAGCGTTTCGGCTATCCCGACGACGTTGTATTTATAGCGTCTGCACCGACTCTCGCCCGCTGCGGAGAGTTACTTCAGACGCAGTCATCTATGACCCTCGCCTGGCGACGTGAGAACGGCATTGCCCTTGAAGTCTCGAAAACGGAACTACAATACTTTCACCGAAAGCATGGATCTCCACTAGAACCTAGTGTATATGCGGATGGAGTTGAGTTCAAACCAAACGACCACACGCGCTGGCTTGGAGTCACCTTCGATCGGAGCCTCCGATTTAGAGAACATATCAGAAAAGCATGTGGAAGATCCTTGGCTGTTACAAGCCACATTAAAAGTCTTTCGAGAGTCACCCGAGGAATGAGCCCTCTACTTTTGAGACAAGCGCTCCAAAGTTCAGCTTTTGCGACCTAGCTCTACGGGGCTGAGACATGGTATTCTAAAGGAACTCCGAAAAGACTGATCCTTCTGAACCAAAAACGGATGAATGATGCTGCTCGCGCAGCATTTCCTATATTCTGTACTACACCAATAGCTGTTCATCTTCTCAAAATAGTATTGGGGCCCGCAGAGCCTGGCTTGAGCGCATACACGATCGCCTCGCCCTACGCACTGCGGCAGCAGATATTAGACACCCTCTTCGTAGACGGTGGAATTCTTCGAGAATGTGCGGGATCCGTGAAAGATTTTCTCCAGAGCTCTCAGAGGATAACATCCCTCCCACTTGGGAAGTTGGATGATATGAATGTTTTGAAAAGATAGGCGCTGTTGGCCGAACAGCGGGAGTCGATTCCTTCACTCAATGGTACGCTCAGCAATCCATGATGGACCTCTTTGTTTTCTCCGACGGCGCTCTGATTGAGAATCAAGCAGGAGCCGGATACTCAATTCGACGCAGCGCGACCCATGAGATTGCCTGCGGAACCATCCCTCTAGGTGCTTCAGCAGAAGTATACGACGCAGAAATATCTGGAGCAACAAATGGTCTAACAGCTGTCCTCCACAATCCCATGGCCTTTTACGCAACCAACGTAACAATCTGCCTAGATAACCAAGAAGTGGCTCTTTGACTCCTCTTGTTAACACCTACTGCAACAAGCTCTCGCGGAGGGCAAGACTGAACACCTGTACGCGGTGTCCTCTACGAACCTGGGAGTGAAATATTCTCCCAGAGCCAAGTTCAGTCAAATTTCGCAATATCAAAGAAGTTGGCCCACGAGGCAAAAATTCAAATTACTCCACCATGTCAATCTTTCACTCCCAAAGAGTCCGATTCTCAACTAAGCTTCATCAAGTCTACAGGTACGACCTAGTACATCCTCGTTTCAATGACCACACCTCTCGTCGACTTTCTCTGGCCTCAGCCGGTCACCAAATACACGCCCACGCCGATATTTATACCCGACGGAGGAAGCAAAGCGTGGAGCACAATTTTGGGAGATAGCTCTTTGGGACGGACGTGAGAGGGATCAGGACAAGTTCACAAGATGATGCAGAAGAGGGATACGTTTTCGACGGGCGTGGAATTTTGAATTTTGGCAAGAGTTTTACGAATTGGGCTTTGTGCGTGCCAAGACTTCGCTTGTGAGAGTGCAGCTGACACTATAAAAACAAGCAAACGATGGAAGGTGTTGTGGTCCGCCTCCTGGTGATGTTCTCTGGTATGGTTTGAGTAGCCTGGGTACCTACTCCACTTGGGAAGGAGACATCTCAGATTACATTTCGCGCGGAGAAAAGTTGATGGATGACAGAGGCATGTCTGGATAACTCAGGGTTTTTGAGACGTTCCCCTGGGTGGGTATTCACGGATGAGGGTTGACTTGGGGTGAAGAAAAAGCCACCATAACTTCGCAGTGGTACTTGCAAATGAAATCCGAGGCATGAGTGCTACTATTATAAACTGAGTCATCTTTTCTGTACTTTTCTCTGATATTGTGTCATAGCTAGATAGCTGCATACGCAATTAAAATCTGATGCAAAAAAAAAAAAAAAAAAAAAAAAAAAAAAAACAAGCTCTCGCCAAATTGCAAAATTTCGGCAGCCAGCAGCTAGTTGGACGAACAGGATACGGACATCCTGTACTAGAGCAGGAGCAGTTAGTGTAAGGTGGTGCCCCGGACATTCTGGAATCCCTGGAAATAAAGCAGCTGATGTTCTAGCGAAGTCGGCTTGTCTGATGACAGCGCCACTCCTACCTCTATCCTTAGCACGAGCAAAAAGAGAAATTTCTCTATCGTACAACGCTTCCACCACCGCTTTCTGGGTTAATGGAGGCCCAAATAGATACAAGGAACCCGGAATTGGTCCTAGTATAGGAATTACGCTAGAACTGAGAGGTCTAAGCCGACGTGCACTTGGGGCGTTGATTGCGGCTCGTTCCGGACATGGAGATTTCGCCTAAAATTATCGTCGCTTCGCACACGAAGATGCCCTGATAACTTGCTCTTGTGGCGAGGAAAAAAGCCCAGATCACTTCTTCTACTGCAGTACAGGAATAAACCGTGCCCGTTTTTGCGGTGGACCTCGACACCCCACCCTGGCATCAGATGGATACTTGGTACGCCCGAGGGAGCCCTTGACTTCAGGAAATGGGTCGAGCAGACGAAGTTTTATGATGAAGTTCAACAATTCCACTAGATTCCTCCTGGGAAAGAAGTTATCTTGTGGTGAACTAATGTTGGATGGAAGGACTCATAATCTTTTCCTTCGTAGCGTTATCTTAATTCATTACACAACCTACGAGAGTAAGCTCAAACTACTTGTAAATCATATGTAAAGTTGCTGGTAGAGGGAAATTTGCTACATTAAAATTGGAAAGCAGAGTGGCGGACAGCTGTTTGTTTGTTTTTTACTTCTTGGTCCTAAGCTAAAGCTCTTTATCCACATTGGGTCAAGGACCGGCGGATCCGGCAGGGTTCCCTGTAATCTTTCCTACAGCCTAAACTCGTTCCAACCTCGTGACTCGCTACCAAAAGTGCAGCTGATTAAACAGAAACGAAAAATCACCAAAATCAAAAAAACTCCGGGAAAAAAAATAGAAGATTCCTCCATGTTGGACCCAGCCAATGCGCTCCTCACACATTCCCTCGTCCGTCACACCCCCAGATGACAAATTTGCCCATTCCCCGCTGAGAGCAAGAGATGGGTTAGCGGGCGCCTTTTATCCAGCCGGTATCCTGCTAATTGTTAGTGGATGCCCCAGAAGGGGACATCGTCGAGGTTGCTGTGTCCTCAAACTTCTTCTTCAGATCCCAGCACTCCGAAACCTGTTGCCTCGGCCATCGAGATATCCTTCGCCGCGGCGATGATCGCCTCCTCGGCCCTTTTGGCTGCTGCTCGAGCTCGTGCCACCTTTGAGAACTCCCCTGGCTCGAGGTGGCGAATCCACGCGAGCTGCTCTTTGGTTACCGGTCCGGACTTTTTGGGTCTGACTTGGCAGTCCCGAAAATCCGATCGGTGGGGTCCCCTACAGTTGCGACACTTAGTGAGGGCCTTGCACTCGGCTTCCAAGTGCATGTTTGATCCGCAGTTCCGGCAGGCTGGAGCGTGGTAGCAACCACGAGTGGCGTGGAAACCCAAACAGCGTTTGCACTGTTCAATTTGGCGACGAGGCTTGTGAATGGTAGCCATATCAGACTCGTCGAAAAGGCAGAAGCCCGCACGAGGGGCGGAGTCCCGGTAAAAAAGGGCATGCTAGTTTAGATAAGATGCTCCAGGTCGACACGTCCCATGAGGCCGGACCTGGATTGGCCTGGTGAGGAAGGAGGACGGGTGGCGTAGAGGCCGAGCCCGTGGCTATATATCGCGCAATGGTGGCGCGTAGGTAGACTCTCATGGAGTCTCCAAATTGCCTGTTTGACCCATTGGTCAAGGGGAGGAGGGTTGCTTCGACGCCAGAGATGACGGCGGAACAGGGTGCCAGAATGCCACTGTTTCGGCGGCGCGTCGTTGTTTGACCTCAACGATTGGTCGAAGCTCGGAAGGGCATTCTCACTTTGTGGCAGCTTCTTGTCTGCGACGTTAATTTTGACGCGGTCGTAAGAGGCTTGGACGATTCTCTAATCCCGTGGGGGACGGAGGATGGCTGAGAGATTTCCTCAACAATTTCAACTGACCCGATCATGTCAGTATCGGGCTCGTTGAAAGTGGGGAGGATTTTCTCCTTCCCTTTCGAAACGGCCTGACCCATCTCCGTGCATTTCGAAGACTGGGCAGGGCCAGGTGATTTTTCGAGAGGCCTCGGGAGGACTCTCGTGTTGTCCAACGAGACGTTTGGACGCTTTTTAAGAATTAGAAGCATGGTGAAAATGCCTAAGCTCGATCACAATTCGGAGATTGACGCGACGAGATTGAGAGGTGTGGAAAAAAGGAAAAAGGGAATTTTCGAATTTCTCGAAATGTGCGTTTGGTTGTTTGTTCATTTACATACTAGGTAAAGTGACTACCTTCGCACTCCTACCGGAGCATTGAGCACGAGTAGGATCAGGTTAGCTACCGTAAAGTACAAGTACCTCGTCCCACCTTAATGACCGGAACCATGCCGAAACACATCAATGTGTTAAATGATGACGAATTCAGCAGCCCAGAATAAAAATAAGCGGAAACTTCCACGCGAAATCCCGCATTTAAAAAGAAAAAACTTATACAATCTCCCTTCCATCGTTCCGCCTCAGCCACCACGCGCCTGAGTCTCGAATTCAATCTCTCTGTCCATGCCAAACCACCTAGGCCTTTGATCTATCACCTCCGAGCCACAGATATCCCTGCCATCCCCCGACTAGCCTCCGCGTATATTCCACTCTCCTAGACGTAGTGCCTGAACAGCTGCCAACCACTCGATCCGAGCATTGTTTCCAGAGCCGATGCCTTTCGCTTTCCGCTTCTCGGCCGCTATGTTGCCAGTGCTTTTCGACACTGGACAAGGTCACAAACTGGTTTCCCCCCCCCCCCCGCATTCGCAGCTAAGTGTAGCATCTGTGTGGTTGAAGCGGCGATGATATGCTGCGGAGTTCCCATGTCTGATTTGAGCGATGATTAATCGGGCGTAGAACGCTCTTGGTTGCGCCAGCTCTGGCAGTTTCTTGCGGCGCATCTCGAGTTCGAGGTCGGCGTAGTGTTTGGGGCAATTCGAGTGCCACCAGTCCGTCAAAATTTGCCTGGCCAGTTCGCGAGATTTCCGTCCAGATGAGGCGAGGGTCATCACCCCAAATATCTTCCTAGCGTTGTCTAATGAGTTAAGCTCTCTTCGACCGAGTTAATCAGTAATTTCTTTTCCTACCAGCATTTTGTGGCCCGGGATCCATCCTACTTTAACAGGTGCGGCTGATCTTGCGGCCATTTTCAAGAACTTTTAGATCCACCAGGATGATGAACCCGTTTTTCCCAACAGTAAAGCCTGGTCAGCTGCGGAATTGTCGAGCAGAAAATAGATGGCGCTGCGTCCTCAATCTCGCTTGCTGGTAGTGATTGCTTCTAGAGCAGCCAAATCTCCATGAACCTCCGCGTCGTAGACCTCTGCACTCTTAATTTTACCTGAGCCGCTTTGTCCAACTACCGTGCCTGTGTCGCTGATAAAGGTCACAAAGGCACATGACACTCTTTTCGTGGACGCCCCAGAATCATCACTGTAAAAGCAGAGACAGTCGGGTGGGAGGGTAGGTAGCCACTCTCTTATAAACTTAGCCGCTTCTTTCTTGCTTGTCCAGCGAGGGTTCAGCTGAGGAGGTACCGGAGGTCGGAGCTGTGGAGGAAGTTCAGCCTCTGGTAGAAGTCGGTACATCTTCTTGACCCTTGAATCATGAACTCTGTCAAGACCAAGTCTGCTTTTGTTTGGATTAGGTTGTAGTTGGCAATTCCTAAACTAATTATGTTAGATTGCAGGCTTCCGTCTTAGGTATTCATGGGTTTGTAATGAAGGTTATTGTTAAGGCTTAGCTTCGGTTATCTCACTGATTACCGAGCGAGCAGTATATCAAGGAGGCATGTAGCTGAGGTGGAAGTATCGCACGGTAAACTATATCTGAAGCTGCTACGTATTGTAGTAGCTAAAAGAATACTTGTTGGAGTATAGAGAAGACTTCGGAGTAAGAATTGCCTGAGAACGGAGAAGAAGTTCAGTTTGCTTAATTTACTAATAGACTACAGGTATTATGATATATACAGTGGAATTACAAGAAAGAGGTTATCCGGAACCGACTCAACTGCAGAAATAAGTGGGACCCCAGACCAGAAAATAATTATCCACTGACTCAGAATACTGGGTCATGCAATAGAAATACGAACAAACCAATGACTGGATTTGTTCGGGAAGAATGGGATTCAAGCAGACTCTAACGTTGAGTCCGATTGGATCAGAAGTGTGGGATCCTGCCTGACCTCAGAAATATATTTCAGGCAAGATGCATGCGACCACATTGGTCGATAGAAAGAAAAGCAGGAAACTGTATTTCCAACAATACTGCTATTCGGAAACAACAGCTCCAACCCAGAACCATGAGTTAAATCAGGCTATGCGCGCTAGATATAGAATGGCTAACGGATAAGGTGAATATAGGGGTAAATACGTAGATATATAAAGACATTGTAGCCCCTAAATTGTAGGACAAACTTCAACCAAATTGTATCGGAATCAATCCTAGCCTCTCATTAAGCAATCTCATGAATCTATTCCCGTGTCTGTGATATCAGACCAAAATACAAAGTCGACGATCAAGTTCAATGTCGATTACAACTACCATCCTACTGCTATGACAACTTGTTGGGATCTGTTTCCTTGGGAATGATCCCAGTACTATGGAAGTTGTTCTATCTTCGAGAAAAGACTTTACAAATTGTCTAATCCACCCTAGAATTCTTTTCTCTCTCGGGTTACTGCATAACCTGAGAGAGACATGTTGTCGAAAGCACTAGATATATCCAGACTGAGAATGGAGGTCACTCGCTTCTTATATTTACCCCAGATTGTAAAAATCTGTTCGGTGAGAAGCTTCACTGGGACGGTAATGGTGGACCGTTGTGGTCGAGCACCCATCTGCTCTTCGGGAAAAAGATTGTAAGATTCTGTTAAGGTTATGAGTTTAATGGGAACATAGTTACTAGTCACTGTGTCACAAATTCTACTAGAAATGGTGAGGATTTTGGTAGTTGATTGCTAGTTAGTGTCCGATACTTTTCATGAGACAGAACATAGACTACTTATGTACTCCTATATGACCTATGTCATTGTCTACGTTCTATCTCCTAACTAACTGCCAACAGCGTGTCTAGGCAAAACTCTGCAGCTCATGAGTCCATATCTCATGAGAGGCTTCCACTGTTCCGGTGGCCGGCGGGCGCGGGCTGAATACGCGCCCCTATAATGCCTTAAGCACTAACGTGTAATATCCCAGCAGTTCAGGAACGACAGCAATCCTATCTATGGTTCGTGCCTGTGAATTTTATACACACCACGGCGTAGCCCCGATCATTTCCATAAAATGTCTCAGCTCCGCAGTCCTTAGTCCATTACTCAGGAGCGGAAGCAGTTGTATAGATCCGATAACCCCGAGGTCTGCATGGACCTCTGAATGCTGTCCCGTAATTGCCCGGCGATACCTAACCGCTCATGGCTAGCGTATGTGGTTAATAGACTCATCACGACGTGCATATGCACCTGTCGGCGCCGAGCTACTCATTGACTGGCGATATCACAACTGATTCGGCTGTCTCAGAGAGACGATTTCCTACCAGCTTTCTAGGAGCTTACCTATGTCACGGATCAAGGAACAGGCGCTGGTGCAACTATGTGGTCGATAGCATGTAAATTATTATTCTGAAGAGAGAACTACTTCAGACTCTATCTATACATATATCTACATTGTCTGTATGTTTGAGGCACATTTCCTCCGTCTTGGATCCAATGGGATTCTTCACATGTGTTGGCCCTACTTGTTGTAACACCTCAATGTATTGTAGCTGTACGGTCCAATACTGCTGCCCTGCCAAACTAGATGCCGATGCCTTGATATTCTGTTGAGTGGCATCATATATCCGCGCATTGATGTGGATCAATCGTGCGCTACCAATGTTAGGCCAGGCTCATGTTGACCAACATGCGCTACAGGGACCAATCGGCTTACCAGCCGTTACAACCTATAGTGTTAAGTGCGATCGGTCTATACGCTTTTGGAGTGTCGTAGTTTGGTTTCTGAGGCTTTCTCAAGACTATAGTGGTAGAGTCTTTGAACTCTCTTGGATGGTATCCTATTGCGAGACAGGCATTGAACAAGACCGTTGTGACGGAAGCCGAGTTGGTGATGAATAAATCGATTTAATAAACTGTATGAGGAGAAAAGCTGACTCTAGCTACTACTAACAGGTATTTATAAGAGTTTATCCTCCTCGTGAATCTACAGACTAGTGACTTGTCCTTAGTCACAATACTTCTTACCCAGCCACGTATTTCCAGGTGTCACTAAGTTGTAATGACGCTTCAGCCTCCTGACTAGTAGTGCCGTTTCGTTCAGCATCATCTCCACCCCCATACAGCCTCATCGTGAGGATTCTTAGTATCAGGCTTAGGTATCCACCTAAGCTCAAACAACGGTCAAACCGTGACAACCGTAAGTACTTTACTCGGAGTCTTCCTACACTGCTTTAAAACTCGATTCGGTATTTCGTCCGGTCCTGGGGCTTTATCGTTGGGTAGTGAACCTGTTACTTTTTCGATTTCTTCCTCAGTTAATTTGTTGGATATTATCTCGATCTCCTCAGGGTATTCTGTGTTAGAATTATCGTGGGTGTCTATCTGTGAGGGTTGAGGGAAGATGTGATAGGCCATGATTTTGGCTTTCTCCTTATTTTCTTCGGTGTCCTTGAAGTCAGGTATCAGAGTTGATTTACCTATTCCTTCTTCACTCTTCTTAGCCCATGTAGCTAGTTTCCATATTTTGATCGGGTCTCCTGTTATCTCTGAAACGAGAGCTCTCCAGACAAGGGTTTTGGTTTTATTTTTCTGTCTTTTCTTCTAGTTTGTGGCTTCTTGGTATCCAATCCAGCTCTCCTCGTTGTAGTCTCGGGTCTATCTTCTTCTCGCATTCCTTGTTATTTCACTGCAGCTGAGCATTCCTTATTCCAGTACGGCTTTGAATATCGAGGTTTCGATTCGGGTACCATTTCTTCGTTTGTTTGTTGGATTGCTCCGGTAATAACCGTAACTCTCTTGTAAATTTCTTACCTGGAGTCTAGCTTACTACCGTCTAGTTTCTGGTTCAGAATTGCGTCGAGTCGATTGTTGAATGCTTGCCAATTTACCTTCTTTCACTGTGGATAGGCTGTCTATTCAACTTGGGTAATTGGCTGTATTTGGAGTTCTGTGCGTATGGGTATATGATCAGAGGATGCTTCAAGCTCGTTGGCTGGTTGAAACATTATGACGGTCTCTTCAAGATCCTTAGAGACAAACTTCAGATCAATAGTGCTTTGGCTCCTTCTGCTCTTTCAAGTGACAGTTCCTTCCGGTAGTATCAGTTCCATATTCTGTTCTTGGAACATTTCGATAAGAGTTTCTGAACCTTTATGGTGTGACATGGTTGCTTGGCCTCCCCACTTTGGGTGGTGTAGGTTGAAGTCTCCAACCAATATATGAAGGCCATCTTGTGTTAGCATTTGGGGGGTTCATTGAAGCGTTCCTGGTTCTGTGCTGCTATGGGTTTTGGGCAGAGGGTTATAGATGTTGTGAACCCTCACTTTTCCCTGTTCGGTCTGGAGGCTGATCGAAGTTATGTCTCCACCGACTTCTTCGGGTAAATTTTTGAGTCTCCATTTATCTATAGCTAGTCGCTTGCTGACATGTATGCAAGTTCGGCTGTTCGTTTTGTTTAAGGATACCAAATGGTATCCGGGATGCTTGAGGGTTAAGTTGTTCAACGAGTTTCGCCAAAGTTCTTGGACCTCTACTATATGGTGTTCCTCGAGGTTCAGCTCTTGAAGGAAGTGATGCTGTACTTTGTTTTTACTTTTGTTGAAATTATACTGTATGATATTTCACGTATTTGTGCCTTTCATTGTGTTATATTTCACAGCGGTACATCGCTTCCCTCTGCTTGATCCTCCCGTGTCATAGTCCGGGGATTTGTTTGAGCATTCGAAAACATTAGATCCATCTTTGTCGGCATCTTAGCCCATGTTGCTGGCAAATCGCCAGAAGTTGGAGATTTTTGCGGTCTTCTAGGGCCTCGGCAGACGATGACTTCTCCGTCTGCTTCAATGGGCTGAGGACCTACGGTACCGGCTAGTCTTTTCCTAGATCCAACGATCTGCCATTCGGCCTCTGCTTCCATTGTTGGTACCTCAGAGCGTTTATGTGTTACCAGATCTTGTATCTGATTCTGAATTTCTTTTGCTCTTGCCGCAATCCTAACTGAACAGCTTTGATTCCATGCTTCGTGACATCTACTGCAATTATTGCATCTCGCCTCTTGTTTTCTAGTACACACTCTCGTGCTATACGATTTTGCACACTGGCCGCACTTAGCTTCTGCAGTGCAGACTGGCTATGTGTCCGTACTTCTGGCAGTTAAAGCATTGCATGACGCGGAGCCTAGACCGGAAGAGTTCTGCCGGTTTGACTTCGTAACGCCACATTACTCCCTTCGTGTTAGAGTTAGACTCTACTCTCATGGTGTCTAAACTATGTTTATTAGACTGCAGGTTTCCGCCGCTGATCATACATCTACGGGCAAATTACACTTTAGGATATGTGCACGGAAATGAAGGCCGGAAAACTTAATTCAGAACTGACGGACATAGTAGAACATAGTTTCGGACTTGCCCATAATATTGGAGGCAAGTCACAACTCTGTATCGAACATATATCTCATGGGATATAGGTGCCCTATCTTTGACTTTGGGAATATCTATAAAAGAAGGCATTTACATGTACATATTAGAGTAGACTTCACGGGAGGGTATTTCCATAATAAATATATATAATAAAGATACTTGATAAAGACCTTTACACTATTTACATCCAAATGAAATCGCAGCCACATCATAATCGAGAATCAGACCATATTCATTATATGTCTAAATATCTAGATAACTAAAGTCAAATACTTTGTGATCGCTCTATCTGCAGATTCCGCTTCATCGAACTGTAGAATCAATGATCCCGATGATTTTCCCAGGATAGATGATCTGTTTAGCCACGTGGCCTCTACATTCTGATACCCTGTAGGTATAAGGCATTTGCTTGTTGAAGCAATTTTGTTTGATCATAACTCTCCGCCTCAAATGATAGCGGCATGTCATAAACTAGAACTTGGTGCATCGGACTTGCTGCCTGTGCTATAATTGCAAGCCTTAGTCCACTTCTTCTGTTTTTAGATCATCTCCTTCGATTCTTGACCTGTGAAAAACACTTTAAACTGTCCATTAAACATCTGCTTCGCTGCTATAACTTCATTTCTACCCATCTTCTTTACCAGCTCTTCGCTCGAGAGTCTAGCAATTGCCTTCTTTTCTTCTTCATCGTGAATTCTTATGGTGGTGCTGGCAACTTCGACTTTTCCAGCTACTTGTGCCTAGGAATATCCTTGTGTAGGAGATGAGGCTTTTGTCGGTGAAATCGAAGCTTTAATGGTTTGGATTTTTTGGAAATTCTGACTCTCGAATTTAGGACTCAACCATTACCTGTTTCGTCTCAGGTTCCCGACAAGATCGACTCTCTCTACACATGTCCCCAGTGCGCTAATCGCGCCTACTGTCGCCTATACGTTTGGATATTTACGTACTACAGTGTACCTTGGCTCATCATGGTAGATGAGAGGTGGCTAGTCATCATCAGGTTTGACGGGCACATGAGACTAGTGGGAATTTCTCCCTAAAAATGTATATATAAGTCCAATGTTCACACAGTTGTAAAATATCAATTCTTCTCTACTTCATCATATTTATCCATATAATATCGTACAGAGTATATTTTCCAACAGGATTTCCTGTAGGATCTTAGCTATCGTTGGACTCTCATCACTAGTTTTGTGGGTTGGTTGAGCTGTCGCGTCGCGAAGTCCTTCGATAACGCGTATTACCTCATTAATAATCTTGTATGTCCTGGTTGAGAGCTCATCTCCTTCAAATGCGCTCTTGAACCTCTGTATGGCTGTGTCGGTATCTTGAGCACTTTTTGACGCATCGTTCTCAGCGTTCGTGGTCGTATGGGACTTTCCACTATGAGAATCCTTAACAGGATTACTGTCCATCACTGTTAGGATATGACTGCAACTTTACGGGATTAAAATGGTTGGGGGTACATTTTTCAAAATAATATTGTTTTTTGTTTATTTTGCAGCATATGTCATTCCCTTTTCCTTTACACGCGCGCTTTGAGTAGCCTTACTAAATCACGTCCATTCATTTTTATTCGACTTTTGTTATCTAGATATTCAGACATATAATGAATATGGTCTGATTGTCGATTATGATGTGGCTGCGATTTCATTTGGATGTAAATAATGTAAAGGTCTTTATCAAGTATCTTTATTATATATATTTATTATGGAAATACCCTCCCGTGAAGTCTACTCTAATATGTACATGTAAATGCCTTCTTTTATAGATATTCCCAAAGTCAAAGATAGGGCACCTATATCCCATGAGATATATGTTCGATACAGAGTTGTGACTTGCCTCCAATATTATGGGCAAGTCCGAAACTATGTTCTACTATGTCCGTCAGTTCTGAATTAAGTTTTCCGGCCTTCATTTCCGTGCACATATCCTAAAGTGTAATTTGCCCGTAGATGTATGATCAGCGGCGGAAACCTGCAGTCTAATAAACATAGTTTAGACACCATGGGAATAGAGTCTAACTCTAACAATTCTACTTATGCGCGCGCTTCATGCTAGAGATTCTTGAGGTTGTTATTTTCACGAGATTGACATCAGAAACTGTTTCTTACTTAATAGCTCAACTCAATTAAGACTGATAAACCAAGCAGACAGGATATGATAGATGATAAATGGTTCGAATATATATAAGCTAGTGGGAGAGATCTGAGGAGGACGGAGAATTCAATCTACTTCAAACATTTCTCAAAGTATCTCTGTGCTGTTCAATACTTATTCATAATTGATATGAAAGTGTGTCAATGGTTATCATCTTTGTAGTCTTTAACCTATTATTATTTCTCAGTTTTCTTTTAATTTGTGGCAATTTTTATCCAGGTATCCACAAGTGTAAGGATTCTGGAGAAATGCCTCAGGCAGGATTTATGGGTTCCTTGTTTAGCACCACTAGGCTTATTTTCTAGCGAGGATAGTTATGTAATATTCATTTCCGTTACTAGGATCTTCACGCTTTGTTTTCTGTCTTTAGGTATATTTACATAATTCCAGCCACATCTCACTCTCTTCCTCTGCCAATCATAGTGACCTACCGTCATCTCCGGCCTCTCTATCTAGAACGACTCCCCGCTTTCCCATTTACCACTTCTCTAGAAAGCCCTCCGCGTTTCCACGAGGCATCCTTCCTCAGCACGTCGTACGCCACGCCCTCTCCTACGCCTCGTATCTTGCGCCCAGTGAACCTGCGCATGACAACAAGTTTTGTGCAGGCTACAATAATATAGTTCTCTTCGGATATAAGGCAAATGAAGAACGAGGCTTCTCTTATATGTCCGCCAGAAAGAATTAGTTGGGGACAATTTCAACATACTGCTAACTTAAATGGGACTTAAAGGGGCCACCGCATTATTAATATATGATTAACATACTAGGAGACGCACTTGAGTCTGAAACTCGATGCTGCGATGCAGTTATTAGGAGAGGTCATAACAGGTAAAGTGATCTACCTTTGCGTTGAGGCTGAAGGTATCAAGCAGGTTACTTTTATATTTTGATACCACAATAACGATGAAGGTAAAAATCTATAAAGAGACATACATAGGGGCTCGAATCTAAATTTTAAAAATAATGTTGTTAGAATGAAATATTCTGATTTTTTAGAAGCTAGAAATAAAGGGAGAAAGCTTACTACGCATTTGTCTTTATTATAGAAACATACCAGAAGTAATGTGTGCTATGGTCGTTCTAATCAAAAGTGTTACCTGTTTATCTCTCGACGCTTAATTATCAATTTCGAGCCGTTATTGAATGTGAACCACTAGTTGATCATGGTTAAGACCAAACTTGTTATATCTACCAGCCTTGTGCCCAAAGCGAGTCTTGAGATTTGGCTTGAGACTATAAAGCAAGTATAGACCGAGTATCCGGATAATTTGCTCTTGAAATTTTAGGGTGCTACTTTATATCTGGAACGGTATATTTTTCTTTTCAGTGAAGCATAACGACCTCGGGACCATCTGTGAGCCAGACTAGCGAAAGCAGCTAGGTATATATCTTGCTCAATCACCTGGTTGAAATAATTTGAAATAGCCCCCACTTATAACTGACGAGATGTGGATTGGCTGTGAGATGAAATAACCTCAGGAAGTGGAAAAATTTAAGCCTGTGTTGCAAGATTTTACAATCCAAATCCTTACCTTTTAGTTTCTACGCCTTGACCAGCATCTAAGCAGTAAAATCTGCTCTTCTGAGTTAAAACATAGCAAAAACGAATGAATGTTTACTACGATAAAATGAGCTATTTGTCATGTTGTCGGCCCCATTCTGATGTTGCATGCACTGTAGAACTTTCCGCTGTTCTCGTGTAATTTTTTACCTTCGTGTAAAATGTATGCGAAAAGAGTTTCTGTAGTAATTGAGAATGATTAACATGTGATGAGTCGGACACAAATACTTGATAATATGACTAGGCTTGTGCTTTGCTGATAGGAATCGTAATTATATTCTCGGATTCCGAGACGCAAATGGACGGATTAGAAGGGTTATCCATAAGCCATTGAACGAAGCCCGGTTTTCCTGAAATCTTGCCCCCAAGTATTTGCGTCGTCAGATCCAAAAACTTTGGTGTAGGCCATGTCTGTTCCCATAAGTATACGAGATTACTAACATCGTCTCCTTCGCATTGAAACATTAAGAGCCCATGGATGATAGGATGCCATGAGATTTTACATATAGGACATTCCAGGACAAACACTTCTCTAATTGTTCGGACAGCCATATCCCATATCCACACAGTCGTTGGAGTTTCTTCTATTTTTGTGGCCAAAAATTTACCTGACTGATCGAATTTCATGAAATTTGCACCTGCCTTAGTTTCATCTTTTTTATTCGTTAACGGAAGAAGAACTGTTTGCTTTGCTAGTTTTAATTCACGCCTGCATGCAAATTGTGCCGAGTTTATCACCTCCAGCCACATCTAAAAAAAATCAGCCACTCTTATGACCTACATGATATTAACCTACAAGGCAAGATTCAGTAGGCGTCACGGCAGTACTGTGAAATAGAACAAAAGATTCTGAGAAGGATGGTGCGATAAGTATGGTTACTTTTTGACTGTAATCTCCTATTGCAATGTAACTGCTATTTGGGCTCCATTCAAAGAGTTTTATTCCAATTCCTGTAATCGATGAATCGTTCCTTCTGTTTGCCTCAATTTTCCCTTGCCATGTCTTGTATAAATGTCCATCAGCTGTGTAGATGAAAATCTTATAATCCTGACAGGCTGATTCAGAAATTGCTAGCCATCTACCGTCGCCGCTCCAACTAATGCCCTGGGCATCAATTGTCTTTGGCCACCATGATCTTACTATTTGCAATGAGCCTCGAGAGTGAATACTGATAATGTCTTTTCCGTTGGTTCTTGTCAATAGAGTTAAGTTGGCAGTGCCAGGCCGAAAACAACATCCTTGAAGTATCGATACTGGGCTAAATAATTTAAGATTGGGTATATCAATAGGCCCTGACGATGATAGGTTAAAGATAGAGAGTTTAACACCAAAGTCGTGTACAAAAAGTATTTCATCATCGTTGGCACCAAAAAATACTGAGGTGATTTTTGTTGTTTCGAAATTGGGATTTCTGATACTGGCAAGGATGTCGATACCAGTCACCGAAAAGATTAAGAGTATATCTGAAGATCCCACGAGGATACGAGTGGATGACGGCGACCATCGAAGCCATGTAACTGACACATCAGACGGTAAAGGTAGTACAATTTTGATTCTTAGTGTAGATGTTTCTCGTAAGCTAAGCTTTAATGGTTGAATGGTTGCTATGAATTTTCCATCAGGACTAAGTACTGCCTGATTTGAATCTGGATCGCAGCTGGATTAGTTCTCCCACTTCCTTTGAGTTAAAAACTAGTCTCACTTACGTTTGATGGTCCCCGCTTTTTGCATCGTAGGAGACGTAGTGTTGATCTAACCGTGAGAAGTAGTCATGCTTTCTGATTAAGGCTTATTCTCACTAGTCTCGCGAGCTATCGTTGAACGAATGGTGGGATTGATGTACACAAGACCCGTCGCCCGGATATAGAAAATATCAATAAGCTTGACTATGAGTGTTAAACAAGGTAGTCGGAAGCTTTGGGTGTCTGGAAACCTTAAGCCGTTTCGAAGCATAAGAAAATGGCACTCGAGTGTCAAGGCATTGCAAGATATCAACCATGGTTCTTACAATACACCAAGCGATGTATATAGAGGTATAAATTCTACAAAATTTTCCTCCTCTCTAACGGATAGCTTTCATCGGCGTCATGATTATCTTCGAATATCCCTGACAGAAAAATGCAATTTGCGATGTCTTTACTGTATGCCAGAGGAAGGGGTGCCTCAATCCTTACCCTCGAAGCTATTAACTACCCCCGAGATATACATCCTTTCTTCTATTTTTATTTCTCAAGGCATTAGAAAGCTTCGTTTAACTGGCGGAGAGCCGACTGTGCGAAAAGATATAATCCCGCTCATGCACCAGATCGGTACCCTCAGGTCTCAGGGCCTACAGGAGCTTTGCATCACCACAAATGGTATATCATTGCACAGAAAGTTAGATGAAATGAAACTGGCAGGTCTAACTGGGATTAATATTAGTTTGGATACACTTGACCCATGGAAATTTCAGATTATAACAAGGCGAAAAGGCCTCCAGGCCGTATTGAAAAGCATAGAAAAGATCACGGAAATGAATAGGCTCGGCGCTTGCTTTAAGCTCAAGGTCAATTGTGTAGTTATGCGCGGCGTGAACGACATGGAGATTGCTTCCTTTGTGGAATTAACACGCGACCAAGACTTGGAAGTTCGGTTCATCGAGTATATGCCTTTCGATGGTAACAAATGGAATTATGAAAAGATGCTCAGCTACGCAGAGATGAAAGAGAAGATTCGGCTAAAATATCCAGGTATGATGAAGATACGAGATCAAGATAATGATACTAGCAAGACCTATAAAATTTCTGGTTTTGTTGGAAAATTTGGATTTATCACTAGTATGACGCACAATTTTTGTGGAACATGCAATAGATTACGAATTACTAGCGATGGTAATCTAAAGGTTTGCCTCTTTGAAAATACTGAGGTTTCACTTCGGGACATTATTCGTAGGGCGAATAACGGCATGCCTATTAATGAGACTGTTCTTGGGGTAATGAAGCAAAGAATAGTCAACAAACCGCGAGGGTTAAGCTTATCCAAGCAACTACTAGGTGAAACAAACGCCGAAGAACTATGGAAGACAATAAAAGTAGCTGTCTACAACAAGAAAGAGAAACACGCTGGGGTTAAAAATCTGAAGAGCATGCAAAATCGACCCATGATACTTATAGGTGGGTAAATCTCTAAATTAGCTCATCATTCAAAACAGGTAGCTTCTTTGAGACGCAAATGATACTGTCAAAGATGAGGCAAAAATTTTTTTTTGAATCAGCTTCCTTAAGAGTATTCCAGTCGAGATGGGTATTTCAAATCTATCAATAACTTTGAAACTCAGTTCAATTCCAGAATCATTTTGTTGGTAATTTTGATCAAGTTTTTGATATTTCTTCAGATTATTAGATAATCTTTCTTGAGATATTTTTATGTCAAATTTACAAGGATGTTTTAATAATTATTACTTAGAAAGAAGAAAGGCCCCTAGCACTGTAGGTCTCATACAGGTTTCAGCAGCACTATTGCCGAAGCTTATGAAAGAGTCCCTACCTCACAACCAATCGCAAAATAAAAAACTCTTCTTTTCTACGATCTCAGAATCAAGACAAATTGAATTAACACATGTCACACCATCCGGCTCTGGGCAAATGGTTTCAATTTCTGAAAAGTTGGTCACTAGACGGATAGCCACAGCAATTTGTACTCTCTTTTTTTCCAACGACACAGCTATCCCCCTAATTCGATCGAATCAGATGAAGAAGGGTGATGTGATATCTATTGCAAGAATCGCTGGAATACTTGCAGCTAAGAAAACAAGCGATTTGATTCCGCTTTGTCATCCCATCGCTATCACGTCCGTCGTGATTGATCTAGAGATCATAGGCATTAATAATCACAAACAGGACCACTTTTATGTCTCAAAGCTATCAAAACCCGAAATCGGAGAAAAGAGTCCCCTGGCCGCAAGCTTCTTGCCTGGTAAGTTTGGAGGAATAGAAATTTCGGTTACAGTCGAGTCAGATGGTAAAACGGGCGTCGAAATGGAAGCTCTCACTGCTGCTAGCCTATCAGCTCTTACAGTGTATGACATGTGTAAATCTGTCGATAGAGGTATGCGTGTTGATGGTTTACGAGTTGTGAAAAAAGAAGGAGGGAAAAGCGGAAAGTGGGTTGAAGGTGATATCAAAGAGCGATGTGATCCATAAAATTCTCCCAGATAAATAGACTCGGGTGCACGAGGTGCTACATTCATAATAATTATAAAATAAAGTTCATATAGATACGTATTAAACAATATACTTCTATTCGTTGTCTAGAGCTAATAGTTTCACGATCAATACTATTTTGCGGAGGACCTAAGCTTCCCTAGAGTATCAGAGGTTACCATTAGCTTTAAGGATCAGTCATAAACTCAACTAGAGTCACGCGCCCAGTTTTTTCTGCAGAAAGTTAAGAGTATCCATCCAGCAATCCGGGCTGAGAAGGTTCCCTATCAAAAAGTAAGGTCTGACTCGGAGTGCGAGGGGTTTTCAGGGGAAAGGTCATACGATAGATTTACGAGGTCTAGCATGGTGATTAAGTTTCCCTACAAAGACGAATAGAGACTCCTATCGAGTCTTATATATATATATATATATATATATATTTATTTATTTATTTAGTAACCTTACAAGGTCTCAAAGCAATTTGGCAATGTAAATACGAAGTAAGCACATGGGACTTAACTCGTATTTACACAGAAGAAAAGTACCCGGAGTATTATGTCCAGGTTGTCCATGTGGCTACCAATCACAGTACCCTAAGCACATGATTATATCCTGCCCCCAATGGTCAAATGGTAGAGCTGAGATCTGGAGACAAGCCAAATATCGATCCTACGAAGCGATGATACACAATCCTAGAGATATAAAAAGGATAACACAGTGGATCCTAAACTATGGTTGGACAGAGCAATTCCAGATGACAAAAGCGGTCAAAATACTGCTGAGGGAAAGGAACAGGTCAAGTAATGCTTGGGCCGATTAGAGGTGATCTGGTTGGCTTACATGGAGGGCACTATAGTGTAACTGCGCTTCCTGAAGAAAATATGTGAGAACTATAGACAACAATTAGAAAAGTGTGGGAGGTTTTCACCACAAAGGTTTCCCCCGGGTAAATATTGTAGATTGTAGACACGTGCATGGGCCCTTAGGGCGCCAAATCAGGATAATGAAATCAAAATCAAAATTATTTATTTATTTTGATTTGATTTTCATTTAACCGAACCGGGCACCCTATGGGTCCATGCAGGTGACTATCTTCAGTATTTACAAAGGATGAAACTAATTTGGTGAGAAAGATACTGTGTTTTACTTGAGTCTTGGACTATCTAGAACATTAAGCTCCTCTCTAGCCTAGGCCACACCTTGGGCAGTGCTCCTATCCTCTTTTATCACTTGAAAGATCATTGAGATGCTGCCCATGATGAATAGCCATTCAGCTCAGTACTTATCCGTTGGTTTCAGCCACCTTTTCAATGGAATCTTCTGCCCAAAAAAATAAATTGGTAGTGTAAGCAGACGTAAGTCTATCATGCTGGTGTACAGTTCATAGGCAAGATGCAGATCAATGACAGGGATATGGTACTTTTTTTTTATAAATTCATAGTGTATTCAGCTATCTAGCTATGACACATCTTTTCTACAATTCCAGTCCCCAGTTCTCCTACATTTCAACTAACTCAATAACCAATTCATAAAATTAATCCCAAGCACACGATCATGTCCTACCCTCGATGGTCAAATGGAAGAGGAGAGATCTGGAGACAAGCCAAAGACCGGTCCTACGAAGCAATGATAGACAATCCTGGTGATATTAAAAGAATTGCGCAATGGATTCTTAGTCATGGTTAGATAGATCAATTCCGCATGACAAATGCAATGGAAATGCTGATTAGGGAACGAGGCAGGACTGGCACAAGGTTGGGGTCGTTAGAGGGGACGTGATTGGTACATACAGACGGCACTACAGTGTAACTGTGCTTCCTGAAGGATAAATTGCAAATTTTAAAGATACAAATCAGAAAGCTGGGGAGGTTTTTACCGAGAGGTTTCCTCCTATGTAAATATATAGATAGGTTTATAGCCACCTGCATGGGCCCATACGGCGCCAAATCAGGACAATGAATACAAATCAATTCATAAAATTCTCACTTAGATATCCTAATTTAATTTCCCTTATGTGCTGCCACGCACTTGGATGTATCCAAATGTTTGAGTAATGCTTTTTTCCTTTTCTAGTGCAGAAAAGAATTGGAAGTATCCTTGGCTCTATGCCTTTCAAACAATTATTTCTCTGCTTTGTAAACTTGGGGCAATGTAACAACAGATGCTGAACAGTTTGCCTTTCTCTCCCACAAAAGTCACATATATTGTCTTGAACTTTCCCAATCATGTGCAGGTAGACTCTTGTGTTGCCAACACCAAGTCTTGCTTGGAAATATTCACATTCTCTCTCTCTGCTACTGATATGGTACTTACTAATTGCACACATGATGGCATTGAAGAAGATACTAGAATAGCCTCATGTACTTGTTGGGAGTGACTAGGGATCACAGAGAGGGGTATTAAAATCAGACTCTCGTAGTAGTATTGAAGGAGTGAGTTCTTTTGATGAATAATTGCCTTCTCGATCTGACTCAGTTACATACGATCTCGTGACTTTCGCATAATTTTGCTGTGAATTCTTACAGGTAGTAATGAAAGCTGCGTGCGAGGTATAGTCTCAAGAATCCTGCAGCCCCAGCCAGGCCGTGCCTAGAAACCTGGATAACATGAGGTGCGCATATTCATCAATATCCCTGTTACGGCGCGATGCAAAAGGGGTAGTATCTGCTGTCTTCGAAGTGTTTGAGGTGATAATCGAGGTTCACAATGGAGGTTTAGAATTAAGAATTAAAAGATTAGGAAGAGATAATTGTGGTAGCAAGATACCAAAGATGATTATAATCAAAAGAAAAGAAAAATACAGATTGCGAGGCTGAAGATCTGGGTAAGCCATTTCTTCCGTTTCGTATAATCATAACGATTCATTCATGAAATCTCCGGCTCGCCCATGAACCATCCATCGCATGAGGGTATCAGAGTTGAATTGTTTATCTCCTCAGATATTTAATAGGGGAAAAAACATGTGGATTTTTCCTGTATCCTAAATTCTAATCAACCCCGAAAGCCTATATTACTAATTTATGCAAAATTACTTTCAATGAGCATAGAATTGCTATTTCCAAAAGCCGGTCTTTTTTTTGTTCATTAACGTGCTAGGTTAAGTGACTACTGTTACACTCCTACTGGAGTTTAAGCACGAGTGGGGCCGGACCGGATCAGATTAACTACCGTGAAGTACAGATAAACCTCGTCCCATTTAAAAGACCGGACCACTTCAGACTTCACCTATGTGTTGAATCATATCAATCCTAACCGTCCGGGAACCCACTGTGTAAACCATAGCGCAAATTCCTCCTGAGCCTCGCCCACAACGCGCCTGAGCCCTTGACATCCTCGTTGACTCCGAAATATAAATGTAGTCCCAGATTTCATCGTTGCTCTAGCCTTGCACCTTCACATCGTACCGTTGGGATGTTGTCGTCAATGGGTATTTATGTAATCCCCTTGGTGTATCTTCCCTATTCTTCTTCCTTTGTACACGTTCCGTTTTCATCATGACTTTCCTCATTAGGGCGTGTGTAGGTAGGTGTGGGATCGACTGAGAAATGGATCGTCGCAAATGTAAAAGGAGTTTGAGAGATATCGAATGTTTGAATACGACCCCCAGATGGACCTAGGCCCATTTGTGAATCGTATGTTGGTGGTGATGACTTTTTGTTCAACTTTGCTGCGGCTGTGAAATCTCTGCCGACTGATTTTTCGACCTAAATATCGAGTGCAACTCCTTCAAGTCAAAAATCCATCAAATGAAATTCATCTCACCCTTTTTAGTAACTGAATCTCGACTCTGGGGTGATATTTCACTCTCAGGTTCGTAGGGGACACCACTGACAGGTGTTCAGCCTTCGTCCTCCCCGAAAGCCGGTCTTCGAGATGACCTTGTAATTTATCTCGTTAGTTAATATTGGCTGGCCGGATATGCCGTTTGATAATTCTGCCTCAGGCCAGAGTATTCGGGCCATAATAATACCCCTTATTTGTAACATTAGAGGCCAACTTGATCCGTTCCACCATCGCCGTATTGGGTGCTGGTTGCACCCCGGGTACTCATGTGATGGCTTTTCTTCCATGGTCAAGTGTTGGTGATGAGAAGGGCTTCGACCCTGCCATCTGATCTGATCATAGTTAGCTTCATGATAATGGTGATAGGGGGTTGTGCTGAGAGATGAAGATAATACAGACCGCGAAAGCGATTAGGAATCCTCATCGAATTGAAGATTTTATTACTCAATCTCGGCTCTGCAGACTCTAAAGTGAGAGCTGGACGTTCGTAAGGGATACCACTGACAGATGTTCAGCCTTCGTCCCTCGGGACTGACAGGCTTCGTGATAGTTTTGGATATTCTTTACAAGATTGGGAGCTCAACTCTTATAGTAGGGTAGATCAAGTTGAATTTGTAAAATAGTTTGTTTTTCACACTCTCATCTCGATTGTTGCTTGGTTGGCCGAAACCAACCATAACATATATGCCCGAAGCCTTTACAAGTGAGTCAGGAGTGAATGATCACTAATGGATTGTCCAATATAAGAATGAAGGCTTCTGCTAAGCTGACTGAGTTATGAAGTATACCTTCAAAGATGTGATAATGCCCTGGTATAGGCTTAAAACCCTCGGAATCTGATGAGTAAACATATCATTTTGGCGGAAACCTGTCATTAAATCCTTTATTCTCAGTGGAGAATCGAGAATCCTGTAACACGAGAGACATTGTGAAAGAATGAATGCACGATAAAATCTAAAGAAAGACTTATTGTGAAAGAATCTTTTAATTTCTGGTCTTTTCTTTTAAAGTGTTAGGGACCTAAGCTAGAGCTTCACGTAAACTATGGGTATAGATCTAGTGTAAACGGTCAAGATAATAATTGCGATACACCTAGCTCGGTCTCACAGCCTGAACTAGTAAAAACCAGTAGCAGGTTAAAAATCAATCAAACAGCATGACTTAAATCAATGCATTGTTCGAGGGACATTGCTTATAGTCACATTTCTCTTTGTACCATGTCATTATTGGCGTTAAATTTGTCCGAGCGCCACCGAGAGCTATAGATGGTCTAAAAGTTGATTATCGGGTTTTCCGGCTCAGCTTTGTTTTTGTTTGATATTTTAGATACCCGCAACTCTAGTGGCGGCCATCGCGATTGAAATGAGCTTGAACGGTCTGAAGTGATCTCCGCTGATCCTTTGCCTAATAAGTGCTTATTACCATAGATTTGAGTAGTGCAAATGAGACAAATGGTAAGGAATCGTTGGATATAATCCGAATTTGATAGTGCACAGATCACCTCCTGATTCTGTTAGGGCTAGAGGAATGAAGCGTAGACATTATCGGTCGGAATATTTGGATTTACTCACTAGTTCTACCAATTTTCGTTTTATGATGTGAATATGTACTCTTCGATAATCCGAACTCCGATAACTATAATTGTGTTACTCTTTGTTATTAATCCGTAACTGTCGCACACTTCGAACCTTTATCTTCGTCGGAATTGTCTCGACCTCTCTAGCTTGACAACTTTGTGAAGTTGTCAATAAGATTTATGACGCTAAATAACGAGCCTAGTGCTTTTAATTGTAGGCATACCAATACTGGTCGTAATGTGATTTGCCCTAGTACATGAAGGCCTCAATTAATCAAAGGGAATATAGTAAGCCATGTTCTCTTTTGGAATCACTTTTTTTTGCCTCTCCCTTTTCCACTAACACCCCTTTTCATCATCGGCCCTCGCCGGGGGCCTTGAATTTCGGCAATATCTTTTCGGCTCAAGTTTAAAGTGCCGCGAGCAAACCTTCCAACTCCTGGAGCACCAATGCCTCGATCACGTTTGAGATCGGGGCCTTTTTTGCTGGCGGTTGCAGCTTTCTCGAGGATAATTCCATTTTCTCTGGCATTGCGCCGTCGCTTGGCTTCTCTCTCATTCTGCTTTGCCTCGATGCCGCGTCGATGCGCCATGGGCATTTTCTCCTGCTTTAATATAGAAAATTTGGATCCTAAAGACTGAAGGCGCATATCAGTGGCTTTATGTCGGTTGCGCCCACTTAACGTTAGGTCCTGAGAGGACTCGAGAAGATGGGACTCAGTTAGAAGTCTTTGGAGAGCTAGATCATTCTTGAGGTGATCAGCCTCCACCGTATCGTGCCTGTTTGTGCCTTCACTGGTAGTGTGTGGTGTGGATGGCAGATTAAGAGGCGGCTTCGAATTCTTTGTAGCCAATCAGCAAACTTCTTTCGTAGACAAGCTACTACCCACCATAAAAGCCTTTATCTCTGTCTTCGACATAAATGTTGTCCCAAGCTGAGTTTCATCTGAAAACTCTACAACTTGTACGTTTGTCTCCTCGTCAGAGATACCATCCCAATCCGTTTCGTCGTTCGATGATTCGGATTCGCTTATGACAGCTGCCTTGTCTATGTTGACTGAGCTGGGCTCCACCTTAAGGGGCTCAAAGCGAGCATTAAAGTGCTGTCGAAATATTTCATGCACACCCTTTTCCGAGACGTCTGAGGTTCTGATATACTCGCTTTCATTCTCGCTATTAACATTTCGATCAAGCTTATGATCTTGTCGTTCTGCGGACATTGTTTACTACCACTCGTACCGTTTACCTGATAAAATAATAATCAAACCTGAATACCTTAATTATCTTTTTATAAATAATGAGGGTTAAAATTCGGTCGAGTGTTGTTGGAATAAAAGTGTCACGGTTTAACAAAATTGACTATGAAATGGACTATGAAATTGATTATTATTTATTTAATTTCAAGACCCTAGTTAGAATGATAACTTTTCATTGGTCTGCTCTCAATTTTGTGTGATTCATGTAGATACTTAAGTCATCCTTGTATGTGGTTCGGCAGAAAACTGCTAGCAATTTATGGTCACCTCACCTGATTAAATAAGTTCTATATCACATGACCACATTACTTTAAATATGCTGTGACAATCACTCATTCAGTTTGGTCCCCCGACCAATTTCTATCATATAATTGTCTAAGTAGATCTGCACAAGGTCCCAGAGCTAAATTTAACATGTCTTTAGAACGGGAACCTCAACCTACCGGCATCAGAAGGGCCAAGGCAGTAATACCAACCGAAGATCAAGATGGCGATTACCAGGGCCAATTGCGACAAGGAGGAAAAGGCAAACTAGATCAAGATCTAGCTTAGAAATATTCCTGCAGGTACGCTGTATGTCTATCCAAAGGGGTCATAGACTGGTCCAGCGTACTTGACCCATGGCTATGCCATATACAGAGATGGAAAATTCATAGTAAGCGGTGTAAAACTTCACCGTGAAGCCGAGGTCTACGACGCAGACATTGCCGGGGCAGCTCGGCGCTCAGAGATGGAGGGCAAGACTGAGCACCTGTACGCGGTGTCCTCTACGAACCTGGGAGTGAAATATTCTCCTAGAGCCAAGTTCAGTCAAATTTCGCAATACCGAACAAGCTGACCCACGAGGCAATAATTCAAAATGCTCCACCACGTCAAATTTTTATTCCCAAGGAGTCCAACTCCTACATAAGTCTTATCAAGCTTACAAGTACGACCTAGTACATCCTCATTCCAATGACCACGCGTCTCGTCGACTTTCTCTGGCCTCAGCCGGTCACCAAATACATGCCCACGCCGATGTTTACACCCGATGGAGGAAAAAAAGCGTGGCGCACAAATCTATGAGACTGTCCTTTGGGATGGACGTGGGTGAGATCAGGATAAGATCACAAGAAAGAGTAATCCAATATGTATACATAGCACCGATCCTATGTCATAGTTTAATAGCTGAATACACATTAAATTTTTAAAAATAAAAAAATATAACCAATAGCAGAATACCGGCTATATTAATAGCACATACTACCTAAATTTTGCTTTCAACGAAGAGAGAACACAGGAGGAAGAGATTAGAAAATACCACCTTAGGTGTGCAGGTATTTAAGCTGATACAATAGGCCAAGCCTAAGTCATGTTGAAAGTCCTCTTAACTAAGGGTTGCAAAAGACAAGTGGCACTCCGCTCCACTCGAGGGGGTGGAGAGCTTGCGGGGCACTTTTATGGCTTGATTTGACGCAGATCAAGATCTCTCCACGTGAGATCAGGACCAACTGGAGTCGATCCTCCGGTAAAATGCAATATTATTGCTAGACGTTACAGAATGTACTATTGACGGCAGAAAAACGGTCCAAGGAACCGTAAAACTAACTATGAGGTTGCTCAAGGCATGCTGGACAGTAATTAGAATGGATGTGAGAAACATATTTCAAGCATGTCTAGATCATGGACACTTTTTAACAGCATTTCAAGCCGCAAGAGCAGTCCTGCTTCCAAAGCCAGGACGAAATCTATCCATTCCTAAAGGATGGTAACCTATCTATCTTCTCTCTTGCCTAGGTAAAGGATTAGAACGTATCATAGCCAAAAGAATGGCGTGGTCATTCATCGAGCACCAAGTAGTTCCCCAACAACTTTTTGGTGCACTTACTGGACGTTTAGCTGTCGATCTTGTTTCCTGTGTCATTCGCGACGCCAAAGCAACAATTAGTATCATCAAATTCGCAGCTATGGTAATTATGGATGTGCAAGGAGCCTTGATGTAGTATTTCACAAACGCCTACCACGTAGAATGCGGGACTAGGGGTTGCCAAAAATTCTATGCCGATTTGTTGAGTGGTTTCTGACCCGGCGTAGAATTCATGTTCTTCTTGAGGATGGAATAACGTGCGAAAAAATTGCCGAGTGTGTTGTACCCCAGGACTCACCACTCTCATCACACATTTTTCTCCTATATATTGCCATTTTATTTCAAGACGGGAAAGGAAAAAGATTCAGATATGCTGACCATATCGTCATCATCGGCATAGGACGCACTGCCGCCGAAGCTATCTCATCAGCTCAGGGAGAAGTTGAAAGAAATATGTAACTGGCAGAAGAGCACAAGATTAACTTTGACTCAGCCAAATCAGAGCTTTTAAGAATAGGTGGTAGGCTAATAAAAATATTTGACACTTCAGATCTCATAACTCGGGTGAAAGGTTTAGATGTCTCTCCATACCCATATGTGAGATGGCTTGGAGTATAACTCGATTCTCAGCTGAAATTTAAGCAGCACGTGCAAGAATGATGGGAAAAATCACATCGTGTAATACATCTTATACGTCGGATTAATACTGTTCAGCGCGGTGTATCACTGGGACCGATCATTAAAGCAATCCACGCCTGTCTCCTCAGTATGGCACTGTATAGAGCGGAGGCATGGTGTCCAGGCCTAGCCCGCGTTACCACTCGGCGAGACAAAAAAGTCAGCACCGGCGTTGGCTGGCATACTAATCTACTGGACAAAACAATTGTAAGGGTAGTTAGAGCAGCGCTACCTGCGTGGCGTACAACTCTAAATTTGGCTCTTCGAAGAGAGTCAAGCATTCCACCAGCAGTAATTCTTTTGGGCTAGAGACAACTTCGGTTAGCAACGCGCATTCAACGACTAGATATATGGCACCCTCTAGCACTGAGGCCTAGGGAAGCACTAAAAAATGTTATTAGGTGCCTCGAAATACGAGCAAGCCAGAAAGCCCGGACTATCACTGCTCCAGAGAGCTATCTGACACGACTCCAGAACTATACTCTAAATGTACCAATCGCTGAAGGTCCCGGAAAACTTCCATTCCAAGAAACCAATTCGGCTAGGTCTCGATAGAAAAAATGAGTCAAATTATGCAAAGGCATGGATTGTAAATCTCTCGCCGGAGACTATATATGCCTACTCAGGTGGCTCATCAAGCGTGCCAGCTAGATCTGCATGGGAATACGTCGTATACAAAAGAAACAGGCTGATTGGAAGAGATGCTGGTATGATTCTGGGAGTAGAAGTGTACGACGCAGAACTTTTAGGCGCTCAGTGTGACGGGCTAGGACTTTCAGCCAATGCACGAAAGCAATGCCATATTTAAATGTTTATATTTTCTATGAGGAATTTAAGAGCGGGAAGCTACGGCTCTTTATAACTTTAATGCCTGTTCCAGATACCCTGGCCCTTTATAGGTGATCTGGTAATACTCCCGTAAAGTGAGAAGATTTACAAACTCGCTTGCGCCTACAAGTTAAGGGAGGATGAAGGCTGAACACCTGTCAGTGGTGTCCTCTACGAACCTGGGAGTCTAATATGCTCCCAGAGCCGAGAATCAGCCACAAAAAAGGGTGATTTTGAGCGTTTTCGTCGAGTTGGCGATCGGGAGGAGTGGTGTTGGCTCATTTTTGGTCGCAAATCCGACTTGCAGAGATTTCACGACTGCACAACTCAACGAAATCAATCATCTATACCCCAGATACGAACCTCAGACAATCTATAACCTGTCTGATCTTCGTATTACAACAAACGACACCTTCAAGATCTTATTTTCTGTTTCTCTGGAAAATCATTCCCAGCCAAACTCATCTCGCGCCCCTCTCCACAATCATCTCATCACCTACCTAAGAAATCCCATACCTCCAAAAGCCAAATCGCCATCAAAGAAGCAAGAGGATGTCCGACCCTCTGCAACCGCCAGTCGATGTAAAGGTACGGTCGAAATACCGGCCTTAGATGCGTCCTCACCTCGGCCAAGGGCGCCAACAACTCGACCTGTGCCGAATCGCCAGCGACGACATACGTACGACATTTTGCCGGCACATCAACCAGAGCGTTTGACAAAGGCTGGGGCACCGGTGCCTCGGTCTTGAGCTCTCATTCGCATTTTCGACCTCCACGGTCAGGGGTACGGTAACGACGGAGCAAGGCCGTAGGGGTGGACATCCTACAAGGTTTCTGGGATGACGAGATCGGCTGAAGGATAGAGGGATGCCGCATGAAGGAACCAAAAAGGAATACAAACTGAGGAGGCCTTGATGGGCGACTGGATGAGGCCTCCAATGAAGAAAACGACCCCTGGATGAGATGAGGAGATGCTGAGATGAGCTGAAGCTGGGAATGAATGGAAGGGAAAAGTTACAGATCGCGAAGGTGTCAAGGGCTCGGGCGTGAAGTGGCTGAGGCTGAGGAGGAATTTGCGCTAAGGTGTCTATACAGCGGGTTTCTGGACGGTCAGGCTTGGTGTGATTTAACACGTAGGTGAAGTCTGAGGCGGTCCGGTCATTCAGGTGGGACGAGGTAGATTTACTGAATGGTAGTAAACCTGATCCAGCCCGGCACCAACCGTGCCTAAGTTCCAGCAGAAGTGCAACGGTAGTCACTTTACCTTGCACGTTAATGAACAAACCAAACCCTACAAGATAAGGATGGGCCCTATAGCCTTAAACAGCCCAGCCATAACCAGCCGGGCCCAGCCCGTAACACTCAGAAAACCTTGGAAGTAGCTGTGATATTGGCAGGAGAGTTTCCCATTAAGATGCTCCTCGATAACTCTAACGCTATTCACTCCCTTTGAACATGCCGAAGCAAGTCGTCTCAAGCCACTGTTGATCGATTTAAAACTCTGTTACGATTGAACGGGTTAGTAGAGACACGATGGAACCCAGGCCATTCTGGAATTTTCCGGAATATTCATGTCGACAATCTTGCGAAATCAGCTCTGAAAGATCTTTTAGTTTTCTCAAATGCAATGTTAAACTCAATGTCAAATTAAAGATAAAGACACACTTTTGTAGCGTTGAACCGATACATCAGAGACCGTGGTGAGGAGACTATCGAATCTTGATGACGAGAAAATAGACTTAGTCGGTATAAAGACCTCGACTTATTGAAGAAACGAAATCGAACACCGGAGCTAGCTCTCCCAATATGGGCGTATTATCGTCTGATAGCGGCTAGGAGTGGTCACGGAAACTTATCCAGGTATTAGGAAAGGTTTTGCCACGAATAGATTGAAAACGTAAATGTGGCCGAGAAAGACGCTCGTGGCATCTCTCGGAATGCTGGATAGCGCTAAAACAAAGGCGAAAAACAACAAAGGAAATAGCGCCAAGTAGATGGACACTGTTGGTAAAAAGGGATTGGAAGCATTTTATTGAATCCTTTCCGTGACGGGATGTTACGGGGAGCAAATTTATACTGATATGACCGAGTTTTTCTGAGATACAGATATTGCAGGTAAGCTGTTACAAGAAAGCTAGTTAGGATTAGGGCGTCGAGTTAGAGCAGCAAAAAATTTCCTTTATTGTAAATATGTCAGTGCGTAGCAGGGATAACACACTCTAGATGCTGTATTAGGCTAGCTATGTTGATCGTGTCGGAGCGAGATCGAGTGTGGTACTTATAGAAGACTTTAATGAGAGAGTGTTTATTGTCCTAAAAAGTCTACAACTATGTAAGGACATGTAGGTCCTTTTTGCCTACAGGCCGGGAGTATCTATGCCTCGGGTAGCGTACTCCCTCCTTTGCCTCCCTCACGACTTCTTTCCAGCAGTAATACCCCCACAGGTCTTCATTCGAGTACACACTAAGAGGAGCCGTTATCCCGTCATTATCTCCCCTCTCTAGCCAACGAAACGATGGCCATTTGCGGGTGTGTAGCTGCAGGGAAAAGTCTCAAAAACCACTGGGTGCGAGGCTCTCTTATGACAAAGAGGCCGGCCAGCCGGGCGCAGCAGACCTGTGTATACCTAGGAGCGTCTCTCAACCTTCCTAGCCTCCTCCTTACTCCTCTCTTGATTCATGCCGCAGGACAAAACGAAGGTCGTGAAAGGATGTCAGAAAAGTCTTGCTCGAGAGTGACTGTCGTGAAGGAGCCTAGCCTAGCATCCAAAAGTCGTTACGGACGTGGGGTTGTCGAGTAACTCGTGTACTTCAGATGCCCTCCTGGCTAGTAGATTCGGGGGTATAGATTAGTTGGGACAATTTTGTAGACGAGTCGAAATCCGCTTTTCTTGAGGGCGGAAGGGTCTATTACTTTGCTTTCGTGGGCTTTTTGTTCGCCCGGCGGTGGGTAGCACATGTTGTGATATAACGAGGGCTTCTCTGACTACCGTTGTAGCGTTTGGTACTGCATTATCTTTCCTCATTCCCAGCGTCATTATCGTCGTCTTATGTGTTATCGGAAGCGTATCTTTGACGGAGGGGGAAATAACTCAGCTCAAAGTTGATAAGGTGTTACTCAATCTCGGCTCTGCAGACTCTACGGTGAGAGCTGGAGGTTCGTAGGGGACACCACTGACAGGTGTTGAGAATAGTCCCCCTTGTAGAAGACTTACTCCCGTTAGATTCTAAGGTTAGTTAATCAAACCCTATTGAACCTACCTTCTTGCTTCCCTTGCACATTAGTAATCTGTCGGTGACAATTACATTGTAGGGTGCTTCTTTTCAACATCTTTTAAATTTCTGTTCTTCATTCATGTAAATTTCTTGTTGGTACAACGGGGTTCACTTGGTTTAATACCTCAAAATTGCTAAAAATATGTGGAGTGACTCTATCTATCCTCTCTTGTTTTCTTTCCTCAAGCACTAATATCTATATTACACAACGGAGCTTGGCGCCAGAGCCAAATCACATGATACATTGACCAATGCTTTTTTTAGCATCAGATTTTAACTGCGAACGCAACTATCTATCTCTGACACAATATCAAATAAAAAGTAAACAACAGATGACTCAAAAGAAAAGAGCACTCATGCGTCGGAGTTCTTTTGCAAGTACCACTGCGAAGTTGTGGCGGCTTTTTTTTCGCCCCAAGTCAACCCTCATCCGTAAATACCCACCAGGGTGAACGTCCCAAAAAGCCTGGGTTATCCAGGCCTGCCTTTATCATCCGCTGAATTCTCTCCACGCGAAATGTAGTATGAGGTGTCTCCTTCCCAAACGAACTATGAGCCCAGGCTACACAAACTATACCAGAGAACACCACGTAATACTTTATTGTCACCTAGAATCTATCTATGACAAATAATTGGTATTTAGTGAAAATTTAATTTGAGTCTTTATCTTGGAAGGCACTAACCCACTTAATTTCATTTGAAAATGCCAACATAAATTATGCTTTCGTACACAAACAGTCTTGCTTCTTCTGTAAGTTATTCACCAAAGGGAAATTAAAACTCTCTGGATATACAAGCGGGACTTTACTATCCTTAAACATCTGTTCCGCGAAAATTGCGGTATAGTATTTATGGAGCAGTACCAGCAATCACCAGTCCCAAGTATGTCAAATTTAAAATGAGTAGGGATGTTTTATACAGATATGGAGTTGGATCAAGATACCTGCAGAGATTAGGCGCTAAAGAGGCACCGGAGCCGGCAAAGACGAATTCTTCACCTTCCAGTGGTGCCGGTGTAATCGCTCAGTATGCTCTGCATATTTGGGATAGCCAAGAAGAATCGCATCCGAATCGAAGTCGAAAGCAAACACATGCATATCTCCATTTGACGACTTCTCAATCATGCAGCCCTCACCATTATCTTCTGAGTCCTCAACCCTGATCTAACCACATATCATCTCGCCTCGCCGACCGATAAAGGCGTCACCCCAATTGCAAACAGGAGCTTGCCTCATTCATCACCGGCCAGCACTCACTACAAATTTACGACGCTACGTATACCCACAAGGAGGAAATTAAGTCATAATATACAAATTTGGGGTCTTGGTTTGTGGGGGACTGCTGCTCTAATGGGATTATACATCTTGAGGAAGGACAGGCGGCTGAGATGTGGAGCGAGAGGGAAAAGAGGTCTTTGAAGACCGTGCTGGGACTGACATTTTTCGAGGAGTTTTCAACCTTGGATTTTTTGTGGGCGCCAAGACCGAGATTTCGGCTAATTAGCCAGGAGGGCCTCTTTTGTCGATGAGTCAACGGCACTCCCCAGCGCCCTGGACGGCACAAAAGAAGTTGAGCTAAGCTAATATACAGCAATCACGCTCTGTCAAGACTTTCTGATATTTCAGCACGACCTTCGGTATGGGGTTGGAAGGAGGCTAGAAAAGCAGAGGGTGAATTTCCAGAGGTACACACAAGTCTACAGCTTGCAGTTTGCCGGCCTCTTCGAATGCTTCAGAGGGATCACTTTGTCTTCGGATTTAGTCCTGATGTCGGTATTAGTAGAGCTCCGCACCCAGTGATTTTCGCGATTTTTCCCGGCTGCCATACACACGAAAATGGTCATCGTTTTGTTGGCTGGAGAGGGGAGATAATGATAGGCCAAGGGCTCCTCTTAGTGTATGATCGAATGAGGACTTGTAAGGGTGATACTGTTTGAGGGGAGCTGTATGGGAGGCATAGGAGGGGATATACTACTGGTATAGGTATCCTTGGCCTGTAGGCATACAGGGCAATAAAATGAATTAAAAGAAAAGCCTTTAGTTATTAATTGCCATGCTCGGTGTGTCACAAAATCAAGTGTCAGAGGGCAAGACTGAACACCTGTAAGCGTTGACCTCTACGAACCTCGGAGTGAAATATTCTCCCAGAGCCAAGTTCAGTCAAATTTCGCTATACCGAACAAGTTGACCCACGAAGCAATGATTCAAAATACTCCACTGTGTCAATTTTTCGCTCCCACCGAACTTGGCTCCTACCCAGGTCTCATCAAAGTTACAATTACGACCCAGTACATCCTCATTCCAATGATCACACCTCTCGTCGACTTTCTCTGGCCTTGGCTGGCCACCAAATACACGCCCACGCCGATATTTACATCCGACGGAGGAAACAAAGCGTGGCGCACAAATCTGCAAGACAGTTCTTCGGGATGGACGTGAGAGGGATCATGTGTTGGAATTGGAGACACGGAGTGTCGTGGACGTACGGGCCCTCCATTTCGACTAGGTTCCCGACACGATCTTGCGTGTATTTAAGAGGTTGGAATAGGTAATATGGTAGCACTTCTGGCTACCTATTGGAGACATGAGCGGCTGTATGGCGTGGGCACAAGGAGGTTATTGGGGGATTACTATGCCTAGATGGCGCCACACTCATTTATGCTGTGGCTTTAGCTCCGTGTCGCATACACTTGTACTTGCAGCGCACACTTTCCACACTTTTAGCGTCAATCCGAACATGACATTCTTTTGGTCAGCTTCTTCTTTTGTTTTGTAAATATTGCGCCCATTTCATTGCGCGATATTTCCAACAACATGTGAGTACACAATATGATGCCAAGGAAAGATATAACCTCGATGGGCGTGAAATTTGGAAATTTGGTCAAGAGTTTTACGAATTGAGCTTTGTGCGCCACAATAGCTCGCTTGCAAGAGTGCAGCTGACACTGTAAACACAGGTGAACGATGGAAGGTGCCGTGATCCGCCTCCTGATGGTGTTCTCTGGTATAGTTTGTGTAGCCTGGGCTCATAGTTCGTTTGAGAAGGAGACACCTCATACTACATTTCGCGTGGAGAGAATTCAGCGGATGATAAAGGCAGGCCTGGATAACCCAGGCTTTTTGGGACGTTCACCCTGGTGGGTATTTACGGATGAGGGTTGACTTGGGGCGAAAAAAAAGCCGCCACAACTTCGCAGTGGTACTTGCAAAAGAACTCCGACGCATGAGTGCTCTTTTCTTTTGAGTCATCTGTTGTTTACTTTTTATTTGATATTGTGTCAGAGATAGATAGTTGCGTTCGCAGTTAAAATCTGATGTAAAAAAAAGATGTCCACTTTTATACTGTTTAAGTTTGATCTACTTTTACCCTGAATTTTCTTTTAATTAGTTTCTGATTTATTATTGATAGTATCATTCACGGTCAATATAACAGGAGTAAAATTCTTCATCTGTCATGAGATTCCATCTGCGCAAGGGATTTTCTAAAAATATTTCTTTAGCATTAATTATAGATCCGAAATAATCTTACTGACATTTTGAGGATAGTTTTAGTCGAAACTTCAGGAAAGGGTCATGAATCGTGTCGCACGTATACAATTTTTAGGGTCGAGCTATGGCAAAGACTATTTCAAGTTGAATAGCTTTTTACAAGGAATGCAGGTAGGTTTGTACTGAGCTGATTAGTGAACGGGTACCTTGGTGTTTTGCAGGTTGATAAATAATTGCCATGTTTGGTTCAAGCAGGATTTACGTTGGAAAACTTCTTACTAAAGCTATTGCGTCTCTGTTATACCCTTCGATAGAAAACTGAATACAGGTGATGCGGCGGAGATGCATACCTGGTTCCATGAGAGAGCTTCGTCGTTAACGCACAGCTTTATTGTTATTATACTCAATTGATTGAAGGTGCATATTATTTTCAATTCGAAAATGTCAAGAGGTCTTGTCAGAAGCGAAATGAAGATTTGACAACCAGCTTATGTCGACTTTGTTTGCTTCATTCCCAATAGTTTCTATGATTTTTGTCAAAATGCAGTAGGTTTGTATGAAGTAACCCTCATTCAGGTCAGGTCGACTCACATCTCTAACCTCCGTCGAAAGGCAGATGGTAATTGGTGAAGGGTAGTGGCTAAAGTATCTATGTTAATTTAGGAAAGACATGTTTGTGCATTTTTTTCGATGTACTATGTGAGGCTAGATTCTCAAGAGTATAGGGACGAGTTGCATGTATCTTGAGTTAGTTTCACTCCAATATCAGGGGACTCATAGATGCTAGGGTAATACTAAATGTAGATAGTAATACCTTAGATTGTCTGTTATGAAACAGTTTAATCAAAGCCCTTCAGACCAATAATGTGCCTCGTCTTATCATAGACTACAATTTGGTGGAAGAATATAGTTCAGATAATTAATTATGACTTTTGTAAAAAGTGGATTGACGAGGATTGGTGAGGTGAGATATTTTTCGAAAGGTTTAGTTCGTATTGTTAGATACTGCGTGCGTCTTTGACTAGTTTCACAATGAACTAAGTTTCCGTTTTGACGTATATCTGTGGTGTTGATCGGACAGGAAGTTCGGCATCCCTGCTGTGTATTAAGAGTAGAAATATTGAACCCAAGATGTTTAAAGTAAGATCTTAAGATCTAGCGATAGATTTACCCTGAATCATTTGATCTATTAATAATTTAGGGTTCGAAATAGTTTTCCGTCCGGCGGAGCATCATATGTGGATAAAATGTAGTAGAATTTTTCTCTTGATGAGAAATTTAATAGTGCAATAGAGAATGTCACATATTTGGATATCAAATATTCTAGGGGATGAGTTTAGGGATTTCTAATGCTTTAACTAGAGGGACGGTGGCCGAGCTCAAGTGCGTAACGCTTCGGTGTGTAACAGCCTCGAGGCGGAGAGGCTAGTCGAATTTTGATGAAGTATTTTGGTTTACTCGGTTTAGTCTCTTTGTTACCGTTGTATACGGAGAAATAATAGGTAGTTAAATGAGATGTGTAGCAACTGATAAATTTGTTGTACAAAACCTTAGCAGGATCTATGACATTGATAACTAGTTTTAGTGGAAGCATATATCGGATACCCTTGGTGAGTAATAGATGAGCCACCAACTTGCCATGTTGATACTATGCTTGTGGACCTGAGGTTCTTGTTCTGGAACAAATCCAGCTTTTCCAACTTGTGAAATTGTCGGGTGCTTGATCCCAGCTCTGGCAGGACTATGTTGAGAGTGGTGAAAGGTTACATGGTCGCCGAGGATTGCTTGTGAAAACCTTTTCTATCTGTAGGTTGTAGGCTCGTGTGTTAGGCGGAAGATATCTTCCAGACATGACACGGTCCTTGAGTAGAGCGATCTATCTGATGTCTGCTTCATGTCTTGGGCGTGTAAGCTTGTATTTACTCTGTAGAGAGTTGTAATTAAGACTTACTGTCAGAACTCTCGTCCAGCCTATCAAATATGGCGACGCTCTGGCCTTTTTGTGCAACCCAACCAACCCACTGGCACTACCGAGCTGGTTGATTCAGCGTTTTCAAATAATCTAGCCGCAAGAGGAATACATGAGTGAAATGTGACGCATGTGAGCTTTGTTGATATCTTGCTTTCCACTACCGATCGAGTACTGGATTCGTACCCTGGCAATGAGAGAAGGCCGGCGATCTGTAAGCTGTTTGTTGGATTTCGACGAAAGATCTTGGCTCTGGTGTCTCGGTTGAGTGTTGCTGCAACAACGGGTCTGCCATGACTACTGGACCGTTGAGATGAACGGCTGCATAACGATGCTGCGCCTGATTAATCATAAGATGTTAGCTGAAAATATGTGCTCTCGAATTAATTCAGAAATAGGGCCACCTCACTCATTGTTGTTCAATGAGACGCACGCATGAAACAGCTACGAGAGCAACTAATTTATAATTGTGATACAAAAAAGAGTGTGTATAATTATTACATCAAAATTAAACCTGGAGCTAGTGGCTAATTGAGAAATACATCACATTCTGTATCACCTTTAGCTAGACACAATGGCATCGAAAAGTTTGCAACTAGAAGACACCAATGCCAAACATTGCTCTCCAACGAGGCCCACCACCAAATCAGCCGGACAATCTCCAACACCCGACAGGTTGAGGAGCTGCAACACCACTCCTGCCCACAACGCCAAACGTTCAGCAACCAATAGTCCGCGGACGACTCCTCAGAGACCATCGCTCAACAAACATGGCACCCCGAAAAGTGCACCCGCACGCCAGAAAACGTCTGCGAAAAGATGTGAGTCCAGCTTGTTGGGAGATTTCCTCTTGGGTAGGCCATACCCATACCGAGCTCGCAGAGCCACTGTGACGCGCAGAGCTAGCCTGGAAGCTGTCAAAGCAGATATGAAAGCTGAGTTTGTGGCCAAATTACAAGCGCCCAATAAAGTTCAAGATCGAGTTCGCCAATGGCAGAAAACTAGTGCAGGTATCGTTATAGAAGATGTCGTGGGCAATAATTGTGAGAAACTTGGGGACACTGGCCAGAAAAATAGTAACCTTAAAGATGGAAAGAATCCAGGACGAAATAGCAGTAAATCGCAAGGTGACAAGGTGGACAGTATTAAAAGTAACATCACTCCACACGCTAAGGTAGCCACTCCAAAGAAGAAAGTAATTAATGATTCTCAATGGATGAAAGACAAAAAAGGAGCTCATCAAAAGAAAGAAAGTGCAATGCCTATAATCTTCTCGCAAACAGCATCACTAAATCCTCCACTAGAGAAGAAGATTAAGGACTGGGTCAAAAGGACAGAATTTGAAGAGCTAGAAACTCGCACTGGAGTCAATTTTGATGGGGGAACAAAGGAACAGAAAGAAGATCAAGATGTTTCACGGACTGTAGTCTCCAAAGCTCTTTCATCTCGGCATCTTAAAGAATCTCCGACTACGAAAGTCAATTTAGCCAAGAGCGCAGGAACTCAAACTTCCCTAAAATCTTCAGTCAATAAAAGTAAAAGCAAGAAGAGGGCTACTCCATCTGGGAGTACCAGGACCGCTGATACTCAAAATTTGGATGAAGACGATTCTACCAGGGGTAGCCATACAATTAAAAACTCAAAGGAAGATGCGTCTAAGTCCAATCTCAAACCACTAATCACATCTAAGAGAGCCACTTCGAAGCGTCTTGGAGAGCAGCAACCAAGCTCACCCAAACGTTCCCAACTTAAACACAGTAATAAGTGTTTACAAAAGTGCAGTAATGGGTCAAGTAATTATAGCGATAGTTGTGCGCTCTGCACCCCAACAAAGCAAGAAGCAGACGAAGAGAGCTTGTCTGAAGTTTCTTCATCTCTCCGCAAGGATATCCTCAACCGATCTCACTGCTCGACGGTGAATAATGTCGACCTGAATGAGATATTAGTGGGCAATTCGGCATTCAGCGTCCTCGATCTACCAGTTGGGGCTGAAGCTATAAGCCTCAGAAAAGCACCACCAAAGCGAAACTCGAGCTTTGTTGTCCCAAAGGTACTAAAAAAAGTATATCACGAGGGCAAAAGAATTGTTCACGAGAGCTCTGAACCCTCCAAGCCAGGTCCAATGCATCCTGGAAGTATAGAATCTTGGTTAAAAAAGACTAGTGACCCATTCATCGATCCATCGTCACCGCCATCTACAGCCCTTAGAGAATCTCCACACCAGGATGGCCAAAGCCGTCTTGAGGATATCAAACTCAACAAAGAATCCCAAATTAATTCAAGAAGTAGTCCGTGTCGCAATCTTACAAAAGGATCGTCGAATTCAAGTGCACAACGCAAGAAATCTCATAGCTCATCATCTAAAACATTCCAACCTGATAACCCTTCTGGAACCCTAAAACGAAGTCAGGCTACACGGCGTATATCTTCCCCGAAATCAGGTAGGAAGACTGTACTCAAAGAAAATATTTATGATGCGTTTCACGGGGAGTCAGTCATGAAAAGACCCAATTCTCCAAATCCCTATGACTTCGTTAGCCCAAGAGAGAAAGAATCTAATCATGATTCCAAAAGCCCTAAGGTACCATTGTCAGAATTTGGTATTAGAAATACAACTAAAAAGTCAGGTCTCCGAGCAGCCGGGGAAGACAGCAAAATAAAAATTACTGACGATGAGAAAATCTCAACTTTATCCCATCACCCGGTGCTACTTCCTGATACCAAAATTCCTTCCACTGTCACTCCCTTGACTTCTCTCGGTACCAATTCAGTCATCTCGCACAATGAATCCATCGGTGCTCACACTAGTATCACGCAGGAATCAACTATTCGTACGACTCCAAGCAACTCATGTATATCTCGTAAAAGTAAAGACTCTCAGAGAAAATGTGGTGTCAGAAGAAGACTTACGAAACATTCAGAACTTATTTCTATTTTGTCGTTGCGTGATACGACGGATCCAAGAAATTCGGGAAGTATCAGATCAGCATGCAGTGTAGGAACTTGTAAAAAGAGATATAATGTAACTTCAATCGATGACGTATTGATAGCTTTAGCGGAGGACGAATCAAATTACATGTGGGAGCTAGATACTCTAGTAGATGGAGTAATTCCTGTCCTGCTGAGTTACGTATCATCGGATGCGAATAGCACTGAGCTGTTCGACACGCTTGCCGTATCTCCTGATGACACGTCTTTCACTCAACCTGTAATTGATATGGGCGTTGCGCTCAAAAATTTACGCAGCCATCACAAACGTATACCTCTCGCTGACGCCTATGCCTTTATTCTCTGGGCTGATGGTGTTCGACATGTATACGAAGAATATCTCCACGCATGGCGCTCTGGGTTTGAAGACATAGTTGTTAATTTGGCACCAGTTTCTTCGTACACTAAGACGGCATTGAGCGAGATGAAGCGAGATCAAAATGGAGACTTACTTGGTGAAAAGGGAGAGAAGATCGTTGTTTCTGCTCTACTGAAGAAACCGATGATACGAATTAAGCATATTAACAGAGCACTCAAGGTAAAAGAACCTGTGAACATTCTATATTCTTAAATTAAATCTAATATTTGTAGAGTTTCGGTAAATTTCAGGAGATCTGCAACAAATCAAAGCTAGCTTGTTATGACTACGACGAACTCTTAGATCTCAGTCGGCGTCGCGTGAGAGAGGAAAGAGCCCGGAAAATTGACCGACAAGCATGGAATGCCGAAACTACACGGGCCCGCAACCTTCGTACTTTGAATCCGGCCGGAAAATTCGAGGTCAATCGTCTATATCAAGTTATTGCTAAAGATTACTTTTCCCTCGAGCTACCACACTCTACAGGCCAGCGAATGAATTGTGGAGTCGAGCTAGTCCTCAGGAATGTTCCTGGATTCGATCACCAAGGTGACTTACTTATTTTCAAGAAAGACGATTTGGAAAGTTTTCTTCTGTTTAAACCTATACCAAGAGGGGAACTGTCGGCTAGACTTGGGAATCGCCGCGATCAGATCATTGTCATGGTGCGTGGCACAGGATACGAAGAACTTTTGATACTAGATGCAGAAGATGATGAAGTAGCACTAGACTGGATTGGAATGTTGGGAGATAACCCAGTACCCCCCCCAGTTGTTCGAAACCGGCTCAAAATTAATCCCACATTAGCTTCAATTATTACAACGCCGGACGCTGATAATGCCAGTGTTTTTGGGGCCCTGAAGGATGTAGACATGGATCAAACACCTATCGGCGAACGACCGAGCGATAAAATAACCACTCCAACTCGCTCTAGAGCATCTAGTCAACCAAGTACTGTCATAAAAGGTTATGTCAGTCCGGTAGAGAAGCTCAAAAAGTGCCTAAATTCTCAAGAGTTTGCACGTGTATGCGAGAGCAGTGTTCTCGACTTAACGACTGCGGACAGTATTCTCATTGAGAAAGGAATTTCCCCAATTACTGGCTCGTCGGTCGTAGGAGCCAGAGAGGATAATAGTAAACGTAATCATTCTCAACACTGGGCAATGTCAGGGGGGTTGAATCCTAACTCCAGGGAATTGGGATCAATCAAACACGACTCTAAAATAACTGAAACTGTCGGCTTAGATCAAATATCCTCGGAACAGAAATGCTCAGATTTAGTGGAGGGAAAACGTAGTTCACGGCGAAATTCAGTTATATCTCTTCGAGACGATGGTGCGCCGCCGCCGCCCATCCATAAGACACCCATTTCTGAAACCATTGAGGACACCGTCATACTTGATCTCATGTCTAAGATAAGAAAAAATAGACGGACTTCGTCTCCATTAAAGCATGAGTACCAACCTTCCTCATCATCAGAAACCTCATCTTCAGAGAGCAGCGACGATGAATCTTACACCGGTTCATCGACCCAAGATGAGATGAGTGACGAGAATCACGAAGAGGATGAGGTTGAGTCTGAAGAAAACTCTAAACGCTCATCTGATGAGGTATCCTCGGTTTCACGCCTCTACCAAAGAAAAGGACATCAAACACTTCCACTTTCACATTTCAAAATAACGACTGGGAGGGAAGCATCTGCTGAAAGCCTTCCACAGATATTCACTGCCGTTCTGTTTCAATGGAATGGGCAAACTGGATGTTGGATAAATCTGCACGCCGAGGCATGCACTCTTTACGTCACAGATGGCTTGATCGAATGTTTTGACACTGATAACTCGAGCTCGTCTTTTAAGGTAGATGACGCCTCTGAACGAGTTCATAATAAGGCTTCTAGAAGGCTGATAGTCAAGCAAATTTTGACGCCTGTAGTCCAAGTTCGACAGAGTACCGCGATTGATATTGAAATTAAATCTGTAATTTTAACCGAAAAAAGTTCGCTCATTTCCAAATCGGCTCTTGACGTTAGCGATACTTTACGATACAGGCTCTTTACCCCTCAAGTATGTGATGCCTTGTATGCCGCCATTCACCGTTCAAGACTCAGAAACAAGACTTATTTGCGGTTAGAAGAAGAAGCGCGCATAAAGCGGTTTGGGACCCATTCTTATGATCAAGCTATCGGAGGTAGCCGACGACAAGGCGTGCTCGGCTTCGGACGTAAAAATTCTTATCGTGCTTCAACTCGTGCGCTGAGTGAGTCACGCAATGGGAAAAGCAGCCCCTCTACTCTTACAGCTCTTCAACATCTCTCAGGGGCAGCAGGAATTTTAAGCTTAGCCAAGTCTTCGTTTGAGCGAAACCGAGGCAACCAATCGGGAGCGCCCTCAACGTGTACGGGATCATCATACTCCGGCGGTATGACGCCCCCACGCACACCGAACTCGCACACGGAGAAATCCGACAGTCTTTATAGTAGTGGGCTAACAGTGCGTAATTTGGGAACATCTAACATCCCATTTCGGTTATACTATATGTTACGTAATGGGCACTGGCATGATCGAGGACTTGCTTTCTTGACAGTATCATTGCCTCCGCCGGACATGAAGCAAAAAGCACCGCTCTATAATGGACCACAGAAGCGAACCACGATAACGCGGACACCCATTCCAGTATCCGAGGACGTTACTGGAGAGGACATTTGCGAGGCAGGTGTTATGCTGGATGAAGTCCTCGGGGCTAATCTATTTGTCCGGATGCAGCGAAGTGGGATTCTCCTACAGACATGGGAGGATGTATCAAGTCATGAAGGGGCCGGAGGAGTGCGTAGCTTTGGTAGTGTAGCACCACGGCGGCACATATGGGCGCTACAATTTCGAAGAGCCGGTGATGCTGAGTGGTGCTGGCAACTTTGTCGGAGTGGGCTCCCATAGGTGATGAAACAGAATAAGTTCTGAATAGATGGAAGGTCAATCACAAAAGTCATAATGGTATAAAGAGCGAGAAAACCTTAGCGCCAGGTAGTTGATTGGCAGATAATTTTGGTGGCAGATGGCAGATGCAGTGACAGCAGTCGTAATTTCGAGTCATGCTTCTCTGCGTGCCTAGGCTCCCAATTCTTATGAGTCTCATAGGCCTCTGGATTCCTGCTGACACAGTTGTCTCAGGTTCACGAGCGAACTGCCTTCTATAAGCGTTCTAGAGTGCTTCTAGTGCCGCGGCGACTGAAACATTCTGAAGATACTGTGGAGCACCATGAATTGCAATGGGTTGGCAGACCTATGGACAGGGTGTTATAACAAGCGTGACGGTGATTAGATGGCAGTATTGGTGCAACCATCTCATGTGGCTTCCATGTATCCGATTTTCAGGAGACAAAGGTTGGCACAAAGGAGTGGCGTCGGCTTCTCTTGGATCTAGATGGGCTTCGCAAGACATAGGAGAGGTCAGGGCGTGCGCTTCGTTCAGATGGAGCATTCGAAGGACAGGAGGAGGCCTCTGATGGGTATGATGACGACGATAATGATGATGATGTTAATAATCATGACGATAGCGAGAGGAGCGTGCGCATCTTGGCGATAGGGAGACCATGGAGAAAGAGTCAAACCATCTGGACGAATAATTGACACTCGTGTTGTTAAATGACAAGGCCCAGAACGAGATGATACGGGGCGGTGTGGGGGTTTGTAGAGAGCTAAATTTATTATGAAGGCGAGAGCTAGAAACAGCGATAATAATAAATTGTCAAGATCATTGCCACATCATGCACTATGGTGGTAGGGTGGTATGAGACAGACGAGGGGTGCATGCAATGCAAACGCTTAGGGTACATGCCCATGGATGGACAAGAACTATCCGAGTCGGATCGACGAGGAACTCCTTGAGCAGGAGCAACTATGCCGAATTGAGAGGGGCTGTCTAGCCAGGAGGCGACTGCGGAGCTAAACTTAGGTAATGCGTGTCTCGTGCACCTGACAGGCAGGAGCCCCGATGCGTCTGCTCCGCTTGGCGGGCGTCGGACTTGGGGCGAGAGAGTTTGGCGCCAACTCGCCATCACGTGATACTCGCGGCACCTACAGCGCGAGGCGGCGGAAGGAGAGGGTAATTTCATTGTTCCGCACGGGATGCCACTGTATACATGCTGAGGGAGAGGATATTGGTCGTAGCGAGAAGCAACATTTTAATTCTATATTCCATATGGATATCTTACGATACTCTTTCCTCTGGCAGTCCGGCGTTTCCTCTGAGTTTTTTCCAACCATCTTTTTCATCTTCACCTTTTTCGTTTTGGGGATTTTCGACTTTTTTTTCTTCCGGCTTTCTTTTTCCTATCATTTTCCCACTTGCTGATCTAGCCCCTCTTCGGCCCACTAGACGGCGGAGGAAAAAGACGTCATGAACTCCCCATCGCGGGTCCACTGTGCGAGCCAGTCTGGGAGTGGGGCGCTTGCGTATCTGATTGCTGGCATCAAGGCCATCCTCGTTCGCTTCTTGTCGGCCTCATGGCCTGGGGCCTGCAGGTGATGGTGCCAATACTGCTGCTATTCGGTTTTTGCTGAGACGCCAGTGAAGCAAGGCCAAGCCCTCTCGTCTGCCCTCCCCAGCGACGACGGGGAAAATAAAGGGCCGGCCGACACACGACTAGACTAGTTCCACCCCCCAATTTCATTCCAGATCTAAATCCCACGAGCCTTCTTATCACCTTCCCCGCCCTTCTACCCCCCTGATCTCCAAGTCAACATCCCCTTCGCCCTCTGCAATTTATCATATCTATATATGCCCCCACCCTTCGCCAGATCATTCGTCCTCGGTTGCATCTCTTCTAAGTTAATGAAGGATCAGTGCCACTATAGTGCAACGGCACATCAGTTGCGATAACAAAGTCATAAAGCGTCCTTGTCACCATCGCCTATGATCATCCGCACCAACACTATCAGCAGCTCTTGTTGACCATCATCATCATCTTCCTCCTTCACCTCAGCTTTCTCTACCAATTCTCTCACAATCCTCTCCGATCGAACATCGTCATGAATATTTCTCATCGAATCCGCAGTGCCCTCACCATGACTTCACTACATTCCCCCTCCTCAAGCACTTCATCCGAGGCCGATGACAGTAATCTACATTCTCCTCCCACAACCCCCAACCCAGGTCGGGGCCGGACCTTGACATCAGCCAGCTCATGTAGCACCTCGAGTATCATATCGCTGCCAGCCCTGCGCCTAAAAAAGACATTTACCAATCTTCGCGGTGCTAAACAGCGACGCAAAGACGAAAGATATCGAGAAGCTTTGGCAGAATGGGCCGAAGCAGACGAGCGTGAATGGCAGTATCCCACATGGGGTGGGCCAGCCAAAAAGAGCCGCAAGTTTTCAAGGGAACAGAGGGATCTTTTAAGAAGTTGGGACTGGCAACAGGTAGGAACTCCATTTGTGCACATGATGGCTACCTCTTTCGATTTTATCAGCTAACACGCAGCGTAGTCGCCAACAAGAACCTCTCTAGAACTTCGGACACGCCGCTCGAGTATTTTTGATGACAATATCTCGCCCTGCACATCACGACAAAACTCCCTCACCGGCCGGTCTTCAAGTCTCCAGGGCGTGTACACGACCGCTGGCCGGCACCAGAGCGTGAGCACAGCTTCTAGTCGAGAAAGAAGACCGTGTACCGTTTGTGGGAATGAATGACTGATGTTCGCTATGTGCCTGTATATATTGGGACCATGAAATGATCTATATAAGCCACTGATCTGGCTTTCCATTCACGCTGAACATATCATCACCAGCGTCCAACACTTGAAGAAGACCTTCAGCTGTGCTACATGCTGCTTCACCGGAGCCGAGGGAAAATTTTGTATAACTATGGAGTTGATGGGAGCGAGGAAAGTGTGGGGGAGGTGTATAAATACGATTTTAATGATGGCGAAAAATTGGCGGATTACAGCACCACACACGAATGGATGCAGGGAACTCGGAGTTTGGATTCCCTTTTTGTAATCAATAACCATGGTTGGTCTTAATTTACAAACTTTTTATGCCTTGATTAGCGAGCAAGGAATACTTCAGCCGTTTGCACAACATACCAATATCCTAGATCAACGCCAATACATGCATTCCTGATGTTGGGTAATTTATTAAATTATGCTTGTGTATGCACGATACACGTGACTTATGTGCGACGTTGGGCGCACGCGGACGAGATGTAGAAGTCTCCGGCACGGAACTGTACGGCCGGAGTGGCTGGAGAGTTTGGAGGCAGCTATTTTGAGTGAGGGCCGACGATAAGGTGATCGCCCTTAGACGCAAGTGCAGGGAAGACTGGGGCATGTCGTGAGCGGAGTGGGGGCGAAGGTGGGCCGATGTCCGAAGGGGAAAGTCGGAAGTCGTGGTCGGGTGACTTGGGGCTGAGGCCGCCGTTACCAAGAACTGGCGGACGGCGGATTTGATGACGCCGACTGATTCGTGGGTCGCATGGCGGCAGGGCATTTGGGTGTAGGCGCCAAGATGCGCGCTAACGAGTACTGATCAGACGGCGTCGCAGAGTGGCGAGGAAGAAGGGAAGAGGCTGGGCAACAGCAAGCGCAAGAGCCGTGGTCGTCGTCCTCTCTGCAGCAATCTGGATTCCTTACCACGGGACTCGTCACGTTTGGAGCCGGACCTGACCCGACGAGGCTGACAGAACGATTGCAGGCGGCACCCATGATGTCACCGTAAGCGTGCCGACATGGCAGCCTCGCACGTTGGCGTAGACACAGCTCTCAGGATGCGAGGAATGAGAGGGTGTAGAAAGAGCTTCTAGGACGCCGAAGTGGCAGGGTCATGGCTCCTTGGCTCCTTGGCTCCTGTAGGCCAAGGCTTGTCTCTTCGGGCATTCTACGGAGATGACGAGCATGATCTCAGCTGGCCTTGTCCACGTGGCCGGCGGACTCCAGTGTCTGGTCATCAGCGTGCGCGCGTCAGGTGACCGCTAGGGGAAGAGGACCGGCTTGTCTCTCGAGACCCTGAAACGGCGGAAAGTCTGCGTCTATGGGATCCTGGATGGGATGAGATGGGCGTGGGATCGTGGTGCCATCGAACCCTGGACGCCTGCCATTGAAGTTCTCAGTCGTAAAGGCTATCTGGATGGTATGAGGAGATTCGGAATGGACCGTTGGAGCGATTGATAGGATCAATAATGACTTGGAATGTCAGTGAATGCGGCTCTGATGATCACGAAGTTGTGCGATTAGGGCGTCGATGACTGTATCTACATGCGAGTGATATGAGCGATAAACGTGGCTCGGGGAGTAGGATCTAGTGTTGTCTTGGTGGAATCAACGTTCCCATGACCGTCAAAATCACTATCTGAGACCTTTCTAACCCCATCGCCACCGTAGATAAGAGGTGTCTATCAGCTCCAAATTTCCTAGACCAGATTCGAGCTGCCGCCGCGTCTCCCTTCCGTCAGCTCCCACATGAACATGGTGTGAGGGTGAGATTGGGCTGAGTCTAGACGCAGTGTCGGAGGAGGTGGAGATGCGAATTTGCGCGAGGAATTCCTACGTGGAAGAGCGTGAGGCCGTCGCGGCAACGGACCCCGCCCCGCCCCGACCATCCGAGCCGAGACCTCCAGGCAACGTTGGCCGAGCTGTGCTTGGATCCGCACGCTGTCTCACAGGTCGATGGATGGTCCGAAGGGCGGACAGATTTTTCTGGCAGAGCACTTCTGCGAGCGTCCTGCATCCAATTAGGTGTGAACAAGATATCTCTGAAAGTCTTCGAGAGTGCATGCAGCTCGCCGTGGCTCCTTTCATTTCCCCTTGGGTTCGGACGAGCCAGCGCAGTCAGTATCACTCGCGAGGTGGGCCCACTGTAGACTGGTTCCCTTCAGCCGGCCCGTCCCATGGTGGTTGGACCATGGACTCTCCAGTACAGGTGACCTGGTCCGTGTCGTACGGACACACTGCAAGGATACAAATAAGACGGTGTCGGGCGAATGCCATCACGCCAATGCACCTTCAACATCCACACTTTATCACCAATCACTGCATTCAATATCTATTCCAAGCTGCCAGACGCTGCAGCCAGGCACCCACCTGCTCCCTGGATCAGGCTGGGGCGAATCTTTCACCCTGCAGAACGTGAGTAGAAGGAGTTCAAAGCTTTGTGTTCGTGATCGACACGCTGCCCACACTGGCCGATCAGTAGGAGCCAGGTATATCCCGTCCGTCAGATTCCATCAGGGCACTGACTGGGAAGCATAGCTCGAACGCTCTTTAAATTGTCATGCAGACGAGGGCGTCAGTCAGCCGGCATTGAACCATCAACATGTACGTTTTCCAATAAGATTGTGCTCGGCTTTCCCATGTTCATTAGATATGATAGACAACCTTATTGGTGGGAAAATAAATGGGTATGCATCTCATCTTACAATGCCTTTGAATCTTCATCACTAGCCATCCCCTTGGCAGGGAAGCTACGCGAAGGAGAATGCATGATATCCATCGCAAAAAGATGGTGAGATTCAAATGGACTGGATACAAGTGCCTATCAACAGGTGTGTGATTCAGAACGTGCGCTTATTGCAACTTCCCATCCAATTGATGGATACAATGTGGAAGATGTCGATCGAAAGGAAACAAAGATTGTTCAGCAGTAAACAATGCAATGTGTAAAATATTCTCTTCGGATACTGGGAAGTGAAGATAGATCACTTCAACCGGCAGCGACTTTTCTCGAGACCAAGGAATATACTTGTGGTGGGCTTTGCCGAAGAATTGACCAAAGCCGAGTAAATTACCTGCAGAAAAGTGGGAGAGAATACCACATGTTGTCTAGCTCAATATCGAAAATGCGCTGAAAAAATGAACGTTTCCAAGATACACGGCAAAACTAGACAAGCATGTCCTATACCTCGACAACTCCCATGAAATTATCTGCTAATGGCGAGAATCACTCCGGGAATATTAACGGGAACCTGAGGCCTAGAAGGCGTATGCTTGACGGCAAATGTGAAACTGCCGGAATTTCCTTGCAAATGAATAACCAAGCCAGAATGTAGCGCTCTTTCGTTACCATGTCACGTGCAAGGAAGATGACCCTCCTTGATTAATTATCGGTGATGGCCTATATGAGCTTACAACTATGTAGGACGGACCATTTAAATACAACCTTTCTTGTTTATTCTAAATGGCGGTTTCCTTCATTTAATGGTGGGATCCCCATTACTGGTTCACCAGGGGGGTGACCCTCCCTGAGGTTTTAATGATTTACATGGAAGCTTCAAATTTCATTTCGATGGGGCCTAAAAAAGCTTAACCTGATTGAAATTTCATGCAAACTCACCAAACGAAATATTTGATCTACAACAGGACGAGCAAGGTATGGTGAGGAAAATTCCAACTAACGTTGTAAAATTGTAGCGACGTAAAGTGGAAAGCCATCGTCTCTCTTGTCAGCCAAGTGAACTCTAGGCCGGAAGGGCTACAAGTGCAATGATAGACTGGGAATTGAAGGAGTGGTTCGCATAAGCTGAAGAATATGCGAAATCTTAAATCAAGGGAAGCACACGCACGAGTGTTGAGAGAGTCATTAAATGCAACGTTTCTGCCCCCTCAAGTGGTAACTGCGAGTGGCATCTAGAGTATGAGTAGATTTTGAATCAACCAAGTCATTTTACATGTACAAGAGGCACTGGTCATATATCACATATAGATCTTTGACAAGGAAGATTCCTTCAACCTCGAGCAGTGCGGGTGGAAGGGCTCTATATGCTCTGTATATCTAGAGTAGCCAAGAGGAATCAAACTCAAAAGCAAACACAAGCACATATTCTCTCAGCGACTCATCAATGTCAGTCCTATCAAGCTCACGCGACTCCCCCGACTCAATCTCGCCACAGCAATGGACCAAAGAGCTTCTCTATTGCTAACACGGGCTTGCCTATTTGATTATCGGCCATCTCTCTCTTTAAGATTGCGATGCTACGTATAACCTACGAGGTGGAAAATAAGTCACAACACAGACAGCTCGGGTTCTAGCTTATGGAAAGCTGCAGTACTAAAGGGACCTTTTGATTGATGGGAGGAAGTCGTTGGCGGACTTGGACCTGAAGATTCCAAAGAATATTTGACATTGGCATGTTTGTGGGCGCCAAGACCAGGGTTTCGGATGGCGTTGCCCAAACTATAAAACAGGACGCGCCGCCGGGGGGGTTTAAATCATTTATGGAGACGCGTCGGGGCTGCTTCGGTGGATGGCGGCGTGAGAACTTTACTTTTGCCAAGTTTGAGTCGTAGATGTTGATATCTTGGTGCATGACACGGGAGGATACACATCAATGGTGAGGCACTGGGCGCAGAAATGATGTTTTCTGTTTTTTTTGGTTCACTAAAAATTGGCCACACTGGTAGTAGTCGTAGTAGTTATTCCCTTAGGAGAAGACTAGGACTGAACACCTTGCCGTATACCCTAGGAACTTGCAGTCATGTATCGCACTGCCGCAGAAGTAGGTCTGCGAGGAAACGATTCAACGCCACTTACCCAGACCGTGTCGGACGATAGGCTCGAGTCTACAAGTACGATCTAGATCATCCTGATCTCTATAATCACACTTCTCACTGGCCCATTCTCTGGCCGCAGCTGGCCACCAAATAGATGCTCGCGGCAATTTGAACACGCGCAGCAGGTCAAGGAGCATGGTGCACGAATCTGGCTGACATTTCTTTGGGGGGGGGGGGGGGTGGATGCAAGGGAAACCAGGACAAGTTTACAAGATGGATTAAGTGACGAGAAGGCTAAAGTTTAGTGCAAGGGAACGAGCTTTTCACGTCAAAGAGCAGTGTGTGCTCCATAACCTCGTCTGCGAACGACACTGTAAACACGGTCATGGCTGGTTGGTGTAGCGGTACGTCATGCACGCCCATCTCCCAAGCCGGTTCTGGATATCTCGGACACGCGTCTCACCGTGCGTTTGTGTGGGATGTCGGCTAGCTGGTTTGCTGGTTTGCTGGGCTGCTGGGCTGCTGGTAATGGTCCCGATTGCGAAGCACGAGGCTAATGATGAGGGAAAGGGCTCCCGCCTGGTTCCATGAGGATTAGGCGAATACGAGAGGCGCGTGTGGAAAGCGTTTCTAGTTTACACGGGCAGAGGAAAAGTTCTGGAATGTTCTGCGAAGCTCTGGGGAAATAGGGCGAGAGTCGAGCAGCCGGGGCTGTGCGAGATAATTCTTCTACCCACTAGGTCTGAAGGATAGAAGACCAGCAATTTGATCGTTCTCTGCCCAGCTGCATAGCTTTGTCAAATATATCCTCTGATTCTCTTGTGCGGCTATCGACTGAGAGGGCTGAGCCGTCCGGCGCAAGCCAGCATGGCCCATGGCCCATGGCGGCTTTTTCCGACGAAGTAGAGAGTGTCAGCCTATGCCCATCTAGAAGAGTCATGTGCAATTCACCACAAGCACTAGTCATGTTTGACAGTTACATGGCCGAAGATGTGAAGTGCTTTCCCAGGAGTGCTTGTGATTACGTGCTGGTGTCAGCTAGACCACTGCTCGCGCACCAACGGTTAGAGGAGCGCAAAACTTTGCACGGGCCGTGGTGGTGGGATGGCGGCGAAGCGGTTCTCTACTAGATGCATCTTGTTTCTGCCAATGCTGGTTCCATGGGCTCGACACCCAGCGGGCGGGCGGGCGAGAGGGAAGGCGTCGGCCCCGCACCCAAAGCTGCCTGAGCAACGTCGTGTCATTTGGATGCAGGGCGTGTGTGCGTGGCGCGTTGAAGGCATCAAATATCATCGATGCATGGCCGAATAGCTAAGCACGCTTTATGCATGTGTGCACGAGCAATGTGTAACGGCGCTGCATAAGGATGCCATTGTCGACGGCGGCACTGACTGGAAGGGCCACTCTCTAATTGGTCGAGAGTATCTCGGCTGTCGTCGCTTGTGTGCGAGGCGGATACTCGCACACGCCGGGAGGCTATTCTCAACACCTGTCAGCGGTGTCCCCTGCGAACCTCGAGCCCTCACTCTAGAGTCTGCAGAGCCGAGACTGAGTAACAAAGTCCTCACTTCGACGAGGATCCCCAATCGCTTTCGCGGCCTGTATCGTCTTCATCTCTCAACACATACCCCCATCACCTTCAGATCAGATGGCAGGGTCGAAGCCCTTCTTATTGCCAACCCTTGATCATGGGGGGGAAGCCATCCCATGAGATTCCGGAGCGTACCCAGCACCCGATATGCAGATGGGGGATTGGATCAAGTCGACCTCGACTGCTACAACGAAGGGAAATGTAGATGAATGTGCGCACCTCACGTGGTCCCGCTGTCTAGGCCTCGCCTGGCTGGGGCTGCAGGTTTTTTTGAGACTTTTTCCGCGCACGCAGTTTCCATGGCTACCTTCTTTTTTGGGAGGGCGTAAAAGGTCCGGCGAATAAATACTGAGCTAAACGGCATTCATCACGGGCAACGTGTAAATGATCCTTCAAGGAACAAAAGAAGATGGGAGTACTGGATGAGATGTGGCCTGGGCCATAGCAGAGCTCAATGTGCTAGATCGTCGGAGGCTCGAGTAGCCCTATTAAGCCACACATTCCTCTGCCCGCACGCCATGGAGAGGAAATGTATCGTCATTTATGCACAACGCGAATCTCCGCATAAAATGCTGCGTCTGTGCATAAGCAGCCGAGTCAGTGGCAGGACCCCGGGCAGCCTCAGGATACAGGCCTGCGCTTGCACAAGTATGATCGCGTCCGTAAGCGAGAGGAGCATTTGCGTGCGCAGTTATGGAGCTAGTCATGCTGGGCGGGCGAGGAGTAGGGAGATCCGATAGACGCACACTTATTCTTACACTAATGATGGTTCGCGTCAGACTATGCAGCTTTTTGAAGTGAAGAGCGCCATCCAACATTTGCGCGGAGCAGCCGTCTGGTTTTTTGTTTGTTTGTTTGTAATTTTAAGGTCCTAAGCTACTGCTCCCGGTCCGCTATGGGTACAAGACCGGTGGAGCCGGAAGGGATCCCTGTGTTCTTTACCACAGCCCAACTCATTCCAACCGCGTGAAACCACTACCTAAATTGTAGCCGGTTTAAAACAAAAACAAATTCTAACAGTCAAAATTAATAAACAAAGGAAATTCCAATATAACGGTCCAGTATCAGCGCTCCTCACCCTGACTCCTTCCCTTTCACGGTTTCCACCATAAATATTATTCTTCGTCCATGCTGAGAGCTGTGGACAAGGTCGCAGGTTGGCTTTTGAAGCAGCCAGTTTCCTGCACAAACGTTGAAAATTCTTTGAGGCATTTGGGCCCTAAAAGAATTTTAAGAAATTGTTGGTATGGGGTAGTTCCCCTTAGTCGTCGGGTATGACGAGTGTAAAGTCTGCAATGCATGAAATGCGTTGCTGTAGTCTCCTCTCCGCACGAACACTTCATGTTCGCGTTTGGGTTGTTGAAACGTCTGTGGTACGCGGCGAAATTTCCGTGACCGGTACGAGCCGCGATGACTTCAAATAGAACTCGTCGTGGGAGTGATAGTTCCGGTGGCTTTTTCCGGCAGCCGTCTGGTGTCTGTCTGTTTGTTTGTATTATTTTACGTCTAATTAGAGTGAGCCTTAGCCCTTCGCTCTATACACCCAACCGGGTAAAGGACGCCAGAGCTTACTACTCTAGTTGCCTGAGGCGCCCATATTCCCAAACATAAGAAATGATGCCTATCTAACTAATCCACGTGTCTGTGAGGGGGAACCCAACACAGAACTACTCATGGTGGTACAATAAAACTAAGTATACTGTGGTAAGATATGTCTGAACAGTGACGCATAGTATATCTTAGGAACGCCGATTGGGCCTTCTTATAAAACAGATGATTTGAACTTAGGGCACACAAGAGTGCTATAGTAACGTGTCAGCTATTGTGTCCTTTGGGGGGAACCTGGGGCAAAAAGCCGGGAAAAATTTTGTCTCTTCAAGCCAATTGACAAGCTTAATGGCGCCTTTGTGAGTTCCTAGAAGGAATTTGATTATGTTTGGATCGGTTATGGGAGCCTCTGGGGTTCTAATTGTTGGCAGGCTGCATTCTAAGAAGTGTTTTATGGACTTGGGCTCGCCACAGCTACTGTGCATATTTGCATTGGTATGAGAAAGCCGTAAGCCGTCTGGTGTCAGAACTCAACATCTGTGTGCGCAGTTTGTGGTAATGGCATTGTCTCACGTGATCCCTAACCGAAACTCGCCAAGTTTAACAGCTCCACACTACGTGATGGCCTTTGGCCCGTGCCCTAAAAGATGTGGCAGCCCATCACGCCTCTGTCCAGGACTTCCTTCACAATCAATACTACGACGAAATCTTTCACCAGCACGATCCATTGGCTCGGAGCACAGAGCCCGAATGCCTATCAGCGATGTCCTCGATGAATCTAGGAATGAAATCTTCTACCAGAGCCAAACCGGGTCAAATCTCGCAAGACCAATAGAGTTGGCCCACGAGCTAGCGACTCGAGACTCTTGACCAGATCAATCTCTTGCACCCGACAGCATCGATTCCCTTCAACGCCTCGTTAACCTCACAGCTACAGTCTGATACATTCTTACTGCCATAGCCACACCTCTCATCGACTATTCCCTGGCCACCAGATGCTCGCCGATACTTGTACCCGCCGTAGGAAACAAATCTGGGAGGCAGTCCTTCCGAGTGGACGTGGCAGAGGCCAGGACAGGTTTGCAAGATGATGCAGAGGATGTGAGAATTGGATTATGACCAGGAGATTTACCCATTGGAGAGCTTTGTGCGCGCCAAGCCTTCGATTTCGAGAGCGCAGCTGACACTGTGAAAACAAGCCAACGATGCAAGGTGCCGTGATCTGCCTCCTGATGGTGATCCCCAGTATGGTTTTAGTAGCCTAGCCACCGATTCCACTCGGGAGGGAGAAACCTTATTCACATTTCAGGCGGAGACAAGTCTGGACAACTCGGAGTTTTTGAGACGTTTCTCTGGGTGGGTGTTCGGGGCTGAGGGCTGTCTTGGGGTGAGGAGAAAGCCGCCATAACTTCGTGGTGGGACTTGCAGATGAAATTCGAGCCATGGCTGCTTTATTTTAAGATTGTTTCATAGCTACACAGCCGCACACACTCATTGAATGTTTTGGAAAATTCCATGGGCTCTATGTTGCCCGTGTCCGGCTTGGGTCATTGCTTGACCTCGGCATGCGATAATCCCTCTCGCCGTATCAGTAAACTTTCGGATCTATTCCTTGCTGGAGAGCTCAGCCAGAAGACATGGCATGTCGTCTAAATATCAAGTACATCATGGAGTTTATGTGCGGAGAAATTAAACTCCTTGTATGAATGATCCTACCTATGATCAAAGTAGCAAGAATAACAAATGTTTCCCAAGGAAATTTGGTATCCACAAAAGACGGCATCTTGTCAATGATGCGTGCTAGTCTTGAATCGGATGGTTAAACATTTCCTTCGCGAGAGTGATTCCATCGAAGCCGAGCACACAATGCCCGATACACCCGAGTCATTCCACAAAGAATGCGAGAGAGGCTGTGAGTACTCGAGGGCGGCTGGCTAAGATAACCCTTCCTTACTTTCCCTAGACTACCAAGCAATACCCAGGACGAGAGGGGAGCATGGGAAGACGCCCGTCACGGACGGGTGAGAGGACGGCGGGCGCAGCCGTTTTGCCCGAGAGAGTTAGCATGCTATCCAAGCTGCAGCAGAGTAAGACATATACGCAACTACCTTGGCAGGTTTCACGGCTTCTTCGCTCGTCGACAGTCACTACCACTGGAATTCGAAGCTGTCACGACGTGCGCTCGCTCAGACCGAGTGATTGACAGTATTGCCGTGAATCGGAATTCGGGACTTCAGCCTTGGCCCTGGACCATCAAGGTCGAGAATGCTTGTGCGCTGCTGATTAGACCCACGTCCATCCCGGGCAGCTCGTGCACAGTCAAGCGTCGTCCTGAAGTGCTGCCTCAGGTGATTGATTAGTAATTGTTAGCAGATGCACAGCCAAGTTTGTTCTAGTCAGGTTGTCATGTGACATATTGGGCAGGGATCTACGCAGGCATCCTCGCTGATCCGAGCGCGTACATGCAGAGGGAGGCCGGTCTTTCCACTAGCAGCTGGGCAGAGAAGCTTCGTAATCTCACGACAGTACGAGATGGAGCCGACAACATTCCCAACAATGCATGATTGATCCATCCGATACAGCGACAACGCCTTATCGTGACACGGACTCCCACACAGTCCAAGGCTCCCGAGCAGAGACGAGCAATGATAGATAATAATTGTCATTAGTACACACTCTCGACCAACCCGGCCTCAAATTAATCTTGATGCCGTGGAGCTACATGTCCTCGTCTGCTTCATCACCGTGCTGCTGAGACGATCAGCTACCCATACACGGCACTGCCATGGCCATCTGGATCATGCATAATGTCATAGCCAGCGGATAGACGTCTGATCTCGGCATTTCTGATGCCAGGAATGTCGCCATGCCAGCCGGATAAACGTGGCGTAGCGCTTCGACGCAAATCATTTAAGTGAAGATGAAGGCATTGAAATGTATGATTATTGTCTTGCCGAGGCTCCGACTTCTAGGCCCTCCGCCGAAAGCTCAAGGCTGCCCGTGCCTTCTTTTCAGCGGTAATACCGTGACAGCTCTTTATCAAGGCTTAACCTGGTCCTACTATGCTGTGCCGTGGCAAAAGAGGTCTTGAGCTACTGGATGTCGGCTCTCACCATGCCGAAATCAGGACTGAATCCCAAGACTTGCCTGTTCTTTTGGAGCGCGTCTTGATGAGCAGATGACTCTGGCCCACATCTGTTTCGCTTATTCGACTACGAGTGTCATGATTAGCCCTGGTATAATCCAAATGTATGCGCATAATCGGGGCAGAGTGTTCTTTAGTCTGGTCTGGCCGTTTGGTCGAGTGGTCATGTGTCGCCTAGATTTCTCGTCTTAATCCATGTTCTGCCATATTCAAGCTGCTTTTGCAGCCGATTGCCACAACCATCCCCACGCTGAATACCAAGTCAGGCAGCCTGTAACTTGAGATGGCCAACTCACGACTATCGGATGGCCCTGTGAGCCGGCGCGACATCTAATCGAATCAAAAAATCGTCGCCTCCCTATATCAGATCTTCCCTCTAATTATGCCAACTCACATATTGATCAGGAGAGCTCTGCAACAGTGATGTAGGTTCATCTGATGACAAATAAGAGGCCTTGGTTCTCTCGCTTGCAGTCGTACGCGTTTGTCCGTGTTCTTCACCTCCAGCCCACTGCACTCAATGGTACCGACGCTACTTTATCTTATTCCAGTAGCTGAGCTGCATGCGTCTCGCAACCACGCAACCTGCGAGGAATCAATATACAGGCCACTCGCGCTGGGTCCCCCGCGGTCTATACCCACAACGCCAGCATCTCAACTTCATGTCGGCGATACGCCTCGACTAAACAGTCACGCAGTCTGGGTCATTCTAGAAAAGTCTGTGTGTGCGCGGGAGGAGGTTTGAGGCTGACTTCTAGAGAGCCGTGTTTTCGCGAGTTCTTGGCCAATCTTCGTACTCCATTGAAGGGAGCAGAAACGATATGAGAACTTTTCCCGGATCCCCCTAAGGATCTCTGGAGTGCCAGATGACACTGTAGTTTTTGCACATTCTCGTTTATGAAGCGTTCGCGGCTCGGCGCTGAATCACCATGACCTCAGTGGGCAGCGTAGATATGAGCGACGAGAGGCGTATGTAGACGTAATTCTCCAGGAGAGTCCGCTGATAATCCTTTGTCGCTTGAGCCAACCGTAACGACACTGAATAGTGTAAACGTAAATACCTTGGCATATTATGGAGAAAAATGCATCCCTTCTGTAGTTCTCTCTACGAAGCTAGTCTCGAAATATCGTCCGACAGCGTGAATTCAGACCCCCACACAGGTAGATTTCATAAGCTACCCGTGCAATTTGAATTGGGATTCGTCTAGTCCATTGATGCCCAACAGGCCCATGAAAGCGGCCGAATACTACCCATGCATCTTGGTGAGAAGGACTCTTATTGAAGGTCCTCCCCCTATGTTGCTGTGTTTCTTCATGTAGCCCTTAGAAAGTGTAGTTGGCCATTATTTTGAGACGAAGCTAGCCAGCGCATCGAATTGGTATGTCTGTGGTCTAGACCTCGACCCCGATGCTGCGAAAATTGGTCATGGGGCTGCTGGTAGCAGTTGTTCGCGCGGGTATGCTTGCCCTCTTTTGACTCTCCCAACCTTCGAGTGGGATAGCGGTATGAGCCGTTGGCTGCATGTTCGCTATTCCGTTTGTGAATTTCGCAATCCCATGTTTGTACATTGCTCCCGCCTCCGATGCACCATTCGCTCCACAAGTTTATATGGTGCCCTGCAGATACTGGCTTTGTATGATGTAGAGTTCCGACAGGCGGTCTCCCGTCGCGATACACAAGTTTTGCCGCAGTTGCGGTAAGCCACCGACTTCTATGGGCAGTCTCGGACAAGCGCCCACGCACCCTCCACATCTCCTAGCCTCACTGAAAGCGGCTTGACTATGCTCCTGTTGACTACAGCTACAGCACGAATTAATGTCTGTTCGTGATGACTAGAACTAGGCAGTGTACAGCATTGAATTGAAAAAAGGCCTCTTATCTTCTCGCGTTGAAGAGCCTCCGTCGGCAGGCTTGCGATTATCGAGGCTCGAGTATGGCCATGTGTGCACCTGCTCTTGAAAGCCCACCTCACCCAACCGACTTTGGTTCCAGGAATCTAGACTTTTGTTCGCGCCATCGTGTGTTATACCATTGTGCCCTTGTCATCATCTTCCCTGCTCGTCTATTCATCCCCATAATCTCCTGGGGAAACTTATGCTTTGACATGCACATCTTTTTTGGTCGAGACGTTCCCGAGACTGTATCTCCTTAGTAGAACGTCGACATGGAAACCTCGGTATCATTGCTATTTAGCCGGCCTGCGGCGCATGTTCCATCGGTGTCTATTTTTGTCTTGAAAAGTGTTGAAGTCTAGAAATACCAGACCGAGCCGCACGCATTGCGGAGTAGTCTTCGTCAACTCACCTTCGATCGCTACTAGCTTTGGTGAGGTCCCGGTTGGTAATGATGTCGGTGGTGGGAATGTTATTCCATCACGTAATCAGAACTTCATGTTTCTGACTAAGCGAGATAGAACATAGATAATTAGACGTACTCCTCAAAATAGTGCGTCATACTAGTGATAAATCCAAAATTTCCAACAAAACCAGAAATTTTATAGGTCTTGCTAGTATCATTATCTTGATCTCGTATCTTCATCATACCTGGATATTTTAGCCGAATCTTCTCTTTCATCTCTGCGTAGCTGAGCATCTTTTCATAATTCCATTTGTTACCATCGAAAGGCATGTACTCGATGAACCGAACTTCCAAGTCTTGGTCGCGTGTTAATTCCACAAGGGAAGCAATCTCCATGTCGTTCACGCCGCGCATAACTACACAATTGACCTTGAGCTTAAAGCAAGCGCCGAGCCTAGTCATTTCCGTGATCTTTTCTATGCTTTTCAATACGGCCTGGAGGCCTTTTCGCCTTGTTATAATCTGAAATTTCCATGGGTCAAGTGTATCCAAACTAATATTAATCCCAGTTAGACCTGCCAGTTTCATTTCATCTAACTTTCTGTGCAATGATATACCATTTGTGGTGATGCAAAGCTCCTGTAGGCCCTGAGACCTGAGGGTACCGATCTGGTGCATGAGCGGGATTATATCTTTTCGCACAGTCGGCTCTCCGCCAGTTAAACGAAGCTTTCTAATGTCTTGAGAAATAAAAATAGAAGAAAGGATATATATCTCGGGGGTAGTTAATAGCTTCGAGGGTAAGGATTGAGGCACCCCTTCCTCTGGCATACAGTAAAGACATCGCAAATTGCATTTTTCTGTCAGGGATATTCGAAGATAATCATGAGGCCGATGAAAGCTATCTGTTAGAGAGGAGGAAAATTTTGTAGAATTTATACCTCTATATATATCGCTTGGTGTATTGTAAGAACCATGGTTGATATCTTGCAATGCCTTGACACTCGAGTGAGATAATTAGATGTAGATTACTAACCTAACATTTTTAACAAAATGTATGTTTAAACTAAACCTCCATTGATCCTAGTCCTGAAATCCCCGTTATCTGCCAATCCATGCAGTATTGGCTTAAGGGTCAACGTTCAGTTTTATCATTCCAGATACCTCCAGAACTTTAATAATAAGTAGATCTGCTGGCTTTACCTTGTCCGCTCCTTTGGCTCGTATCAATACTACCGCTTCGGTCGCTAGCGGTGCGACGACCAAGGCGTAAGTTGGTCTCCCATCCCCTGTGCCGACTAGCTCCCCGAGACTCTTCCTCGCGGGCTTCCATAGAGTGAGCATCCCTTCCCCTACATAGCTGTTGGCTTCTATCGTAACATCTTCCTATGAGTTTCCGATTTGCCTCCGCCATTGATACCACGGTTGCGTCGGTTCCGGCCATCCCAAGTCTGTCTCTATACTCATCTAAACGAACCCCAAAGATCTCGGATTACCCATGTTGTCGCCCTCTTTTGTCGCGAAAGAATCTACAGCCGTGATTCCGGCTGTTCCACGTCTGCTGGCGGCCTAGAAGGTGCTGTGAAATTTCTCTGCCCATGAAGCCCACCCCGCCATGATAGAGCGTGAGACGAAAATTTTGAATCAAATGAGTCGTTTTAGATGGTGGCTAGTCACGATGCGGTGATCTCACGTCCACGGAACTTGGTGTCCCGATGGATCAAGATTCTTCTCGAGAATTTGTCGACCAGACGGAGTTTTTATTACGTCTGGTGGCTCAATATGCCGCGCTGTATAGATTGCAAGAGCGAACAAAGGACTCGAGAAGCAAAAGGTCTAACCACGAGCCGCGTCAGTCTCGGGGCTTACTGAGCGCTAGACCGCTGCCAGATACTCTAAGAAATTGTTACTTCCTCTCTTTTGAATCATCTCCTGAAAGATGTGCTGCGACCCTCTTTTCCCTCCCCTATGCGCCAAGAGGCATGCCGACAAGACAAGTGGATTTCAGAACCTGGGGATGAGGTAGATCGTTCGGGGCATGTTGAAGTTCAGCGGATGGAGGAGATCGAAATTACTACAGAGACAAGGCTAAGGGTGTCAGGAAGGACAACTGCTAGGCCGTGAGAACTCTGGGGGCCGGTCTTTTGGCGGATTGAGATAGCTTGTAGGGGTCGACAGCCCATTAGATTAGGGCCTAATACTTTCTCTAAAGTTGAGTTGTGACTGTGTAAGCCCACGACCACAGACTCGGTCTTCAACACTCTAAATTTAGATGTGGGCTAGGAATAGAAGACATGCGCTTCTAAATAAAGACAACTGCCTTTGACCAGGATAGATGGCCTTTGCACCCGAGACCAATGCCTGTGTTCGATCAGAGACCATTCTTCATTAAACTTACTTGCTGGCTATATTTAGCCTTCCATCACAGCTTAGAGCGTCGGGCCGTGCAGATAGACGCGGCTAACTCGTAGGCGACCTCTAGTCTTATGTCGAACGCCGGCACGACGATCGTATTTAATGAAACAAAAGATATCCTTGACCTATTGCAACTTCATTGAATCAAGCATCATGCACTGAATCTTGAAGCTCGCACTGGGCCACTTCGCTAGGATCAAGTACCGCTGTCCATGGACCCTCGAATCTCTGATCCGTATCTTGACTGCACTGTAGCCGACACTCACATCGACGGCAATTATAACTCGATGCTAAATATTTGTCAAGACCTTGACGAGGTAGATATTAGTAAAAGAGAGTAGACACTGAAGGACCTGTGCTGGAGCGAGATATTTTCCAAGATGCTGGGAGCCACGGGACAAGCTATAGACAACATGAATATGGCAATATTTGTACAGGGTACAGCACATCTGATCAAACGTCGCATAAACTCCATGCGCGTGAATAGAGAATGATTTAAATGTTTCCTCGAACTAGCTCGGCGACAGTGTCACTCACGTCAACGATCCTCTTCATGCCTGGACGACTGTGTTACAATAGCAACTACTTCCCCTGCCGCTGCTCAGATGTACTACGATTCTTCTGTAGTAACAAAGAGGCTAAAATGATTGCTCCAATCTACCGCTATAGCCTCGACAGTTGTTGTAGATTTGCGTCTACAGTGGGCGTGATTGATCGGGGGATTTGATTTGTGGCGAGCTTGGACTGATTCAGTGACATCAAAAACCATCGGATATGGCGGCCATGAAGTTTAGAATTCTCCTATGAGCTTCGCTCGATATCGGAATTCACCCCGTCTCAGCCGCCTGAATCCCACGATAGCGCCAACTTCGTGAAACCTATCTCTAGACCCGTCGACTTCAATAGGCGGGATGGGCCCATCGATTTGCCCTACAAAAGGACTGTTTAGATCTGGTCTAAGGGGACTCGAGCGAAAAATTGGGAGCATCCATCACAGGTCATGGGGTAGTCGTTGCTATAGCCTGTAGCCACAATAGTTTGGAACCTGAGTTTATACGGTCCCTTGCGTTGCGTTCCCACCTTTGTGGTCAAGCGTTATTAGAGCGTATGTAAAGGTTCGACTTACACAACACGAACTTGCTTATATTCATGAATTGCCTTCTACGAAGGCTCTCTCTTTACATAGAATACAGACTATGTTTTGGGCATACGTCAGCGAGAAGCCTATGTCCCGTCCTCTCACAGTCGTACATGATAACCATGATCACCTATTCTTGAAGAGATTGTGAGTGGCCCTACGTCTTTACCATCTAGTCTTTTGCATGGCCTTTCAGTCTACATACATTTTGCACTAACAAACACTTTATCCCCAACTTGGTAAGCTGGAGACCCAATGCGGTGACGCCTCTCGTCATTTCTTGAGTAAAATTCTTTAACTGAACTATTGGATCAACGAACTGTTCCGAGGCAGAAGCATTATTTCAGTATACCAACAGCTTATAAAGTGCACCTTCGCCATGAGATGTGATTAACCCACATCATCACTTATTATCACGAAGAATAATTACCCAAAAGATCTCAGACGGGATCTATTGTCTTGAGACTTCCCGACAACCTTCCCGTTGAGGTTAGACAAGCAAGTATGCTGGAGCGCACTCTAGTGTGCGGAAATCGCAGCTTTCATGTACATAGAGGGACATTTCGCCACACAGATAGAATAACAAGCAATTTAATTATAATAAACTATCCAATACATATAAATAAATACATTCATCATATCTCTACTTAATTATCGTATTTGGTATATCATCAATTCATTCTGCGGAACTATAATCATTGACCCATGTGCTTGGGGAAAGAGGAAATGATGTATTGGCGACGACAGCGAGAATTCTAATTTTCCTGAGTGGCCTAGCTACATCCGCAGTCCTAAAAGAGATCATACGACTAATACCAAATTGAACCTTTGTCTCTGCTGCCCTAGAATTATTAAGCTCTACGTTCTGAATCCTTCAAAGCGTGAGGAATTGATCATGGCCAGCCGTAGAGCGGTGACTGGTCCTTATGTCAACCATGATCCCCATAAATACGCCTGTTGAATTTAGACTAGAAAACAATATGCCAAACGTTGCAGCCGATGGTACAATCTCGGTCCATGATATTACTTTACAACTCTTGCAAGGTGCATGGATTGTCGACTTTGGTAACGGCTCAATTTCACCAATAAATCGTTCATAATTCGCTGAATCCTCGGGACACTAACCTCCACAGCCGTTGATAAATCGTTCGAACTTACTGTGAATGAATGCAACAGCTTTGAATCTTTAAAACGAGAGCCTCTGCTTTTCATCGCAATGTTTTTTGCTCTACCAGCCTCCCCACGGAAGAAGCATTTCTTGGTTGTTGTAGATTTTCCTGAGCTCTTCGATAGGTCGTCGTTCCTAAAACTATTTTCTTTGTGCTTGCGCTTGACGTAGAATTGTCGGAACTGTCATAGATTTCTTTACCTCTAGAGACAAGGGTCTGCTGCATTTTACTCTGATAGGGTATGGCACGAGCCTTTCTAATCTCGTCGGGGCCTTCTTGAAATGTAAATGTTAAGAGTTACCATTGTTTAGTTACCATAGTTGAGGTGGTTATGGTCAAAGAGGGCGATGCGTGCAGCTACAATAAAGTATAATGACCCTGATCAGACTAGCAGTATATTCCGCTAAATGATCGTTTTGCCTCAGGCATGTACCAAGAATTTATTTTTATTTGCATCAGATTTTAGTTGCGTATGCAGCTATCTAGCTATGACAGAATATCAAAGAAAAGTACAGAATAGATAATTCAACAGAGAAGAGCACTCATGCCTCAGATTTCATTTGCAAGCACCACTGCGAAGTTATGGTGGCTTTTTCTTCACCCCAAGTCAACCCTCATCCGTGAATACTTGCACAGGCGAACGTCTCAAAAACCCTGAGTTATCCAGACATGCCTTTATCATCCACTGAATTTTCTCGACGCGAAATGTAGTCCGAGGTGTCTCCTTCCCAAGTGGAATATGTGCCCAGGCTACTCAAACTATACCAGAAAACACCACCAGGAGGTGGACCACAACATCTTCCATCGTTGACTTGTGTTTATAGTGCCAGCTACACTCTCGCAAGCGAACTATCGGCGTGCACAAAGCTCAACTCGTGAAACTCTAGGCCAAAATTCTAAACTTCACGCCCTTCGAGGTTAGATCCTTCCTTTGCATCATCTTGTGAACTCACATGATCCCTCTCACGTCCATCCCGAAGAACTGTCTTCTAGATTTGTGCGCCATACTTTGCTTCATCCGTCAGGTGTAGACATCGGCGTGGGCGTGTATTTGGTGACGAGCTGAGGCTCGAGAAAGTCGACGAGAGGTGTGATCATTGGAATGAGGATGTACTGGGTCGTAATTGTAAATTTGATGAGATCTGGGTAGGAGCCAAGTTCGGTGGGAGCGAAAAATTGACATAGTGGAGTATTTTGAATCATTGCCTCGTGGGTCAACTTGTTCGGTATAGCGAAATTTGACTGAACTTGGCTCTGGGAGAATATTTCACTCCGAGGTTCGTAGAGGTCAACGCTTACAGGTGTTCAGCCTTGCTCTCAGTACCAAGAACATGTAGTATATAGATTAGTCTTTGTAGATAGACGGGTAGGTATCGAAGTGTTGGAAGCTGAATCGAGAGCCCATCATTATTATTATATGACCTTTATTTACGACTCAGACTGAGACTTTATCCGTCCTCTGTTGATTACGGTCACGCTCAGAGATATCCGAGACGTCCATCTAAATTTGCAACAGTAGAAAATGTTCAAAATAGCTCTAGGTTTTACTTTGGCCTATTATTGCAGGCTCTGTAGAGCTTATTCCGAATTATTGCGTCAGTCTGAATTTCTGGGCGCAAAACTGCTCGGTCCTTGAGCAGTGGATTTCGCATAAGGCCAAGACGCTGTAAGCTTTTCACGTCGATTTATCTCAACGTATAATCTTTCAAAATTGTGTCTTACCATTTGACTCTCATCCGTTTTTGATGTTGCTCTAATTCAAAAATGCCTTTCAAGTCTTGAATCAACTCCGAAAAACTAGACCCCTTATCCCAAGCTTTGTTGAAAAAATATTCCTCAGCCTCACCAATAGCTTTTCGTCAAGATTGTCTTAGCCACTGTACAGTTTTCTGATAGGTAGGACTTTTGCAAGTTTTGTGTGCGGTTTGATAGACCTTGCAACGTGCCGCTGTGTGGATTAACACTATGTGTAAACAATGGCTAATGTTGATTATCTGGCGTAATATGAGATTAATCGAGGTTAGTTTACACGTCACTGCTTAGTCTAGATTCAGGATATTTTATGTCCAGATTTTGCTGTTTGAGAATTGTTTGAGGTCATAAAATCGCATCTGGGGATTAGGAATACATCTTATTTGAAGGCTATTCTTCTTTCTCCCTCCCTCCTCAAATACGCGTGACTTCCTGGAAGATCTGGATTCTTTTGTGAGTCAAATTTCCCTGAAGTCAATATCTTGGTGAGCTCTACTTGTGGCTATTCTGCCGGTTCTCTTTCATCCACCAACGTTGTCAACTTTTCCGCCACCGCTTCATGCCTGTCATCTTATAACTTTGCGAAATTCCTCTTGTTCGAACATCTTGTCAAAGTGCTCTCTCTGCCATTTTGCAAACTCCGCCCGAGAACCCTCCCAAAACCCTTCATCTCGATGATCAGATTCTAGAAAGTTAACCATCTGATTTTCAATGTGGCCATCATAGTCTCTACCGGAGATACTCGAGATGTATTTGTAAGTCGCGCCGTTATTCAGTTAGATTTACACGTACAGTCTTAAAATTGGTCGAAGTTCGTGTTGGAACGCGGAGCTCATCGTGCGTCTAACTATAAAAGTATTCCCGAATGAATCCAAGATATATTAAATGCTGCAAAGTTAGTGCTATTAACTTCCCAAGTTAGCGCCAAGGAAGCCTTAGAATAGGGCTTCTATTTCTCCTTCACATTTCCGTCTGCAGTGGATATAGACCAAAAAATAATCGTTGATCAGCCACTGGTTACTATTGGTACAATAGGGTTAACTTGGTTTAAGGCATAAAAATCTCTAACGGCATTTAATTTTCCTTTCCACTTAAGTATCGACATCGACATCTTTTCACGGTTACCTGTCGTCGTGCCGGCGCACAACACTAGAATACAGGGCCGAGTGCCAGTCATCTCAGTCTGTAAAGACTGCCCGACGTGCCAGCGCCCCAAAAAAGCCTAGCAAAGGTTAAAGTGAGGTGCAGCCACTGCTCCGAACCTCGGAAGTCGTGAGAATTTTGAAGGGTTGACTGCCTCTGCTGACCTTTTAAATGATACCATTGCAATCCTAAGTCCTTAATTTTAACCACTTCCAAAGCTTCCGCGGCCTAGCATCTCTCCCATCTTCATTCGCAGGCTTTGACTTCGGCATAGAACATTCATACTCAGTAACCCAAGTTTGGCGTCCTCCAATAATTCCTCGTCGGCAACGGTGTTGGACGAAAGGGTCACTGGGTCGTTTTGTGGCGTTTCCGGCCTTAATAGGCACCTCAAAAGTTGTCTGGCATATCGAGAGAGAGTCTGATAATCAGCTTGAATGATCTTGGTGATTTAATCGTGATTTATTCAGTCGGGAAATCTCTGCAATCTGGGAGTTTCGACCAGATTTAGCCCAGCACTTCTCCGTCTGATAAGACTTTCGGTCAGGAAAACCCGATTCGACCGCTTGGGGATGACTGAATCTTGGCCTACGGAAATGTTTGACCCTCATTTTCGTAAAAGATACCACTAACAAATGTTCGGCCTTTGTCTCCCAACATCGACACCGAATTCTCAAGATATAGCTAAGCACCTTTGCTAAGCTACGTGATTTAGTAGCGCCATAGAATGAAAATGAAGTCCTACTAAGTCCATGAATATAAAGGACTAATTATTGTGATTATTACGAGGGGAATTGCATATAAACAGTGGCTTTATCAATATGTGCTTGACACTATTATGAAGTGGATGATGATATGTGTCCGCTTAATTAGATTCGTTTCCTGATGATTGCTATCAATATGAAGGAGAATACTCCTATTTATACCTAAAGCTCATCTGTCTAATTGCTAGTAGAATATTCTGTCTTGTGATGTAAGATATTCTATCATTCACTATAGAATAGTTTACATTCTTGTTCAAACCATCCACATGCAACTGTTATGATGTCACTACATCAACCACATCTTGTATATATCTCTATATCATCTAATACAGCTTGTCTAATTGGCTGAGTGATTTCACATCATAACACTAACGGCGTCATATACTTGTGAACCGACACTATTAATTCTTTTATTGTCCTTTCTGCCGACAAGCTAAAGTCACCTATCTAGTAGTATATCACCTCCTATGCCTCCCATACAGCTCCCCTCAAACAGTATCACCCTTACAAGTCCTCATTCGATCATACACTAAGAGGAGCCCTTGGCCTATCATTATCTCCCCTCTCCAGCCAACAAAACGATGACCATTTTCGTGTGCATGGCAGCCGGGAAAAATCGCGAAAATCACTGGGTGCGGAGCTCTACTAATACCGACATCAGGACTAAATCCGAAGACAAAGTGATCCTTCTGAAGCATTCGAAGAGGCCGGCAGGCTGCAAGCTGTAGACTTGTGTGTACCTCTGGAAATTCACACTCTACCTTTCTAGCCTCCTTCCATCACCTTCCCGAAGGTTATGCTAAAATGTTAGAGAAGTCTTGACAGAGCGTGATTGCTAGATAGTAGCTTAGCCTGACTTCTTTTGTGCCGTCCAGGGCGTTGGAGAGTGCCGTAGACTCATCGGCAAGAAAATATCTGGCTAATTTGCCAAAATCTTGGCCTTGGCGCCCACAAAAGTTCCAGAGTTGAAATTCGTCGAAAATATCAGTACCAGCATGGTCTTTAGAGACCTCTTACCCCTCTAGTTTCAGGTCCCAACTACCTGTCCTTACTCGATTAGAAGGGCCCCGTTAGAGCAACGGCCCCCCATAAGTCAAATCCTAAGCATTGTATGCGGAGGCTTATTCCCTCCTCGCGCGTATACATAGCATCATAATATTTTAGTGGGAGATGGCTAGTAAATTGTGAGGAAAGCTCCCGTTTGAAATTTCAGTAGCTTCTTCATTGGTCTTTGAGGCGAGATGATGTGTAGTTAGAAAGAGGTCGAGGACTGATATGGGAATGGTAAGAGAGGCATTATCGAGAAGTCGTCGAAAATAGGTATTCTAGTGTGAGCTTTCGACTTCAATATGGATGCTATTCTTTGCTATTCTTCTTGGCTATCTCAGATATACAGAGCATACTGAAGGATTACATCTACACCACTGGAAGCTAAGAAAGATGAGCCAGCTGTGAGTCGACACTTATCTATAGGGACCGAAAATACCATACTACTCTGCTCATTCGGATATGGGATATCCTCACCCACTTGTTCTGTTGCCACCTCGGGCAGTGCCAGGCTCAGCTCCCTAGAGCACGGGATTCCACCCCCAGTGTGTCTTGAGCTCTTGCTTCAGTAGAGAGAGTTCATTCAATAGCTGGGTGGCTACCAAAAATTCCTTCGAGAGGGCACAACGACAAATCAGATTGGAACGGAATCATGACTTGATGCAACCAATTTCCTCCTTATCATTTTTTCTCTTTTTAATTTTTTTCCCCTCATTAAATACCATCTGCAAATCATGAGGTTCAAAGGGAGGCTGACATTCATGTATAATTTAGTCTTTCATCGTAGCCTGATAAAAACTGGCTTTCATTTGCTTTGTTGTGTCTGTGTAGGCGCCAGCACGTCGGGTCGTTTTATTTGGACTGGGCTAGCCTGTAGGTGAGTAGACTACTTGCTGTGCGTGGGCACGACGAAAATTACTATAAGCCAATGAATAAATTAGATACTTCCCATCGGCACCTTCATTCCTTAAATCTACCTGTGAAAACTTAGACAATTGGCATAATCGACAATTATTTGTGTTGGTCCGGAAAATACCTTCTTGCTGCCCACATTCCCATGAATACTGTACCAAAATTTGGACGTGAAATAATACTTCCCTTCTCGGTACTCCCATGCCGTACGGTAGTCCTCTTTCTATGTCTCACGGCTCGAGATTGTGGGTAAAACACGAAGTAATACAAATTGGGTGCTGTCACGAAGTTGCTTAATGTGAGGAATATATGAATGTCTCGAGATACACCCTTAGTTGTGTCTTTCTCTACTCCAAACGTCTCGCTAATAGGCTTGAGTGAGATGCCTGTTCGGGTCCCGACGACAGGCTCAACACCATAAACTACTAAGAATAGTTCATAACGTGCAAATATGATACATTTCCCAATATTCCCACGTCGTGTATCGATGAGATATACTGTTGCCTTGCGTCCATGCTGTTCTGGAAAAGTTTCCTGGTGGGCCTTATTCAGCCAGAGCGACTAACCAACAATTTAATGGTCGATCAAGCAAGGCCTTAATCATGGAACTTGTAGAAAGTCATATTATCTAGTATTGGACTAAATTCTGCTGATACGCCAGCGAGAGCTCTCATGGTGGACAAGACTAGACTAGGTGTGTTTCTACGATCGTCGGTCGGCACGCCTAGCCGTCAAGACAAATTCCTTTCGTTCCCAAGCACTGCCCAGCGGGGAGGTAACTATTGCTGTATGGCGACTTTGAAAGAGACTATCAGTCATTGTGCATTCCGTTGCATGTTGGTGACTAATTTGGCGTCCGAACAAACATTTCCATCTGTATCCGGCTTACTACCGGGGCCGACATGTACTGCTATCATGATAGCGAGGCCTAGTCAACTCCTGCTGATATTCTACTCTCGCTGACCTTTTCCTTATCGCGCATGATTTAGTGAGCCAGCTGCTATCTTTGCATGTGGACTGGGGCCCCTTGAAAGGTGAGAACTGGGCTAGTACATCCAAAGTAGATTGTAGCGTGATTTACGTTGCGGATCCTCCTCCGCCCAAGAGGGAAGAGAGAAAGGAAATCATCATTGTCATGGTAGGGGGTTTCGGTCAATAAAATGTCCGCAGCTTACACTTTTTAGCATATTGATGTCGATGACGTTGGAATTCATTTCTCCAGACATCCGGAGCGGAATATTACCCCTACATCGGCTCTGTGTGTAGCGCACTGCGCAAGGGTTTTTTCGGTGTTTATTGAGCTACTTGATTCTGACTATCTAGCACCTTGGCCTTCTCTCTGGCCCAGGCTACACCTTGTAAAGTGCTTCTATCCTCTCATCTTACGAAAAAAGGTTTCTAACACATTGACCATGATTGAGCCATTCAGCTCAGTATTTACCCGTAGAATCCGCCTTCATTTCCTACACTAACTTCCACGAGAAAAAGATATCAATAGAATAGAATAGAATAGAATTAAATTTAAGTCCCTAAAGATATCAATAGAAACTGCGTGCGTAGAAAAGTTCTTAAAACCCAGTGGTCTCAGCCATACAGAATGCGTATATCCATCTTTGTCTCCCTTTCCTATAACAAATGAGCCCAACCCGATCCAATCCACCACTGCCGAGTCGGAAATTCATCAGATGGCCTTTCCTCTATGATCAAAAAAGTGAATAGATAATGAACAGGGCCCCGAACCCCCTCTAATCCGCAGAAGATAACCTTACTAGACCTACTTAGATTAACAGTAAACAACACAAGTACAGGGTAAGTGCAAGCTCAGCTTTTCGAACATAGATCAGTCGGGACTAGTCATTATCGGGCCCTATGAGACCAATATGGTGTACAATGGCGCAAAATTATCAAAAAATCATGCGGTGAGTAATTCGGTTTCTACCGTTCACGAGCGTCTAATTAGGGTTTGGAACTATCATATATACACAAAGTTTCTGTATAGAAGCGGAGATAATACTTTTTAGGCATTCAGAGACGCGAACAGAGACATTTCCACCTTCGCTTTGGTGAAACTTGGATTCGCTCAGTTTTCCTGCTTAGAAATTCTCACTCTTCTGCGGCCTTGAGCGTGGATAACTTCCAGCTAGTCTATGATTTGCTTTAAAATCTTACCGCCTGCAAGCGTCGAAATTGCCATGAGGGGTCGCTATTAATTGTACTTGTTCTGTCATAGTTCATACGCCTGATAATGAGTTACTCGTATGATGTAGCCCTATGTTTAACTGGAGCATATCGCAGGCATAACGCCGCTCGAGAACAAGTAACTGTGTGATATTGTGCTTAGAACCGGTTAAATGTCTAAATCTTACAAAACTACTGTATTAAGTAGTTTCTAGTTCCTCTCTGTTACATCATCTCCAAGCTTTGATTTTCCAGCCATGACTTTCAGATTAAAGCCAATTGCCGCTCTCGACAAACTGTCTCTGAGAGTAAGTTCGAAAATTGATCTTTAACTGTGAAAAGAGATGCTTCTTGGGCCATCATTTGTAAGATTACTAGCGCAAGACCTTCCAGGGTGTGGAGCCTGTCTAGAATGACAAGTTCTGGGACTGAGATCGAAGTAGGGATGACTTCTAGCTTAATTTCCGTGCTCTCCAAGATTTTAGCCATCGAAATCAGCGCATTTCTTGACTCTTCTCTATCTCGCAGGAGGTCAGACGCTTGATTTCCGTAGGTGAACAGCTTTACCAGGGATCTAGCTCAGTGTAGATTCATTGCTAATATGGTTTTCACGAAATATGGAAATTTACATCTGCATGCATGATCCAGCCTGACTCATGCAAGCATAGGCTCATCAAATCGAAGAGACTTGATTTTGGAGAGCTGGGTCCTTTCGGTGGCGGGAAACGCCGTTATTTTTCGTAAAGATTCTGGATCTGGCGGTACCATGCGAATCAATATCTTCAAGGTATCGCACACTACACAGGACCATATGTCTCGGTCCGAGAGCTGGTTTGGGTGTTTGTGCGTATTGTGAGCTCTTGGCTGGGCGTTGCGATTGAGAGTGCAGCTACCGCTGTTATTGCCTTTTGCCATGCAAGCATTTGCACGGGACACGCAGTGCCTGTTCTTGATATCATTTCCGATTGTTTATTATTCGTCGATTGATTCTTGTTGATTCGGCCATCTGCGACTCTTGATGGTGTAGTGGGTAGGCCAATGGCAAATTCGTTGGTGTAGCCGGAAAGACGCTATGACCCTGAGATTTGTCGCTTAGCCAAGGTGGCAGCAGATCTTGTAGAAGACACCATCGATCTTTTGCAAGCGTGTTCGGAAATTTCTCATGTGTCATGAAAGAGGGTTAGTCACAATTCATGCGACGAGCTAGCAATTTAGTTTTTGAAGTATTGAAATATCATCCTTTGTAATGATTCTACAGGATATTTTCTAATGACACGACGGGTCTACGGGGGAAACGTGGCGTGGATACGCCATTTAAAAAGTACTTTCTACGATTGGCTTGTGAAAATGAACTGGGAATATTCTTAGTAGCTATAGGTAAACAATGGATTGGATGGTGCAAAGGTACACCATTCGGGCCGTTCTCCAAAGTAGATACTGGGTGGCTTGAACACCTACCCCATTCGAGACAGGAGAAAGCTGGTTCGAATCCAGTATGTCCCATGTACCACACTCTCTCGCGGTGATATTGTACTCGTGGGATGATGAAAGCACACTCGGATAGCTACAGGGTTTTCACGCTTTTCCCCGTGATGGGTATGCACGGAAGAGATTATACGCCGTAAGGGTTAACCTCGAGTGGTATCTGCAAATGAAATTTGAGTGGGTGTTCTAAACGTCAAATTGAGTCGCCATGTTTAAAGTACATATCTTCTGATAAAAACCTGCATGGGCCTCACGGCGCCAAATCGGGATAATGAATTATTTATTTATTTATCGGTAAACATTTAACAAATCAAGTTTAGGAATTACCATTCGGGCTTACAGTTTTTTAGATTGCTTTAGCAGTTCTTCATAGTGATAGATTGCATGGAAACTTGGGTTGAAATCAATCGATCGTGAAGCGCAAAGAATCTTCTGCTCTTTATCGTACAATTGACGTGTCTGGGAATGGCTTGAGTAGTGAGAGAATGGGCAATTGAATCAACGACTCCGGAAAGAATGGATCGGCAATTCGCCGTCAAACAGCATGAGGTCAGTATTCCGACCGAATCGGAATTGGGAATGCGGCTCGGCTCCCCAAGGCGACTACAGAGTTTGACAATTAGTGAACGAAGCCCCGGTTCGCTGAAACAATCCACTGAGATCGGATCGGCCCGGATCGCGTTGAGCCACTGCAAACCATGCCACGCGCACACCTATTCATATTAATTTGCACTCGATTGTCGAGTCAAATCACAAATTGCCATCTTTTTTATCCAAGACTGAACGCCATTGACTCTCGGGACGCTCCTATACTAGATGGCAATCTGCACATGAAAATCCAAATTAAACCGAGCTTTTTATATCCTCTCACATATCTAGACACAAGCGCCAGAGAATCGGTCTCGTGGAAGCAAGCGAACAAAATTAAATTGAGAAAGAACTGTTGAATCAAAGGCAATTTGGACGGCCATCAGCAGTACCTCAAAGTCTTCGGCTCATTAGAAACTATAGTCAGACGCATTTCAAACGAATTGGAGCTTCTCAGCTAGAGAAGTCAAAGGAAAACGATGAGAAATCCAATCTAGATGGATTTCATTCGCCAAGACTACTTTAAGTAGCTTAGGCCCCCCCGATGTAATGAGTCGTCTTTGTCGGAGGGCAAGACTGAACACCTGTACGCGCTGTCCTCTACGAACCTGGGAGTGAAATATTCCCCCAGAGCCAAGTTCAGTCAAATTTCGCAATATCAAAGAAGTTGGCCCACGAGGCAAAAATTCAAATTACTCCACCACGTCAATCTTTCATTCCCAAAGAGTCTGATTCTCGACTAAGCTTCATCAAGTCTACAAGTACGACATAGTACATCCTCACCCCAATGATCACACCTCTAGTCGACTTTCTCTGGCCTTAGTTGACCGCCAAATACACGCCCACGCCGATATTTATATCCGACAGAGGAAGCAAAGTGTGGCGCACAAATCTGGGAGATAGTTCTTTGGGATGGACGTGAGAGGGGTCAGGACAAGTTTACAAGATGATGCAAAAGAGGGACACATTCTCGACGGGCGTGAAATTTTGAATTTTGGCAAGAGTTTTACGAATCGAGCTTTGTGCGCGCCAAGACTTCGCTTGCGAGAGTGCAGCTGACACTATAAACACAAGCAAACGATGGAAGGTGTTGTGGTCCGCCTCCTGGCGGTGTTCTCCGGTATAGTCTGAGTAGCCTGGGCACCTACTCCACTTGAGAAGGAGACATCTCAGATCATATTTCGCGCGGAGAAAAGTTGATGAATGACGGAGGCATGTCTGGATAACTCAGGGTTTTTGAGATGTTCCCCTGGGTGGGTATTCACGGATGAGGGTTGACTTGGGGTGAAGAAAAAGCCGCCATAACTTCGCAGTGGTACTTGCAAATGAAATCTGAGGCATGAGTGCTCCTCTTGTAAATTGAGTCATTTTTTCTGTACTTTTCTTTGGTATTGTGTCATAGCTAGATAGCTGCATACGCAATTAAAATCTGATGCAATAAAAAAAGAGTCGTCTTTGTCAGTGTCAGCAAGGGGGAAATTCAAAATCTCGAATTTTCAAGACGTGTCTGCTATATCCCATACTTTAACACTGCAAATAGGATAATCGGACCTATTTGTAGTTCAACTATCAATGTCAGTATCGAACGGGATAGGTATCTCGGCCACCCGGGCTTCTTCAGAAAGGCTGTCCTGGACGGTGCACCATTCGACTATTAACACACTCCCCAATTAGGTGAATCGGTCACCAAATCTTCCACAAGACTTCCCAATCAGTTATGGCAGGCTTGCGCTCAAGACGGCGGCGACTGGATAACTCTTCAATTGCATTCCACGGCACAGATCCAATGAACTTGCGAGTGTTATCGCCCATAAACCTGTGTCAGGCCTTTTCCAAGTCGGGCGAAAATAAGTCACCGTAATGCAGATTTTGCCTGCGTCAAGAAGCTGACGAGATAAAGTTAATAAATGCTCTAAATCGCAGACTATTTTGCGATAGTCTAGTTATACATGAGAAGTATGCCGTAAAGATTAATTGCTTTATACATAATCCAATCACCTGTAGCCTTCAACACCGAATCCGGAGTGAAATACAGTAAAGTGCGCAACGCTAATATCACAGTTCACGACAACTCAGGAAGAAAAGAATGGCAAAGATTAATAGAGGCAGAATTCTGGAAGCGCGACACTCAAGGCAACTAAGGGTATCGTAAATATGGCACCCCATAAAAATGCACCCAGTGCGATGCGGTCTTGAAGCGCCTTCAGGTTTTCGTCTTGCGCCCAAGTGGTACCTAGGACGAATTTTTTTGGCGTCGGAAAATTCCCAAAACACCGTGCCCATAGCCCTCTTTTCTTTAACTCTCTACCGTGCATGGGACGTTGTGGGCCATGACTAAGAGGTAAGGGCGATATATTTTCGTTGCTGGTTCTGATTCTCCAAGGCCGTGCTTGAGGCCCCGCTCTTTCGCCTACCTCATACCCATATTCCTCCCATGGTCGGAGGTCTCGTGCATAGGTACTGTGTAGTAGTATACAGAGACCTTTGTATGATGCGACAATGGTAACAGACCCAAAATACCAGGGGAGAAAAGTCATCAATCGGTACCAGCGACTTATACTCGAGAGGACCATTAAGCTAGCGACAATAAAACCCATGATAATGTGAAATATAGCAATTGACCGGAGAAATAAGACGCGGGGCTTGTTGCCATTGCAGATGGACCATCGAATGAAATTGGGATGTGATAGGCCTTGGAGAGTCAAGGTTGCAACTCTAATAGCAAATAAAAAGGCAGTGGGGTGGGTAGTCTGACGAAGTGCATGAAGACAGTGAGCTCGATCCAACACCGATAGATTCAGACTTCTTGGCCCTTTGGCTTCAATGTAGAGACGAATAATATTATCGACCTCATTCCGCATCGGCTGCACTAGAGATAGCACCATTTGTCAGCGGCAGGGGACAATGAAGGAATTGTGAAGGGCCTACATGACTGCAAGATAGACGTGCTCTCTCCAGCCTCGGCTATCTTTTCCATCTCTTCAAACGATAAATAACTGGTATCTAAGCTATCTACTTTCCAAGCTGGCGAAAGCATTCTCTCCGCGTCCGATACTGCATCGAACCTCTTGATGTACTCACTAAACCATAAGTAAAATTGGAGATTCTCAGCACTTCCTTCGATGTAATACAAATAATCCATAAAATCACCGAGGCCACATGGCTATCATTGAATCAGACACGACCTAGATAAAAATATAGAATAACAGAATGCCCACCGGGAGTGATCTATTAGCTAGAACCTCTTTGAACGCGAGACCAGTTGGAATGGCTTGATTGGAATCTTGCATATAGTAAGCATGAATTTCTATATCCTAGCATTGCTAGCTAGACCACGCACTCTTTGCTCGTTCAATGAATCGTGTGCAGTCGCTAGCTGTTACAGGTTCCTTGGATATGGCGAGATAGTCGGGTCGGCGATAGAATAAGAGAGCCATGTAGAAGGCCTTCTCTCACTAATTTGATGATGATTATGGGTAAAGCTTACGTATACTATTAAGGTAGAAACAGCAAGCTATAAACCAATCTACTAATAGTCCACATGTTCACTCCTTACTCAGCTGATTTACGGTAGCATGACCGGACTTTCTTAAGTCGGAGTTGCTGAAATCTCCATGTATTATCATCGCTGGAGATAAGGGTTTTCATGGTAAGGCTGAGAGACATAAAAGTCAAAGTTGTTGGAAGATCCTGCTCTCGGGCCCTGTTATTACCTTGTCCAAAGAACACAGACATTTTGGATATCCGCCACCATCCATTATTTGACAAAATTATCGATCAGATCTACTTCAGCAATCTACGCCTACAGGTTAGATCGTGCGCTGGAGTGTCATGTGAAAGCTTTAGATTTCTACAATTTATTTGATAGATAATCCCTTGGTCCGGAATGTAGGTGGCCTTTTTATTATTTTCTTAGATTTTCGGTTGCCTTTTGCCAATTAACAATGCGACTGGTCTTTAACTGAAATCTAGCGGTACAGATCTTCTTGCCACGGTATACATGAGTCCATTAGTGTCATGTAAGATTCATTGATTTGAGTCAAGAATCATGATATTTCCGAGTTATCAAATCGTAAGTTAAGTGATTAAGACTACCATAGTTTGAGAACTTTCAATTTACCACAATTTCAAATTCAAACTAGGACTGAGGTATATTTTGAGCTACCGAGCTAGTCATAATTTTCGCAGTCAAGAAAACTCTATTCGGTGTGTAAGAGTCATGATTTGATAGAAACCAGCACTCGGCGATAGATATGAGTAATGGTTGAGTATTGAGATTGTCAACTAATGTTCGCCTACAATTGGGACTCAAGATTACAGAATAGCGTCTAGTTCCCGGGATATCAGGGGCAAATTGATATAATAATTCATATTCGAAATTTGATGGCAACAGATTATGCACAGCTTAAAGATCCCAAGTATCTTGAATGTAAAAGTTAATATTTACCGGACTTATGAACCGAGCGTGAAGTTTTTGAGGCACCAAGAATCGAGGTTGTAAGTTTCGGTCTACTCCCTATTAGAGCTAATCAAGATGGTAATTTTTGATCCAATTCCGAGTTACTTCGCTCAATTAATTCTAACTTTTTGTTTGCTACATCTAGTTGTCCTTTCAGGAAATTAATGTAATCTATCGCCTGTTCCACTGTACTAGCCTTGCTATTAGCACTTTGAGAGAACCCTCTTTGACCATCACCATCTCCTGAACTTCCACTTCCAACCTTTTCGGCTCCATTTTCCGCGGAAGAACCTCGGGGTAAAAGTGTGGCCATTATTTGAAGAGCAGAATTCATTCGGTTTCTTCGCCCCTGTTCTGCAAGCTTATGAGAGGTCCGCTTTGAGGTTAGATGTGACGATAACTCTGATGAGTAGGAGATACCAGGGAGATGGTTGCCTTCGAGTATATTTTGATAGTTCGATTTTGAGGCTAGAATTAATGATGCAGTGTCCTCATGAACTTTATCTCCACTCGGTAGCAAGGCTTTAATGTTCGGGGAGATCCGAGGAAGAATTGCAGGAGATGCAAGTATGCATGTTCTCTTTTTTGAGACACGTGGGCCAGTCTTAGTCTTCCATTCTGATTTGGTAGATATTTCCTGATTTTCAGTTGGTAAGCCTGGACTTAGTGATGAATTCTTGCTAGGCTTTGAAAGGGGAGATGACGGCAAAGGTTGGATCCTTGATGCACCTGTAGAATTAGTTGTAGCCGAAAAAAATATCGCACTTGGCTCAGAATTATATTTTGTTTGGGGTCTCGAAATGTTCGATATATTTGATAAAGAGTTATCATCTATCTGCCTATTCTCTAAATACAAGTCTTCGCTACGACTTGCTTTTGTCGTTTGACTAATTCCCATGAGCGACGCTGGAGTAGCCGGGCATTGAAGATGGTGGCTTTGGATTATAGCGTTAGTATTTTGGAGGCTGTTTTGCATATATCGACCTGCTACCACAGGAGATGGAAGCGGAGGGGGTGGCATATTGGAGTAGTTCTCAGCAGCCAAATAATTACTTTCTGAGGCTACCATAGGAGTTTTTGAACTAGAAACATTAGATTTCGAAGCTTTCGCCTTTATCTGAGGCGACCCTGATCCTTCATAAGAGAATATTAAGGATTGTGTTGAGCCTTTTTGCCGCCCTGTTGGCTTTATTGTTGGTGATTTGCGTATTCTCGCTGGTCTTCGGATTTGTGTTGATGAGGTCCTCAAATTTAAACCTCTAGTTAAGTTTGTAGAGCCTCCAGAGACTGTGTTTAGATCAATGTCCAAATCAATAGGGAAGTTAGCGAGAAGAGAATATCGCTGATCGTGCGATGATTGATTCTCATTTTGCGCTTGAATAGCTGGAGAGCTGAGAGGGCTAAAATATGCTCCCTGGAAATTATATTCAGATGGATTGGGCTGGTATTCGATCGGCGTAACTGCCGGTGAAACTAGGGGAGTGAAAGCCATCTATTTCGCCGTTAGATCAAGTTTAGGTTATTAAAGTAGAGTCTAGACTTACTTCTTGCTCTGTAAGTTGTGATGGGTATCTTTCAAAGGTGGTGTGCTGCTGGCTATCTACTGCTTCGTTGTAAAAGTGGGTATTGACACAGTTCATCTCAACACTGGTAGGCGTGGGAGGAATTGCTCTAGTTTGGGCGAATGTTTTTTGCTGCAGGTCATGCATTTCATACTCTTTATGAAGACGCTGCTGGCGCTGGAGATATTCAATCCGGGCAGATAGTTCTAGAGGGGTTTCAAGAGTTTGGTGTTCATGTGTCTGAAGTAGTATTTCGCTGTAGCTAGCCAAATTTCTCATGGCCTCATTTGAAAGAGATGATTCTTGAGTATTGTGGCCATAAGTTTCTGATTTTTGTTCGTTTTTGCAACTTCCTTCCATTGATTCATTGTGGGAGTAGGTTACAGAGCCTTGTGATAAATTTCGAGTGAATCCTTTAAATTCAGGATTTAGACAATCGAGATGCGTGTCGAAGAACTGTTGAAAGCCATCTTGGGAGTTGTTACCTGTTGGATCCTGTGTGTGCCAAATCCCCGAGTAATCCATGATATTTTTATCGCAAGAAAGCTATAATCGATCTGAAGGTATTTATGTAACCAAATCTTCTCATGAGTTCTTTCGAAGAAGCGTTATAATAGGGCTCTAGAAAAGATTTGGAACAAGCTTCAGATACGTGAGACCAAGATTTACATGAAATTTGAATGTTGTTCACTGCGAGCCGAAAATGGAACCAGATAACTTCTTCTCTGGGGACGTAAGAAAAGAGAGGCTATTAACTCGTATGTTCAATCTGAGGTAAGGGAGCGCAAAGGAAGAGCATCATGTAGTACGGGCCATGCTGGTGGGAGGGGCCGTCATTCGGCGACGTAGTCGGGCATTATGGCCTGAGGCCTATAAACAATGGGTATGTCAGCATCATGTTATTGAATAATACAAACAACTTAGATTCCTAACGGTTGTGGAAGTGCAGTAATCGTCTAGCGCTAGGCTTGCCATCCAGATAAGAATAAGTCGCAACTAAGTCATGGCGCGCTATTCACACACCCCGATTTGATTGTCCGCCCACGTGATAAATTGATTGAAGGTAGTCGAGGTGCCCTCACTGTATATGTTGTGAGCTACTAACACCTCAATTAAGATGATGCCCTCAACCTTGATCCCACCCCAAATTTTCTTACCGAGAAATTCCCAAAATTCTAATTAGCCGGCCTACTTCGCGCTTCGGTCTAGATGAACATGGTGGGTCGGCTCATGAGGCTATGTTATGAGCTTTCTCCACCATAGTGGGTATGAGCTGTAAACAGAAAGATGCTTGCTGGAAAATTCGGCGGATACATCTCTGCTTCCATGTTTTTCCTCGCAGTTCCCATGTCTTCCAAGAAAGGATATTTAGTCATTGAGATTCTCGCTGTACCAGAAGCCCTTCATTTAGTAGAGAGTTTTTCATTTCATGCCGAGCTGGCGGTGAGAATGTAAGAGACCCACTCCGGATGGAAGCGACTAAAAAGGCAGACTATCTTTCGCAACCGTCGTTGATTCCTCGGCCAAATTTCGCCTTTTGCGCGCATGAATTGGACCTCTTCATGCCTCTCAACTAACAACCATTCAGATGGTTTTATGACAGCGAAACGTTAATCGCCGATGTTTGTCTTACTAACACTCGGCCTGCGTACTAGAATGGCAATTTAATAATAATTTATGGAGTATCTATCATGAAGATCTCAACAAAAACCCAGCAATAACTGCACGCAGAGATCGATTTGAAGGTAAATTGATAACGCCAAGCATTCCAATTAGTTATTTCTTTAAAGGTTATTTGATTTGGGGTGTCTATCGGTCGACGAAGCCTGACCACTTACGCTTTATTGAAACACTAAGTGGGAGAGGACAAGGATCTTGTAGAGCCAAGATCTCTCTGCTTCATCAGTAGATCCATAACCTTTCAGATTGCCAAGTTCAGAAGGATCTTTTTCAGGAGACAACGTTCTTGTGGGCATGCAAGTTGGCGAAAAACATCCTAGATCAAGACATTCATGAGCCTCACCCGCACGAAATCCCTACTAGTCTTTACATCATTCAAATAGATTAGTGCATTCTATATTTCAAAACAAAATCCAACTAAGGAACAATTCTAGAAATCATATGCCAAAGCCTTTTTTGGTAATTATACGGTTATCGGCCTCCACCAAACCAGGTCCGCTTCTTCTCAAGCCTCCTGATAACGTTGCAGATGTTATTCTGGCACATAAAGTTAACATTAAATGTTCTGGAAAGACACCTGCGAAGCCATTCTCTAATCGAATCTAATATTTTCTTTAATAGTCTTACTGAATCTGGAACTGTAATTTGGAGTTCTCTCTATATTTACGACTCTGCACTTTGGAGAACATTGGGAACAGAAACGAACCATTATTGATGGTATTCCGATCTTAACATTGGAGGATAGACAGGAAATAATCTAATAATGATTATTGTAAATCACTAGATAACGATTTGGAACGGTCTCAGTACCCCACACAACATATGAATAATGCTAAAATTGACTAATCTTAGCGTCCAAGGGAAAATAGTTTTCCTGGCTTATGGTCTATACTACTGTCTACAGTACATTACATAAGCTCTACTTTAGTAGATTTATAGGCATTTACACCCCCAGCTCAAATAATTAGGGATCAATCATCATGTGCTAACACAGTAACCAAGCAAAGTTACGGGATGAAAGCAGTGAATGACATGCGTGAGTTTCATGTAAATCTGGCTGAGAGCGCGTATCCCATTTGAGGCCAGAGGTTTTCAGTTAACTTTTTGCAAGACCTGCCCACATTTTACACGGTCCCGGGGTACAGTATATTGAAGATATATTAGGATTACTCAAAGCTTTGAAATGACATTTGACGGGCTCTCCTGAATAGGGGCTAATTTTATTGTACAAATAACGACACTTTGCATGGATGCGCACGGGAGGAATCCACAGCGTGAGTCTATCTCATCTCAACATCATTTGATATGTGTATACGACACTTATTATGTATCGTAGCTATATAGTAAAATAGGCAAGAAATATTTAAACTCTACATCATGACCCATGCTAGATGACCGCGATATGAGATATGGATCAGAATCATGCTTCCCAAGGCTCTGATGGAACGTAAGAAGTGGATCATGACCCTCAAATGAGGACAAGCTATTTGGAATGACGAAGACTCAGCAGTGCGCTTACGTTTTTTGCGGCTGGATGGGTGGGAATCGACAAGCGAGGAGAGCAAGGACAGCGCTGTCAGGCACCAAGGACATGCGCAAAACTGTGTCAGCAGCAGTACAACTTTAGGAGGCTTTAAGGGTTTCACGACCTCGCGCGCCGAATGACCATCCGAAAGCTCAATCGCACGCGGGTTGACCAGAGTGAGCCATTCAGGCACACCTCCACTCACCAAATGTCCAGGCTGGGAACGCGTTGTCACGTAGACGGAACATACAGCCATGCAGCTTGTGCAAATCGGCCCAGGCTAGCAAGTGAAGTATAGACATGATCATCCTCATTATTTCTTGCGACGCGCGAGTGATGAATAACTAGACTCGGAATTATGCTCGACGTCGTCGTCCAAGGGCCAGCTCGGTGGTGGACGAATTCTAGGTATGAGCACTCGCGATCCATCTGCAAGGCAATGCATCGGTCGCTGCATGAGCAGGCCTGTCTTTGAGACTGGCTGATAATGGTAGTGATAAGGATCCAGTGGATGTGCAGCGAGCTCACAGGGAAAGGGCGACATGGGGATAACCACCAGCCGTTCAAATGCTTTGCAGTGGCGTCCGCCTCAAGAAAAAATTGCATGTATGGAGGCCGCAGGTAACGTCGTCGTACCGATTGTTAACTCTTGACGCCGCCCGTGCGTGGAGGGTATGATTATCCGGTTATTCTTTGGGGCCTATGGGCATTCGATGTACGTCTGACGGAGCGCTGGTCCCTCGGTCCCTGAGACAGTGCATGGTGAAGACCGACTTACAGAGCTTAATTTAGGAGGAAATATGACGGCGTCTTATGCAAGCTTGATCTCCGCCTTTGCCAGTGAGCAGGCAACTAGGCTCACGAAAGCCTCTGAAACTTGTGGCTGCGGTCTAATCAGCGCAGTGTCCTGATAGTTTGTCCCTACAAACTTAGAGACGCGAGGTCAATAGATGGGCCGAGATGTAGGGTGGCAAGGTAGCTATAGATTCTGGAGATGGCAGCGCTTGTTTAGCATTATATGTCGCCAATCTCGCCTTACCTTACGAAGACTGCACGTACTGATCTGTGTGACCTCTCCCCTCCAACAGCTGGAGCTTCTATTGTGGCTGAATGGCGCAGTGGTACATTGTCCAGCCTGTTCTGCCAAGAAGAGCCTGGGTAGCTCCCACAAATATTCCATTCGAGACAGGTGATTTCCACCCGTATAACAGCAACACAACACTATGGAAGGCAATGACTAAACCAGTGAGTGTGTGTTGATTATTGTAGTACTTGAGTCTATGACTGTCTAGCACATTGGGCTCCTCTCTGACCCAGGCCACACCTTGTACAGTGCTCCTTGCCTCTCATGTTCCTTGAGAGATCACTGATATATTACCCTTGATGAATGTACATTTAGCTCAGTGTTTACCCGTGGAATTCGTCCACTTTTTCCACGGAAACTTCCACCAAAAAAATGGTAGCAATGGAAACTGCGTGCGCGGGAAAAAGTCGCAAAACACCTACATCCCCAGCCAGGCGAGGCCTGGACGCCGGGACCACGTGAGGTGTGCATATTCACCTATATCTCTCTTCTTTGTAACATTCAAGGCCGACTTGATCCAATCTGCCATCTCCGTATCGGGTGCTGGGTACGCTCTAGAAACTCATCGGATGGCTTGCCCTCCATGATCAAGAGTTGGTGATGAGTAGGGCTCCGACCCTACCATCTGATCTGATCGTGGTAAGCTTCATGGTAATGGTGATAGGGGAACGTGCTGAGAGATGAAGACGATACAGACGGCGAAAGCGATTGGAAATCCTCGTCGAAGTGAGGACTTTGTTACTCAATCTCGGCTCTGCAGACTCTACAATGAGAGCTGGAGGTTCGTAGGGAACACCACTTACAGGTGATGAGAATAGTCCCCAGTTCTTGCGGTTACGAATTCTCTGTCAACTGATGTTTCGACCAAAATACCAAGTACGACTCCTTTAAGCCGAAAATTCATCAGATAAAATTCATGCCACCCTTTTTCGTGATTGAATCTCGGCTCTGGGAGAATATTTCACTCCGAGGTTCGTAGAGGACACCACTGACAGGTGTTCGGCCTTCATCCTCCCATATTATCTATTTAAATGCGTAGAAGGGTGTTCTCGACTCTTATTAGCGGTCATTCAGTCCGCTCAGATTCAACCTGGAACACCGAAGGTTCCGTGGAGAATGCGGCTAAAATCTATGAGTGGTTACTGGGCTAACTGGCTTACCACTATAGGTATTATGTCTGACATATATTTCCGTTACAAAAGAGGATAGGAGTGCTGGAAAAGACGCAGAGTGGATCGAGGAGGAGCCCAATTTGCCAATTATTCTTTGACTCAACTGGTACAATTCAACACAAAAACCTCAGAGACTAGTTCAAGCGCCTGACCGCTTGGCTATGAGACCAAAAGTTTCGCTGGGCGATGCCAGAAAGTAATTCATGTAACTATGATCGTATCTGCCTATTAGAAAAAAAGACTCGTCTTCTACACATGTTTGGATTAGGTTGTAGTTGGCAATTCCTAACCTAATTGTGGTAGATTGCAGGCTTCTGTCTTAGGTATTCATGGTTTCGTAATTAAGGTTATTGTTAAGGTTTAGCTTCGGTTATCTCACTGATTACCGAGCGGGCAGTATATCAAGGAGGCATGTAGCTAAGGTGGAAGTATCGCACGGTAAACTATATCTGAAGCTGCTACGTATTGTAGTAGCTAAAAGAATACTGCTATTGGGAAACTACATCTCCATCCCAAAACCATGAGATAAATCAGGCTATGCACGCTAGATATCGAATGGCTAGCGGATATGGTGAATATGGGGGTAAATACGTAGATATATAAAGACATTGTAGCCTCTAAATTTGAGGACAAGTCTTCAACCAAATTATATCGGAATTAATCCTAGCCTCTCATTAAGCAATCTCATGAATCTATTCCCGTGTCTGTGATATCAGACCAATAAACAAAGTCGACGATCAAGTTCAAAGTCGATTAACACAGCTCCCCTCAGAAGCTGCTACTCCTCATTCAATCATACACTTAGAGTAGCATTTTGCCCTTCATTATCTCCCATATCCAATCAAAGAAAGCAAGGCTATTTGCAGGTATATGATAGCCGGAAAATATTGCAAATTTGCAAGGTGTGGGGTGCTACAGCTCGTTCTCACAAGACTTGTTTTACCTATGTCACGTGACCATTTCATGGATGAGTAAGCATCAGTTCTGGAGGCGTGCTAGTGCAGGTTTCAGCTGAGCAAGACTAGTTTTTTTTTTTTTAAATTTTAGGTCCTAAGCTATGCTCTATATCTCCTAGGACTCAAGGACCGGTGTACACGGCCAAGATCATGCTTCCCACATGCCCGACTCGATCTCACTGCGTGACCCACTACACAACCAGTAGCTAGTTATAAGAAAGAATACAAATGCTCCCACAGACTCCCATAACCAAAATTCCAAATCTAATACTCCAATTTGAGGTGGGAAAGCGACACTCCTCGTCTCGTTTTCCTTCCTGTCATGCTTCGTGCTATGACCTAGTTAATGTTGTCTCCGCTGAGAGCTGGTGACGGACTTGCAGGTGAGTCGCCGAAGCAGCCGGTTTCCTGCGCAAAATTTGTAAAATCCTCAAGGCACTTAGGCCCGAGAAGCTTTTGGACAAAGTCGTGATGTGACATTGTCCCTCGGAGTCGACGCGTCTGACGTTCGTGCAGTCGACAGTGAATGAAGTGGAGAGGTGATGTTTCCTCTCTACACGCACACTCCATGGAAGCGGTGAAGTTGTTGAAACGACGGTGACATGCAGCGAAGTTTCCGTGTCCCGTTCGGGCTGAGATCAGTTCACGGAGTAACCGCCGAGAAAGTGCCTGCTCCTGTGGCTTGCGTCGTCGCATGAGTAGACCCAGATTTCGATACCTAAGTGGACATGCTTCCTCCCACCATTCCTCGAGAAGAGCTTGACGTTTCTGGTTCATCAGACGACGAACGTACGCCAAAGTGACGGAGCCAGGCTGGCTCTCTTTACTTATAAGTTGTCGGAGGCCGGAGCGTGCAACTCTATCAGCCTCTTCGTTTCCCTGTATCCCAGGGTGGGCTGGTATCCACTGAACCGAGACTCGAGCCTTTTCTGATAGCGCCCTAAATTGGCGTACATCGTCGAGACTTGAGCAAGTCTAGTTGCCTGTCCGCTTGTTCAACTACCCACTTAGCTGTACTGAGCAGCTTTAGGTCCCAAAACCAAGCAACAAATCTTCCACCTTGCAGTGGAATATTTCAGTGACTACCCGAGGCCAGTCGTAGTACGGGTTCACCCAATACTAGCATCGGGACTAAATTCGAAAAAGATGCTACCCTTCTGAAGCGTTGGAGGAGGCCGGCCATCAGTGCGCTGCAGATTTGTGTAAACTCAAGAAAAGCCTCTCTGCACTTCGAGTCTTCTTGCCAAACCTTCCATCATTGGTGCCTACGGATGAATCACAAGCTGCATTTAAATACAAGAAGAGTCTTAAGAGGGTGTATGCTACAGGGTATTCTAGCCCAACTCACCTGTGTCTTAGGTAGTGGGAAATGCCGTAGATTCATTAGCAACAGAAGCCCTCCTGCCTAACTTTGGAATCAAATTCCGCTTTGTAGATTTTGTAATGGGAGCTGGGGGTTCGTAGATAACAACGCTGACAGGTCTATGGTCTTCCAATCTTTTTTCAGAGAGTGTTCATTCCGTCTGTTTAAATAGGGCATGACCCTCATCATCTATTGGCAAAAATTAAGCACAACAATATACAAATTTACTATTAAATTTTAAGCTATTTAGATAGTTTTTGATGTCCTTCATAGTCATAGACTCAGTAGGGACATAAATAAAATTCTATTCTACTCTATTCCGTCTGTTTAAAGCTGTATGTTTCAAAATTTTGGGCTCAACGTAAAATTAATTCAGAAAGCTTAACATGAAGCTATTTGTATATGCACGTCACCGTATACGAAGGTCTAGTGTACATGCTATTTAGCCCGGTACCCATGTACATAGGATGATGACATCTACTTGACTCCACACCAGTTTTGAGGAAACAATTTATGCTGCTGCCAGATTTCACTCATTATGCATTTCTTGTGCATATGACCCTAGACTTCTTGAACACTGCCAGTAATCTACGAACACAGTTATCATCGTGAAATTATCTTTTTTCGCATCTATCAACACATATTCACAACGTTAGATAGTAATTCAACCACGAGATCGCGAACCGATACTAGCTGAGGAATAGGCATATAAAATATCCAAACCTCAGCGATGGAAACTATGGCTTTACAGTTCAAATCAATGTGTCCGTTCCTGAAGAATGCATCTCCGGCAACCCTTCGCTCGTTTACTACGAGCTCACATCAGTTTCCACATCGCAATAGCGACAAGTCAAAACTTCTAGACGTAGCTCGTCTTTGTCCTGTTATGGGTAATGCTCTCAAAGCAAGACTTACCACTACTGATAAAGTGTTATCTACCCCTCAGTGTCGGAGAACCAGTAAGAGTAAATTCCATACATATTCGGCGTGCTCCATCCCTGCAGAGTCCACTGCTCCGGTCGAATGTAAGTTGAGTAGCAGATTTACTTCTAAAGAGCTTATAGTGTTCTGACATTGGTAGCTAAAAATTGCCCTAAATCTGAAACGAATTTTACTGATAAAAAATTTGATTACGAGGCTTTTTATAAGACAGAACTAGATAAAAAACATAAAGATAAATCATACCGTTATTTCAACAATATTAATCGACTTGCTGCTGAGTTTCCGCGCGCTCATTTACCAGGAAACCCAGAGAGAGTAACTGTCTGGTGCTCAAATGATTATCTAGGTATGGGACGAAATGCTAAAGTTTTAAAAGCTATGCATTCTACCTTGGATATTTATGGTGCTGGTGCTGGTGGGACAAGAAATATATCTGGTCATAATCAACAGGCAGTGTCGCTTGAGTCAACTATCGCTGAACTTCATGCCAAGGAATCAGCATTAGTATTTACTTCCTGCTATGTAGCCAATGATGCTACTCTAGCTACGTTGGGAAGTAAATTACCAGAATGCGTATTTCTATCTGATGCCCTCAATCATGCGTCTATGATTCAGGGTATCCGTCACTCTGGGGCTAAAAAGCTCATATTTGCGCATAATGACCTCAATGATCTTGAAGCAAAATTAGCATCTATTCCCAGCTCCACACCTAAAATAATTGCATTTGAAAGTGTGTACAGCATGTGTGGCTCTGTAGCACCTATCAGCGAAATCTGTGACTTAGCAAAAAAGTATAATGCGCTTACGTTTCTTGACGAGGTTCATGCAGTCGGTATGTATGGACCGCACGGTGCAGGAGTGGCTGAACATCTAGACTATGGTGCCCACGCAGCTGGAAAGCCGCAAGGGACTGTCATGGACCGAGTCGATATCATTACTGGTACGCTCGGCAAAGCTTACGGTTGTGTTGGTGGCTATGTTGCCGGGTCTCTCAATATGATAGATGCAATACGGTCGCTTGCTGCCGGCTTCATTTTTACTACATCTTTGCCACCAGCTGTCATGGCGGGCGCCAATATGGCAATCCGTTATCAGATGGAGTATCAGCGCGATAGACAACTGCAGCAGCTACATACAAGGGCTGTAAAAGACGAGCTGATAGCACGAGATATCCCAGTGATGCAAAACCCATCACATATAATACCTGTTCTGGTGGGTAATGCTGAAACCGCCAGAGCTGCATCAGATCTCCTTCTCACGAAACATAACATCTATGTACAGAGTATTAATTACCCTACAGTCCCTGTGGGAAAAGAAAGGCTTCGTATAACCCCAACTCCTAGTCATACAAGTGCAATGCAAAAGGAACTTATCAAAGCCCTTGAGTCAGTCTGGACTGAACTAGGGATCAGGCGCATATCAGATTGGGACAAAGTGGGTGGATTTCCTGGTGTTGGACAGCGACATTTAATTCAAGCTGCGCCGCTATGGAGCGATCTGCAACTTCGACTAAGTGAGCAAGAGTGAAAAAGTATTCACAATAAAAATGTCGCTCGTATTGATTGTTATGACCGATATCACAGGATAGCGACAAGGTTGTTGTCTATAGACAGCTTAGCTTGATACCTTGTAAAGTACTACTGCATACTTGGAGGTTTGAATCAATGAGAACAATCTCCTTTCATGAAAAAATCTTAAGCTGGGACGCTGCAGCCTGGTGAATGGTACACATTGTAGCCTATATAGACTACCAGCCAGTAACATCGAGTATAGGGCTATTTCAAAATGAAGTACAAATCCAGAAGGGAGAAAGTGGTTTAACTAGCCTAGTTTCTTCTGGGAAATTTACTCCGAAATGTAACTTCGCCGCTATGGCAAGATATAGTATTACAAACATCTAGATACTTCGGGCTAGAATTTGACCAACTGTCTCGCCCCATTTAAATACACCAGATGCCCCATAAGAGCCAAAACTGACAAGGTCATCATCAATGACTTTTAACCACTACAGCTTTGTGCCACAACTTCTCCCTGGAAAACATATTACCTACGGTGATAATCCTCTGTGGAGATATCAATGATAGGAATTTAATTTCTGACTTTGTGCAAGTGATGGGGATGAATTTGTACTAGAGATTGACGGGGTCTTGACAGTCATTTGACATATTTGCCGAATCACCGGAACTTGAAAATTTTATAATTCCTCTTGACAAACCAAAGATCTAGCATTCATCTAGCTGAAGAATATTCTAGGGTGGTGTGGACCAGATAGCTCTGGTCATGGCTTTGAATGTGATGGGAAATCATACAGATTTTGGAGGGATAAGTAACTATGAGAAATACTACCATATTTATTGTGAGTGTTATCCCATAATTATTGTTTATTTACAAAAAGACGGGATACAGGCGTTTCATATAGATCTTTGCATGATGATTCTGGGCTCTAACTTCACACGCCATCCCGTTTTATCCAATCCATTCTACCTCAAAAAGTAATTGTAGCGACTTTCCAGCCATAATTATATCCACTTCTATTGGGAAACCTCTCTTTTTACTTGGATCTAATGCTTGAAACGAATATACCACGTGTAATGTGATATTCGCACACAAAAATAAGAATTATTAAATTAAATATTTGTTAGTCAAACATAATTATTCTTGCACCTGAAAATAATGGAGTTATGGGGGACTATTCTCAACAACTGTAAGTGGTGTCCCCTATGAGCCTCCAGCTCTCACTGTAGAGCCTGCAGAGCCCAGATTGAGTAACAAAGCCCTCACTTCGACGAAGATTTCCAATCGCTTTCGCCGTCTGTATCGTCTTCATCTCTCAGCACGTTCCCCTATCACCATTACCATGAAGCTTACCACGATCAGATCAGATGGTAGGGTCGGAGCCCTACTCATCACCAACTCTTGATCATGGAGGGCAAGCCATCCGATGAGTTTCTGGGGCGTACCCAGCACCCGATACGGAGATGGCAGATTGGATCAAGTCGGCCTTGAATGTTACAAAGAAGAGAGATACAGATGAATATGCGCACCTCACGTGGTCCCGGCGTCCAGGCCTCGCCTGGCTGGGGATGCAGGTGTTTTGCGACTTTTTCCCGCGCACGCAGTTTCCATTGCTATCATTTTTTTGGTGGAAGATTCCGTGGAAAAGGTGGCCGAATTTCACGGGTAAACACTGAGCTGAATGGCTATTCATCAAGGGGAATATATCAATGATCTTTCAAGTAGCAAATGAGGATAGGAGCACTATACAAGGTGTGGCCTGGGTCAGAAATGAACCCAATGTGCTAGATAGTCATAGACTAAAGTAGCGCAATAAAGAAAGACACACACGACACACCATCGAGATGAAAATCTGGTCCCGAGATTGCAGCAATTTCGAGTTGGTGGGTTATCTTCAGGTTTAGTTTGCGTTGAAATTTATGATCGCAACATTTCGACGAGAGTGACGGAGATTAAGAATTAAAATTATTGGGATTGTTAAGGGAAAGTATTCCACATGATAAACCAGTAATGGGGATCCCATCATCAAATGAAGGAAACCCCTAATTAGAATGGAAAAGAAAATTTGTATTTAAATTTTCTGTCCTACATAGTTGTAAACTCAAATAAGACATAAATGGATAAATAAATAAAAATAGGGAAAGTACATCATTATGTTCTCGAACAGGAATTGACAGGTGTAACGAGGGGACAGTAGAACTCGGCACTTCGGTTTCAATATCACTCGTCTTATCTACCTTGAGGATAACCAGACATGACTTCTTAATAGGATTGAGTATTTCTGGGGGAAATTGGGCAACGTTTATTTGGATTTATTTTTGGCTATTAAGGAGATTTTATTCTTATTTCGCTTGAAGAGCGTTTCGACTATCCGCATCACGTTGGTGGGTACGGATAATTATCGCCCTATTTTTAATTTGGATCAATATCTGGCGAGCACCGCTGTAGGTTGGTGTTAGAAATGGAGTTATAGAGTGTTGTGGACGTACGGGCCCTCCGTTTCGTCTAGGTTCCCGACACGATCTTCTATGTATTTATGGGGTTGGAATAGGGAATATGGTAGCGCTTCAGGCTACCTATTAGAGACATGAGCGGCTGTATGGCGTGGGCACAAGGAGGTTATTGGGGGTTTTCTATACCTAGATGGCGCCACACTCGTTTATGCTGTGGCTTAGGCTCTGTGTCGCTTACACTTGTACTTGTAGCGCACACTTCCCATACTTTTAGCTTTAATCTGAATATGACACTCTTTTAGTCAACTTTTGCTTTCGTTTCATAAATATTGCGCAATCTTTCCAACAGTTGGTGGATATGAATTGGGCCAGATAAGCTTTCGATGGTTACTGTGAGTTATAACTTTGTGATAGGCCAGATATTTGAGACCAAGAATTATGCCATGATTACCGAGATCAGTAACCAAAAATGGAGTGAAGGATTGGACACAATGACCCATCATAAGATTAAGATAAACAAATTGGTTGATAGGTCGACCTGCGACGCTATTGTAACCTTTCTCAGGAATCGAATGAGGGAGCGACTGTATACGGGGAGATAGCATGCCAAAATGGGCCTCAAGCAAATGACGCTCGATGAAAGCGTAGCCGTTGGCGCCTGTGTTTATGAGAGCTGTCACACGATATCCTATCCCTAATTTGGAAAGAATAAACGGGTGATTCATGGCTTCACCACCAAGTAGCCGGGTGGTATCTAAGCATCTCGTATCCTTCATCATACCTAGGAAAGCTGATTTGCCTAGGCATCGTCTTTTGCTCGGGATTCGTGCTTAATTTCGATCGTGGAATGGGTGTATGCCAAATCTTCTTCCTGAACTTCTTCTCCTTCGAGATCTGCCTAGATTTTGTAAATACGACTCGGATTGTGTGATCGGTGGCGATCTTCGGAGTGAGTTGCAGGCTTTCGGGAATCTCCTCGTTAGTTATTTGTGTATGAGGAAGAAAGAGAGCGAGATTTATGATAGCTGTTTGATTGTTCTGGGAGTCGAGATTTGATTATTAGATGGCCTGAAATTTTGACATGACCGTTTGAAAAATTGACAGAGCGGTTGGTTAGCTTTGAAGTTGTAGCGGGAGTTGACGAAAAACTTGCCAGAGCCTTCTTTTCTGAAATTGCATAGGCAAGAGATTAACGTTTTTGGCGATGCTGAGTTATCTGAAAACGTGTATCAGCATCCTGCAGCACATTGACGTAGTCGTTCAAATTGGGACAGCGCTTCAAGTCAAGTTGTACCGCATTTGAGAGTCGGACGAGGACTTTCGCTCTTAATTGTTCGCGGAGAAAGCGGTCGTCCTGGTACTCTGCTTCGGCTGATGACGTCCTGAATGTTTGCCAAAAATCCCAGAAAGTTTAGGTTGGAGACGTTAGTAATCTATCAAATTCGGCAGTTGTTTTCTCTCGCTTTGCAGGGTCCGTAAAAGCCTGTGCAATATAATCCAATAGATCAAACGGGGCCTATCCGGGAGCAGGTTTGAGGATCTAGTTTCGTAAAAGCTTTGCAGCGTCGGCTTCTGTATTTTTGTACACATATTTACGGCGTTATACATCATCAAAAAAGCGGTCATAATACCCGTTAAAGCTATTGGTTATTGCATGCTGCCAGAGTGCAGAATCGGAATCATCGCCGTTGGACAATTTCTTGTTTTCGGGAAGATGAGAGACATTCTCCTACGGCTCGATACGGAGCGGGAGGAGGGTTCTGGGGGCTTTTGATTTTGTGAACACGGACTAGAGAGCTCGCACAATTTAGAGTCACTGTAAAAGTTGTTGTCCGGTTCTCAATCGAAGGATTTAAAGAGTATTTATTTTTTGGGACGGAAACTTTGATCAGGCATCAGATCATTTTTCACGGGTTGAGACAGGTAATCCGAGTGTTTTTGAGATGGGGTATTGTCAGACTTCAAGACAGCAAAAGATTTTCGAAGACTCTCTGTCTATTCTTCAGATTTTTCGCTCGATTTTTTGCTTCTTTTAAACAACATTGCATGTTTCGAAATCCTTGAGTCATTTCTTGAACAGTTGATGACTGCAGGAGAGATTCTTTGTCTTTGATTGTGAATGGCGGCCCAGGAGGTAGGCTGGGCGTCAGCGTTCGGGAGTTTGTTAGATGAACGGGAGCGGGTCTCATACATGTGTTTGGTTTGGGATGCCATTCTTCGCTATTAGAGTGAGTTCTACTGTGGTCTAGGCCTTCGACTAATTGGCGCGGGTGGTGGTTTCTGGGCTAGTCGGAATTTAAAGGGCGATAGTTATTTACTGGCCTTCTTTTTTTTTGCATCAGATTTTAATTGCGTATGCAGTTATCTAGCTATGACACAATATCAAAAAAAGTACATAACAGATGATTCAATTTAAAGGAGCACTCATGCCTCTGATTTCATTTGGAAGTACCACTGCGAAGTTATGGTAGCTTTTTCTTCACCCCAAGTCAACCCTCATCCGTGAATACCCACCCAAGGGAACGTGTCAAACATCTGATAGTTTGGAACCTAGTGAATATGGTAATGAGAATCATTGAATATTGGGATGACAAATCTTCTCGGATTAATGTACTCGAGCTTTGATATCTTACCAGGGACATGGTGATCAGGATGTTCAAAGCTCCAACTTGAGATCTTTTGATATTCAACACATGTAATATATTTCATATGTAATTTTGGGAAACCAGGAGAAGATAATCTCTCCTCTAAATAGTTTCAGATGGGTATATAGCATTACTGCTGGAGAGGAGTTGAGGGGCAGAGATTTCATCAATACAAGTTTACTTTGCATTTTTCGTTTGGCCCTCAGTGTCTAACCGAACGTCTCAAAAACCCTGGGTTATCCGGACGTAGCTCCGTAGTTAATAAGTTGCTTGTACATTATACCCGGTTAGGTTTCTCGTCCTTCTTGCCCTTAGTTGTAGATTAAGTCTAGGGCTATTATTTCACCTTCTCATGTAAACTAAGTTTGTCAGGCCACATGACCTTCTGTTGTGATCTAGGAATAGCTCAGAATTGTTTATGCATACCTGCATAAACGTTATGCTATGGCGCTTAATAAGGATGTTATTGTAGACTGCTGGACAAACAGGAATAGCCCCGCTATGATTGGTGGGATTAGTATGGTGTGAATCTGCAAGGGTGATAGGAGAGTAATTTAGGTGTGGTCCGAAGTACATTGAGTCGGTAGCACACAACCATCTTCTGTCTGTACATCTTTCTATCTTTCAGCACACAATAAAGTGCGTAGCATCTTTACTAGTATCTACAATCAACTATCTACAAGCGCAGTATTTATAGACCATACTCCATTTACATACGAGAAGCAGAGTCAGTATTGAACCCCTAGGTAACCTCATCTTATAATACCTTCATATCACTACATAGATTTCATCCATAGCACTAAGGCTTTCTAGCAGACCTACTCATATACATAGTGACAGAATTTTGTCTATTCCAATTTGTAGATTGAACCGTAAAGACCCTTCCGCTCTGACTCCGATCAGAAATAACCACAAAAACATCAAACCCCCCCCTTACCACCTTTCACAAGTTGCGTCAAAAACCGACAACTGTAGCCTAACCGACATCAGAATCAGGCCGCACCTCGCACTCAGCGCGCGTGAGAGCAGCCCTCCCGATCATGGACGGTCTTAACCAATCTCAGGCGATAGAAGCCACTCCATTCTATAATCCAGCCCTTCGCAACTGGGACACACCCGGAAGCAGCCAGCAGCATGACATGGAGATCGATCCAATTAATTACGACGATCAAATCGAATACGACGACCCCGACGACGACCCATTTTCAGAGCCAGCTCCCGCGGGCCTGCTGCAAGATACTTTGACCAAGAGCGTAACTCTATAACAACCCGAGCAAAAGAAGCAGAGACCCTTTTTGGAGGTATTTCGGCACTAATCGACAAGCATAGCAGCGCACCCAACTACGCTACACTACCCGCCAAGCAAGCTGTAGCATTCAGAAGCCTCTGTAATGATCTAGCTAAAGTCGCAGCACGGCATTTCGATGCTTACCTCTGCGATAAGCCTGTGACTGTCACCGATGACCCCTCCCAGCCCAGCCGCAATGCCCAAAAAACCGCGCAGACCTACGCAAATGCAGCTTCACGGGCATCCAATATGTAATTTGCCGGTCGCCATACTCCAACCCTCCCGACACCCGCTAAAGCGCGGTTTCAGCCCAGGCCCACCCGCACCGCTGACCGACTATTCGTTCGTATTCCTGAAGGTAGTACACTCCGAGATCACTCAGCATTCGCAATACAATCCCACCTGAAAGCTAAGCTTGGCAATGAGGGTTAGATTCTAACAAATGTGCAGTCAACGAAGACTGATTTCGCTCTCTGCCCCAAAGACGGAGACTCAGAAAATCTCATGGAAAAAATAAAGTCCGTAAGTTTCTTCGGGGACGCACCAGTAGAGAAAGCAACACTATGGACTTCCTACCGCATAAAAAATGTTCCCCGGACATATGGAGCCCTGGAACACATCAACGTAGAATGGAAGTATTGCCTTAAGCCCGTCACAGCTGAGGCGTTGAAGGATGCCCTAGCCACTGCAGCTGGGGTGGTCCCTGTAGCTATTGCGGCTTCATGCGATAATGATGCTAATCCAACGTCCTGGTCGACGACATGGATCGTGCGCTTCCCAGAATCTCATCAGCGCCTGCCACACACCCTCTTACTCTTTGGCTGCCGCACGCAGACAAGAATTCTACCCAAGCGTCAGATGGCTGTCCAGTGCGCCCGGTGCTGGCTTTGGCACAATACACGCACATGTGCCTCCGACCTCAGATGCCGCCTGTGCGGATCCTCCAGACACTCCGAAAAAGATCATGCCAATCAATGCGGCGCCACGGGCCAACATGTATGCCCAAACAGATGCATCCACTGTCTTAGCCCCCATCCCGCGGACGATGTTAGCTGTTACCTCCGGCCTAAGCCCTCCGGTCCTCCGAAGACCAAGAATCAAGTAAGTGCTATCTGTCAAATCAATGCAGACGCTCGCCTATGGAAACAAGCAGAAGCTGGCTGTATCAAGGCTACGGCCAGCCCCAAAACCACGCATACTACGGCCGCAACCCCTGCTGAAATGGGCCAATCCCAGCCGGTTTCAGTAAAATCCATCAACCCACATGAAGTCCTACTCACAGAGGATCGGAGCAACGGCCAGGCGCAATCATAATGACTCCTTTACGGCGCCGCAAACAAAACAATTGCCCATAAAAAATAATCTCTGCAAATGTCGGCCGCGGAGCCCAATCAAACGAGCTAGCTCTCAACGAAGCCAGCCTAGCCTCTGCTGATATTGTACTTGTTGAAAGTCATGCGATAAATCTGTAATTGTATCACGTGTCTCGCTTAGTATTTCACACTTTCCGTAATTGTGAAGTGTGTAGATAATTGTAAGAACAAATAAAAGAAGCATCAATAGTTGTAGTAATAATACACACAATAAATTATATATATATATATATATTTATAATATAAGGAATCTGATTTCGAGAGCAAGTATCCATACGCAGCTGAATATATTGCTGGTATGCAGTATACTCTTAACTCCACTGTCGCATAAATTACAACAGTACTAATACAAGAACCGTACATTTACAGCGACCGCGCCAGGCGTACCGCCAAACGCCACCCATCCTTCGAGACCTTCTCACCTATCGACGACTGGACATCCTCACGACCCAGATTGATGTCCTATGTGTGGAAAAATGCCTCTCTCTGTTCAGAACAGGGTCATGCGGTATTTTCAAGCGATATGCTTCTCCTTAAAATTTTCTCGTCCTCGGGTAAGACCATAAGTATTGTCAACGTCTACAACGCTCCTGCAGGACCCACTAGCAATAGTGTTCTCGATTCCCTTTACTCCCTCACCCTCCCTTTCGAAGGTAACTTGCTTATCTCTGGAGATTTCAATTTACACCACACCAGATGGCAGCCATCATGGACCCGCAGCCCCTTCCCCGGCGCCGAAAAGTTCACAGAATGGGCAGATAAAAACAGTCTCTCTCTTCTATCACCTGCAGATATGGCAACACATGACCGAGGCAATACACTCGATTTAGTTCTCGGATCCAGCCCTCTAGTTCAAAAGACAAAGTGCACACTAGCCCCACATCTAGACACGACGTTAGACCATGATACAATACTAACTTTAGTTGATTGGGAAGGCTATACTGAACCCCTCCGCAGGCTCAGACTCGACACGTTGGACAATGAACTTTTCCTCCGTCTCCTATCCATCAATATTGATGGTCTTAGTCCAATTCCACTAACTTTCACTAGGGAGGTGCTGGACGGGTGCGCTACAGAGCTATCAGAAGCTATCTGTACAGCATATATGGGCGCAGCCCGCCGCTCACTGGGCCATGGTAAAGGGAACGCATGGTGGGATACATCATGCAAACAGGCTCGCCAAGGGCACAAGAGGGTTCGAAGCGGACCCATAACAGAAGAAGATGTTGCCAGAGAGCGAAAGGAGTATCGGGGAACGATCGCAAGGGCAAAGAAGACTTACTTCACTAACAAGATTGCCGCAGCCAGTACGGGCAAGGACATCTTCGCTCTGACAAAATGGCATAAGTCCACGGGTAACTTCCGATTCACCCCACTCAAATACCCCAGGTCCCCGGAGCGCCCCCCTGCGACATCGTTGCCTGAAAAAAGGGAAATTCTACCCGGTAATTTACTCACGAACCTGGCTGAAGTGGGTGATATCCCTTTGGATAACCCGACAGTTGCAAAACGCTCCATTTTGTTCCCACCACTCTGCCAGGACGAAGTTCGGGATGCGATTCTTAGAGCAGGAAATACAGCCCCTGGGGCTGACGAGATCCTGACTGCCATATTACGTATAGCTTGGCCCCTCATCGGAGAATATATCTTCTCACTCTTCAAAAGATGTCTCACTCTCGGCCATCATCCTGTCTGCTTCCGGCAAGCTGTTTTAATCATGCTTCAGAAGCCAAACAAGGCAGACCTATCTTTCCCTCGCTCATACCGCCCGATAGCACTTCTCTCCGCACTTGGGAAGGGGTTGGAGCGGCTAATAGCCAGACGTATAGCTTGGATCGCGACCCGTAATACGATACTAACCACCCAGCAGTTTGGTGCCCTCCCAGGGAGGTCAGCCGTCGATCTTACCACCTGTCTTACACATGATGTTGAAAGAGCTTTGAGCGAGGGGCGCACAACCAGCATGCTTACACTCGACGTGAAAGGAGCTTTTGATGCCGTTCTCCCAGGCCAGCTTGTCCGGCGCATGCGGGAGCAAGGCTGGCCAGAGTTTCTTGTCAACTGGGTAGCCTCTTTTGCTACTAACCGTTCAGTACAAATCCGTCTCGATAGCGAGCCTGGCCCTCTCCAGTCAGTCAACTGTGGTCTCCCACAAGGCTCACCTGCCTCTCCTATCCTTTTCATGCTCTATATATCCCCTCTGTTTAAGCTAGGAAACGTCTCTAGGAGATTTGGGTATGCTGACAATGTAGCAATCCTTGAGACCCAAAAATCACTTCACGACAATTGCATCTCTTTAAATAAGGCACTGATAGAAGCTTTAGAATGGGGGACAAAGGAGGGCATCACTTTCAATCCAGCTAAAGCAGAGCTGCAGCATTTTTCACGAAAACGAGCTAATAAGAATCCGGGTAACACCCATTCGGTCAAGCACGGCAATTTCACCATATCTGAGAAGACGAATCGCCCATACACCAGATGGCTGGGAGTCTATTTTGATAAAACACTTCCTTTTAAATGGCACGTCCGCATCCTTGCAAATAAAGCTCTAGTAGTGGCAAACGTGCTCCGCAGTCTTGGTAACACATTAAGTGGTGCCCCCCCTAAACTCCTACGCCAAGCAGTCACCGCTTGCGTACTACCTATCGCTTATTACGGAGCTGAAACATGGTGGCCAGGCCTGACACGTGCTATCTCCCCAACTCGAACCGTCTCAAACTTAGTGAAGGGACATCTTTCCCTCCTCCAAAAGGTTGTTAGAACTAGCGCAAGAGCAATTCTTCTCGTCTACCGAACAACACCAGCTAGTGCGTTATATAGAGAAGCAGGTCTCCCCCCCCAGAAATCGTGCTGGACTCAAAACTTCATCAAGCATCCCTCCGCATACACCGCCTCGATCCACGGTACCCTATCCGCCGCCGGGAAATTTGGATCCTTAGCCAGCAAAGACGTGTCTCACGCCTTTCTGGGTGGGCCCTAAGCCTCCCGCCTACAGAGTATTTGGACCCTCTGATCAACCCTCCTTGGTTAGCAAAGGAGAGTTGGTTCTCAAGGATTAGACGGGTCACTGCTGCCTCATATCAACTTCCTAAGGGGATCCCCTCACAAGACTTAGTTGTATATTCTGATGGCAGCCGCCTAGAATCAGTTTTAGGACCTTGTGTTGAAGGTGGTTTTGTAATCTTCCAAGCAGGTCACATGATCTGCCAGAAAAGAATTCCTCCAAGCCCATCACTAGAGGTATTTGATGCAGAAGCTGCAGCCGCTTTCAGCGCTATAGAGACAGCAATAAATCTGCCTTCTAAACGATTTGCAAACAACTTATGGGTCCTACTCGATAACCTAGATGTAGCCCGACAGCTTCTATCAACCCCGACCTGCTCTTCTCAAGACGTGTTCAACAAATTCGCGTTGAAAGATCAAGAATGGCCAGGCCGCACGCGTCTAACCCATACTATTTCAGGTGAAGTCCGGGTTCATTGGATGCCAAACCACTCTGGACTCTTAGGTAACGTTCTAGCAGACAAAGCAGCGAAAGATGCTTTGGCCATGCCGTACCCGTCCCCATTTCCACTCACAATTGCCTCGGCAAAAGCATGGGTCAAGAACATACTAATAAAAGCTCACAAAGAGTATTGGGCAAAGCATGCCCCTCAGTCATATCAAGACTTGGAAATCGAGTATCCTGTGGGCTGCTCCGTAGAGCTACCACTCCCTTGACATAATACTGCACATATATACGCTGCTCGCTCTGAACATAGAGATTTCGCAGCCTATCATAATCGCTTCAACCACGACCCCGCCAACAATACCTGCAGCTGCAGCAAACTCAAGTCTCCTGCACATTTCCTAAACTGTAGACTGATCACATCAAGCCCCCTCAAACCGCCCAGGGGCTGGTCAGACAAATGGAAGTTCTTTCTTGGGACCCCCACAGGAGCATCAAAACTTGCACAATGGCTAGAAAAATCACAGTTCTTCACCAAAATTTGTCCCTTGATTCCTCTTGAGACATCAATAAACAAGGCTCAGCAGAAGTTCAAAGAAAAATAAAATAAAAGAATGCTCATGGGCTAAATTTTCTTTTCTTTCCTTTCCTCTCCTTTAATTTAATTTAGCATATCGGGAAGATATCCTTCCCACTATAACTGGGTCTTATCCCCTCTAGGAGGCATAAATTTCCGTAGACAGCGTGACGTATTAAATCATCTGACACTGCTTTTCATCTTGGGCCCCTTCTTCTTTGTTTGGGGAAGCTGGGTGCCCCCGGTTCTAGAGCAGTAAGCTCTGGCGTTCTTATCCAACCCGGGACTAGTGTATTATAATCATTAGCTAGACTTTAAATACTAAACAAACACACAAACGCACAATTCGAGAAATTCGAAAATTCGAAAATTCCCTTTTCCCTTCTCATGATTATTCCTTTGCTTGAGTTCTCGAATTGATGACCATCGAAAGGCGTCCCAAAATGCCTCCGATGAAGAGCAAACGACCAAAGTCGACCATTTCTGTCGGCTTTGAACGGACACACATGTGTCCAAAACCTCCTGGCCTCGCGCAAAAATTATCAAGCTTGTTTGCGAGTGAAGCCTTTGTCCCAGGGAAGTATTCCACCCTTCCCGATTAAGAGATGACTGATTCTGATCCGATCAGAACAGAAACGAACAGTCAACAGACCGTAAAACCCGCCGAGCTGGCCCTCGAGGCAAGCAGCTCCAGGAAAGGAAAGGAGGTCGTCAGAGAAAGGACGACCGAACGTGCAGAATCATCTGCCGGAAAAAATGCTGTGCCAGCCTCAAAAGGCGCAGCATCGACATCAGCTATGGAGTTGCCTCCGGAGCTGCAAACCGTGATGGAGGCCGAAAAGCGACGTACGACGCAAATTACGGCCCGCCTCGCCATCTGCTCGACTGCGATAAACAGTGTTGAAGCAGCACTTTCGCCACTTTCGATCGGCGAAAATTAAGAATTCGTAGACGGTATAAAAGTCTACCTACGAGCAGCTATTGGCCAGTTCGTTCAATCCGGTCCAGGAAGCACACCACCAGTCCTTCCTGCCCACCCCGCCAACCCTCTCTCACCGAGGGCTCCGGAAATTAGGGCATCTAACTCTACGAAAACCCAGGCTCCGGCCCCAAAGACAACTTGGGCCACCGTAGCTCGGGCAGGCCTAGTCGGAAGCGCTGGGCCATCGACAAAAAAGGCAGCACCGCCCGCCCAGAAAGCAAAAAGTGCCAACTCGAGTGGAAAAGCCGATTCACGACTTTTTCTGCGCCTTGACTATTTCCATCCCCACCGTCTCCTTTCTCCAGCTGGAGTAAGGCTAGCGGTGTCTCAGGCGCTGGGAACAGCTGCCAACAATATCACGTTGGTTCAGCGGGTAAAGACCGGCTTTGCAATAACCGCAAAGGATGAACTCGCTCGAACAGAGCTCCTGGGTTCCTCCACATCATGGAGCGAATCTGGAATCAAACTGGAACCAGCATCAAATCTGGTTGCCATGCAAATTGCCACCGTCCCGGAGACAATTCGAACTCTTGCTGGCCCAATCGCTGTGACGACAAAGATGGTTGCCGACGAAGTCACGCGGGTGACCCAGTTGGTTCCCTTTCTGGTTCGTCCTCATGGGACTAGCAAACCAGGGGCGCCCTACTCAAATTGGCAAGCGCTATTTCCCCGAGAATCCGCTCCTCGACCTGGATTCCGCCTTTTCGACGACTCTGGAGCTGCAAAGCTCTTCCGACCTCGTCGCAAAATCGAACAATGCAAACGGTGTCTTGAATTTCACGCCACCCGTGGCTGTTACCGCGCTCCAGCTTGTTGGAACTGCGGATCTAATATGCACTCAGAATCAGAGTGCAAGGCCCTCACCCGGTGTCGAAACTGTGGGGGACCTCACCGATCGGATTCCCGGGCCTGCTTAGCCAGACCCAGCAAGTCCGGACCGGTGACAAAAGAGCAGCTCGCGCGGATCCGCCAGATCCAGCAAGGGGAGTTCGCGAAAGTGGCTCGATTTAGGGCTGCAGCCAAAAGGGCCGAAGAGGCAACAATGGCCTCAACGAAGGATGTCTGGATGGCCGAGAGATCGGGTATGGGAATCCTGGGATCTGAAGAAGAAGTTTGAGGGTACAGCAACCCTCGGTGAAGTCTACAAAAAGCTTCAATATATATAGCAGGATAGCAGCTGAATTCAGGGTATCTGCGAACTAATCTTTCGCTCTCAGCGGAGATAAGAAAAAGTCACGTGGAAGATGTGGCAGGAAAGGGAAAGGGCGAGAAGCGCGGGATCCGGACCAAACAGTATTTCTTCCAAATTTGATTTCAGTTTTTGATTTATGTTTTTGATTTTAGTTTTGCTGTTAACTTCTACAATTTCAGTAGAAGTTCATGCGGTAGGAATAAGTTGGGCCTGTACGCAGTGATCCTTGCCGGCTCCACCGGTCCTTGACCCAATCTGAAAAAGATAGCGTTAGCTTAGGACCAAAAATAAAAAATAAAAATAAAAAATAAAAATAAAAAACGCACAATTCGAGAAATTCGAAAATTCATTTGTTCCCTCTTTCCTCCCTTCTCGACCTCGTCGCATCCATCTCTGAATTGTGATCGAGCTCAGGCATTTTCATCATGCCTCCAGTTCGCAAAAAGCGCCCCAACGTCAAGTTGGACAACACGAGAGTCCACCCGAGGGCTCTCCAACAATTACCTGGCCTTGCCCAGTCTCCGAAATGCGCGGAGATGAGCAACGTCTCTACCAAAGGGAAGGAAAAAGCCCTCCCTACCGTCACTGAGCCCGATACTGACATGATCGGGTCAGTCGAAATTATTGAGGAAATTCCTCAACCATCCTCCGTCCCCCACGGGATTGGAGAATCGTCAAAATCTCCCCCGACCGCGCCAAAACTGTCGGAGAACGCTGCACCCAAAGCAGCGCCAAAACCAACGTCGCAACCACAAGCTGCTACGAAAGCAGAGTGTCCCCTCGAGCTCCGACCAATTGTCGAAGCTGAACAACGTCGCGCCGCCGAAACAGCGACAAATCTGGCCCTCTGCTCCGCCGCCATCTCTGGCGTCAAAGCCACCTTATTCCTTTGACCAACGGGTCAAACAGACAATTTGTAGACTCTCCTCGAGTCTACAAACGCGCAGCCATCGCGCAATACATGGCTACGGGCTCGGCCATCACGCCACCCGTCCTCCCTCCTCGCCCGGCGAACCCGATCCCAAGGGCTCCCGACGCCAGAAGCACAACGATTCCCGCCGTCCCAGCGCTGCCTATAAAAAGCACCTGGGCCACGGTGGCCAGAAACGGACTGCAACAAAAAGCAGTCCCAACTGTAAAGGCTGTTCCGCGACCTGCGGCAAAAGCCCAAAATAAAGAAGCTCCGAAGGCTAAAGTCGACAAACGACTGTTCCTTCGCTTAGAGAGCGATCACCCATGGCGCCAGCTTTCGCCTGACGGCATACGGCATCAATTATGTAGTAGGCTACTGTACACCTTGAGTGAAAAAAGCTCTATACACCGTGTCAGAACCGGATTTGCGATTCTGACAGCGGATGAAAATGAAAGGGAAGAGCTCTTAGATGCCTCACCGAAGTTGTCGGACTTCAATGCCAAAATCGAGGATGCCTCCAACCTTGTCGCCTTTCGGATCGCGAATGTTCCAGCGACCATAAAATTAATCAACCGTATTGAGACGGTCGATGCCGGTAGGATCTCACTGGAGATCTATCGCAAAACACAACGTCGTCCATGCCAGGTGCGACCGCACGGGACATGTCGTCCTGGAGCGCCATACAGAAACTGGCATGCCCTTTTCAACTGGGACTCCGCCCCTCGTGCGGGCTTCCGAATTCTCGACGAGTCCGGAGCGGCTACAAAAACCCAGCCTCGTCGCCAAATTGAACAGTGCAAACGCTGTTTGGGCTTCCATGCCACCCGTGGTTGCTCCCGCGCTCCAGCATGCTGGAACTTTGGATCAAACATGCACTCGGATTCTGAGTGCAAGGCCCTCACTAAGTGTCGCGACTATGGGGGACCCCACCGATCGGATTCTCGGGCCTGCCAAGTCAGATCCAGAAAATCCGGGCCGGTGACCAAAGAGCAGCTCGCGTGGATCCGCCACATAGAGCAATGAGAGTTCTCAAAGGTGGCACGAGCACGAGCAACAGCAAAAAAGGCCGAAGAGGCGATCATCGCCGCTGCGAAGGACGTCTCCATGGCCGAGGCGACAGGTTTCGGAGTTCTGGAATTTGAAGAAGAAGTTTGAGGACACAGCAACCTCGACGATGTCCCTTTTGGGGTATACACTAACTGTTGGAAATGGAGACACGGAGTGTTGTGGACGTATGGGCCCTCCATTTCGTCTAGGTTCCCGACACTATCTCGTGTGTATTTAAGAGGTTGGAATAGGTAGTATGGTAGTATGGTAGCGCTTCAGGCTACCTGTTAGAGACATGAGCGGCTGTATGGCGTGGGCACAAGGAGGTAATTGGGGGTTTTTCTATGCCTAGATGGCGTCACATTCGTTTATGCTGTGGCTTAGGCTCTGTGTCGCTTACACTTGTATTTGTAGCGCACATCTCCCACACTTTTAGCTATAATCCGAACATGACACTCTTTAAGTCAACTTCTACTTTCGTTCCATGAATATTGCGCCCATTACATTGCGCGATATTTCCAACACTAACCAATAGCAGGATACCGGCTGGATAAAAGGTGCCTGCTAACCCATCTCTTGCTCTCAGCGGAGATTGAGTAAATTTGTCATTTGGAAGATGTGACAGGAGAGGGAACGGGCGAGAAGCGCGGGATGCGACCATATGAAAAAATCTTCTAAATTTGATTTCAGTCTTTGGCATTTAGTTTTGATTTTAGTTTTTGATTACAGTTTCTGAGTTATAATTTACCTGCTACTTCTTCTGTAGCGGGTCTCGCGGTTGGAATGAGTTGGGCCTGTAAGCAGTGATCCCCACCGGCTCCACCAGTCTTGTACCGATAGTGGACCTAGAGCTTTAGCTTAAATCACGACGTATGAAAATGGTAGAGAGGCAGCCTTAGGAATGTAAGATAGATTGGCTATGGAAGGAGAAATAGGAGTAACTACAGCGAGCTCTATATACATGAGGTGTGGGTGTTTGCTGAGTAATGCCAAGACTAGATTGGCATTCATGTCACGTGTAGGTGTTTCATGTTCAAGCACCTACACTGCCTTGCTCATTGCATGTTTGGAGCCCTGTGGGCGTAACTGCTTAGGACTTTAATATAACAAAAAGAAAAAAACCAGGGCTTTCTAGTCAGCATTTACAACGTAATACCGTGTCACACGCATTTTTCTTAAGAGATTCTAAGTAATTAATTGAATACTCTTTACGACAGTCGGTCACATTATCTACAACTCTACCTAACATCTTTCCGGCTTGTGAAGGCCAGTAACTGGATAACTCAGGTTTTTGAGACGTTCCATTGGGTGGGTATTCACGGATGAGGGTTGACTTGTGGTGAAGAAAGAGCTACCATAACTTCGCAGTGGTACTTCCAAATGAAGTCCGAGGCAAAAGTGCTCTTCTCTTGTATATTGAGGCATCTATTGTTTGCTTTTTATCTGGTATTATGTCGAAGCTGGATAGCTGCATACGCAAGATATCATGTAAGAAAATAGGTCCGAGCCATTCTATCCTCAATAGTTTATTTAGGCATGAGGATAATCTTAATCCAAAGAATATATATAGTTCTTTTTACCTGATTTGGCGCCTGAGGCCCATGCAGGTTTTTATCGGAAGATATGTACTTTAAGCATGGCGACTCAATTTGACGTTTAGAACACCCACTCAAATTTCATTTGCAGATACCACTCGAGGTTAACCCTTACGGCGTATAATCTCTTCCGTGCATACCCACCACGGGGAAAAGCGTGAAAACCCTGTGGCTATCCGAGTGTGCTTTCATCATCCCACAAGTACTACATCACCGCGAGAGAGTGTGGTATGTGGGTCTTACTGGATTCGAACCGGCTACCTCCTGTCTCGAATGGGGTAGGTGTTCAAGCCACCCAGTATCTCCTTGGGAGAACGGCCCGGATGGTGTACCACTGCACTGTCCAACCCAAATCCAATGAATACTTAATCTTATAATTCATAAAATTAAATTGAAGACAGTATAATGGGATGAATCATGTGTACAATTGTATATTAAACAAGTATTACAATGAAGAGCCATTTTGCAGACCTGCTGGCAAGAAACACATGTTGTATATACAGTACATTGCATGGCGCTTTAATTATATTGTTCAATTATAGTTTTCTTGATGTAATAGTGAGATTCTATTCGGGTATGCTACTATTGTTTATGAATCCTTGAGCCCATAAGGCTATCATATAGAATAGTAGCAAACTGTTCCATTATCGAACTTTTGTGCAAGATATAATTTTTAATTATTAAAATATAATGGTAGTCTATGAACTTAATGGGCAGCTTCAAAACAAACGAGTGCAATATTTACAATCTCTATCCAAAAGCAGGTGTCATGGAATATGTGACAGCTAGCTGGTCCTTGGAATCCTTGAAGCAGCGATGTAAGTTTCCCACCACTTCGTCAAGAGCTGGGGCGAAGCTGTTGTTAACGTAAAGAAAGACACTTTCAGAAGGAGCCACCTTGAGCGTTCGGCGAAGGTATGCGACGATTGCTTCAAATCGCTGTGTGCTGCTGATCTTGCATAAATTTTGCCGCAGTAGCGGTGCTGAACCGATGGCATTGAAGTGCACCGTAACTTTTGCTTTCACTGGTTCGCCAGTCGGAGCAAGCACCATGATAGTACCGTCTGAGAGATCAGCCTGAACATTTGAGATGCCCATATTCAGATTCTGAGGCGGACTGGAGCTTTTTAGATTCTTCGGTGTTGAATTTTTAAGAGGCGGAGTCGACATCTGAACCAAGGATTATCGGCGTGTCAGCTCGAAAAAGGGGTCCAAGTAGTACTGGCGAGACATGTAAGAAATTCCTTGTAATTTTTCACTTGAGGAACAGACAGTGTGTACTTTATTGCTGATACTATTAGTCACAATAGAATCCTCAACGTTGCGTTTGAATTGAGTCGGATAGAGAAAACTAATTTGGAGAGAGAACTAGAAGCAAGCATACACATGGAATGGTGTGCTCATGTGATCAAATATTTGATATTAATATTAGTCAGCGCAAAGCTTAGTATCCACTGGAGGATAATGAACGGACACCATGTTGGAGACCTAGTAAAACTGTTGTTGCGCAAGTCTCACACTAATGAATTAAGAATCTTTAATTCTAATGCGATAGACATGGGCTTAATGTCCTCATTCACTAGCAAAGACGAATTCTTCACCTTCTAGTGGTGCAGGTGTAGACGCTCGGCATGCTTTGCACATCTGGGATAGCCAAGAAGAATTGCATCGGAATCGAAGTCGAAAATGAAAATGAACACATGCATATCTTAATTTGACGACTTCTCGACAATGCCTTCCTTACTATCCTCATTTGATTCCTCTGCCTTAGCCTCTCCTCACACCCCATCTCGCCCCAAAGACCGATAAAGGAGTTACTCCAATTGTAAACAGAAGCTTGTCTCATTAATTACCGGTCATCACTCACTACTAATTTACGACGCTACGTATACCCGCAAGGGGAAATTAAGTCATAATCTACAAAGCTCAGGTCATGATTTATGGGGGTCTGTTACCCTAATGGATTTGTACATCCACAGGAAGGACAGGCGACTGGGGCGTGTAAATACAAGGAAGAGATGTCCTGTGAAAATAATAGGTCTGATATTTTCAACATGTTTTCGACATTGGAACGTTTGTGGGCGTCAAATCCGATATTTCGGCTTATTAGCCAGAAGTTTTCTTGTCGATGAGTCAATGGCACTCCCCAGCGCCTTGGACGGTACAAAAGAAGTTGGGCTAAGCTACCATACAGCAATCACCCCCTGTCAGGACTTTTCTTACACCTCAGCACGACCTTCGGGAAAGAGTTGGAGGGAGACTAGAAATGCAGAGGGTGAATTTCCTAAAGAACCTAGAAGTCTGGAGCGCCCAGCTGGTCGGACTCTTTAAACTCTTCAGAAGGGCCACTAATTCTTCGGATTTAGTCCTGATGTCGGTATCAGAAGAGCCCCGCACCTAGTGGTTTTTGCGATTTTCCCGGCTGCCATACAGCGGCACATGGCCATCGTCTCGTTGGGTGGAGAGGGGAGATAATGAAGAGAAAAGGGCTCCTCTAAGTGTATGATTGAATGAGGACTTGTGATGGGCGGTACTGTTTGAGGGGAGCTATATGGGAGGCAAAGGAGGGGATATACTACTGGCATAGGTATCCTTGACCTGTAGTCAGAGAGGACCTACATATCCTGCATAGCCATAGACTCAGAAAGAACAACAAAATAATAATAATAATAATAATAATAATAATAAGTTTCTCATTTAATGAATTTGAATCAAGTAAGACCGACTAGGCAAGAAATATCCTGATGATTCAGGTTTCATTGGATAAGTGGTTCAGTGGATACATTTCTAGTTGTTATGTCTCTAAAAAGTACAAACAAATGTAAAGAAAAATTACGAGTCTTTTTAGTATCAATTTATTTTATTTTCCAGTCTCAGTATAAGACTATATAGGACTTGCAGGTCCTATCTGCATACAGGTCAAGGATACCTATGCCAGTAGTATATCCCCTCCTTTGCCTCCCATATAGCTCCCCTCAAACAGTACCGCCCATCACAAGTCCTCATTCAATCATACACTTAGAGGAGCCCTTTTCTCTTCATTATCTCCCCTCTCCACCCAACGAGACGATGGCCATGTGCCGCTGTATGGCAGCCGGGAAAATCGCAAAAACCACTAGGTGCGGGGCTCTTCTGATACCGACATCAGGACTAAATCCGAAGAATTAGTGGCCCTTCTGAAGAGTTTAAAGAGTCCGACCAGCTGGGCGCTCCAGACTTCTAGGTTCTTTAGGAAATTCACCCTCTGCATTTCTAGTCTCCCTCCAACTCTTTCCCGAAGGTCGTGCTGAGGTGTAAGAAAAGTCCTGACAGGGGGTGATTGCTGTATGGTAGCTTAGCCCAACTTCTTTTGTGCCGAGATGGTTCTTCAGTTTGTAAGGATTCTGGACAAAATTTGAAATCTTATGCCTTTCAAGATTCAATCCATCCATGGCTTCATCTTGTAAACCGGTCCTGACTTTTATCACTTCCATTCCAGAGAACTTTCTCCAGGGTTTGTGCATTACGATTCTTTCCCTCTGCCGGGAACTCTTATTCTGGCGGAGGCGAATTTGGAGGCTATTTGAGAGCAGGAACTGACTTAGTGAGAGGTGTATTCATTGAAATAATTATGTACTAGGCAGTGCTTTTTTTGCGTCGGATTTTAATTGCATATGCAGCTAGCTAGCTATGATATGTTATCAGAGACAAAGTACAGAATAGATGACTCAATCTTAGAACAAGACACATGTGCCTAGCATTTCATCCGGAAGTAGCACCGCGGAGTAATGGTGGCTTTCTCCTCATCCCAAGTCTAACGTCTTCGGTGAATATCCATCAAGGGAAACATCTCATAAACCCTGAGTTATCCAGACATGCCTCCATCATCTATTTACTAGTCTTCGCGCGAAATTTTGTCAGAGACTTCTCCTTCCAAAGTGGTAGGCAGTGCTTATAAATTTGAGAATACTACAGTCGGAATCGATCTTGTCAAGGGTGTTAATTTGATTTAGCTTGTAGCCTTGAACCATTGCCACATCCAGTAAAAGTTTTCGATATTGCTTAATGTGAATGAATATAGCTCTAGTAAAACGGCCAGCCCCCAAGCCCATAGTTGACATCGTTGGTAGGTCTCAAGATTCAGTCTTCTGTAAATTTTTGTTGCTTGGCGATGAAAATTGTAGTGGAAGGTCTTCTAATTGAGTTATATTTTTCATCTAACCTCAATGTTATATTTTTTGATGTAAAAAAAAGTACAGAGAGAGCCATCTATGTTGAAAATATCGCGCAATGAAATGGGCGCAACATTCGTGGAACGAAAGTAGAAGTTGACTTAAAGAGTGTCATGTTCGGATTAAAGCTAGAAGTGTGAGAAAGGTGTGCTACTAGTACAACTGTAAACAACACGTAGCCTAAGCCACAGCATAAACGAATGTGACGCCATCTAGGCATAGAAAAACCCCCAATTACCTCCTTGTGCCCACGCCATACAGCCGCTCATGTCTCTAACAGGTAGCCTGAAGCGCTACCATATTACCTATTCCAACCTCTTAAATACACACGAGATAGTGTCGGGAACCTAGACGAAATGGAGGGCCCGTACGTCCACAACACTCCGTGTCTCCATTTCAAACAATCTACAATGTAGCTGATTCAGTGCTTCTTTCCGAATTCTAGCGGTTTGGAGAAGTGTTGCAGAAAGAAATTCTTGGCGAATTTTGCGGATTACATGGTAAAAGTTTCACATTTTCTCACCACGGCCAGATGTTGATTTTTTCATGCTAGGTTCTTGAAGGTCTTGAGTTGTTTTCTGTCTTACTACTTAGGTCGTCTAATCTAAGAAGTCTACAGTTGGGCCCTAAAACAGAGCAAAGTTTATCAGTCAACTTAATGACACTGATATAGACGATAGGTCCATTAAATTTACACTGACTGATAAACAGTCCTACATGAAGTTGAACGCTCATTTTAGGATAAACTTATCTAACTGGGTAGCAATTTAGTGTTTCCAGCCATTTGTCGAGAATATTTTGGAATCGTGTGTCCTTATTCTCTATCATCCAATGTTGAAGCTTATTACATAGTCGGTGAATTTGGCGCATTCTTGCCATGGTTGGACTGAGAGGTCAAGGCGAGGGAGGAAGGGATGTATCGTGCATGCACTATCCCTAGACCGCACTAGTGGGCATCTGTTCCACTTTACCAGTTTCGTCACAGTCCAGCTTGAGTCCATGCTCACGTGATCTACACAAATGCGCTAATGTTTAATTGGCTTTGGCTTGTGTGAGCCGAGTTACGGAAAAAAATTGATTGCATAAGTAACTGTAACTTGTCAACACACTATTTTCAACCATCCGCAAAGTTTGAAGCGAAAATGGCATTTACTCCAAGAGGAGGACGTGGAGGAGGCGACCGTGGAGGTAGAGGTGGATTTTCTAGAGGCGGAGGTGATAGAGGTGGACGAGGAGGGTCCTCGAGGGGAAGAGGTCAGTCTAATATTTCACATTAGTTCGAGTCTATCGACAGCAGTAGTCTCGAGATTTTTTATTTTCCTTTCGTAATATTCTGAAGGCGATAAATACTTGAAAGAAACTGACCTGAGAGAAAGGGGGAGGTCGCGGTGATAGCAGAGGCGGTAGTCGTGGCAGAGGCGCACCACGAGGACGCGGTGGCGGTGGTGCAAGAGGACGCGGCGGTGGTGGTGCAAGAGGAGGTGCAAAAACAATTGTGGTATGATGCGCCAAAATGAAAGACCTAACATTTTACTAATTCTCCAGGAACCTCATCGCCACCCAGGTATCTTCGTCGCGCGTGGTAAAGAAGATATGTTGGTCACTAAGAACCTCTCTCCTGGCGAGTCAGTCTATGGAGAAAAACGTATAAGTGTCGAAAACAGTGGCCCTACCAACGAAGATGGTACCCCTTCAACAACCAAAACAGAATATCGCGTTTGGAATCCATTTCGCAGTAAGCTTGCAGCAGGTGTTCTTGGCGGCCTTGACGAAATATTTATTAAACCTGGTGCCAAAGTTCTATATCTTGGTTCTGCCTCCGGTACCTCTGTATCCCATGTAGCGGATATTGTTGGAACCACAGGAACCGTTTTTGCCGTTGAGTTTTCCCACCGCTCTGGCCGAGACTTAATCAACATGGCTACCCATCGAACGAATGTTATTCCAATTATCGAAGACGCACGTCATCCGCTCAGATATAGAATGTTGGTCTCGATGGTTGACGTTATATTCGCAGATGTAGCTCAACCCGACCAAGCTCGTATTGTTGGCTTGAACGCTCACTTATTTCTAAAAGTTGGAGGTGGTATTGTAGTCTCTATTAAAGCCAACTGTATCGATAGTACTGCAGCACCAGAGGCTGTTTTTGCACGGGAGGTTCAGAAATTGAGGGAGGAGAGAATAAAACCTTTAGAACAGCTTACTCTTGGTATGTCTTGCACTAATAGATTCCTATCTTAGATTACTAATGTCAATTCAGAACCCTTTGAACGAGATCATTGTATTGTTGTCGGTCGTTATGTTCGCTCTAGCGCTCAATAGTTGGACTGATCTTATTGGTTCTCATCCTTTTCAATCCTCCCTAATACCTCTACGCAAAAAATGTGAACTGGGATATAAAGGATTGCACTCGAGTTACTTTATTGAGGCATGGTTATATTTGAACTTACATGTGGTGTAATTATTTTTGGCTCTGGGCGTTAATAGGTTTGAATTAGGGTTGTAATCAATCAACGTGGAAATTTTTTGACTTGTCATTTTAATGAGCTCTACATTGACTACTTCCTCTGAATTACAAGCATCACTATATCATAGAGGAATTCAAGTAACAAATATCTATCGCATCAAAATTCAGAGAGGATGCCGACTGAAATCATAACTGCAACTGCAACTGATTCGAAGAATACAAGCGTATCAATTAAGCTCAGTTCCGACAAGGATAATCAAGGTCAAATTTCTTGCCTGGCCAAAACTCGTATTATCTACCCTTGCAAGCGTGCTCTTCGACATTGCCTCGATATTTGCATGAGTTACTTGAGATCAGACTGTTTGAGCCCGAGCGAACAAAGTCATGAATCACACATTGGCTTAAAAGAACAAATGATATTAGTAATAGCCTGGTTTTCCTGCTAGGCCAACAGTAAGTCAGCATTAATAGATACGAAACTGAACTGATACGATGACGAGTCGCTTATTACTGCCTGATAAAGGACTCTAACATGTTCTGCTTGAGCTAATCTGATCATGTGATGGTTCCCTGTACTGTCCTGAGTTAACTTGCTCCACCACAGCCCCATCATTAACACACTAAGACGCAACTCAACTGAGCTCCGAAGAAAACTAAGCAACCAACTGGTCAACACTCATTTAAAATACTCAAATATACAGAATTCACTAATGTTCAGTTTATGTGCCTAAACTTCCATCTTTACAACTATCCTACTTGGAAATTGATCGACTCAAAATTCTCCATTATTCAAACTCTCTAACATGAAAACTTTAGCGCTTACAATAGCCTTGATTCTCAATGCTCGACCTGTATTTTCACATGGACATCACATGACGAAAGTGGTTGCTGGAGAATTAATGACAAACGACCCAATTGTATGTGGTGTAAAAAAATCCAAAATATCTTAAATTGGCTTATAACTATAGGATTCAACACTATGGGTACATATTCTCCTCATGATGCTATCTTTTGGAATAATATTTCCAACCGGAATGGTCCTAGGCGTTAGTTTTCTCTTTATTTAGAAAACACATCTGACAAGCTTCTGCAGATGACTCGAAATAGATGGCATGTCCCCGTCCAGATACTTGGGACGATTACAGCAGTATCGGCATTCGTCTTAGGCCATCTACACAAAGGAAGAATGTTTTCTGAAAATATTCATGCCTCATTTTCCAACTGGCTAATGCTGATGCTTGCAACTCAGATTATATTTGGTATCTATCTCCGACTTCACATCTCCACTGGATTTCATGGAACTTTGAGAAAAATAGTCACGGTAGGGCATGGAATTATCGGAAAAGCAATGCCAGTAGTGTCCTGGGTGCAGATAATTTTCGGTGCCATTACATCGCTGGGGTTTTGCCGAGAAGATCACTTGGGACAATGTCTTGCACATTTTATTATGGGAAGTGCATTTATCGGCTACGGGATGATCATGATCATGATAATGCTCGTCGGACAATATTGGCTACAGAGGATGGGAAGATCTCCAGAATTTTTTGACTCATCAATGATCGCGGCCTGGGGTTGTGTAAACACTTTTACTGAGCACCGATGGGGAGGCCCGTGGGTAGGTAACGATATTCAGCACACAACAATGGGTGTTATATGGTGGTGTGCTGGGCTTGCTGGAATCTGGCTCAGTAGAAAGAGGGACGGATCTCCAAAAAGAAATTTCATTCCTGGCTTTGTTATCTTTCTTACAGGCTGGGCAATGTCGGCACATCCTCAACACTTACCAATAAGCACAATGATTCACACGGTCTTTGGCTACACTCTGATGGCTGCAGGTTTAACTAGAGTCATTGAAGTCTCCTTTGTTCTTCGTGACCAGAACACTATTTCAGATGACGGTGATGCCAACAGTTTTCAATATATCTCTCCCTTCGTAAGTTTGAAAAATTAAGATATGAATTTATCTAATATCTCCTAGTTTCTCTTCGCCTCTGGGTTTCTGTTTATGGGTGCTACAGAGGAGCAAATGCAAATCATTTCGGACGCCGGAATTACGCACGTATCGTATGTGCTTGGTCTCTACAGCTGTGCTTTTCTTCTATTTCTACTCACAAATATACTCATCCATCTCTATGCGGTGAACTCAGTCTCAGTTGACCCCAAAGACCCAAGAGAGCACATATCAGGCAGACATAGAGAAAAGGCGATCAGACAAATGCAAGATGCAGAAGAATTTGAATTAGAGGATCTAATGGACGAGTACGACGATGTTCCAGAGAGTCCAAGCACCTTGGGAAGAAATAATGAAGGACTCGTCGATTGATTTTGACAGGAGCTGGTCATTCACGATATACACGACGCTTTAAGCTATATATCACTCTCATTACCACGGTATATTTTCAACATTAAACCGTCCAATTATATGACTCGATCACTCCCTGAAGTCCTGTACAAGATCCATTCATTTTTTATCTAAAAACGTCAGCACACTTAGCTACACTCAAACTGCAGTGAAAATGGTCGATTTTCAATGAACCGTGAGCCCTTGTTGTACTTGATTCAATTTTGGCTGCGGAAAAATATACGAAGCTTAGCGACAAGTACTTTCATTTTCATATCATTAAAGTTTTTCCGGTAAAAATTTAAGATGTCCATCGAGCTGCAGCCTGGCAATCTGAAACTTGTCAACTCTTGATGATTTCTCACACTTGATGAGTCCGAAATTCAGCTTTAAAGTGCACACACTCTATGGAATTCAACCTCACATCAATTATTTATACAACATAATGCGACAGTCGTGATAATAACAAAAGACATGAGTCTATTTTATCCTCAATTTCAATATCTTATGCCATTGTTCGAACTGGTCTTTCTAGCGCAGATCAGCTGGTAAAGTCTAATTGTGAACAGAGTTTTCGGCTCCATGAAGTTGATAATTGATAATTAATACTGCAGTCAGGAAAGCTTCACGTCATTTAGGATATAACATATCTTATCAAATTGTCGTGAGAATATTTGAGGCTTGGATACTGCAAAAGAGGTCATGTGCAGGGGTATCCGAGAATAAAAATCACAGTTTTGACTGCTGCCTAAAATTTTTACCCCAAAATGTTCAACGTTTTCCTTTACGATCCATGGACTACACGATCTAAGATCTCAACAAGTTTCAAGGTACTTCCAGCCTCTATTATTTTTGTGTAAAAATAACCCCTATTTTACTCACTAATGTCGAATCCACGAAGTTTAGTTCACTAGTATTGATTATGTATTTTAATAATTTCATATCAATTCAAAACAAGCTAGATGCTTCGTGGCAAATCACCAATATCGACAAGATACTAGCCACTGCATGTTTAGGGGTAACGGAATGATGTTAATTGAAACGTTCCCAGAAAGGCATAAATCGCAACATTGAGAGCTTACTTTAGTATCCTCTACTAGAAAGAATAGACATGCTACACAACAGAGTTTTGGGGCACCAACAGTAGATTATTTTATGCACTCTTTCCATAGATTTGTAATGAGAAGCAATGAATGCTTTCATACGGGGTAGAGCTCATATTTCGAGTGATGAGAAAATGCCTTGAAGATAGATGAAGTGCCGGTGCAAGCTCTTTAAACCAATCAAGGTTCGTTAACAATTTCTTTAAGCTAGAACTCTATTTCCTGCCAAGGTTTGTCATCGCAACAATTTTTTGGATCATGTATGTGTGTGCAGCTACCTAGCTCCAGTAAATGTTCAGTGCCTTGTTTACGTGTAGGGTAACTCTTTTGACTATAAACACTCATGCTCCTGCCTCCACTTGCACATACCACTCTGCGGCCTGTTCGTTTACACAAACAGTCGACCCACTTCCGTGAGTACCCACTAAAGGACAATAAACCCCTTTTTTCATCCAAGCATGCGTGCATCAGTAAATACGCGCACCGCGACAAATGTGGAGGAACATCGCTAGATTCGAACCAGCGATCTCCTGTCTCAATTTGGATTTGTGACCAAACTAGCCAGACTCTACCTGGAAGACCGGCTAAGATTATGTAGCACATCTATTGGCAAAAATTAAGCACAACAATATACAAATTTACTATTAACTTTAAAGTTATTTAGATAGTTTTAGCTGTCTTTCATAGTCATAGACACTGTAGGGACTCAAATAAAATTCCATTTTATTCTATTATGTACCACCTTATTATCTGACCGCGGCGGCGCTTACACTTTCGCCTGTTCACTCGTAATCGAAGTCATGTAGCGTACAATGCTCAATTTGAATTATTCCTGTCCAAAAATCGATGTCACCCCTTTCAATATTGTGCCCACCACTTGCATCAATTTGTAAGCTTTGCCTGACTTTCTCACGTCGTTCCAGATCACTGTCTCTCATATTTGTGCACCACGCTTTGCTTCCTCTATCAGGTGTAGATATCGGCGTAGGCGTATATTTGGTGGCTAGCAAAGGCCAGTGCATGGTAATGGCCGTGGCAGAAAAAGGCTACGGGAAAGGGGACCTTTTTCCGCATGAGCAGGTTAGTATGACGTTTTCGTGCGGAGACCGTCAATGGTAGTCTGCGAAATCGCCAGGTCCAGACCGTGCCGCAAGGAGAAAGGCGAGTGTGCGTCGGCCTAGACGAGCGAGCGCAATGGAGATACTGGTATTTGGTCCAACACTTCATCCTCCATCCAGACATCAAGTTTTCCGCCCATGAGAGTGCGACGGAGACCTCGTTCTGGGCCTTGACAACCCACCTTGCCCCCGCAGTGGAGAGTGCCAAGTGTGGAGCTGGAGCCGCACCAGCGAGCTTGGCGAGCGCGTCAGCCGCTTCGATTCCACGACACGAAGTCGTTTTCAGTCACGTAGCGCAGTCTCCAGAGACCAGCCGCTACTCAGCGCCTCAGAAGGTGGTGGTAAGATTAGATTTTACTATAGTCCTATCTGAGTCTATGACTATGGAGGACTTCTAGGATCTATATGAAGAAACTAACTCTGTATGGTTTATTTAATCCTAATAGCTTTGAACTATATTTTCGCAGACAGAGAGGAAATGGTGGTGAGAACTTTGGAGGTCTAGCTGTCGCGGCCAGACTTCCAGCCGGTACCGTTCCCATCTTCAGTCCTCTACTTCGACCGCCTCCAAAGTCTCCACGATCCGGCATTCCTTCCATCTTCGTCCGCAGGCTCTGACCTCGTCATCGCACGAGGTGCAGCGCTGGTGGGCGGGTTGGTTTGTTCATTAACGTGCTCGGTAAAGTGACTACCGTTGCACTCCTCCTGGAGCTTAAGCACGGGTGGGGCTGGGCCGGGTCAGGTAAACTACCATTAAGTACATCTACAGTCAGACCCCTGTTAAGACGATGTAATCGGGACCGTGAAAAATATCGTCATATAGAGGATATCGTTTAAAAGGATAAGATTACCTAATCCAGCTATCTAGGCTACTTTGTACTTTTGATGCCTCTTTTATACTCCCAATTGCCGTCTTTAATCGCTCTAATACACTCAAGGTCAGGCCAGTTTCCAGCTCGCTGTCGTAGCGCAGTAGTACTTATAGCTTCGTCGAGTTTCGCAAATGTCTTGCTCAAGGACTCGGAGACTGTGGACTGGCTTAATCGATGGCCGTACTCAGCGAAGAACCACTCAATGCACTGTTTTTGTGTTGGTTTTGGGACCTGGCGGTGCGCCCATCGTCGCAGAGAACGTCGTTGCTCTACAGAAATTCCCTTTTTTGGCGGCATTATTAGCACCAATCTAACAAAAAACCCTGGTTAAGACGATATTCAGAGGTTAAAGAACGATAATCGTGTAATCGGTAAATTTATGGGAACGAAGTCCGTTCCGGAAAATATATCGTATAAACTGCAATATCGTCTTAACAGGGGTCTGACTGAACCTCGTCCTACCTGAATGACCGGACCACCTCAGACTTCACCCATGTGTTGAATCATGTCAAGCCCAACCGTCCAGAGAACCCCCTTTTGACGCGCCGAAGCACAAAATACTCCTCAGCCTCGGCCGCCACGCGCCCGAGCCCTTAATTCCTTGGCGATCTGAAACTTTTATCTTCTATTTATTCCCAGCTTTGGCTCATCTAAGCATCTCCTCGTCTCATCCAGGGGTCGTTTTCTTCACTGGAGGCCTCATCCAGTCGCCCACCAAAGCCTACTCAGTTTTTATACTCTTTTATTCCTTCGTGTAGCATCCCTCTATCTATTAGCCGATCTCGTCATCACAGAAACTTTGTAGAATGTCCACCCCTCCGGCCTTGCCCCTAACCGTGGAGGTCGAAAACGCAACTGAGAGTTCAAGACCGAGGCACCAGTGCCCCAGCCTTTGTCGAATGCTCTAGTTGGTGTGCCGGCGAAATATTGTACGTATTTCGTCGGTGGCAATTAGTCGCAGGTCGAGTTTTTGGTGCCCTTGGCCGAGGTGAGGACGCATTTAAGGCCGGTATTTCGACTATACCTTCACAGCGACTGGCAGTTGCGGAGGGTCGGACATCCTCTTGCTTCTTTTATGGCGATTTTGCTTTTGGAGGCATGGGATTTTCTAGGTAGGTGATAAGATGATTGTGGAGAGGGCCGCAAGATGAGTTTGGCTGGGAATGATTTTCCAGAGAAACAGAAAATAAGATCTTGAAGGTGTCGTTTGTTGTAATACGAAGATCAGACAGGTTATAGATTGTCTGCGGTTCGTATCTGGGGTGTAGATGGTTGATTTCGTTGAGTTGTGCAGTCGTGAAATCTCTGCAAGTCGGATTTTCGACCAAAAAAGAGCCAACACCACTCCTCCCGATCGCCAACTCGACGAAAACTCTCAAATTCACCCTTTGTCGTGACTGAATCTCGGCTCTGGGAGAATATTACACTCCCAGGTTCGTAAAGGACACCACTGACAGATGTTCAGCCTTCGTCCTCCGCACTGGTGGGTGGGGCTAGCTGTGAGTGAAATCACGACATCACATGATACAAACCTGACACGGAAAGTCGAGAGCCGACTAGGGCCACGACGAGCTGAGACTCGGCATTGTCTGATCACAAGGTATTGGGGATGAGAGAGCCTAGGCGCTGATCCGGCCGCGACTAATCGAGAGGGATGGAGAGGTTGGTTCAATCTTCTCGACGGGCACAAGGTCACTGAGCTATTCTGCGCACTCGAGTTTGCCGGGGCGCAATGACGAGAGAAAGTCCCTTCTTGGGCAGTATGAGTGCCTGGCTGTCGAGCTTCTACTTGAGTGTCATGCTCGAGCAGGATACCATTGCACCACATGATCCCCCTCCTCGTCTCTTGAGCCTCCCTCGTCAAGGCGTGCCTTTAGGTTTCGCGTCGAATGGCATATGAGTCGTATAGCGGAAGCTCTCCATGGTAATGAGAAGTAAGGCTTTTATCGACGTTGTTGGTTTCCATTCTCCCCTGTTGCCAAGGTGCAAGCGTGATTTCTAAGTGGGTGTACAGCCCTGAGTCTCGGGACTCAGGGCCCTTGGAGAGGATGAGTGTCTCGCAATGGAGTTGGTTACAATAATTACAAAAAAAAGAAGTGGAATCGGGTGGGTACCGGTCGAGATCAGCAGAAAAACATAAGGCAGTGCCTGCTATTCATTCAGGTATCAAGCATACTATTCCCATATTACCATCGACGCGACGTAGCATCGAATCATTCAACTAATTTCCCAGACTTGTCACACGGATGTATGGCGCAAAATCAAAGTTAATAGGTTTACATAGGGATTACGGTAGTTGAGGGTCAGTAGATTTGATTTCTGAGATGAAATAAACTGTCTAAATTCTGATCTTGAGGAAGGGGTTTCAACAAAAAGCATGCATACTATTCAGGTTAAATATAGAAATTACTCCAAAAATTTTCGCCCTGATTTTTTTTGGATTGGGGCAATCTACGCGTATCTATAGACATGCCCTCCTTAACGTCGTTGTTAATCTAGACCTTAATCTATCAGGAATCTTTCCCGCTATAGGGGATCAAGGAGCAAGCCTGTATCTAATACCTTCAACTCCTCCTTTCATAGAGGTTGTGCTGTAGTCTGACCGAGGATCACCATATTAGGGGAATATTATCAAAGTCTGCATTGAAACACAGTTCTTACCGTAGGTAATTTTGTTTTCAGGTAAAAATCTAATGGACCCTTTGCAAAATTATAGCGTAGCAGAGCCTCATCTACTTTGCAGGTGAGAATTTCAACACCAAAAGTTGTTTCTATATATTTTTAATGAAGTTTACTCAAATCTAAGATGTTAGTAAAACAATAGGCGTAAAAGTTCACAGTGAGTTTCTTGTCTAATATAAGACAGAAAAAGGTATAGGGATATGTTGCGACGGTCCTTGCGCATTTTTTGACCGTCCAAAAAAGCTGATAGTGGCAAGGAAAGGGAGAAAGCAATGCAAGTAGAGGCGATTCGGTCAGATGGCAATGATAGCTTACGAGGTATTAATCCTTGGGTATCGAGTGAGAGATCTCATACACGCGATTTTATTTCTAGCGGGATTTACTCGAGCCACCATTCTTTTATTTCTAAGTTGTCGCTATATTCTCCCTAAATCTTGGAGTTATGCCAGAAAAAATCTGGTTATGAATACTCTAGGGCAATATCAGAACTCAAAGATGTGCCCAGGTAAAAATTTGATAAAGGAGAGCAGCAATCGAGATAAGAGGTATTTATTATATGTACAGATATTTTCCAAGAAGAGTAGGCTCGACGCATACAATCGTAGAAAGTGTGCCAATTCATGCAGCGAAAACTTTTGATCCCCATGGCCTCTTTTGAAGTGAAAACGTGAGAGTACGCTGGTAATTAGCTTCAGATTGTGATTGGTATCACGCGGCCGGCACAGAAGCATACTTTAAAGTATATGTGTAATATAGGTGCTCATGATGTGTGACCTGACAAACACAGAAATATCGAGGGTTATGATACTGCTGTATTATGAGACGAAGCTGAAATCGCCATGTGGTTATAATTTTATTTTGGATGTGGGTAATTTAAAAGCTGGTACCTTTAACACCAGTCGTAACATGACCCTATTACTTAGCTAACACCTGCATTTGTCTCATGGGTAAATTCCTCCCATGGATTTGCTACGGTACTCCATAAACTCCGTGAAAATTTATGTAAAAGGTCTCAGAAATTCGACGACGCATTTACCCTGGTGGGGTTGTGATAGGTTTCGAGTGTACTTTGGAATGGATTTGTTGGTCTCATATTGTTTATACCACCCGGCTTTTCTTGCCCAGGACTTATTGTGCGAAAATCTAGACCACTAACTTGTTCTGATCTTCTTTTGCGCCCCCATATCCTCCAGCCAAGGGCTGCCATTGTAACGAGTAATATTGTTCCACCAATTCCGACTGACACTCCAATTATCGTGTTTTTAGATTTCGAGCCTGATTTATCTGCACTGCCGTCCTTGGGAGACGATGTACCAGTGGGCCCGGAGGCAGGTACGGTTGTAGCAGCTGTTGATTCAGACACGGAAGTTACAGCACTTCCAGATACAGTTACAATAGTTGTCACTAGCTCGACGCTCTGTGAAACTGATGAAGCCGGAAGAATTGTCGTAGAAGTATCGGTGTTATCTGTATTAGCAGGTGGTTCTTGACTGGTAACTGATGTGGGACTGGGGTTTGGATTGGTGACGGATGATGTTGTAGGATTAGGACGTTGGGTGGATATAGAAGTCGATTTTTGGTTTGGATTGGCAGTGGTAGTTTTCGAATCTGCAGTCGATGGGGGATCTGAGGTGGTTGTCGTGGCGGGAGTTGCTGCCCCAGTGCTTAACGGGACTGAGGAAGTCGTTGGAGAAGATACCGCCGCTATGACCTTGTCTATCTGTTTTTCTTCCACCTGTTCGTCTGGTAGCTGACGCGCGAAAATGTTGTTGATTTCAATCCAGTTTGCTCGGGCAAAGTATAGACAAAGCGTGAGAGCGCACAAATACCGCGAAAGCGCTGCTAGATACATTATGAGATGTTTTCGATCATTTAAGTCGAAGGCATGAAGAATGTATAAGAATTTGCCTAGGTGGGCTGGACGTGATGATCATAGGTATGTGGGTAGGGGTTGAAAGGGAGGTAGGAGAGAATTTTGTGCTTAGCCGGAGGAAGGGTTTGTAAGCAGATCCAAACTGGGGGGCGAGGTTAACAGAATGAGGGGCGTCTGTATTGTGACAGTTGTCCTCTGACTCTTGGCATGAGCAACCTGACCAGGACTCAAGACTCTTTTGCGGAACCCCGATCTAGGAGTGGGCCGCATGTTGAGTATTGGCTCTACTGCTCGCGTCACCACGCAAGATTATTTGAACCGAAAACATCGTCGAGATGACCCATCTAGCAGAGCAGCAAATACAAAATCAACCCGGGCGCTATGCCATCATAATTATACCACATGATGGTAGGAATTCTGCTAGTTAGAGATGAATTTGACCGTCGCACATCAAACCTTTCTCGGGGCGCCGGAGGGAGGGAGCCGTTAGATGGACCTGATCACGCCCTTCTGTCTTGGACCCGTCACCCAATATCGATTATGGAGCAGTGAAGTCTCCACGATTTGAGACACTTCTGTCAAGGCTTTCATATTCGATAAGGTTTATTGTAGAAGCTGGCGCTATTTGGTAAATAATTGCTGCAGAACTTGTCGCGGGACATTTCCTCAAGGCGCAAGACGCTCAAAGTTGGTGCGAGAGGGTCTCACTCTCCACTATGACGATTTTGCCCAGCAAAGTCGAACTTTGGCTATGTGTAGTCCCCATCTGCCCGATCGACCCATACCCAGTCAGTGGCTAAAGGCTCTGCTTCTTGATAGCCACAGAAACAGCACTCGGCGATTACTTGCGGGCTGGGAAGGTGTTGTTGGGACGAATTCAAGGGGTTCATCCATTTCCTTCAAGGCAGACCCGTGTCGCCAACCCAGAAACAAAAGAACGGACGGCTAATCCAGGTTTGGACAAGAGGGCCAGGCGTCGCTGGATTGACTAGGTAACAAGCTGCGACAAGGCATGACGTTAAGGGGCTGTGCGCTTATCAAGACAGTTGAAGGTTCCGGGGTTGCGGACACTGCATCTATTGAGCGACAGATAGCCCTAACATGAATTGTTCGTATCGCTTGTCCGGATGGTACCGAGTTGACCAGCAAATATGATTTTTAAAGTCCGGCGAGACCTTTCAGCTGGCAACCAAACAGATCTACAGTCCGGTGGCGATTATTTTTCCTGATAGGGTTTCTAGCAAACCTGACCTTCGCGTGAGTAACACAGGGCCAAGTATGATTTCCTCATTTATATTTAATAGACATTTAGGGATTCCTCTTTATTTGACGACCCCTGGAATCAGGAAAGTAGAGGATTTCCGCCCGGGCAAACCTTATATTTTTCATACAAACAACGCATCTGAGCAATTGTCTTCAATTCTTGGTAGTGAGAAGGCATATAGTTTTTAAGCACTCTGTCTCACAGCTGCACCTGCAGCCCAAAATAGAATGCTTAATCGTCATTATCTCTCATAAACGAATGTGAGAGTACCTGAACTTCGACGATTCATGTTACTTGTGTTCAATAGGTTGGTCGTGTATCACTACCAAATTATTAAACTAACAACAAATGGAAAAAATAAGAATTGAGCACAAGTTTCGACAACTTCCGCCTCACCTAGATTGACAGCTCGTCGCACCTGTTCTATTCTGTAGGTGAACACCAAGTTACTAATTTTTCGGGGTCTAATCACGATGCCTTGATAAGGCGCCAGCATGTTTTTCACGAAGAACTGCTGGGGGACAATTCTCAACAACTGTAAGTGGTGTCCCCTATGAACCTCCAGCTCTCATTGTAGAGTCTGCAGAGCCGAGATTGAGTAACAAAGTCCTCACTTCGACGAAGATTTCCAATCGCTTTCGCCGTCTGTATCGTCTTCATGTCTCAACAAATCTCCCTATCACCATTATCATGAAGCTAACCACGATCAGATCAGATGGTAGGGTCGGAGCCCTAGTCATCACCAACCCTTGATCATGGAGGAGATGCCATCGGATGAGTTTCTGGAGCGTACCCAGCACCCGATACGGAGATGGCAGATTGGATCAAGTCGGCCTTGAATGTTACAAAGAAGGGAGATACAGATGAATATGCACACCTCATGTGGTCCCGGCGTCTAGGCCTCGCCTGGCTGGGGATGCAGGTGTTTTGCGACTTTTTCCCGCGCACGCAGTTTCCATTGCTACCATTTTTTTTGGTGGAAGTTTCCGTGGAAAAGGTGGACGAATTTCACGGGTAAACACTGAGCTAAATGTACATTCATCAAGGGGAATATATCAGTGATCTCTCAAGGAACATGAGAGGCAAGGGGCACTGTACAAGGTGTGGCCTGAGCCAGAGAGGAGCCCAATGTGCGAGATAGTCATAAACTCAAGTATTACAATCAACAGACACACACATACGAAGAACTGTTAGAGGCTATACAGCTGAAAGTGTGACAGGCTTTAGTTGATCGAGTGTGACTGCAGGCATTCCAGTCAACTGAAGCCTGCAATTCAGACTGATTGACACGGGCGTCCTAAAAACCTTATCTTCAATATCGAGTGCGGAAAGAAGGTTGCGGCTCATAGTCACTTGGGAATTTGAGGAGGGGGCTGGAGGTGAGATACACCAGATATGATAGTGGTTTTGCGCTGTAACAGCTTGCATCAGAATATGCTCTCTGATCAGCTCATGGAAGTGTGTTTCCACCAAGAATAGACAAAGAGACCTGCGCGGGACGGCATAAAGTAGATGTCATTCACTACCTAAATGTCTTTAAGCATTGGCACCAGGGGCCGAAGCGGGTATTTACTCTATGCCTCTCTTGAAATTGGTTTACCGCACCACAGGATAAATAGGTCCCCTGTTCATCGGTCTGAGCATCAACTTGGAGCCGCAAGTAGATCAACCCACAATACTCGATACTACATGATACTGAAACAAGCTCTACACTCTCTTCTGCGTGTTAACTCGTCACTAGTACATGATTCGTTGCCCTGCTTAATACCAATCCTATTAAATGGACATTCCCTTATCCCGATCCCCATCAACTAATGACCCCTGAATCGCAGTGAGGGTACGACTTGGGGCTATCCCAGGACAAAATTGAGTCAGGCGGAACTCGAAAGTTGTGGTACAATATTCGAAACTCTCTATAATTTTGGAAATGCGCAAATTACTATGGACACCAATAGGTAATCAACAACTCACAAAGTTTGAGGATGATGTAGAGACGCGAAGACAATGGTTGCCAGTTGACGAGTACCAGACTACACTCAATTTTGTTATGTTTTCCTGATTTGTCGCCCTACCATCCCTTGCTAGTGACTACAAACCCTATTTACATTACACATACGTTTGAATGAGACATAGTAATCTCATCTCTTTGATGTTATGGTTTCCTGTGAGACCTTTGCGAAATCGAGTCAAACCGCAGTGCTTTGTTCGTGTGCCGACAATGTCTTCTCGATTAACCTCGAATTTTGCTCGTTCAGTCTACACTCAAACCTAGCATTGCGACTGCGAACAACTGTCGTAAAGAGGATTCAATCGATTAGCTAGAATCTACAACCTTGGAAAAGGAGGAAGGTTGGATGGCGCAGTGGTACACCATCCGGTTCGATCACCCAAGTAGGTTTGGGCGGCCTGAACACCTACCCCATTTGGGGTAGGAGAAAGCTGATTTAAATCCAGTAAAATCTCTTCACCATTCTCTCACGCGGTGAGATTGTGCTTGTGGGATGATGAAATCGCTTTCGGATAACACTAGCTTTTTCACACTTTTCCCTGAGATTGGTACGCACGGAAGAGGTCATGCGCCCTAAGAGTTTACCTCGAGTGGTACCTGCAAATGAAATATAAGTGTGAGTGTTTATAACGTCAAATTGAGTCACCCCGCTTCAAGTATATATCTTCCCACAAAATACGCACGGGCCCAAGGCGCCAAATCAGGATAATAAAATCAAATAATTGTAGGTCAAGAATCGAAGGAGAAGATTGAAAGACAAAAGGGACGGACAACCAAGCTTGCAGCTACAGCACAAGTAGCCAGCCCTATGTACCAAGTTTTGGCACACGATGTGCCGCTCTCATTTGAGCAACGGAATATTGAACATCTGAAGCTGCTTCAACAAGAAAATGCTGTTTACCTCCAGAGCATAAAGTAACAAAGGGCAACATGGCTGAAAAAATCTTCTCAAGGAGGAAAATCGTCAGGTTCTGCACACAAAGCGATCGCAAAAGGAATTAAGTGGCGCTACGAGATATAATCTACAGAGATCTTCAGATCCGGCTTCCGTACTATGCAATGCTTCAACTGCCAGAGGTATGGACACATTGCTAAGGTTTGCACCGCTGAAGCCAAGTGCGGCCAGTGTGCAAAGGCATACATCACAAGAGAATGTGGAGAAAATCATGGGACAAGGTGCTGCAATTGCAGCAGAAATCATGAGTCATGGTACCCGAGCTGCCCTGTTAGGATCGCCGCAAAAGCTAAAGCGGTATTAAACGGAAATCAGGATCCAGGAAGATATCGACGCCCGGAAATGCCGGCAAGAAACCAGAGAGCGAATGGCAGAATTGTTGTAATTGTGCATCACGTGCATGTGTCTTAGCGTGCAGGCGTTCTTTCATTACTGCGTCTATTTTTATTATTTTTTATCCATTTATGTCCTATTCGAGTTTACAACTATGTAGGACAGGTTACTGCGTCTAGTCTCATTGTAATATAGTCAATTATAACTCCTTGTAATTCACGACATTAGATACGTTCCTCTTCCTCAGGATCCATCTTTTAATAATAAGAATGTCGGGTCTAGCAAGAGAAGAGCTGGCATGGCAGGTCATCGTCGCAGATGGTGAAGTTATCGCCCGCCGAGGTCCCAGATGACTACGAAAGATCCCCAGTGCTGTTGATAACGTAGTAACATAGGCCCCATTACCGAAGACCTTCGGTTTGACGACTCCATCGACCCAAGTTGAATCGCGGACTGTGACACGGGAAAACCAAGCAGAGGGAAGCGATGTACCGCTGTGTAACATGACCCATTGAAAGGACTACAGATCTGGAATATCATACAGTATAATGTGAATAAAAGTAAAGATAAGCTACAGCATAATTTACTCCAAGAATTGGACCCCGATAAACATCACGTAGTAGCAATCCAAGAACCGTGGCGGAACCCAATCAATCACTCCACCATCAACCATCCGGGATACCATCTGGTATCCTCAAAAGAACCAAAAAGTAGAACTGATTTGTGTTATCAAGAAGCTAGCTTCAGGAAATTGTGTTATAATCTGCCAATATTTCATGCAAGTCCAAGGACATAGACTTGAGGGCAACCCACAACTGGTGCATCATAGATTTGTAAAGGAATGAGATGGGATCGAATAGTATAGAATGGAATGTACTGGATAGTGTAGGAACTGTGATATGGATACCCAGGACATGTATATTATGAGATGCATCTCCTAGCAGTAGGAGAAAGAATAAGTCATCTAAATACAAGCGTTCTTCAATCAACGAGTCTTTTCGATATCTACGTTAGTGTTCTACGAACACGTACAGAATCCTTCCAAGGTAAAGATTCAACCCGTATGTGCTCATAATCTTAAAAAATTAGAGGATCGAGGATGAACCCGAATAAATAAGCGGTGATATCATATCCATCAGCCTTCAAGCTAACCAAGGAAAAGTAAGGGTGCATAATGTCTACAATCCACCACCCATCTCCCACAGCAGCACGGAGCTAGGTGTTGGAATCTAGACATGCCAGATCGAACTGCACGCAGTGCGGAGTAGACGCAGATTACTCATCTTCGATCGCTACCAGCTTTGGTGAGGTCTCGGTTGGTAATGATCTCGGTGGTGTGAATGTTATTCCATCACGTAATCAGAACACAATGTTTCTACCTGAGCGAGGTAGAACATAGATAGACAATTAGATGTAGATTAAACACTAACACTTTTAACTACCTAAACTTAAGTTCAGTGAAACCAAAACCTCACTGATCCTAACCTATTGTCTATGATCCTTAAATCCCCAATATCTTACGATTCGTACAGTATTGACTTGACGGTCAACGTTCACTTCTATCATTCCAGATACCCCCTAGAACTTTAATACTAGGGACGCTAAAATAGAAACCCCAACTCTTAGAGCAAGATGGCAGACACACTCTGGTTGGAAATTGTTCGAAATACCGCGCAATGAAATGGGCACAATATTTGTGGAACGAGAGTAGAAGTTGACTAAAAGAGTGACATGTTCGGATTACAGCTAAAAGTATGGGAAGTGTGCGCTACAAGTACAAGTGTTAGCGATACAGAGCCTAAGCCACAGCATAAATGAGTGTGGCGCCATCTAGGCATAGAAAACCCCCAATTACCTCCTTGTGCCCACGCCATACAGCCGCTCATGTCTCTAATAGATAGCCTGAAGCGCTACCATACTACCATACTACCTATTCCAACCTCTTAAATACACACAAGATCGTGTCGGGAACCTAGACGAAATGGAGGGCCCACACGTCCACAACACTCTGTGTCTCCATTTATAACAGAAATTTCTATCTTCACCACCAAAAATGGAGAGGCCCAGCAACAGTGACACACCACAAACTGGCAAGTAAACTAGTCGAATTGACCAATATCCTGGAATTGGAACTAGTACTGCCCGCGGGTACAATCACTTGGAAGAATAGAGGCAGCCAAAGCACTATCGACCTAACGTTTGTATCCAAAGAACTTGTGGAGACCGTCATAGGATGTCAACCAGCTAACGAGCTGGAAGAATCTTCAGACAACTTTCCCATCAGTACTAAGCTTCAAATACAGCCGGCTTCTCAAGTAGAGTAGATATCTCGTCCACAGTGGAAGAAGGTCGACTGGGGTCAATACAACAAGAGACTAATATATATCCTTGGCCGAAATCTGGACTACAATCAGCTAGACTCCTGGAAAGCCATCGACTGGAGAGTCAAGGCAATCACCCAAGCCATACAGCAAGCAGCCGAAGAACTGGTCCCTAAAACGAAACCTTCTCGATATGCCAAACCATACTCGACCGAAGAATGTTCAACCGCAGTGAAAACAGCTAGAAAAGCAAGACGAGAGTAGACCCACCTTGGTACCGGAGAAAGCTGGATTAAGTATCAGAAAGCTACCAACCGTAAGAAGAGTCAAATCAAGAAATCCAAAACAGTGGGATAGAGAGCTACCGTCTCAGAAGTAACAGAAAATCCGACTAAAATCTTGGAGCTCGCCAAATGGGCTAGGCAGAGAGCTGAGGGAAATACCAGGACGACCTTTATAGCTGACCTCCAGGGCTCCGACGGAAATACCGCAACAGAAGATCAAGAAAAAGCTAGAGTTATGGCATGTCACTTCTTCCCAAAGCCTTCGATAGCAGATATTCGGGATATCCTAGTGTTACGGTTTGACCGTTGTATGCGCTTAGGTGGATACCTAAGCGTAATACTTAGATTGTTGACAATAAAGTCTCACGGGGAGGGAAAGATGAGACTAGACAAAACAATCATACTAATCAGGACGCTAGATCGCTGTTACAACTAAGTAACACCTAACAATGCGTGGCTAGTTAGCGAGTATGTTGTCTGGAGGAAAGCCATCAGTTAGTAGATACATGCAGGGGAGCAGTCATTATAAGTACCTGTTAGTTATAGCTAGAGCTCTCTTCTCTCCTCATATATTTTAATAAATCGACTTATTCATCACCAACTCGGTTTCCGTCACACCCAGGAGCGGAATATGCTGACGAAATCGAGACAATATCTAACATAATTACTCAAGAAGAAACCGAAGAATTAATCCGAAGTTTACCCAAGAATAAAGCTCCCGGACCAGACGGTATACCAAACCATGCTCTAATGGAATGTAGGAAGACCCCGAGCAAAACATTAACCTTTCTGTTCAATGCCTGCCTCGCAATTGGATACCACCCAATAGAATTCAATGAATCAACTACTGTTGTACTGAGAAAGCCCCAGAAACTGACTTACGATACTCCCAGAGCGTATAGACCAATCGCTCTACTCAATACCATAGGGAAGCTCCTGGAAAAGTTGGTTGCTAATCGTTTTTCCAAAGCAGCCGAGAAATTTGATCTTCTCCCTGAAGAGCTGATAGGAACTAGTCCAATGAGGTCCACAATTTCCGCAGAAGAGATTCTAACTGAGCAGATCCACACGATTTGAGGTAAAGACAAAAAGCGAGTGGCGTCCCTGCTCAGCCTTGATATATCGGAAGCTTTTGACAACGTGTCCCACAAACGATTACTACATAAAATAAGAGAAATAAGAATCCTGACGTGGATCAGGCTTTACATAAAGTCTTTTCTAGAAGAAAGGACGATATCTATAGTGCCAGGATCAATCAAGGGAGAACGAATATCTACCAGTACTGGGATACCTCAAGGCTCCTCATTATCACCAATACTGTTTCTCTTCTTCGTCGGCACACTCCTTCCACTGCTCAATACGAGTTCTTCCTCAGCCGTAGGGTTCGTAGATGATACAAATATCCTGACAAGTTCACGATCAACCGAAAAAAAAAAGCCGAGAGTTGGAAAAGAAGCATAAGATCTGCGAGCAGTGTGCAATAAAGCACGGGGTTAGATTTGCGCCAGAGAAATACCAGCTGATGCATTTCTCACGAGCAAGGGAAAAACATGATCTTAAAGCAACAATCGAAATACAAGGCCACACGACAGTCCCGCAGCCTTCTCTCCGTATCCTCGGAATTTACTTCGATCCAAAGCTAAACTGGGGAGCGCTCGTCAAAATTATACAGCTAAAGGCAGAGACGTAGTTCCAAGTAATGAGCAGACTAACACAGTCTATATGGGTAGCGACAATTCATAAGGCAAAGCTATTGCATAGCACGATAGTGAGACTGGCCCTTATGTATGGGTCGCCAATATGGGCTGAGGCCGGGCCAGGAGGTAGAATACCCGGAAGGATAATCAAACCCCTTCGAAGCTCTCAAAGAAATTGTCTGAAAGTAGTGTTATGAATCTGAATCACGTGTTCATAGCCTTAGCGTTTGCGTAAGGGGACTGTTTGACAAAAGCATGTACATAACACTTTTCACAACACATTAGTTAGACAGTATCATATAAGAGCCACATTATTTATCAACAATAATATCTTCTCTACATATCTTTGTCACACAGTGTACACTTTCACAACAAGTAGTAACTAGGGCATACAAATCGACCAGCACCGGGGTACTGGAACATGAAACTACTACTCTTCCGATAGAAATCTACCTGTTTAATGACTTAACGATCAAATGATCAATATGTATTTCCTTAGAACTAATGACTAATTGTGTTGATGAGTAATGAGGTACCCGTTTGGGAATGGCGTTAGGAGACGGGGGTTTTACGGTTTATAGATGTTTTTCTTCAAGGAAGGCAGGGGGGAGATAGATCAATTCATACGTACCATAATTGTTACTGCTACATCAAGCTTGTGATATCAATTATCACCGAAGTATTCCGACACTACCTGAAGCAGCAAAGACTCCAATATGTTGGCCTCTCGAAAAACCTACAAGTTCAGAAGCTCATACAATCTGCCTGTAGTAATATCAAGCCGCCCGAACGAGAGAGAGAAGATATTCGCGCCAATAACACGAGATTAGATCTGGCAAACTGGGTGGAAAATTGTGGGGAAGACCAGTTATAAAAACGGCAGAAATAGGCAGGATAAGTTGCAGCATATCAAGAATGGGCTAAACCCTAGAAAAATCAAAGGCGGTTCCAATTACCTCGACATAAAGCAATTACCGACCCTGAAACCTAAAGTGCAGTAAAGTTCTATCTGAACCGAAAGTTGGATCGATGGAAAATAAGTCTCAAGGAATCACCATTTCTACTCTACCGAAACCCGACAAGGGCCCAAAGCAGCCTAGCGATGCAAATACAAAGCGAGCACATGGGGCTCAATTCGTATTTCTATAAAAGAAAGGTACCGGAGTCTACAGTCAAAGCTGTCCATGTGGCTACCAATCGCAGAACTCAAAGCACATGATTATATCCTGCCCTCGATGGTCAAATGGAAGAGGAGAGATCTGGAGACAAGCAAAAGATCGGTTCTATGAAGCGATGATAAACCATCCTGGAGACATCAAATGGATAACACAGTGGATCCTAAATCATGGTTGGATAGAGGAATTCCAGATGACAAAGGCGGTCGAAATGCTGCTGAGAGAAAGGAACAGATCAAGTAATGCTTGCGCCGATTAGAGGTAATCCACCCGCCTTGAACATACTTTCGAAAATCGCCATTTCATCCACAACTTCCGCCCACCATCAGCTACGCCCTTAAAAATTCGATATTTGGTTTCGCCTCTTCCACAGCATCCCATTGATACAATTCTCGACATTCGCATCCCTATATTCCGACATTTTTCGACCAAAAACCCGATTCTCAGCATTCTGAGAGAAAATTTTTTCGCTTCAGCCTTGCCAAGGCTCGACGCGTCACGCGTCACGCGTTCCAGACGCGTGATCAGGTGATCAACAGTAAAGTCACGCGACTTTTATCTCTAATTTTCATTAAATTTAAAAAAAAAACACACCAGCCTTGGCGCTCAGTCAGGTGACCCAAATCAATTGTCACGTGATATTATTCACAATAATTCATTTTTAAATCAGGATAAAATATTTTCGAATTCTTTATTTTGATTTAGTTATTGTCCTGCTTATATCAGCATAAAACAGGTTGAAAATGCCTAAAAAGTCTCCTTCCTCACAGGGGAGTCTACCATCTTCACCTGAAATTGACATGACAAATGCCCCAAGGTTGTCATCATCAATCTGGAATAAAGATGCATCACCAAAGCCATCAAGGCTGTTAACTTCTGTTCGACCTATCAAATTGTCCACCAAAATTGACTTATTTAGCAGTGACCCCATCACTTCTACAGATTTGGGGGCACAACACCTTTTTAACAAAACACCCTTTTCTGAGCAGCCTCGAAAGCGAGGAGTCTCTCCAACAATTCTTTTGGCATCCCAGCCAACAAAAATGGTCAAGATCTCTGCACCTTGCACCATTAAACACACATTTGAAACTGCCATTTTTGAGGCACGTGATCTCTTGGTCAAATCATATGGCCTTACAAATGATAAGATCAAGCAAGCAGCTGTCTTGGATCTCATCCAAGTTTTTCGGACCTTCACTGAGGAGGGAAAAGTCAATACTGAGCCACCAATGAGGCAAGTTCAACCTGAGACAGAGGTGGTCACAACTAGCATTCCAAAGGCACCAACTGTCCCATCTTATGCACAAAAGCTTCGGGAAGGAATCCTAAGTGTTCAAGCAGAAACTAGGGTGGCCACTAAACCAGGCATGAAAATTCTCAGCCACAAAATCAACAGCTGCAAAAATACATCAACCACTCCAGCTGTAGTGGTACCTTCAAAAACTACAAAAGACCTCCCTATAGATGATGCTGACTCAGAAAAATCAAATAAAATATCAGATCAATTAAATACCAGTTTTGACACAGAAAATGTGGTGACTCTCATCACCAAATCAGGCAGTGCACTGCCAACATACCAGCCTTTCTCTATTAGGGAAAATATCAATAAAATACTGGGAAAGAGGGCAATTTCCAGAGTCCATACCTCCACCAAAGGGAATTTGGTCCTTACTTGCTGGGACTCTTCCCCAACTGAACTTCTCCTAGACCAAGAAAAATGGGAGCATGTTTTTATAGATTGGCCAATTAAAAAGGCACAAAAAGTCACCCACTGGCCTAAACTAGTGGTACATGGTGTGCCAACCTGCATCCCAATCCAACATATCAATGAAGAAATTGAAGTCTTCAATGAAAATATTGTAACACAAGGTCAACCAAGATGGCTTAGCCGAACTTATAAACAGAGGGTCAAAGCCTCTATAACATTCTCAGTCACCACTGAGCAAGAAAAAGAACACCTTCTCAAAGTAGGTGTCCTCATTGGAGGACGTCTGCTCAAGGTAGCAAATTATCAACTGTCAACTCAAAGGACCCAGTGCAAGAAGTGTCTTGCATTTGGACATCACCAGATAGGTTGCAAAAAGACACCTGTTTGTGCCATCTGTTTGGGTGCACACACAACCATGGATCACAAATGTGTTACATGCAAGGCAACCCAAAGCTGCGTGCACCATGCAATTCAATGTGCAAATTGCAAGTCAAATACTCATTTGGCTTTTCAAAGACAAGACTGTGATTATTATAAAGCATTGGCATGCTGAGTCACATCAAATTCAGCCAACACAACACTGCAAAGGGTCGAGAGATCTTGCAGTCCCTCTTTGATGTGTCCATCAAAGGGGAAACAGACATTCTTTTAGTACAGGAACCATATATGTTCCATCACACTCATTTACAAACTTACCAACCCATTTTACATTCAGCTTATCAAGCTATTTTGCCTATTACCCACCAGTATCTTCGCCCAAGGGTCATGACCTATGTCAAGAAGGCAAGCCAGATCCAGGTAATGCCCAGGTATGACTTGGTATCAGATCCAGATTTTCAGATCCTGGAGGTTGACCTTCCAGGGGAGCCATTTTACATCATTCATATCTACAATGAGAAGCCACTTACACCTGCACTTTCTCACCACACTGTCCGACGCTTTCTTAACTTAGACTTGCAGCTTGACAAACCATTTGTTCTCCTTGGAGACTTTAATCTGCACCACCCACTATGGAATCCATTAGTGCAAACTAACAACACACTTGCAAACTCTTAGTTGAATATATTGAGAAAACCAATGCCCAACTACTCAATTGTCCTTTGGTAATTGAAGAGTTTGGTGGCACATTTCATAGATCAAATTCAAAGAGCACATCAATCATTGATCTAACTTTTGCAGCTGGTTTCAACCACATCAAATGGCAGGACTGGAGCTATGGTCAAGCAACTGGATCAGACCATGAGCTAATAACCTTTGAAGCAGATCTATCAACAACTGATCAGGCTATGAATACTATGAATACTTCAAGTCTTCAAGCAAGATTTAATCTAAAAAAGGCTGATTGGAAACTGTTCTATCATAAGCTACAAGTCAACCAAGTAGAGCAACAATTACAACTAGAAACAGCAATTCAATCACAAGATTTTGATCAGATAGCCTCCTTATTACAGCAAATAGTTCTAGATGCTGCTAAGGTCTCCATCCCAGCTATCAAAATTGTGCCAAGATCTAAACCTTGGTGGACAGAAAAATTGACAAATTTAAGGATGAGATACCATAGATTATGCCGCCATTCAAAAATATTCCAAAATCCTCAGCTAGAAAGGGATACCAAAGCTGCCAGGAACCACTACTTTCATCAAATTCAATTTTTAAAAAAACAGCATTGGATCAGATTTCTGGAAGCAGCTAAGGATAAATCAGTCTTCACAGCATATCAGTATTCAAATCCAGAAAGAACACAATCAACACTCATCCCAGCCTTGAAATTCAGATCAAAGGAAAGCAATGAGGACAAAATTGCAAACAGTTTTGATGATAAATGCGATGCATTGATCCAAAATCTATTTCCAATTTCCACTAATTCAGGTCCTATTCCAAGAGAATCAACTATTGATACCACAATTGTTCCACCCGAAAAAATCGAGGGGCCATTGAGTATCATTCATGGTAATCCTGGCATCAGTGGTATTAAAAAATGGGACTGGCCAGCTCTAACATTGGAAGAAATCAAAAATGCAGCCTCTGTCAAGCCAACTGCCCCAGGATTGGACCAAATTGACTGGATAATAATTAAGGCCGCAATTTCAGCCATCCCTGACTTCTTCTTTCAAGCTTACAATGCCTTATTCAATAGTGGATACCATCCTAGACAGTGGAGACAGGCAGTGGGAATCATTATTCCCAAGAGAAACAAAAAGGACTACAGCTCTCCAAAAGCCTAGCGGCCAATTTCTCTACTCCCTTGTCTATCAAAACTATTGGAAAGAATATTTGCCAACAGACTTGCCTATCTTGCTAACAACAGTAATGATCTACTACATAAGAGTCAAATGGGTGGACGTAAGCAGAGATCTGCCATTGATGCTGCACTACTCCTTCAAGATTTTGTTGAACAAAATAGGTTGAAGCGCAGGGTTGTATCAACAGTGTTTCTTGACATATTAGGAGCATTTAATAGATTGCAACCAGAGGCTCTAATTCATGTGTTGAGAAGGCTCCAGCTTCCTTTAACATTCATTGCATGGGTACAATCATTCTTGAGCAAAAGAACCATCCAGCTTAGATTTAATGGTCAGCTTAGTACAGTATATCCTGTTACTGGTACGCCTCAGGGAAGTCCCATATCACCAATACTTTTTCTACTTTCAATCAGGTTCCTCTTCCCTCTGGAAGAAAAAATAAGCAATCTTCAACTGTCATACATTGATGATATCTCCATCTCTGTTTCATCCACATCAGTTAATAAGAACATAAAAGAAATGCAAAATATCATCCACAGATTAATGGTTAGAGCAAAGGAACTATCAGTTACATTTGAAATGGATAAGACTGAGCTCATTCATTTTTCACAACATAGACAGCCGATACTAACCCCTCTCATACTTGATAACCAGTTCTCCTTGCAACCTAAAGAAGTTGTTAGATGGCTGGGCATCTGGTTTGACAGGAAGCTAACTTTTAAGACCCATGTTGAGAAGCGGCTGCAGTTGGCAAATGGAGCTCTAAGTAGGGTCAAGCAGCTGGCTTCATCAACAAAAGGTCTTCCATTCCATGCTCTAAGGCAACTTTATCTCAGCTGTGTTACTACTATCTTAGACTATGGTGCAATACTATGGTATGGGAAGTATGGCACAGGTGCATTGAGCTCAAGATGCCAAAGGCTACAGAACCAGGCCCTTATCATGATCACAGGAGCATATCAAGGTAGTCCAATTAAAGCACTAGAAGTGGAAGCAGGAATTCTACCAACAAAGGTCCGGCATCTAAAGCAGACATACAACTTTGCACTCCGGCTTCTTAGGCTTCAACCATGTCAAATTGGAGCGTTGGCGTTTGACCTGAGGTGGAATAGAAGGGCGAGAAGAGGTCGGATGGATCGCGAGGGATGACTAAAGATCTACTGGAGATAATTTGGAGAGCTAAAGGTTTAAAAATGGGTAATATAAGTGTCTAAAGAGTCTAAAGATACGAGCAAATACTAGTGGTGGCTAAAGGTGCTAAAGGTAACTAGAGGTGACTATAGGTGACCAGAGGTGATCCGAAGGTGGTGGTTGTGACAGAAGACTAAGCGTGAAGAACTCTATAGCTACAGGCCAAGCCATCATACATATACTTGCTTTCCTCCCACTAGCTCATCATAACATAGGCCCTAAACTAGTGCCAACATAATAACCAGTGCCAAGAACTGTTCTGTTGTCATAGCAGCATCAGGAGAAGGGTAAAATTATATACTAAAGATAGGATGGGAAGGAGAATCCTTACAAACCAACACATCCAGTCCAGCACAAGCTTCTGAGCCCTTTGATAGATGAGCTGTCATTATTAACTAAGCTAGACCTAGGGGTCTTTGGGTACTTGTACAACTCTTCAACTCAATTATTAAGAATTGGCAGATTACTTAAGCCCTTTGCAAATCTCACCAATCTTGAAAAAATAGACACTAACTGGATCTCACCTTGGCATCAAACCAATATTTCAATTGTCATCTCAACTCTGTCAAAGGATGAGGCAAAGAAAGAACATGAAGAAATAGTCAACAAAATAGCACCAGAAGCAGCAATAGTTTATACTGATAGATCGCTTACCAAGGGAAAGGGGAGCAGCATTGGTTTTATAATATATCTTCCAGTTTGTAGAGAGATGAAGAGCTTTTCATTCAACCTTGGGGAGACCATAGGAATTACTGATGCAGAAACCTTTTGCATCCTCAAAGCCATCAGATGTCTGAAAAAGATGATTCCACATGGCTCTTACCACATCTTTACTGACAGTCAAGCAAGCTTAATGAGGATCAAAAATAAAGAGAATCAATTTTCATACCAGATTAGACAAGAAGCATTTAATTGCTTATTAAGCCTTTCATGGTGTCCAGGGCATGTTGGTATAGTTGGTAATGAGCTCGCTGACAGCTTAGCCAGAGGGGCCAGCAAAAAAATGGTTATTAAAAAGAATGTGCCAACATCACATTCATTTCTTAAACCAAGATCCAAGGAATTAATTATAAAGGCATGGTGCCGGGAATGGACCTCGGAGCTTTTCCACGAGGAAGAAGGGAGGAAAAGCAAGGGCCTTGGAAAGTTTTACAGAATCCAGGCTCAAATGACCATTCCAGTATTCTCAACAAAGCCAATCAAATTTAGAGGTCATAACAGATTGACAGAGTCCTCATATTTCCAAGCAAGGACAGGTATAGGGAATGTGAAGGCATATTTATACCGAATTGGAAAATCGAAAGATGAAACCTGCAATTTCTGTGCAAATAGAAAGCAGACAATGAACCATCTCATACTGCAATGCAGAAAATTTAAAGAAGAGAGAAAGAATATTCTCAAAGATATATTACCACTTAATCTAGCAATTCTATTCCGGACTAACAGGGGAAAGGAGGCGTTGCTAGAATTTTTAAAGACTTCCAGGTGCATAAGTGTACACAAGGGAGATTGATTAGATTGACAATAAGTAGACATTAATAGAAGGGATCAAGGAATAGGTGGAAGGATATTATTCAGGATAATTTTTGTTGTAAATTAGAACCAAATTGTCATAGCTATATAGCTCAATACAATATGAATTAAAAAAAAAAAAAAAAAAAAAAGATTAGAGGTAATCTAGTTGGCTTACATGGATGGCACTATAGTGTAACTGCGCTTCCTGAAGAAAATATGTGAGAACTATAGACATCAAGTAGAAAGGTGTGGGAGGTTTTCACCACAAAGGTTTCCCCCCGGGTAAATATTATGGATTGTAGACACCTACATGAGCCCATAGGGCGCCAAATCAGGATAATGAATTCAAATTCAAAATTGAATAGATTGTTCAATTTTCCTGATTTGGCGCATTGAGGCCCGTGCGGGGTTTATGGGAAGACTGAACACCTGTACGCGGTGTCCTCTACGAACCTGGGAGTGAAATATTCTCCCAGAGCCAAGTTTAGTAAAATTTCGCAAAATCAAAGAAGTTGGCCCACGAGGCAAAAATCCAAATTACTCCTCCACGTCGTTTTTTCGCTCCCAACGAGTTCGACTCCTACCTAAGTCTCGTCAAGCCTACAAGTACGACCAAGTATATCCTCATTCCAATGACCACTCCTCTCGTCAACTTTCTCTGGCCTCAGCTGGTCACCAAATACACGCCCACGCCGATATTTATACCCGACGGAGGACACAAAGCGGGGCGCACAAATCCGGGAGACAGTTCTTTGGGATGGACGTGAGAGGGATCAGGACAAGTTTACAAGATGATGCAGAAGAGGGATACATTCTCGAAGGGCATGAGATTTTGAATTTTGGCAAGGAGTTTTACGAATTCAGCTTTGTGCGCGACTAGCTTTCGATTTCAGGAGTATAACTGATACTATAAAAACAAGCAAACGATAGAAGGTGCCGTGATCCGTTTCCTGGTGATGTTCTCCGGTATAGTCTGAGTAGCCTAGGCACCTACTCCACTTGGGAAGGAGACGCCTCAGTGTTATGATGTGAAATCACTCAGCCAATTATACAAGCTGTATTAGATGATTTAGAGATCTATACAAGATGTGGTTGGTGCAGAGACATCATAACAGTTGCATATGGATGGTGTGAACAAGAATGTAAACTATTCTATAGCATATGATAGAATATCTTACATCACAAGATGGAATATTCTACTAGCAATTAGATAGATGAGCTTTAGGTATAAATAGGAGTATTCTCCTTCATATAGACAGAATCATCAGGAAACGAATCTAATAAAGCAAACACATATCATCGTCTACTTCATAATAGTGTCAAGCACATATTAATAAAGCCACTGTTTGTATGCAATTCCCCTCCTCATAATCACAATACTCAGACCATATTCCGCGCGGAGATAATTAAATGGATATGGAGGCCTGTCGCGATAACTCAGGGGTTTTGAGACGCTTCTCTGGATGGGTATTCACGCATGAGGCTTGACTTGGGGTGAAGAAAAAGCCGCCATAACTTCTCAGTGGTACTTGCAAATGAAACCCGAGGCATGAGTGCTCTTCCCTTACGTTGAATCATCTATTCTGTACTTTTCTTTGAAATTGTGTCATAGCTAGATAGCTGCAAACGCAACTAAAATCTGATGCAAAAAAAAATATTCGAGTCAGAAGGGGGAATATTCTCAACACCTGTTAGTGGCGTCCCATAAGAGCCTCCAGCTCTCACTGTAGAGCCTGCAGAGCCCAGATTGAGTAACAAAGCCCTCACTTCGACGAGGATTCCCAATCACCTTTGCAGTCTGTATCGTCTTCATGTCTCAACAAATCTCCCTATCACCATTATCATGAAGCTAACCACGATCAGATCAGATGGTAGGGTCGGAGCCCTACTCATCACCAACTCTTGATCATGGAGGGCAAGCCATCCGATGAGTTTCCGAAGCGTACCCAGCACCCGATACGGAGATGGTGGATTGGATCAAGTCGGCCTTGAATGTTACAAAGAGGGGAGATGTAGATGAATATGCACACCTCATGTGGTCCCAGTGTCTATGCCTCGCCTGGATAGCGCTGCAGGTTTCTGATAATTTTTCTCGCGTACGTAGTTTCCATTGCTATCTTTTTTTTTTGGGTAGAAGGTTGCGTGGAAAAAGTGGCTGAACTCCACGGGTAAACACTGAGCTAAATGGCTATTCATCAAGGGCAATATATCAATGATCTATCAAGAAACGCTAGAGGCAAGGAGCACTGTACAAGGTGTGGTCTGGGCCAGAGAGGAGTCCAATGTGCGATATAGTCATAGACTCAAGTAGCACAATTAACACAAACCATGAAGTCTTTAATCACAACTTCTTTTACGATTCAGAGACAAATAGCTGGTATATTTTGTCTTCTGATTCACTAAATATAGGATAAATACCCGACTGCTCAACGGGTGCAGTCTTTTCTAACATCCAAGGACGCCGCGGTCTTCAAGGGCTAGTCAGTTGGGGTTTTAGTAGTCCAACTACTGGGAATCGAATAAGCCATATTAACCACACCAATTGAGCCGAATATTTCTCTTCCACGCGCAACTGCGAGCATGACTTGGGTTTGTGAATCTTTCTCTGGAATCAAAGATGATGCAGTGCAAAATGTTGGGATTTTAACAATGATTTCGAGACTGTGCCGCTGACACTCCAGGAACATCCATTTACGCAGACAAATCCCCAGCCGCTCTATGATTCTCAGTATTGGCTTCGGGAATGTGTTTATTCTTAGCAGGTCAAGATCTCATGGGTAAGTACATACGCAGTTCGCCCTATCCGGACGATGGAGCAGAGGCACAAGTGCCACACAGTAGGGAAAAATTATCAAATTGTTGAAGTGCGCGCATCTAGGGAAACCTTTGACGATTTTTCCATCTCACAATGTTGGTATCACAGGTAACGATTGGATCCAATCAAAGGGGGTCTGATGTCAGTATGTGTGAATGATGTCTATTCTTTCTAAGGAGATGGCGATGCTGTATCTATATGATTACATAATGAAAACTAGAATACACGTTATTACGCCAGTTCTACAGATAAACTCCAAACACTCCATGTTTTCTACGAGCTTTGTTGGCAAAATACAAAGTAATACCAATTCGGTGCCGTCACGAAGTCGCTGAATAGAGTCAATCAACTGGTATCTCGAAAGATATATGACGTTGTCTCTTCCTTTCCCCTCTCTCTCTCTCTCTACTCTAAAGGACTTGTTCCTCACTGTCTACAAGAAAATATTTCAAAGTTTTCAGGGTCAAATTAGTGTTGGAAATCTAGACTTTGTGTGTGTGAAGGTTTAGATTTCTAGGTATGATCATCAAGATTAATTGAGTTGATTCGATTGAATATGATTTAGCTCAGTTAGGCGAAATAAGTTTCAGTGGCATCTGGAATGCAGTGGCTGTTTCTTGCTAGATCACTGGGAGTCTGGGATCACTAAAACCTCAGGGATCTGTATTTAATGATAGACTCATCTATATATGTAAAACTAAGTTAACGGAAAATTATATATTATTAATACATATTGAGAAGCGAGTTTTATATCCTATACAACTATCAATAAATTCTTGTCCGAAATTGTACACTTGTCCTTCGAGATATTTTCTCCTAGAAATCCATGGCAATTTTTAAAAATAAATCAAGTATACTGATAGTTTCTCATGTAGGTTCTAGAAATCCTCCATAGTCAGTGACTCAGATAGGACTATACTAAAATCTAAACTAATCTGCCACTACAAGCTCCTCGCTTATGAGCTAAGCCAGATCCCTGACAGTGTCCCAACGACAACCTGAATACCCCAATTACATAGAACAATTTAAACTGCCCAAAAATCTTCATTTTACCGATTAGCCTAACCCTGATGTTGATTAGCGGGTGAGGCTCAGTGGTTATGAAGTGAGCAAAAGAAGTCTATGACCAAACTGAGGCTCGAACTCAGGACCTTGTCCGTGTTAAGGACACGTGATAACCAACTACACCATCCGGCCTTGTCATTCGCAGCGAGATGTTAACAAAATATACTAAATATTTTGTCTTAAGGCTCCTGGAACACGAACGAGCCATAACTTGACAGTTGAAAATTCAGGTGTCGACCTGGGTGAGAACTATTAAATCCATTCTTAAAGCAATCCCATTGATTGGCACTTTGAGTTAAAGACATCAGCAAATCTTATACGTCATTTTCCAACACCCTAAATGTATCTTTGATTGCCTCTGTTTAGCAACAATACCTCAACTGGCAACTATTGAAGCAATAACCAAACGGACCCACTCATTCATCCTTATTTTTTCTCGTCAATGAGGGGCACTATTCTCAACACCTGTCAGAGGTGTCCCCTACGAACCTCCAGCTCTCACCGTAGAGTCTGCAGAGCCGAGATTGAGTAACACCTTATCAACTTTGTGCTGAGCTATCTCCCCCTCCGTCAAAGATACGCTTCCGATGACACACAAGACGACTAAGACGACGATAATGATGCTGGGAATGAGGAAAGATAATGCAGTACCAAACGCTACAACGGTAGTCAGAGAAGCCCTCGTTATATCACAACATGTGCTACCCACCGCCGGGCGCACAAAAAGCCCACGAAAGCAAAGTAAAAGACCCTTCCGCCCTCAAGAAAAGCGGATTTCGACTCGTCTACAATATCGTCCCTACTAATCTTAACTTCCGAATACACTAGCCAGGAGGGCATCTGAAATACATGAGTTACCCGGCGGCCCCACGTCCGTAACGACTTTCGGATGCTAGGCTAGGCTCCTTCACAACGGTCACTCTCGACCAAGACTTTTCTGACATCCTTTCACGACCTTCGGTTTGTCCTGCGGTATGAATCAGGGGAGGAGTTAGGAGGAGGCTAGGAAGGTTGAGAGACACTCTTAGGTATACACAGGTCTGCTGCGCCCGGCTGGCCGGCCTCTTCGTCATAAGAGAGCCTCGCACCCAGTGGTTTTTGAGACTTTTCCCTGCAGCTACACACCCGCGAATGGCCATCGTTTTGTTGGCTGGAGAGGGGAGATAATGACGGGATAACGGCTCCTCTTAGCGTGTACTCGAACGAAGACCTGTGGGGGTATTCCTGCTGGAAAGAAGTCGTGAGGCAGGTAGAGGAGGGAGTACACTACCCGAGGCATAGATACTCCCGGCCTGTAGACAGAAAGGACCTACATGTCCTTACATGGTCATAGACTTTTTAGGACAATAAACACTCACTCATTCTCGTCAATGAGTCGGAATAGATCTATTCATCTACGAGAGGCTCCTGGTAAACTTTCCAAAGGTCTACTTGGAGCGGAGCTTTCCTAGTAACGCCATTAGGATAGACCTCTTGCACAGAAGTAATGCCATGAAATAATCTTTAATTTTCCCCTTAGAGATACCATTACAGCTGTACTCGGGCACTTGCAGGTGTCACCAAGGATTCATCTTACCAAAGCTCCTGTGACCGTGTCGCCCACCCCGACGGGCTCTGGTAAATTTAAGTTCGAACAAAATGCCTAGCTTTTGAAGTATCAGTCTATTTGGGCACTGAGAAGGTAGAATGATAAGTGTTTTGCTGGCTCCGTTGAATTTTTCGGAGACCGGGGAAAGGCGTACGGGCTGCTGTATTATGAAGGCTTGTTGAAATTGTGGAGTAGAGAGATAAATCAGGTGATGGTTAATGGCAGTTATCGATGAAGGGTTTTTTTTTAATTTTTTTTATTATTAATATATTAAAGTCCTAAGCTAAGGCTCTAGGTCCACTATCGGTACAAGACTGGTGGAGCCGGCGGGGATCACTGCTTACAGGCCCAACTCATTCCAACCGCGTGACCCGCTACAGAAAAAGTAGCAGGTAAATTATAACTCAGAAACTGTAATCAAAAACTAAAATCAAAACTAAAAGCCAAAGACTGAAATCAAATTTACAAGATTTTTCATGTGGTCCGGATCCCGCGCTTCTCGCCCGTTCCCTTTCCTGCCACATCTTCCAAATGACAAATTTACTCAATCTCCGCTGAGAGCAAGAGATGAGATAGCAGGCACTTTTTATCCAGCCGGTATCCTGCTATTGGTTAGTATATGCCCCAAAAGGGACATCGTCGAGGTTGCTGTGTCCTCAAACTTCTTCTTCAAGTTCCAGAACTCCGAAACCTGTAGCCTCGGCCATCGAGACGTCCTTTGCAGCGGCGGTGATTGCCTCTTCGGCCTTCTTTGCTGTTGCTCGTGCTCGTGCCACCTTCGCGAACTCCCCTTGTTCGATGTGGCGGATCCCCGCGAGCTGCTCTTTGGTCACCGGTCCAGACTTTCTGGGTCTGACTTTGCAGTCCCGAGAATCCGATCGGTGGGGTCCCCCACAGTTGCGACACTTTGTGAGGGCCTTGCACTCGGCTTCCGAGTGCATGTTTGATCCGCAGTTCCAGCACGCTGGGGCGCGGGAGCAACCACCAGTGGCGTGGAAGCCCAAACAGCGTTTGCACTGTTCAATTTGGCGACGAGGCTGGATCTTTGTAGCCGCTCCGAACTCGTCGAGAATTCGGAAGCCCGCACGAGGGGCGGAGTCCCGGTTGAAAAGGGCATGCCAGTTTCTGTAGGGCGCTCTAGGACGACATGTCTCGTGCGGTCGCACCTGGCATGGACGACGTTGTGTTTTGCGATAGATCTCCAGTGAGATCCTACCGGCATCGACCGTCTCAATACGGTTGATTAATTTTATGGTCGCTGGAACATTCGCGATCCGAAAGGCGACAAGGTTGGAGGCTTCCTCGATTTTGGCATTGAAGTCCGACAACTTCGGTGAGGCATCTAAGAGCTCTTCCCTTTCATTTTCATCCGCTGTCAGAATCGCAAATCCGGTTCTGACACGGTGTATAGAGCTTTTTTCACTCAAGGTGTACAGTAGCCTACTGTAACGGCTGGTAAGCCGATTGGTCCCTGTAGCCTATGTTGGTTAACTTAGGCCTGATTCGAGTGGCGTTATTGATGGCTACCAATGCGCTAATATGCGACGCCACCCAATACAATACTTTTGCGTCGGCATTTGCATGGTATTCACATGGCATCGGACTCGGCAGTGCGGCACGGTAGTACGGCACTGCACCACATGTTGATAGGCTTACACTGACTGGGAATATACGAGACCGAGTACAATCCTTCCGGACCATAACGCGATAGTGCTGTATTACAGGCATAGTCAGAACACTAGGGGAGTCCCATAGCATAGGAACAGGAGAGGGATTAGCCTTGGTGGCGAGGAGGCTTTCACGTATATAAATGAATAGATAGATGTAGTGGAAGTTCTCTCCTTAGAATTATTATTTACTACCATCGACCACATAGTTGCCCCAGCACTTGTCCCTCGAAACCGTGACACCTACTACATAATTGATGCCGTATGCCGTCAGGCGAAAGCTGGCGCCATGGGTGATCGCTCTCTAAGCGAAGGAACAGTCGTTTGTCGACTTCAGCCTTCGGAGCTTCTTTATTTTGGGCTTTTGCCGCAGGTCGCGGAACAGCCTTAACAGTAGGGACTGCTTTTTGTGACAGTCCGTTTCTGGCCACCGTGGCCCAGGTGCTTTTTATAGGCAGCGCTGGGACGGCGGAAATCGTTGTGCTCCTGACGTCGGGAGCCCTTGGGATCGGGTTCGCCGGGCGAGGAGGGAGGACGGGTGGCGTGGAGGCCGGGCCCGTGGCCATGTATTGCGCGATGGCTGCGCGTAGGTAGACTCTCATCGAGTCTACAAATTGTCTGTTTGACCCGTTGGTCAAAGGAAGAAGGGTGACTTCGACGCCAGAGATGGCGGCGGAACAGAGGGCCAGATTTGCCGCTGTTTCGGCGGCACGTCGTTGCTCGGCTTCGATAATGGGTCGAAGTTCCGGAGGGCAATCTGCTTTCGTGGCAGCTTTGGGCTGCGACGTTGATTTTGACGCTGCTTTGGGTGCAGCGTTCTCCGACAGTTTTGGCGCGGTCGGGGGAGATTTTGACGATTCTCCAATCCCGTGGGGGACGGAGGATGGTTGAGGAATTTCCTCAATAATTTCGACTGACCCGATCATGTCAGTATCGGGCTCAGTGACGGTAGGGAGGGCTTTTTCCTTCCCTTTGGTAGAGACGTTGCTCATCTCCGCGCATTTCGGAGACTGGGCAAGGCCAGGTAATTGTTGGAGAGCCCTCGGGTGGACTCTCGTGTTGTCCAACTTGACGTTGGGGCGCTTTTTGCGAACTGGAGGCATGGTGAAATGCCTGAGCTCGATCACAATTCAGAGATAGATGCGACGAGGTCGAGAAGGGAGGAAAGAGGGAAAAAATGAATTTTCGAATTTTCGAATTTCTCGAATTGATGAAGGGTTTTTATTTTATTTTTTTATTTTATTAAAGTCCTAAGCTAAAGCTCTAGGTCCACTACAGGTACAAGACTGGTGGAGCCGGCGGGGATCACTGCTTACAGGCCCAACTCATTCCTACCGCTGGACTTGCTACAGAAATAGTAGGAAGTAAATTACGACGCGGACACCACCTATTCCAACTCCTAGATCAAAAATCAATCCTTTTCCCTAAATCCAAATAGCTACAATCTTTCCTCAGAGAAACGACACTTCGCAGCTCGTTCCCTTTCTTGTCATGTGTTGTGGCAATGACTAGTTAATCTGATCCCCGCTGAGAGCAGTGGATGAGTGAGCAGGTCGTCTATCAAAACAGCCGGTTTCCTGCGCAAATATTTTGAAGCTTTCGTGGCACTTGGGCCCGAGAAGCTTTTTGACAAAGTCAGCGTGGGACATTGACTTTCTGAGCCTACGCGTGTGTTGTGCGTGGCGGCTACAGTGGATGAAGTGGGTTGGAGTAGTTTCCTTCCCGCAAGAGCACTCCATAGGAGCGTGTAGGTTATTAAAACGGCGATTGTATGCCGCAAAATTGCCGTGACCCGTTCGGGCTGCAATTAATTCTCGGAGCAGGTGCCTAGAGAGAGCTAGTTCAGGTGGTTTGCGTCGCCGAACCTGTAGGTTGAGTTGGCGGTATTTAGGCGGACAAGCCTCTATCCACCAGTCTTCCAGCAATTTTTGCCGCCGGTGATTCATGTGACCACGAAGATATGCCAGAGTACATGATCCTGGTGGTGTCTCCTGGCTAGGTAACTCTCGGAGTGCGGCACGGGCAATGGTGTCTGCCTCTTCGTTCCCTTGTATTCCTGCGTGCCCTGGCACCCATTTCACTAATATTTTTGCCTTATTGGATGACGCACGGAATTTGCGTACATCTTCAAGGCTAGTTGAGGATGAGCCCGTCGTTAGTGCGCTTACAGCCTGCTGGCTGTCTAGAAACAAGTGGATTTGCTGCGACCCTCCTACTCTCCTAGAGTTTCCGTTATCCAAGAACTCCAGTGCGGCTTCTAGAGCCTTCCTTGCTCCTATTATCTCTGCATCCAGCACCTCTCCCCCGTGCTTGATGCCACTTCCTTTGCCTATGTCTTTCCCATCCTTTTTCAGAACGAAACCCCAGGCAGAGCGTCCGTGTCCTTCCGATGAACCATCTGAGTATGCGCAGATGTCCGTTCCTGTCACGTTATTGATCCATCCAACGCAGTCGTTGCGTTCCGTCAGCCTTGAGCCTAACTTTTTAGGGTAGACTACCGGCGCCAGGGCCTCGGGAGCCTCTGCTTCCGGGAGCTCTCGATAAGCACGCTGTAACCGTGACATTTGGATCTCTGGTCTGGCAGAGAGTTTGGCGGTCTTTTTGTACTTTCGAGTGCCGACATTCGGGCACACGGAAGCGCGGATCCTCAACGGGTGTCTATCATCAAGGGTCTTAAGCCTTGCCGAAAGTCGGAGTCGGTTTCCCTCAAGTATGACCTTTGCCGGCGGGATTCCTCCTTCTCTGTGAACGGCTACGTTTGGCGTTGTCCTCATCACTGGCAGTGCAGCCCGCAATCCCACCAGGTTAGCTTTGTCAATCATGCTGCAGAGGTTTGAGGTAGATGACGTGACCATTCCTCGTGTGGTTGGGCGTCTGGACCCTGGCCACCAGACATCAGATCCAAAAGTTGCTAGAGAGACAATGCACATGTCTACTGCGCCGACTAACGGCCCGGGGGCTGCTCCCCGAGAGGTAGAGTTGAAGCGGCGCATATGCTGTGCAGCTTTCATCGCTTTGCCGCACCAGGTGGTTACGTGGTGTTTGAAATTGAGTCGAGGATCCAAATGTACGCCAAGCCAGCGAATGTGATCAGCGGGCTCGATGAGATTTCCATTTATGTGAATCCCAACTGCTTCTTCTCGGCGTCGTCCTGGGAATTGGATGACTTCAGACTTTTGCGTTTCGAAGGCAACAGCATTTTTCCCTGCCCACTCGAGAAGATGGTCTACCTCTCTTTGTGCAGCGCCGGCAGATTCAGCAACTGTGCGTCCAAACCCCAGAATTCCAATATCGTCGGCGTAGCTAAACCTCGATCCTGGGTTGCCTCTTTGCATCGGCTCCGCCATGTACAGAAGGAATAGTAATGGCGAAATTGGTGATCCCTGGGGGACTCCGCAGACCAGCTCTTTCTGTGTGGTGACTCCACCGGAGAAACGCACTTGTACCTTCCGATGTGTGAGGAATGAAGTCGTCCATCGGAGGATCGAGTCTGGCCATCCCTGGGCTTGCATGCGTCTAACCAAGCGATTGTGGAGCACTGCATCGAACGCTCCTTGGACGTCTAAGGTCACGAATGTCGAGGCCCATCCCTGGGAGCGTGCTTCTTCGACGTCATGGACTACGCAGGAGACCAGATCCGTTGCAGATCGCTTTGGGAGCGCGCCGAATTGTTGGTGGCCCACCACATCGTAAATGATTGCGAGGTTTGCCATTCGCTTGGCCAGGAGTCTTTCTAATCCTTTGCCTAGGCACGAGAGTAGAGCGATTGGTCTCCAACCTTTGATTGAAGTTGGATCCCGATTTGGCTTTTCCAATAGCACCACTTCTGCAAGTTTGAAGCAAGATGGATGCGTGCCGAGCCGTATGCAAGCTTTAAAGAGCTGCGTAACATACGGTCCGATTGTCTTCCAGCAGGCCTCAAGAAGTTCAACTGTGACTCCATCTGCTCCTGGGGCTGCCTTAGTACAGCCAATGGTACAAGTTCGCACCTCGTTGTCCGATATGTCGTCTTCCCAGGGTATCCGGTTATTACTGGGAGCAGTGCACGTAGGAAGATCGTCCGATGCTTGGTGACGTGTAAGAAGAGCATCCCGGAGAACTGTGGCTCGCTCATACGGGTCGGTGATAACGGAACCGTTATAGTTGAGCGGCGGAGGAGGTCTGACCTGTCTATGGTTGGCCGAGCGCATCAGCTTGAATATGTCTGCCGGAGATGTCATCTCTTCGACTTGGCGTGTCTGGTGCTCCTTCTTGGCGGCTGTGATAGTCTCACGTAACTTCTTTGCACAGATAGCCCGCTGTGAGAGTGATGTTGAGGCTAGGTATTCGGCGTGTGCGGATTTGCACCTAGGAGTCCACCATGGTGCAGATTTTCCGCTTTCCTTTCTGACCCGGGTTCCAGTTGCTTTAATGGCCTCCGTGAGATGGAAGCATATCTCCTGAGCGTATGCATCCACTTTCTCTATTGTACTCAAATCTGAGGGCGGATGTACCCATTTTGCAATGGCCCGCGCAAACTTTGGCAGATTTCCCTTGGGTACCTTGATCTTTGCCGGAGCCGTGTCACTTGTAACGGTTGCTGCAGGTACGATTCCGCGGATTGGAAGATGGTCGCTGGTCATACACTCCTCCCGATCGACCCAAGCGCGGGCTCCAGATATGTTCGTCCAGGCGAGATCCAGAGTATTGCCAGCTTTATGGGTCGGCTCTCCAATTATAAGGCAAGAGAGATTGTGGTTTTCTGCCCACCTCTCTATCTCATCACCCTGTCCATACGGCCGAGTTACTCCTGGCTGCCAGGCAGCATGCACTGAGTTGAAGTCCCCGGCTGCAATGGACTTCGCAGAGGGTTTCCAGTCGAAAAGCGGGCGAGCAGCAGTCGAGTCTTTAGGGGCCTTATAAACGTTGAGAAAGGTGATTCCATTGACCTTTACCCAGCAGTAATCACCAGTAGGTGTGGAACTAGGAAATAACTGTTCCGCTAATATTACATTTTTGGACTTTCGAGTGTATGTCACAGCCCTCGGTCTGACATCTACACCTCCGTGCGGTATATGACAGATATACCCTGGGTGTGATATGGTTTCTTTTGATCTCAAATTCCATCGCGGTTCTTGAATTAGCACTACATCTACGCCTAGCTCATAAGCTCGAGAAAGCGCAATGTTGTGGGTTGTGCCACCCCTGCCTACGTTTATTGACATAAAACTTAGTGTAGGAGGGGGGCGAGAAGGGGCCCGTAGGGCGCCCTTCACAAAGCTTCTTCAGGGTTCAAGGCCCCAAAGCCCGAACCCTCAGCCATTGCTGTGTCTGTCGAAGATGTGTCCTTCCCAACAGCTGGAGAAGCTGGTCGGGTCGCTCTTGCGGCAGCTGTAGCAGCCTCTGCGGCCTTAGTTGCAGCTTTGGCCCTGGCGACGGCCTGATATTCCCGTTGACCAGCTTGTCGGATCGTCACAAGTTGGTCCTTAGTGGCTGAGCCAGACCTGTTGGGCCGCGCCAGGCAGTCTCGACTGCCAGATTGGTGGGGCCCTCCGCAGTTTCGGCACTTGGTTAGAGCTTTACACTCGAAGGCTGAATGCATGGTGGATCCACAGTTCCAGCAGGCGGGTGCACGAGAGCATCCGCGGGTGGCGTGGAAACCGAGACATCGCCTACACTGCTGTATGGGAGGGCGGTTTCGTTGGATTGTAGCGACTCCCGAGTCGTCGAAGAGCCTGAAGCCCGGCTTTGGGCTAGCTTCTTTTGGGAAGAGAGCCGCCCAGGATCTGTAGGGGGCCCCGAGCTTGGTTATACCGTGAACTCTTACTCGGTCTGGAGTGTAGTTAGTTACCCTGAAGATCTCTGCGGCAACCATTTCGGGAGTGACTTCGATTCGTCCTTCTAGGCCGAACACGGCGACTGGAACCGTAGCAATCCGAAGGGAAACTAGATCACTTGGTGGTTCTAGTTTTGCCTCCACTTGCGTAAAGGTGCTGGAGGCCTCCAGCAGTCGAGTTTTTGCATCCGGGTTTTTGGCACGGATGGCAAAGCCAGTGGGAACGCGTTGCACCTGGTCGACATCGGACGGGGTGCATTGCGTATGTTTAGCCACGGCTTCGCGAACGCCAGCCGGAGAGAGCTGTCTCCACTCGTGGTTTGCATCGAGACGCAGGAAGAGTCGGTCATCTTTCGATGCTGTTGTTGCTGCTGGTTTCTTCTCCGGTTTCCTCGTAGATGGAATAGCCGAAACCGAGGTGATGTTTGCAGGAGCCTGTGCTCCTGACTTTTGGTGTCCTGCTCTGGTGACAGTGGCCCAGGTGCTTCTGGGCTGAAGAGGTGCAGTAGCCTTTGTAATATTACGGGGAACGGCTACTGGGATGACGGTCGCAGGGGGAGTCGCGACATTTGGTCGTTGGGGTAGGACTGGCGGAGCGGTGTTTGGCCCGGCCGCCACGAATTGCGCGATTGCTGCCCTTAGGTAGACCTTTATGGAGTCTACAAAATTTTTGTCTTCACCGGTGGAGAGCGGTTGAAGAGCTGCCTCGACACCGCTAATAGCTGTCGAGCATATTGTGAATAGCGCGGCTTTTTTTCTTGCCCTGCGCTCCTCCGCTTCGATCGCTGCAAGCAATTCTGGAGGGTATGTATTTTTTCCGCCTGCTGCTTCTAGTGCTGGAGGCTGCGGGGCCAGTGGAGGGTTTTCGGCTCCTGCTGCCTTAGTGGATGGTATTTCAGCCCTTTTCGCGGGCCTCACTTCTGCAGGACGCGGTAGTGCTGGAACCGTGATGCGCTTCTCGGGTGCGACGACGGTTTTTCTGGGGGATCCGGTAGGATCCAAGACTTGTTCTGCGTCTTCTGGGCTGGAGGATGCCCAAACTGAATCGGCGAGGGTTTTTAACTTCTCGACTTCTGCGTCCACCATCTCTACCTCGGGGACATCGTTCTCCTTCGCTTGGAGCGCAGCCGCAATAGTGTTCATGTTTTGAAGATTGGACTCGAGTCCTCGCCTTGATAGCATGTTCTTTGCGTGGTTTTGAATGGCGGTATGCCATTGATAAGGTTTGTTGGCGCGATCTTTGGTGATGCCGCTGATCGCGTTTTGGTGCGTTTTACGCGTCGGAGGCATTTTAAAATGCCGCCGATGGCAAACAATTGCGATTCGATTCCTTCGTCAGAGGGTGAGATGGGTAACAGGGTGGGAATGGGCAAATTGGGGGCTTCTCGAATTGTTTGGATGAAGGGTTTTTTTTTTTTTTTTTTTTATTATATTAAAGTCCTAAGCTAAGGCTCTAGGTCCACTATCGGTACAAGACTGGTGGAGCCGGCGGGGATCACTGCTTACAGGCCCAACTCATTCCAACCGCGTGACCCGCTACAGAAAAAGTAGCAGGTAAATTATAACTCAGAAACTGTAATCAAAAACTAAAATCAAAACTAAAAGCCAAAGACTGAAATCAAATTTACAAGATTTTTCATGTGGTCCGGATCCCGCGCTTCTCGCCCGTTCCCTTTCTTGCCACATCTTCCAAATGACAAATTTACTCAATCTCCGCTGAGAGCAAGAGATGAGATAGCAGGCACTTTTTATCCAGCCGGTATCCTGCTATTGGTTAGAATAAGCCCCAAAAGGGACATCGTCGAGGTTGCTGTGTCCTCAAACTTCTTCTTCAAATTCCAGAACTCCGAAACCTGTAGCCTCGGCCATCGAGACGTCCTTTGCAGCGGCGGTGATTGCCTCTTCGGCCTTCTTTGCTGTTGCTCGTGCTCGTGCCACCTTCGCGAACTCCCCTTGTTCGATGTGGCGGATCCACGCGAGCCGCTCTTTGGTCACCGGTCCAGACTTTCTGGGTCTGACTTTGCAGTCCCGGGAATCCGATCGGTGGGGTCCCCCACAGTTGCGACATTTTGTGAGGGCCTTGCACTCGGCTTCCGAGTGCATGTTTGATCCGCAGTTCCAGCACGCTGGGGCGCGGGAGCAACCACGGGTGGCGTGGAAGCCCAAACAGCGTTTGCACTGTTCAATTTGGCGACGAGGCTGGATCTTTGTAGCCGCTCCGGACTCGTCGAGAATTCGGAAGCCCGCACGAGGGGCGGAGTCCCGGTTGAAAAGGGCATACCAGTTTCTGTATGGCGCTCCAGGACGACATGTCCCTTGCGGTCGCACCTGGCATGGACGTCGTTGTGTTTTGCGGTAAATCTCCAGTGAGATCCTACCGGCATCGACCGTCTCAATACGGTTGATTAATTTTATGGTCGCTGGAACATTCGCGATCCGAAAGGCGACAAGGTTGGAGGCTTCCTCGATTTTGGCATTGAAGTCCGACAACTTCGGTGAGGCATCTAAGAGCTCTTCCCTTTCATTTTCATCCGCTGTCAGAATCGCAAATCCGGTTCTGACACGGTGTATAGAGCTTTTTTCACTCAAGGTGTACAGTAGCCTACAACATAATTGATGCCGTATGCCGTCAGGCGAAAGCTGGCGCCATGGGTGATCGCTCTCTAAGCGAAGGAACAGTCGTTTGTCGACTTTAGCCTTCGGGGCTTCTTTATTTTGGGCTTTTGCCGCAGGTCGCGGAACAGCCTTTACAGTTGGGACTGCTTTTTGTTGCAGTCCGTGTCTGGCCACTGTGGCCCAGGTGCTTTTGACAGGCAGAACTGGGACGGCGGGAGTTGTGTTACTCCTGGCTTCGGGAGCCCTTGGGAGAGGGTTCGTCGGGCGAGAAGGGAGAACGGGTGGCGAAGTGGCCGGGCCCGTGGCCATGTATTGCGCAATGGCGGCGCGTAGGTAGACTCTCATCGAGTCTACAAATTGTCTGTTTGACCCGTTTGTCAAAGGAAGAAGGGTGACTTCGACGCCAGAGATGGCGGCGGAGCAGAGGGCCAGATTTGCCGCTGTTTCGGCGGCACGTCGTTGCTCGGCTTCGATAATGGGTCGAAGTTCCGGAGGGCAATCTGCTTTCGTGGCAGCTTTGGGCTGCGACGTTGATTTTGACGCTGCTTTGGGTGCAGCGTTCTCCGACAGTTTTGGCGCGGTCGGGGGAGATTTTGACGATTCTCCAATCCCGTGGGGGACGGAGGATGGTTGAGGAATTTCCTCAATAATTTCGACTGACCCGATCATGTCAGTATCGGGTTCAGTGACGGCGGGGAGGGCTTCTTCCTTCCCTTTGATTGAGACCTTGCTCATCTCCGCGCATTTCGGAGACTGGGCAAGGCCAGGTAATTGTTGGAGAGCCCTCGGGTGGACTCTCGTGTTGTCCAACTTGACGTTGGGGCGCTTTTTGCGAACTGGAGGCATGGTGAAATGCCTGAGCTCGATCACAATTCAGAGATAGATGCGACGAGGTCGAGAAGGGAGGAAAGAGGGAAAAAATGAATTTTCGAATTTTCGAATTTCTCGAATTGATGAAGGGTTTGGTTGTCGAGTTTCCTATTATTTCTGTGTTGGGATACACTTCGTCGATCCTACTAGGCTCGATAATTAGTAGTCCCGAACACTGGTGTTTGGCGAATGGAGATTGCGTATACCCTGTGTTAGCGTTGTTTACTGCTGCTAATAGGAGATCCCGCACGGGCTATCTATTGGGATTAAAAGGAGTCTAGTACCTGTATTTAGAAGGATAGTCGAATTGACATACTATTATCCTTCATTATTGCATAAGCTTCCCTCTACCATTAAGTCCACGAACTAATTAGTGGCTTATACATTTCAATAAGGCTGGAAAATATGGGCTGGTGCACAGACGCTGGTCATGTACTTAATACTCTCATCACCTGTCGAGTTTAGAGAGCTATCCATCCATGTAATATCATTCTTCACATCATCCATTAGATATTTCTATCAATCGTTGGAATGCGCATCAAGTATCTCCTTTACAGATCACCATCGTCAGTACGAGTTCAAATTTGATGCCTGCTAAAACCCATTGGCCACAGTGATACGCACTCAGTATCCATCGTGCCATCAACCCAGCAAGTGGAAATGCTATCCCTCAACGTCGAATAGTAGTGCAGACTGAGCTGGTCTACACGAGAACTTACGGTCGTGTTTTGAGCTAGCACGGCGTTAACTAGAGAACGAACTAACCATGCTAGCCCCAGACACTTCTCCCAAAATGAACTCTGAGGCTCGAGTGCTTTTGTAAATTGAGTCAATTTTTCTGTACTTTTTCTCTGACTTTATGTCATAATTAGATAGCTGCAGACGCAAAAAAGACACTTCTCTCCAAAGAAGTATCTTTTACTTGCCACTCTTGCAACACCGCTGATGAAGCGGAGGCGTTATGGCACTACCACATAATAAGAAAATATGATACTTTCATAATCCTTTCTAACTCTGCTATTCCGTCATAATGATATTTAAAGCTCAGGCCTTGGCTTGCGGGATACTGTAGCTTTAATGGAAGTTCCAAACTTGAGATAGAATCTGGAGCAGGGGCCTGGAACAAGAGTGGGAAGAGGTTATTGATGGACAAGCCAGGACTACCCCTTTTCGAGGTTGTTTCGGATTTAGGGCGTTCTTGGGCGCCTGAGGGAACATTTCAAGTAGTCTTACCGACACTTCAAATACAAGCTGCAAAAAGTTTGTTCGGTGAACAGAGACGTGAGAAATTAACTTCAGTCAATATGGTAATACTTCGTGCAAGCCAAAGTGAGTTTAATTAAATTTGACGTTGACGTTGACGATAGCCTCCTCCTGGACGACATCAACTGATTTAGGGAAGCGCAGGGCACCAGACTCAAGCAGAGGATTTTCCTTATTTTCCCCGAGTGTGTATTTAATAGCGCATCAAGGGTACTAAATCTTTCGGAATAAACTATCTGTGTCATATAAAGATATACGCAGGACTCATAGCTGGCATTTTAAAATAGCAATGATAGAAATAGAAGCTTTAGAATCCTCCAGTAGGAAATCAGATCCCAATTGTATCCCTCCATTTTCCACTGATCAATCATGTCTCACTGATGAATTTGCGGGCTTCGCTGTCAATCATCGCTTCCGGAGAGTGGGACGCATTCCGTCTGAACAGTCTGATGGTGTCAACTTGTGGCGGCTTGACGAGCATTTTTACTTGGGAGTCGGTCCCTCTCACATGATGATCACGCTCCTCATAGACCTGTGAAAGGAAACAGAAAACGAGAGTAAACATGAATAGATTTTCAGATCTCCATAATCCTATTAGACGTGCAGTGACACAAGCCTCCATCCCAGCTCTAATCTAACAGCTCTAACTCTCATCAATACTCACCACCCTATGGAATGAAAGCCATTTTCAGGTCAGCGAAAGCCGAGAAGATTCACTGCTTCTTGGGCTCTATGAGAGTCTTTGTGGAAGAAGCGGTCGGTGGAAATAGGTGACCATCGCCACAACTTGAGAGGCAAAGTGAATTAGATTTGGCAGATGCTACTTTAATCAGTGAAAGAATGGATATTTCCATGGCTAGAAGGAATCCAAAAAAACGCAGAGGGCATTTTTGAAAAATGGATAGCGAATATTTTGCCACTAATTTGAAGTAGCATAACTGTGTCCTCGGCCTATCTATTGCCGAAATGTGTGTGTGGCGACGAGTATTGATGGAAAGAGATGAGCGAGCTTGGTTATGGTGGTTTACAAGTAATGTAGAGCCATGTGGGGAGCATTTGAAGAACTTCTCAAGCTTGAGCGCAGTGAAGGAGGAGGGAAGTTGATCTGAAGCAAGCCAAGTGGAGGGAAGGTTGTGAATAAAAGAGTAATGTGAAGGCGAAATAATAGATGTGAGAATATAGGGCGTTTTGCGACAGGGAGACACACGGTTGATTAGTGTAGTTGGTTATCACATCGGATTTTGAGAAGCCTTGATTTCCGGGGACCCGGGTTCGAATCCCAGATCGACCTTTGCTTTTGCCTTCCGACACGTTTTTGGACAGTTTTCTTGTTTCAATATTGCTCAATATTGTTCGATCATGTCTCGCGCCTTTTGTTGCATACAAAGCTATCCATAGAAAGATTTCTCCTGCTTTTCGTCTCCCTTATTTTCATTTGCAGCTCAAATCCACATAATTTTCTTAATTAACCAATATGTATGCATCTATCTAGCCATGGCACGCCATCATCGTGGTATTTATTGTTGGATAACTCTTTTGACCCTAGACATTTACACTCTCTATTTTATTTACAACTGCTACTGTGACGTTAGTTTATGTGAAATGGGCAACATTGGAATGGTGAATTCTACGTGTTAGCCTCCCAACAGAGATGTAAGTGAATGGTCCAAGTAATTTCAATATCATGTTACGTGACCATTTTACTATAGAATAGAATAGAATAAAATCTAAGTCCCGATCTAGTCTACGAATATGAAGCACTGAAAAAACTATTTAGACAGATCCTCAAGTAAACCTTCATAGTCTAGCCTTTGGATTTGAAATTGAAATCTTTTACGTGATAGGACAGACCCAACATCTATTTAGACGTGATACGGGTAGATGATTCCTCAGAGCCCATTGCTGCATACATGACCGACAATAAAGCCAGAAGCTACAAAAGAAAAGAAAAAGGTATAGTAAACGTCAGAGTTACGGTGCCCTGCGCCGCATCCCTATCTTCCAAGCCCATCTCCTTTCGAGTTTGAAACAATCTCAGCATGATCACCTCCCACCCTGTTCATAATTCGGCAGACTATAAAATCTGCTTATAGTTAGGAATTGGATGAACTTCTGCCATCCCTTCTCCCATATCATGTCTCTAGCCACCGGTGGGCTATTTTCTCACAGCTTCTGCAACTTTGCAAAGCAGGTCGGCACTCTGAAAAATGCCAGGGCCTTTTCTCTCGGCCGCAGACGTATTTTAGATCTTCATATTCGGAGTTGAAAAGTCAATGGTAGTCGTCGTAGTCTCCGTGGTCTATCCTTGCCGCAATCAGACGATGATATACCCATCTCGGTAGAGCCAGTTCTGGTGGCCGTTTGCAGCGCATGTAGAGGTCCAGATCTTTGTATCTTTTGGGTCGATACTTCTGCCACCACCCTTTGTCGAAGGGTAAGAATAACTACCGAAGAAGTTGGACAGGGAAATGTCTCGGGTCAAAAATAGGGACTGTCCATACGTACGTGGGTTGTTTGTTTCGGTCAGTGCTTGCATTCTGTATTTAGAACCGCAGGTTATTCTATTCCTAGCACATGTCTATATTTAGAGATCAAGAGATCAAGTCAATCATGATCAGTGTATATAGTCCTAGAATTTCGGGATAAATAGGAATTAAGTTCTTTTTACTGAATTATCTTTTTCTTAAACCTCAAATACACTTCTCCTGCCACAGGTAAGACACCCAGATACCTGACACTCTTCCACAAGCTCTTGGCCTCGCTGTTTAAGCTACCTCCCTAATGCCGCAAAGGTTATGTTTTAATCTTCTCCACTGGGCGTAGCTAAGGTTAGTAATTTGTCATTGAGAGCTACCAAAGCCTGTTAGGCCAGCTTATCGGCCTCTTCATTGCCTTGGATCCCCATGCGACCAGGTATCTAGCGTATTTCCACACGCTTGTAGTGTCTCAGCAATGAAAACTTGTCCACCACTGCTTGAGAGGAATTAGATCTTCCTCGGTCGAGCGCCCGGGTGGCCGCCTGGTTGTTCAAAAGAATGTTGAACGGTAAGTCTTCTCCAGCCGCTATTGCAGCTTCTAAGGCTCTCAAGGAGCCAACAACATCCGCGTCGAATACCTTATATTCGGGAGTGGACCCGAACTGCACTCAGCTAGCTTGTCACCTTGGTATACTACGTATCCCCAAACTCATTGTCCGTGACCTGTAAAGAGCCATCAGAGAGAGCATAGATTGTCTAAACTAGCAGGGAAGCTAGCCGGCGTTTGGTGCTTCCTGGCATAGTTTCTTTTTCTCGACTACATGGATTTGATGCTGGAGTGCTACGTGGAAAGTGTAGCTTTCTAGGTCCTTCGGCTGTCGGAAATTGACGCACGCTCATCTACAGGCGTATCATGTACCGTTCATGTTGTCTAAACAAGCGATTTCTTTGTCTCGATCTAATACCTAAGCGTCTTATTGTATCTTTCGGGACTTCAGCTATCCAGAGGGCTAGAGGATGCCAGAAATCTATTCTTCGCATACGAGCTACAGACCGCAGCATCTCTTGCTGGGGAATTATCGATGCCGGGGGTATTACTGCTTCACGATGAAGGGCACTATTGGGAGTGCTACTCGGATAGCTTTCATTATCGTTTTGTCCAGTAGAGATGTATGCCAGCCTACTCCAGTGCCGACTTCTTTATCTCGCAGTGAGGTTATTCGAGTGATGCCTGGCCACCACGCTCCTATCCAATATAGAGCTGTGCTCAGAGCGCATGCATGTACCGCACGAATCAAAGGCCCGAGTGCTACATCGCGTTGAACTCTGTTTATATGTCGTAAGAAATGGACTAGACGATTAGCTTTTCCAGTCCATTCCTGTACATGTTGCTTGAAGTTCAGCTGGGTATCAAGCCAGACTCCTAGCCACCGAATATGAAGTGACAGTTCGATCCGGCGATCTTTCACCAAGATGGAAAGGTCAGCCATGTTGGTTTTCTTTCTAAGCCTTCCTCCAGTCACAAGAAGTTCTGACTTTGCTGGGTCAAAATCGATCCTGTGTTCTCTTGCGAGAATGATAAGGCTTTCGAGGTCGTCTTGGGCTGCGGAGATAGCATCTGCCGCGGTGTTTCTAATTCTGGAAATAGCTACATCATCAGCATAACCAAACCTGCTCGTCAGAACATGATCCTCAAAAAGCACAGCGATGTAAAGCATGAAAAGAAGTAGCGAAAGTTGCGAGCCCTGAGGTATTCCACATTCCAGTATCTTCTCTTCTGTGATTCCACCGCGGTATTTGACCTGGACTTTTCGTTGGCAAAAAAATGTCTGAATAAGCCGGCATAGGGACCGTGGTCAGCCTTGTTCTCGAAGGCGTTTGAGCAGACGGTTGTGAAGGTCTGCATCAAAAGCATCTTGGATGTCTAGTGTGACCATAGCCGCCTCAGCATCATGGATTACGCAAGATACAAGGTCAATCGCAGAACGTACTGGTATAGAATCGAATGATTGTGGGTGAACAATTTAGTGACTTATCGTCAACTATGCCATTCTCTTGCCAACTAGACGCTCAAATCCTTTGCCCAAATTCGACAACGGCGAGATTGGTCGCCAACCCTTAGCAGTTGACAAATTTCTACTCGGCTTTGGAAGAAGCAAAACTTATCATAGTCTAGGACATATTAGAGACTTAAATTTAAGACAGTCAACCAATCTTATCTACGGGCCTAGGATGCCTTTCACCCATTCAGCCCTTGTCCAATTATGGTAATTCTCAGAAGAAATAGTCACTATCTTCCCTTATTTTGGGAGTAGAAGCTTTTCGTTAGCTAAACATGTCATGTCCATTGGCTCCACGCCATGACTTCAGTCTCTCTGAGAAGGAGAGGGTGGAACATTAAACTGGGTTGTTTATGGGGTTAGCCATGCAGGCGCAGTTAGGCTAACTTAAAATAGATTAAATTGTCTCTCCTCATTACCCCGCTCGCCATGAAGTAAGGTCCAATCGTTTTTTGCAAACAATCGGTTAGAGAAATATCTCTTCAACGACACTCTTGACTGCCTAACCAACAAAGCCCTTAATTCGGAAGGGCGAAGGCTCAACACCTGTCAGTGGTGTCCTCTATGAATCTGGGAGCGAAATATTCTCCCAGAGCCGAGATTTAGTCACGAAAAAGGGTGCGATGAATTTTAATTGATGTATTTTCGACTTGAAGGAGTTGCACTCGATATTTTGGTCGAAAAATCAGTCGGCAGAGATTTCACAGCCGAAACAACGCCGAACAAAAACTCATCACCAACAACGTACGATTCACGAATGGGCCTAGGTCTATCTGGGGGTCGTATTCAAATATCCGACATCTCTCAAACTCCTTTTATATTTGTGACGAAGTATTTCTCAGTCGATCCTATACCTGCGACCCACTTCCATACTCGTCAGATCACCTACATACATACGCCCTAATGAGGAAAGTCATGATGGAAACGGGACGTGCAAAAAGGAGAAAGAAAAGGGAACACATACTGAGGGGATCGCACAAATTCCCCGATGACGACAACCACCCGACGGTACGATATGAAGTGCAAGGCTAGGGCAACGATGAGATCTTGGACGACATTTTTATTTCGGAGTCAATGAGGATGTCGAGGGCTCGGGCGCGTAGTGGCCGAGGCTAAGGAGGAATTTGTGCCATGGCGTATCGACAGCAGGTTTCTGGTCGGTCAGACTTGGTATGATTCAACATATAGGTGAAGTCTGAGGTGGTACGGTCATTTAAGTGGCACGAGGTATGTCTATACTTCGCGGTAGTTAACCTGATCCGGCCCGGCCCCACTCGTGCTTAAGCTCCAGTAGGAGTGCAACAGTAGTCACTTAACCGAGCACGTAATTGAACAAACAAACATTTAGTCTCAAGCCCTACTCACATTATATTGTCGATTAGTCAGAGCCACGAGACACCTGCGTGAAGTCATTGTGACCATAAGCTGACCAACCAGAAGACATTCTGGAACTAATATTTTCGAGGAGTTTGACTTTGGAATGTTTTTGGGCGGCAATAATAATGTCTCAAGAGGTACTATTGACACTGTGACACAAGTAGGTACCAATGGCAGCAATGTACAATAGTTCGTCTTTCGCACTGCTCTTCTAATTAGAACATAAAAAAATTGAAGTTCCTTCTGAGTCTTTGAAAGTGAAGGGCTACTAAAACTGTTAAGAAAGCTTAAATATTTTAAAAATAAATTGAGTGTTAACATGATAAATATTTGCTGCCGATTATTGAGGGTCATGCCCTGCTCTACAAAAAAGTCTGGATAGCTTAGACAAACTTCCCACCTGAGACAGGAGATGGCTGGTTCGAATCTAGCAGAGCTAGACCTCATTTCTCGCGGTGCTGGTGTGCTTGAATGACTGATGGTTTTGAATCTTAACTTTCCTACTGTAAGGATTCTTGAGAAATCCCTCAGGCAGGATTTATGGGTTCCTTATTTAATCCCACTAGTCTTTATTGCTAAGCGAGGGCACCTATGTAGTTTCCATTTCCGAGACTGATATCTTCACGCTTTGTTTTCTGTCTTTAGGAATAGTTACATTATTCTAATCACATCTCACTCTCGTCCTCTGCCAAACATAGTGACCTACTGTCACCTGCGGCCCCTCTATCTAGAACGACTCCCCGCTTTCCCAATTACCACTTCTCTAGAAAGCCCTCCGCGTTACCACGAGGCGTCCTTCCTCAGTACATCCTACGCTACGCCCTCTCCTACGCCTCGAGTCCTGCGCCTAGTAAACCTGCGCCTGACACCAAGGTACTCACTAGAAATTGACTGTTCCGCGTACGCAAAATGTTCTTTGAGAAAATTTCGCCTTAATTACTTCATATTCGTAGACTAGATCGGGACTTAGATTTTATTCTATTCTATTCTATAGTAAAATGGTCACGTAACATGATATTGAAATTACTTGGACCATTCACTTACATCTCTGTTGGGAGGCTAACACGTAGAATTCACCATTCCAATGTTGCCCATTTCACATAAACTAACGTCACAGTAGCAGTTGTAAATAAAATAGAGAGTGTAAATGTCTAGGGTCAAAAGAGTTATCCAACAATAAATACCACGATGATGGCGTGCCATGGCTAGATAGATGCATACATATTGGTTAATTAAGAAAATTATGTGGATTTGAGCTGCAAATGAAAATAAGGGAGACGAAAAGCAGGAGAAATCTTTCTATGGATAGCTTTGTATGCAACAAAAGGCGCGAGACATGATCGAACAATATTGAGCAATATTGAAACAAGAAAACTGTCCAAAAACGTGTCGGAAGGCAAAAGCAAAGGTCGATCTGGGATTCGAACCCGGGTCCCCGGAAATCAAGGCTTCTCAAAATCCGATGTGATAACCAACTACACTAATCAACCGTGTGTCTCCCTGTCGCAAAACGCCCTATATTCTCACATCTATTATTTCGCCTTCACATTACTCTTTTATTCACAACCTTCCCTCCACTTGGCTTGCTTCAGATCAACTTCCCTCCTCCTTCACTGCGCTCAAGCTTGAGAAGTTCTTCAAATGCTCCCCACATGGCTCTACATTACTTGTAAACCACCATAACCAAGCTCGCTCATCTCTTTCCATCAATACTCGTCGCCACACACACATTTCGGCAATAGATAGGCCGAGGACACAGTTATGCTACTTCAAATTAGTGGCAAAATATTCGCTATCCATTTTTCAAAAATGCCCTCTGCGTTTTTTTGGATTCCTTCTAGCCATGGAAATATCCATTCTTTCACTGATTAAAGTAGCATCTGCCAAATCTAATTCACTTTGCCTCTCAAGTTGTGGCGATGGTCACCTATTTCCACCGACCGCTTCTTCCACAAAGACTCTCATAGAGCCCAAGAAGCAGTGAATCTTCTCGGCTTTCGCTGACCTGAAAATGGCTTTCATTCCATAGGGTGGTGAGTATTGATGAGAGTTAGAGCTGTGACGGGGATTTGAATGTGTTTCATCTACAAGTAGGGAGTCCCTGTTACGGGCTTAAGGCTACCAAGTTAGATTCCCCAAATAAGGTCTGGAGACCCACTTAAGTAATGTCAATCTTAGGTAACACTAACATTACCCCGGTAAATTATCATTGTACTGAAAACTATTAAATACACTGCAGAGACATCTTCTTTATATCATTGTTTTAGATAATCAGAATAGACTTCGTTAACTTCGTTCGATTGTTTATATCATAACTCATTCCGTGACAGTCCCTACACGTCTGGCTGACTTAAGTTGAACACCTGTCAGTGATTTCCTTTGCAACCTCTACCTTTCACTTTACAGTGTGCAGAGTCGAGATTGAGCCACAGCTTTTAATTTATGAGCTGATTGTTCACCCTACCTCTAAGATACACCAATGATAAACACAAAGTAATTATGAAGATGATAAAGATGCTGGGAAGGAAGAGAGAAATTGTGGTACCAAGTGCTACAATGGGAGTAGGAAAAGCCCTCGTCATAACCGAACGTATGCTACCTACTGGTGGCCAGACAACACCTACAAAAGCAGAGTGAAGGATCCTTCTATCATGAAAATTTGATTAAGACTTGTCAATGAGATCGTCCCTTTTTAACCTTACGATCATACTTTCCAGGAGGATATCCAGACTTCACCTTTACTCAACAGCCTTACATCTTTAACAACTTTCACACGCTAGGCTAGACCACTGTCTGGAGATCACTCTTAGTTAAGACCTTTTAGAAAACCCTCCATAACTTTCAGTTTGTATCATGGGAGAAGTGGGGGGGATGGAAGGTCTTACATATGCATAGGATTAAGTCTTTCAGTTAGTTGGCCTCCTTGAACAGTACAACAGCTTGACAATGTCTTCGAATTTAGTTCTAGCGCTAGTTACATGGAGCACCGTATACCCAGGCCACTCTACTCCAAGTAGAAATCGAGATGAAATGCCACAACTTTCGCTTCAATTATCACAAATTTGCCAAGCTCATCGCCTGAGATTACTTTTCCAACTACTAGTTGTGGTATTGCTAAGGCAACCGGCTCCGGAATTCATGCGATCAAACTTTATCTCGTCGCGGGATCTCAAATGGAATAGACTTACAATTCATCTTATGCTACTGTGAGTGAAGAGAGACGAATGGAAACTATAATCTGTCAAGGACTGCGCACAGGATAGAAATTTAGGTCGTTCACGATACCAGAGCGATACCTCGTATGGTTACATACCAGCATTCGAAACCTACTACTTGCTATGGATTTAGATAGACTATTCCACTATAAAGCGGAAAATAGCCATCAAATAGTAACACTTGAAAGGAACTCTTAAACTACTCAGGCTAAACCGTGGATAGAGCACTTATCAGCAGATATTGTATGTACGTACCCAGGCTGTTCATCTTGCGGTAAAGCAAGATTTGTGTGGAAGCATACCCTTTTCAGAGGACTAATAATGATCGGGAGCGGCGCAGAACTTTTGCTTGGTGTAGAGGCTTACGACGCAAAAGAATTTGGAGCCCAGAAAGTCCTTGAAGCAGCACTGCTGTTCGCTAGCACCATCTCAATGAAAGTGCTCTTGTATAGTTAAGAAGCTGTCTAGACCTTGTGCAGTGACATGTCGATGTTATTTCAGGGAATAGTCGATAAATTTGTCAATGACCGCCAAAAACATTAGTCGGTGGAAATTCGTTAGATACCAGGCCTCTCTCGGATCGGGGAGAATAAGTAGGCAGATAAGCTTGCTAAAGTACCCTTATAAGACCTCCTAGACGAGTTTACTAATGCGGCACTTTCCACGGAACCAAGTCACAAAATAAAAATCACGTTTTTATCACTGAACAGATTTGGCAAGGAGTGCGTGGTCGAACTAGTAGTAGCAGAGTAGTAGATAAAAATGCCCGGGTTCTTTACGGACCAGGGTTTCAGAATGACTCGGAAGCGGTCTCTAGAGCTTGCTTTACCGAGATAGATGTACCACAGGCTGATTGTAGCCAGGACTGGAGAAGGCGATTTTGTCAAATACCGTGAGAGATCGAGGCATTAAGAGAGTAAGGACAAGATTGAATGCGGACGAGAAAGATGCCCATGGAATTTGGCAGAATGTCGGCCAGCTTAAAATCGTTGAGGAAGTCCAAAAATAGAACCTCTCCAAGGGCAAGCAAGATGTTGAGATATAATGAACAGGAAAAATTCCTCAAATTCATGACTTCAACGAGATGTTACAGTGGACAAACCTTGGGCCAGGGGCATGGGCCCACCTAGGGTTCTCAGTTTTTATTCTCTTATTTAATCACTCGAAACAATAGGACTGAGTGTAGAGCGCTCTCATTCAGACGCACTGCATCCTTGTCTTTCTATTTTTTTGGTTTTCTGATAAGTGAAGCCGTGCAAGTGGGCAGTAGTGAGCCAGCATGGACCACATATCTGTTGAGAGCGAGGAGAATTACGGACACCGCACGTAAATTGTATCACAAAGAATTAATATTTTTCTATAAGTATCAATTTTAGGAAATTCCTTACATTTAATACGACCGCTGCAGCTACCAGTGATCCAGATTCCCGACACGTATTCCTTGGCTACTGAGTGATCTGTTTCTCAGCCTCAGCATAATTAACCTAGTGACTCGAGTCGTTAGAAACGACCCCCCGTCGCATTGCGTGATTAAATACAGCGAGTTCTTTTGTACTGATCACTTTACGCCTCCTGGGATAGCTATAATCACGAATAGATCACTGTCAGCGCTTTTTGCCGTAGATCTAATCGTTCAATAAATTCTCCGAGATGATTAACCGCTACGGCCTGCTTCAGAGAGGAAGTTTGATCTTCTCTAACAGCGAAGCTTCACTGTCTCGGATCCAGAATAAACCAACCAAAATCTATCATCAAATACGCAGTTCTGCAAAGAACCTATTGCTAAAGATTTATTCTGTCCATAGCTCTGAGCTTGATGATGACCAGCAAGACGAAGAATACCATGACCTGATATTTGAGATAAAAGGGGCGAAAAGAAATTTGTCAGAAGATATGACCGATATAGAAAGGGGTGATTAGCCCAGAGTAGGTACGGACATTGTGAATGTAGTCGGAAGCATTATCATATCAAGGAGTCAAGTGCGCGATGTATATATATACGTGTCATTCCTGTCCACAATTACCAAACCCCGCACTGCCATAAACACCATCATTCTCTGCTATCAATTGCAACCCTGAGTATCAATATGAGTTACCATTATACAGTATGTTTGTAAGGGTCGATATCAAGAGAGAAATGTTGACACCTAAGCTTACACTTTCATTGGTGCCCTGGACACATGGGTACAGAGAAAAATGAAATTGCAGATAAACTAGCTAAAGATGGGGAAATAAGACCTGCGATGAGATAAGCACTTTAACCACACCATCCTTCTTGAGAGAAAAAATGAGGCAACAGGCTGTCATCTCTTGGAAGCAACGATGGCAATCAGAGCTATTTCGAGAAGAGGTAAAAAAGGCAATAGGACCTGGAAAATACACTAGGATCTTTGCCCAAAAGAATACTCCAGACTTCAAGCTCAAACACTACAACTACAACAAATACAGCAGAAGAAAGCCGCAAATATTATTACAGATGAGAAAACAGGCAGAAAAATGATTACATATAGAAACACACCCTCTGTTATGGTGTGCTAAGGGATTTGTCAGGAGCTAGCTTAGTAAATTAGCCGACCCATGTACATAGAATGTAGAGAACCCACACATTCAATTAGAGAGAAAACTAAGTCTGCACACATTAGCTCATTGCTCCCATCTCACATATTCGTTCTCCTTGTACATCGCCAGTCACCTTTATTTGTCTATCAAGATATCTTCCGCAAGCTCATAACTATAACAGGTTATGAGCCCGGGCTCTTCAACAACCATGATAAATACAGATTCAGACAAGGTGACCTTAAGGAAAGGAGTTCCATTCAACCAGTGGAAGAGCAGCTTACAAGCAAGACTCAGTATACTTGATGTCGTAGGATATGTCTTTCATGATGTCCCAGGCATAGACCCTATTACCCAGCCATCTAAGCCGAAGGAAATAGATGAAGATGAAGACGCAGCAATGAATCACAAGAAGGCACTTGCGAAATGGTCGCACGGTGAGTTTCGTGCAAAAGATGCGATCGTCACTCGGTTGAGCCCCGAGTTGGTCCCCGAAGACTACGACCAGATCACTGCGAAACAGTTGTACGACGAGCTAGTCAAAACTAGAATAACAACAGCCTCCGCACCGTATGAAACTGCTCTTGCCAAATTGTTAGAAACTAGATTCACTGCAACTGCAGATGAATACTGCGATGTGTTCCTTAAGCGGCTGCAAAGTGTTAACATTGCAGCTTCAGTTATGGCAGCTGCAGATGAATCAGCAATGGCAGAAGACTACAAAGTCCATAAAGGACAAGCAGCAGCTTTATTTGTTTTTGGCACAAAAGAGGTGGAGTGGCTTGACATCTGGAGAGGCACGAAGACTCGAACTCTAAAAAATACCCTTGCACCACTGGATTATATGATGTCCACACTGCGAACCGAGGCCGGAGTCCGAAGCCAAGCACCTAAAATCGCCATGATGGCTACTCCACAACAACAAGATGTTAATGAACCAGATCCAGAAGCAACATGTAGGTTGTGCTGGCACAAGCATAAAAACAAGTATTGCTACAAGCAACATCCGGAATTGGCAGTTGGACCTAAAGCAGAAAAGTGGCTGAGTAAAGGAAAGGGCAAGGGTAAAGCAAAGGCATCCATCCAGGAGAATATCGAAGATGGTGAATCTGAATATTCAGAAAGTGTAAACATATCTGCAGCAGCTATAAGTGGAAATAAAATGCCTTTCATATATGATACCGGTGCATCGCACCACTTTGTGAGCATGAAATCTGCCTTTATTAACCTCCACGAGCGTATACATCCATTCAGATTTGACCAGGCTGTAGGAGCGATGGCTCTCACTAAGGAAGGAATAGCCCACATTAAGCTGGGAAAGTTCAGGCTAGACTTACACAATACTCTCTACTCCCCGAAATCATCATGCAATATAATCTCTGCTGGTAGACTAGAGCGACTTGGGGGCATAACTATTGACCCTGTCAAGAGGTTTCTGGTGCGTAAAAATAAAGGTCAACCTGACATGCCCATAGCGCGTATTATTCAAAAGAACGATGTATCATACATCTTACCTCTGGAAGGTGGAGGGGAAAGTGTAACCCAGCAAATAGCAGCGCCTGGAGTTGCAAGAGTGCCCAAGATAAATAATACTCAACGATGGCATCAACGGCTGGGGCATGTTGGACAAAAGATTCTCAAGAAAACCTCACAGTGCTCTATAGGTCTAGAGAATCTAGATACTTCAGATCTAAGTGTGTGTGAGACATGCCATCTGAGCAAAGCACAACGCTTTGTCTCCCGCCAACCGAGACTCATACCAAACAGTCCCCTAGATGAAATATTCTTAGACACAGTAGGCCCAATAGCTCCGTCACTTCTCGGTCATCAATATGCTGTTATCATAACTGATGCCAAAACCCGCATGAGATGGGCGCTAGCAATCCATACAAAGGATCAAATTGCAACAACGCTTATCCAGTGGATAAATACCATGCATCACCAGTACGGTAAGCGTATACGTATAATATTTAGGGATGGCGGCACGGAGTTTACGCGGACCAGGGCTTACTGTGAACAACATGGCATACAGACGCACACCTCTGCACCTGAGACACCAGAACAAAACGGACTGTCTGAAGCGGCAAATAAGGTGATTTTAAGAGTAGCACGATCTATGCTCATTGATGCTAAAATGCCGGCTAAATATTGGCCCTGGGCAGTCCAACATGCATGTTTTATTACAAATAGACTCTTTTGTCTCCGGACTAAGCAGGTTCCACTAATAGACTTTCTTAAGAGCCTCAAACAGCCATGCCCAGACAAAGTTGACTTTAATAACTTGCCACGATTTGGATGCCGGGCATATAAGCTGACTGACCCCAAACCAAGCAAATTTGAGCCGAGAGCATGTAAAGGCTGGTTCATTGGATTCCAAGTTAATACAGATAAGAATTTCATTATTCACCACCCACATTGGACACCGATTAATGGGCAGAAATTGAAAATTAGCTTCACACCTCATGCAACATTCAATGAGGATGTAATGTATGGTGATGAATGCGAAAGATCTGACTATCAACAAACTATTGATTATTGGGCAGGAGATAATTCTATCTTTGCTGAATCGACAACGTCAACACATCAATCACCTTCATGGGCACCGTCAGAAGAAATTACCCAACAAGAATTTCAGGGGGAGTACTGCTCACAGAGCTCAAGCCAGCCAAACTCAATAATTCCTGACGCTAATGATTCCCAGCTTGATTCATCAATAGTTCCTCGTGATGAAATTCAATCCAATCATCAGTCATCTAGATCCCATACACAAGATGAGGCAGTAACAAGCTCTCCTATGGAATGGCAGCGTGAATTGAACCAAGAATCCACGCAAGGACCTGTACAACAACGGGATTGTCAGGTAATCGGCCCAGTAGAAACGTCACAAGCAGCTCAACATCAGACTATTTTTAGAAATCATCAAGATATGCAGGGGGTACAAGAACAAACAGGAGACCAACAGCAAATCAGTCCACCAAATACACAGCAAATTACTCAAAATTTGTCTGATCAAGAAGTTCACGGTCCTCTGACAACATATGAACGACCAGGATCTCCGGTTGGATTAAGTGATGTAATGGACTATGAACCAGATGATGAGTGGACTGAATATGATAAAATTATGACTGGATGGGATCCAGTTCCACCAATTGCTGGACAAAAGCGGCCACATTCACCAGAAGCTGAGACTACACAAACAAGAAGTGGTAGAAATGTTAAAAAGTTAAATTACTATCGTCTTCACCATGGTCTAGCAGTACAGCCTTATACTGATCCCAAAACATGGGAGGAGGCAATGACAAGTGGTGAGTCGCGACAGTGGAGGCAGGCAGCGCAACAGGAAATCAACTCCCTAAAGGAAACTGGAGCTATCCAGATCATTAAAAGATCACTTCTACCAAAAGGTCGCAGCCCAATGAAGTGCAAATGGGTTTTCAAGAAGAAGTTCCTCGCGGACGGAAGTATTGACAAATACAAGGCACGCTGTACAGCAAAAGGATTCACACAAAGACCAGGAATTGATTATCAAGAAACATTTGCCCCCACACCTAGACCTGGAACTGGAAGGATCATGTTAGTTGTAGCACATCAGCTTAACTGGCACAGATGTCAAGGTGATGTTCCAACAGCGTTTCTCAACCCTGATCTCAATATAGATCTATTCATGGAGATGCCGAAGGGTTTCGAAAGAGATGGTCATATCATACTCTTGCGCAAAGGTCTGTATGGTCTAAAGCAAGCTGCAGCGCTATGGTACGACGACGTCAAGGCTACCCTGGCATCACTGGGACTATTCCCAACAATTTCTGATGTGTGTTTGTATGCCAACCAAAGCAGGGATCTTTTTGTTGTGGTGCATGTCGATGATTTTCAGATATTAGGACCGGACATTGATAAAATAAACGATCTCATGCATGCACTGTACAAAAGGTACAAGCTTAAACCTGTCGAAACAAACCTATTTCTAGGAATAAACATAGATTACCCAGACAAAGATACGCTCAAACTAACACAGGGGCAATATGCCCGGACGCTCTTGAATAGACACGGGCTCTCTGATTGTAAACCCGCCAACAGACCTCTGGAGCAATTATTAGAGCCAAATGCCTCGCAATGCACACTCCAGACTAGAACTGAGTACAATTCAATTGTTGGGGGTCTTCAATATCTTTCAAATAACACCCGACCAGATATTGCCTTTGCAGTAAATCACCTTGCGCGTTTCTTGATAAATCCCTGCATGGAACACCTACAAGCAGCGCGTCGTGTGCTCCGATATATCGCAAAAGATCCCGATCAAGGTATTACTTTCACGAGGTCAAAGGAAAAACCAGTATTGGAAGCATATTCAGACGCAGACTTTGCCGCAGATCCATCCACCAGTCGCTCAACGTCCGGCACACTTCTCAGATTAGGAGAGGGGCCAATAATGTGGAGATCACATCTACAGCGTGAAGTTGTACTATCATCAACTGAAGCAGAATTTCTGGCTGCAACAGAGACTTGCCGTGAACTAAACTGGGTCAAGTCATTGCTTTGGGAATTGGGAATTCAAGATCAAATCGAAGGCATTAAAGGCACCAGTCTCTACGTGGACAACCAGTCTGCCATATCACTAACCAAAAATCATGATAACCACAGACGTACAAAGCATGTTGCACTACGAAATTTCTACTGTCGCAATCAATTTCAGGATGGGTCCATTGTTGTTATTTACGTGCCAACAACCAATCAACTGGCTGATGCGTTAACCAAGCACAAGTCACTAGTAACAATAAAATAAGTCTCAGTGGCACTCTATTGTTGGCTCACTCTTTTAGGCCATACTAAGGTCCATAATAGTTATCACCAACAGGGGGAGTGTTATGGTGTGCCAAGGGATTTGTCAGGAGCTAGCTTAGTAAATTAGCCGACCCATGTACATAGAATGTAGAGAACCCACACATTCAATTAGAGAGAAAACTAAGTCTGCACACATTAGCTCATTGCTCCCATCTCACATATTCGTTCTCCTTGTACATCGCCAGTCACCTTTATTTGTCTATCAAGATATCTTCCGCAAGCTCATAACTATAACACCCTCAGATATCCACCGGAACCTTAGTAGAGCCCAAAGCAGTATTGCAATTCAGATAAGAAGTGAGAACATTGGTCTCAATTCTTATCTGTATCAAAGGAAAGTCCCCGGTGTGATTAATCCAAATTATCAGTGTGGATATCCGTCTCAAAATGTCAAACATATGGTCTTGGCGTGTCCTCAATGGGCAATAGGAAGAGGAGAAGTGCTTCGAAAGGCAAAAGACAGGTCATTTGCGGCAATCATGAACAGCCCAGATGACATAGAGAGAATAATAAAATGGATCCTGGCAAAAGGCTGGTTTGAACAATTCCGGCTTGCAGGAGAAGTAGAAATAGCATTGGACGAAAAGATGAGACGATGTGGACAAGGATAAGACGGAATTCACACTGTATAAACAGTGTAATCGCACTTCGTGTAGGAAACCTCAGAAAACAAATAGACACGAGGCAGACAGTTATGGGGGGTTTTTACCGAATTTGGTTTCCTCCTGTGTAAATATTATAGCTAGATATACTTGCATGGGCCCAGAGGGTACCTGAACGGGATAAATGAAATCAAATCAAATACAGCAGAAGGACTCAGCTTGAATACTTTCAGACAAGGGCCGACGCTGGAAATACTTTGGCTTTCCAAAACAAAATTGGAGAATCAGAAAGTGATTGGTGTGACTACAGTGGGGAGGGAAGAGAGACAGTGCCACATCTAATCCTTCATTGTCAAGAATTCAAGGTGGAAGGGGGTAAACATTTTGCCGAGGTAGTACTACTTAAACTACCGACTATATTTGGAACACAGATTGAGGAAGCAGCATTACTTTGCTTCCTAGATTCAACTAAATGCCTGAGGACATGCGGAAGATGATATGGAGCAAAAGTAGCATTACTTCAAAAGAATCATGAAGAAGTTTTTAAGATACATTTTGAACGTTACAACTGTGTCATAGCCATATAGCAGAACTCGATTAGAATGAGAAAGATTTAAGAAAAGGAGATTTGAACTTGGAGAAATGTTCATGCTGCGACAGTAAGTGGCAAAGTGTAGTTGATACTAAAGTATGCGTGGCTTGGTGGTATAGTGGTACCCTGCTCTAACTTATCTCCCTCGGAGAAGATTTATATGACTCGAAGATTCACGTTATCTGAGACTGCAGTTCTAATCGTACAGGTCTAAGCGGCAGAAGCCGCCCAGCGTATTCAAGGTGGTTCTAGAATTTGCCAGGTTACCTGCGTCATCAATAAATCTTAGGGATATTTATTTTTTCGCACCGGATTTTAATGGCGTATACAGCTATCTAGCTTTGACACAATATCGGATTAGATTAGATTAGATTAGATTTTTTTTATAGTCCTAACTGAGTCAATGACTATAGAGGACTCCTAGAATCTACATATAAGATACTAGCTACATTTTTTTATATTCCAATTTTACAATTTTTAACTATGCTCTTATGGACAGTGAGGGTCGAGCCCTACACAATATCGGAGACAAAGTACAGAAAAGATGACTCAATCTACAAGAACACTCATGCTTCGGATTTCATTTGCAAGTACCACTGCGAAGTCATGGCGGCTTTTTCTTCACCCCAAGTCAACCCTTATCCGTGAATAACCACCCAGGAGAACGTCTCAAAACCCCTGAGTTATCGCGACAGGCTTCCATATTCATTAAATTGTCTCCGCGCGGAATATAGTCTGAGGCTTCTCCTTCCCAAGTGGAGTAGGTGCCCAGGCTACTCAGAATATATCGGAGAAAACCACCCGGAGACGGATCACGCCACCTTCCATCGTTTGCTTGTTTTTACAGTGTCAGCTGCACTCCTGCAATCGAAAGCTAGTCGCGCACAATGTTCTCCAATTTGTAAAACTCTTTGCCAAATTTCAAAGTTCTACCCCGTCCAGATTATACCCATCCTCTACAAAGTATTGTAAACTTGTCCTGATTTCCCCACGTTTATCCCAGTGTATTGCCTCCAAAAATCGTGCGCCGCTCTTTGTTTCCTCCGGCACGTATAAATGTGGGCGTATATTTGGTGGCCTTTTCAGACCAGAGCATAGTCCATGACGGGTATGGTCGTTGAAATGGGAACTTACTCGCAGACATGATAAGGCTTAGGTAGGGAATCGTTCCCGATGAGAGTGAGAGATTGATTCGATCAGGTGTCTTGAATCATTGCCTCGCGGGCCAGCATTTTTGGTATTGCGAAGTTGGATTGAACTTGGCTCAGAGAATATTTCACTCCCAGCTTCGTTGAGGACACCGCGATCAGACGTTTAGTCTTTGTCCTTCGGACGGTTTCCTTCTACATGCGCATGTGCGGGCTTACTGCTTAGTTTTGCCCGCACAGTGATCGTGTGGTCAGCTGCACTGAAAACCTTTGTAATAATTATCGTTGGAATACCTACTTTATTCCCTAGGTAAACACAAATAAATTCCCGTCTCACATGTAGCTTGGAACTTCAATGGATGCGAAATTTTTGAGCTTTACTTTGTGTTCTTCCAGCCCTGAAATCGCAACTAATAGGTATTCCCTTCACACCACGGGTGGTCGCGACTGGAGATTGGCTGTGTGCTGCGAATAGCCATAGTCTGCAGTGGTGAGCGCAAGGGAGATCCAGAGCACAAGCGTCTCTCGCGTCGGAAAAATTTTAAAATCAAGATAACACGACAATCATGGCACATCGTTGCATGACGGAATACGGACCAACTGATACTTGCAGCTGACATGCTATGCGACGGTAATGGAGAATAATCGAGATAATACCGCGGCCAAGCGGCGACGACGGGCTGTGCGCGAGCACTAGTCCGGGGCCCACGGAAATTGCCCCGTCAGCTTTGAATCCACGTCATGCGCCGAGCAGGTCGAGTGCGCAGGACCGGCAACGTCGGTAGGGCTGCTGCGGGACCTGGGCTTGCGGGAGGCAGCCAGGCGTTGTCGAGGCGCGGCGCCACAACCATGACCTGGATAACGGTCGAAGGAGCCATGGGAAGACGCAAGACTTCATGCTGGATCCGCCAGCGCGCCCCAGTTCGACCATGCCAACGATGCTGCGAACTCAGCAGTGCGTGCAGTGCCGGACCTGCGCTTCTCGACGTCTCGTACCGCCTGCCACTTCCCCTCGAATGCAATCACGCCAGGCGCTCTGCCCGGCCGAGGTTACTTCCCTGTGATGGCTTCGCGCTGCGCCTGCTTTTGCTAGCTGCTAGATCTAGTGGGGCCCATCTAATAACTGCATCTATATCCCACAGGTAATTATTCGCGCCATTAACAAGCTGTGCCCCGAGCGGGGAATTTCATCGTCTCTACTCACCCTTTGATATGCCATTGCACCTCTTAATTGATAATGGCAATGCACTGAGTCTCACAGGATTTTTGTGGCTTGGCCTTAGTTACTACTCTGAGCGCATCTTCCGCCAGTTCTCGGATTTTTCACTGCTCTATTTACCTCTACAGGTAATCAATGTCAACTGTTTAGTGCAAGGTATTCGACGGTGCTTATCACACGGTGATGCATTGTTTCACAGATTTTTATCACAGATTTAATCATATATCTCATTAACATTAATACATAACTATCATAATATACATAGTGTGAAGCGTTCTCCTTGATTTCATTGTCAATTATCCTGATATCAGATTCATCGTTTAGCCCTTAATTATCCCCGTAGATGGCCCGTAGAGCTGCATCTACGCCATCTTCTAATGTTTCTATCCTCACTTTCAGCCCTGTATTCTCGGCCCTGAGTAAAGCTGCTGTATCCCAGGCTACACTTACATCCTTCCCATTGCAGTTAGGGCATCCCGATTCTGCAAGACCTACTTCCTTGTTTGTTCGGTTGGACAGAAAGCCGAAGAGGGTTCTTTGTGGCTGTTCGACTACTTTTTTTTCAACCATATTTGTGCAGGATTCTGTGAGAATTTCAATTTTTGGCGATAGAGGTGAGGGGGAATCAACTACTGATTCACGTAGGCTTGGTGCATATGAGAGAGCAGGGCTGCGTGGACGCGAAAATACACTATCTCCAGCACCACTCTCGATGTCACTATCTTGTCCTGAATCGATGTCGGTACTTCTTGCATGAATATAGTTCTGTTGGCAAGCCGGGAAGCTATCATTTGTGTGGCCGCTGGTATGCGAATTTGAAATTCGTTGAAGTTCATGAGATGTGTGGTGTGAGAATATGGATAGGCATGGAGACGATTTTTCATAAACTTCTCGTTCTAACTCAGCGATGCGCTGGTCTTGGAGTGATTCGACGGATATCATTTTTTCAATTTGGGCTTGAAGATTTCGCGACTGGATGTTTGACTTTTCTAGTTCTAATGCTACTTTGTCACGCGAGACAGTCATTTCTCTTAGTGCTGAAGTTTGCTGTTCGTAGGCAATCTGTAGTCGTAACAATAGTCCTTCAGCGCTGATTAGGAGGTCTCTTATAGACAAGGCTTCTTCGTCATTTTGTTCTTCTTGTTGGCATTCGTGAGGAGATGATGATTTTATAGCTTTCTCAATATCAGAGACCAAGGATTTCTCAATTGGGGTATCTTCTGAACAGCGGTCGATCATTGTCAAAGATTTATCATTCCCTAAACGGGCGGCTGAAATGTTTTTGTCATATTTGGTATTGGATAGTGATGATACCATTGATCTCCTATGGTTCCATGATGGTTTTGAAGTGAGATCGGATAATTTGTGAGTGTTCGAATTTCCAGTGAACCAAGAAGCAATGCCAGTTGACACCATCTTACTAGATCCTCGATGCGACTCAGTCGAAGCCGACGGCATGATTGCCATACCTTGCTTCGTCCTGTTGGGTGTGTGATAGTAGTTCTCAGGGTAAGAATCAGGTAGGTTGTCATGTGTGGTACTTAGAGAGTTCAGTTGGAGATTTCGTTCCGGTATATAGCTGGTCAGGGTAGGAAGTGGCATGGCGATTTTGTCCGTTTCGCCTCGAGTGTGAGGTGTAACAACATTCTTGTGTCCGAAGCTGTGCCGATGATAATCCTGAATCCATGTAGCTATCATCTTATTGATTTGATTGTTGATGGGTTCATTATGATCACTGTTCTGGCTGTTGCTCCTAGCACTCGAGCGCGAATGCATGGCTCTATCCTCAATGCTCTTGTTCATCCTTTCGGTTGCTCCGCGGTTAATGGCGCGTTGCATAATGCGTAGATCTAATTGGTGCTAGGTAAATCACGATGAGTTGTTGAGCGAGGTTGTTAAATGACTTAAGCTTGGCCAATGTGCAACCCTGTGGTAGTCAGCGATAAAAGCCTTCGAGACTATTCTGCAATTCAGTTGAAGTGGAGAAGTAAGCAGGAATCCTTCATACAAGCTTAGGTAATGCCAAAAAAATGAGTAAAAGGCGTACTGTCAGCTGAGAATGGCAGACGAGGATGCCGAATATAAGAGTAACTGCGTTTCCCCTAGTTCTTTGGTACTTTGGGGGGGTTGGGTGAGCTGGAGCCCGGCTCATACGTGGCTGGTGAGAGATCTTCTCGGCCCATTATTTCGATGCTTATGACGAAGTGGTCTCCAGGTACCACCCGATTCATAAGATGGTCATGATGGATTTCTAATCAGGAATCCGGGTTCTTGGAGATACTGTTGGTCGGGCCCGAGACTTATTCGCCATGAAAATGTTGTAAATTCATTACAACAGCGAGCGAGGATGGCTGGCAAACCAAATGGATGTCTAAGCATGGCGTGCACAGACTAGAAGAAAATATAATAGGCACCATAATGATGCAGTAAAATAGAACACGTCAGATACCGAAAGGATGCCTCGTAAGAAATTCCTAGGTGTAGGTATTAATCGCCAGGCCTTGGTCAGAGTAACGAGCAAGAACTTGTTGGATCTATTCAAGCATTCCCTGTGCAGCGCCAGGACTAACGGCCAAACGCACTGGCTTGCAAATTAGAGAGATAATCGGTCAGATAATTAAATGGTCCCTGAAACCGAGGAGGCTACTCTATGTTTGTCCATAAAAATTGCGGGCAATGAGGTAGCCCAAACATCCCATGATGGACCGGAAATGGCTGGGCAGCTTTGCCGTGGGCGGCACTGGTTTAAGTTTATTCCCGATACTCGACTCGGCGTGGTATCCTCACTGCCGAATGGCTTTTGTGAGCCTTAATTCCCTTTTTGTCCTGGCATACCAGTACACGTGACGTCGTCGCTACTTACTCCCACGACTCCTAGCGCTGATACGGTTGAACAACGGGTAGAGGCTTACAACTTCACCTTGTCCTTTACGCAATATCCTTTGCCAACCTCTTGGCCAAATCTGCTCACCACTAGCGGCGACCGAATTGCGCTTCTGGCTTCTAACCTGCTCATCCGATCCGATGCCATCCGTGCCCTGCTTCAGGTGATCGCCACGAGAACCCGATTAGACTACACCAGAGCTAATGTTCTCATTCTTGTTCTATCAACATCGACGGTGTCACGCCAGTTACCATTGAAAGTTTTCGGCCCACCATTTCTTCCTGCGCGTAGTTTTCACGCTGTCCGATATATATCAACCTCGACTGCGATATCCAGCAGGCCACAGGCCCGCCAACTGAATGCTCGACTTATGGGTCTTCCGAACTCCGAGGCTCCACGCATCAGTTGGCCGGATAATAACCTTGTCTCGTCTTTCCAAATTGCTACTTGGTTGATCTACCCAGCACGTAAGCTTCCTGTCCGTGCAGAAATTCAGGTGAAAACGTCACTAACCTCATCGACTCGTTTACTGACATGCACCGCAGAATTTGATTCTTGATGCTCAAATGAAATCGCATCTGCCCGTTAGCTTTCAGTGACGCTGTTACTAGATGGTCCGTAAGATTTTAATGTCCCGTCGTAATCTAGAGGAATTCCAGGCCATACGGATTTCAAGTTAGCAGGGCTACCGTCCGTGAGCTGAGCGGGGAGACGGCTCATTGGCCTGTGACTAGGGTCTAACCGGTGAAGCTGCAGATAACTAGCGCGAGAGGACCCTCGTGTGCATTTAGGCGAGAAACGTGGGAACTCCTTGTGACCCGACACCTAGAAAAGGGGCGTGATTTAAAGAAACACCTCATTTGGATCACGCAAAGCCGAGCGCGCCGGTTAGCACTTGTCACAAAAATAGAATTAGGGCGGATGATGGAATCAAGATTGGGATCAACTCCGCATATCCAGTTGCACCCTTGTCAGTGTTCGCTGAGCTTTGGCAATACTGCTAGGTGAGTATTTATTGTCCTAACGAGTCTGAATGACTTACAACCCTTTAGACCCTTCGGGAAATTCAGATGTGTCGAGTGTAATTGAACTTTTGCGGAGGTATCGCTCAACATGTTTCCCCGACGCTCGAAATGCAACTGGGTCCCTGCCGCTGCCTGACACATCTGACTTCTAAATAATTATTCATACATAGAGCACTAACCTTGCGCAGCCCTGCCTTGGCCGTTAGCCTCAGGCTTAGACATGGTACGTTCACCGAGTAACAAGAAGAATTTGAACACAATGAATCCATGAGGTGGGTTTACGGGTGAGCAGTGAGTATTTTTCGGTATTACTGCCTGATGGAAAGACCATTGCCAACATTAGCACACAAAATGCTGAAGGCCACAGAACTACCACTAGTTGTTAGAAATAGCCAAGAGGATTGTGATTCTGGAGATATATCGGAGCAATTGAACTGACGGGATCAATATATTAATGAGTCAGAATATCGAACCTAACTGAATTCACCAGAGAGAGATTAAACGTCTTTTTCCACAGAGACTAGCACATTTGCGTGTCCTCTGCTTCAGAGACAGTCTAGCGACCGGAGGACGACGTACTAGTTACTACCGCAACACACTGTTATACCAAACCTTAGGACTCAAGACTTAGTCGAGGTATTTCAGCTGCTTTTTTGATAATTTATAGTGAATTCAACTAATACGTTGTGGTGCTTGATCAGTCTCAAGCATGAGTGTGCGGTGATTCATTCGATTTCGGCAGTGAAGACTGCCCCTGACGATGTACCACCGCACCATTCAGCCACGACGGTGCTAGGCGTGTCGCTTGAAACATGAAAAGGAACAATTCTTACAGGCCAAAATTGGTGACTTAGTGTACTTTGCATGCACTTGGATCAGATTAAATGTATCTAGACCCTACCAGGATATTGCTGTCAGGACATGTGTGCGCTATAAGCTAAAAGCCTGAGTCAACAGCTGCAACACGAGAAAGACCTACCGAACTGGTCTAGCATTCAGACTTGTACAAGTAGCAATTCATATTTACTAGTGCCTACCCTTGAACTTTTAGACGAAATACTGATCGACAGTCAATGATGAAGCTAAAAAACTTATCATCCTAGGTCGTTAATATATACGAAGAGGCGGGAAATGGCAAGCTTGGACCACAGCTAGTTGTGCAAAGTTGCCGTGGCGACGATATCGCTTCCGCTTTCTGCCGAACTAACCAAAAGACTAGGCCCACAAAATGATCGCCAGGCATGACTAAATATTGTCTAGTCTCAGCCTCGAATAGAAGCATTAGAATTTTATCATCTCCACAAACCAAGGCTCTGTGCGCACGATATCATGGTCGGAAACTCGTCAGCCCATATTTTTTTTAGCATCAGATTATAATTGCGTAAGCAGCTATCTAGCTATGACACAATATCAAAGAAAAGTACAGAAAAAATGACTCAATTTACAAGAGGAGCACTCATGCCTCAGATTTCATCAGCAAGTACCACTGCGAAGTTATGGCGGCTTTTTCTTCACCCCAAGTCAACCCTCATCCGTGAATACCCACTCAGGGGAACATCTCAAAAACCCTGAGTTATCCAGACATGCCTCCGTCATCCATCAACTTTTCTCCGCGCGAAATGTGATCTGAGATGTATCCTTCCCAAGTGGAGTAGGTGCCCAGGCTACTCAGACTATACCGGAGAACACCGCCACTCGTCAGCCCAGTATCGGTGTTGTTAGACTGAGGTTTGTATCCTTGGCTTGGCCAAAAGATGGAAGAATGTCTGCGTGTACAGCTGTTGCCATTCGAGACCGTCGACCTTGCAACGAGAAAAGGAATTCATGGCTTAGTTAGAGAATAGCTGTACCGAACATGCGTCACTTTAGCTCGCGACCTAAGAGCATGTATGGTTTGAGTCAGATTGTGTCACGGTGGAGGGGTCACATGGCTGCTGGCCGCGTCGCTTAGAGATATTTATTCACAGCTAGCGTGCCGGATGTTGCCGTCGCCTGCGAGGGACCCCGAGGATAACTTAAAAAAATGCAACATATGATGGCCTCATGTTTTAAAAAGGCTGAACGCACCCTTGGGCGTGGACCAAAGCCACTACAGATATTGCCGATCCAACTGGAGTCACGTTGGTGAGGATTAACTAGGATACGAATCTGGTAAACTTTTTTACTTCCTTTTTCTGAGTTTCCTCAGGCGCCGAGCGAGTGGTTGACATGGTCGGATGTTGAAGCAGAACGCCACTCGAGCCGGGCGATTTCTGATCTCAGTAGACCAGGCCGGACTGAATTCGGCCCGTCAGTATTAGCTGTACATCAAAAGCAAACCTGGGTTCCCGGCGGCTTCAAACTAAGCGGGTCAACAGACTGACGAATAAAGGTTAATGTGGTTCTAGTGCAAGCAACTCACGCCCTGGCTTAAGACATGTAACTCACGAGCATTGAGGCAGCAGAGGCACAACTATTCACCTCTTTGTACTGGAATTTTGATGAGATATCACCATACCTAGGCAGGAGGAGATATTCGACCTATCGCCCCTTCCCGGTCCGAGACTGTAGTGGGCATTTAGTTCCTTTCCTCCCAAAGGCCATGAAAGCGTTGTCTCGGGTAATATACCCCCGCAGAATCCACCTTTACAGCCCCCTGTGCGTTCTATTTACTGTTATTAAATGTACTCACGGTAGACTCTGAACTAAAAGCACGCCTGTAATCTATATCACAGAATGCCTGGTAAGTTCGTTGAGTCTGATGTAAGTTGGTTGATTCGTGTCCAACCGAAAACTCCTAATGACGCTAACTCTAATTAAGATTACATAATAGCGCTTATAACATAATAATGACTTCCAACATAATAACACGCGACCAGGACACACACCCCCTTACAAGTCCCCATTTGTTATGCACTTGGGATGGGTATTTGTGAAATGAGAGGGGTAGGAATGGCGACCACGCCCATTGCGATGCAAGCGAAAAATGCGGCCGATAGGAGTCAAGTGGGGGGGAGATTGGACCAAGATCCTTGAGCTGCCTGTGCGCGCCTTATGGATTTCGGATTGTCCGGTCTTTTGCGAGCGCCGTGATAGGGTCAGGTCCCACTCCTCCCCCGGACATGTTTAGATAAAGTTTCGTCCACGCCCCAGTTTTTTATGCATCAGATTTTAGTTGCGTATGCGGCTATTAAGCTATGATAATACGCTATAGCTGCTGTGCTGCCATTGTGGCTGACTAGGGTCGCTAGCAGGTGCATACCGAATATCGAACATTGACGCAAGCGTCACCGCCTGCGAGACTCTCGACTCTGCCCACTCAGCCATTGGGAACTGTCGCGTTCCTGATAGAATGGCCACTTGAGCCGCGGACACGGTTAAAGGCGGAGACTTTGGCAGATGCCGCGGTTTGGAGCCTGATTAGCCATTTCTGTTACCATACGTGCGACAGTTGCGGAGGACGAAGGCTGAACTTCTGTCAGCGGTGTCCTCTACGAACCTGGGAGTGTAATATTCTCCCAGAGCCGAGACTCAGTCTCGAAAAAGGGTGGGATGAATTTTATTTGATGGATTCTCGACTTGAAGGAGTTGCACTTGATAATTTGGTCGAAAAGTAATGATGGAAACGGGACGTGCACAAAGGAGAAAGAAAAGGGAACACACACTGAGGGGATCGCACAAATTCCCCGATGACGACAACAACCCGACGGTACGATATGAAGTGCAAGGCTAGAGCAACGATGAGATCTTGGACGGCATTTATATTCCGGAGTCAATGAAGATGTCGAGGGCTCGGGCGCGTGGTGACCGAGGCTAAGGAGGAATTTGCGCTATGGTGTTTACACAGCGGGTTTCTGGATAGTCAGACTTGGTATGATTCAACACATAGGCGAAGTCTGAGGAGAATCGGTCTTTCAGGTGGCAAGAGGTTTAAATGCACCTCGTGGTAGTTAACCTGATCCAGCCCGGCCCCACCCGTGCTTAAGCCCCAGTAGGAGTGCGACGGTAGTTACTTCACCTAGCACGTTAATGAACAAACAAACGCATCATTCGAGAAATTCGAAAATTCGAAAATTCCCTATTTCACTTTTTCCATTCCTATGACCACTTCTGTGCTTGACTTCTCGAATTGTTAACCGTCGCGAGGTATTTAAAATGCCTCCGGTGAGAAAAAATCGCCCAAAGCCGACAACTTCAGCCGGTTTTGAACGGACACCATTGTGTCCAAAACCTACTGGCCTCGCGCAAAAATTATCAAGCCTATTTGCGAGTGAGGCCTTTGTCCCAGGGAAGTCCACAAATCTTCCCGATCAAGAGATGACTGATTCTGAACCGATCAGAGCAGAAAACAATGGTCCCAAGACCAAAACCCCCGTCGAACTGCCCCCTTTGGCAAGCAGCTCCAGGAAAGGAAAGGAAGTTGTTCGAGAAAAGACAACCGAACGTGCAGAATCATCTGCAGGAAACAATGCTGTGCCAGCCTCTAAAGGCGCAGCATCTACATCAGCAATGGAATTTCCACCAGAGCTGCAAACCGTGATGGAGGCCGAAAAGCGACGTACGACGCAAATTACGGCCCGCCTCGCCATCTGCTCGACTGCAATAAACAGTGTTGAAGCAGCACTTTCGCCTCTTTCGATCGGCGAAAATTAAGAATTTGTAGACGGAATCAAAGTCTATCTTCGAGCAGCCATCGGCCAGTTCGTACAATCTGGCCCAGGGAGCACACCACCAGCTCTCCCTGCTCGCCCCGCTAACCCTCTTCCGCCGAGGGTACCAGAAATAAGGGTTCCTAACCCTCTAACAACCCAGGCTCCGGCCCCAAAGACAACTTGGGCCACCGTAGCTCGGGTAGGCCTAGCCCGCAGCGCTGGGCCATTGACAAAAAAGGCAGCACCACCCGCTCCCAAAGCAAAGAGTGCCAACTCGAGGACAAAAGCCGATTCACGACTTTTTCTGCGCCTTGACTACTTCCACCCCCACCGTCTCCTCTCCCCAGCTGGCATTAGATCAGCTATGTCTCTGGCGCTGGGAACCGCTGCTAATGATATTACGTTGGTTCAACGGGTAAAGACCGACTTTGCTATTACAGCAAAGAACGAAGCTTCTCGAAAGGAGCTCTTGGATTCCTCCACATCACGGAGCGAATCTTGAAACAAACTGGAACCAGCATCAAATCTGATTGCCATGCAAACTGCCACCGTCCCGGAGACAATTCGAACTCTTGCTGGCCCAATCGCCGTTACGACAAAGATGGTTGCCGACGAAGTCACGCGAGTGACCCAGTTGGTTCCCTTTCTGGCTCGTCCTCATGGGACTAGCAAACCAGGGGCGCCCTACTCAAATTGGCAAGCGCTATTTCCACGAGAATCCGCTCCTCGACCTGGATTCCGCCTTTTCGACGACTCTAGAGCTGCAAAGCTATTCCGACCTCGTCGCAAAATCGAATAATGCAAACGGTGTCTTGAATTTCACGCCACCCGTGGTTGTTCCCGCGCTCCAGCTTGTTGGAACTGCGGATCTAATATGCACTCAGAATCAGAGTGCAAGGCCCTCACCCGGTGTCGAAACTGTGGGGGACCTCACCGATCGGATTCCCGGGCCTGCTTAGCCAGACCCAGCAAGTCCGGACCGGTGACAAAAGAGCAGCTCGCGCGGATCCGCCAGATCCAGCAAGGGGAGTTCGCGAAAGTGGCTCGATTTAGGGCTGCAGCCAAAAGGGCCGAAGAGGCAACAATGGCCTCAACGAAGGATGTCTGGATGGCCGAGAGATCGGGTATCGGAATCCTGGGATCCGAAGAAGAAGTTTGAGGGTACAGCAACCCTCGGTGAAGTCTACAAAAAGCTTCAATATACATAGCAGGATAGCAGCTGAATTCAGGGTATCTGCGAACTAATCTTTCGCTCTCAGCGGAGATAAGAAAAAGTCACGTGGAAGATGTGGCAGGAAAGGGAACGGGCGAGAAGCGCGGGATCTGGACCAAACAGTATTTCTTCCAAATTTGATTTCAGTTTTTGATTTATGTTTTTGATTTTAGTTTTGCTGTTAACTTCTACAATTTCAGTAGAAGTTCATGCGGTTGGAATGAGTTGGGCCTGTACGCAGTGATCCTTGCCGGCTCCACCGGTCCTTGACCCAATGTGAAAAAGATAGCGTTAGCTTAGGACCAAATGTAAAAAAAAAAAAAAAAAAAAATAACCTGATCCAGCCCGGCCCCACTCGCGCTTAAGTTCCAGTAAGAGTATAATGGGTGACATATATCTAGCCCGAAAATGAGCAAAATTCAACGTGCAACAGCTTCCGTCTAACTTGCCCACGAAACTTTCTCGTTCCAGCAAAAGCAGAACTGAAAAGCATGCACGGAGCTTGAGTACAGGCAATGCATGACACACGACTCGCCGTTGGACAGGCTCTCTTCACCACATGTCCTTACTGTCGATCCTCACACCAGCTTGGCTCGTTGCCCCGTCCCGTCTCCCTCCAACTTCGCATCCGTCCTTGGGACTAGATTGAGACGTTCCTTCGCCCCATACCCGGCAATGCACGTGGGGCTCCATTGTGTCTTCTCGCGCTGGGTTTGGCATCCGTGGCAAGTGGACATTGACTCGAAACGTTAGAACTGACCTCGTCCGTCCCTTTAGACAATCTAAGCCACAAAATATGATTGTCTTTATCTTTCGTCGATTTAGCGTGGCATGTCTGTTACGATGTACAAGGAGAGAGATTCATGAAATTGCTTGGTGAGAGGCTAGACTGATTCCAATGCTACCAGGCAGAAAGCCTGTCCTATCAACAAACGGGCTACAACGTCTTTCTTATATACAAATTCATTCCCCTATCTACCATTTCCACTAGCCACTCTTGATCTAACATGACTCTTTTTACGTTAGGGACGCTGAAACTCTGTATCTCACGAAAATATCACTTTGAGGTAGGGGGACTATCATCTAGGCCTCGCTTGGCTGGGGCTGCAAGTTTTTTGAGACTCCTTTCCGCGCACTCAATTTCCAATGCTACTATTTTTTATTGGGCAGTAGGTTCTATGGAAAAGGTGGCTGAATTCCATGGGTCAATACTGAGCTGAATGGATATCAATCATGAGTAATTGTCAAACAGACTACCCTAAATTTAAATATTGTATAATGATGTTTAAGTTGAGCAGATTACAAGCAAGTAAACGCGGCTGATGCATCAAGAGCAATAACTTAGTCATGCAAATGTTACAACTAGCGACTAGACGGATGGCCAATTTCCTACGCACAACTCGCTTGTTATTTCAATTTCTCTAATGCCCATGATAATGTAACAGACAATTTCAAAACCATGTATATATATAATTAATTTTACCTGGTTTGGCGCCTTGAGGCCCATGCAGGTTTTTATGGGAAAATATGTACCACGAGAAAGACGACTCAATTTGACGTTTTGAACGCTCACACTCAAATTTCATTTGCAGATACCACTCGAGGTTAACCCTTACGGCGTATAACCTCTTCCGTGCATACTCACCACAGGGAAAAGCGTGAAAACCCAGTGGCTATCCGAGTGTGCTTTCATCATCCCACAAGTACAATCTCACCGCGAGAGAGAGTGGTGTGTAGGTCTGACTGGATTCGAACCAGCTTTCTCCTGTCTCGAATGGGGTAGTTGTTCAAGCTACCCAGTATCTACTTGGGAGAACGGCCCGGATGGTGTACCACTGCACCATCCAACCCCAGAACCATGTATGGAACGGAGATTTGTGCAGCTCGTATGGGCAATCTAATAGTCAGTCTATATTTGGAATTAGTAGTATACTCAAGATGTATAAAGTACCTAGATAGATTCCTCATAGGAGAGGACAATTAATTCAATCAATTCTGAGAGAGATTCATATTAGTATAACTTTGCTTAACAGTAACTGATCAATGATCTTTCAAGTAATAAACGAGGATAGGAGCACTGTAGAAGGTGTAATCTCGATCAGAGAGGATCCCTATGTATTAGATGATCATAGGCTCAAAAAGCACAACAAACGACACAGACACACCACTACGAAGTTTTGGCGCCTTTTTCTTCACCCCAAGTCAACTCTTGTCCGTGAATACCCAACCAGGTGAACGTCTCAAAAACCTTGAGTTATCTAGATATGCCTCCATCATTCACTGATTTTTCTCCGCGCGATATATGGTTTGAGGCGTCTCCTTCCCAGGTCGAGTAGGTGCCCAGGCTACTCAAACTATACCAGAGAGCATCACCAGGAGGCACACTACGACACCTCCAAGTGTTGACTTGTCTTTCAAGTATCAGCTATACTTTTACATCGAAAGCTAGGCGCTCACAAAGCTGAATTCGTAAAACTCTTTGCAAAATATCCAGACCTCTCACCCATCAACTGCATCATACTGTAAACTTGTCCTAGTTTCCTCTAGTACATCTCAAAGAGGGTTGGATAGTGCAGTGGTTCACCATCCGGGCCGTTCTCCCAAGTAGATACTGGGTAGCTTGAACAACTACCCCATTCGAGACAGGAGAAAGCTGGTTCGAATCCAGTCAGACCTACACACCACTCTCTCTCGCGGTGAGATTGTACTTGTGGGATGATGAAAGCACACTCGGATAGCCACAGGTTTTTCACGCTTTTCCCTGTGGTGGGTATGCACGGAAGAGGTTATACGCCGTAAGGGTTAACCTCGAGTGGTATCTGCAAATGAAATCTAAGTGTGAGCGTTCAAAACGTCAAATTGAGTCGTCTTTCTCGTGGTACATATTTTCCCATAAAAACCTGCATGGGCCTCAAGGCGCCGAACCAGGTAAAATGAATAATTTAATTATTTGTCTATATCCCAAAGAACTGCCTCCAAAACTTGTACGCCACGACTTCATTTCTTGGGCGTTGACTTGAAGGCTAATTGGGGCCTGAAACTGAATTCACAAGTGGTGTGGCCATGGAAAAGAGCATGTACTTGGTCGTACTTGCAGACTTTGAAAGACTTACACAGCTATCGATCTCTTTGGGAGTGAAATATGGAGATGGCGGAGTATCTTGATTCATTGCCTCCTGGGCAATCTTATTTTGCACGGCGAAAATGGAATGAACTTGCCTGTGAGAGAATATTTCACCATCAGGTTAGTGGTAAACATCGCGTACAGATGTTACTGCTTTCCCCACCGTTTCTCAACACAGCTGTGTATGACTCACCACAAATTTACGACGCTACGTGTACCCGCAAGGAGGAAATTAAGCCATAATATACGAAGTTGGCGTCATGGTTTACGGGAAACTGTTGCTCTTATGGGCCTATAAATTTGGAGGAAGGACAGACGATAGGGGCGTGTAAATACAAGGAAGAGATGTCCTGTGAAAATAATAGGTCTGATATTTTCAACATGTTTTCGACATTGGAACGTTTGTGGGCGTCAAATCCGATATTTCGGCTTATTAGCCAGAAGTTTTCTTGTCGATGAGTCAATGGCACTCCCCAGCGCCTTGGACGGTACAAAAGAAGTCGGACTAAGCTACAATACAGCAATCACGCTCTGTTAAGACTTTTCTGAAATTTCGACACGACCTTCGGGAAGGAGTTGGAAGGAGGCTAGAAAGGCAGAGTGTGAATTTCCCGAGGTACCCACAAGTCTGCAGCGCCCAGCTGGTCGGCCTCTTCGAACGCATCAGAAGGATCACTATGTCTTCGGATTCAGTCCTAATGTCGGTATTAGAAGAGCTCCACACCTAGTGGTTTTTGCGAATTTTTCCGGCTGCCATACACCCGCAAATGACCATCGCTTTGTTGGCTGGAGAGGGGAGATAATGAAGGGCCAAGGGCTCCTCTAAGTGTATGATCGAATGAGGACTTGTGAGGGGTGGTACTGTCTGAGGGGAGCTGTATGGGAGGCAAAGGAGGAGATATACTACTGGTATAGGTATCCTTGGCCTGTAGGTAGAGAGTACCCGTATGTCCTATATAAACATAGACTCAGACTTAGGATGGCCAAACTGATCACCTGTATGCAGTGTTCTCTACGAGCCTGGGAGTGATATATACTCCCAGATCTAAGTTCAGTCAAATTTCGCAATATCAAGGAAGTTGGCCCACGAGGCAAAAATTCAAAATACTACACCACATCAATCTTTCACTCTCAACGAAATCGATTCCTACCTAACTCTCATCAAGTCTACAAGTACGACCTAGTACATCCTCATTCCAATTACCACACCTCTTGTCGACTTTCTCTGGCCTCAGCTGGTCACCAAATACACGCAAACGCCGATATTTACACCCGACGGAGGAAGCAAAGCGTGGAGCACAAATCTGGAAGGCAGTTCTTTAGGATGGGCGTGAGAGATTTCAGAACAAGTTGACAAGATGATGCAAAAGAAGAATATAACCTTGAAGGGCGTCAAATTCCGAAATTTGGCAAGGGGTTTTACAAATTTAGCTCTGTGCGTGCCAAGGCTTCGATTGCGAGAGTGCGGGCGTCACTATAAACGCCGCCATGGTTGGATGGTGCGGTGGTACATCGTCTTGGCCGGTCTGCCAAGCCAAGTCTGGATAGCTTGAACACATATGCCACCTGGGACAGTAGATCGCTGCTTCCAATCCGGCAAAACACAACCACATTTCTCGCGGCGCTGGTATGCATGGATGACGAAGGCATGCTTGGATAACCAAAGATTTCGAAATTCCCTTTGGTAGTTACTTACGGAGGAGGGTCGACTGTTTGTGTTAGCGAGCATACCTCATAGTGGTATTTGCAAATGAAATCCAGAGTATGAGTGTCTCTAACGTCAAAAGAGTCATCCAACATGTATACATAGTACCGGTTATGTGTCATAGCTCTATAGCTGAATAAACATGAAATGATTTAAAAAAAATAAGAATTAGACACAGTCAGGACAATAAAACGAAAAAAGAAATAGCTGTGCGCACGGGCAGTATTGGACTTTACATCCTAGCGGAACTCAGCGCTGAAGTTACGAATATGCATGTGTTGAATAGCACAGGTTGCATGTTAACTGTTAGATTACCAGCCTTCACACCTCAATCTAAAATGACACCCAGTATGGGGAGTTTATACAGCCCACGTACGACGTAATGAAGATTAGGACACATCTTGGTTTGCTTTGCAAGAAATAGCTGGATCCAGAGAGAATTCCATCAACAAATTAATTGACGTTAACGATAAAGCTGATATGCTAAGTACTCCAGAGCTCCCAAAGATACCTGAAACACCCTATTTATCACAACGCCCCACGGTTACAGAGTCAGTGAAAGATTCTTAGATAAACCACCCGAACACATGACCAAGCTAGTACATATCGGGACGATCAGAGTGTGATAAACCGGCTGGATATGTACCAAATTGTGTATGAATGGGCCAAGAAGATTAGTATACCAGAGACAACGGTATACTGCGCTAATTATGGTTTTGTAAATGCCATACAAGTTATTGACGGGGAATATCCCAAATTTTCTTTCCAACTCGAGAAGGAAAGGATGAAAGACAAATTTCATTTTCGGCTGAATCAACCGAAGAATTTAGGAACCATCAAAGATAAGAAGAAGCATCCGTGGAATTCAAACGAGATACATCTTAGGAAATCCAGGGTCATTGAAAGGCGTCGGCAGCAAATTGCAAAGAGAACGAAACTGACAATGAAAATATGTTAAGTGAACCCAATTTCAACGATAAGCAGTATTTTTCTGTAAATACGAATGTTTGGGGTAAGTGCTTTTATCTCAACCTATCATTAAGAAAAAGTGTTTGAATAGGAAAAAGTGATGTGTTTGATAAAACTAAAAAATGTTGGAATTTAGGATAATTGGGGCTATCAAGTGGGCCACGTTGCTGATCTACACGTGACTGGAAATTCTGTACTTAGTTTTACCTCGGTAGTTACTTGAATCAATGCACTTTACAACCTCAATGACTGAGGGGTCATTATTTCCTTAATAAAAAACAACTTTTCAAAATGCGGCAGCCATTCTGACAAAACGATATTATATCTCTTTAGCCGAGCAATCGGAATCAACGACAAAAGTAAGGACCACGCTACGGTCACCAATTTCCTGTGGAAGCAGTTACGAGTGACGGTCGATTGTGATGCACGGACCATATTTCTTACGTATAAAACATGGGTCTGTAGTTGAAAATATTTACTACAGTGCCAACTGGCATCAAGTCGTAAGCTTTAGATCTGCGCATTTGTAAGCTATCTTACTATTTACTGTAGACTTGTAAGCTCACATAGAGTGTCATATCGGCCGACGATAGCTTTCATTTGTTTAAAAATAGATTATCGATATGGGAGCCGTCACTCACGTCACCAACTCGGATCGTGATTTTGAGGAAACGTATATAGCTGACTCAGGTGATCTCTTAGACACCAGAAGATGCGCGTATCCAGTAAAGCGCCATAGGAATGCTGTATTGACATTCAAGTCGAGTATGTCTGGCGAATATTTTTGACTTAGTAATGTGGCATATATACCAGGTTTTATGACCAGTTGTGTTTTGCTTGACAAATCAATAAATGCGAATATTAACAGGAGTAGTAAGAATTAAGAGGTACTAGGGACGGATGGTGATCTGATGACGTTCTGCCATATATATTAAATTGTATCACAGTGGATCTTCGAAGAACCGTATCCCAATTCTGCCATGTTTAATAACACGAAGAGCACTAGTATGAAGAAGCGTACTAGCAGGATAACTGCAGCTAAGGCGCGCATAATTATGGGATACGCCAGCTACTGCAACATCAGCAAGCCTCAGGAATATAGTGAAGGAATCGAAATTGATTGCGCAATGTCGTTTCCACGCGTGGCAGAATGCACGACGTGTGCGTTTGCGAAGGCGCATAAGATCATATCACCATGATCAGATGTCGAGTCTTTATTACCTGCGGTAGCTATCTTTTATCGCACGAACAAGGATATTGTATCATTCGAGCCGGGATATAATAGATACAATTGCGTCACCCATGCAAAATAGGACGTATGAAGATGTGGAAAACTCAATACTCATAGGGGTAAAAAGGTAGCGTGCCGGACGAGTATCAAACAATTAAAGATGATAGAAAATTGATTTCACGGGCGCTTGCGGATAGTCATCTAGGATAGCGAGGCAGTCTTTAACGGCAAGGAATGGGTAGATTTTGCTGTTGGGGAAGGAATCATGCGGGAGATGACGGTACCAGAAATTTCAGAGCTAAAGAGAAGTCTAGAGCCGCAGGTAAGCGGATAGTGGTGATCAGTCGGTCCATGTTTAAGCATCTGGATTGCCATATTCAATTTATTCGGAAGCATTAAAATGTGGTACATAAATTTATAATCGACTACCTCAAAAATTTGGCGGAATTCGCAGGTCGTGTTAGTCACTGGATAGAAACCGGTTCCAGTCATATGTGTCCTTTCGGCTGTAGAGCGTATGTATTCTGGAATAACATACCTCGACTAAAAACGATGCATTCTAGAGCTCTATCGGGTACTCGGTTGGCTATGACTCGACAAATATTTACCAGGTATAGATGCCGAGCAAAGAAAAGGTGATACCGACACGGGACATTGTACCTCACGACGAGCTATTTTATGATCCTTGTGAAATAGATATTAGAGCGCTAGAATACGATGAGCCAGTTGATTTCCTAAGAGGACTGAGGCTACCATAGACAGGTGATATTGGAGGCAAAGAAAGATTCCAAGAGATAGAGTTAGATTCTGAAATTGAAGACATTGAGTAAGGGTTTGTTGCTAGTTCTAAAAAGGAACACGAAACATGTAAGAATTATGGCAGGTAGTATTCCTCATGCCTCAACGACTCTTGACGTGTGTTACCAATATCCTCTCATTCGCTACCAAGCGAGAGAGTATGAAACGAGAAGTAAAAGCGTTAAGTCTCGATGTTAAATTCTTCTAGACTCTCAATTATGATGATGGTTTATTACCCAAAGGATGACCGGAGATAGAAGACGAGCCACAGATGCCTGCATTAGGTTTGGGGATGTCAAGTTCTGAGGTAGATACAAAAACATAATCGAAGGAAAGAGAAAGCCAAAGAATAGGACAGTTTAGTTTTTGGTTGGAAACCATCAAAATCCTTATTTCCAGATGGAATTCGCGGCATCTAAGAGTATGGTGAAGTCTATGGGATTTTACGGCTCCGAGCTACCACCTCCACCACGAAACCATAAAGAGATGCTTAAACATGAACATAACGCAGGATTTAGGGCGGCAAAATCCGAAGAGCCTTTATCATAGCTCAATATCTGAATAAAAAATGAATTAAACAAAAATTCGAAGAGCCAGGAAAACTGATTCAAATAGAGGCTGTGTCGTTTGTACAAAAAAGTGAACCAGGTGATCGTTAAGTGGAGCAAATCAATGCACCATTACTCAAAATGCGGATGTTAACAAATAAATTAAGACCTGATGGATATTAAATTTCATTGAAGGTGCGAATAGTTGCTAGAAACGATCTAAAATTGACCAAAGAAGGTACTTAGGCAGCTACAGCGACAGCATAAAAGAACCGAGAAATTGCTGCGATTATAGCAGCTCACGGATTGAAACAAAATTTTATCCAATGTGTCCATCAGGTTTCGAACCCCGTAGAGATGGCCTTCAAGTTCTCGGCATGTTTTGATTGAAACCTTCAGCACTTGACTGGTATACAATGTGCAAGAGTGCAGCACTCGAGATCAGGCTGTCAATTGTGCCTAATTCCCTGGGTCTATTTCAAAATAGAAGGCTAATCATGATTGTATATGTGGATAATATATTAATTACATACCATCCCAGGCATTATGATCAATTAACAGTGTTGGAGGAGAAGTTTCTTTCCAAGTTTGAATTCAGGTAGCTCGGAAATATCGAAAATTCCATTGGAGTATAATTTGAGAGGGATGAAGCTGAAAAGGAGTTGTAGTTCATACAGGATTCATTTATTCCCAATGTGATTCCCCGATATTTTTAGTGGTCGTGTATACATTGGTCTCCATTTACCAGTAGGCTGATACAATATCACTGCTAGGACTCCAACGACTAGTTTCAAACAGACACGACAGTTGAAGCATCTGCCATTCAACCTTAATATGTATCTCATTAAGCGAGCATACTGAGAATTATCAGGACCTTTGCTTAGATAATGCAATAACAAGATCCCGAAATAGTTTATTTCTGGCCAATTTCCCTTCAAAGACTCTTGTATGTGACAAAGAATGTTAGAAAATAGGAAGTATCTAAGGCTTATTTGGTGTTTGGATCACATTTGTATATATGGGGTCCAATAATAGATTACCTTAAATTAGCTAGTTAAACGCACGGTCCACATAGAGAAGTAATAACTTCCGGGGACCGATGTTCGGAAGAAAAGAATCAAGTTGTTTCTACTGAGTTGTCGATACCCGTAAATATTCTTCACCTGCTACAGGACAGGTTCCCCAGTTTCCTGTCATAGAAGGATTCGAAAGGTTTGTCGTAGATGTTGGTGTTCACACGATGCCCTTGGGCTATAGACGGCCAGGGACAAGAGGCTTCATGTTAATAACTTTATTTGGACAGCTGATGAATACCCATATGCATTTATATAGATTCGTATATTTCGAGAAATCTTTTCTTTAGTTTAGAATCTTACTACTTAAGCCTATAATAGCCTTTGACCGCTCGCCAATTGTCTTTTGTTCCTCGAGATGTCAAGCCCAAGCCCGGAGAGAAATTAAAGGTCAACATATGTGCGGAAAATATAACGCCACTACCATCGACCCCGCTGATATTACAGCTCGAATGTAGAAAGCAATTGGGTATTTGCATGATTGAAATGTAAAGCTAGAATTTATCTATGGGGAAGTGAACTGCTTGCAAGTCTCCCGTGCTACTTATCCACATCTAGAGGTGCCTGAATCTAGCCCATGCTTACAGTGACAATGAAGGTAACTTTAGCTTTATTCTGCCACATGGGTAACGCTCCGAGTACCCTTGGCACAGTCATTTTCGTTGCCTCAGTGGCGATTTCGTATCCGTCTCAGACTACTGATAATCCCTAGAATGATAGGATACACAAAAGTTGGCTTTGATTGCCCTGGTAGGCTTCAAGCAATCACCAATACCATAAAGACTTATTGATGTTTTCCTACGGATCCACTCTAGTAACGGCATATCTTGAATTTTAAATTTTCGAGATCAACCTGACATCTAAAGCAAGAGATATCTTTTGGGGAGCTTCGAATCTATTCATCATGGATCGGAGCTACTTGCTCCAGCTGACAAGTTGTGCGCTTTACAGATTCTTTGATTCGAGAAGGGGGATCATTCTAAACACCTGTAAGTGGTATCCCCTACGAACCTCCAGCTCTGATTGTAGAGTCTGCAGGGCCGAGATTGAGTACCAAAGTCCTCACTTCGACGAGATTCCCAATCGCCTTCGCAGTCTGTATCGTCTTCATCTATCAACACATCTCCCTATCACCATTATCATGAAGCTAGCCACGATCAGATTAGATGGTAGGGTCGGAGCCCCACTCATCACCTACCAATGATCATAGAGGAAAAGCCAGCCGATACGGAGATGGCGGATTGGATCAAGTTGGCCTCATACTTTACAAAGAAGAGAGATATAGATGAATATGCGCACCTCATGTGGTCCCGGTGTCTAGGCTTCGCCTGGCTAGGGCTGCAGGGTTTTGAGACTTTTTCCCGCGCACGCAGTTTCCATTGCTACCATTTTTTTTTTTGGGTAGAAGGTTCCGTGGAAAAGGTGGCTGAATTCCACGGGTAAATACTGAGCTGAATGGCTATTCATCAAGGGGAATATATCAATGATCTTTCAAGTAACAAAGGAGGACAGGAGCCCTATACAAGGTGTGGCCCAGGTCAGGGAGGAGCCCAATGTGCTAGATAGTCACAGACTCAAGTATTACAATAAACACACCTCTCTATTCTTGGTCTCAAGAATCTCTTCAATCAGTGGTCTCGATCACTAGTTGGATGGGAGAGGCCATCAACTCGAGTGTTATGAGAACCTAGTCAACAACAAATCTGAAAACTGAACCGAGACAAGAATTGACACCAGCGGGCTTGTCATGATTTCATGAAATACTCCCGAGCTCTTACGAGCTGCTGCCTCACTTTCTCAGAACCAAAGTTTATCCGGCTCCAAATAGGGTTGATTCCTGATCTGGTAGAAGCCACTTCATCGCTTACGTGTAGTCCAACATGCGGCGCGAACCGTAGTGTCTATGCCCTGGCAAAAACCATCTGCACATTTCTCCTCTAATAAGTATCGTTTCTGTTGAAATCATGGAGAACATGTCACGAAATAAGACGATGTCCTTATTAATAGATAGATTGATCACGGAGCTACAAGAAGTCCAAGAGGACCATTCTACTTATTGTACCTCGCTTATTGTTTATGCTAACCACCTTAGTCAGCGAGTTTTAAACGTGACAGAACTGAGATAAGTCAGGTGATTATTATTATTATCCATTTATTTCCTAATATTTTGATTTGATTTGAGTCAGGTGATGGTTATTGGTAGTTATTGATGAAAGGATTGGTTATTGAGTTTCCTAATTTGAATTTGATTTCTTTAGCCCGATTTGGCGCCTTAAGGCCCATGCAGGTGTCTACGAACTCTAATATTTATATAGGGGGAAACCTTTATGGTAGAAATCTCCTTAAATTTTCAAGTTATGTTACCTTCACGAAGTGCACTAACACTGTTATATCCAGTGCGGAAACCGTCCAATTTTTTGCTACTAGCAGGAGATCATCTTTCCCCTTCTCTCCTCTCTCTCCCTCATAGTGGCCTCGACTTCAAGCATTAGTCGATACTGCTATAGCCTTCCTTCCTGCTGGATCCATCTAGTTATCCTTGCAATATCTTTGGGGTTATTCATCATTGCTTCAAATGACCGGTTTTCTACCTTTCTCAGTATTTCTCCTCTACCATTAGCCCAGCTATTACAGGCCATGATCATATGCTTCACATTCTGGGACGGATATCCACATTGGCATCGTGGATTATCTACTCCTGGAACTTTTCTTCTGTGCAGATAGGAATTGAACCCAATGTGTTCGCTTCTTATCTGCATGGCTATGCCGCTCTGGGCCCTGCTCAGGTGTTTATGGATACTTGAAGGTGTTCCTCTTTGGTTCATTCCTATCTTTCCCGTCTTTTCATCTGTAAAGATGTTTGCTGCATTCCAGATTTTGGGATCTACTGTCGCTTGATGGTTAGTAGGCTGCTTTGCTATTTGTTTCGTCCAGGATCGTTCCCATTCTTTAAAGGCCGCGACCTTTCCAGCCGCTTTCTGTCGTACCTTCGTCTCCATATTCTCACCTGTTTGACCCCACTCCGCAATATCCAAGGTCCTCGTGACGGCTCGTGCATCTTGCCTTCCAGCTCGGGGTTGTTTTATCTTCCTGCACGCCGACGATATTGTATCTTGAACAGGTTGGCTTTTCGATAGTCCGGCGTGTTGGACTCTCCTTTGTTTCAGATAGATTTCCATCGGCAAGGTAGAGATCTCATACTCAAGTACCTTACTGCTGGTCGAATTATACGCTCCCGTGACTATCTTTAGGCACATTCTTTGGATACTACGAAGCGGCTTAATCAACCTTTCGGGAATTTTGCCAGCTATTCCAGACTCGGCCTAAATGGGGGATCCGCAGGTGACAGCTGGTCTCACCACTGAATTGTGCACAAGTTTCGCCTTGTGGAACGTTGCACCCCAAGTTAATTGTGCCAATCTACCTAAGTCTTGTATTTGTGGTTCGAATTTAAGCTGTATACTTTTGAAATGAGCGCCCCTATTGAGCTTCGGGTCAAGGTGGATGCCTAGGACACGGAGGGAAGGTGAATTTCCTATTATTTCTGTGTTGGAATACACTTTGTCGATGCTACTAGGCTCGATAATTAGTATTCCCGACCGACTGGTGCTTGGCGAACTGAGATTGCATAAGCCCGTGTTGGCGTTTTTTTTAAAAACCATTTAATGTGTATTCAGCTATAGAGCTATGACACATGACCGGTACTATGTATACATGTTGGATGACTCTTTTGACGTTAGAGACACTCATACTCTGGATTTCATTTGCAAATACCACTATGAGGTATGCTCGCTTACACAAACAGTCGACCCTCCTCCGTAAGTACCTACCAAAGGGAATTTCGAAATCTTTGGTTGTCCAAGCATGCCTTCGTCATCCATGCATACCAGCGCCGCGAGAAATGTGGTTGTGTTTTGCCGGATTGGAAGCAGCGATCTACTGTCCCAGGTGGCATATGTGTTCAAGCTATCCAGACTCGGCTTGGCAGACCGGCCAAGACGATGTACCACCGCACCATCCAACCATGGCGGCGTTTATAGTGTCGCCCGCACTCTCGCAACCGAAGCCTTGGCACGCACAGAGCTAAATTTGTAAAAGCCCCTTGCCAAATTTCGGAATTTCAAGCCCTTCAAGGTTATATTCTTCCTTTGCATCATCTTATCGACATTTTCTGACTCCCCTCACGCCCATCCCCAAAGAACTGTCCCCCAGATTTGTGCGTCACGCTTTGCTTCCTCCGTCGGGTGTAAATATCGGCGTGAGCGTGTATTTGGTGACGAGCTGAGACCAGAGAAAGTCGACAGTAGGTGTGGTGATTGGAATGAGGATGTACTTGGTCGTACTTGTAGACTTGATGAGAGTTAGGTAGGAATCGATTTCGTTGAGACTGAAAGATTGACATGGTGGAGTATTTTGAATCACTGCCTCGTGGGCCAACTTCTTTGGTATCGCGAAATTTGACTGATCTTGGCTCTGGGAGAATATTTCACTCCCAGGCTCGTGGAGGACACGGCGTACAGGTGTTCAGTCTTTGCCCTCCTCTACAGTTATTCACTGGTGGAACATCAAGATTATATAAAGATGCTGCGTAGACTACTAAGTCCAGACCCAGTAATAGACATCAAAAAATGGGAATTCCATGAACAGAGTATCAAGTTTTTAGGTTTCGTTGTATCTAAAGTTATCGAAATAGCCCTAGTCCCAGTGCACAACAGATATTTTCCGGTTCTTAGATCTTGCAGAGTTTGAAAGTTTTATTCGTGATTTCAAGCTACTTGTCATTCCCCTGATAGCCATGATGAGAATCGTCTGGCCTTCAACTGGGGGCCGGAACAACGAAATTCAGTTGTGGAAATTAAAAGGAAATTTGGGGAAAATGTTACACTTTTAAATTTCGATTTGGAAAAGCCTGCCCGATTGTAAACAGATGCTTCAGACTGTGACACGGGAGGCGTTATTCTAAAGCCAGATGAATAAGAAGATTGAAGACCTGTAGCCTTCTTCTTTAAGAAACTGAGTCCGGTAGAATCGAGTCACGGGTTGAATGATTCGCAACTTCCAGCAATTATGCAAGCTCTTGACAAGTGACGATCTGAACTAGAACGAATCTCTAATTATGTTGATATGGTTACAGATCACAAAACTCATGTTAAAGGATGATACGTTAGTTTCTTACGAAGATATGTCGGAAATTATTGAAATGTATAAGCCACTACTTAGTTCGTGGACTTATTGGTAGATGGAAGCTTATGCAATCAGGAAGGACGTCAATTCGACTACTCCTCTAAACACAGGTACCAGACTCATTTTAATCCCAATAGATAGCCTGTGCGGGATCTTCTATTAACAGCAGTAAACAACGCTAACACAGGTGGAGGGCAAGACTGAACACCTGTACGCCGTGTCCTCCACGAGCCTGGGAGTGAAATATTCTCCCAGAGCCAAGATCAGTCAAATTTCGCGATACCAAAGAAGTTGGCCCACGAGGCAGTGATTCAAAATACTCCACCATGTCAATCTTTCAGTCTCAACGAAATCGATTCCTACCTAACTCTCATCAAGTCTACAAGTACGACCAAGTACATCCTCAGTCCAATGACCACACCTCTTGTCCACTTTCTCTGGTCTCAGCTGGTCACCAAATACACGTAAACGCCGATATTTACACCCGACGGAGGAAGCAAAGCGTGGCTCACAAATCTGGGGGACAGTTCTTTGGGATGGGCGTGAGAGGATTCAGGACAAGTTCACAAGATGATGGAGGCATGTCTGAGTAACTCAGGGTTTTTGAGACGTTCCCCTGGATGGGAATTCAAGGATGAGGGTTGCATGTGGGTGAAGAAAAGGCCACCACAACTTTGCAGTGGTATTTGTAAATGAAATCCGGGGCATGAGTGATCTTGTAAATTGAGTCATCTTCTCTGTGCTTTTCCTCCAATATTGTTGAGGTTTCCTGTGCACGTTAGTAAGAATTAAATGGCAAATGTTGACTGTGAAAATCACGGATGTCTCGTGGCTTCGACTACAACAATCTGTGTGTGTATCGAGCTTGAGACTGTATGAAAATTTGCATTTCTATTAACGTTCTAACCCCTCCTTGACTGCATGAAATTCCCTGTGGTCCAGATAACGTAATGATCAATAATACATGGCAAAGTGAACTATCAGAATACATTTGGGGAGGATCGGGACTTCAGCGTTTCGCTCGGACTTGGAGTTCAGGATCCTCATTGTGTCGCAGCTAGATAGCTGCATACGCAATTAAAATCTGATGAAAATGTGTAGATTCCTTCCACAGGCGGCGATCTTCACCCATGTCAGCGCATGCCGTAACGCTGATGCAGGTTTTCTTTCTAAACGGCAAGTGAGGGCGCTATGCGTTCTGTATGCTGCGAAACTGACTGGATTTGAGTTCTCGATACCCGCAGCGGCATTCGTCTTCAACATGATATGCTTGCACACATCATGTCTAGGCTCAGCTTAACGCAGAGGTCAGGCAGATTTGTTCACATCTGCATTCATCCAATGATACGCGTACACATACACCAGGCAGCGATAAATTCAGCGAAAGATGGGCCATTCAAAGTTATCCCTTGTTTGCTGTGCCCAGACGTACAGCCAAGCGACTCCATGGGTTCAAGGGGCGGTGCAATAAATGCTGAATGATAGGACGAGACTTCTCCAATAGAATTATAATTGCAGGTGTAAATCGCTGTAGTCACCAGTTTTAACATACAAGATACAAGGATGTTAGTTCTGGCCGGCCACAATACACCATTCGAGAACAGTTGAATTCAGAAGAATTATTGGAGGTTATTTACATGTCTACCTTTAAATCGGGAGGTAGATTTTTCCGTTCATTTACTTCACGTAGATGGCCCGTTGATGCTAGCTTCTCCGATTGGTGTTGGTCGGCCATTCCGAGTGTTCATTGTAACCTGGCCACTTGCCATTCAAATAGAATTGTAACCTAGAAAACATCAGTAATTACTATGAATGGAGATATCGGATCAACAGCGACAGGGAATATTTCGTGCCAGTAATCTCCTTGATGGAAGCCGAGATGCTTTTTGTTTCAAATTCATGGAACCTGTATTTTATCTAGGTTCCTGAAGTGATAAGTCGCTTTTTACCGGGGCTTAAATATGTGATTAGATAGCGCTTCAGGCTACATTGGGATACATGAGCAGCTGTGTGGCGTGAATACAAGGAGTTATTGAATGATGACCTACCCCTATGTGGATTCGTGATCAGTTACATTGTGGCCTAGATTTTGTGCCACATAATTATTTACTTAAGCCGTCTGATTTCCGTCTACATCCAAGCACGAACAACAAAGCCCACAACACTTAACTTATTTCCTTCTAGGGAAGAGGCGCCTATTGTACGACGCATCGTATCTTACAGCATGAAAATCCGAAAATTACAAATGACTATCTTGAAGTCAACTTTTCTCTTTAATATCTAAATCAATACACCCCAAGGAGGCTTGATCACGTTGCAACACTTTACCATATAAAAGAAACATCAGAATATTTTCTTTATTTACACTTATTCCTTCTCGGAGCGATGCCGTCCGGCATGCCCAAAATGACTCGCTGTGCGCCTGGTACTAAGAGTCACGGACCTGGTAAGCATTCGAAAAATGTCTACTACTCTTTGATTATCATGCTTACACAGAGACACCCAAAGACGAAGTATTGGACGTGGCGTACCTGCAAGGACTACTCGGCGATGTAAGGACGGGAATCCAAAATGGGAAGGGGAGAAAGCGGGAGCTGTCGGATCAAAATGCAAAGCTTCAAAAATACGTCAAAAATCTCAGACGGGAGGAGGAAGAGCTGCTTGCAAAGATCGACTACATAAAAAATGAGCTCTGTAAAGAAAAGTCACGAGCAGCGTGGCTAAAACAACATTCAAAGAGGTCAAGCGAGTCCCGGTCGATGGGGCAAAATTCCAATGGCTTCCAGCACTTCTTGCCGGACAACCACTGGATTCACCACTCGTCTTACCCAAAAAATCGAGTGTTTTCTCCAGCGCCATATAGTCAGGTCAGCCCTAGCTTCATGAGCCATGGAGGATTCGTGAGTGCATATCCGCCTCAACATCCACGGCCACATGGAAACACGTATCATTTTCAACATCCACCAGTGCCACCACATCCACCACCGTCAAACTACGTTCCAAATCCCCACTATCCTCAGTCAGGAAACCCACTGTACACTGGATTTCCAGGCTCTCAATATTACCCAGAAAGGATGAGAGTGCTACAATACGTCTATCGCAGTAAGTGGTGTCGAAAATTCAGACTCTTTGTGTCTGAAGTTTCCCTATGATTGGAACAATTAAGATTCTTAAACACGACTCAAGACCTGATTCACGACCAAGATGATTGAAACCTTTATTGAGCATATATGATGCTTGAGTCTCAAATAGTGCATGGTATGGTTAGATATCCGTGTAGACTTTTATCCACCGACCCTGATCCAAAACTCATGTAATTTACTACTATGCATTTCATCGACACTGTAAGAGTATGGAAAGAGTACCGGATGGAATCTAATTTGGATTTGGTCTATCAAGGTTACATAAACGCGTCTAGGAATCATCATACGGATAATCAAATTTATTAAGAAAGGAATGATCCCAATCGTTGAGGTTGTAGAGCACTTTGATTCATTTAATTACCCAAATGAAAGCAGGTACAGAACTTGTAGTGGCATGTTTATCCACAACGTCGCCTACTTCATAGCCCCATTTATTCTTAATGATAACAAAATTAATTAATTTAATCTACTTTTTATTCCTCCACAGCACATCACATATTATCCCGATTCATACTATTATCATCAAATTCCTTAAGCCCACATCTCTTGAGCCGCCGTAATTATCTAACCCATACCGATTTCCAAAAAGTGGGCACAAATTTTCATCTCGGGTGTATCATGTGTCGAAGTTTACGTTGAATTGACGAATTAAAGTTAAGAGGTGTTTGGTCGAGTGGCTACCTGGAAAACAAGAGCGACTCAAAGGCTAGTCTTTGAATCCAGAATCGGATGAAGGCGACTTTGGAGGTAGAGCTCTAGAGGTAGACTAAGGTGAAATAGCAGTTGATGTTTTACTTGGGGTTTCAGGTAAATACAGGAAAGAAATATTTGATATCTAACATTGTTGGCTTGGGAAGAACAGATCCACAACAGCCAACACTGGAGAACATTACTGAAATCCAGATATTCAGATGATTTACGTATATGTATTTATTGTCATACTTGAGCCATAGACTATCAAGTACAATGGGCTCCTCTCTGGCCCAGGTTACACCTTGTGCAGTGCTCCTTACCTCTCACGTTTCTTAAAAGATCGTTGATTTATTACCCGTGATGAATAGCCATTCAGTTCAGTATCTACCCGTGGAATTCGGCCACCTTCTCCACGGAACCTTCTACCCAAAAAATGGCAGCAATGGAAACTACGTGCGCGGGAAAAAGTCTCAAAAACCTGCAGCCCTAGCCAGGCGAAGCCTAGATACCGGGACCACATGAGGTGCGCATATTCATTTATATCTACCTTCCTTGTAACAGTTGAGGCCGACTTGATCCAATCCGCCATCTCCGTATCCGCTGGCTTTTCCTCTATGATCATTGGCAGGTGATGAGTGGGGCTCCGACCCTACCATCTGATCTGATCGCGGATAGTTTCATGATAATGGTGATAGGGAGTTGTGTTAAGAGATGAAGACGATACCCACAGTGGAAGCCATTGGGAATCATCATCGAAGTAAGGACTTTATGATTCTTAGGGTGACGAATTCGCACTTGCATAAACATGGGGGTTTCATGCTTTTCCCTATGTTAGGTACGTACATTAGAGGTTATTGGCCGTAAGGGTTAATCTTGAGTGGTATCTGAAAATGGAATCTGAGTGTGAGTGTCCCATACATCGAAATAAGGCATGCAGTACAAAACTGTTGCGGTTTACCCGTTGTTTAAGCTTAGGTGAATACCTAAGCGCATTGTTGAGGACTCTGAGGATAAGACTGTTGGGATCAAGCAATGTCAAAGCACAGTGAATATGGGCAATGCGTAGCCGTGCGGTAATTAATCGACCTAAGGAAAAGGTATAAGCAACGAGACTCATAGAGTGGACTGAATGTTATAAGTACCTTGTAGCTGTAGTTAGATTTCTCTTCTCCATAGAGTTTGATTTTGAATTTGATTTCATTATCCTGATTTGGCGCCATATGGGCCCATGCAGGTGTCTATATACTTTCTAATTTACATGGGAGAAAACCTTTTGGTGAAAACCCCCCAAACCTTCCTGCTTAATTTCTATATTTTTTTATAAATTATCCTTTAGGAAGCGCAGTTACACTATAGTGCCTTCCACTTAACCCAATCATATCAGCTTTATCGACCTCAAGAAAGGCATGACCTGTTCCTTTCCCTCAGCAGCATTTCAACCGCCTTTGTCATCTAGAATTGCTCTATCCAACCATGATTTAGGATCAACTGTGTTATCCTTTTGAGATCTCCAGGATTGCTTAGCATAGCTTCGTAGGACCGATCTTTCGCTTGTCTTCAGATCTCTCCTCTTCCGTTTGACCATCGAGGGCAGGACATAATCATATGCTTGGGTTCTGCGATTGGTAGCTACATGGACAGCTTGAACTGTAGACTCCGGGTACTTTTCTTCTGTATAAATACGAGTTGAGCTCCATGTGCTCACTTCGTATTTGAATTGCTAGACTGCTTTGGGCCCTTGTCAGGTTTCGGTGGAGTAGGAATGGTGATTCCTGGAGACTTATTTTCCATCGATCCGACTTTTGGTTCTGATAGAACTTGACTGCTCTCCAGGTTTCGGGGTCGGCGATTGCTTTATGTCGAGGTAATTTGAGCTGCCTTTGGTTTTTCCAGGATTTAGCCCATTCTTGGTATGCTGCAACTTTTCCTGCCTCTTTCTGCCGTTTTTGTGACAGGTCTTCCCCACAAATTCCCACCCAGTTTACCAGATCCAATCTCCTATTATTGGCTCGAATGTCTTCTCTCTCTCGTTTGGGCAGCTTGACATTATCACAGGCAGATTGTATTAGCTTCTGAACTGATAGGTTTTTCGAGCGGCCAACATATTGGAGTCTTTGCTGCTTCAGGTAGATTTCTATCGGTAGGGTGGCAGTTTCGTGTTCGAGCACTCTCGTGCTAGTGGACTTACACGCTCCTGTCACTATTTTTAAGCAGTTTGTTTGAATGCGTCGAAGGGGTTCCACTATTCTTTCAGGTATTTTACCACCTGGCCGGGCCTCGGCCCAAATCGGGGACCCATACGTGAATGCCGGTCTCACTATTGTGCTATACGGTAGCTTTGCCTTATAAAATGTCGCACCCCATGTAGACTGTGTTAACCTGCTCATTACCTGGACCTGTGTCTCTGCCTTAAGCTGTATACTTTTGACGTGCGCTCCCCAGTTTAGCTTTGGTTCGAAATAAATACCGAGGACGCGGAGAAAAGGCTGCGGGACTGTCGTGTGACCTTGTATTTCGATTGTTGCTTTCAGATTGTGTCTTTTCCTTGATCGTGAGAAGTGCATCAGCTGGTACTTCTCGGGCGCAAATCTAACCCCATGCTTTATTACCCACTGCTCGCAGACCTTATGCTTCTTTTCCAACTCTCGGCAGTTTTCCTCGGTTGACTTCTTCATAGAGTTTATTAAATCAATTTTTTCATCACCAACTCGGTTTCTATCACAAAAACACATATTCGCTGAAATTATCTGAAGTGTCCCTCAGCGCGCTAGATCATAATAGTTGAATACTTTATTGAAAGAAGTCTTCTGGGCGGCCTATCCTATAGCTTGGTCTTGGGGCGAAGAAGCGTTCATAACTTTGTGGCAGTACTCGTGTTCGAAATTCAAAAATGAGTGATAAGTATTGAAATTCAGTCAGTCATTCAGTACATTACAGTCGATATTGTAGCAAAGCCGGTTATATGCATAGGAAATTTCAATCTGACGCAGAAAAATAAAATTGACATGATAGAATAGAATAGAATTAAATTTAAATCCCTACTGAGTCTATGACTATGAAGGACTGCTAAAAGTAGACATTAATCCACCAAAATTCACTTGTTTTTATGTATACTGAATTGACATGATAATTATGGTCACATTCTTTAATGTGTAACCTCAAACTTACAAAGATTAGGATTTCAAGGTATCCTCGGGAAAATTTAAACGTCACTCGAGTGTGAAAGAGCTGGACTGCCTGGCATTTGAAAATTACAGCCGAAACTGTGTTGAAGCTATACTTGAGACTTGATGGGCGGCATTACACTCGCCATGATCCAATCCGTTGCAGAATGATATTTGAAAACAGTATCCAGAGGCGGTCAAGTATTTGTCATAGCCACAGATTATTGCAAAAGCTTTGAGAAAAAACTAAACCTAAGCTATAGTTCTTCGGGTTACAAGCAAAAAGGGCGAGCACTAAATCTTCCGAGTGTAGGGGATGGCCCGTTTTTCTTGCCAATTTCCGTGAGTGTAATTGTACGGATAGCAAGCTGTTGAAGATAAGCTGATGCACGTAGCTCCGACCGCATATGTAATTAGACATAGGGCCCACTTTAAGGTTATTGGTGACAGCGGTCCGCATCAGACCTTGTCAAGGTTTCTATATGCAATATAGACTTTGCCAATACGAATAACGGAGACATTATGTGGAGATGATGCACGTTAATTATGTGAGACGTGAAGCCACACAACATACATCGAATAAACCTTGGCGGTACATTTTCCGAAAACTTAGACAGAAAAATGGTACAGGGCTGTTTGGTAAATGTGAAAATTATTTGACCTCCAAGGATGACACCCATAGAGAGAGTTGACTTCCATACAGAAAGACGGGCTTGACTAACAGTGTAATCACTTCATTCAGAAAATAAAAAGACCAGGAAAGTTTTCCATCCCAGCTGGAATATATCAATCTTTGCACCAAGAGAGCTGTCAATGTGCACCATTGAAGACTACAGTTATCATTACATTGTCTTCAGGATTGTTTTAGACTCTACACCTTATACGATCCAACCTAACCGACTATATGTTTCTGAAAATAAGTTTTGGAATTATTCCTGTTTGACTCTATTGCAAAGAATTCGTGGATTTCGTCTTAAGATTATTCTCTAGTTTCTATTACGCTATATTTATACTTATCTGAAAATCTGCAACACAAAGTCTAAGTTGATACTTCCTAATCCTGAAGTCTGATAATCAATCATTGCAAGTAAGTTCATAAAGACAGGAGCGCAATAAATAAATTTTTAAAGTGTCATTCCATAACTTGTGATGAGACACAAAGAATTCCACAAGAGTGACTAAATCTATCACATAGTTCGGCTTCGTATAATGTCTGTAGATAGTGGAGTAAAAAATACATTCCACAATCCTCACTTACAACTCTCGAAGACCAAGTGTCTAATCGGTTCAAAGTATGGACTCTATTCAACAAATAAGATGTCCTTATTCAATGGACGAGGTCATTGAACCCCGATTCTCGAGCAACTGGTCGAAATTATACTGAGCTCCCTAAAAGAAGGCTATATTGATTGATAATTTTACGGTAATTCATCACAATTTAGATCTTTTCTTCTAGTGGTATGAGCCAAGATTACAACGCACAAGAGTAATAATCACTGTAAGTAAATGAAAAACTTCGAGGTGATTTCGTGATAAATAGACAAATAACGGAGCACTGAATGAAAAGTCTTTCTAGGTTGTATTACCAGAAAGATGGTGCTGGAATAAATCAAGCTATCAGGTAACCAGGATTGTCTGCCATATATCGCCTGACCTCGTGCTGGCGCAGCTGATACCTACCTTACGGCGCTGTCCCATATCATGGACATTCAGATAGATCAAGAATTGTTCCGAGTCTATTTTGCGATACTCAATTTCCAGGATTGATTGTTTAAGGACTGAAAACATTCCACCACGTAGTGCTATTTCATTAAATATAGAGCATAGCTATCTTCCGTGTCGAGGGAAGTGTGTAGGATTTTGAAGGGGACTCTGTATACAACAATTTAATTAACTCCTGGATACATGGAATACTTTTAACCAGAACACTTGGGAGATACAGTATCTAATTGGGTGTCATTATTTATCTCTACCCCTAGTACTGAACCTCGATGACACGCGGTCAAGAATCACGACGCGTCTCTGAAGACGGAATAAGCGGGCCCCAGCTATAATAGCGCAATCGATTCGGCTCGATGGAAGGTGAAGTGGTCCACCTCCTGGTGGTGTTCTCCGGTATAGTTTGAGTAGCCTGGGCACCTACTCCACTTGGGAAGGAGACACCTCAGATCACATATCGCGCGGAGAAAAGTTGAAAGATGATGGAGGCATGTCTGGATAACTCAGGGTTTTTGAGACGTTCCCCTGGGTGGGTATTCACGGATGAGGGTTGACTTGGGGTGAAGAAAAAGCCATCATAACTTCGCAGTGGTACTTGCAAATGAAATCTGAGGCATGAGTGCTCTTCCCTTACGTTGAATCATCCATTCTGTACTTTTCCTTGAAATTGTGTCATAGCTAGATAGCTACATACGCAATTAAAATCTAATGCAAAAAAAAAAAGATTCGGCTCGAGAGGATTCATGGATTATCATGCGGGGCCATTAAGTGACATAGGCGGCCTAAAAAAGACCTATAAAGATTCATGTGCCTGAGCTCCTCGGCGATAATTGTGGTTTTATCCTTTGCGTACTCGCAGGGCAACAACCTCAAGACATACGAGAGGCGAAGATGTGATTTTTGGGTCTCAACTAGATTCAAAATTTCAACAGTTATTGTCAATTTATTGTTTTAGGTTGTGTGACTTTCGCATAAATGTTGTATAAGTCTGGAAATGGCGGACTCTTGTATCCTAGATGTTATTCAAAGGAAATTTTATGAGAGACATCCGTTTGTAAATATGAGTAGACCCTCTCTCGTAAGTATCCAACATGTAGGAGTCTCAACACCTGTGGCTTGCGAGTACTACCCTAAAATGTGGTCAGTTTGCAGGATTCGTGCCGGCGATATTCAACTTCACCCTAGAAAAAAGTAGAAATTATCTCGGCTTTATCTAAAAACCTCCCTTGCATGGCTTCTGTCGCTCCACATAGTCATAACTATCACTTGGTTCGAGAAAACTATCGTGAATCATGTCGTAGTACCCACAATGCTCGAAAATGCGAAAAGATTATCCCCAAAAATACCGGTTCCCACGATTTCTCAAGGCAATTTACTTTGTCAGAAACATCATTAATAATTTTGAAAGTATTTCTCTATCAATTTTCAAAGGTTTTCCCACCTGATTTGTGTGCCGCCATGTCCAGTACACTGTCGGTGTATATATTGTCGTGTTCTGGTAAAGTTGGGATATCTCCCTTGAAAAATTTTCTAAACTAATGAAGAACTAATTATTTAGGTTCCAAACAAGTCTTTTAGAGTCTAGGACTCTGGCGAGACTTGAATTTAAATCAATCAATATAATGTCGTGAGAATGTATTCGAAGGATGGAGACGGGGACGGTGATGAGTATTTAAAATGAAAAGGGAGAATACATAGCCCGACTTGCAGAAATAATGGGACTAACTCATGCACAGACATGATTTATCGTTTGTACTTGTTGAATCATCATGACTATGTCTCACTGATAGGAGTAATATCATTGAATAGTCACTAGAAATCTACACAAGAACCCAAACACGCAACTATGACTGGGAGAGATTAATCGAGTGAGTAATTATTCTGATTAGCCTAGATATAGAGGAACACAATCTGGTTGATTGGCTCGAGGTGAATGAGCCTGAGTATATTATGTTTAATAAAATATATAGAAATCTCTCTCAATCACAATCATCATCTTAATTTATGGCAATATCAACAGCTTTCAAGGAAAGTTTTACCATTTTCTTGTAGACTTTGACTGAAATCATCCTACTGAGACCAATTGGGTTACGATGCTAGAGTTTCCGAATCATTACCTTCATCACCTATTTTCGTGACGCAAACCTGGGTTGTACTTGGGCACTGGAAGAATTATCCCATCTGTGATGGGCTATGACCGTATTGAGACTGGTCACTAGGACTACTATGTCAAGGAGGTTAAACTGTAATAGAGCAGCGCTTCTGGAAATGCGGAGGATGCGTTTAAGAATGTATCTGGGAGGGTACGTACCAGATGTAGAGTATGGTGCGGGAGAAATGAGAAGCCGAGGAATAAGGAGTTTTGTCGGTTAGTCAATGTGGGAAGTTAATACAAGTCTCCGCAGAGGACACAAAGGACAGGAAAAGACGCGGTAGATTAGCTTTCCAAGAATAGAATAGCAGAGAGTTTAATTAATGTCCCCACCGAGTCTATGGCTGTGAAGGATAGCTAAAACTATCTTCGTAGCTTTAAAGTAAATTGTAAATTGTAAATTTGGATATTGATATACTTAATTTCTGCCAAAAGATGTTGAGGGTTATACCCCATGGCTTTCCAAGGAAAAATTAGAAGTACATCTGAATACCCTAAACCAATCTATAATTACGAGTGTGAGTGTGAGATAACAGCACCGGAGTGGTATCCAATCTTCATTCTTCAGTATTTCAACTTGAGATGCAATAAAGAGATATCTTTGTCGAGTATGTCATCGCGATTTAGCAGTATCAAACGAATGATGAGGCCCTTGCGACCAAACGGCTTTCTAATTCACGCTACGATACGTGTCGAAAGGAGAGCTCAGAGCTTGGAAACGCTAGGGTTCAGGGTACTAGGAACTTTTGATACTGCCCATCAGATTCCTTTGTTGACTAAGGTGTGCGCCTGATGCAAGGCATTTACAGGGTTTTGGATGTCGAGAGCGCTCCGCATTAGGTTTTCTCCTCGATTGAGATGATGGAGTGTGCAGCTGAGGCGACAGTATGCGTCATGTTTACAGCAGAACCGCCTTCTTTGTCGCTGGCATGGTTAAAGTTGACGGTCGTTTCTGCCTCTCAAAGATCTCGTATCGTGAGGGTAGAGGCATGCTTGTGCTTGACGGCATTAGAGATATACAAAATCTAGACCGAGTATTTTTCTCTAGAAGACTGAGCAGGGGATTTACACATAGGCGGTGTAGCAGTCGTAATTTTAGCAAGGGAAAGACTTGGATACGATAGTCTACAGATGATTCTTTCGCGCTCAACATCCATGAATTGATGACACTTACGGGAGGAGTGGGTCGTGCAGGCTGCATACGTGTACAGAAAGCAAGGGCTTAGTGAGATCTGCACTCTTCATAGCTGGCTGGATATAAACTCACGATAGGTGCAGCGGCATTCACTATCGACATGATATGCTTGTATAGACCATGACCAGGACTAGTTCAACGCGACAATCAGAACCAATTGATGACTTCCGGAATCGAACATTGAGAAGCGAGTCCGAATATCAGGCAGCAATAACTTCAACGGAAGGTGACTCATTCAAAGCTCTCCCATGTATATCTATCACGAGGAGCACAGTAAAGGGAATTCATGGGTTCAAAGGGCGGTGCAGTAAAAGTTGAATGATAGGACAAGAGTTCACCATCGGCTCGATGTATGTTGCTGTGAATCATAGTAGCTGACAACCTTCAATGAAGAAGTTTAATGGACTTCCATACTAGGCTGGCACAGGGCATGAGACGAGAGCAGTTAAATCTAAAAGAGCTATTGGTGGTGACTCACAACATGCCATTGAACGTGGAGTCCCGCTTTTGATGGCTTTGATGGCTTTGATGGCCTTGATGCTTTACGCAGACGGATGATCGACACTAGCTTCTTTGATGGAAACTGGATGGCCTTTGAGAACCGACTGCCAAATATAGCCCCATTCAAGCCTGAATAGAATCAGGGTTCACAAAGAGAAATGAATACTTTGAATGCAATCAAGGGGTAGATATCAGCAGGGCTAAAATAGAGTCATTCTTTCTTACTTGCCGGTTGAGTATCAAGACGGGAGTACTTATATCAAGCTCCTCCTTTGCCAGTCCTCACAAACAACCCCCAATTAATCCAGCTTCCATCTGCAGCAAAAGAAATCCAAATAATCTAGCTTTTCATCAGCCCAACAAATTAACCAAGCTTCTTTCAATTCCATTCTAAGGAACAGAAATGCCCTCTTGCGTAACCAAAAAGACACGCTTTGCGCCTGGTACGAAGAGTCACGGACCTGGTAAGCAGACGAAAAAATATGAACTACCCCTTGATTATTATGCTTACACAGAGACACCCAAAGACGAAGTACTAGACGTGGCGTACCTGAAAGAACTTCTCGGCGATGTAAGGACGGGAATTCAAAATGAGAAGAGGAAAGAACGGGAGCTGTCTGATCAAAATGTAAAGCTTCGGAAATACGTCAAGAATCTCAGACGGGAGGAGGACGAGTTGCTTGCAAAAATTGACGGCATGAAAAATGACCTCCGCAAAGAAAGGTCACGAGTAGCGTGGCTGAAGCAACATTCGGAGAGCTCTTGTGAGTCCCGGTCTGTGGGGCAAAATTCCAATGGCTTCCAGCACTTCTTGCCGGACAACCACTGGATTCACCACTCGTCTTACCCAAAAAATCGAGTGTTTTCTCCAGCGCCATATAGTCAGGTCAGTCCTGGCTATATGAGCCATGGAGGATTCGTGAATGCATATCCGCCTCAACATTCACGGCCACATGGAAACACGTACCATTTTCAACATCCACCAGTGCCACCACATCCACCACCGTCAAACTACGTTCCCAATCCCCACTATCCTCAGTCAGGAAACCCACTGTACAATGGCTTTCCTGGCCCTCAATATTACCCAGGAAGGATGGGAGTGCCACAATACGGCTATTGACTGGGGTTGGTCACGACGTGTTGAACTTTGGTGGATCCTGGATTGAATCTGAAGCGGAAGGAAGGATTTCAGTTTCTTGATACCGCGAGAAAAAGGCAAGTAGCAGCATATACAGTGAGATGAGACGAATGGAACCCAGAATATTAGACGTGAGAGTAAGTTTACCTTGCAAAAACTTCTTACATTCTCTAACTGTTATGGGCAGTTATAAACTTAAACCCAAAATCTGGGCCCGGATTAACGGCTTTTTTCCTTGAATTTTAGAAAGGTTGTTGGATCAATTTTTTGTGATTTACTGTCAGAACTAGCACGGACGGGATAAAATTTATAAATTCTTTTAATATTATTTGAGTTTGAAATTGAATTCATATTTCTGATATTGCGTCCTGTAGGCCCAAGCAGGTGTCTATAAACCTAACTACATATGCACATGAGTGGGAAACCATTACGATAAAACCCCCTCCCCATATCAAGTTTTGTATCTGTAGTCCTTCGTTACTTTTATGAATAGACGTGGTGCAACCTAGGATGGTATCTCATGGGGAGTTTCATGCCAAAACACAGCTCGGTGTTTGATCGGGTTCCTAAAAAAGTAGGATAGACTAAGGGATATAGGCTCGTTCCTGTGACGGTCTTAAAGTGGCGTTTTACTCAAACTGAACTCAGAGCTAGATACAAATGAAAATCTTAAAAAAATAAGCATAGACATGACTGAGAGGCTCCTATTTATTAACAAGACTACGACCTCGTTCCTTCATTTCTTGTCATTTTCAAAATGGATCATAACCTGTCCGCCGACAAACACTAGCATCTCCATCTATTTTAATCCAGTGCTATATTACAAAAGCCTTGGTCAAACATAATCATTCTTATACCCTCGACATAATGGAGTTAGGGTTGTGGTAAATTTTAAATTAGGAGTATAAGTGTAAGGCGTTTGGAGATTTTATATACCCTTTATAATTAGTCCCTTCATAGCGTGTTAACTAGGCTGGTGGACACATATTAGTAGGAGCATAGTGGCAGAATTTCCTAAGTGCTGAATGAGCAGAGTAATTTACACGTTCTGTTAACCCTATACTTTATCAGTTCTACTTCCAGTACTACTATATCACCCGTCTAAAGGAATCATATTCTAACATCCAGTCTCATTTTAATGTTAGCACTTCAGATACTAAAATAGCTCATGATGCGCGTGACTTAGATGACTCACAACTGGTAGCCGAGTTGTCGTGTCTGCAATCTAAATTTGTCATTTAAGAATAGATTTGCATGAAATGAGCCGAGGCCTATACAGAGGTCTAATGAGTCATTATCGACTTTAAAATTGTTCGTCGACTTTGTTTAAGTACGTCTGTTATCACAGAAATTGGAAATAATTCATGATATTGCGTAATGAGAGGCTAGTATTGATTCCGATATAATATTAAAGAAGACTTGTCCCAACTATCAGAGGGCTACAACGTCTTTATCTATCTACAGGTAAACTCCCACGCCTTTTCATCAACAACTTCTGCCCACCATCAGCTACACCCTTTAAATATCGATATTCGGTTTCGCCTTATCCACAGTATCCCATTGATATAATTTTTGACATTTGCATCCCCATATTGCAATATTTTTCGGCCAAAAACCGATTTTCGACCCTCTGGACGAAATTTTTTTCACCCCAGCCTTGCCAAAGCTTGACGCGCGACGCGCGACGCGTGATCAGGTGATCTAACATTGGTCACGTTATTTCCAAAATTCAAATTTAACTTCAGTTTTATTTAAAAACAAATCTCTTTATCATAAAAATCAGCAATTAAAAGAAATAAAAGAAAAAAAAATCAAGATTTATGATGAGTCTAGACTCTTCTGCCTTACCTTTGAATTTTCCCTCTTCCCCACCCACTCAAAAATCATTCAATTTTAAAAATGTGGCAAGACTTTCAGACTCAATATAGAGCTCAAAAAAATCAACAAAAGTGAATTTGCCAAATTCATCCCAAAATATTTTTACAAAAAATTCTCAAGGTGACCCATTCAGCAGTGACCTTATCACTGCACAGGATCTGGAGCCAAAAGTTACAGAGGAAAAATTGCCTCAGATGAAGCTAAAGAAAAGGAAATCACCTGAATCTGTTCAACCTGTTATTATTTCCAGGAAAATTATTCAATTTGAAGGGCCAAAAATAACTAAGCAACAAACCTTTCTAACTGCTATTCAAGAGGCTCGAAATTTACCGGTCAAAGCATACAGCTTGTCAGAAAATAAAGGAAAGCAAGATGCTGTCTTAGATGCTGTCTTAGATCTTGTTGAGATATTTCTAAATTATATAGAGGATGGTAGACTCAGACCAAACTCTATGCAAAAAAATGTGGCTTCACCAAGTGAGCTATTAACACCAAAAGAGGTACCAGTAGTACCAGTACCAACTATACTCTCGTATGCTCAAATACTGAGGACTAATGCACCAATTGCACCAACCACTCATGCAGAGCAACCTGTAAGTGGAATGAGAGTTTTAAATAGGTTGCCAAATCCAGTAGTTCCTGTTTTTTGTCCAACAGAATTCATCAATCAAGAGTCTGTCCCAAAACCAGTATCTGTCAAAACTCCTGTGTGAATATTGGCGTTGGTAGAGAAGCTATGGGGAAATTTACGCATATTAGTCACGTGGTGTCAGTGCAGCGTTGGGGTTTACTTCCGTTCATTATTCCTGTTAGATACAGAGATAGATATAGATATACGTTTTGATCAATAACCATTTTGTCAAATCTTTGTGCTAGCACATTAACTAGAACCGGTGATAAACCGACACTGATCAGTGATCTAAATTATCGGTCACAGATCCATACGCGGTATTCATAAGAAGGAACGTCCCTTGGAGTCGTCGACCCTGTCTGAACTGAGCTCCGACGTGTCAAATTTAAGAAGTTTTAAGTATTTTCTCTTCTTACTTCCGCGTCCATTAACGCACTTTCTTATTCAAGCATTAACGAGGAGAAATTCGCTAGTCTTGCTTCGCGTCTATCACGCAAAAATCAAACAAATAATGTCTCTCAAGCCATCCTCTTCTACTCCACCTAAATTCGACTCTGACGAAGCAATAACAACTTATGTTCGGAATAGACTGGATCTCTATAGAGCGAAAGGTCTACGAGATGATCCTCTGTGGGAAAGATGGGTAGAAGACTTCGAGGGCTGGGATGTTGATCTCTTTAGTTAAGTTGACTCAGAACTCAGGAGAGAATTCCGAGATTATCTCATTTCTCGAGGAATTTTTATGACACCAAATCCGAAGGGAAAACATATTGATCGACAACTTGCAGCAGAATTTAAGAGAGATGAATTCCATGAATGGACTCCCGAAGAAATCGCATTTTATCAAAAGAAACCCATTAGGGGTAAGCTCACGGTGCGACCCAAAATACCCAAGCTACAAGGAATACGAACGTACAATTCAAGCAGCGTTGGATTATGAAAGGACGAAAGGAAACATCTATAGGGAAATTAAAGAAGAAAATAGAGATGTTCCAGTTAAGGAGAAAGAAGAAGAAACCTACAGCGATCCTACAAGTCATGGAGACAAGGGAAATAAATATGGAGGCAGCAGTAATGAAAGAGACAATCGCTCTTTGTCATATGCACCCAAACAGCAACTATACCCACAAAAAGATAATTCTCTTCCATGGGAGGATCGTCCACTTCATAAAAGTAGGTAATTGGAGTCTCTCATCAGAATGTACAAAGATGAGTGTAACGGCTGGTAAACCGATTGGTCCCTGTAGCCTATGTTGGTTAACTTAGGCCTGATTCGAGTGGCGTTATTAATGGCTACCAATGCGCTAATATGCGACGCCACCCAATACAATACTTTTGCGTCGGCATTTGCATGGTATTCACATGGCATCGGACTCGGCAGTGCGGCACGGCGGCACGGCAGTACGGCACTGCACCACATGTTGATAGGCTTACACTGACTAGGAATATACGAGACCGAGTACAATCCTTCCGGACCATAACGCGATAGTGCTGTATTACAGGCATAGTCAGAACACTAGGGGAGTCCCATAGCATAGGAACAGGAGAGGGATTAGCCTTGGTGGCGAGGAGGCTTTCACGTATATAAATGAATAGATAGATGTAGTGGAAGTTCTCTCCTTAGAATTATTATTTACTACTATCGACCACATAGTTGCCCCAGCACTTGTCCCTCGAAACCGTGACAATGAGGATAAATATAGAGATGGGACTGACAGTTTCGACTACAAGCGAAAAATATTTTTCAATAATTGTAACAATGCTTGTGTCTAGAAAAGATACTTTAAAGATGCGTTAGCTATAATGTTTGCCGGAGATGCTAGTGAAAAATATCTGGAATTAACAATGCACATTGAGGACATGTCATTTGACGAGCGTTGTGATTTAAAAAAGTCACACTACGAGACAGTCCAATGGGTAAATAGACGGGAAACGATATGGAATACTCTCAATCTGATCAAAGAAATTCGAAAATTTCCAGACAAGCTCCAAGCATTTAATAATCTCGAAAGAGAGTTAAGGCGCGTTCAAAGAGGACTGGAAGCACATTCAGGAGTGGTCGATTTACACTTTGTGTTATTCTCCCCGGCAAAGACTGCTGAAGGTGTTAGCGCCGATATCCGAGCTCGTTTCATGCAACTTTCTTCATCAGGTATAGCCACCAGCCAATACCCGCAGCATGAATTCAATGAGTTTCAGGAAACTGGTAATGCCTACCTGGTAGAGCGTCAGTACCAAACTGCTCGGGGATCTAGAAGAGGCCGGAGTGATAGACATTTTTATGAAAGAGACAAAAACAATAGTAGAATAAAAGAGTCAAGTGCCTCATCCTCTTGGGCTAAGCGCTGTTTAATTTGTAAGAAGGCGAATTGTTGGTCGACAAATCACTCTGCAGAAGAACAACAGACAGCATTTCAAAAAATTAAGAAGATCTACCCGTCAAAAGATGAAGGTGCCGCTCGGCAGTTCATTGTCCAATTCGAAGGACAATCCATAGATGCAGAGTTATATCAGCTCTTGGCTATTCAAGACCAGGCTGATGAAGCTGAAGCCAGAGATGAGAACTGGTACGATACTAATGCCAATCAACATCTCATTGATTATATTGGCGGAGAAAATACTGTGGCCTATCTTCAAGAACAAATCGCTAGGCACCAGTTCACAGCACCTAGGATGAAATATGCAGTATCTGAGCTGGAACAAGGGAGTATTTTTACAATTGACTCATTTAATTTCGATTTGGACCTCAATAGTAACGTTCTTGATTTGGATTTAGAAACGGCAGAAGAAGTTCACTTAGGTGGGAAGATTTTTTCTTTGCAAACTACTAAGAATGACAGATACGACGAACGAATCTTTCACGGAGTTTTAATTGATACAGGCGCTGCTGGGCGGTCTACAGTTGGAGTCGGATAGGTTAGAGCGTTACAGCAAATTCTAAAGGAGTTTAAGGTTGATAATACAAGGGCAGTAGAGGTAAAAATTTCAGGAATTGGGAATGGCTATCAAACTGTGGATAGTTTGAAGGCGATTAATGTCAAATATAAAGTTTAAGGAGTTAGGTTTACAAAGCTTGGAGTTACTTGTTTCGGAAAAAAGTGTTTCGCTTGGGCTGTAGCAATAAGAACTCTATCTGTTCTGACTAGAGATGTTTCGTTCCAAACCATGAGAAGCTTGATCTATGGGGATAAGTTCGGGACACATACAGCATTTGCCATTTTCTAGACGTACATAATCTAGATAGTATCAGTAAGAGAAATGGTAGCCAGGAATTAATTGACACTTTTTACTTTTACTTCATACATTTTTCAATTGACTCGTAGAGTCTAACAGTGGCGTATTTGTTTCTATTGGTTCTATTACCCTTGATACGCCCATTGGCAAAGTTACTTTTCATATTTTACCTTGCAACACACCTTTCTTGCTTAGCCTACAAGATATGAATCGTCTAGGCGTTACTCCAGATGTACTGAAAAACGCCATGATGAAGGATCAAGGGCCAGAAGCAGCTCTCATTCAAAAATACGGTCATTTATGGATGACTCTCAGTCACTTTCAGTCATTATTTACTTACGAAGCCGACCATTATCCTATTTGTTACTTAACAGAGCAACAAATCAAGACATGCCATCGTAGATGGGGACATCCTACTGCTACAAGAATGTGGAAGATCTTCCGACGAGCTGGTCACAACATTGACATTAAAACAATCGATCAAATATTCAAGTTCTGCGAAGACTGTCAGTTAAATGCTAATCGGCCCCTTCGTTTCAAGTTTACACTTACTAACAAAGATGTACCGTTTAATCATACCGTCTACGTCGATGTATTACACTTAGAAGACGGCCCTGCTGTACATTTAGTAGACGCTGGGACCAACCTAGGATCAGCAGATTTCCGCACTGGGCCTGAGAAAGAAGGAGCAATATCTACTTTAAATTCAATTGAACGCTGCTGGAACAATGTCTACATTGGTCCACCTGAAGATCTAATTCATGATGCCGGCAAGAATTTCGCGTCCGCAGAATTTCGTGCAACCGCCACGGGGTGGAAAACACACGTAGTTGAAGTCCCTATAGAAGGTCACCACTCTATAGGAAAAGTCGGGCATGTGCATAGAGATCTTCGTCGTGCCTATTCAATTTTTAAGTAGCTATTTGCTGGAAAAAATATAAGTCGGCACTCAATTTTAAAGATGGCAGTTAAGGCACTTAATGATACCGCAGGACCGGATGGCCTTATTCCGACACTTTGCACGTTCGGTGCTTATGCCCGAATTACTTGGGACGACGCCCCAGCACCATTGGCTAAAGAGAGGGTGGAAAACATGCGTAAAACGATGGATGAACTTCAAAGATATCGTGCCACTCAGCTAGTCAATCAAGCCAAAGATATGCGGAACGGGCCACAACATCATCACCTCGAAGATGTCTCCATCGGAGGTTATGTGAAAGTGTGGCGTGAAGCAAGCAAGAATACAAGGGGCAAGTGGACGGGACCTTTTGAGCTGTACAACAAAGAGGGTGAGACAATTACTGTAATTATTAATGAAGAAAAGAAAAACTTCCGATCGACATCAGTTAAAAAGTGGTTCGAGAAAAATGATGTTGCAAACAATCTCGATGACACTCAGCTGTTGCAGCTACCGACAGGTCCAGAAATACAACCCGAAAATGAACTAACGCCACCGCATACACTAAGGCGTAGCGAAAGAAAGGGAACATTTGTCGGTCAATATCATTTTTATGATCACTTGATACCTTGCCCAGAGCTACATACTCCTATATACCTTTCTCAGGATGAAGAAACAATTCAGCTTTCACTAAATTTACGCTCAAAAGGCCTAATTACCACACCTGGACCACCGTTCTCTGCCTCGAATAAAAAGGAGATAGACAGGTTAATTGCTAGTAAAGTTTTCCGCTTCATACCTTGGAATAAGTCGTTACTGGGGAAACGAATCTACAAATGTAGAATTGTCAAGGCAATCAAGGGCAAGGAAACACTCAAGCTTTTTGAAAAATCTCGTTTAGTTGTTCAAGCATTCAACGATCAAGGTAAGTCTCTAGTGCTGACTCAGTCACCCACTGGATAAAGAGCAAGTCAACGCCTCATTTTTTGTTTTGCAATCTGTCTCATCTTACAATATGGCCAAATTTTGTTCCTTCGGGATATTCAGCAAGCGTACACGCAGTCAAGAACTCATCTTGTCAGGGATTTTTATTGCTGGCCTTCTCCAGAGATTATCAAAGCTAGAGATCTACCTTCAGATACGGTCATACACGTTATCAAACCATTGTACGGTATCCCAGGAGCTGGCAACCATTGGTTCAACACATGGATCAAATACCTTATGTCACGGACGAAGACGAGGACGAAGATAGAAGCTGATAATGAGGACGAGATATTCAGATTAATAATTAGATTCTAAAACATGATTAATTTACAAGACAAAAAGCTACAGTACACATCCAGTCCTAGAGCTTCCTTAATTACACGGGCATCAATACTATAACCAAGGGTGTAGTAGTCCACAGCCATAGTACAGCAACTAGCTAGTACTCCGAATGGCAACTGTTGCTATCACAACACTGTGACCATTACCATACCTAAATTATGTTATTGTACGCACGTCATAACTCAGTTGCCTGGGTGCAACACAACATCCCAGTGATGGTTTGTGACACCTCACAAAAGAGCTTAGCTTAAAATCATCCTGCTTTGATCCGTGTCTACTTGTGACTCACGATGAACCTTTCAGTATTACAGGCACGCAAGTCGACGATACACTTTTTCTCGGAACCAAGCAATTCCTTGAACTTGAGGATGCCAAATTGGCAGAGGCCAATTTCCCTGCGAAGCCTATTGAGAGTTTATCTGAGGTCAACCCACTACAATTTAATGGTCTACTGATCTCACTTCGCGACAGTTCCTTGCACATTCAAACTGACGGTCAAGGTAAGAAAATCAAGTTGGTCAACCTAGAACATCCAAATAAAATAGACATTTACAAGAGGCAAAGTGCGCTTGGCGCCTGGATTTCATCAAATTGTCAACCACTAGTCGCCTTTAGATTGTCAAGAGCCGCTCAATATCAAGAGCCAGGAGATCAGGAGATAAAGGAACTCAATAACGCCCTTCATGAACAACAAATCGACCCCAGCATGGGATTAAAATACATCAACCTAGATTTGAATAAGCTGAAATTTACTGTTGGGTTGATGGCTCATTTGCTAATAACAAAGACTTCACCTCTCAGATAGACTTTGTAATCACACTTGGGAATGAGAATTTTGGAGACAATGAATTCACCTTTCGAGGCAATATCATTCATTGGAGTTCAACCAAGTGCAAGCGAGTGACTCGAGCCGTTCTAGCATCCGAGCTATATGCAATGACTCATGGTGTTGATATTGCAATCCCACTCTGCATGACAGTCAATCAGATTATGGGCCAACTTAGTCTACCTGTAGTGCCGTTAATAATCTGTACAGACAGTCGCAGCCTATACAAATGTCTAGTGAAGCTTGGAACAACGAAAGAAAAACGGCTAATGATTGATATTATAGCAATACGTGAGTCATATGAACGTAGAGAGCTAGCAGAGATCAGATGGATCAATGGTAAAGAAAATCCAGAGACTCTATGACAAAAGAAAACGCAACCTCAGCCCTAAGGACACTGATTGAGACACATGAACTGAGAGTCAGAATAGTAGGATGGGCAAACCGGAAGTAAAAGCATTAAAAAAATTGATACTATTATTTTTGGGATGAATTATTTCCTTTGAATTCCTCGGGGTTGGCTGTCTATCATTTAAAGAGTTGTCAGTGTGTGAATATTGGCGTTGCTAGAAGAGCTATGGGGAAATTTACGCATATTAGTCACGTGGTATCAGTGCAGCGTTGGGGTTTACTTCCGTTCATTATTCCTGTTAGATACAGAGATAGATATAGATATACGTTTTGATCAATAACCATTTTGTCCAATCTTTGTGCTAGCACATTAACTAGAACCGGTGATAAACCGACAACTCCAGCGCCAGTACCAAGCGAAAATGTGGTCACATTAGTGACAAAGCAGGGAGAGGAATTACCCGCTTACAATGCCTTCTCTATCAGAGAGAGCATCAACTAAATTCTGGGAAAAAGGGCCATATCAAGAGTACACACCTCTGTGAAAGGCAAGCTTGTTTTAACTTGCATGGACTCACCACCAAGTGAGCTTTTATTGGACCAAGAAAAATGGGAGACTGTGTTTGCAGGATGGCCCATTAATAAGGTTCAAAAAGTGAGCCATTGGCCAAAGCTAGTGGTTCATGGTGTACCAACCTCAATCCCAATTGAAGCTGTCGAACCTTTTGAGCTGGTTCGGAAGCTGTAATGATTGAGACTAGAGGTATCTGGAAGAATAGCTCGCACAGGAGCTTTTAATTGAAGTGTGTAAAACTTAGAGGGGCTTCGTGTAAATTTCACGTGAATTGTCAAGAATGTAAGAGTAAAGGTATAGAATTATCTACTACTACGAGTCGAGCCTAGGACTATATTGTGTGAGTATCCCCTTGTGCGTTCCCTTGAGTATTGCCAGTAGCCAAACATCTGTGCGCGTAGATCTTACTTTCGCTTTTGGACTGGCGCGAAAACCCAGACTAACATAGGTCTGCTTACACGCCCTCTCAGTCCTTAAGCGAAAGTTCATCCATCAACCCTAGTTGTCCAGTGAAGCGCCGGAATAAATCGGCGCTAAGGGGTTTTGTCAATCCGTCTGCAGGGTTGTTTCTGGATTCGATCTGTCGTATAGCAATGTTGAGATCACGAATTTCTTGTACAATGTAATGGTAATTGATGCGTATGTGGCGTCGGCCCGATGTCATGCCATCGCTTGTAGCCCACTTGATAGCTCCCGTGTTATCCTCTAAAATTGGTATAGGGCCATCAGGCATCACACCCAGTTCGCTCAAGAAGCTTCGAATCCAGGCGCAATCCTTTGCAGCTTCGCACATGGCCACATACTCGGCCTCACAGGTCAGTGTGGAAACTGTACTCTGCAATTTTGATCTCCAAATTACGGGACCTCCAGCCATGAATATTACGTATCCAGTCGTGGATTTTGCTGTATCGTGGTCATCCGCAAAACTAGAATCCACCGCACAAAACAATCCGTGTTCTCCAAACTCATTTAAGTGCCGGTGATTTTTCTCATATAATAAACCCCTGTCTGCGCAACCAGATAGGTAGTGAGGAATCCTCAACATGTGGTGCATGTGTTTAGGCGATGGGTTGCACATGAATCGTGCCATCTGAGATGTGGCCTGAGATGTGTCGCATCGAACCATACAGGAGGAGAAGTTGTACTTGCCAACTAGCCTTTGGAACTCGTTCAGGTCTTTTGCAGTTGCCTTACTTGTGTTTCTTCTCATCTCTGCCCTGCTACCTGGTGACATTGGGGTTTCGATACCTTTTCTAGAAATCCCGAATTCTTGGAAGGATCTCTCGAGGTATTGTTCCTGGTCTAATCTTACGCATCCAGTTGGCGATGATCTATGGATTCTGACGCCTAAGAACCAGTGTGCCTCACCTAAGTCGTTTAATGGGACTTCGCTGTTCAGAGATTGTGATAGTGACTTGAGGTCGCCCATATTTGGACCGAAAAATAGGAAATCGTCGACATAAGAGGCCACAATAATCCCCTTTGTCTTGCCTATATAAATGGCGTTATCAGGAATCAAAGGTTTGTAGCCTCTATCCATCATGATGCGCCTGACTTTATCTTGCCAACAAGCCCTGACTGCTTCAGACCATACAAAGGTCTTTTGAGCTCGATGACACTGGTGCATGAATAGCCAAACCTCCTTGCGGCTTCTGGGTGTTCCTCGAAATATTCTTTCAGACGTGGGAACTGTTCCATGAAAACAGTTTCCTTCAAGTCACCTGCAAGATATGCAGCTATGAAATCAGCTTGGAGGATGTACCAGCTCTTCAGCGAGGCTAATGCCATTAGGCATCTCCAACTAGCTGACCTAGCTGTTGTTGAAGTGGTGTTGTTGAAGTCTACTCCTTTTGTCTGCGTGAAACCTTTAGCCACCACTCTAGCCTTGAACTTGTCAAGTTCCATGTTTGACTTATATTTCTTTTTCAATACCCATTTGGATGCAACCAGACGCCCTCTATCTTTCACAGCTGTTCGTGATACGAACTTAAAGGTTCCACGAGACAAACAACCTTTAATCTCTTGATTGATGGCTTCTATCCACTCGCGTCTCTCGGGGCCTTTAATAGCTTCGGAAAACGTAGGTTCATCGAGTGATGATTCGACTAGGTATGAGGACGCGCCAGAGTGGTTAACCATTATGCGGAAGATTTCATCACCATCGCTGTGCAGGCCAAATTCCTGTCCATCGATGGCTTTCCGAGTCATGTGAAATAGGTCCATCTTGTTGGATGTGGAGGCCAAGTTCATTTTCCCAAAGCTTCGTCCTGTTACTGCGTCGCATATGTCTTCAGGGAATTTTGCAGGATTCTCACTATTTTTAAGTTCAAGCAGCACTATTGCCATCTCATTGTCCGTATCAAGCGGAGCATCAAGAGTTAACATCTGCTGATTGTCGTAGGGCCGCTCGATGGTGCGCTTAGGACGACCACGCCCTCTTGGCAATATTGGCTGCTGATTGTCATCCTGGGGAGTGTTGTAATCCTCATTTCTTGCATAGTCTTTCTTTCTAGATTTAAGCCTATCCTGAACATGCTTAGGGAGCGATCGAACAATTTCTCTTGGGTCTGCTGCCCAGCCAAAGCCTGGGCCGATATTTTCGTACGCTGTTACTTGAGGCGACACGATAAATCTTCCACCGTCAAGTAACCAAACAAGTTTGTTCTTTCTTCCTCTGTAGCCGAGGAAGACACTTTTTGTGCCGTTGGCATCAAGTTTTTCGCTCGCAACACGATGATTTTCGTCGACGTGGGTGATGCATAAGGTTCCTGGTATCCACAAGTGATCCACTTTGGTTTTTGCGCAATCAGGTTCAATCTGTGACCAATATACTTCCCATGGCGTCTTCTTGTCTTCTACTGAACTTTGAGATGTACAGTTTAAGGTGTAGCACACCATTTCCAACATATGGTTCCAGAAAATCGATGGAAATTTCATTTGAATGCTGCAACATCGTGCTGCGTCCTGCACGAAGCGGATTCCTCTCTCTGATACACCATTCTGATACTGGTTATTTGGTGCGGAGATGATCACATCAATTTCTTCTTTTGCAGCAAAGTCTTGGAGAGTGTTTAGACCCCAATCACGACCCCCATCAATTGTTAGGCGTTTCACCCGAAGTCCATGGCGCTGTCTCAGTTCGGAGTTTGTTTTCGACAGAATTGACTTTAGCTCGTCAGCGGCGTCGCTCTTTTTTTTCAAGGCCCGGAATATTCTGTACCTCGAAACGTCATCTGTCGTGAGGCAGAAGTATCCGTAGCCCTCCATTGTGACCGGATTTAAGGTTCCTACATTGCAATGCCAACCTTCACCGACGTTTCTCATTCTAGGTCGTCTATCGCATGTTTTATATTTTATTGATTTGCGCATGTCGCACGCTTTGCATGGCAAATTTTCAACTTGTGATGGCAGTAGGTCGATACCAACTGTATTTTTAATCGTCCATTTGAGTCGTTCAGCGCTGGGGTGGCATAAGCGCCTATGCCATAGGATCAGGCGTTTCATCACGTCATTGGTCATGTTGAAAACACCACTCTTCCAACAATCTTGATAGACCTCTGTAAATTCCTTTACCTCAGGGTCTCGTACGGAGGTTTCTTTTTCACTTTGATGAATACTATCCACCGAGGTGAGGTTCATTGCCTTTTTGTAGCCTGTCAACTTTAACGGTTCTGGATGGTTAAACAACCACAAGAAAAATCCTCGACGTTCCGCGTTTATATAAGACAGGACTTCGCCATTAGGGCTCACTATCTTATTTTTATCCAGGTAACCACCACTTCGGTAGAATCGTTCTCCACTGATGATATTTAGAGGGAATACCTTCAAGTATACCACGTACTTCAACCTCATTGAAGTTTGGTTGCCGCCAGGCCCGGTGAGTGATAGCCAAATTTCTCCGATGCATTCCGCGCATACAATTCCACCTCCAGTCTGAATTGGGAATTGGTTAGGCTTTAGCTCTACAACTGTGCCTGGCTTGAAGTTTCTCCGACAGTTAGTGGCATCTACATCGGCACCCGTATCAAATAGCCAGCGGCTTGCAACTCCACTTCCTCCAGATGCGCTTAGAATTTGCTGTGTGAAGTTGATGGAAGCTCCTGGGGATTGCGACTCGAGCAACTTTTTATCATCTACTGGCTCGCCACGACGACGCGCCATTTCATTCTCGTAGAAATCGACCATGTTTTCGTAAACCTGTGGGTCTACTTGAGCAGCGTAGCTGTTCCCAGAGAATTCTTCGGAAATTTGGCATTATTCGTTAGCTATTGCAGCCGGTGGGCCTATGTCGATCGACAATGTTTTGTGTGCGGCATGAGAGTTTTGTGCCTCCTTTTCTTTTTTCTCAGGACAGTTCTTGGCAATGTGTCCTTCTTTCTTGCAGTTATAGCAACGGATGGCAAACTTTTTCTTAGGGTTGTTGCCTTTTCCCTTTATTCTCGACTTTCCTTGGTCACTTATATTCTGTTCACCTTGGGCGTTGTTCAAGTATTTCTTCACCGGCTGAGATTTCCTGAGCCTCTCTTCTTTGCCCGATTCTCCGATCCTGTCGTAGTGGTGAGATATAAAATCTTGAATAAGATTTTCTGCTGACCAGCTTTGAAAACGAGCGATGGTGGAGACCATTGAATTCCACCTCCCAGCTTTATCCTTCGTCGATTGCTTGAAGATAATGGAGATTTGTCTCTCTGCTAGGGTCCCACCTGTGGAAATGTAGTCCCTAACACGTGTCTTAAACTTTGTCACGTACTCCACAGGGCATCCTCCTTCATACTTGAGGGCGATAAGAGTTCCCCAAACGGCCTGCTGTTGGACTTCACCAACCTGACAATAGGCTCGTTCGAACAACCTCATCATCTCTGTGCCTCGTTTCATCCCTACGACTAGACTTCCTGTCTCCTCCGTTGTAGTTCGCTGGATGACAGCAGCAAGTCTCACTTCGTCTAGTGGCGTTAACTTCATCCCTGCTTCGTATCCAATACACTCTAGCTGTAGTAACACAGCCTCTCGGTACATGGACCAATTTTTGATTCCTCTCAGAAAGGCTGACTGAGGTGGTTTCCAATCGAAAAGGTTCCACTCGAGCAAGGTTTTGCTCCCGTTCTTTGGGGCCGTTCTAGCGGGCCTGTCCCATCCTGCCCCTAAATCTTCGTCGTCATTCGGTGCATCTCTGCGATCACCATCTCTTTCCGACCTACTTGAAGATGTAGCTTCTTCTGAGTGCTTCTTGCACCATTCGTCATCATCCCGATCCTTTTGTTCGAAGGATCGTTTGTCTGAATCTTTTCCTCTTGATCCAGACCTCAGATTTTCACTCGTGCTTCCGCTCAATATGAAGTCGAACTCATTGCTGAAGTTACCCGGCACTCGACCTGAACAACCAGCAATATTTTTCCCCGACTGCTTCTTTTCTACAGCAGTCTGATTCAAATCGGTGCCCTGGGCAGCGATTTCCCGATCCGCCTTCGATAATCCGAAGGACGACATTTACTGTTATGAATTTGTTATATTTAGTCTGGATGTGGTGATGCAGGGGTTATCTTCTTAATTTGGTTAGGTCTGAGGCTACGGGATTTGGATTTGTTCAGGCTGGAAATTTGAATTTGTTCTTTAGTTCTAACAATTTTGTTACTTTTACGTTTATTGTATAATTTGCTTATTGGGAACTCGACATATTGATCATATGATAATCTGAACATATGACTTCGTAACTTTGATAATCCGAGCCTCAATTACCTTCGTTCATACCTTCGCACATTTGACATTTGCACCTTCGACCTTCGTAACTTTGTAGCCTCGACCTTCGATAATTTGTCTTCGTCGAAATCGACTCGACCTCTGCAGCTTAACAGCTTCGAAAATCTGCCAATAAGTAGATTCATAACATTTACACAGATATCAAATTCCCTTCTAAACAATCGTCACAAACAATCCGTCCACAATATACCAAAGTTGCTGATGAAACTTCAATCGTCGAATTTTTGCTGAACAACCAAGAATAATGCTACCATGTAAAACTTAGAGGGGCTTCGTGTAAATTTCACGTGAATTGTCAAGAATGTAAGAGTAAAGGTATAGAATTATCTACTACTACGAGTCGAGCCTAGGACTATATTGTGTGAGTATCCCCTTGTGCGCTCCCTTGAGTATTGCCAGTAGCCAAACATCTGTGCGCGTAGATCTTACTTTCGCTTTTGGACTGGCGCGAAAACCCAGACTAACATAGGTCTGCTTACAAAGTGAAATAAAAAGATGTAATTGTCTGTCTTCCATCCTCTTTCTCTCAGCTTATATATCTACACATATCTACTACCTGGCGTAAGATGATAATATCTAGAAATAGCTTCCTTACATCACAGGATACGATCCAAACATGTTGTAGCCAAGATGTAATCCTAAACCAACTCAACACCAGTCCACCACATCTGTTACACGGACGCCAAGTATTTTCTAGCTGAAAATTACCCAAAACGCCAAAGTTTTCCTGAGGCAATCACAAATTATATCAGGTACTAGCTTGGTATATTATTCTGAAAATAATGTTACAATTATGTTAGTAGAATAGAATTTACATGAATCACGAAACATTTATTCAGGAATACAAATTCCACCGGGCTCTGATCCTAGTCTGACAGATGCCATTAATGAAGAGATTGAGATTTTTAATGAGGGGATAAAAACACAAGGCCAACCTAGATGGCTAAGTAGAACCTACCAACAGAGATGAAGAGCCTCTATCACCTTTTTTGTCACATCTGAGCAGGATAAAGAAGACCTAATCAATTCAGGTGTCCTGATTGGAGGCCTTCAATTGAAGGTAGCAAATTTTCAACAATTTACGCATAAGACCCAATGCTGGAAATGTCTAAGCTATGGACACCACCAAATAGGATGCACTAAGGATCCAGTCTATGCTATCTGCTTGGGCAAACACATCACTACATCCCACTAGTGTACCAAATGCAGTGCCACCCAGAGCTGTATCCACCATGCAGTTCACTGTGCCAACTGCAAATCAAATACCCACTTGGCTTTCCAGAGACAAGATTGCAACTACTTCAAAGCATTGTCATGTTAGGTAAACTCAAAATAGGCCAACACAATGCTGCAAGGGGTCGAGAGATCTTGCAGTCCCTTTTTGAGGTTGCAATCAAGGAGGAAATTGACATTCTTTTCATTCAAGAACCATATGTGTTCTATAATCACTATTTAGAGGCTTATCAGCCTATCAATTATTCAGCTTTCAATTTTATTCTACCCTTAATTTCTAATACAATTCAACCCAGGGTCATAACCTATGTCAAAAATACTAGTCAACTCAACATTACTGCTAGATATGATATGGTTTCTGATCCTGATTATCAACTTCTGGAACTAAGATTTTCTTGTGAGGCGTTCTATGTGGTACATATGTACATATGTACATTGAGAAGCCAACCTCGAATCTTTCAAGCCAGCTCACAATACAGCGCTTCCTGGACCTCAACCTACAAATGGATAAGCCATTCTTATTCCTTGGAGATGTCAACCTACACCATTCTTCATGAAATCCAGAGGTTCAGAACAATTCCCTTCTTGCCAATAATTTAGTAAAATACCTGGACAGTGCTCGAGCTCAAATCATCATCAACTCGGCCATTATTGAAGAGTATGGTGTTATGAATCTACTTATTGGCAGATTTTCGAAGCTGTTAAGCTGCAGAGGTCGAGTCGATTTCGACGAAGACAAATTATCGAAGGTTCGAGGTTACAAAGTTACGAAGGTCGAAGGTGCAAATGTCAAATGTGCGAAGGTACAAATGAAGGTAATTGAGGCTCGGATTATCAAAGTTACGAATTCATATGTTCAAATTATCATATTATCAAAATATCGAGTTCCCAATAAGCAAATTATACAATAAACAGAAAAGAAACAAAATTGTTAGAACTAAAGAACAAATTCAAATTTCCAGCCTGAACAAATCCAAATCCTGTTACCTCAGACCTAACCGAATTAAGAAGATAACCCCTGCATCACCACATCCAGATTAAATCTAACAAATTCATAACATATGGAGGCGTGTTCCACAGGTCTAACTCTAGGAGAACTTCAATCATTGGTTTAGCCTTTGTAGCAAGATTTTAAAAATTAAAATGGGGCAACTGGAGGTATGGGGAGTCAGCTGGTTCAGATCATGAGCTGATCATATTTGAATCAAAACTAACCATTCAGTCATCAGCTGAACTCATCATAAAGAACAGCCTTCCACCAAGATTTAACCTCAAGAAGGCAAATTGGCCTCACTTTGAATTATCAATGAAGGAAGAGCAGGAAAGGTTTCAAGATCAGATGGACCAAGCTATCAAAACTAATGATACTGACCTTATAGCTTCACTAATTGAGGAAGTAATCCATAAAGCTGCCACCAAATCAATCCCTTACTCCAAGCCTTCAAGCAGATCAAAGCCATGGTGGACAGAGGAACTCCTTCAACTCCGCAAATTGTTTCACAAGCTAAGGCAGTACCAAAAATTCTCCTTCAGTCAACAGGTAATTCAGGATACAAATTCAGCAAGGAACAAATATTTTCATCAAATTCAGTACAATAAGAGGCAACACTGGGTTGAGTTTCTTGCTTCAGCTAAAGACAAGATGATTTTCAAGGCTTATAACTACACCAGCCAAGACCGCTTCCAATCAAAGGATATACCAAACCTCAGATACCAGCCAGTAGACAACAGTAACCAGGTATTGGTAGCCTCATCTGTTGAGGAAAAATGCGATGCTCTAGCAAACACTTTATTTCCACATGACATCACACAATCAGCCAAGAGAAGTTATGATGATATCATCACACCAACTACTGATGTTCTAGAATTACCAGAACCAGGATGTGGAAGTGTGACGGCCTATAAGCCGGTAATTGCCTGTAGCCTGCACTGTCTAACGCAGGCTTAGCATGAAACTAGACAGGGACTATTCTTAGAAGTAGGGTCTTACAACTTGGTAAACACCTCCAAGAATAGGGCACGAGAAGGGATACAGATATACAGATAGAAAACTGTGTCATTGGCCTGGTTAATAATCATGTATAAAGTAACTGTTATTATCCTCTTCAATCTGTAGTTCACCATATATTGAAAATAAACTACCTCTGACCATAAGGTTGCTCAAGTGCCTATGCTTAGACTGTGACAGGAAGACACTGGGACTGGCCACCTTTGACCATGGATGTTACAGCGTGCTGTAGGGTAGATCGAGATTGCCGTTCGCCGAGGGTATGGGAAGGTCAAGTAGTGAATATTATAGAGATGGAAAGTCGACAAAGTATTATGGCTAGAAGGAAGAGGGTTTGCGAGAGGAATACTGTAATAATATTATAAGATTGTGAAGCTGGAGAACTACTTTGTTGTAGCTTCAGCTTCCTTAAGTGCAAATAACTATCTAGCATAATTCAACTAAGACTGTTGTAATTTCCTATCTTAACTCAAACTGTGACCTCAGCCATATCAATTCCAATTGGCGCATTATCTAGTCTCGCCATATAAGTGCAAGTGTTGAGGGTGAGCCGAAAAACCTGTTTTGTGAACCTTATCCTCAGGCATTCTGCTTAGACTCTGGATCAAGAATTGTCTCGCCATGGCAATGGAAGAGATGAAAAATGCAGCTCCAAATAAATCAACAGCTCCAGGACTGGACAATTATCAGGGCAGCTTCATCTGCCACACCACAGTTATTTTTCCAGGCCTACTCGCAGTTGTTTAATGGTGGAAAATGTCCAGCTCAATGGAAGCGGGTACTTGGAATAATCATACCCAAGAGAAATAAACCGGACTGTAGCTCTCCAAAAGCCTATCGGTCTATCTCCATTCTTCCATGTCTATTCAAGCTTCTGGAGAGGATTTATGCCAATCGGATTTCATATTATGCTAACAAAACCAGTGACTTACCGCATCAAAGCCAAATGGGAGGTCGAAAGCAGAGATTGTTATGCTCAGCTATGTAGGATGGTAGATCTAGTAGCTGGTGCATAGGTAGTTATTATGGCAGCATGGCGTTATGGCGCATGGAGGAGATCCAGTCTCTACATAACGACATTACATGTAGTAATGTGTGCATTACGAGAGATGGGTTGTTGATGTAGGACAAATGGCATGGCTGCTTAGTTGGTTGCACACTTTGGTGAGCTGCATACTGGTAACGTGATCGGTCTACAAACGAACAAGCTAGGGGATAAGGGACGAGCTTCCCCCAATCTGTAATGTAACAATTATCATAGTCACTTCACTTCTGCACATTAATGAAGACATCTCTCCACATACTGTCTTAGCAGTTCCAGCGCAAGTGTACATTCCCATTTCATATACCAAGTAAAACAGAGATCAACAACTAATGCAGCCTTGCTATTGCAGAACTTTGTGGGGCAGAATAAACGTAAAAACAGAGTGGTATCTACTGTCTTCCTTGACATTCTTGGAGCATTTGATAGACTCTAGCCGTTGGCATTGATAAAAGTACTCCAGTGTAACGGCTGATGAACCAACAGTAAACCCTGTAGCCTGCATTGGCCAACGCAGGCATCCTTTCCACCTGCTGGGGCGTCAGGTGATGTAAAACTCACTCTACGGCTCGGACTACTAGCAAACACTCGGACAGTCGCGGGGAGGATTGCCTCGAGCCCGGGGAGTGACATAATTAGAGGACTGTGTGGTGGACTGTGTGCCGGAACATCTATTGAGAAAGTTAACAGCACTCGGATGAGCTCAGAGAGGATTGTTTCGGGCACGGCGAAACTGATTGAAAGGTAGCCGAGTGGTTGGGCGAGCGTCAGGAGTTGATACCAATGCAGAAACCAAAACTCCCCATAGGTACATCTGTCCGCCCTTAGGAATAGATGCGGGCCAAGTATTGGAGGAGAGCGCGGGTATAAATAAGCCCTTCTTGTACATACATATTTTCTCTTTAGAAGAATCGTAAACTATTGATTGTTCATCTCAAGCCAACTTGAGAACTTCCCTGACTGTCACATTGTTGTGCTGGCTCGGTTGAGTTGTTAGGAGACAGGGGAACGGAGGATGGGTTGCTGGATTAGGAAAGGGTGGAAAATACAGGCTGGTGCACAGACGCTGTTCATGTAATCTACAATCTCTTCACCTGCCGAGTTTAGTGCATTAATCTATCCAAAATAATATCATACTTCACATCATCCATTAGATGATGTTATCAATTGTCGGGATGCACATCTAGCATCACCTTCATAGATCACCATTGTCAGTAAGAGTTCACATTTGATACCTACTGACACCCATTTGGCCACAGTGATACGTACTCAGTGTCCATTGTGCCATCACCCAGCGTGAGCGCGCCATATCCGCGACTCACCACTGCACATGAGCCCGTGTAATTCCACCGACTGACAGCAGAGACATAATTGCTATATACCTCACAGCTCATAACCACAACACACATCCAGAAACTTCAGCTACCAGTAAATTACATTACATGGGTCAACTCTTTCTTGACAGGAAGAACAATACAACTATGATTCAATGGACAGATGAGCAGTGTATTTCGAGTCGCTGGCACACCCCAGGGTAGCCCTATCTCACCCTTGCTCTTCTTGCTCTCTATCAGATATCTGTACCCATTAAAAACACCACCAAACTTTCTCCAGCTGTCCTACATTGACGACCTTTCCATATCAGTGGCATCAACAACAGTGGACAAAGATATTCGCCTATTAAAAGAAGCTACAGATAATATAATTGAAATAGCAAACAAGCTATCAGTCACCTTTGAGATGGATAAAACTGAGCTCATCCACTTCCCCCAACATAGGAAGCCACACACATCAACACTTATACTACAAGACGGTATTACTTTACAGCCAAGTGAGATGGTGCGATGGTTGGGTTTCTGGTTTGACAGAAAGCTATCCTTCAAAGCTCATGTAGACATAAGGCTCCAGCTCGCCAATGGAGCCCTTAGTAGAGTGAAGCAACTTGCCTCATCTACAAAAGGGCTTCGATTTCAAGCCCTACGCCACTTGTATATAGCTTATGTCACATGAGTGCTAGACTATGGCTCTGTACTCTGGCAGGGAAGAAGAGGTTCAGGAACACTAACAAATAAGTGTCAGAGGCTTCAGAATCAAGCAATCATACTAATAACAGGTGCCTACCAACGCAGCCCAATCAGGGCCCTCGAAGTGGAAGCAGCCATCCTGCAAACAAAAGTCAGATTGATAAAGCATGCATTTAACCATGCTCTCCGTCTACTACGACTTCAGAATTCACACCCTGTACAGCAGCTGCTGTTTCAGTCATTGAGGGATGAGTTGAATACACTTCCAGAACTTGACCTCGGAATATTTGACCAGTTGGATAAGCCAACAAATCAGCTTACAAGAATTGGGATGTTTCTCAAATTATTTGCAAAGTTTCAGAAGCTGGAGGAAATGAGTTCAGCTTGGATGACACCATGGAACTCAGCACCTCTAGCAATTGACATATCATCTTTAACCAGGGTTTCAACTCATGAACAACATTCAAAATTAATGCAGACAATAGATCCAGATATAGCTATTGCTTACACAGATGGATCTCTTTCCAAGAGCAATGTGAGCAGTATTGGTTTTGTCATCTATATGCATTTTACCCGAGAGTTGAAAAGCTTCTCCTTCAATCTGGAAAGCTTGTTGTGGTTATGAGCTGTGAGGTATATAGCAATTATGTCTCTGCTGTCAGTCGGTGGAATTACACGGGCTCATGTGCAGTGGTGAGTCGCGGATATGGCGCGCTCACGCTGGGTGATGGCACAATGGACACTGAGTACGTATCACTGTGGCCAAATGGGTGTCAGTAGGTATCAAATGTGAACTCTTACTGACAATGGTGATCTATGAAGGTGATGCTAGATGTGCATCCCGACAATTGATAACATCATCTAATGGATGATGTGAAGTATGATATTATTTTGGATAGATTAATTCACTAAACTCGGCAGGTGAAGAGATTGTAGAGTACATGAACAGCGTCTGTGCACCAGCCTGTATTTTCCACCCTTTCCTAATCCAGCAACCCATCCTCCGTTCCCCTGTCTCCTAACAACTCAACCGAGCCAGCACAACAAAGCTCCATTGGAATCACTGACACTGAAACCTACTGCAGTTACAAAGTCATCCAGTACCTAAAGAAAAAGCTGCCATATTCTCAAGGAGCCGTGTTATTAGTATTCCGTAGGGTACGAATTTGGTACAAGTAGGTTACAGGTGTGGAGTATGGTGGTGATTCCTAAGAGTAGGAGGTATAAATTCAGCGTTAGGTATAGGGTTCACATAAGAAGTAAAGGTAAAATAAGTAGTAGGTGAGAAGGGTACAATAACAGCGGTCTTCTTTAGAGAAGAGATAAGTAAGTGAACAATAGGTATGAGTATAAACAGAAGACGTTGCGTGAAGAAGAATACCCCTTCACGCTGGGTATATATGTACATCAGATAATAGGACAGCCCTAAGCTCTGTCTCGAACAGTATTACTACGCATTCCCTATGAAACGACCCTATGTTCCTGAGCCCGTCCTAATTGTTTGAGAAATTTATAGATATTGAACGTGTTGTTGATATTGTATATGTATGTCTGTTATCACAGACATTGGAAATAATTCATGAAATTGCTTAATGAGTGGCTAGATTTGATTCCGATCTAATATTGTAGAATACTTGTCCCAACTATCAGAGGGCTACAACGTCTTTATCTATCTACAGGTAAATTCCCCATATTCCAACCACGCTAGCCATACAGGACGTAGCATATAAAACTTGATTCGTAGCATCATTTTGGAGTTGAGGTTTACCGCGTATATGCTACTCGAGTCGCATGTCCAACTACTATGCGACACGCTCAGGTATCAATCTAACAACCCACACCAAGACCGAAACTACTCACAACCCTGATGATGACCCCATGAATAATTGGAACAGTAGCCTGCAACATAGCACAATTAGGCTAGACATTGTTGACCAGGACCTAATCCGAACAATTCATGAAGGAGTTCATGACTTATATGATATTTAAAGAAGAAGAATTCAAACCTTATTTATTATGCAGAAGCCTAATGATTAACAGGAATGAGTGTTATGATATGGAAGCACACTAGTCTTACTGTGGACAGTCAAGGGTATGCATGATAATGAGGGCTCAACATTGTAAGGAGAGAGCACTGAGAGACTGGCTCAACCACCGTAGCGTAGAATACATTATTCTTCCCTAGTAAGTAGTTAGTGGGTTGTTGTTGTTTTATTCAAGTCCTAAGCTAAAGCTCCAAACCTATTATGAGTCCAGGAACAATGTTCACAGTCAGAACTACATCTAAGACATACCCAGCTTGATTCCACTGCATGAACCACCACAAAACCAGCAGTAAGTTAAAAATATGCGCCGACGTGAACTCCTTTCCCAAAATTGACAAAAGAAAAAGATAAATTGCAAAGAAATTGTCACGATCCGTGAGAGCTGTATTGCGTGCGTGTGGGGATACGGGTTAGCGCGCCTTAGCATCACGTTGGATGACTGAGCACAGCCGAGGGAGATATCTTAGAGAGGGTCGAGAGTAACTACCTCCTCTCTTCGTCTTTTATTGCCCTTACAAGCGTACCTCTTGATAGCAATATAACAACTTATACAACCTCCTTGACGTGCCGTAACAGAAATTAGAACTAGAAGCAATACTTCTCGCCTCGATTCCAGTTTAGTCAGGTTTAGTTTCCTGAAGAGTTATATTCGATCTCCACTGAGAGTAGGAGATGGATACACAGGAGAATGCCCAAAACAATTGGTATCCTGCGCAAATTGTTTGAAGCTCTCGAAGCATTTAGGCCCGAGTAGCTTGTGTAAGAAGGCATTGTGTGACAATGACCCTCTGATTCGATGCGTGATATTTGCGTTCAGTAGACAATGTATGAAGTGGGTAGGGGTGGTTTCCTCCCCACAGATGCACTCTGTGATAGCGTGCGGATTGTTAAAGCGTCGATGGTACGCCGCGAAATTGCCGTGGCCCGTACGGGCTGCAATGAGATGTCGTAACTGTAGCCTGGAAAGCCCCAGTTCTGGTGGTTTACGACGGCGCATGAGCAGATCTAGCTCACGATACTGTGACGGGCAAGTTTCATTTCACCAGCTGTCATGCAAAGTCTGTTGCTGTTGATGCAATTTTTGGTGTAAAAATGCTGTTGTGGTGGTCGCTGGCTCAGTTTCCACGCTGGGAAGCGTTCGTAGGGCGGATTTGGCCGCTGCGTCTGCTTCCTCATTTCCATGTAGTCCCGAGTGTCCTGGTACCCACTTTATTCTTACCTGAGCCAGCCCAGATAACTCGCGAAACTTTCGTACTTCCTTGTAGCTGGTCGAGGACCTGCCCGTGCTCAGTGTATTTATTGATTGTCGACTATCCATCAACACATTAACACACTGCATCGTTCCCTTCGACAGGTACTCCATCCCTCTTAGGTGACCCAACGCTAATTTAAGTGCTTCCTGTGACCCCGTAATCTCTGCATCTAAAGCCTCTCCACCGTGCTTTATGCCACTTCCTTTTTGAAAAGTTGTCCCATCCAGCTTTAGGACAAACCCCCAAGCTGATCGTCCGTTTCCTTCTGATGATCCGTCCGAGTACGCACAGATTTCTGACTTTGGCACATTAGTGATCCAAAGTTTACAGGCTTCTACTTGGTCTTTTCTCGAAACAACCTTCGAACCCGGCCGCGATTGATAAAATGGTGAGGCAAGAGGTTCCGTGGTCTCTGCCTCTGGTAGCTGTCTATAAACACGTTGAGCCCGTGACATTTGAATTTCAGGACGCGCAGATTTTCGATTGTGCTTCTTATATTTTCGCGTGCCAACATTTGGGCAAACTGCAGCACGGATCCTGAGCGGATGGCGGTCGTCAAGTGTTTGTATTCTGGCAGAGAGGCGAAGTCGGTTTCCTTCGAGAATGACTTTCCCGGTTGGTATTCCTCCTTCCCTATGTAGTACGGCGTTGGGTGTTGTTCTCATTACCGGTAGTGCTGACCTAAGACCCATTAAGACAGCCTTATCAATCATACTACATAGGCCAGCAGTGGGCGGTGTCACCATCCCTAGTACTGTTGGGCGTCTAAGGCCAGGCCACCAGACGTCAGCTCCGTACGTTGCGATTGGGACGATACATGTGTCGATCGCTTTAACCAACGACCCAGGAGCGGCTCCCCGGTAGGCTGTATTGAAGCAACACACGTGCTGTGCAATTTTTAACGCTTTGCCACACCAAGTTGTGACGTGGTGTTTGAAGTTTAGTCGAGGATCTAGGTACACACCAAGCCAGCGGACATTTTGCGACGGCTCTATGAGGGTTTTGTTGACATAAATTCCAACCGATGTTTCGCGGTATCGTCCGGGAAATTGTACGACTTCGGACTTGTCTGTATCAAAAGCGACGCCATTATTTCGAGCCCAATCTAGTAGGTTATTGACCTCGTCCTGTGCTGCGGCTGCAGACTCTACAATCGTCCGGCCAAATCCAAGGATACCGATATTGTTGGTGTAGCTAAACCTCAGACCCGGGGTTCCACTTCGCATGGGCTCTGCCATATAAAGAAGGAAGAGAAGTGGCGAGATAGGTGAGCCCTGCGGAACTCCGCACACTAGCTCTCTCTTAGCAGTGACTCCCCCAGAGTATCGCACTTGAACCATCCGATTGGCGAGGAAGGAGCTAGTCCATTTGAGAATAGACTCCGGCCATCCCTGCTCCTGCATCCTCCTCACTAATCGATTATGGAGTACCGCGTCGAATGCTCCTTGAACGTCCAACGTTACAAAAGTAGCTGCCCATCCTTGTGAATTCGCCTCTACGATGTCGTGGACCACACATGAGACTAGATCCGTCGCTGAGCGCTTCGGCAGTGCACCAAATTGTTGCTGGTCGACTACATCATGGATAACTGCAAGGTGTGCCATCCGCTTAGCTAAGAGCCTTTCTAACCCTTTTCCCAAGCATGAGAGAAGAGCAATTGGTCTCCAACCCTTGATTGTTGTTGGGTCTCTATTGTTCTTTTGAAGGAGGACAACTTCAGCTAATTTGAAGCACTGTGGATAGGTGCCAAGCAGAATGCAAGCTCGGAACAGTTGGGAAATCCAAGGCCCGATTGTATTCCAACACGCCTCCAGCAGGTTTACGGAGACTCCGTCTGCTCCTGGGGCCGTATTTACACAACCAATGGTGCAGGCACGGACTTCTCCATCTGTTACGTCCTCTTCCCATGGTATCCGACTGCTGCTCGCGACTGTACATGGTGACAAGTCGTCTGATGCCTGAAATCGTGCCAGGAGGGAGTCGCGAAGGATCGTGGCCCGTTTTAATGGATCTTTTAGCAACGTCCCATTGTGATTCAGTGGCAGAGGGATACTAGCTTGTCTGGGGTTACCCATTCTCATTAGCTTGAATACATCAGTCGGCGTAGTAACTGATTCGACCTGTAGGGTTTTGAACTCCTTTTTCGAGGTCTTTACAACTGATCGGAGCTTTTTCGCACTGATTGCAAGTTGGCTGGGAGTTATCGCGCTTTTATACCCAGCAAAGGCTGCCTTGCACTCTGGGGTCCACCATGGAGCAGATCTACCGCAGCGGGCTTTTGGTCGTGTTCCAACTGCATTGATTGCATTAGTGAGATGGAAACAAATTTCCTCAGCATACTCTTCAACCCTCTCAATTGTATCAAGAACTGGTGTTGGTCGGACCCACTGTGCAATTACCTTGGCGTATCTGGGTAGCTTTTCCTTTGTTACTCGGAGTTTTGCCTTTTCGGGTCTCATCACTGAGTTGCAAACTGGAATTTGTCCTCGGATAGGGAAGTGATTGCTGGTGACATATCCACCACAATCTACCCAAGCACGGGCGCTTTTGATATAACTCCAAACTAGATCTAGCGTGTTCCCAGCTCGGTGAGTGGGCTCCCCAATAATATGACAGGTCAAATAGTGTTTGTCTGCCCATTTCTCGATCATTTCTCCTTGTCCATGAGGACGTTCCACGCCAGGTTGCCAAGCCCAATATACCGAGTTAAAGTCCCCAGCAGCGACGGAGTTTGGCGGTGGAATCCAGTTGATGAGTGGCTGGATAGCTGTCGAGTCATTTGGTGCCTTGAAGACGTTGAGAAAAGTGATACTGTTCACTTAAACCCAGCAATAGTCTCCTGTAGACACAACACAAGAAAAAATATGTGTTGCCAATATCTTTTTATTGTCTATCCGGGTATAGATCACAGCCCTCGGCCTTACATATTCGCCGCCCTTAGGTAGATAATAGGTATATACTGAGTGATCCTTTGTTGTGTTCTTTTGTTTGTTCCACAGAGGTTCTTGAACAAGAACCACGCCGATACCCAGCTCAAATGCTCGGGCAAGCGCAATGTTTTGCGTTGAGCCCCCTCTACCTACGTTTATTGACATAAAGCTTAGAGTAGGAGAGAGGCTCGAAGAGACCCGTGGGGTGCCCTTCACAAAGATTTTTGCTGATTTTATGCCTCATCGACCTCGGCTACAGTCGCTGTAGCGTGGGACATGAGAACTTCAAAACAGTTGGTCGATTTGAAACCTGGCTGGTTAGTGTTTGACGCTTCTGCGGCTGCTGTCATCGCTGCCTCTGTGCGTTTGACAGCTGCTTTGGCCCGAGTGACTGCTGCGAATTCGCGTTGGCTAGCCTGTCTTATGGTCTGAAGGTTTTCCCTGGAGGCCATTCCAGACTTTGTTGGACGAGTTAGACAGTCCCGACTATCTGATCTATGTGGACCCCCGCAGTTGCGGCACTTGGTGTGTGCCTTGCACTCCGCGATGGAATGCATAGTTGAAGTACAATTCCAGCAGGCTATGGCGCGCGAGCAGCCTCTGGTGCCATGGAATTGTAGGCATCTTTTGCACTGGTTAATGCTTTGACAAGACTGGTGGCGGACTGCAATCCCAGAGTCGTCGAAAAGTCGGAAACCTGGCCGAGGAATTGATGCTTTTTCAAAAAGGGCTACCCAAGACTGGTATGGGGCTCCAAGTCGGCTTTTCCCATGTGGGCGAACTTTTACTGGGACAGCCTTAGTGACCCTGATTATCTCGTCTGTTACCATCTCTTCAGTGACGATAACTCTACCCATTATTGTATTAATGGCAACTGGAACTGTTGCAATTCTAAGTGAGCCCAGGTCCGATTCTTCTTCCAGTATGGCATCTTGCTGGACGAGGGACCCAGCTAGGCTTAACATGATGGCGCGTGCCTCTTGGGTTTCGGCTCTGATAGCGAAGCCAGTTGGAACACGGTATATGTGCTCAATGTTAACTTGAGGAATTTCGAGCATTTTCGCCACAGCCTCTCTAATACCAAACGGTGATAGCTTTCTCCACGGGTGTTCATTTACAAGGCGAAGAAACAAGCGTTCATCTTTGGTGCCTGATTACGTTGGGGCGGTCGGGTTTTTTGAAGGTCGCGTCGAGTTTGCCGCCTTAGGTATTGTCTGCGCGACTTATGTAGGTGCCGGGAGTGTCTGTAGACCATTACGGGTGATCGAGGCCCAAGTGGTTTCGGCCTGGCACACTTCGGCTTGAGCCGCTTCGCGTTGTGGCTCACTTTGCTTACCAGCAGTATATTCTGCGGTCTTGCAACTAGTAGCCTGGCTTTCGGGGCGTGGGGAAGTGATGGGAGGACTGTACCTGGTCCCGCGATCATGAATTGAGCTATTGCAGCTCTAATTTAGACTTTCATAGAGTCTATAAATTGAACACTCGACCCTTTGGATAGGGGGGAGAGAGCATTCTTGACACCGTTTATTGCAGCAGTGCAAATTTTTACATTTTCCGCAGTTTTTGCGGCCCGGCGTTCCTCAGCCTCAATTAAGGCTCTGAGTTCGGGGGGGCATTCCTCCGTCTGCCTGCCTTCATTTCCACCGTGGGGAGAAGGATTCTCTTCTGTGGTTCCTAGTGTATGTTCCAGGGGGTTCGGGGTAGATGCTGCACCTTTTGACTTAATAGCATCTACAATCGCAGCCCGCCTCATAGCCGGCACAGCGATTTCAATGAGAGGAAGTATATGCTGCACGGTAGTCGCTGTCCCTAAATTGTTGCGACTCGTCGCTGCATTTTCAGCTCCGGTCGCATCTGGCTTGGAGTGAATTGAGTTGGGTAGTCTTTTCAGATTCTTAAGAACCTTGTCAATGTCAAAGTTGCCAACATCTATCATATTGCAATCTATGGTACTTTCGTCGATTAATTGGTCGATGTTCATCTCTTGAACGGCAGTCAGTGCACCCAACTTGACGCTTGCTTTCTGTCAAGCAACGTGTTTGAGGTGCTTGCGGTTATCTACGATGTCTTTCGCCCGCGATGGCTTACTGCAAACTGGGGGCATATTGGTAGTCTGCCAGTCGCTCACAAATTTTGAATTAAGGGCGTACGATATCACGATATCGAGAAAGGGAGGGAGAGGGGGAAAGGGTGAATATTCGAAAATTCGAATTTCAAAAAAATGTGGGTGTGTGTGTGTGTTTATAGTACTACTTGAGTATATGACTATCTAGCACATTGGGCTCCTCTCTGACCCAGGCCACACCTTGTACAGTGCTCCTTGCCTCTGATGTTCCTTGAAAGATCATTGATATATTGCCCTTGATGAATAGCCATTCAGCTCAGTGTTTACCCATGAGATTCGGCAACCTTTTCCACGGAACCTTTGGTAGCCATGGAAACTGCGTATGCGAGAAAAATTCTCAGAAACCTGCAGCGCCAGCCAGGCGGAGCCTAGACACCGGGACCGCATGAGGTGCGCATATTCATCTACATTTCCCTTCTTTGTAACAGTCGAGTTCAACTTGATCCAATCCACCATCTCTGTATTGGGTGCTGGGTACGCTCCGGAAACTCATCGGATGGATTGCCTTCCATGATCAAGGGTTGGTGATGAGTAGGGCTCCAACCCTACCATCTGATCTGATTGTGGTTAGCTTCATGATAGTGGTGATGGGGGAATGTGTTGAGAGATGGAGACGACACAGACCGCGAAAGCGATTGGAAATCCTCGTCGAAGTGAGATGTAATTAGAATTATGTAACCATTCCTAAAGACAGAAAACAAAGCGTCAAGATTTTAGTTTCGAAAATGAAAGCTACATGTAAAACTTAGAGGGGCTTCGTGTAAATGTCACGTGAATCGTCAAGAATGTAAGAGTAAAGGTATAGAATTATCTACTACTACGAGTCGAGCCTAGGACTATATTGTGTGAGTATCCCCTTGTGCGCTCCCTTGAGTATTGCCAGTAGCCAAACATCTGTGCGCGTAGATCTTACTTTCGCTTTTGGACTGGCGCGAAAACCCAGACTAACATAGGTCTGCTGACACTACATAACTATCTTCGCTAAGCAACAAGGCCTAGTGGGACTAACTAACAAACCTATAGGCCCTGCCTAAGGCATTTATCCAGAATCCTTACAGTGGGAAACATAGCTCACAACACACACAATTTTTTGAAATTCGAATTTTCGAATCTTCACCTTTTTCCCGTCTCCCTCCCTCACGCGCTCGTCGCATTCTATCAAAAAATTGTGATTGAGTCACTGGCATTTTCACCATGTCACCTGTTCGAAAAAAGCGTCCCAACGCCAAGTTGGACAACACGAGAGTCCACCCGAGGGCTCTTGAGCAATTACCTGGCCTTGCCCAGTCTCCGAAATGCGCGGAGATGAGCAAGGTCTCAATCAAAGGGAAGGAAAAAGCCCTCCCCGCCGTCACTGAACCCGATACTGACATGATCGGGTCAGTCGAAATTGTTGGGGAAATTCCTCAACAAACCTCCGTCCCCCACAGGATTGGAGAATCGTCCAAACTTCCTCTGACCACCTCAAAACCGTCGGAAAACGCTGCACCCATAGCAGCGTCAACATCAACGTCGCAGCCAAAAGCTGCCACGAAAGCAGAGTGTCCCCTCGAGCTCCGACCAATAGTCGAAGCTGAACAACGACGCGCCGCCGAAATAGCGGCAAATCTGGCCCTCTGCTCCGCCGCCATTGCGCAATACATGGCCACGGGCCCGGCCACTACGCCACCCGTCCTCCCTCATCGCCCGACAAACCCTCTCCCAAGGGCTCCCGACGCCAGGAGACAAACAATACCCACCGTCCCAGCTCTGCCTGTCAAAAGCACCTGGGCCACGGTGGCCAGAAACGGACTGCAACAAAAAGCAGGCCCAACTGTGAAGGCTGTGCCGCGACCTGCGGCCAAAGCCCAACATAAAGAAAATCCCAAGGCGAAAGTCGATAAGCGACTGTTCCTTCGCCTTGAAAAGGACCACCCGTGGCGAAAATTGTCCACAAGCAGCGTGAGAACTAAGTTAGAGTATACATTCAGCTACTTTAACCAAGAAATAACCTCACTCCACCGAGTGAGAACGGGCTTTGCTATGCTAGCAAAGAACGAAAAAACATGACAAGAGACTTTAGATGGCTCTTTGAAGCTGGCGAGTCATAACGTCAAACTCGAGGCATCTTCGGATCTTGTCGCCTTACAGATACCGAACGTACCTGTAAGTATAGTTACAGTGTGCGGTACCAGGGCGGTCGATGCTAGCTGGGTCTCTGCCAAGATTCTCGGTACGACTGGCGCGATTCCAATTCAGGTCCGACCTCATGGGACATGTCGACCTGGGGCACCGTATCAAAACTGGCATGCCCTGTTCACGCGGGACAACGCCCCTCGTGCGGGCTTCCGCCTCTTCGACGAGTCTGGTATGGCAACCATTCACAAGCCTCGTCGCCAAATTGAACAGTGTAAACGCTGTTTGGGCTTCCACGACACTCGTGGTTACTCCTGCGCTCCAGCCTGCTGGAACTGCGGCTCCAACATGCACTCGGAAGACGAGTGCAAGGCCCTCACTAAGTGTCGCAACTGTGGGGGACCCCGCCGATCGGATTCTCGGGACTGCAAAGTCAGACCCAGAAAGTCTGGGCCGGTTACAAAAGAGCAGCTCGCATGGATACGCCACCTCGAGCAAGGGAAGTTCGCGGATGCGGCTCGAGCTAGGGCTGCAGCCAAAAAGGCCGAAGAGGCGATCGTCGCCGTGGCGAAGGATGTCGCAATGGCTGAGGCAACAGGTTTCGGAGTGCTGGGATCTGAAGAAGAAGTTTGAGGACACAGCAACCTCGACGATGTCCCCTTCTGGGGCATCCACTAACAACTAGCAGGATACCGGCTGGATCAAAGGTGCCTGCTAACTCATCTTTCGCTCTCAGCATAGAAGGGGTAAATTTGTCATTTGGAAGGTGTGACAGACGAGAGAATGTGTGAGGAGCACATTGACTGGGTCCAACATGGAGGAATCTTCTGGTTTTTTTTCGGAGTTGTTTTGATTTTCTTGATTTTTCGTTTCTGTTTAATCAGCTGCACTTTTGGTAGCGATTCACGAGGTTGGAACGAGTTAGGCTGTAGGAAAGATTACAGGGAACCCTGCCGGCTCCGCCTGTCCTTGACCCAATGTGGAAAACATAGCTTTAGCTTAGGACAAAATAAACAAAACAAAACACACACACATACCCAAAAATTTTTGAAATTCGAATCTTCCCTTTTTCCCCCTCTCCCTCCCTCTCTTGATATCGTGATATCGTACGCCCTTAATTCAAAATTTGTGAGCGACTGGTAGGTTGTCAAAATGCCCCCAGTTTGCAGTAAACCATCGCGGGCGAAAAACATCTTTGAAAACCGCAATTACATCAAACACACCGTTCGAAGAAAACTACGTGACAAGCTGGGTACCCTGACTCCTGGTCAAGAAATGGAAATTGACCAGTTGGTCGACGACAGAGCTCTAGATGACACGATGTTAGATGTTAGCGATGTTGACATTGATAAGATCCTTAGGGATCTGAAAAGACTTCCCGATTCTATTCACTCCGAGCCAGAGGCGACCGGAGCTGAAAAGGCAACGATTTCTCAAGAAAAGCCAGCAACTGCGACTACACAGCAGCAGACACTGCCTCTGATAAAAGTCGCCGTGCCATTAACAATGACAGAGAAAATTGGCGACACCAGCAAGAACATCCTGAGTTGCTCTTCGATTGCCTCAGGTCCTATGGCAGCCTCAACAACTAGAGAAGCCCCTGAACCCAAACTGAAATCATCCAACGAAACTGACACTGCAGCTAGCGATGAATTCTGCCCCGAAGAGCTGAGAGCTGTAGTAGAAGCCGAAAAGCAAAGGGTCGCACAAAAGTCTGCTCAGATTCTGTTATACACATCGGCCATAAGAGGCGTGGAGGCCGTACTCTCCCCGATGGCCACAGGCGACAATAAAGTATACGTCGAATCAATGAAGGCTTACTTGCGTGCAGCAATTGGCCATTTTATCAACTCGGGCCCGGAGTCTACACCACCATCGCTCCCCCAACGCCCCAACGCTGTATCCCCAAGGGTCCCATCTCCAAAGCCCACAGTAGAGAATAAACCCATGGTGCGCGCCCAGGGAAACACATGGGCAGGAATTGCTAGATTAGGGCTGCAAAACTATGCAGGGAGAATCAACACAAAGATGGCAGCAGTCCCGCAGAACGTACAAAAAACGAGGCCGAAAGTAGAAGCGGACGATCGGCTTTTCATCCGCCTACAGGTCACATACGAGTGGAGACGTCTCCCCCCATCTGGCATACGCGAAGCTATAGCAATGCAGACCAAATGCGCGCCATCGGATGTGGAACACGTGCACCGTGTCCCCACAGGTTTTGCTATACGCGCCATTGACTCTGATGCGAAGAATCGCCTAATGGAAGCGTCAGATACACTGAATATACTGGGTGCAAAATTGGAGAAACCATCCGAAATAGTTGCCCTCCGCATTGCCACAGTTCCAACAGCAGTTTACACGCTAGATGGAAAAATACAGGTCAGCCCGGAAATGGTGGCCACGGAAATAATAAGAGTGACAAAATGTACCCCAACAAAAGTTCGAGTCCATGGCAAAGGAAAGCTCGGGGCCCCATACCAAGAGTGGCTCGCTCACTTTCCAAAAGGATCGTCGCCAAATCCCGGCTTCAGGCTTTTCGACGACTCGGGTGTAGCAACAGTACACCGGCCACAAGCCCCTGTGCTGCAATGCAAACGCTGCCTCAGATTCCACCCTGTTAAAGTTATGAGCTTGAGCAAAGATGGAGGTTGTAGCGGAATCAGTGTCGGCGGTTAGACCGATGCAGTAAGTCTTGTATGAGGTTGTGAGAAGAAGATCCGAGTGGAAACAATTGTATTTAGATGTATGGTTCAAAGTAAAACCGAGATAATAAGAGTGAGGTTGCGTGTTCGCATATCTTATCAACTGTGGTTTTTGACCAGTATTTATCAATCTCCATGGATCGTAAGTTATGATCCATGTAGATGTAGATCTATGTACATACAGGTATATGGGCCAGGAATATAAAGCTAAATACATGTGTGTCAGTAATAGATACGAGAAAACTATAACCTGCATTTGAGACATAGTCATCTGCTGGAATGCTAGTGTGAAATAAACGCTAATGCGCATTAAACTTTCGGTGAATGATGTATTGATAACAGTGATATAGAATGGGGAATTTGATAGTCAAATTAGCCGGACTTACTAATAAGTTATTCTTGGCATTCCAAGATATATCATATTTCAACACCCCTCCTCACTTTGCATCGATAATAGATGCATAAGTGAAAAACTGTTAGTCTGATAATTGTCATTTCTCACCTAATGATTGGATAGTAGACACGCTAGTAGTTGCACCAGTACCGAAAACTAAAGTGCATAAATCGGAGTGCCTAGGTATTGGTAAGCCTTTTGTACATATATCTGCGAGATTTTTAGCTGAAGGAACATGTAATAATGTGAGCGAGCCGTCTTCAATTCGTTCCCTTGTAAAATGATAGGCAATTTCAATGTGCTTCGAGGCATCATTTAGTTTTGGATTGTGAGCAAGTTCGATGGCTGCTGTATTGTCAGTCGAGATGGCTGCCGGGATATTATCTCCAAGGAATCGGTGAAGTCCTCGCAAAATCCAGATGTATTGCTTGGATGCGAGCGCTATTGCCATGTACTCAGCTTCGCAAGTTGAATGTGCTACAGTGCGTTGTTTACGTGATCTCCAGGAGATAGTAGAACTACCAAGTTGAAAGATGTATCCAGAAAAACTTCTTTGCATATTGAGACAGTTACCATATGAGGCATCACAGAATCCATTCAGTACGAGGGGAGAATCAAACTTGTAGTGAAGCTTTAAATTTCTTGTACCCTTTAAGTATTGTAGAACACGTTTTGCCGTATTCAGATGAGCTTGAGTGGGATCCGAATTGAATTGAGAGAGATGGGTGATTGTATATGCGAGCTCTGGTCGGGTTCCAGAGACCAGATATATGATAGACCCAATAATTTGCTGGAATGTTGTTACATTTGTCCTAGGTTCCCCTTCTTCCGCAGTCATGAGCCAATGATTTGGATCGATGGGTGAGGACACAGTATTGCATTCTTGCATAGAAAATCGGTTCAATATCTTATCAATGTAGGCAGTCTGCAACAGAGAGATTTCTGATTCTGAATACTCTATTTGAATGCCAAGGAGCCAATGAAGTATTCCCATATTGTTAACTTTGAACTCAGATTTGAGTAGGCTGACTGTTTGTTCTATAAGATCTCCTTTTTCCCCAAATAGTATGATATTGTCTACATAAATTGCCATGATTAGATTTCCTGAGTCATGAACAAGTACACAGGGGTCAAAGAGGGAAGAGGTAAAGCCAGAAGGTTTAAGATATTCGACTAATTGAAAGTACCATTCTCGAGGTGACTGTTTTAGGCCATAGATACATCGCTTTAGTCGTGCAACGTGATCTTCTTTCCTAAATCCTTCTGGTAGCTGCATATATATTTCTTCGTTGAGTATACCATAGAGGAAAGCTGTTTTAATGTCAAGCTGTCTAGGTTTCCAACGTTTGTTAGCTGAAATGGCTAAAAGTAATCGAAGTCAGTCGTATCCCATGACTGGAGCAAAGGTTTTGTCATAGTCTAGCCCTTGCACCTGAGAAAATCCTTTAGCTACATATCGTGCCTTGAAGCGTTCTAGATTTCCTTGAGCATCCCCTTTTACTTTACAGACCCATTTGCCATCAACTATTTTCCGTCCTTTAGGTCTAGATACCACTTCCCATACGTTATTTTTGCGAAGGGAAGTAATCTCGTCATTGAAGGCCTTTTCCCATTGATCCCAGTGCACAGATTGTTTAGCCATGTTATAAGATTTAGGGATAGTGTCAGGAACTGAGGATAGAGCAGCACCCTCATATTCTTTCCCTACACTACATCTGAATATTCTCTCATCTTAGAGCGTTTACCGGGTTACAATGGTTGCTATGGGTTACAAATGAAGTAATAGACTAGCAGCAGGCGCACCCCTTGAAGCCTTAGTTGCTCTGGTTACTATGATGTATATATGGGTTGGGTAGAGCCGATGTAGAGGGCCACGTCTTGTTTTCCGTCTTCCATTGACCTTGTCTCTTGTCCTAGTTTCTCTTGTCCCTTGTCCTCAGTTATAGCTAGAATCCCGAATTAATACCTTAGTCTATGACAAATCTTGTCAGATATCACTCGCACTTCTAAGTTATCTATAAAACACAACCCCTGGTGCCCTCGAGTTTGACAGATAGAGATTTCTAGAATGTTGATAAGCGCCTCTTCATCCGGAAATTCAGTCGAGTTCTCAACTGGGGGTTGATGAGAGGAAATATCATTTGATGCATTCCACCAATCACCTGTTATAGTGTCATTATATAACCGAGGTCGAACTTGACGGCCAGATTGAGTTCTTTGATAACGTATCAGATTTTTATCAGAATTACGAGAGTTTGTTAGGTTGGGTAAGCTTTGAGGTTCAAGGGTCGACAAGAGGTTCGAAACGGTCGAGTCTGTTGAAGATTGTAAGGAGGTAGAGTCGAGAGTTTGCTGAAAATTATCAGGGCTTGGAAATTCATTATCATTATCTTGGATAGCGGGCCTGTGTGAGTTCTCTCGTGCGGGAAGCTCATTGATAGGGACAGGTCCTATATTAATCTCTGAAGACGCATCGGGTAGACTTGAACATTTATGTTCTTGAGATGTAGTCATTGAGCTCATGATAGGTTGTTCCAAAGTGTATGGTAAGAATTCAACATTTGCTGACACATAGGTATGCTTTCTTTCTGGGATGAATATTCGATAATGATGATTGACTTTGGTGTATCCAGCAAATATACCATTTTCTGCTCTTGGAAGAAGTTTGTTTCCAGTACCACGCTTCTCTTTAGGGATATGTACCTAGCATTTTCGCCCAAAGGGCTGGAGTTAGGAAAGTGAGGGTTTTTCGCTATAGAATGCCTCATACGGAGTCATCCCATTGATTGCGATGTGGGATTGGATATTTTTTACATGAATATATGTATTTACTGCCTCTGCCCATAATCTTTTGTCTTTTATTAGTAGAAGCATTGCGCGTATACCTTCACCAATTGACCGATTTAACCTTTCAGCAATTCCATTCGATTCTGGAGAGTATGGTGGAGTGAGATCATGTTCTATCCCCTTCTGAGTAAAGAATCTGCTCAATTTGTCATTCAGATATTCTCCGCCATTATCAGTTCGGAAATGCTTAATTTTGACATCATGTTGAGTTTCCATTTTTGAGATGTAATCAATGATTGACTGAGATGCTTCTGATTTAGGTTTTAGAAATTGAACTGAAGAAAGCCGAGTTGCATTGTCAACAAAACTGATGTAATATAGAGCGCCTCCATAAGAAGGTACTGGTAATGTTCCACACAAGTCAGAATGTATATATTCTCCTTTGGATTTTGTCTTTCTCGAGACTGGTTTAGGTTTGTTGCGACTTGATTTAGCAATTATGCAGGCTTCACACTTGAAATTGTCTGGACATGGGGGGATAGTTTCGGTATCTAATATAAGTTTATTGGTCTTGGTGATTGAAGATGGAGCTGAATGGCACAAGGCTTCGTGCCAGAATTCATAAGTCAAGCAGGCAACGTCTTCAATTTCGACTATGTATGGCAGAGGGCCATCAAACTTTGCTTCCAATAGTGTTTTGCCATTTTTTAAAATTTTCATTACATTCCCATCATCAAATAAAGTACAGCCTTTAGATCTTTCTCTCTTCCAAGAAAAGAGTGGACGTTGCAGTTGAGGTACATACAAAACATCATTTAGACGTAAGGTTGAAACAGAACCATTTGAGGCTTTACAATCCATCGTCACTGTTCCTCTACCTTTCACGGGCATAGCTTGACCAGAGCTTGAAGTTACAAGTCCAGTACAAGTCGAGAGATTCTCGAACCGATCTAGGTAAGGACACATGTGAGAGGTTGCACTAGTATCAAGGTAAAAGGGATGGTATCTGACCTCTTGGTTCTTTGAGTTTGTCATGTGAGCCTCATCTCTGCCGCCATCTTTCTTGGAAAGATTAGTCATAGACTCCTTTAATTTTTTGCATTTGTTCCACAAGTGTCCAATGTGCCGTCCTGGATTATGTTTCTTACACCAACTGCATTCATGTCTGTTCGAGTTCTTGGATACTCAATTAGATAAAGATTTGTTGCCTTTAATTTCTTTTGTCATGAAGGCAGAATGGCTTGTAGTGATATTTTTATGATTCTGGCTCGTCAGTTGCTGCTTAACTTCAGAGAAGGTGAGATCATCTTTTGTTGTTATATTATCAACAGCATTTTCGTGATTTTCGGAAAGGAGGGCTAGAAGAAAATCACGTTTTGCCTTGTCTTCTTCTAAGAACTTCGATAGAAATTGCCGATAGGAATCAGTAGATGCTTTCGACATTCTATGAAGTGTAAGCCATACAGATTCGAAATGTTGAATGTAATCTGAAATTGGGGTAGACGGGTTGTAGGCATAGATGAGGTTGATTAATTTTCGCATTTGCGAGACTAGAGCAAATGCAGTATCCCTATAGAACTGTTGCTTGAGATAAATCCACATTTCATGTGGGTCTTGGAGCTCGATAATCTGTTTGATGTGCTTTAGGGATACAACCTGTAGGTAAACCGTGAGGGCATAGTTTTTTAACAACTCGAATGCCTTCAACTCCTCTGCAGACGAATTCTTTTCGGGTTTCTTTCCTTCAACAACTAGGTCATATACTTTCAGGGCTCGCCAAATTATTGTCATGGTTGAGGCCCACACATTGTAATTTTCTTGGCCTGAAAGTTTGGTGATATCAGAAAGCTTTACCATCCTAGTGGTATCATCGTTTATCTGTTGTAAGAAAAAGGAGCTGGAAGAAGCCATTTTTTGGATTTGAAGTCTTACTGATTAACTGAGAGCACCGGGCTCATAACCTGTTAGAGTTATGAGCTTGAGCAAAGATGGAGGTTGTAGCGGAATCAGTGTCGGCGGTTAGACCGATGCAGTAAGTCTCGTATGAGGTTGTGAGAGGAAGATCTGAGTGGAAACAATTGTATTTAGATGTATGGTTCAGAGTAAAACCGAGATAATAAGAGTGAGGTTGCGTGTTCGCATATCTTATCAACTGTGGTTTTTGACCAGTATTTATCAATCTCCATGGATCGTAAGTTATGATCCATGTAGATGTAGATCTATGTACATACAGGTATATGGGCCAGGAATATAAAGCTAAATACATGTGTGTCGGTAATAGATACGAGAAAACTATAACCTTCATTTGAGACATAGTCATCTGCTGGAATGCTAGTGTGAAATAAACGCTAATGCGCATTAAACTTTCGGTGAATGATGTATTGATAACAGTGATATAGAATGGGGAATTTGATAGTCAAATTAGCCGGACTTACTAATAAGTTATTCTTAGCATTCCAAGATATATCACATTTCAACATTTATATGGATGATGGTATTTTATAATTCAACTATGAAGACCTAAGTTCTACATACTAATCCAGGTATATATACAGATTTATTACATTCTAAGTTCTTCCCTCCATGGTCAGCTCATTTCTAGATGATTACAGTTGCTACTCTAAGGGTATCATTTTTAGCAGCTTCTCCAAGGTTCAGTATCAGTCTTACTCACATGGAGACTTTTCTAGTCCCTTCTTAGGAGATTCTAGTATCTTTTATGTGGCTTTTGCGCCTGCCTGTTTGTTGAGATAGTACCGACAAATAACGGTCACGGTACCGGAGGTGCAAACCCACGCCTAGCACTGCAACATGCACATCTACTGCTCGCCACCAAGATTCGGGCGCGGGAGCGCCCAGGTAAAAACTATACATGGAAGCGATCGGGGTAGCGACACCATAAGCCCCTGGAATATAAGTGCTAGCCGCAAGGGGTTGGGTACCACTCAGCGTATATGCAACAGCATCGAGTGTACAGGTGTATCTCGAGTGTCACTAAAGGAAACCAGTACGGTCGCCCCTGGATCAGCTATTCAGGGGCGCTCAACTAGGGTACTGAGCTGCGATTATAGGAGCAGTGATGCGACTGGCAAGCGGAGGATATACGAGAGCCGCAGAAGCAGCAATGGCCGCTCATGAACCGTGGATTCATGAGCACTGGATTGGTAATGTGATTACTATAGATAGTCAATCACGTGATGGAACTAAGACTATGACATGGGTCATACAGATGTATATAAGATAGCATATATTCATACTTCTGACAGTATCGAAATCTGTTGAACACATCCTCTACATACTCCAATCAGACATAACAAGTGACAAGTAACTATGTTCCCATATGACTCATAACCTTAACACCGTTCTCCGGTGGTTGTACGCCAGTACTGGCAAGTACTGGCTACAGGAAATATCGGCTTTGTAGCTGTTACAGGTCAATAGTATGTAAATCATCATTCTGAAGATAGAACTACTTCAGTCTCTATCTATACATATATCTACATTGTCTATGTGTTTGAGGCACAGTCCCTCTGTCTCGGTTCCAATGGGATTCTTCACCTGTGTTGGCCCTACTTGTTATAACATCTCAATGTGTTGTAGCTGTACGGTCCAATACTGCTGCCCTGCCAAACTAGATGCCAATACCTTGATATTCTGTTGAGTGGCATCATATATCCGTGCATTGATGTTGATCAATCGTGCGCTACCAATGTTAGGCCAGGCTCATGTTGACCAACATGCGCTACAGGGACTAGTCGACTTACCAGCCGTTACACCATTGGAGCTTCTATATAAATGAAGCCCAGAAAATCACAAGTAGAACCTTTGCCAAAAGCAACCGAGATTTTAGTTGACCTACTTAAAATTGATATCTTCTATTTTGCGCTCAAATGGTGTAAGGATTCCTCTTCCAATCCTTCCTTCAGTATATAATTTTACCATTCTTTCTATGTTGCTATGACAACAGTAAAGTCCTTGACACATTGAGGTTTCTGGGCGCGCATTGTGTACTCAGTAAATGGTGGGTGTGAGTCTGTAAGAATGAAATGTTATCACGTGGTGTCTCGTGGCTCCTAACTACAATGGATCTTGCGTAGAGCTTGAGACTAATACGTGAATTCTACATCCCCCTAAATGTAGGATATCTATGCACCTATATACATCAATACTCTATTACCCCTCAGCTCCATTGAGATCTGCTCTTGTGACTGTGCAATCTGATTGTGTGAGACCATAAGACACTAGCATTTTGTCCACGTACTGTACATCCAAAATCTGACCAGCCCGTGACAATGTAGATCTTTTCAGGATCCACAACATGGTATCATGTTGATACTGGGTTAAGGTCTTTTTTATGATGAGCTAGTGGAAGGAGGGTAGGTATATATATGATGGCATGGTCTGTACATGTGAAGTTTTCTACACTTAGTTTCCTGTCACAACCACCATCATCGGATAACATCGGATTACCTCTTGTCACCTCCAGTTACTTTTTGTACCTTTAGTTACTATTAGTACCCACTCGAACCTCTAGACATTTTAGCAATCTGTATTACCCACCTTTCAAACCTTTAGCTCCTTCTCGTAATCTCCAGTAGACCTTCTCAAGGAGCAGTGTTATTAGTATTCCGTAGGGTACGAATTTGGTACAAATAGGTTACAGGTGTGGAGTATGGTGGTGATTCCTAAGAGTAGGAGGTATAAATTCAGCGTTAGGTATAGGGTTCACGTAAGAAGTAAAGGTAAAATAAGTAGTAGGTGAGAAGGGTACAATAACAGCGGTCTTCTTTAGAGAAGAGATAAGTAAGTGAACAATAGGTATGAGTATAAACAGAAGACGTTGCGTGAAGAAGAACACCCCTTCACGCTGGGTATATATGTACATCAGATAATAGGACAGCCCTAAGCTCTGTCTCGAACAGTATTACTACGCATTCCCTATGAAACTATCCTATGTTCCTGAGCCTGTCCTAATTGTTTGAGAACTTGATCTAACCCCGAGTTGTGTTTTAGATTGGAACTCCCCATGAGACACCATCCTAGTTTCCGCCACGTTTATCCATGAAAACCTTCAGCCATCTCTAGCGATCCATCCGACCTCCTCTCGCCCTTCTATTCCGCTTCAGGTCAAACACCTACGCTCCAATTTGAATATTGGAATGTATTGTTGATAACCTGCAGTCGAATATTTGCCTTCTCCAGTGTCAATCATGACTCCATGCCACCTGGTACAATTTTATCTTTATCTAAGATACTCTTTGCACTTGTATATTGTTGAAGTTAGATGTCACGGACGAGGACGAAACTTTGACGAGGACGAAGACTTGGACGTAGACGAGAGCGAGAGCGCGAACGAGGACGAAGACAGAAGCTGATAATGAGGACGAGATATTCAGATTAATAATTAGATTCTAAAACATGAGTAATTTACAAGACAAAAAGCTATAGTACAAATCCAGTCCTAGAGCTTCCTTAAGTACACGGGCATCAATACTATAACCAAGGGTGTAGTAGTCCATAGCCATAACACAGCAACTAACTAGTACTCCGAATGGCAACTTTTGCTATCACAACACTGTAACCATTACAACTCCTAAATTATGTTATTGTATGTACATCATGACTCGATTGCCCGGGCGCGACGCAACATCCCAGAGATGTTTTGTGACATTAGACTGGTGAGCCCGTGAAAATTTGCTTGATCTTGGAGTAACACTAACAAAGATATCTCGTACTGGTTATCATCATCAGCTTTGGGTTCTGAGTTCATGTAAACTTCACCAATTTCTTGGTTAGTATCATTGTCTTCATGGCCAGTTATGAAAAACCCATCATGTTACAATATGGTGGTTGTCTAGATGAGAGTGAAGTTTATATCAAATTGGATGCAAGCCACAAGCTCAAATTGATGGTAGAGGTAGCGTGGATTACTGCGCACACCCTCATGAGAAATGATGTTTTTTTATAACAATCCAGCTGTGCACACAAAAACTAGAGCTACTGTAGCAGATACTAACACTTTATGTTGCTAAGTATTGTGGTTACGAGCTTAGGTTAGTGTCACTATGCATGCTGACCTTGTATGAGTATGTAGATTGATGAGTTCAGGTTGTGGTTGAAGATGTATCTGAGGTTCACTGTATTTTAATTGTACTATGCTAATTGTGTGCCGAGCACTCGCTACTTATACTCATGTGCGGCCGCTAGTCGGCTCCTGACCACATGAGCTTCCTCCTGCAGATATCCCAAACGATACAGGAACTACACAAACAGCGTAAACATCTAATCACGTTATGTACATGCAAGTATCCTAGCTGTATAACATGCCCATCACAACACTAAGCAACCATATCTACACTGTTCCATTGGTATTCACTGTAGCTAGACACGCTCTATATCACAAAAAAGAGGACATATATCTTCAACATAATTATCGAATGACTTAATGAACCTCATGTATTATTTTACAAATGATGATCAATTATGTTGATGAGTAATTAGTTGTCTATTTAGGAATGGCGTAAGGGGAGTGGAGGGGAAATAATACTTTATATACCTGTTTCCTTAAATTAGATAGGCAAGAATCAAGATAGATTTTAACTACTAATTGTTATTACTAACATAGATAGCTTGTGATATAAATACCACCCGAGTATTCCAATAATAATTGTCGGTAAAACATGAAGTAGTACAAATTTGGCGCTATCACGGAGTCAGCTATCTGTCACAAATTCGGCGAATAAAGTAAATTTATTGGTATCTCGAAATACATATGTTGCTGTCTCTCTCTCTCTTCCTCTGCTCCAAGCGCCTCGCTAATGAGCTAAGTCTGATCCCTATCATAGTCCTGACAACATCCTGAACACCGTAATAGTATGAAACATTTCATAAAGCCCAAATATGATCCTTTTGCCGACAATAATCCAAGACTGCCAAAGGATAATTAAATGAATTTTTAAATAATATCTAGACTGACCCCTGCTGCACTAGCGCTGATAGTGCAAACTCAAGGATCGGATCCCGTGATACATCTTACATTCAAGGAATAAGGCATTGGGCCCTAGCTTGAAATTCGAGTTTAAATTAGTAACTGCCCATACTGGTTAGAGAAGATACGAAGTTTGTGTAAACTAAACTTACTTCAACATCTAATCTTCTGTATTTCATTTGTCTCATCTCACTCTCTATGCTGCTTCTTGCCTTTTTCTCGCAGTATCAAGAAACTGAAATCCTTCCTTTCGCTTCTGATTCAATCCAGGATCCACCAAAGTTCAACACGTCGTGACCAGCCCCAGTCAATAGCCGTATTGTGGCACTCCCATCCTTCCTGGGTAATATTGAGGGCCAGGAAATCCATTGTACAGTGGGTTTCCTGACTGAGGATAGTGGGGATTGGGAAAGTAGTTTGACGGTGATGGATGTGGTGGCACTGGTGGATGTTGAAAATGATACGTGTTTCCATGTGGCCGTGGATGTTGAGGCGGATATGGATTCACGAATCCTCCATGGCTCATGTAGCTAGGACTGACCTGACTATATGGCGCTGGAGTAAACGCTCGATTTCTAGGGTACGACGAGTGTGGTATCCAGTGGTTGTCCTGCAAGAAGTGCTGGAAACCATTGGAATTCTGCCCCATCGACCGGGACTCGCTTGACCTCTTTGAATGTTGTTTTAGCCACGCTGCTCGTGACTTTTCTTTGCAGAGCTCATTTTTTATGTAGTCGATCTTTGCAAGCAGCTCTTCCTCCTCTCGTCTGAGATTTTTGACGTATTTTTGAAGCTTTGCATTTTGATCCGACAGCTCTCGCTTTCTCCTCTTCTCATTTTGGATTCCCGTCCTTACATCGCCGAGAAGTCCTTGCAGGTACGCCACGTCCAATACTTCGTCTTTGGGTATCTCTGTGTAAGCATGATAATCAAAGAGTAGTGAACATTTCTCAAATGCTTACCAGGTCCGTGACTCTTAGTACCAGGTGCAAAGCGTGTCTTTTTTGTTATGCAAGACGGCATAGTTACAAGTTAAATTTGATATAGTATTGGAAGTAACTCGGTTTATTTAATAAGCTGATGAAAAGCTTGAATATAAGAAACTCTTCCGACAAAAATGGAGATTGGATACTTGAAGAGAATGACTGGTAGCGGAAGAGCTATATATAAGAACTTCTGTCATGGTCCTCCATTGGCAAGTAAGAAAGAATGACTCCATTTTAGCCCTGCTGATATCTACCCCTTGATTGCATTCAAAGTAGCCATTTCTCTTTGTGAACCCTGATTCTATTCAGGCTTGAATGGGGCTATATTTGGCAGTCGGTTCTCAAAGGCCATCCAGTTTCCATCAAAGAAGCTAGTGTCGATCATCCGTCTGCGTAAAGCATCAAGGCCATCAAAGCCATCAAAGCCATCAAAGCCATCAAAAGCGGGACTCCACGTTCAATGGCATGTTGTGAGTCACCACCAATAGCTCTTTTAGATTCAACTGCTCTCGTCTCATGCCCTGTGCCAGCCTAGTATGGAAGTCCATTAAACTTCTTCATTGAAGGTTGTCAGCTACTGTGATTCACAGCAACATACATCGAGCCGATGGTGAACTCTTGTCCTATCATTCAACTTTTACTGCACCGCCCTTTGAACCCATGAATTCCCTTTACTGTGCTCCTCGTGATAGATATACATGGGAGAGCTTTGAATGAGTCACCTTCCGTTGAAGTTATTGCTGCCTGATATTCGGACTCGCTTCTCAATGTTCGATTCCAGAAGTCATCAATTGGTTCTGATTGTCGCGTTGAACTAGCCCTGGTCATGGTCTATACAAGCATATCATGTCGATAGCGAATGCCGCTGCACCTATCGTGAGTTTATATCCAGCCAGCTATGAAGAGTGCAGATCTCACTAAGCCCTTGCTTTCTGTACACGTATGCAGCCTGCACGACCCACTCCTCCCGTAAGTGTCATCAATTCATGGATGTTGAGCGCGAAAGAATCATCTGTAGACTATCGTATCCAAGTCTTTCCCTTGCTAAAATTACGACTGCTACACCGCCTATGTGTAAATCCCCTGCTCAGTCTTCTAGAGAAAAATACTCGGTCTAGATTTTGTATATCTCTAATGCAATCAAGCACAAGCATGCCTCTACCCTCACGATACGAGATCTTTGAGAGGCAGAAACAACCGTCAACTTTAACCATGCCAGCGACAAAGAAGGCGGTTCTGCTGTAAACATGACGCATACTGTCGCCTCAGCTGCACACTCCATCATCTCAATCGAGGAGAAAACCTAATGCGGAGCGCTCTCGACATCCAAAACCCTGTAAATGCCTTGCATCAGGCGCACACCTTAGTCAACAAAGGAATCTGATGGGCAGTATCAAAAGTTCCTAGTACCCTGAACCCTAGCGTTTCCAAGCTCTGAGCTCTCCTTTCGACACGTATCGTAGCGTGAATTAGAAAGCCGTTTGGTCGCAAGGGCCTTATCATTCGTTTGATACTGCTAAATCGCGATGACATACTCGACAAAGATATCTCTTTATTGCATCTCAAGTTGAAATACTGAAGAATGAAGATTGGATACCACTCCGGTGCTGTTATCTCACACTCACACTCGTAATTATAGATTGGTTTAGGGTATTCAGATGTACTTCTAATTTTTCCTTGGAAAGCCATGGGGTATAACCCTCAACATCTTTTGGCAGAAATTAAGTATATCAATATCCAAATTTACAATTTACAATTTACTTTAAAGCTACGAAGATAGTTTTAGCTATCCTTCACAGCCATAGACTCGGTGGGGACATCAATTAAACTCTCTGCTATTCTATTCTTGGAAAGCTAATCTACCGCGTCTTTTCCTGTCCTTTGTGTCCTCTGCGGAGACTTGTATTAACTTCCCACATTGACTAACCGACAAAACTCCTTATTCCTCGGCTTCTCATTTCTCCCGCACCATACTCTACATCTGGTACGTACCCTCCCAGATACATTCTTAAACGCATCCTCCGCATTTCCAGAAGCGCTGCTCTATTACAGTTTAACCTCCTTGACATAGTAGTCCTAGTGACCAGTCTCAATACGGTCATAGCCCATCACAGATGGGATAATTCTTCCAGTGCCCAAGTACAACCCAGGTTTGCGTCACGAAAATAGGTGATGAAGGTAATGATTCGGAAACTCTAGCATCGTAACCCAATTGGTCTCAGTAGGATGATTTCAGTCAAAGTCTACAAGAAAATGGTAAAACTTTCCTTGAAAGCTGTTGATATTGCCATAAATTAAGATGATGATTGTGATTGAGAGAGATTTCTATATATTTTATTAAACATAATATACTCAGGCTCATTCACCTCGAGCCAATCAACCAGATTGTGTTCCTCTATATCTAGGCTAATCAGAATAATTACTCACTCGATTAATCTCTCCCAGTCTTAGTTGCGTGTTTGGGTTCTTGTGTAGATTTCTAGTGACTATTCAATGATATTACTCCTATCAGTGAGACATAGTCATGATGATTCAACAAGTACAAACGATAAATCATGTCTGTGCATGAGTTAGTCCCATTATTTCTGCAAGTCGGGCTATGTATTCTCCCTTTTCATTTTAAATACTCATCACCGTCCCCGTCTCCATCCTTCGATTACATTCTCACGACATTATATTGATTGATTTAAATTCAAGTCTCGCCTGAGTCCTAGACTCTAAAAGACTTGTTTGAAACCTAAATAATTAGTTCTTCATTAGTTTAGAAAATTTTTCAAGGGAGATATCCCAACTTTACCAGAACACGACAATATATACACCGACAGTGTACTGGACATGGCGGCACACAAATCAGGTGGGAAAACCTTTGAAAATTGATAGAGAAATACTTTCAAAATTATTAATGATGTTTCTGACAAAGTAAATTGCCTTGAGAAATCGTGGGAACCGGTATTTTTGGGGATAATCTTTTCGCATTTTCGAGCATTGTGGGTACTACGACATGATTCACGATAGTTTTCTCGAACCAAGTGATAGTTATGACTATGTGGAGCGACAGAAGCCATGCAAGGGAGGTTTTTAGATAAAGCCGAGATAATTTCTACTTTTTTCTAGGGTGAAGTTGAATATCGCCGGCACGAATCCTGCAAACTGACCACATTTTAGGGTAGTACTCGCAAGCCACAGGTGTTGAGACTCCTACATGTTGGATACTTACGAGAGAGGGTCTACTCATATTTACAAACGGATGTCTCTCATAAAATTTCCTTTGAATAACATCTAGGATACAAGAGTCTGCCATTTCCAGACTTATACAACATTTATGCGAAAGTCACACAACCTAAAACAATAAATTGACAATAACTGTTGAAATTTTGAATCTAGTTGAGACCCAAAAATCACATCTTCGCCTCTCGTATGTCTTGAGGTTGTTGCGCTGCGAGTACGCAAAGGATAAAACCACAATTATCGCCGGGGAGCTCAGGCACATGAATCTTTGTAGGTCTTTTTTAGGCCGCCTATGTCACTTAATGGCCCCGCATGATAACCCATGAATCCTCTCGAGCCGAATCGATTGCGCTGTTATAGCTGTGGCCCGCTTATTCCGTCTTCAGAGACGCGTCGTGATTCTTGACCGCGTGTCATCGAGGTTCAGTACTAGGGGTAGAGATAAATAATGACACCCAATTAGATACTGTATCTCCCAAGTATTCTGGTTAAAAGTATTCCATGTATCCAGGAGTTAATTAAATTGTTGTATACAGAGTCCCCTTCAAAATTCTACACACTTCCCTCGACACGGAAGATAGCAATGCTCTATATTTAATGGAATAGCACTACGTGGTGGAATGTTTTCAGTCCTTAAACAATCAATCCTGGAAATTGAGTATCGCAAAATAGACTCGGAACAATTCTTGATCTATCTGAATGTCCATGATATGGGACAGCGCCGTAAGGTAGGTATCAGCTGCGCCAGTACGAGGTCGGGCGATATATGGCAGACAATCCTGGTTACTTGAGAGCTTGATTTATTCTAGCACCATCTTTCTGGTAATACAACCTAGAAAGACTTTTCATTCAGTGCTCCGTTATTCGTCTATTCATCACGAAATCACCTCGAAGTTTTTCATTTACTTACAGTGATTATTACTCTTGTGCGTTGTAATCTTGGCTCATACCACTAGAAGAAAAGATCTAAATTGTGATGAATTACCGTAAAATTATCAATCAATATAGCCTTCTTTCAGGGAGCTTAGTATAATTTCGACCAGTTGCCCGAGAATCGGGGTTCAATGACCTCGTCCATTGAATAAGGACATCTTATTTGTTGAATAGAGTCCATACTTTGGACCGATTAGACACTTGGTCTTCGAGAGTTGTAAGTGAGGATTGTGGAATGTATTTTTTACTCCACTATCTACAGACATTATACGAAGCCGAACTATGTGATAGATTTAGTCACTCTTGTGGAATTCTTTGTCTCATCACAAGTTATAGAATGACACTTTAAAAATTTATTTATTGCGCTCCTGTCTTTATGAACTTACTTGCAATGATTGATTATCAGACTTCAGGATTAGGAAGTATCAACTTAGACTTTGTGTTGCAGATTTTCAGATAAGTGTAAATATAGCGTAATAGAAACTAGAGAATAATATTAAGACGATATCCATGAATTCTTTGCAATAGAGTCAAACAGGAATAATTCTAAAACTTATTTTCAGAAACATATAGTCGGTTAGATTGGATCGTATAAGGTGTAGAGTCTAAAACAATCCTGAAGACAATGTAATGATAACTGTAGTCTTCAATGGTGCACATTGACAGCTCTCTTGGTGCAAAGATTGATATATTCCAGCTGGGATGGAAAACTTTCCTAGTCTTTCTATTTTCTGAATGAAGTGATTACACTGTTAGTCAAGCCCGTCTCTCTGTATGGAAGTCAACTCTCTCTATGGGTGTTATCCTTGGAGGTCAAATAATTTTCACATTTACCAAACAGCCCTGTGCCATTTTTCTGTCTAAGTTTTCGGAAAATGTACCGCCAAGGTTTATTCGATGTATGTTGTGTGGCTTCACGTCTCACATTATTAACGTGCATCATCTCCACAGAATGTCTCCGTTGTTCGTATTGGCAAAGTCTATATTGCATATAGAAACCTTGACAAGGTCTGATGCGGACCGCTGTCACCAATAACCTTAAAGTGGGCCCTATGTCTTATTACATATGCGGTCGGAGCTACGTGCATCAGCTTGTCTTCAACAGCTTTTTTTTTTAAAAATCATTTAAGAGTATTCAGCTATGGAGCTATGACACATGACCGGTGCTGTGTATACATGCAGGATGACTCTTGTGACGTTAGAGACACTTATACTCTGGATTTCATTCGCAAAAACCACGATGTGGTATGCTTGCTTACACAAACATTCGACCCTCCTCCGAAAGTGGCCACCAAAGGGATGTTTCAAAACCTTTGGCTATCCAAGCATGCCTTCATCACCCATGCATACCAGCGCCGCGAGAGAAGTGGTTGTGCTTTGCCGGATTTGAACAAGCAATCTACTGTCTCGAGTGGGATATATGTCCAAGCTATCTAGACTCTACTTGGCAGACCGGCCAATACAATGTACCACCGCACCATCCAACCATGGCAGTTTTTATAGTGTCGCCTGCACTCTCGCAACCGAAGTTTTGGCACGCACAAAGCTCAATTTGTAAACACTCCTTGCCAAAATTCGACGCCCGTCGAGACTGTATCCATCCTTCGCATCATCTTGTAAACTTGTCCTGAATCCTCTCACGTCCATCCCAAAGGACTGTCTCCCAGATTTATGCGCCACGCTTTATTTCCTCCGTCGGGTATAAATATCGGCGTGGGCGTGTATTTGGTGACCGGCTGAGGCCAGAGAAAGTCGACGAGAGGTGTGATCATTGGAATGAGAATGTACTAGGTCGTACTTGTAGACTTGATGAGGCTTAGGTAGGATTCTATCTTTTTGGAATGAAAAGTTAACGTGGTGGAGTATTTTGAATTATTGCCTCGTGGGCCGACTTGTTCGGTATTGCGAAATTGACTGAACTTGGCTCTGGGAGATTGTTTCACTCCTAGGTTCGTTGAGGGCACCACTGAAAGGTGTTCAGTCTTGCCCTCCGTCTTCAACAGCTTGCTACCCGTACAATTACACTCACGGAAATTGGCAAGAAAAACGGGCCATCCCCTACACACGGAAGAATTAATGCTCGCCCTTTTTGCTTGTAACCCGAAGAACGATAGCTTAGGTTTAGTTTTTCTCAAAGCTTTTGCAATAATCTGTGGCTATGACAAATACTTGACCGCCTCTAGATACTGTTTTCAAATACCATTCTGCAACGGATTGGATCATGGCGAGTGAAATGCCGCCCATCAAGTCTCGATTATAGCTTCAAAACAGCTTCGGCTGTAATTTTCAAATGCCAGGCAGTCCAGCTCTTTCACATTCGAGTGACGTTTAAATTTTCCCGAGGATACGTTGAAGTCCTAATCCCAGTAAGTTTGAGGTCATACATTATAGAATGTGACCATAATTATCATGTCAAAATTTATTTCTCTGCGCCAGACTGAAATTTCGTATGCATATAACCGGCTATGCTACAATATCGACTGTAATGTACTGAATGACTGACTGAATTTCAAAACTTTTCATTCATGTTTTGAATTTCGTACGCAAGCACTACAACAAAGTTATGAACGCTTCTTCGCCCCAAGACCAAGCTTTCGGATAGGCCGCCCGGAGAACTTCTTTCAATAAAATATTCAACTATTATTATCTGGAGCGCTGAGGGACACTGCAGATAATTTCAGCGAATATGTGTTTTGTACTGCATGACTTATTTCGATGTATGGGATACTCACACTCAGATTCCATTTTCAGATACCACTCAAGATTAACCCATACGGCCAATAACCTCTACTGTACATACCTACCATAGGTAACAGCTTGAAACCCCCATGTTTATGCTAGTGCGAATTTGACACCCTAAAAATCACAAAGTCCTCACTTCGATGATGATTCCCAATGGCTTCCACTGTGGGTATTGTCTTCATCTCTCAACACATTCCCCTATCACCATTATCGTAAAGCTAGCCACGATCAGAGAAAATGATAAGGTCGGAGCCCTACTCATCACCAGCCCTTGATCATGGAGGAAAAGCCATCCGATGAGTTTCCGGAGCGTACCCAGCACCCGATACGGAGACGGCGGATTGGATTAAATCGACCTCGACTGTTACAATGAAGGTAGATATAGATGAATGTGCGCACATCATGTGATCCTGGTGTATAGGCCTCGCATGGCTGGGGCTATAGGATTTTTTGAGACTTTTTCCCGCGCACGCAACTGCCATTGCTAACATTATTTTTGGGGTATAGAAAGTTCAGTGGACAAGGTGGCCGAATTCCATGGGTAAACACTGAGCTGAATAGCTATTCATCATGGGCAGTAAATCCATGATTTTTTAAGAAACGTGAGAGGCAAGGAGCACTGTACAAGGTATAACCTGTGCCAGAGAGGAGCCCATTGTATTTGATAGTCTATGACTCAAGCAGTACAATAATACACACACATAAATCATCTGAGTCTGTAGATTTCATTAATATTGTCCAGTGCTGGCCGTTATTGACCTGTTTTTTTCCCAAGACACCAACGTTCTTCACCGAATAATTGTTTCCCGTATTTATTTGAAATCCCATCTAAAATTTCAACTGCTAATTAACTCCTATCTACCACCGAATCTTTACCTCCAAAGTCACATTCATCTGATTCTGTGTTCAAAGACTAGTTATTGAGTCGCTCTAGTTCTCCAGGCTGCCACACGACCATGCACCTCTAATCTTAACTTCGTCATTTCGCCGTAAATTTCATTCCAGGTTCCACCCAAGTTAATCATACAGTGACCTCTTCTAATCAGTAGCCCGATTATTTAACTTCCCTCTATTCCGATCATTTTTGATGGCAAGGAAATAGTGTTTATGCTGGCATTCCAGGTTGAGATAAGTGAGGATTGTGGAAGCAATTTGGCGGTGGTGGTGGCTGAGACGGTTGAACCTGATGATAGATAGGTCCGTGAGAGGTTGGAGGGTTAGACGGAAATTGGCTCATAAACTCTCTAGGATCCACAAAGTGTGGATTGGCAGGAAACTGCGACATTTGGTTATAAGCCCCATTTACAAAATGAGGCTTGTATGGGTTCCAATGATTATCCGGCAAAGGCGGGTAGCCGTTACAGTTTTGCACCATTAACCGGGAAGCTCTCGCACTCTGAGATTGGTGTCTGAGCCGTTCCGTTCGCAGTTTCTCCTTGCGGACCTCTCGTTGGAGATCTTTCGTCATGGCTATCAGCTCTTCTTCCTTTCGTCTAAGGTCGTCCAGACGCTTTTGAAGCTTAGAGTTGTGAGCCGAGAGCTCCCGCACTCTCCTCTTCTCGTCTTGAATACCTGTCCTCACGGCCCCAAGAAGTTCTTGCAGATATGCCACATCTAAAACTTCATCTGTGAGAAACTCTTTGTAAGCATTTTACTAGGGGCTAGTTAATATTTTTCAGCTGCTTACCAGGTCCGTGACTCTTGGTACCAGGCGCAATGTGTGTCTTTTAGGGAATGCAAGACGGCATCACTCCGAGAAAGAATAAGTTTAAATTAAAAAAATATTTAGCTGTTTCATTTAAATTGTAATTTGCTGCAACATGTTGAAGCCTCCTTGGGGTGTGTTGATTTAGTTATTAAAAGAGAAATTTTGACTCCAGGATAGTCATGTGTAATTTTCGGATTTTCGAGCTGTGAGAAACATTGCGTCATGCGATAGACAATTCATCCCTCGAGAAATTGGTTGATTAATTATAAGTCATGGGGATGGTAATGGACTTCGGGTGGGAGTCAGCCATTTAAAGTACGAAAGTTGGTGGCACAAAAACTGGGCAAAATTGTAAATGACCACAAGTCCAAACGGGCGTAGATCATCCATCAATAAACTCTTAGTATTCACGCGACACAGCTGCTCGTGTATCCCTACGTAGCCTGAAGCGCTATCTCATCACATAATGAAACCCAGTAAAAAGCGACTGATCATGTCAGGAACCTACATGATATGCAGGTCCCATGAGTTCGTAACACAGTATTTCAGCTTCCATCATGCAGATTACTGGCACGAAATAAAAGTAGCCCGAAATGTTCCCTGTCGCTATCAATTGGATATCTCCATTCATGGTAGTTACTGATGTTTTCTAGGTTACAATTCTATTGGGAGTAGTAGACTGCCAGGTTACAATGAACACTCGGAATGGCCGACCAACACCAATCGGAGAAGCTAGCATCAACGGGCCATCTACGTGAAGTAAATGAACGGAAAAACCTACCTCCAGATTTAAAGGTAGACATGTAAATAACCTCCAATAATTCTTCTGAATTCAACTGTTCTCGTATGGTGTATTGTGGCCGGCCAGAACTATCATCCTTGTATCTTGTATGCTAAAATTGGTGGCTACAGCGATATACACCTGCATTTATCATTCTTTGGTAAGTCTCGTCCTATCATTTAGCATTTATTGTACCGCCCTCTGAACCCATGGAGTCGCTTGGCTGTAAGTCTGGGCACAGCAAACAAGGGATAACTTTGAATGGCCCATCTTTCGCTGAATTTATCGCTGCCTGGTGTATGTGTACGCGTGTCATTGGATGAATGCAGATGTGAACAAATCTGTCTGACCTCTGCGTTAAGCTGAGCCTAGACATGATGTGTGCAAGCATATCATGTTGAAGACGAATGCCGCTGCGGGTATCGAGAACTCAAATCCAGTTAGTTTCGCAGCATACAGAGCGCATAGCGCCCTCACTTGCCGTTTAGAAAGAAACCCTGCATCAGCGTTATGGCATGCGCTGACATGGGTGAAGATCGCCGCTTGCTAAAGATATCTTTGCAGTAACTAGGATATTGATGCCTAAAGAAGGATACCTAAAGCGGATTAAATAGGCAAAGTGCCGGGTGTTTAATAAATGAAATAGACCCCGAATTATCCTGATTTGTCGCCACAAAGCCCATGCTGGTATTTTCGGAAGACATGTATTTGATGTGGGGTATCTCGTTTTGACGCATAGAACAATCATGCTCATATTTCATTTGCTGATATAACTCGAAGTTAATTCTCGCACCACATGTCCTTTTCATACGTAACAACCACTGGGAAATTCGCGAAGCCATCGTGTTTACACTAGTCTGCATTTGCCGCCCTACTAAAACAGTATCACCGCCAGAGACTGTGAAGTTTGGTATTACTTGAATCGACACAATCTTATATTGTCTCAAATGGGAAATGTGTTCCACTGCAATATGCGACCTACGTGCCGACGTGAGAGGGATCAGGATAAGTTGACAAGATGATACAAAGAAAGGATATTACCTTGAAGGGCGTGAGATTCCGAATTTTGGCAAGGAGTTTTTACAAATTGAGCTTTGTGCGCGCCAATACTTCGCTAGCGAGAGTGCAGCTGACATTATAAACACAAGCCAACGATGGAAGGTGCCGTTGTCCGCCTCCTGGTGGTGTTCTCTGGTATAGTCTGAGTAGCCTGGGCACCTACTCCACTTGAGAAGGAGACACCTATACCATATATCTCGCGGAGAAAAGTTAATGGATGATGATGGCATGTCTAGATAACTCAGGGATTTGAGACGCTCTCCTGGGAGAGTATTCACGGATGATGGTTCACTTGGGGTGAAGAAAAAGCCACCATAACTTCGCAGTGGTACTTGCAAATGAAAGGCGAGGCATGAGTGCTCTTCCTTTACGTTGAATCATCTATTCTGTACTCTTCTTTGATAATGTGTCATAGCTAGATAGCTGCATACGCAATTAAAATCTGATGCAAAAAAAAAAGACCTACGTGCCGGGTTGCGGGATCGTGAGAATCCGCAGCGCCTTAGCTTACGCTAGACTTTGAACTCAAATCAAGACTGTAATCTCTAATCATAGAATTCCTTTAAAATTAGTTTGGTCTAGTTAAAGTTGTCCATTGATCTCTCTAATTCTATCAGGAAACTCCAAATCTTACAAGCACACTAGTATGTAGTAACGTAATATGGTTCCCACTAATTTATGGGAAATGCAGCTCTGAGAGCTACGTGATACGTTTCAAAGCCCTCAGTCCATCTTATTAAACGCGCGTTTTATCTACACATCCACTTCAATACCGTAAAAATCCTCTATTTGTAGTATCAAACCCCCTGTATAATCTCACCACTGTCACTTTTCTTTCTCAATAATCCTATCACTAATCTTCTCAAGGCCGGATCCCATGACTTGAATACACAGAGTGATAATGATAGTAAATACGAGTGTTACTTTGAAGATTCTAGTCAAGTATTCGAGATGAAAAGAGGTGAGATGAAATTCTGGAGCAAACAAGGTAGTATGGCAAGATAAAAAAAATCATGTGAGGTATGGATAAAATGTCAATTTCAAATTCAGAAGTTGAAAAAATACTGCTTTAACTCTAGCTTCCCTCTGTACAATTAAGTGATGTAAAAAATCTCAATCTAGCCTATTAGTAGTTCTGAGGATAACTCCACCTATGACCACGCTAGGATGATGCAATATCAGAAGAAATAGATCTTTTTATTAAGGAAATAATGACCCCTCAGTCATTGAGGTCGTAGAGCGCATTGATTCAATTGACTACCGAAGTGAAACTAAGTACAGAATTTGTAGCTACACGTGTACCAACAACGTGGCCTGCTTGATAGCCCCAATTATTCTAAATTCAAACACTTTTGAACTATTTAACATAAATCTAGCTACACAGCTATGCCATATGATGGGTGAGATTTATGCATATTGAATGATTCCTTTGACATTGGAGGCCCTCGTAATCTGGGGCTCATTTGCAAATGCCACTGAGTTATGTTTGAGTTTGAATTCATTATCCTGATTTGGCGCCCAATGATCCCATACAAGTGCCTACAATCAAAAATATTAAACGGAAGGAAACCTTTATGGTGAAAACCCCCACACCTTTCTGCTTGTTATCTTTAGTTTTCACACATTTTCTTTAAGAAGCGCAGTTACACTATATTGCCATCCATGTAAACCAACCACATAAACTCTAACCGCCCGAAGCTTTACTTGACCTGTTCCTTCCCCTTAGCAGCATTTCGACCGCCTTCGTCATCTAGAATTGCTTTATCCAACCATGATTTAGGATCCACTGTGTTATCGCTTTGATGTCTCCAGGATTGTTTATCATGGCTTCGTAGGACTGATCTTTGGCTTGTCTCCAGATCCCAGCTCTACCATTTGACTATTAGAGGCAGAGCACGATCATATACATGGGGCTCTGAGGATGGTAGCTACATGGATAACCTGGACTTCATACTTCGGTTACTTTTCTTCTGTGTAAATGCGAGTTGAGCCCCATGTGCTAATCTCGTGTTTGCATTGCTAGATTGCTTTGGGGCCTTGTCAGGTTACGATATGGAAAGAATGATGAGTATTGAAGACTCAGTTTTTGTCGTTCAGATTCTCTACTTGGGTAAGAATTGGCCGTTCTTCAACTTTTGGTATCTGCAGTTGCTAGATGCCGAGGCATCCGAGTTCGTTTCTGCTCGGGCTGGGTTCTGTTTTTTTACGTAGAACTGACGACTTTGCTCTTTAAATGCCCACCCAAGGAAAGTTTCGAAAACTTAGAAAATCAAAGCATGCCTACGCTATCCCTGTGTACCACTCCCGCAAGACATGTTGTCTGGTTTTACCCCTCCTCATTTCTTTGTATATAGCTAGATTATAGTTGACGGTCGTTTCTGCCTCTCAAAGATCTCGTATCGTGAGGGTAGAGGCATGCTTGTGCTTGACGGCATTAGAGATATAAAAAATCTAGACCGAGTATTTTTCTCTCGAAGACTGAGCAGGGGATTTACACATAGGCGGTGTAGCAGTCGTAATTTTAGCAAGGGAAAGACTTGGATACGATAGTCTACAGATGATTCTTTCGCGCTCAACATCCATGAATTGATGACACTTACGGGAGGAATGGGTCGTGCAGGCTGCATACGTGTACAGAAAGCAAGGGCTTAGTGAGATCTGCACTCTTCATAGCTGGCTGGATATAAACTCACGATAGGTGCAGCGGCATTCGCTATCGACATGATATGCTTGTATAGACCATGACCAGGACTAGTTCAACGCGACAATCAGAACCAATTGATGACTTCTGGAATCGAACATTGAGAAGCGAGTCCGAATATCAGGCAGCAATAACTTCAACGGAAGGTGACTCATTCAAAGCTCTCCCATGTATATCTATCACGAGGAGCACAGTAAAGGGAATTCATGGGTTCAAAGGGCGGTGCAGTAAAAGTTGAATGATAGGACAAGATTTCACCATCGGCTCGATGTATGTTGCTGTGAATCACAGTAGCTGACAACCTTCAATGAAGAAGTTTAATGGACTTCCATACTAGGCTGGCACAGGGCATGAGACGAGAGCAGTTGAATCTAAAAGAGCTATTGGTGGTGACTCACAACATGCCATTGAACGTGGAGTCCCGCTTTTGATGGCTTTGATGGCTTTGATGGCTTTGATGGCTTTGATGGCCTTGATGCTTTACGCAGACGGATGATCGACACTAGCTTCTTTGATGGAAACTGGATGGCCTTTGAGAACCGACTGCCAAATATAGCCCCATTCAAGCCTGAATAGAATCAGGGTTCACAAAGAGAAATGGCTACTTTGAATGCAATCAAGGGGTAGATATCAGCAGGGCTAAAATGGAGTCATTCTTTCTTACCTGTCGATTGAGTATCAAGACGGGAGTACTTATATCAAGCTCCTTCTTTGCCAGTCCTCACAAACAACCTCCAATTCATCCAGCTTCCATCTGCAGCAAAAGAAATCCAAATAATCTAGCTTTTCATCAGCTCAACAAATTAACCAAGCTTCTTTCAATTCCATTCTAAGGAACAGAAATGCCCTCTTGCGTAACCAAAAAGACACGCTTTGCGCCTAGTACCAAGAGTCACGGACCTGGTAAGCAGCTGAAAAATATTAACTAGCCCCTAGTAAAATGCTTACAAAGAGTTTCTCACAGATGAAGTTTTAGATGTGGCATATCTGCAAGAACTTCTTGGGGCCGTGAGGACAGGTATTCAAGACGAGAAGAGGAGAGTGCGGGAGCTCTCGGCTCACAACTCTAAGCTTCAAAAGCGTCTGGACGACCTTAGACGAAAGGAAGAAGAGCTGATAGCCATGACGAAAGATCTCCAACGAGAGGTCCGCAAGGAGAAACTGCGAACGGAACGGCTCAGACACCAATCTCAGAGTGCGAGAGCTTCCCGGTTAATGGTGCAAAACTGTAACGGCTACCCGCCTTTGCCGGATAATCATTGGAACCCATACAAGCCTCATTTTGTAAATGGGGCTTATAACCAAATGTCGCAGTTTCCTGCCAATCCACACTTTGTGGATCCTAGAGAGTTTATGAGCCAATTTCCGTCTAACCCTCCAATCTCTCACGGACCTATCTATCATCAGGTTCAACCGTGTCAGCCACCACCACCGCCAAATTACTTCCACAATCCTCACTTATCTCAACCTGGAATGCCAGCATATATGGGATTCTATGGGCCTCAAATACTTCCAAAAATGAGGCAAGTCCCACAATATGGCTATTAATGGGAAGTGGATATGGTTATAATTTGGCAGAAATTGTGTCGAGTTTCATAGCGGACTTATGGAATTTAGATTTATAGAGACATGAAATTCAGGAAATGTTAGGGCCAATAACATATTGAGATGAGCTGGAGAGAGAAAATTATATCTCCGAGTAAGTTACGTTTATCAAAACGTGGTACTTCCTCTAACTGTAATGGCAAGCTATCAAATTACACACCAATTCCTGTTTAGGGAGGAAGGGTTTTTCTGTGCTATTTAATGTATACCGAGTCATGCAGCTTCGATGATCAATAAGTGCATTTTGTACATTTCTGATGAATTTTTTGACCTTAGAGATACTTTTATTTTGGGTTTGTCACGGGATTAATCCTATGGGGTCTTACTGTCTGCGCCAGTACGGCAGGTATGCAGTCTGGATGGATGGTGCGGTATTTCTGAATAGGACTACTAGTAGCATCCCCAGAGTGGTTGTAATACATCAAAGGAGTTACGAGCCCTGGGGACTGGCTGTAAAAGTGCAGGTGCTACGCTATATGCAATCATGTCATTAGAGAATTACCCTGCAAATCTAGTTAGGAAGTAGCAAGGGCGAAGCTACCAGAGCAGTAAGCACTGGCGTCCATGCCCCTAGCTAGCTTAGTGGGTAGTAGGGACCTAATTCAAGCTTGGCGCCCCGACGGACGAAAAATATAAAAAAATCCAAAAATAGGGTTTTAATTTTTTTGCATCAGATTTTAATGGCATATGCAGCTATCTAGCTATGACACAACATCAGAGAAGTACAGAAAAGATGACTCAATTTACAAGAGGAGCACTCATGCCTCAGGTTTAATTTGCAAGTACCATTGCGAAGTTATGGTGGCTTTTTCTTCACCCCAAGTCAACCCTCATCCGTGAATACCCACCCAGGGGAACGTCTCAAAAACCCTGGATTATCCAGACATGCCTCCGTCATCCATCAAGTTTTCTCCGCGCGAAATGTAATCTGAGATGTCTCCTTCCTAAGTGGAGTAGGTGCCCAGGCTACTCAGACTATACCAGAGAACATCACCAGGAGGCGGGCCACGGCATCTTCCATCGTTTGCTTGTTTTTATAGTGTCAGCTGCACTCTCGCAAGCGAAGTCTTGGCGCGCCCAAAGATTAATTCGTAAAGCTCTTGCCAAAATTCAGAAATTCACGTCCTTCGAGGATCTTTTTTTGCTTAAGATTTTAATTGCGTATGCAGCTATCTAACTACGACACGATATCAAAGAAAATTACAGAAGAGATGATTCATCGTAAAGGAGGAGCACTCATCCCTTCGAGGTTATATCCTCCCATTGCATCGTCTTGTGAACTCGTCCTGAATCCTCTCACGTCCATCCCCAAAGAACCGTCTCCCACATTTGTGCGCCACGCTTTGCTTCCTCCGTCGTGTCAGGAAACGGACGATTCGCATAAGTCATATGAACTCGCTTAATCAAAACAGCGGCCCACTGTAAATATATATTTTGTAGATACTTAGATATCTTTTCTTTCATTGTTGACAATTTCATTCAACAAGATTAGACCTCGTCAACCCCAGCTAAGAAAGCTTCTCGTGACATATTGTCCACCAAAACATAGTGAATTACTGCCTTCACGCGTAAATATTAAACAAAATAAAAAGAAATAAGCAAATCTATCAACCCAAATTTAACAAAGTTTAAGTATGAAGATTTTTAAGTCATATAACTGGGAAAAGAATTTGTTCGGATTAGGTCCTGGTCAACGATGTCTAGCCTAATTGTGCTATGTTGCAGGCTACTGTTCCAATTATTCATGGGGTCATCATCAGGGTTATGAGTAGTTTCGGTTTTGGTGTGGGTTGTTAGATTGATACGTAAGCGTGTCGCATAGTAGTCAGACATGCGACTCGAGTAGCATATGCACGGTAAACCTCAACCCCAAAATGATGATACGAATCAGGCTTTACATGCTACGCCCTGTATGGCTAGCGTGGTTGGAATATGGGGAATTTACCTGTAGATAGATAAAGACGTTGTAGCCCTCTGATAGTTGGGACAAGTATTCTACAATATTAGATCGGAATCAAATCTAGCCACTCATTAAGCAATTTCATGAATTATTTCCAATGTCTGTGATAACAGACATACATAAACAATATCGACAACAACTAAAGTCGATAAGAATTTCTCACACAAAATTCATTTCAAATACAAATTATATATACATTCAACCCCAAGAATAAACCTATTTACACTACCTGAAGCAAAGGAGGGTACAGCACGTCGGCCTATCAGAAGGACTACCTGTCAGGAGGTCGATACTATCTGCGTGCAGCAAAGTCAAGCAGACCACAAGGAGAACCGAGAATAGGCACGCCAAGAATCGAAAGCAAGACATTGAAGAATGGACCAGAATTTGTGGCATTGAGAATGCAAAAGGAAGACAAAAAGAAGCCGGTAAGGTGGTCGCCTTCCAGGAGTGAAAAACTCATGGACACGTCCAGGGAACGAGATACTATCTGTCCATAGAGCTTTGGCAGACCCTGAACATTGGAAAGCCGCAAATATTATTACGGATGAGACAACAGGCAGAAAAAGGATTACACATAGAAACACACCCTCAAATATCCACCGGAACCTTAGCAGGACCCAAATCAGTATTGCAGTTCAGATGAGAGGTGAGCACATTGGTCTCAATCCTTATATGTATCGAAGGAAAATCCCCGGAGTGATTAATCCTAAATGCCAGGGTGGATATCCGTCTCGAAATGTCAAACATATGGTCTTGGCGTGTCGTCAGTGGGCAATGGGAAAAGGAGAGGTGCTTCAAAAGACAAAAGATAGGTCATTTGCGGCATTGATGAATGTTGTAAATGGAGACACGGAGTGTTGTGGACGTACGGGCCCTCAATTTCGTCTACGCTCCCGACGCAATCTCGTGTGTATTTAAGAGGTTGAAGTAGGTAATATGGTAGCGCTTCAGGCTACCTATTGGACAAATGAGCGGCTGTATGGCGTGGGCACAAGGAGGTTATTGAGGGTTTTCTATGCCTAGATGGCGCCACACTCGTTTATGCTGTGGCCTAGGCTATGTGTCGCTTACACTTGTACTTGTAGCGCAAACTTCCTACACTTTTAGCTATAATCCGAACATGACACTCTTTTAGTCAACTTCTACTTTCGTTCCACGAATATTGCGCCCATTTCATTGAGCGATATTTCCACCATTTGAACACAAAAAAATGAACTACCTACAAGCCAGTTACGATCAGCCGAACATCCGGAACTTGACATCTTCTCAGCCAAAAATGCTGGGTTGCAAAGGATCTACCTGTCTTTGTTCGTAAAATTAACATGAAGTTCATCGCAAATGAAGATTGGTACCCCACAGAGCATAGCAAGATGTTGTACTTAGTTTCTCGTCTAAAAGGAAAAGCCTACTCAAAAATTGCTTCTTGAATTAATAGGAACGTACAGTCAATTTTACCTCAACAGATGCAAATCTTCTTCCCTTAGAACAAGCTTTTGCCGACTTCGATGAACAAAATTTCGCTTGCCGTCAAATCCTGACAATAAAACAGAGCCAAAAAGATATGGCTACACATATCTCTGACTAGTTTGAAGTAGCCCAAAAAACAAAACTCTCCGACAATGCTCTAATCAATCATTTATGACTCTCTTCACCTGAACATAAAAGCCCAGATCCAAAATCGTGTGGTGCTCCACCAGCCACTTCCTACAGACCTGAAGTCATACTCAATTGAAGTTAGGCATATTGATGCAGTACTTCGCTCTACTAACCCAAATTATACAATTAGTAGTCTAGCCTCAGGTAGCCACTCGTTTCTTCCTCTCCCTAGCACTGCCTTGTACCCCCCACCTAAAGATCCAATGGACCTGGGTGCAGCAAAAATCGGCCCGGCTATTGTTTGGACATCTTCTGTTAGACACTGAGGGTCAAATGAAAAATGTAAAGTAAAGTGGTATTGATGAAATCTCTGCTCCTCAACTCCTCTCCAGCAGTGATGCTATATACCCATCTGAAACTATTTCGAGAAGAGATTATCTTCTCATCGTTTCCCAAAATTACATATGAAATATATTACATGTGTTGAAGATCAAAAGATCTCATGTCAGAGCTTTGACTATCCTGAACATCCTGAACATCCTGAACATCCTAGTCATCCTGATCACCATATCCCTGGTGAGATATCAAAGCTCGAGTTAGTTAATCTGACAAGATGTGTCATCCCACTATCCAATGATTCTCATTACCATATTCAGTAGGTTCCAAACAGTCAGATGTTTGACATCTTCTGACGCTGCAAATCACCGTATTCCCCGGAATGAAGCAGAGAAGAGTGCTGAACAGAACTACTGTTTCGAAAATAAACTTTGTAGTTGGTGTTATGACCCAGGTCACCAGGCGCGAGTTTGTGTAGAAGCTCGATGGAACAAAGACAAGAAAAAATCTGCCGATAAGAAGACTATAATCGAGGAGGAAAAAGTATAGTCTCTGGTCAAAGTCGCGAACAGGGACAAGATTATAATCAATTATATAGTTTATCAGAGGTCACCAGCACATAAAGGGATGAGAAATTACACAATCATAATTTTAATAACCTACAAATTTTCTCTCCCTCGCCACTAGGTTATGATCATCTTCTTTCCTGTTCAAATATTTCTCTAGGAAATACCTTTTATATAAAAGCATTACTCGATCGCGGAGCCACTGATAACTTTTACAACCTCGACTGTGCGCAAAGACAAAACCTCCACTCCCAAGCCCCCCGCTAACTTTATCTTGTAAATGGTACGCTTTCTGCTCAAATTACACATACCGTATCTCTTCGACTCAAAATCGACGGTCACAATGAAATTATAAAATTCCTTCTTACAAACCTGGGTAATTATGAGCTTATCCTAGGCCGTACATGGCTTTACCTGAAACGTACTATATCAAAACGCCTAAATTTGAAGACTGTGCAGACACAAATATGTCTGAGTTTTGTGAAGCTAGGAGCAGACGTCCAAGAAAGGTTGGTGTCGGTTAATAAGTGAATGGCGTATGGGTAAAAGGCTTGTTTTAGATACATACTTCAATAAGGATAAGTCAAAGCATCACGTGATTAAGCTCGGGCGGCAAGCTTCGATTTGTAATTTAGATATTAGTGCTTGAGGAAAGAAAACAGGGGAGAATAGATAGAGTCACTCCACATGTTTATAGCACTTTTGAGGCATTGAACCAAGTGAACCCCGTTGTACCAACACTGATCAGTGGTTAGATTTTATTATACTCCTATCTGAGTCTATGACTATTGAGGACTTCTAGTTCCTACATGAAGGAGACTGACAAATTTCAATAAATTCAACCATTTTAATTCCCAATATTTCCTTGTAGACAGTGAGGAACAAGTCCTGTGTTACGGCGTGCGCTAAGGATACTGGAGATCGCCGTCTGCCGAAGGTAAGGTATTAATAACTGTTAGGATTACAGTTGCTAACAAAGGATACTTAGATATGATTCGATTGGCGAGGTGCCAGATAGTCAAAGGTATTGAAAGGCTGAGGGCGATGGATAGAGAGACATCACCTTGTGAATAGAATACTGATAGGTATGGGAGAATTCAATAGATCACTTGGACAGAGTAAGATGATTGATTGATGGTGAATTGTATTTGTGGATGATTGATGTAGATACTGAGAGTAAAAAGGCTCTATCTATATACAGAAGTTCCTACCCTTATTCCTCTATATGTTATTGTCTATGATAGCTAGAGTAACTACAATGGTGTCCTCATTTTAGTGAACACGTTGATGTTAGTGTGTAGCGACCAGGAGGCAATAGTGATCAGACTCTAAGGGGTTAACTTTGCTGGTGCACAGTTATCCCCTGAAGGTGTGTGCAGTTATGAACTCAGATTTTTACAACACTTCCCCTCAGAACTGCATCTCACGAGTTCTGATAGTCGCTGATGGTCTGTCTTGGGCAGCTGTTTGGTGAGTAGATCTGCAAGGTTATATCTAGACGGAATGTATTCAATCTTGAAGGTTGTATCAATATGAGAGCGTATGAAATGGTATCTTATATCGATATGCTTAGAGCGTTGAGATACTTTATTATTCCGTGATAGATCTATACTTCCGTTCGAGTCAGCATGCATGATCGGTTTGTAAGGCTGTTTAAGTTCCGATAGAGCACTTATTGACCAAATAAAATGACGAGCGGTATCAGACATAGCCATATATTCGGCTTCTGTTGTTGATAAGGCGACTGTCTTTTGTTTCTTGGAGCTCCAGCTAATGGTTGCTTCCCCTAGGCGAAACATGTATCCAGCACAAGATTTCCTGTTGTCAATAAAGTTTCCATATGAGGAGTCAGTAAATCCATGAAGGGTAAAATCATTTCTGCGAGGATAGAGTAGTTTCCAATTAGCTGTTCCTTTGAGGTATCGGAGTACTTGTTTAGCTGCTGCGAGGTGCGTACTGGTTGGACAAGAAGAGAAGTGAGAGAGTAGCGTCACGGTGTGCGCTAAGTCTAGTCGGGTGGCAATGCAAGCGTACATCAAAGACCCAACAATGGATTGATAGGTGGTAGGATTGTCAATTTCTTCTTCGGGAGTACTGTTTCGAAGCTGTATTCCAGGGTCGAGAGGGGTGCCTACTGGATGACAATCGACCATTCCGAATCGTTCGAGAACCTTTAGTATATAAGACTGTTGGCATAGCAATAGATATTTTTCCGTGATTTCGACTTGGATCCCAAGAATAAAGTGAACTGTACCGAGATCAGTACATTCAAATCTCGAATGTAGTGTCTTCTCCAGGTTGTCTAAAGTCTTTTTGTCAGAGCCGAACATCAGTATATTGTCGACGTAGATGGCAATATATGTTTGTCTATTGAGATCAACAAAGACACACGGGTCGAAATTGGTTGAAGTGAATCCATCTGTTTGCTGTACAGCAGATAAAGTGCTATACCAAACAAGAGGTGACTGTTTCAAACTATAAATACTTTTACACAAGAGATAGCATTTTCCAGATGCCTTGTACCCGTCAGGGATCTGCATATATATCTCTCGGTCTAAATTTCCGTATAGGAATGCTGATTTAACGTCGAGCTGACGTGGAGTCCATCTGTTGTGGGTGGCCAAGGCGAGCAGGAGGCGAAGGGAGTCAAAGCGTGCTACAGGTGCGTAAGTTGTTAAAGTTATGAGCTTGAGCGAAGATGGAGGTTGTAGCGGAATCAGTGTCGGCGGTTAGACCGATGCAGTAAGTCTTGTATGAGGTTGTGAGAAGAAGATCCGAGTGGAAACAATTGTATTTAGATGTATGGTTCAAAGTAAAACCGAGATGATAAGAGTGAGATTGCGTGTTCGCATATCTTATCAACTGTGGTTTTTGACCAGTATTTATCAATCTCCATGGATCGTAAGTTATGATCCATGTAGATGTAGATCTATGTACATACACATATATGGGTCAGGAATATAAAGCTAAATACATGTGTGTCGGTAATAGATACGAGAAAACTATAACCTTCATTTGAGACATAGTCATCTGCTGGAATGCTAGTGTGAAATAAACGCTAATGCGCATTAAACTTTCGGTGAATGATGTAATGATAACAGTGATATAGAATGGGGAATTTGATAGTCAAATTAGTCGGACTTACTAATAAGTTATTCTTGGCATTCCAAGATATATCACATTCCAACATAAGTGTCATCATAATTTGTACCAGGTTGTTGGGAAAACCCTTTTGCAACAAGTCGAGCCTTGTACCGCTCAATTGATCCGTCAGCCTTGTGCTTAATTTTAAACACCCATTTACTCCCCACCACATTTCGATCTCTCGGAATTGTCTCAAGGATGAGGGTTTGATAGTGTTCCACGGGGTGCGTTGTATAGCCTAGTGAAGATCTAGGTGATAAGTGAAGGTTATAAATGGGTCAAAGGAATGACAGGTCTTCTCTAGGAAGAGATGAATGGGCAACTAGTTGCAGTAGGTGTTACACATAGGTCTTGCTGATGAAGGACCGGGCAATGGATATATGGTCTTCCCGAAGAAGAGATGGGTAAACAAATGTATTGTAGAGGGTAGATAAAGAAGACGTTGCGTGAGGAGTAAATCTCTCTCACGCTGAACTATTATATACAAGAGTAGAAGCATTTGCTAGCCGGAATTAATCGTAATCAATTCTTGCCAATATCTTCGCATTGATGGCTGTGTTCTTGTCCTTCTCTTCATGACTCCCTTGTATATCCTTACATGACGTTTTACATGACTAATTGTATAGGGGAAGCTATTATTAAATTGATGGTTTTAATTAACTACCCCTTCATCTTATCACGAATTAATATTAGTATTAATATTCTAATTATGGATCCGTGAAAAATCGGCACAGCTTCCCAAGTGTTTTTTCGATGTAAGGCGTCCATTTCCTCCGTGATCGCATTTTTCCACTGTTCCGAATCATTTGCCTGAATAGCCTGCTGATAAGTCCTAGGTTCCACAGTGACAGCGTGCGCTTGATACCGTTGTGTGTTTGGCACCATTCCAGGGCCAGGATTAGCTTGTTTTCGTTCTCTAGTTCCTCTTTTCGGACTATCATGCGAATTATCTGAGACTAGCCCTTCTTGTCGGGGCTCGATAGCAGTTTCTCTTCTCATCAAAAGTTTTCGGTGATCCCGACGAGGCGCTCTAGGAACTTCTGGCTCACACAGGGGTTCATGTGGTGTCATTGGTTGTGGAAGCTGTGGTAATTCAGGAGTATCAACAAAGAATCCAGGGAAATTTGATGGATCAGGAGTTTGGGGACGAGTTGGAATATCGAATGTTGCACATGGGGTAGTTCGAGTAGGAGAGGGTGGCGCGTGGCCCGAATGTTCATCTCCAATTGGTGATTGAAGTAGGTCGAGAGTTGCTTCCCCTGTTTTATTGGGCAGGAAAAGGACTTGTCGAGTTACTTGTATTGACCGTTTGTTCGGGATATATATTCGAAATATATTGCATGAATTTGTATATCCTACGAAGTATCCTTCCATGGCTCGTGGCTGCAATTTTGATCCACTGGGTCTGAATTCATCTGGGATATGAACGTAGACCTTGCAGCCAAAGTGATGGAGATGTGAGACCGTCGGTAGAGGTCTTTTATGTACTAGTTCAAGCGGAGATCGGTAGTCGATAGTCCGGTGAGGTGTTCGATTATAAAAGTAGACCACGGTGGCTATTGATTCCGCCCAGAGAAATTTGGGAAAGTCAAGAAGCATGGTTCAAGATTTGGTGACAACTGTTCTGTTGAAACGTTCTGCAACACCGTTTGATTCGTGTTCATATGCAGGAGATTTCAGGAGATCGATGCCACATTTGCCTGGGAAGTTCTCGACTCTTCCATCAATATATTATCCCCCATTATCAGAGAAGAATTTCTTGATGGTGACCCCATACTGATTCTTGATTCAATGGACAAAATTTCTGATGGCTGAGTAGGTGTCGTTCTTGTTTCTAAGAAAGGAGACCCAAGCATGCCGAGAATAGTCGTCGATGAAAGTAATAAAGTATCGTTTTCCGCCGAGAGAAACAACTGAAAACTTTCCGGAGAGGTCAGAGTGGATTATGTCAAAAGGCTTTTCTGATCGACTGGTTCTTGATTTCGGGGAGACGTGGGTGGACTTGGAGAGAATACATGAAGGGCAATGGAAGTGGTCTGGTTTCTTAGGTATCAGGTCAGGATATTGCTCCTTAAGATGTTGCATGGCATTTTGACCTAGGTGGCCAAAGCACAAGTGCGCGTCCATGTAAGAAGAAAATAAAGTAGAATTGCTAAACTCCCTGATTACAAAATGTCCCATGTTGTCCAAAGCAGCATACATCAATTCTTGTCCATCTTTTAGTACACGACGTTGTCCATTTTTCGATTTGATTTCGTATCCATTCCTTTCCAGTTTACTTTTGGATATCAAATTTCCACCTTTTAAGTCAGGAACATATAAGACATTGTCGAGTGTTGCCGAGAGTCTCTTATCGAAACTAGTAAGCAAGTCGAGATGTATAGTTCCGCGGCCGAGGACAGGGATTTACACACCACTGGCTACTGTTACAGTACCTTTTTGTCTATTAATTGAAGAGAAAAGGTCCTTACATGAAGTCATGTGGGTTGTGCACCCGGAGTCAAGGATCCAGTGAGAAGGAGCTGGAGAGGTCGATACACTGAAGGCGTTTTCGCTGATGACATGACTTGCGCCGCAGTGATTGTTAGTGATATGGGGATTACTGACAGCATTCGCTGAGTTACTTTGCCTTGTGTATTCTGATGCTCGGCCTCTAGAGGATTCCTTCATTTCCTTGAGATTCCGACACTCCCTGTGTTCATGACCTTTGTAGGGAAGTCCATTTTTCTTGTACCAATTGCACTCTTTGATCCCTTTATTCTTTCCCTTTCCCTTACCGAAATTGTTTGAAGAAAAGTATGCCTTAGATGGAGAAGGAATCGTCGAAGTCTTCTTGGAGACAAGGTAAGAAAAGTGGGCACTTATATCGGCGTACTTGAGACCGTCTTTGATTGACAGATTATCGACAACATTTTCCATTGAAGGCGGGAGAGATCGAAAGAGGCACATTGTTCGGACTTGCTCTATTGATAGGAAATCTTTGAGCGCTTTGGATTCCGGTCGTTTGGACTGGGCACATCTTGAGATGATATGCTGGAAGGATGTATCAAAATTGGACAGATGAGTGGACAAGTCATCTCAGTCATTCATCTTCAGATCGAGAAAGTTGGTGAAGAGATTTAGGGTTGAAGTTGTTGTCTCATGGTCAAATTTTGTCTTCAGCAGGCGCATTGCGACGCGGGCTGATTCTCGTTCATCCGCAACAGAGCTGACTAGGTCTTGGAGGTCTTCAGATACTCCAGAGACGAGTAGAGCATGTGCTGAGTCATTTCGTTTGTCATAGTTAAACTGTAGGTCTTCTATTGTCTCCGTACCTTCACGTTGAACTCGGGAGGACGTGATTCTTTGTTGTCCCCATCATCGACTACTGACCATAGTCCAGCACCTCGTAAAGAGACATACCAAGTGTTATACCATCGGCGAAAGTTGGACGCTCCGAGAAGAGTCGGGAGGCCGAACTTAATGTCGTTGATAGTGACTGTTGTTGTGCTTAGCTAAAGTAGATAAGGCACGTGGTGCTCGTGAAGAGGGTACGTCATGGAGTTCTTCCTGCGGGGAAGACAACTCACATGATGTGTTTGGCGCATTTGCCTCGGAGTGGGAAATAGCATGGATGAACAGAGTGGTCCAAGTGATTGGCTAGTAAGCGACTTGGCCACACATAAAAGCATTAATCTTTCCTATGTAGATAGACACATATTCTATATACATTTCATACATCATCTGATCAATCTCAACTTCTGCAATCCAAGCTATCTTAGCCGTCACTGCAAGCGTACGTTCCCCATTTCATATACCAAGTAAAACATGTATCCCTGGCACTTGGTAGAGATAAATTTTGAGTAAATACAATAATAACATCACAATACTCCCCCTGTTGGTAACAACTATGATTTATGGTAATAATCTTGTCAGTTTAGTCAGTAGGCAATTTTACTCTATGACCACTGGTGACTTGACTTTAGTCAAACTGTCTGCCAATTGATTGGATGATGGAACATATACCACTTTGATTTTGCCTTTCTGGTGTTGCTCTCGACAGTAGAAATTTCTCAATGAGATGTGCTTAGAGCGTCGATGGTTATCATGATTTTTGATGAGGGATATTGCGGATTGGTTGTCAACATGTAGTTTAGTCTGAATAACTCCTTCGACTTGATCAACAAGCTCTAACTCTTCAAATAATGATTTCATCCATTGTAATTGGCAACAGGTTTCAGTTGCTGCAAGGTACTCTGCCTCAGTTGTGGACAGAACAACTTCGGGCTGTAGGTGGGATTTCCAACTGATTGGTCCAGATGTGAGTCTAATCAGAATCCCAGAGGTTAATCTACTTGTTGCTGAATCGCCTGCAAAATCTGCATCAGTGTAGGCCTCAAGTATAGGCTTGCCTTTTTCCCTTTTGAAGTTTAGTCCTTGATCAGGTGAATTACTATCATATTGAAGTACTTGACAAGCAGCTTGGAAATGTTCGTCTGACGGATTAACTAGGAAACGAGCTAGATGATTTAAAGTCATAGCAATGTCCGGCCTTGTGTTGTTTGCGAGGTATTGAAGTATCAAACTGTGGATAGTTTGGAAGCGATCAATATAGAGTTTAAGGTGTTAGGTCTACAAAGCTTGGAGTTACTTGTTTCGGAAAAAGGTGTTTCGCTAGGTTTGTAGCAATGGGAACTCTATATCTTCTCACTAGAGATGTTTTGTTTCAAACCATGAGAAACTCGATTCATGGGGACAAGTTAGGGAGACATAGAGCATTTGCCATTTTCTAGACGTACATAATCTAGACAGTATCAGTAAGAGAAATGGCAGCCAGGAAGTAATTGATACTTTTTACTTTTACTTCATTCATTATTCAATTGACTCGTTGAGTCTAACATGAAGTCCACCAATGATCGAATTGTATTCCGATTTAAGCTGCGCTGTGCACTCTTTACTGCTAGGATCCATCAGTCGTTCCAAGGGCGTTTTTGCAGGCTTGCAATCCCTTAGCCCATGTCTTTCAATCAGTGTCCGTGCATACTGCCCTTGGGAGAGCCTTAGAGTATTCTTGTCAGGATTCTCAATATGAATCCCTAAGAAAAGATCTGAATTAACTGTTTTAAGCTAATACTTTTTATATAAAAAATTCATAAGTTGATCAATCTTCTTTGGATTAGGTCCCATTACCTGGAAATTTTCAACATGCATCAATACAAATAAATCCTTCTTTGCATTGGTATAAAGACATGCGTCCGAAATCGTCGGGAAAAGTCCTTGCGTAGCTAAATTAGCTTTTGCATCATCATACCACAAGGCTGCAGCTTGTTTGAGCCCATACAAGCCCTTACAGAGCTGGAGAATGTATCCATCTTTTTCAAAACCCTTCAGCATTTCTATGTAAAGGTCAATGTCTAGATCTGGATTTAAGAAAGCTGTGGGAACATCTCCCTGCCTTCGATGCCAGCCCAAGTGATGCGCAAGAACTAACATGATTCGTCCAGTCTCTAGTCTCGGCGTTGGCGCAAACGTCTCTTGATAATCAATTCCGAGTTTCTAAGTGAACCCTTTAGCAGTACAGCGGGCTTTCCACTTCTCAACGCTTCCATCTGCTAGGAACTTTTTCTTAAAGACCCATTTACACTTCATGGGACTTCTACCTTTGGGTAAATCTTTGCGTTTCATGATTTTGATAGCTCCTTTCTTCTTCAACAATTTGAGCTCTTCATATGCTGCCTGCTTCCAGTGTGTTGCTTCTGAACATGTCATGGCTTCTTCCCACGTTTTCGGATCAGTTGATTGGCAGGCTACCATTCCATGATGGAGGCGGTAGTAATCTACCCTCTTGATATTTCTACCGCGTTTAGCTTGTATTATTTCCGGCTCTTGAGAGTGTGTGCGTTTCTGGCCGGCAAATGACTGCAGAGGATCCCATCCTGTCATTATGAAGTCATAAGGAGCTTCTTCTTGCGAGCTTGGATCTTTTTGATCTCTTTGTTGATGAATCAGATCCTGGGACTGCGGAACTTCAGTAGATTCATGTTGGACTTTTGAATATTCAGTGGAATCCTCATACCCTGAGTGATCACTCTCCTTTTTGCTTTGGATGGAGATAGTCGGTAAACTAGGAATACTTGAGTGAGTAAGACTTGAATCTGTTGGCCTCCCATAACATTCAGGTACTTCTGGCGGAGATATCTCCGGTTGAATTTTAAGCCTTGATGACCCAGGAGGATCTATTGGTGGCTGAAAATTTGGTCCCATTGATTGATCTTCTATCGATTCTGTTGACGAATGTGGTTGAATCCCCCCCTCAAACTCCTGTGGTGTTTGATCAACATGAGCTGACAGTACTTGAGATGTCTTAGGGGGTTATCCTGATAAAGGGATATCAGAGAATAATGAATCCGCTCTAGTCCAATAGCTAGTAGATCTTTGCTGATCAACTAAGTCTATTTTGTCACCAAAAACAACATCTTCATTGAAAGTCACATAAGGAGTGTAGCTTTCAATACACTTCCATCCATGTGTTGGTGTCCAATGGGGGTGATTGTTATGGCTAGGCATCCCTGAAAAAGGGCGAAGTAGAAGTTTCAAGGAGAAGGTCCTCTGAATAGTTCAAGGAGAAGTTTGAAGGTTCCCTATGGAACCCTAACAAATTGGAGTTAGGGCGGCTAGAGTCATGATCGAATCTTGTTCCGGTCTCGGGTGGATTTAAGTGATTATTTTAGTGTACTTAAAGAAGCTGGAGCTACCATGAAGGAGTTCTCCAGCTTCTCAATCTATACTTCATAGTCTTACATCTCTAGAAACCTCATATTACTCGTCTCGAACTCTCGTCCTCTAGTCTCAACCTTCAGACCCGTTATCCAGTATATTCCCTTGTAGGTATTCGCCTAACCATTATTTGTATACGTACAGCAAACGGCGATCTCTAACTTATCCACCCCTCGCCGTAACAGTGGTAGATTAAAAAATTCTTATTTGTATTAACCTGGAATCCAATAAACCAGCCCATTTCAGCCCTAGGATCAAATTTCCCTGGTTTAGGGTCAATTAACTTGTAAGCTCTACATCCAAAACGAGGCAAATTTGTGAAGTCAATCTTCTCATTATGTGGCTGTCCCAACCCTTCGAGAAAGTCGATAAGTGACACTTTACTAGTTCGAAGACGGTATAGCCTGTTTGTGATAAAACATGCATGCTGAACTGCCCAAGGCCAGTATCTAGCTGGCATACCGGCGTCAATTAGAAGTGATCGAGCTTTCCTGAGGATGACCTTATTTGCAGCTTCCGATGCACTGTTTTGCTCTGGTGTATAAGGTGCTGAAACATCTGTTCGTATACCATGATTTTCGCAGTACTCCTTGGTTCAAATAAACTCTGAGCCATCATCTCGGATAATATTGCAAACTCATTTTCCGTATTGATGTTCCTGGTGTTCTATCCACTGGACAAATCGAAATGCTATTTGATCCTTGGTTTGGGTGGCCAGCGCCCAACGCATTCGTGTCTTAGCGTCAGTTATGATGACAGCATACTGGTGTTTATTGAATGATTCCGTCACTTTTCCCACTGTGTCAATAGAGACTTCATCGAGTGGCTTATTTGGAGTTGGTCTGGGCTCTCTAGATACAAAACGTTGCGCCTTGCTAAGATGGCAAGTTTCACAGGTGCTAAGGTCGCTCATATCTATACCTTCTAGTCCAAGCGAGCAGTCTGCTGTTTTCTTCGGAATCTTTTGACCTATGTGTCCAAGACGTTGGTGCCAGCGTTGTGCACTTGAAGTCTTCGGAAGTCGTGCAACTTCTGGAGCAGCCACAGCATTAGGTTTCTCTGTGAGACTAGACGGGTCTAGTGGATGTATGTATAGAACATCGTTTCTAGAAATGAGTCATGCGACAGGTTTATCTGGCTGCCCATTTTGTCTCGGAACAAGCTTCGTATTGTTAAAGTCTGGAATTATATTTCCAAGTCTCTGTAGTCTCACAGCTGAGATAATTATCGACTTTAAACTTGATCTTCGACAGTTTCCGGGCTCATAACTTATCGACTTTAAAATGTTGTCGATATTTTATATGTATGTCTGTTATCACAGACATTGGAAATAATTCATGAAATTGCTTAATGAGAGGCTAGTATTGATTCCGATATAATATTGTAGAAGACTTATCCCAACTATCAGAGGGCTACAACGTCTTTATCTATCTACAGGTAAATTCCCCATATTCCAACCACGCTAGCCATACAGGGCGTAGCATGTAAAGCCTGATTCGTATCATCATTTTGGGGTTGAGGTTTACCGTGCATATGCTACTCGAGTCGCATGTCTGACTACTATGCGACACGCTTACGTATCAATCTAACAACCCACACCAAAACCGAAACTACTCATAACCCTGATGATGACCCCATGAATAATTGGAACAGTAGCCTGCAACATAGCACAATTAGGCTAGACATCTTTGACCAGGACCTAATCCGAACAGATAATGTTGCAGGATTAGTTTGGGGAGTACAGACAATCCTGAAGTTTGAGCTTCAAGCTTCCGATTCTTAAGTGCGCAGTGCCTTGATACTTAAGTGACATTTCTCTTATTGCTTGATCAAATTTAAAAGGTCTATAACGCTCACCAAGACTAATGAAATCTTGTTTAGAAGGTAAAAAATGGTGCGATGTGTTGTAATCTAACGCTTTTCATATGTAACGGCTACAAAGCCGATATTTCCTGTAGCCAGTACTGGCAAGTACTGGCGTACAACCACCGGAGAACGGGCAGGCGCAAAAGCCACATAAAAGATACTAGAATCTCCTATGAAGGGACTAGAAAAGTCTCCATGTGAGTAAGACTGATACTGAACCTTGGAGAAGCTGCTAGAAATGATACCCTTAGAGTAGCAACTGTAATCATCTAGAAATGAGCTGACCATGGAGGGAAGAACTTAGAATATAATAAATCTGTATATATACCTGGATTAGTATGTAGAACTTAGGTCTTCATAGTTGAATTATAAAATACCATCATCCATATAAATGCTCCTTGCTTTCTATAGTTGATCTGTGACATCATCCTCGGACTTCATGGTGAGCAGTAGTTGTATAGCACGTGATGCCATGTGGGGGAGAAGGAAGAGGATGGCGAAAGCCGCTAGCCAGATCTAAGCGATCTGGCCCACTTGTTGATGGAGAAATCCTTTTTGTATATAGACAATACAACCCTAACTAGTACAACAACAATAGAAAGGAACTCATACATCGTGACCCATAAACCTCACTCTCATATCCAACACTTCACGACAAAGCTTCAACACAATGCACCTGTATCATGTAGTGAAGTAATTTTATTGGAACTAAATGCACACATGGCAGCTATGGCAGTTCCTTCGGAGTCGGAGTCACTACTGCAATTGCCAGCAAGAGCTGGTGCTTTTCCTTTTCCTTTCCAATATTTGTGTCCCTGATAACTACGGCGTGGTCTAGCTAGCTCTGGATGCTGTTTAAAGCACTCCTTATTCTTGTGCTTGTGTCTACACCGCGTGCATGTGTCATCTGGATCGTTTTTATCATCTATCTCGGCCTCAGCTACTGGAGTTATTTGATGCTTTATTTGGGTCCTATTTGCAGCAACACCTCTGAGCGATGACATCATGAATTCAAGGCTGGAGTACTTGTTGTCGCTTTCAAGAGTCTTTGAGTCTCTCCAATTATCTAACCATCCTACCCCCTTAGTGCCAAGTGTAAACAAAACTGCAGACTGTCCTGGAAGAACCGCATAATTCAGACTGTTCAGGATCCAAGATTGATGGTATAGAGACAAGAGCATCAGCTGCACTGTTTACACTCTGTAGGTTTGCTAAGAAACGATCACAGTAGTCGTTTGCTGATCCAGCAAGCCTTATTTGGAGGAGTATTTCAAGGGCTGATGCATATGGTGTCTGTTATGAATTTGTTAGATTTAATCTGGATGTGGTGATGCAGGGGTTATCTTCTTAATTCGGTTAGGTCTGAGGCAACAGGATTTGGATTTGTTCAGGCAGGAAATTTGAATTTGTTCTTTAGTTCTAACAATTTTGTTACTTTTACGTTTATTGTATAATTTGCTTATTGGGAACTCGATATATTGATAATATGATAATCTGAACATATGAATTCGTAACTTTGATAATCCGAGCCTCGATTACCTTCATTCATACCTTCGCACCTTCAACCTTCGCACCTTCGACCTTCAACCTTCGACCTTCGACCTTCGTAACTTTGTAGCCTCGAACCTTCGATAATTTGTCTTCGTCGAAATCGACTCGACCTCTGCAGCTTAACAGCTTCGAAAATCTGCCAATAAGTAGATTCATAACAGTGCCGCTGCCGATTCTGATCGAGTATTTGCCATATTCTCATGTAATTGTTTAGCTGTATATTTTTCATATATACGGGGACACTTGCTATCGCTTAATCGATCAATTATAATTTTTCTAGCCTCGATTTCACCTATTTTCCATGCTGGTCTTTCTGCTCTATATTTTGCCACTAATTCCTGGTACTGCTGAGGTGTCTGCTCAGCACTCCTGACTGGTAGTGCCTGAGGAGCAATTACTGGTTCTATTTCTTCGATGTCATGGAAAACATGTCCGAGAAGATTTCGCTTGGCAAGCTTTGCCTGAAGACTGCTATTCCACTTCGAGAAAGAGATGCCCTCACCTAGCACGTGTCTGCTATCCTTTCCCATACTTCTTAGATTACCACTGAGTCTTACTAAGTGCCGCAGTGGAAGAGTCCGTGCTCATAACCTGTTGTGATTAAGGTATGAGTAGGTATGAGATGTTGAATATTCTAGGGATAGTGTAGAGGGTGGATAACAATTATCAGAGCTTGACAATATGATGAATCGCTTAGTTATATTATTCAAATATCACAGAAGTAGATAGGACTTATATACATATATTTGGTACCCGCTATACAGTACATCACCGTCTATGCAGGAAGTACTACGATCTTAATTCCATGCAATACTATCCCACATTACTCTATGCCATTGTATAGAGCTGCGCCTCAATAGTCGATCGTAATGATGGCCATGTAGGGCTATGCAGTACTCGCATAGATGTGTTGTATCCCTGGCACTTGGCAGAAATAAATTTAGAGTAAATGTTATAATCACATCACAACACTATGCGCCGGAAAAATTTGCGTAGCACTGATACTTTTCCTGGTGAAAGTAATAGCTCGAGGACGGTTTCCCGTTTCTCCAACTGGTTTGCGGCCCTTAAAGCCAGGGTGACTTTTTGTGGTGAAGTCTCCGTCTATCTGCATCGTCCACGGCTCTTGTACCATGACCACGTGCGCTTCTGCATCCCACGCCTGTTGTAATGCAGTGTCCATGTTCGGTCCGCCCTTTCCTACGTTCACTTGATGAAATAGAAGGGTGCTATATTTTCCGGTTGAATGATTAGAGTTTGGCGTCCTACTCATTGACCAACCATTGTTGCTTCCGGGGTATTGATAACCTCAACATCTTTACCCTTCCTTTCCCATGCCGCTGGCGCAGCTTTAAAGTCTCGGTGACCGTGTTCTCGGATAACATGTAGCTCTGCTGGTGTGTGGGGAACTACTATTCCATTATGTCTTCTCGGCCGGGCCATGCAGATGAGGTCGGTCGACTCGTGAGGTCCTGCACAATTTGAGCACTTTGGTACCTTTGCGGGGCACTCCTTTGTCCCATGCGCTCCCGTACAACGTCCGCATCTTTGTCCCTTGGTGCAAGCTCTTGTTGTGTGGAAACCAAAACATTGCTGATATTGTTCAATAGGTCGTCGGTGTGAAAACGGCATCGGTGGTCCACTCTTGTCGAAGTGTCTGAATTTCAGGTTCACTGGTTTTTGTATGAAGCGCACTATCTAGCTTGTGGAATATTGACTCAATCTCACTTGATTTGGTCGAACCATTACCAGTGTGACCCCACAGACAGACTGACACTCTGTTTTTACCATTTCACTTGTAACTGAAATGCTACCTTCAAGGGTTCTGATGTAAAGAGGGACATGAGGGACAATGACCGAGACCCAGTCTGAGGCTGGCTTGATGGTAATATTGTGTTGCTGGAAGGTTGGGGAAACACGTAGAACTGTTGTAATCCTAGTCCGTGCTAACATAACGTAGAGACGCGCATGGTCTAGGTCATGGATTAATATAGTCGCTGTGCCTACACAATTGAGGTAAGCTACGTAGTGGTTGTAGAGATCTGTTGAGGATCAGGATGTTGAGAAGTGATAGCAGTGCACGGAACAGCTTCTCATGTATTTAGACAGGTGGTCAGGCACTGCCCCCAAAAGTGTCCAGCATAGATCACACACTTTATCCATTATACTTTAGCAAATAATAATCCCTTCTAAAGTCTACAACTCAGTTCTCTAGCATTATATCACAACTGTCTCTAAGTCTATCCCAAGAATATCTCCAGTGCTCATCATTCACAACAGGTTATGACCCCGGCGTTTTCCTCTGCACACAAGTTAAACATGTCCAAAAACACTTCACTTGTTATCCTCGGCGAAACAGATTCTTTCAGCCGATGGGACGCATCACTTCGGGCACAATTGGCCAAACGCGGCCTCACCGGCCACGTCATCCACGATGATCCCGATGTCGATCCCATCTTTCGACCAAGCGAACCAAAACGTGAAGACCAAATAACAAATGATGCCTGGGAGGAGATATGGAGGACTCACCGAAGAGCAGTCTTGACATGGAAGAACCATGAGACAGAGGCGAGCAATATAATCCTCGAACGTCTCAGCAAGAAAGTCTGGCCCAGGGACCACATAAGACTTTCCGCCAAAGCCCTGTGCGACAGCGTCTCTTCGCCTAGAAGAGAAACGTCCTCGGCCACCTACATCCATGCGCTCCAACAATTCCAAGCAGTCAAGTTCACCAACTCAATAGAGCGGTACTGCAACGAATTCCAGACTGCTTACCAAAATATAATCACCGCAGCTGAAGCCCTTAGTATGTCCGATGACAAACCAACCGAATGGGCCATTTCTGAGGCCGCAGCTGCGGGATTCTTTTTAGTCGGGACTATTCACGTCCCCTGGTTAAGCTCCTGGAGAGACAACAAAGCCATCGATGCTTCGGACAGACCGACATCCCTAAGGTCAATGATGTCATCACTTTGCACTGTTGCTGCAAACAATCATAGGCAAATCAACACCTATGAACCCATCCACAGCGCTTCCGCAGCCAAACCAAAATCATCACCAAATCCCGACGCCAGGTGCAAGAGATGTAAGCATATACATACTAATAAAAAATGCTTCAAGCAACATCCAGAACTTGCAACTGGTCAGAAAGGGCAGAAATGGAAGGAGAATATCCAAAAATATGGTGAAAGATTGGGAAAAGGGAAGGCAATCGCTGAGGCCAGCGACAGTGAAGATGAGGAGTATTATAGGAGTCAAATGGAAGCGCTGCTCAGCGAGCCCTGCGACGAAAAAATATCAAGAGGAATAGCTGCATCAGCATCCAGATACAATAAACTACCTATAATCTATGACACAGGTGCTTCGCACCACTTTTTGCCTGATAGATCCGTGTTTGCTGAAATATACAATCGACAAAATCCCTTTCGATTTGACTAAGCCGTAGGCAGATCATTGCTAACTGAACAAGGAAGCGCAACTATAAAGATCGGGCAACAACAATTGATTTTAAATGACTGCCTATACTCACCCAGATCGGCCTCTGGTATTGTCTCCGCAGGTAGACTACAAAGAATAGCAGGGGTGTTCCCTGACTTTGCCAAAATGCTCCTAGTAAAACATAATCATGAACAGAGTGACGTGCCCATTGCCCGACTAATTCTCCATGTAAGGATTCTCCTTCCCATCCTATCTTTAGTATATAATTTTACCCTTCTCCTGATGTTGCTATGACAACAGAACAGTTCTTGGCATTGGTTATTATGTTGGCACTAGTTTAGGGCCTATGTTATGATGAGCTAGTGGGAGGAAAGCAAGTATATGTATGATGGCTTGGCCTGTAGCTATAGAGTTCTTCACGCTTAGTCTTCTGTCATAACCACCACCTTCGGATCACCTCTGGTCACCTATAGTCACCTCCAGTTACCTTTAGCACCTTTAGCCACCACTAGTATTTGCTCGTATCTTTAGACTCTTTAGACACTTATATTACCCATTTTTAAACCTTTAGTTCTCCAAATTATCTCCAGTAGATCTTTAGTCATCCCTCGCGATCCATCCGACCTCTTCTCGCCCTTCTATTCCACCTCAGGTCAAACGCCAACGCTCCAATTTGACACTCCACAACGAAGTCTACTACATTCATCCCCTGTTACATGACAAGCGCATCAAAGATAAATCCATTGCAGCACCTGGGGTAGCGAGGATTCAGAAGACCAGCAATGCGCAACGCTGGCATCAAAGACTAGGACACATTGCACAAAACATTCTCAAGAAGACAAAAGATCACTCTTTAGGACTTGAAGGCATTGACACAAGTGATCTTAAAATATGCGAAACATGCCATCTAAGCAAGGCTCAACGACATGTGTCGCGGGACCCAAGGCCAACACCGTATGAGCCATCGGACGAAGTATTTGTGGACACCATAGGTAAACTAGTCCCATCTGTCGATGAAAAGCAGTACGCCGTAATAATCACTGACGCGAAAACTCGCATGTATTGGGTACTCACCAGCCAAACAAAAGACCAAATCGCCTCATCATTAGTGCAATGGGTTAAAATCATGCACCATATTTATGACAAACGAGTGCGAACTATCTTTAGAGACGGAGGATCCGAATTCTCTAAGACAAAAGTCTTTTGTGAACAACATGGAATACGCACCCATACGTCAGCTCCCTATACACCAGAACAGAATGGAGCATCAGAAGCTGCCAACAAAGTAGTTCTCAGAGTAACGAGGTCCATCCTTATAGATGCAAATATGCCTCCATGTTACTGGTCCTACGCGATGCAACATGCATGCTTCATTCTCAATAGGTTTTACTGCTTACGAACAAAAAAGATCCCCATCATCGACTTCTTACAAAGCCTACAACAACCGCACATGGATAAAATTGATCTCAGGAATCTACCACAATTCGGCTGTCGAGCATACAAGTTAATCAGTCCTAAACCAAGCAAATTTGAACCAAGGGCAGAAAAAGGGTGGTTCCTAGGCTTCGAAGTAAACACTTCCAAGAACTTCCTCATACTCCATCCACACAAAACTCCAACCAAAGGATGGAAGTGGATTGTCAGTTTCACTCCACACGCAACATTTAATGAAGATGTTCTATTGGGAGATGAACTAGACCGAATAAATAAGGAAAGAGCCACAAACTACTGGAACAACGATCAACCAATCACACCCACATTAGGCACAGACCAAAGTCCTTCATTGCCGCACAACAATCTGCCCAACCAAGATGCGTCAACATCAGATCCTAACAATCTGCCATTAAACGCATCACCGCCAGATCTGAGTCAATACCCAGAAAACATACCTCAATCTGAGCTAAATAACGACCCAATACCTGCAAATAAACCTTCGCCACCTAACAATACATTTATGACGCTACCTTCTCTTGAAAAGAATGACAAAACTTACGTTGATCAGCCTCCAACAACCCCTCCGGTGCCTCAATCAACCTGGCAGCATATGAGTCCCAATCCCTTGGCATTAATCAATCCGCAACCGGACCCATCAGAGTCAGATATAAACTCAAACCCTGACATAAGCGATCCAATCGAGCTCAACTCTCCTGAAAGTGATTCGGAACAATATCCAAACACAATATCACCAGAAAATCAGGAAGCCCAGAAATACGATCGTATTATGACAGGTTGGGACCCAATACCATCAATAGCTGGGCACAAAAGGCCACATTCACCGGAGACTGGGTTAATACAACAGAAAGGTAGCTCAGAAATAATCAATGTAAACAATGGGGCAGATATTGGAAAAGTTGACATATCAAATATCTCTTGCAACCAAACAGATAACGCACAAAGTTCCGAATCAGAACTACAACCAAATGATTCCATCATGACTGGTTGGGATCCAGTCAAATCCCTAGCTGGCCAAAAGAGAGCCTGCTCGCCAGAGGGAGACATGATGCGTACAAAACGTGGACGAGCAGTAAAACGAGTTGACTATTATCGCCTCCATCATGGAAAGTCAGCACTTGAATCAAGTGGCCCAAAGACCTGGTAAGAAGCGATGTCCAGCCCAGAGGCTCAAAAATGGAAAAAGGCTGCAAATGAGGAAATAAAATCACTCATTGACACAGGAACATTCGACATAATTAACCGCGAAGAATTACCAAAAGGTCGAAAGCCAATGAAATGCAAATGGGTCTTCAAAAAGAAGTACAATGCGGATGGAAGTGTTGATAAATGGAAGGCACGATGCACCGCAAAAGGATTTACTCAAAGACCCGGCATCGACTATCAGGAAACCTTCGCCCCTACCCCGAGGCCTGAAACAGGTAGGATTATGTTAGTAATAGCCCATTACCTTAAATGGTACAGATGTCAAGGTGATGTTCCAACAGCCTTCCTCAATCCAGACCTCAAAATTGATCTATACATGGAGTTACCAAAAGGATTTAAAGAGGGAAATCATGTCATCCGCCTAAGGAAAGGCCTTTACGGCCTCAAACAAGCAGCAGCCCTCTGGTACGATGACGCAAGAGCAACCCTAGCAACACTTGGCCTTCATCCAACAACATCAGACGTGTGCTTATATTCAAATGCGCAAAATGATCTATTTGTACTCCTACATGTAGATGACTTTCAAGTCATAAGACCAAACAATACAAAAATAGAATTATTAATGCGAGCATTAAACAAAAAATATAACCTCAAACGCGTCAACACAAACTTATTTCTTGGCATACACATCAAGGAAAATGAAAATAAACTCGAACTTTCTCAGGGCCAATACGTCCGCACCCTTCTAAAGCGACATGGATTAGATGACTGTAAGCCAGCAAATACACCAATAGAAAGGCTAATTGAGCCCAACGGTTCTCAATGTTCAAGGCAATCACAGCTAGAGTACAATTCAATCATCGGAGGTCTCCAATACCTAGCCAATAACACACGTCCTGACATTGCCTTCGCTGTAAATCACCTTGCAAGATTCTTAAACAATCCATCCGCAGAGCACATCTCAGCTGCCCGCCACATCCTTCGCTACATAGCCAAACATCCGGATAAAGGCATCACATTTACCAGAAGTAACGAGAAACCAATCCTCGAGGCATACTCAGATGCAGATTTTGCAGCCGATCCCTCGACCAGCCGGTCGACATCCGGGACATTAATCAGGCTTGCATCTGGACCCATCTTCTGGAAATCACATTTGCAGCGAGAAGTAGTTCTCTCAACAACAGAAGCAGAGTATCTTGCAGCCACAGAGACCTGTCGACAACTGCAATGGATCAAATCTCTATTTGAAGAACTCAAACTCACAAAGCTCATAGAAGGAACGGAATGTACCAACCTGTACGTCGACAACCAATCAGCACTGTCTCTGATCAAAAACCATGATAACCATAAGCGATCCAAACACATAGCACTGAGGAACCACTACTGCAGAGAACAGTACAAAAATGGTCGCATAAAAGTCACATATATTCCATCATTAGACCAACTAGCAGATCCACTAACAAAAGCCAAAACCCAAACACAAATCCACTGAGAAACAGTCACTTCCGTGTCACAATCGCTCTGAGCCAGCACATCGACAGAGGGAGTGTTGTAATCCTAGTCCGTGCTAACATAACGTAGAGACGCGCATGGTCTAGGTCATGGATTAATATAGTCGCTGTGCCTACACAATTGAGGTAAGCTACGTAGTGGTTGTAGAGATCTGTTGAGGATCAGGATGTTGAGAAGTGATAGCAGTGCACGGAACAGCTTCTCATGTATTTAGACAGGTGGTCAGGCACTGCCCCCAAAAGTGTCCAGCATAGATCACACACTTTATCCATTATACTTTAGCAAATAATAATCCCTTCTAAAGTCTACAACTCAGTTCTCTAGCATTATATCACAACTGTCTCTAAGTCTATCCCAAGAATATCTCCAGTGCTCATCATTCACAACAAGAACTGTTTCTCTTAGCGCATCTGAAGCGCATTCAAAGGCCAGGCCAGATCGGACCTAATACATCTGCACGATTGCGGATGCCGCTACTCCAGCTCGCTCCGTGATTAACTTTTTTATGGTGATAGGAGATAGTCTCCACCATTTGTGGTCTGGACCCAGTCGAAGAAAAAGTCGTTTATCTTCTTTTGGGGGCATTGGAGTCGTCATATTTGCCGGCAAGAAAGTCTTTCGATGAAGCAGAGCTGCTGGAGGAACTGGGAGCTTTGCACCTCTACGAGCTACTACTGCCCATGGGCTCTTGTCTACTTGAGGCTTTGTTGGGAGCGCGCAATCAGGTGGCGCAAATATTTTGGTCACCCTGGGAGCCTCTGTTGTTATCGCGCTCTTCGAGGGTTGGTAGGTCTTACGGGGGGTTTCATTTACCTGTGTTATTCCAATAGCAAACGACGTTACTATTGTAGCTATACTTTCAATAAGAGGCGTCACTGTGGCCAACGCCGCTGTTCCTTCCTTGGTTTTAGCCCAAGCGTCGATTATTTCTAAGAATTCCTGGGCAAGATCCAGTCTTTCTTTCCTTTGTTGCTCTGCTTTTTGCATTGCCTCGGCAATACCCATCAGAGTTGGGTGAATTGTTGCGCTGGGGTTGGTAGCCATCGATGAGGACGATGCGCTGGCAGAAGCCATTGCACCGCTACGCATTTGGAATTAATCGGACTCTGGTTCAAGATTATATTTGTGGGTATGCAATTTTAGAGATGCTTGATGCTTGATGGAACTAAGCGAATAATGATAAAGATGTCATCAGTGCTTTCATAACGCAAGACTGTCATGGGTTTCCTATTACAACTACATACCTGTACACAACATCCCGAGCCACTGAACACCAGGCATTGCCGTATGCTCACGATAAGGATATTACAATTTGCGTCATCTACACGTGAGTTCTTACTACAGGCAAGCCCCGAGGTACCCATAAGTCTGCAGCCCCCATCCTCTGTGGCCTACCCCTAGGCTCTCCTGTCTCTCCTATTCTCTTTCTCCTGGCAAGCGAAGGAGTTCTTCGACTGTCGCGCGGCCCATTTGGGTACGCAGATGATATCTCTCATTTCTCTTCCGCGACCTCTCTAATATCGTGTGCCGGTCTCCTCCAGACTCAGCTTAACAAAACCCTCTCCTGGGGGCGGGAAAATGGGTTCACTTTTGATACTTCGAAGACGGAGCTCCAGTACTTTCACCGGAAACGTGGCAATGTTGTAGAGCCAACAATCTACATGGGTGAAACTGAGATACTGCCCAACAACTACACCCGCTGGCTCGGAGTACACTTCGACCGTGGTCTACGCTTCCAATATCATATTAGTGAGACCTGTAGAAAGTCCCTAGCTATCACAAGCCATCTCAGACGACTCTCGTGCACCACCCGCGGTATCAGCCCTCCCCTTCTTAGACAAGCTATTCAAGGAACAGCTTTCGCTATCCTCTTCTTTGGAGCCGAGACATGGTATTCCAAAAGTACTCCACAGGACATAATAAGGCGTGTTCAGTGCAGGATTAATGATGCTACTAGAGCCGTCCTTCCTGTCTACCGAACGACTCCGGCTCCTGCCCTTCTTCGAGAGACCAGATGGGGGACGGCTAGCTCATGGCTAGAACGGATACACGACCGCCTCACAGTTCGAGTCGCGTCAGCAGACCCACGTCACCCTTTACGGCGGCGCTGGACTTCCTCCCGAGTGTTGTGGATCCGACAAAGAACATCTCCCGAACTATCAACTGATACAGTACCACCCCCATGGAATACCAGTCGAGAGTTACTTCTACAAAATATCGGGGCTATAGGCAGAAAAAATGGCCGGAAAGAATTCATGAGTTGGCAAGCATCTCAACCCCCTTTGGATCTATTCGTCTTCTCTGACGGTGCCCTTTCAGAGGATAGAGCCGGGTCCGGATATGTTTTCTATCGGGGCCTCACACAGATAGTTGGGCAGGGGACCCTTCCTCTCGGAGAATCTGCCGAAGTGTACGATGCAGAAATAGCCGGGGCTACTGAAGGCCTAAGTGCCGCCCTCCATAGTCCGATGGCTCGATACGCCACAAATATTACGGTTTGCCTAGATAATCAGGAAGCCGCCCTTCGTCTCCTTGCAGATACTCCTTCCTCTAGTAGCTCCTCTCGTATCGCTTACTTTCGATACCTTGCTACTAAATGGATAGAGAGAGATCGTAGCCACTTTCCTGAACCGGGTGTAGTCAGAGTGCGATGGTGTCCAGGACATGTCGGCATACCGGGCAATGAAGCTGCTGACGCACTTGCTAAACAAGCATGCGCAACCCCTTCACTCCCCCTATCTCCAACAATCTCACGAGCAAAGAGAGACATAATCTCTCGATACAAAGCCTCTGTATCCCTGTACTGGTGCCAAAACGCTCCTGAACGATACCAAAAACTGGGAATTAACGCCAATATTGGGAGCTCCCCCGAACTCAAGAGCCTTAACCGCTTCGCTCTTGGTCGCCTTCTTACAGCTCGCTCAGGCCATGGAGACTTTGCTGACTACCACCGCCGCTTTCAGCACTCGGACGCTCTTCTAATCTGCGCTTGCGGGCTAGAAAAGTCGCCCGAGCACTTCTTCTTTTGTGGACTCAATCGGAGTCGTTCCCGCCTTTGCAGCGGAAATAAACACCCAACGACGGGAATTCGCTGGATCCTAGGCTCATCTGAAGGAGCCATAGCTTTTAGTAAATGGCTTCATGAAACGAGCTTTTTTGAAGCATGCAACAACAAGACTAACTAGTACCCCAAATTATATGCACTTGGCCTGTATTTGCTAGAGCTAAATTTAGAAGACTTCTGGTCTAGGTGGTGGATAACTTTCCTTTTCATATATATAACTATCTTCTCTATTGTATTAGAATACAAAAGTCTCAGCTCGAGAGTACTTTTGGGCTTCTTTCGATAGTTCGGGGTGCATGGCAGGTAGGCCTTGGCCCATTTATAACATGTCGGGCTTATTGAAAGGTATCGGCACGTCGGGTACTTTATGTAGACTGAGCTGGCCAACACGAGACCTTAAGGTTTTGTTGTGAGCTAGCACGACGTTAAATAATTATAAAAAAAAAGTCTGCAGCGCCCAGCTGGCCGGCCTCTTAGATCGCTTCAGAAGGATCACTATGTGTTCGAATTGGGTCCTGGTCAACGATGTCTAGCCTAATTGTGCTATGTTGCAGGCTACTGTTACAATTATTCATGGGGTCATCATCAGGGTTGTGAGTAGTTTCGGTCTTGGTGTGGGTTGTTAGATTGATACCTGAGCGTGTCGCATAGTAGTCAGACATGCGACTCGAGTAGCATATGCACGGTAAACCTCAACCCCAAAATGATGATACGAATCAAGTTTTATATGCTACGTCCTGTATGGCTAGCGTGGTTGGAATATAGGGAATTTACCTGTAGATAAAGACGTTGTAGCCCTCTGATAGTTGGGATAAGTATTCTACAATATTATATTGGAATCAATACTGGCCTCTCATTAAGCAATCTCATGAATTATTTCCAATGTCTGTGATAACAGATATACATATACAATATCGACAACAAGTTTCAATGTCGATAACTATGTCTTCGGATTTAGTCCTAATGTCGTTATTAGGAGAACTCCGCACCCAGTGGTTTTTTGCGATTTTTCCCGGCTGCCATACACCCGCAAATGGCCATCGTTTCGTTAGCTGGGAAGGGGAGGTTATGAAGGGCAAAGGGCTCCTCTTAGTGTATGATCGAATAAGGACTTGTGAGGGGTGGTACTGTTTGAGGGAAGCTGTATGGGAGGCATAGGAGGGCATATACTACTGGTATAGGTATCCTTGGCCTGTAGGCAGAGAGGACCTGCATGTCTTACATAGTCATAGACTCAGACAGGGCAATAAAATGAATTAATCATTACTATAGGCAAGCCGTTACGCATGGTAATGAACCCACATTTTTGGCAGTGCCTAGCGCAAGGCCCAGTTGGGTTGTACCCATGGCTTAGCGATAAGTAATGGCCTTCTTGGCAGATTTAGAGAAAGTAGAACAGAGGGGGTTTATTAACCGCGGGTAGATTTCTTTTCAGAGCCAGCCTAAATTTGATAGAAACAATACATGTACATCTATACCTTCGACTTCAAAGTCTCCGTTTGTCTGCTTTTTTGTTTAAAGACGAGTTTTTACTTCACCCTAGTTTCCCAGTTACCATGCCCAATTATATACTTTAAATCATAAATTCAACATTTCGCCGTAAATTTAATCCAAAACTCTAAAATATAATCAAAACTACTTCCCATCGATAGCCCGATTATTTAACTTCCCTCTATTCCGATCATTTTTGATGGCAAGGAAATAGTATTTATGCTGGCATTCCAGGTTAAGATAAGTGAGGATTGTGGAAGTAATTTGGCGGTGGTGGTGGCTGAGACGGTTGAACCTGATGATAGATAGGTCCGTGAGAGATTGGAGGGTTAGACGGAAATTGGCTCATAAACTCTCTAGGATCCACAAAGTGTGGATTGGCAGGGAAATGCGACATTTGGTTATAAGCCCCATTTGCAAAATGAGGCTTGTATGGGTTCCAATGATTATCCGGCAAAGGCGGGTAGCCGTTACAGTTTTGCACCATTAACCGGGAAGCTCTCGCACTCTGAGATTGGTGTCTGAGCCGTTCCGTTCGCAGTTTCTCCTTGCGGACCTCTCGTTGGAGATCTTTCGTCATGGCTATCAGCTCTTCTTCCTTTTGTCTAAGGTCCTCCAGACGCTTTTGAAGCTTAGAGTTGTGAGCCGAGAGCCCCCGCACTCTCCTCTTCTCGTCCTGAATACCTGTCCTCACGGCCCCAAGAAGTTCTTGCAGATATGCCACATCTAAAACTTCATCTGTGAGAAACTCTTTGTAAGCATTTTACTAGGGGCTAGTTAATATTTTTCAGCTGCTTACCAGGTCCGTGCCTCTTGGTACCAGGCGCAAAGCGTGTCTTTTTGGGAATGTAAGACGGCATCACTCCGAGAAAGAATAAGTGTAAATTAAGAGAATATTTAGCTGTTTCATTTAAATTGTAATTTGCTGCAACATGTTGAAGCCTCCTTGGGGTGTGTTGATTTAGTTATTAAAAGAGAAATTTTGACTCCAGGATAGTCATGTGTAATTTTCGGATTTTCGAGCTGTGAGAAACATTGCGTCATGCGATAGACAATTCATCCCTCGAGAAATGGGTTGATTAAGTATAAGTCATGGGTGTAGCAGTGGAAGTGGGATGAGAGTCAGCCATTTAAAGTACGAAAGTTGGTGGCACAAAAACTGGGCCAAATTGTAAATGACCACAAGTCCAAATGGGCGTAGATCATCCATCAATAAACTCTTAGTATTCACGCGACACAGCTGCTCGTGTATCCCTACGTAGCCTGAAGCGCTATCTCATCACATAATGAAACCCAGTAAAAAGCGACTGATCATGTCAGGAACCTACATGATATGCAGGTCCCATGAGTTCGTAACACAGTATTTCAGCTTCCATCATGCAGATTACTGGCATGAAACAATAGTAGCCCGAAATATTCCCTGTTGCTGTCAATTCGATATCTCCAATCATGGTAGTTACTGATTTTAACTTGATTATATTTCTACAGAATACGGTCGGTGGCTAAGTTTTGTACAACATACTGAAAGGCAGTTTAATTTCGATCCAAGAAGATAGCATCAGGAAACCAACTACGCAAAGCATTAAAATATGCAGAATTCATGACTCAAGATTCAGGGAATTTATGACAGTCACCTCCAAAAACGCTTAGAACTCATCCACGCGAAAATGAAAAGAACCTAGAAATACCAGATTGTCCTCGTGTACTGCATCATGGTAGGCCAGACCTGCTATCCATGCATGTTGCATACTAAAATTTGTTGAAAACTACAATTTACATCTGCAATTATCGTTCTATTGGATAACCCTCGCCTTTTCATTCTGCAGCTAATGCACCACCTCTCGGGTCCGTGGAATCACTTCGCTGTGCCGTTGGGACTGTTAGACAAGGAAAATTTTTCGATGGCCAGTCTTTCACTGAGTTTATAGCTGCCTGTTGTGCGTGAAGCCGTTTCATTTGATGACTGCAGGTGTTAGCAAATTTTTTGAAATCTACGTAAAGCTGGACAAAAGAATTGCATGCAAGCACATTATGTGCAGGGCGAGTGCTGCTGCGGGTATTGAGAATTCAAATCCACATGCTTGAAGCATGTAGATCGCTTAGCGCCCTCACTTTCTCATAGAAACAAATCCTGCATCGGCGTTAGAGCGTGCGCTGAGAGAAGTGATGATCGCTGCCAGCCAAGTTTATCTTTAGTGGGGAATGAAATACAATACATGTCATTGGTATCCCCTACGGACATCCAGCTCTCATTGTAGATTCTATAGAGACCAGATTGGGTAAACATTTTCTATAGAAATATAACCCATTACTTGGTTTTTGGACTTGGTGGTAGAGAGAAGCTCATGCAATCATGAAGGATAAAAGGATGTCAATTCGGCTACTCTTCTAAGCTTAGGTAACAATCTCTTTAAAGCTCAATTAATTGATTAATTCATTTCATTATCCTGTCTGAGTTTATAGTTACATAGGATATGCTGATCCTCTCTGGCTATAGGCCTAGGATACCTATACTAGTAGTATATCCCCTCCTATGCCTCACATTCAGCTTTTAAGGCCAAATAGATAGCCCGTGCGGAATCTCCTTTCAAATTGTGTTCTGATGGTTCACAATTGAAACAGCATGATGAGAATATGACTCGTGGCTTAACTACAGGTAATTCTGCAGATAATAATGTTAAGTTTAAGCCCTGATAATATGTTTGTCCCTATCTCTCTGCTCCAAGTTCTTTGATTTGTGTCCAGCTTACTAATCACCAACTAACCACATTTGGTATTCAATCAACATTATGTAGCCTGCAACGTCTAAGTCTTCAATGAAGAAAACGACCCCTAGATGAGATGAGGAGATGCCGAGATGAGCCAAAGCTGGGATTGAATGGAAGGGAAAAAATACAAATGGGGAGGGTGTCAAGGGCTCGGGCGCATGGTGGCTGAGGCTGAGGAGGAATTTGTGCTTCAGCACGTCAAAAGAGGGTTCTCTGCGCGGTTGGGCTTGACATAATTCAACACATGGGTGAAGTCTGAGGTGGTCCGGGCATTCAGGTGGGACGGGGTAGATGTACTTATTGGTAGTTAATCGATCCAGCCCGGCCCGACCCGTGCTTAAGCTCCAGTCGGGGTGCAACGGTAGTAACTTTACCTAGCACGGTAATGAAGAAACCAAACCAACTTTTAAGCCCTATCTTCGCAGAAATAACGCTAGAAAACAGTATACGCAATCTCCGTTCGCCAAATACCCGTCTGTCGGGACTACTTATAATCGAGCCTAGTTGGATCGAAAAAATATGCCCTATGAGGTCAGAGACTGAGTGACTGAATGTGATTATTGTCCTATTGAGTCTATGAATATGTAAGTATATGTGTGTACTTTCTGCCTTCAGGTCAAGGATACCTTTACTAGTAGTATACCCCCTCCTATGCCTCCCATACAGCTTTCTTTAAACAGTACCACACATCGCAACTCCTCCTTCGATCATACAGCAAGAGGAACCCTTTGCCCTTCATCATCTCCCCCCTCTAGCTAACGAAACGATGGCTATTTGCGGATGTGTGTCAGCCGGGAAAATTGCCAAAACCACTGGGTGCAGAGCTCTCTCAATACCGACATTAAGACTAAATCCAAAAACATAGTGACCCTTCCGAAGCGTTCGAAGAAGCCGGCCAGCTGGGCGTTGTAGACTTGTGGGTACCTCAGGGAATTCACCCTCTATCTTTTAGCCTCCTTCCAACCTTATCCCGAAGGTCGTGCTGAGATGTCAGAAAAATCTTGAAATAAATTGATTAATTTATGATAGGTTATCCTGACTTCGTTTGTGCCGTTGACTCACCGGCTATAGAAGTCCTCCTGGCTAATTTGCCGAAATCTTGGTCCAGGCGCCCACAAACGTTCCAATGGATAAAAACAACCTCCAAAATGTCAGTCCTGATATACCCATAAGAGGTCTCTTCCTTATGTCTTTCTGCGCCCCAGTCGTCTGTCTTTCCTCAAGAAATAGAGCCCCGTCAGAGCAACTGTCCCTCGTAAGCCAAATCTCAAGCTTTATATCTCACGCTATATTCTCCTCCTTGCAAGTGCATGTAGCATCGTAAATCTGTGGATGGAGATGGCCAGTAATCCATTGGGTTAGCTCCATTCTACAATTGGAGTAACTCCTTTATCGGTCGTGGAGGCGAGATAATGTTCCGTTGCATAGAGGTTGAAGACTCAATTGATAATAGTGAGATCGACAGTTTTGAAAAGTCGTCAAATGTTGATTTGCACGTTCTTGCTTTTGACCAAGATTCGAATGCGATTCTACTTCGATATCCCAGATATGCAGAGCTATTACACCGGCACCACTGGAAGGTAAAGAATTCGACTTTGCCGGCGAATTTTCTCTGGTCTCAGCTAGCCGTTGAATATAAAACCACGCCGACTCTTACATGTGACGGAGGAAACAAAGTGTGAAGCACAAATCTGGGGGATAGTTCTTTGGACTGGGCGTGAGAGAAATTAGGAAAAGTTTACAAGACCATGCTGGAGATGGATACAATATTGAAAGATGTGAGACCTGGAATTTTGCTACGATGCTTTACACAATGAAGAGTATTATACGCTTAATTAGAGATCGCGATAGCGCAGGCGACAATGTCAAACAAATCAACAATTAATGATGTTGTAGTCCGCCTCCTGGTGGTAATCTCCAGTATAATTTAAGTAGCGTGGGCACCTACTCTATTTGGGAAGAAGACGCCTCGGACCTTAATTCGCGCGCAGACAAGGTAAAAGATGATGAAAGTATGTCTGGATAACTTGTGACTTTTGAGAATTTTCCCTGAGTGGGTATTCACGGATTAGGGCTTAGATTTTATTTATTTCTGTCACTGGATGGAGCAGCCTACATCTCGACCGATTCTTAGTGACAAAATCATACTCGAGCCTAAGGAAGTTATCAGGTATCTTGGCATCTGGTTTGACAGAAGACTTAACTTTAAAATTCATGGAGACAAGAGGCTTCATCTTGCTACTGGGGCACTCAGAATGATCCGAAATCTAGCCTCAGCAACAAGAGGACTTCATTGTCATGCCCCTCGACAACTCTACCTAGCCTGCATCACTTCAGTACTTGACTATGGATCTATACTATAGCATGGAAGGAGAGGCATGAGTTTGCTTTCAAATAAATACCAAAAACTTCGAAATCAAGCACTTACAATCATCATTGGCGCTTATAAACGCAGTCCCACAAAGGCCCTCGAAGTTGAGGCATCGATCTTACCAGTTAAAGTTAGATATCAGAAATAGCTTATCTTTTATGGAATCAGAATACTTCGACTCCAAAGAGATCATGTAAGCCACGAATATCTGTTCAGCCCTATTGAAGATGAACTAACAACTACTAACCAAATAGACTTAGGCTTACTTGACTTCATAGGCAAGTCAGTTACAAAGTTGATGAGAATTGGAAGCATCCTGAAGCCTCTTGCCAGCCTTAATAATTTAGAGCAACTGAATATACAATGAATCTCTCCCTGGCACCAACCATTTATTCATACCAGTATGTTATGAATCTACTTTTTGGCAGATTTTCGAAACTGTTAAGCTGCAGAGGTCGAGTCGATTTCGACGAAGACAAATGATCGAAGGTTCGAAGTTACGAATGTGCGAATCTATTACAAAGAGACAAATGAGGTATTCGAGGCTCGGATTATCAAAGGTTACGAACTTTTATATTCAAATTATCATATTATCAAAATAGCGAGTTCCAAACAAGTAAATTGTCCAAAACCTAAAAATTGTTAGAACTAGAGAATAAATCTAAATCCCGCTGCCCCACTCATAGCCAAATGAAGAAAATAACCCCTGCACCACCATATTTGTGACGACCCAACATTTTAGTGGCCATGTGGTTGTCGGTCCAATAGTCAGTAAGCTGACACGGGGTCAATCCAGGGATCCCAACGACTAGTTTCACACACGAGTCTTGTGTGTGACAAATCACGATACGAAAGGTTTATCATGGATATTGGTTTTCATGCGAAACGCTTGGGTTGTAGGAAATGAGGGACAGGAGGTTTCGTGTTGGCAACTTTATTTCAAAATTTAGCTCCTATGTACTTTTTCTTTTTTAAATCATTTAATGTGTATTCAGCTATCTAGCTATGACACATGACCGGTACTATGTATACATGTTGGATGACTCTTTTGACGTTAGAGACACTCATACTCTGGATTTCATTCGCAAATACCACTAAGAGGTATGTTCGCTTATTCAAACAGTCGACCCTCCTCCGTTAGTACCCACCAAAGGGACGTATCAAAACCTTTGGATATCCAAGCATGCCTTCGTCATCCACGTATACCAGCGCCGCTAGAAAAATGATTGTGTTTTGCCGGATTCGAACAAGCAATCTACTGTCTCGAGTGGGATATGTGTCCAAGCTATCCAGACTCTACTTGGCAGACCGGCCAAGACGATGCACCACCGCACCATCCAACCATGGCAGTTTTTATAGTGTCGCCTGCACTCTCGCAACCGAAGTTTTGGCACGCACAAAGCTCAATTTGTAAACACTCCTTGCCAAAATTCCACGCCCGTCGAGACTGTATCCATTCGTTGCATCATCTTGTTAACTTGTCCCTAATCCTCTCACGCCAAACCCAAAGAGCTATCTCTCAGATTTGTGCGCCACGCTTTGCTTCTTCCGTCGGGTATAAATATCGGCGTGGGCCTGTATTTGGTGACCAGCTGAGGCCAGAGAAGGTCGAAGAGTGGTGTGGACATTGGAATGAGGATGTAATTGGTCGTACTTGTAGACTTGATGAAGCTTAGGTAGGAATCGATCTCGTTGGGTGTGAAAATTTGACGTGGTGGAGTAATATGAATCATTGCCTCGTGGGCCAACTTGTTCGGTATTGCGAAGTTTGACTGAACTTGGCTCTGGGAGAATATTTCACTCCCAGGTTCGTAGAGGACACCGCGTACAGGTGCTCAGTCTTGCCCTCCAACTCCTATGTACATATATACGGATTCATAAACTCCCAGATACTTTTCTCTTTAGTTTAGAATCTTACGATTTGAGTCCACGCCGGCTTTTGACCACTCGCCAATCGTCTTTTGTCCCTCGAGTTTCCTCAACATTCAAATTACATTCAACAAATCCATAACACAGTATCTCTATCCAGTCAAAAGAGGTGGCTAAAGATAAGTATCCCCAGCATGTGAAAAGTATACACATTGATGATGTAATTATTTATATACATGGATCACTTTCCGGAATAACTTGAAGCAGTATTGGCTTTGTGGTATATCATCCAGTTACCCAAGAGATAAGATGCTTTTCATACGATCTTAGAGATTCAGCAGGCATTACAGATGCTGAGACATATTGGGTATTTAAAGTAACACTGTATACAAATAAATGTTGTGCCAACAAGACCATCTATATTTTCACTGACAGTGAAGCAAGTATCCTTCGGGCTTAGCATAGTAGTAATCAATATTCTCATCAGATAAGGAAAGCATCTCAAGGGAGCACTGTCCATCTCCGATGGTGTCCTGCACATGTTGGGATGGAAGGGAATGAGCTTACGGTTAGATTAGAAAAAGGAGGTGACAAAAAATCACCTCTAAAAAAGAACAAGTGTACATCTCATTATTTTATCAAGCAGAAAGCTGTAGAATGGATTTTGCAGGCATGGCAGGCATGGCAGGGAGATTAGGACCTAGAATTATAGCATGAGGAGGAAGGCCGAAAGGCTAAAGGACTCGGAAAATATTGTAGGCTCCAGGCACAATGAAACCACCCAAAATTTAACACAAAACTTTTAAACTTTAGGGATGAAGCAGAGAGACAGAATGTGAAAATTTCTAGGCAAGACTTGATGTTGGCAACACAAGGGTCTATGTCATAGAATAGAATAGAATAGAATTTTATTTATGTCCCTACTGAGTCTATGACTATGAAGGACAGCTAAAACTATCTAAGTAGCTTTAAAGTTAACAGTAAATTTATATGTGGTTGTGTTCAATTTTTGCCAATAGATGATGAGGGTCGTGCCCTATTTTGTCTATGTCATAATTTCACTACAAAATGCATAAGCAATCTTGTAAGTACAGTATATTAATTATAATTCTCTAGAGAGAGAACTCCTGTAGCTAGAATACAAATACATATACTCTGAGATACTCCTCTTCTGTAAAGTTCTCCCTACAACTAGATTAACATGGAGTCCTCGACAATACCCTAGAAGATTCTTGATACACCTGTTGTCCTCATGAACCTTCAGTGTGCTTCCAGAAGGTTCATTGAGAATCTTCTAAGCTCTTTGTATTCCGAGATTCTTCTCGAAGATTCTCTTGTATTGATTGCATTGATTGCCTGCGCTAGCCAGCGTAGGCTACAGGAATACCTAGGCTTAACAGTCGTTACAATTGAAATTAGTTCCGAAGATTGGAAGAATTACACACTAGCCTCGAGCTTGATTAAGAGATACAATAAATGTGTTTACTATACGAAGAAGTTTACTGATATTTAATGGGTAGTTAATTGTGATTAAATTGCTGTAATTTTATATGTGTGGTGAGAAGTCCCTCTATATACATGAAAGCGGGGTTTTTCGCACACTAGTGTGAACTCCAACATACTTCCTAATCTAACCTAAACGGGAAGGTTGTTGAAGATCCTGAAGCCAATGTATGCTGTCAGGCATCTATTGGCTAATTACTATTCATGCCAGTGAGTGATGATATGGGTTAATCATATCTCATGGCGCCAGTGCATATTATTCTAATATGTACTATTTGTCTACTGCAGTCATGTTGCCGCCTTAATTACAACAGTTACAACCTGCATATGATTGGGAAACTTTAATACATTTTATATGTAATTTGTGTGGGAGAGAAAGGCAAACTGTTCAGCATCTGCTGTTACATTGCTCAAAGTTTAAAACGCAGTGAAACAAATATTTCAAGGGCATAGAGCCAAGGATACTTACAATCCTGTTCTACACCAAACAAGGAAAAGGAGCGTTACTCAAATATTTGGATACATCCAAGTACATGGCAGCATATAAAGGAAATTAAATCAGGAGATCTAAGTGATAATTTTGTAAATTGATTGTTGAGTTTGTTGAAATATAGGAGTTGGGACTGGAATTGTATAAAATATGTGTCAAAGCTAGATAGCTGAATACACTATGAATAAGAAAAAAAGAGGGCTGAATCGGGGTGAAGAAAAAGCCATCATAACTTCGCAGTAGTACTCGCAAATGAAATCCGAGATATGAGTGCTCTTCTTGTATATTGAGTCATCTTTTCCGTCCTTTTCTCTAACATTATATCATAGCTAGATAGCTTCATACGCAATTAGTGTCTAATGCAAAAAAAAAGTAACATAAATTTACAGTGGGGCATGGCCGATTGTTCATCAGGTAATTTCTCGATTGTAATTGGAGTTGCGCTTATATCGGTCGTTGAGTCGAAGTGCTGTAGCAAAGTTGGGGTGGAGGACTTACGTTAGAATAGACTCGGCATTGAGAAAGTATTTCATAAGTATATATATGTTGGTATATTGTGAAAATTAAGGGTGAGGCAGCGTTGCGGAGCGGTTATTGCGCTAGCCGAGAATACATATGTATAATAATTCATTTTACCTGATTTGGCTCCTTGAGGCCCATGCAGGTTTTATCGGAAGATATGTACTTTAAGTAGGATGACTCAATTTGACGATTAGAACACTCACACTCAGATTTCATTTGCAGATACCACTCGAGATTAACCCTTACGGCGTATAACCTCTTCCGTGCATACCCACCACAGGGAAAAGCGTGAAAAACCTGTGGCTATCAGAGTGTGCTTTCATTATCCCACAAGTATGATATCACCGCGAGAGAGAGTGGTGTGTGGGTTTTACTGGATTCGAACCAGCTTTCTCCTGTCTCGAATGGGGTAGGTGTTCAAGCTACCCAGTATCTACTTGGGAGGACGGCCCGGATGGTGTACCACTGCACCATCCAGCCCTGGTAGCCGAGAATAATAACGAAAGCCAGTTGCTTCACGAGGTTCAGACCGATGCAAGCCGATATCGACCCTGGATAGAGTTTTGCCGAAAGGCACAATGCAAGCTGTGTAAAGCGATATATATTGCCCTCTTATCGAAATTAAAGCACGAGTGGAGCTCGGCGGTAACAGATTAATTACCGTGAGGTGCAAATACGATGCACCCCACCCAAGTAGCATGTCGTATGCCGAACGAATCTAAGTATCATATCATGATTAGTACCGCAGCCCAGAATGACACCACAACAATAAGTATAAATCCACGTCCTATTTTGCTACAGATTCAGACAGGACAATTAAATGAATAAAAAAATATCCGTGCAGAGACAGGCTAACAAAATAAGATCTTGAACTGTCTCGTTTCCAACATTCCGCCTCGGCCACCATGCGCCAAAAACTGATCTCGTAGGGCAAAAATTGAACACCTATACCCGGGGTCCTCTACGAACCTGGGCGCGGAATATTCTCCTAGAGCCAAGTCCAGTCAAATTTGGCAATTACGAAAAAGTTATCCCGCGAGGCAATGATCCAAGACTCTCTACGGAATTAAAGTCTCCCACTCAACGAGATCGATCTCCTCAGAAACCTCATCAAGTTACAAGTACAATCTAGTATATCCTCATTCCAATGACCATACCTCTCGTCGACTTTCTCTGGCCTCAGCTGTTCACCAAATATACACACACGCCGATATTTACACCCGAGGGAGGAAGCAGAGCGTGGCGCACAAATCTGGAAGACATTTTTTGGGATGGACGTGGTAGGGTTGAGGACAAGTTGATAAGATGATGCAGAGGGTGGATACAGTCTTGACAGGCGTGGAATTTTGAATTTTGGCAAGGAGTTTTTATAAATTGAGCTTTGTGCGTGACAAGACTTCGGTTGCGAGAATGCAAGAGACACCATAAGCACTGCCATGGTTGGATGGTGCGGTGGTGCGGTGGTACATCGTCTTTGCCGGTCTGCCAAGTAGAGTCTCGACAGCTTGGACACATATCCCACTCGAGACAGTAGATTGCTTGTTCGAATCCGGCAAAACATAACCACTTGTCTAGCGGCGCTGGTATACGTGGATGACGAAGGCATGCTTGGATATCCAAAGGTTTTGATACGTCCCTTTGGTGGGTACTAACGGAGGAGGGTCGACTGTTTGAATAAGCGAACATACCTCTTAGTGGTATTTGCGAATGAAATCAATAGTATGAGCGTCTCTAGCGTCAAAAGAGTCATCTTACATGTATACATAGCACCGGTCATGTGTCATAGCTAGATAGCTGGACACGCATTAAATGATTTAAAAAATAAAAAGTCCACGATGAAAGGTGCCGTGGTCCGCCTCCTGGTGGTATTCTCTGGTATAGTTTGAGTAGCCTGGGCATCTACTCCACTTGAGAAGGAGACACCTATACCATATATCTCGCGGAGAAAAGTTAATGGATGATGATGGCATGTCTAAATAACTCAGGGATTTGAGACGCTCTCCTGGGTGGGTATTCACGGATGAGGGTTCACTTTGGGTGAAGAAAAAGCCGCCATAACTTCGCAGTGGTATTTGCAAATGAAAACCGAGGCATGAGTGCTCTTCCTTTACGTTGAATCATCCTTTCTGTACTTTTCTTTGATAGTGTGTCATAGCTAGATAGCTGCATACGCGATTAAAATCTGATGCAAAAAAAAGAACCTAATCTCATGTAAATTTCATTGACTGCCGTGCCCAGAGGTTTCCGTCTCACAATCTGTCTGGCATTGGTAACCCCCCGTTGCCTCAGCTTGCCACCGCGCATATCCAGCTATGCTGGACATACTCTTTGAACAACCGCCACTCCCAATTTCCAAGCAGGACTTCCAGGGCCTTTCCCCTCCGTCTTCGCTTTTGAGTCGCCATGTCGCCAGTGTCTTTCTTCACAGGATAAGTTGATTGAGTTTTCTCTACCACACGAACAGCCAATCAAGATGTGGCCTGGGTCGGAGAGGAGCTCAATGTACTAGAAAATCCATAACTCAATTAGTTTAATAATAACATCACATCACTAACAGTTTATTGTGGCTATCGAATGATTGAGGCGACGGTGGAACTTGTTGATTTAAGATACGCTTGAGGTTGCTTTCGACTTCGATTCCGTTGCGTAACTTCTCGACTGTCTTAGATATGCAGAGCATACTGAGCGTTTACACCGCCACCACAGGTAAGTGAAGATTTTGTTTTCGCCGGCTGACGTGTGTGCACATTATTCTAGCTTAAACAGTTTGATGCAATGCAGTCACGTCACACTCTCACCTGCAACATGTCAGAAAGCAGTCATCACATATCTCCGCACTATTTTTTTTTTTCATCAGATTTTAATTGCGTATGCATATCTCAGCACTAGCTGCAACGGTTGGGTAGGTACCATTTGTAATGGGATGATAAGGGCGCTGAACGATCTACACTCGCTAAAGCCGACTAGATTCGAAATCTCCGTACCCGCAGCGAAAGTCGCCTCAAACCCGACATGCGTGGTACATCGTGACCGGACCTAGCTCAGCGCAAGATTAAATACATCTGCTCATATCTAAAATTATCCAAAAGCAAGCGCACAAGAACCCTTAGCCGCGATAAATTTAGCGAAAGGAAAGTCGTTTACAGTTCTTACTTACCTTCTCACACATGCAGCGAATGGACTACAAGGGCTTAAGAGGCATTGCAATATATGCAGAATGATAGGTCGAGAGCTCACCATCTGAACGCTTAATGCATTTGTAAATTGCAATAGTCGACAACTTTCAGCTTAAAATATACAGGATGACAGTAATGGTCTTACATAATGCATGGCATGACGATTGTTGTGTTTAGAAAGGGTGACGGTGGCCACTCCCGTTCAGAATTTGATACCGGTGTTACGGTAACTGTTAGTTTTCATACATCATATTGATGACCATTTAGAATAGTTTTACTTTACAGGAAGTTACCTGCTTGGTGGAACCGTTATGCAGTGACCCCCAGCAGTCACTGAAACTGAGTCAGTTATACAGCAAAAAGATATAAATCCGACAATTTTTTGTTAGTTACCAATAAACTAATCGATTGAAACAGACATTGTTTGCTCCGAACTCAAGGGACCTGCAGTTCATCTAGGTCCCTGACAGTATCCTGCGCTTTGTAATGGAGTCCAAATATGAGATGAGTTAGCGCTTCATGCTGCATAAGGATGCTCTAGCAGCTGTGACGCATTAGCACTAATTGGCTCATGTGGGTTCACCTGAGCCTGTAGAGCATTCTTATCACTTTCGCTGTAAGCAAAGTTCTCTACCGTCTGCATTTGTATTTAAATCGCAAAGCTGCCGTTGAGTGATCAGTGTGGCGGTCAAAACGTTCGGTTAAACTAACTTTATTTCATCGTGCTGCACTCACCTACGGAGAAATAGTCTCCACAGCATCAACATGTAAGAATATATGCTTGGCCCTCCCAAAGTCTCCCATGTTTCGCAAACAATCTTATACACACCAAGGAGGCATCCCAACAATTCATGATAGCAAAATATTTTCTCACTATTCAAATTTTCTTGCCAAAAATATGCGATCTACGACTTTCGAACCTGCGCATTGCGCCGGGAGCCACGAGTCACCGATATGGTAAGCGCTTTACAAGATTTCCCGCACAGCTCAGTTTCTATACTAACAAGAAATCTCCAAAGATGGAGTGTTAGATGTGGCATATTTCTATGGAGCTCTCGGAAAACAATGCCAAGCTTCACAGCCGCATGACCGCCTTGAGACGCGACGGGGATGAATTGTATGAGACGTTGGTAGAGCTCAAGCGTGACCTTCGCAACGAGAGGCAACGGACGACGCGGCTGAGACAGCACGCAAATATGTCTAGTGTACCCCGGCCTATGGGGCAAAATATTGGTGGGTTCCAAACTTTACGAGGCAATTATTGGAGCCCATACTCGCTTCACCACGGAAACGAGATGTACAATTCAATTCCGTATGGTCAGGCCGGATACAACTACATGGATCCCAGAGGATTCATGAACCCAGCACCGCCTCATCATCCCATGTCATATGGCAACATGTCTCATTTTCAACAACCAACACCGCCACCGCCACCACAACCACCACTGCAATATTATTTTCCCAGCCAGTACATTCCTCAACCAGGAAACTCAGGCTGTATGGGGGCTCCTGGCCCTCAACAGTATTCAAGATGGATGGGAGTGCCACAATATGGCTATTGATGGGAAGCGTCTACTGCTAGATCGAGTTCAGGCTATATTGTTCGACAAAAGGATAAATTTCAAGTTTGAGGATCGTGATCAAGTAGTTTGCCTGGAATACTTGTTTAAGATAAAAAATAGTCCTCGGGCGCAGAGCCAGGTGAATGGAATATCGGAATCTAACTTAGGCCAGTAGACTGGAAAGAAATGACTTGATGTTTTAACGGTGATTACGGGTAACGGAAAGAAAGAAATAAAATACAATTTACATAATTGGTAGTTTATTAAAAATTAAGTTCCCATTATCTAGTTCGAGTGATCATAAATTGAATTCTATGACGAGTAAGTGATCAATCTTCCTGCCCTTTCATTAGCCCAGGAAAATTCAGGTCGAGTTTATCCTATTTTGCTGGACGTAGTACCATACACGATTAATTAAAACAAGAGCAAATACCAACGGCCACATATTTACGCGATTTCATTCTTTACCTCGCTTAAGCGATGTTAAATTTCAAAAGGATTTCTTGGACGAAATGGGAGGTTAGGCTTTGAGACATATCCAGTATTTATGATGAGCTGAAGATTTCTAGATGGTGAGTGAGCTACTCTTTCGTAAGGTTATCCAACTTTACATGGAAAATCTAGGACTATTTAGATAAATACTTTTGTCCCGACTCAACAACGTCACCCAACTTGATGTGATCTAACCTGATAATCTACATGTGAGAGTCGCACGGATGGAACAATTATATATAAGAAACGAGTAGTCAATATCAACAAACATAAAAGATCCTTCTTGATCGGTTCTCAAAAATTATCACGAGATAATACCAATCTTATGTCTTACTAGTACTCAACTCTTCGTTTATATTCCCGATATCGCCCTGTAAGATTTACAATTCTTAGTAGAAGGTAGGTTGAAGAGGGTTCCTAAGAAGACCACGTTGTAAAAAGGCAAGTGACTACAAATTATGTAATTGGCTTAACTCTGGTAGTTACTTGAATGAAAATTCTCTACAACCTTAATGACCGAGGGGTCACGATTTTCGTAATAATTTTATAGTTGTACCTCAATTTGCACAAGTTGTTGTCATGATGATCGAGATCATTTTTCACACCTGATCAACCGAAACAAGGCTTGTTCCATTTTTGATGTAGCGATTGTACCTTCCAAAACCGTGGTTGGCTCATTCCTTTCAGACACTGTCTGAGTTCAAAATACTGGGAGAGGTCCCAAATCCATATTGTTGGCGTGCACAAGTACCAAAATATGAAACCACAAAAGTCTTGGTCGTGTAATGCCCATCAACCAACTCTTCCTTCACTCTTACCGAATCCCTGTACCCAATTAATCTGTAAAGCTGGCAAATACGAACAGTTCCCCCTCTAGTGGCGCCGGTGTAATAGCTCAGTATGCTCTGCATATTTGGGATAGCGAAGTAGAATCGCATTCGAATCTAAGTCAAAAGCAAGAACGTGCAAATCAACATTTGACGACTTTTCAAAACTGTCGATCTCACTATTATTAATTGAGTCTTCAACCTCTATGCAACGGAACATTATCTCGCCTCCACGACCGATAAAGGAGTTACTCCAATTGTAGAATGGAGCTAACTCCATTGATTACTGGCCATCTCCATCCACAGATTTACGATGCTACATGCACTTGCAAGGAGGAGAATTTAGCGTGAGATATAAAGCTTGAGATTTGGCTTACGAGGGACAGTTGCTCTGACGGGGCTCTATTTCTTGAGGAAAGACAGATGACTGGGGCGCAGAAAGACATAAGGAAGAGACCTATTGTGGGTATATCAGGACTGACATTTTGGAGGTTGTTTTTATCCGTTGGAACGTTTGTGGGCTCCTGGACCAAGATTTCGGCAAATAAGCCAGGAGGACTTCTATAGCCGGTGAGTCAACGGCACAAACGAAGTCAGGATAACCTATCATAAATTAATCAATTTATTTCAAGATTTTTCTGACATCTCAGCACGAACTTCGGGATAAGGTTGGAAGGAGGCTAAAAGATAGAAGGTGAATTTCCTGAGGTACCCACAAGTCTGCAACGCCCAGCTGGCCGGCTTCTTCGAACGCTTCGGAAGGGTCACTATGTTTTTGGATTTAGTCTTAATGTCGGTATTGAGAGAGCTCTGCACCCAGTGGTTTTGGCAATTTTCCCGGCTGACACACATCCGCAAATAGCCATCGTTTCGTTAGCTAGAGAGGGGAGATGATGAAGGGCAAAGAGCTCCTCTTAGTGTATGATAGAATGAGGAGTTGCGATGTGTGGTACTATTTAAAGAAAGCTGTATGGGAGGCATAGGAGGGGGTATACTAGTAGATAGGTATCCTTGGCTTGTAGGAAGAGGGGACCTACATGTCCTACATAGTCTTAAACTCAGACAGGACGATAAAATGAATTAAAAAAAAAGGCATGACCATATATTACTTAGAGTATTGTGTTGTATAAATTGGGGGTTTTAGATCTTCATTCCCTTCGTATTCGATCATGAAACTGATATATATCATCGATGCTTTGTAAATAATTTCAAAAGTCTTGATTTGAGAAACTCACATATTCGAAGTCCTTTTCTGAAATTACTTTGACACATAAATTTAATGATAAAAATTAATGACAAGTCTTCCGTTGATATTAATGAAAGAAAATTCATAATACCTATTCCTTGCGTGTACGATACAAAGAGTTGTCAGATAGCTGAATGCGTGTCACTAGTCTCATTGTTCTCACTGGATGGACGCCAATATTATCTTAAATCGATCTTTAAATTTCCCTAGAGTTTCTATTGCTGCGCAACAAGGTCATAACTGTATAATTTAATCTAACGATACTGACCCGATTAAATCGTTACGCCTACAATACCCCTTGATACGAAAATATACCTCCCAAAAAATTGAGTTCTTTCTACTTCCAAGGTTATACAAATCCTTAAAAATATATTTTACACTTTTGCTGATAGTTTTGACCCCCTTTTCAACGACCAACCGCAAAATATTTAGACCGCTTTGTATAGTATGATACCATTGTACGTATCTTGGTAAGCGTGAATTTGATGGTCATAAACTAATACAATGAGGAGTGTTTCCCTTAAAATGAAAATAAGCTAAATTTGACTTCAAGAAATGATATGACACTAATTGGAGGCAGCCATTTGGAGGGGAATGGTTAAAATGCTTAGAGGATATGAATCATTGGCCCATAAGTCAAAATTCGTCTCGCCAATCTGGACTGTAGTTCGACTCTGGAATTCGGTTCAAAAATTAATTTTAGGAATTCAAAGAGATAAACTTAAAGTTACTAGGTGTCTTTGATCTGCTTCGTCAGGTTCCTTTGTCGATAAAGGTGTGTGCCTGATGCAGGGCATTCGCAAAGTCTCGGTGGATAAGGACTATCGTTGTTCGGATATATTCTAGATTCAGTTTAACATCAGTATGATACTAGGACGACAGCTTGCATCATGTGTAGAATGATCTCTTATTCTGTGCCTCTAACTTCTTAAAATTGATAATCATAATGTGCCACCAAAGGTCCTTCGTCCCATGTGGGAAAAGGCAAATCTGATGGTTGAGACGATAGGTGTTTCATAATTCCAAACACAGTATTTTATGTCGAAGATTAAGCAGGGGATTTAAACGCATGCGATATGGCACGTTGTTATTTTGGTTAAGATATCATTGGATGTCACTTGCTGCAAACATTTCTTTCGCTTAAAACATCCAGGTATTGATGATGTCGGAATGAATGGTCAATACAGGTTTGTTCCCGAAATAGAATGTGAGGGCGCTATGCAATCTGTATTCATCACTGCTGGCAAGACTAGAACACAAGATACCCACAGCAACACCCGCCATAAACATGATATGCTTGCAAACACCATGGCTGGGCCTAGCTAAACGCAAAGGTGGAGTAAACTTGACGACTCTCGCAATTATACAAAGAAATGCGTATCGGAATATCAGGCCGAGATAAATTTAGCGGAAGGTTATTCATTCAAAGCTTCCCCTTGTATACTTACCCCCAGGACCACAGCCAATGGATTCCATAAGTATGAGGAGCAATGAAACAGATGCAGATGATAGGATAACAGTTCACCATCGGTACAATTAATGCAGTTATAAATAATAATAGCTGAAAATCTTGATACAAATCAGTTGAATGGATATCAGCATCAGGCAGGTATAATGCATGATATTTGAGCAGATGAATGTAAAAGAGTTACTGGTAGTGACTCATATCATACCTCTGAACCTGGACCCCCACTTTTGTTGGTTTTGATGCTTTACGCAGACAGATGATCAATATTAGATTCTTTGATCGAAACTGGATGGCCTTTGATAGTTGGTTACGAAACACAGCCCCATTCTAGCCTGGATAGAATCAGAATCCACAAAGCAGCAGTCTCTTCCTCCAATGCAACCAAGGGGTGGATAGCAGCAGGATAAAAACGGAGCCCGTTCTTGATGGTGAGTGAAGTATCTTCATAGAAGTACTTATATGTAGCTCCTCTGCTGCTAGTCTTCACCTCATCACTCAGTCTCCATCATTATTACAAAGTTTTCGTATATTCCAGATTTTTATCAGCTGTTCAAAAAAACCAAGTTTCTCATAATCTTATACATATTCACATTAAACATAATGCCGACTTGTATCCCAAAAAGGACGCAATTTGCGCCTGGAGCTAAGAGTCAACGATCTGGTAAGCAAGAGAGAAAATGTTTTCCACCACTCGGCCATCATGCTTACAAAGAGACCCTCAAAGATGAAGTGTTAGACGTGAACTATCTCCAAGGCCTTCTCGGATCGGTAGAGAGAGGGATCAAACAAGAGAAGATGAGAGTCCGGGAGCTCTTGGAAAACAATTCCAAGCTTCATAGCCGCATGACCGCCTTGAGACGCGACGGGGATGAATTGTACAAGACGTTGGTAGAGCTCAAGCGTGACCTTCGCAACGAGAGGCAACGGACGACGCGGCTGAGACAGCACGCAAATATGTCTAGTGTACCCCGGCCTATGGGGCAAAATATTGGTGGGTTCCAAACTTTACGAGGCAATTATTGGAGCCCATACTCGCTTCACCACGGAAACGAGATGTACAATTCAATTCCGTATGGTCAGGCCGGATACAACTACATGGATCCCAGAGGATTCATGAACCAAGCACCGCCTCAGCATCCCATGTCATATGGCAACATGTCTCATTTTCAACGACCAACACCAACACCGCCACCACAACCACAACCACAACAACCACAGCAATATTATTTTCCTAGCCAGTACATTCCTCAACCAGGAAACTCAGGCTGTATGGGGGCTCCTGGCCCTCAACAGTATTCAAGATGGATGGGAGTGCCACAATATGGCTATTGACGGGAAGCGGCTATGATTGGGTGGAAGCTGGACTGTGCCAGGAATCTAGCTTCTCACGATCTTTCGAGATGGGCAAGACTGAACAAATCTAGCGTCATGAGGTGAATTGAAAAGATGAAACTAGATTTAGAGTAAGTTCAGTCTACCAAAAATTTGTGAAATTTCTAATTGGCTCATCCAGGTATTAACTTAAATAAGAATTTCACATTTCATGGGATTACCCGTTATTAGTTGTCTGGGCTGACCTGCGTACCCAGCCTTGCATTCAATCAGTGTATAGCAAAAAGTTCAGCCTTTTACACTAAGATGCAATTGGAGTGCTTATTTAAGATTATTGTTAGGGCACACTTTGTGTTGGAACAATCCATATGTAATTTTCTTTCCAATAGAAGAATATTAATTATTTTATCGTATTGCTTGTGTGCAGTGACCGTTTGCCTTAACTTTGAACACCACTTTAGGGCTTACCGGACTTTTCTTGAATCTAAGTGTTGAAACCTAGAATATACAATGTTAGTATAAGCTAAATAGCAAATGAGTCATACATTTACCTGGCTGTTAGTGTTTACCAGCTAGGTAGAACATTTGTGTGGTGTTAGGTTGAAAGAGATGTCAGTCACATGATGCTGACCTTCCGCCATTAAACGGGAGGCAGGAAGACAGATCACTCACTTCTACCAGGGTACCAGTAGAGGACACTTGCACCGTCGTTGAAGAACTAGATCACTCGTGGACTGCTAATTATGTATATAAGATAGTAATAGTTCGTTATAGTTTTCCTCATGCAATTTTACTCTAATTAATAGATCAATAATTATTTCATCTCAACAGATTATGAGACCAAACTCTGACCAGCTGAGACAACATTGATTTAAATTAGTAATCTTCCGAGTCGACAAAGATAGCATCCGTACCACTTGTGTCGTACAGCTTGAACACCAGTCCTGTTCATCCCACCTAGCCAAAACTGGAGCCGTAACCAGTTAGTTTTCAATTATGTCGACTGCCGAAATATTAAAAGGCATCAAAAACGCACCTGTCCTGAGCAAATCAACGTATGCCAGATGGAGCAGGTTATTCACGATGTGCTTGTACGGCCTTAACCTTGAGAAGTATGTCTCTGAAGATTTGTCCGAGTTAAATGATGAAAATGATCTGAAGACAACAAGAACTCCTCAAAAATCAGCAAAAACAACTGACAATAACATTCGAGCGGCCCTACTCCAAATTGTGCCCGAAGAGGTTTACTATATTCTAGAAAGCTTGCCTACGGCACGTAAGATGTGGATATCGCTGAAATTATACTATCAGCCACAAAGTGAAGCAGTGGTGGACACCATCCTAGAAGATTTTTGGAGTTTCTCAATGACCGAAGGGACAGATGTTGATGAGTATGCAAATGAACTCACCCAAAAGCAATCTCAAATAGCGTCACTTGATCCATTAAAACGTCCCTCCGATATGACAAAAAAGAATCGCCTATTACGACATTTCGAAACAGAATGTAACGGATACTATGGTGGTGTTGTTGCTTATCTACGATTAGACGCATCAATCTCTTTTAGTCAGACGGTTAACACTTTGAGGGAGACGCAATCAAGCTTTAATAGACAACATGAAGCGGCGACCGTAGCACACATAAACCAAGGAGTTAGAAATAACACTACCAGGGCAATAAGATATTGTGCTCACTGCAAGCGCGCCAATCACGTCCGTGAAAACTGTTTTGATTGGATCGAGACTCCTGATGGTACAAAGTGGGCTGCCAAAAATCCTTCTAAGGCTGCAAGTGTGATGAGACGCAAAGAAGCGTATAATAAAAAGAGGAAAGAAAGAGACAATGAAGGCTCATCAAATGAGGGTGCATGGATCTTAGAAGAACAATTTGATTTATACTACTCTAGTTCCAAAAACTCAGATGTGATACTCGATACCGGTGCTACTTGCCATGTGTTTCACGACAAATCCCTGTTCATCTCCATGTCCCCCACCGAAAAGAGTATTCAAACAGCCTCAGGACACTTGTCAACTGTATCAGGAATTGGGACTGTGGAGTTTCACGTCACGGGATATGAAGGTGGCAACAAGTATCGGACTATTAGAATTGATAACGTCTGGTACCTACCAACATGTACCAGAAACCTCGTTTCCGGCTCAAAGCTCATTCAAAAAGGATTCCAGATGAGGACAAATAAATACGGCATGGGAATTCACTCACCTGAGAATAGACTTCTCGCAAGTGCTCGAATGGAAAATGGCCTTTTTCGATTTAATACAATAAACCCGAAAGAAGGTGCCTCTAAAACACATTCTACTCCAAGCCAAATTTTGATCTCGCAGGATGAGAAGGCACTAACTTCAAAATTGATTCACAATCGTTTTGCCCATGTTGGTACAGGACTATTGAAAAAAATTTACTCCTCAGACCTTTGCTTACATAAAACTAAAGGAAATGATAAGTCAAAACTTAATGTAACATCAGATTTAATTAAAGATTGTCATACTTGTCACTCATGTAAGCAGGTTGAAAGAATAAATAGAGATCCTACACCAAGAGCAGCAAATCTTCTTGATCTTGTGCACTCGGATGTCTGGGGAAAATGTCGTGTCAGTGGGATCCTTGGAAGCAATTATTTCGTTTCTTTTACAGATGATGCTTCTCGCGAGAGTAAGATTTACCCCATAAAAACTACAAAAGATGTCCGAGATAAATTCCTGGAATATAAAAATGAAAAGGAACTTCAAACTGGTTTAAAGATAAAAGCTATGCGTTTCGACGGAGGAGCAGAGTACAAAAAGATTAATTTCAATGGTATCACAAAACAAATGAGTGCTCCCTACACACAACATCAGAACGGGGTTGCTGAAAGATTAAATCGTACTATCATTACTATGGCTAGATGCATGCTCGATCATTCTAAACTTCCAATGCGTTTTTGGGATCTTGCTGTTACCACTGCCTGCTATTTAAAGAATAGAATGCCAATTTTACCCGGTAACAGAACACCGTCCGAAACTATGCATGGAAAATTACCAATCATTTCGCATATTAAAGTATGGGGTTGTATATGTTACGTACTGATTGATAGCCAGAACCCACGGAGATATAAATTGCTTCCGACCTCTGACAAAGGCATTTTTATTGGATATTGTGAATCTCCAACCCAATATCGTGTTTACATTCCTTCAAGAACAGGGCCAAACAAAATAGTTGTATCCGCAAATGTTCGTTTTCTTGAAGATTCATTCTGGGATTGGAGTAAAACATCCAAGGATCAACTTGACCTTCAACAACTGGAGAATCCAACACATCAAAAGGATAGCAGTTCATCATCAGAAATAAGCAGCTTGTCTAACTCGGAATCTGATACAGACTCTACAGCAGAATCGGAATCAGAATCACTCCCTTCTCCTTTCCTTCGACCATATGAGCGATCAGTCGAGCATCCTACATATTTGCCAGTTGAAAGTACTGATATGGAAGTTGTCACATCACAACCCCCAGTCGATCAAGCCATCCCAGGTTCATTCAATAACGAAGTGGATTCACCGACTCAAGTTCCTAGAAGAAGCAACCGAGTACGAAAACCAATTGAACCAAGATCAGCATGGCAACCAAGAGCTCACTATATTGGAGGAGATAATAAAATTCCACAATCATATACAGACGCCATAAGCGGACTTGATAAATCGAAATGGGAGAGAGCTATTCATGATGAACTTGAGTCCCTCGGGTCAAAAAATGTTTTTAGTCCAGTAACTCATGTTCCTCATGGGAGGAGACCTATTGGATCGCGCTGGGTTTTTGCTATTAAGTCCGATGGTAGATACAAGGCTAGGCTAGTTGCGCAAGGATTCAGTCAAGTGCCAGGGATAGATTATTTTGATACATACTCACCAACACTTCATATGGACTCACTCAGGATATTACTAGCTATTTCGGCTTTCCGTGACTGGGAAATCCATCAAATTGATATCAAGACAGCATATCTAGAAGGAGATTTGTCTGAGGAAATATATATGAGGACACCAGAGGGGATTCCCGGATCAAAGTTTGTTAGAATTAATAAAGCGCTATACGGCTTAAAACAATCTGGAAAGGCTTGGAATGATAAACTCAGCAGCACACTATCTTCGTTTCAATTCAAGAAATCCATCAGCGATCAGTGCATCTATATTCACCAGATAAAACAATTGATTATTGGGGCTTATGTTGATGATCTCGTTATATGTGGAAAAGGCATTGAAGATATAATTGAAGCGAAAAGCTGGCTATCTTCATGTTTTCCCGTGAAAGACATTGGCCTTATTGACACGGTAATTGGATGGAAAATAACTCGTGATAGGCCAACTAGAACTCTGAGGATTTCTCAAGCTAGTTATATTGTCAGTAAAGTAGATTCTCTTGGGCTAAGTAATGCCAAAGTTTTCAAGTCTCCAATGGATGGATACGAGGCAATTTTACCTGCTAATGACGATGAGCCACTTGCGGACAACTCAGCATATCCTAGTGCAATTGGTAGTTTGGGGTATGCCTCTAATAGCACAAGGCCTGATATTACCTTTGCAACATCACAGCTAGCAAGGTTTAATGCATCACCTGTTACTCGTCATTGGAATGGCGTTTGCAGAGTTTACAAATATTTGAAAGGTTCCCATGATACCAGTCTTACATATAGCTTTGGAATACCTTCTTGCGAATTATCAGATGAATCAATGGCTACAATATATTCAGACTCCGATTATGCATCAGATGTTGTCACTCGTCGATCTGTTAGTGGGTACCTAATGATGCTGGGTGGAGGACCCGTCAGCTGGCAATCTAAAAGACAAAAGTCAATTGCCACTTCCACAACAGAAGCTGAGTATATAGCAATATTCGAGGCATCAAAGCATGCTATCTGGGCCACTAGACTTCTGGAGGAACTCAATGCTTCTAAGGAACTTATCGGAAATTCCGGGATGAAGGTTTACACAGATAACCAGAGTGCATTGGCCATAGTCAATGGTACTAATTCAACTAAAGCTAAACATATTGATGTAGCCTATCACTTCGCAAGAGACTGCGTCCAAAAAGGTACTATCAAAGTTGAGTTCATACCATCATGTGAAATGCTGGCAGATATACTTACAAAGCCCCTACCTCACTCAAAAGCTGTGCCAATTTGCAATAAAATATTTCATAAGTTTTAAGGCGAATTTTAAAAAGCTATGGCACACGCTGGAGAAGCCCTCAGAAAATGTTTAACAGACATATCAATTCAAAAACACTTGTAATTCGAGTTGTGGTCCCTAACAAGGCTACTAGACTTGTTAGTCAGGAGGAGTGTTGAAACCTAGAATATACAATGTTAGTATAAGCTAAATAGCAAATGAGTCATACATTTACCTGGCTGTTAGTGTTTACCAGCTAGGTAGAACATTTGTGTGGTGTTAGGTTGAAAGAGATGTCAGTCACATGATGCTGACCTTCCGCCATTAAACGGGAGGCAGGAAGACAGATCACTCACTTCTACCAGGGTACCAGTAGAGGACACTTGCACCGTCGTTGAAGAACTAGATCACTCGTGGACTGCTAATTATGTATATAAGATAGTAATAGTTCGTTATAGTTTTCCTCATGCAATTTTACTCTAATTAATAGATCAATAATTATTTCATCTCAACACTAAGAAGTCTGTCACGACAAATCTTTGGGCTTAAACTACCCTGATCGGTACGGCAAGGAAGGAATATGGGATATATTTAGGTTAAGGGACTACAAATGACTGTTGGAGGCAGATTGGGTGAGAAATGATTATTTTGGGATCTTATTATTAAGTTATTTCAGCTAAGGCTCTAATATTTATTTACTTTGAAGTTCAACCGAGCGAAAGTCGCGGCTATTACCTCATTCTAGAGGGAAAATGGTGAATTCTTAAAAAAAAAACATATTAATGTACAATTAGATGCCGATCGGCACTGAGAAGAAATTCCCCCAAGATATTGTGAGTGCTATACAGCGTAATCCTCATTTGACTAGATCACACAGTGCAGATAGAGCAGAGTTTAGAGAGAACCTAATAAACGACGTTGTTTGACGGAAGATTTACCATCTAAACAATCCCATATTGGACAGAAACTCAGGCATCTCCAATATAGAGACGAAGCACTTAGCACCACGCGAGGTGGCGACAATAAAATCTAGAGGACGCAAGCTTCGTTGGAGACCGGCAGAGATCAGTCCCACTCGTATGAGGGGTAAAGAGTCAAATGAGTGACTGATCAACATACCCCAGAGAAGCAAGGAATGAGGGGATTTTTCTGTTGGAACATTTTATGATAAGCGCGGAATCTATCGTGTCCAGTTCGACATTCAATCAAATATCCAGGAAAGCGACGAAGGAGTCATAGCTCCTCGTAGGGCTTCTCGTTATGATATGAGTCAACGAAGTAGTCGAGGTCAGGGTAATGCGTGTGGCTCAAGGCCACAGCATATAACACCAGTGTACTATTTCGGCGGGCATGTATGTAATTTTAGATGTAACTACAATAAATGGCCATAGGACTGGTCTTATACTTTCTTTTCAAATACCTATACCATAGTATTGTATGGTTCTATTCACTGTCTCCCATAAAATGTAACATAATCCACTCATCACCACTCTACAGAATGACTTCCGCATATCTCATAACCATGACTCTTCTTGGGACATGCGTCAGAAATTGTCAAGGATTTCTAGGAGGAAATATCTCGAAGAACAGGTGTACAAATTAGGATAAGAATTTATTGACAGTTGAATGGAATATCGAACCCACTTCTCAATATGAATTAATAATATATAATATCTCGTTAACTTAGTTTAACATATACAAATGAGTCTATCCTTAAAAACAGATGGCCAAGTCGTTAGTGATCCCGAAGTCCCAGTGATCTAGCAACAACGAGCCATCAATTATCACAAGGTCGCATACCCTAGCCACTGCATTACAGATGTCACCGAGCCTCATGTCGCTTAGCTGAGCTTAATCATATCCAATCGAATCAATTCAATTGATCTTGACGATCATACCTAGAAATCTAAACCTTCACACATACTAAGTCTAGATTTCCAAAAATGCCATTCCAAGCCCACCACAGGTGGAGAGAGCTTGAGACTGTCATCACTCGTTGCTTAGGTTAAATAAACGTGTCAAAGTTCCGGAGATATTTGGAATGATAGAGGTGATGGTTGACCTTCAAGTTAATACTATACGGATTGTAAGATATTGAAGATCATAGAACAGAGATGAGATATTAGGATCAGTGAGGTTTGGATTTATTGAAATTTGAAGTTAATGTTGGTTTATCTAAAACGTAAAAGCAGAAGTGTCATGATGTGGGGATTACATGATGACCTCAGCATAGATGCGCTTGCCAGGATCCACAGTATAGCTGTGAATCCTGTATAGTGTTAGAATTTAGAATAATTGGGGCTATCAAGTAGGCCACGTTGTTGATGACCACTTGACTACAAATTCTTTACTGAGTTTCATTTTGGTAGTTTCTGTCATGGAACAGGACGTCTATATTCATCACGCGATATATAACCTGAAACATGTATCTTAACTTATATAACTTGTCAGAGTCCCCACCCTCCCGAAGTCCTATAGACCAATCTCCCTCCTTTCAAGCCTAGGTAAAGGCTTTGAGCGACTGATTGCACGGCGACTTTCATTTATAGCTCTGAAATATCGGGTACTAGCTGAATACCAACGCAGTGCCATCCCTCTTCGCTCTGCTTCCGACCTTACCACAGCACTTGCTTGCGATATCCAGGAAAAATGGATGGAAAAGAAAGTAGCAGGTATATTGACTGTCGATGTCCAAGGGTCGTTTGATGGTATCCAAAAAGGACGGCTCTGCTATAGACTTCGAAACCAAGTATGACCATCAAATGTGGTTCGCTGGGTAGCATCATTCATGGAGCAGCGAGAATCCATCATCTCTATTGAAGATACTACCTCCCCTCCCTTCCAAACTCACTGTGGTCTCCCACAGGGTTCACCAGCATCGCCAATTCTATTTCTTCTGGCTATGGAAGAGGCACTACGTCTCTCCACAGGCCGCTTTGGCTATGCAGATGACATTGCCATTTTCACGTCTGCGTCCTCCTTTGAAGAATGTGCACGTAAACTCCAGGAGAAACAAGATTGCAGTATAGCATGGGGTCTGACCAACGGAATTAGTTTCGAACTTCCTAAGACTGAGCTGCAGTACTTTCACCGGAAGCAAGGCTCACCACTAGAGACTACTCTTAGTATTGGAGGGACAAATATAACGCCCAATGACCACACATGTTGGCTTGGAATATTTTTCGACCGTGCCCTTCGGTTCCAATATCATACTATACAGGCTTGCCGGAAGTCTCTAGCTATCACGAGCCATATGAAAAGACTGTCCACAACCACTCGAGGAATTAGCCCACTTTTTCTAAGACAAGCTCTACAAGGTGCTACCTTTGCGACCCTTTTCTACGTGGCTGAGACCTGGTACGCTAAACAGACTTCCCAAAAAATTATCTTGCAAGTCCAACATAGGATTAACGACGCGGTACGGGAAGCTCTCCCAGTCTACCGTACTACACCAATAGCAGCACTTCTACGTGAAGCTAGCTGGGGCCCAGCTCAGACGTGGCTTAACAGAATTCACAGCCATCTAGCGGTTCGAATTGCTGCAGCTGACCCCTATCACCCTCTTCGTAGGGGGGACTATTCTCAACACCTGTCAGTGGTGTCCCCTACGAACCTCCAGCTCTCACTGTAGAGTCTACAGAGCCAAGATTGAGTAACAAAGTCCTCACTTCGAAGAGGATTCCCAATCGCTTTCGCGGTCTGTATCGTCTTCATCTCTCAACACATTCCCCTATCACCATTATCATGAAGCTAACCACGATCAGATCAGATGGTAGGGTCGGAGCTCTACTCATCACCAAACCTTGATCACGGAGGAAAAGCCATCCGATGAGTTTCCGGAGCGTACCCAGCACCCGATACGGAGATGGTGGATTGGATCAAGTCGGCCTCGACTGTTACAAAGAAGAGAGACATAGATGAATATGCGCACCTCATGTGGTCCCGGTGTCAAGGCTTCGCCTGGCTGAGGCTGCAGGTTTTTTTGAGACTTTTTCCCGCTCACGCAGTTTCCATTGCTACCATTTTTATTTTTTTTGGGTAGAAGGTTCCGTGGAAAAGGTGGCTGAATTCCACGGGTAAATACTGAGCTGAATGGCTATTCATCAAGGGGAATATATCAATGATCTTTCAAGTAACAAAAGAGGATAGGAGCACTGTACAAGGTGTGGCCTGGGTCAGAGAGGAGCCCAATGTGCTAGATGGTCATAGACTCATGTAGTACAATAAAACACACACACACACACACACCCTCTTCGTAGGCGTTGGAACACTAGCCGCATGCGCTGGATCCGCCAGAGGATTTCACTAGAACTTTCCGAAGATACCATCCTCCCACCATGGTCGGCACCCCGTGAAGAAAAGCTAATCGAAATTGGGGCAGTAGGTAGACTGTCGGGATCAAATTCCTTCAAACAGTGGCAGGCTGCTCGACTCATTCTAGACTTATTCGTATTTTCAGATGGAGCTCTCATAGCAGACCTAGCAGGCGCGGGGTACGTCATCTATTGAGGCCTTACGCAGGAGATTGTGCGAGTATCACTCCCTCTAGGAAACTCGGCAGAGGTCTATGATGCTGAAATTGCCGGGGCCACGGAAGGCCTTACTTCAGCACTCCTCAACCCACTGGCTTTCTATGCCTCTAACGTCACCGCTTGCCTTGACAACCAGGAGGCTGCCCTCCGTCTTCTCTCTGATGTTACCACAGCGTCTAGCTCAGCGAAAATCTTTCTCTCTCGCAAGCTTGCAGCAATCTGGAAAATAAGGTCACGTGGCCAAAACACAACGCCTGGGGAAGTGGCCATCCGATGGTGCCCGGGCCATGCAGGTATTCTGGGAAAAGAAGCAGCCGAAGCGCTTGTCAAAGCCGCTTGTGCGGCTCCAGCTCTACACTCGTTGTTCTCTATTGCAAGGGCAAGAAGGGAAGTCAAAGCCCAGTACGAGGCTTCTGTTGCACTTTACTGGGCAGAAAATTCTCCATCTAGATATAAAGAATCAGGAATTGGTCCTAATACCAAGATTACTGCCGATCTCGCCTATCTAGGGCGATGCACACTAGGATATCTATTAGCTGCACGGTCTGGACATGGCAATTTCGCAGACTACCACCGACGGTTTCAGCACGAAAACGCCATTCTAGCCTGCTCATGTGGAGAAGAAAAGTCCCCCAACCACTTTTTCTATTGCCACCTCGGACAATACTAGGCACAGCTCCACAGAGCACAGGATCCTAGTCCCAGCGTATCTTGGGCTCTCACTTCCGCGGAGGGAGTTCACGCATTTAATAGCTGGGTGCGTGTCACAAATTTCTTTGGAAAAGCACAACAAGTCTGACCGAAAGGGAATCATGTGATTCAACTAAGTTCCCCCCTCCATATTGTTTATTTAATCTATTCTTCATTCAATACCATCTGAATACATGAGAGTTGAAGGGAGACCGGTAACCATGTATAATTTAATCTTCAAGTGCAGGATGAGATCCCGGCTTTCATTTGCTTTGTTGGGTTTGTTCAGGCGCCAACACGTCGGGTAGTTTTATTTAAACCGAGCTAGCCGGCACGTGAGGAGCTCATGTGCTGTCGCGGGCACGACGTTAAGTATTATAAATAAATAAACTTGTCAGAGTCCAGCAATAGTTCCTTTTCTCCTTTGTAGACAATCTAAATCACCAGATCTGACATTGTCGATCTAGCATTTATCCCATATTGTGACAGTTACTTGAATCAAAGCGCTCTACAACCTCAATAACTGAGGGGTCATTATTTCCTTAATATATAGTGTAGAAGACAGGGCATTATGAACATTTAGAACAACATAGAATCTTACAATTCTTTATTCAGTCATCGCAATTCATCGTGAAACCACTCTGTTGTTCCAACACTGATCAGTGATTTTTATCAACACAAACACGGATAGATAGGCTTAACAACAAAGAGACACTCGGCATTGCTTACTCACTCCAGCTTGGAGCCATGTCACAAACCATCACTGGGATGTCGTGTCGCACCCAGGCAACCGAGTTATGACGTGCATACAATAACACAATTTAGGTATTGTAATGGTTACAGTGTTGTGATAGCAATAGTTGCCATTTAGAGTACTAGTTAGTTACTGTGTTATGGCTGTAAACTACTACACCCTTGGTTATAGTATTGAAGCTCGTGTACTTAAGGAAGCTCTAGGACTTTCACGGATCCGTAAATAGAATTTTAATACTAATATTAATTCGTGATAAGATGAAGGGGTAGTTAATTAAAACCATCAATTTAATAATAGCTTCCCCTATACAATTAGTCGTGTAAAAAGTCATGTAAGGATATGCAAGAGAGTCATGAAGAGAAGGACAAGAACACAGCCATTAATGCGAAGATATTGGCAAGAATTGATTACGATTAATTCCGGTTGGCAAAGGCGTCTACTCTTGTATATAATAGTTCGGCGTGAGAGAGATTTACTCCTCACGCAACGTCTTCTTTATTTACCCTTTACAATACATTTGTTCACCCATCTCTTCTTCGGGAAGACCATATATCCATTGCCCAGTTCTTCATCAGCAAGACCCACGTGTAACATCTACTGCAACAAGTTGCCCATTCATCTCTTCCTAGAGAAGACCTGTCATCCCTTTGACCCATTTATAATCTTCACTTACCACCTAGATCTTCATTAGGCTATACAACGCACCCCGTGGAACACCGTCAAACCCTCATCCCTGAGAAGGACTGGATGTGTACTGTAGCTTTTTGTCTTGTAAATTACTCATGTTTTAGAATCTAATTATTAATCTAAATATCTCGTCCTCATTATCAGCCTCTGTCTTCGTCTTCGTCTTCGTCCTCGTCCTCGTCTTCGTCCTCGTCTTCGTCTTCGTCTTCGTCCTCGTCCTCGTCTTCGTCCTCGTCTTCGTCTCCGTCTCCGTCTTCGTCCTCGTCTTCGTCTCCGTCTCCGTCTTCGTCCTCGTCTTCGTCTCCGTCTCCGTCTTCGTCCTCGTCTTCGTCTCCGTCCTAGTCTTCATCCTCGTCCGTGACAGCTATTAAGCATTGAAGAGCTGTGCTAACACACTATAGTAGTAGATTGAGTCTCCAGCCTTCAGAAGAAGATAATTCAATCAACTACAAAGAGCATCATCCATGCAGAACAACAAAGTGCTATCTCGATCTCTATTTGGAGTGTAGACAAGATCACAGCACTTAAAAACTCCCACGCAACACAATTTTACTTTCCCATATCACAGCAATACCAGCAACTCAAGTTTGATTTTAAAATTGTTCCAAAAATTCCACAGCTTGGAGTAGAATCCTCGTCTGAAAAATCCAAGAGCAACAATGAGTTCCAGAAGAGTCGAGGGAGCATACAAGATGATGAATACAATATCATAACGAGGGAGAATTTACTTCATGTTCTAAAAGAGCTTGGATCACAGCTCCAAATTCTGATTCGAGTAATAGACGCTCAGTACTGGGGCCAGCCAATCACAGAAGCAAAAAGCACAACTGTAAAACAGCTCACAACGTTCGCAGTAGAGTGAACTATCAGTTACTAGACATCCAAAATTTTCGATGATGAACTTTTGGGTTCTTTTTGTGAAGATTTCAACGGCAAGAGCACTGAAATATTTGACAAGGTTCACCGAGATTTGAAACATATCTTCAGATTACTGCTGCAAAGTAGAGACATTATGTTTCGGTTACACTACAACAAGTCAAGCGTAAGCAAGTATAGGTATATTTCAGGCTACTGTTTCGGTCCCAAGGAATACCTGATGCTTGCGCTGAGACGGCCGAAGAGGTTCCATGTCAATAATTATTACAGGGTAATGTTGTGTCAGGTCGTGACTAGTTGCGTGTCTCGCAAATATACAACTGTCAAGGGAAGAAACGCGTACAGGACGTCTAGTCATAAGAACACTGTAATTTAGGAGATATATGTAACTTTCTAGTGTCATGTGTGATTTGATCTAAACCTGTATATGGAGACTAGGTCTAGTAGAAATATGGGTAAATGACCAAGGAACGGGTATGGAAATGGTTATATATGGACATGATCTGGATGATTGGAAAAGGGATGATACGGAGCACATATCACAACCAGTTTTACTCGACCATCTTCTAGATATTTTGTACCTTATTTTACATAACAACTCAAATATATTGACTTATAGAAGTTATGTCTTTAACACGACTTAGAAAACAATTGTCATCTTTGTCATCATACAATACCATAACTAAGTAAAACACATCAATACAGGCAATATGTGACGGGCTTTGCCCGGATGGGGACTGGTCACTAGGACAACTCTCTCTCCAAGGTTAGGTAGTGGCAGAGCAACGCTCTTGGATAGACGAAAGGGGGCGCTAAGGGGGTACGTACCAGATGGGGGAGTACAATACAGGAGAAGAGTTGTGTTGGGAGAAAGAGTGATTTTCAGGGGCCAAGGAATATAGCTAGGAGAAAGGATTATTTCTAATGTGGCTAAAGAGGGGAGTTAATACTAGCGTATGCGGAAGACCTAAAGGACAGGATATGATACAGTAGTTTAGCTTTCCCCAAGGAAAAATTATTCATTCCATTGAGTTATTGACTTCAAGTACTTCTGGCTTCTTAAAACCCTTTACACAATATCAAAGCTGGAATTGCACGTGTCAGAAGCAGCATGTAGACATCAATGAGGAGACATGGGTCTCAGAGGTGGTATTCAGGCTAATGGGTGCCATCCTGCATTAAGCATGAGATAGGTGCATAACTGCTCGACTAAAAGGCCAGACCAGAATCATAGAACACTAGATTCTGGTTATCTCCACATATATAGATTATACAGAAGGCAATCCTGACAGCACGCCAGCTCTCTTCTATTCTTCAATTTGAAACACTACCTAATTGCAATGACAACGACCTCTTGGCAATTGACCTGGTATCAAGATCACGCTTCAACCAGAAGAAGCTTATGACTGCTCGACAATAGTAACACTCAGTCCATGCAAACTCAGATAATACTAACTGCACAGCTACTGCAGGCAATGAATTTTCTTGAAAAAGTTTACGTCAATCAACAGCGCACACTAACAGATATGTCACTCGGCCTCCTACAAGTTTTGTATCTCAATCCAGCAACTCATAATGAGGAATATGAACAGCGGGAGCCAAGCTATTTACCATCTCATGAAGGACGGCATCCTGAGCCGCAACAAAGACTTTGACGATCTCATAATAGCTCAATCCACCCTTCTATACCCCGCTACAAACAACCAATAGTCATCTAAACCTTTCAACATGACCTTTACGCTGACCTTCCTCCCCAATCTGTCCCAAACGAGAAGCTAGAGCCATACAAAATTACAAACATTGCTAAGCAGTGGAATAAGAAGAACAAATTTCATGGCTTGATGTATGACGTATTTGATGATAAGGTACACCAATTTCTAAGAGCATGTGAATTGCTCGAGATCCGTCCATCTAAGTTTCATGTAGTCTTTGATCAAATGCTTGAAGACCGAGCACTATTGTACTACACTTGCATCAAGAGCCGGCAAGACTCGTTTGAAAAAGCCTATACCAAGATAAAATTGCACTTTGACACAGATGCTAATCTTCACATCTACCTCCAAGAGTGGCAAACATTAACTTTTGCCAGATTGAAGAATGAGAATCCTGATAAGGGTCTGAGGGACGTCCTTGATATATTATTTGATGAGCTAAGTACCTGCTAGAGGGCAATGAGTATTTTATATGAAGGCAACAACAAGCTCCGTTACTGTGACGGTCTTAAAGTGGCGTTTTATTCAAACTGAACTCAGAGCTAGATACAAATGAAAATCTTAAAGCAACGAGCAGAGACGTGACTGAAAGTCTTCTATTTATTTACAAGACTATGATCTCGTTCCCTCATTTCATACCATTCTCAAAATAGATCATGACCTGTCCTCCGACAAACACCAGCATCTCCGTCTATTTTAATTCAGCTTCATTTTAATGTTAGTAATTTTAGTTATTAAAATAGTTATGATGCATGTGGCTTAGATGACTCACGACTGGTGTTCGAGTCGTCCTGTCTGCAATCTAAATTTGACATTTAAGAATAGATTTGCATGAACTGGGCCAAGGCCTATACTTGGGTCTAATGAGTCGTGGAGGGGTTCATGACATGTATGATGTTTAATATGGTTGGAAGAGTTCAAGCCTTATTTGTTAGGCAGCAGCCTAATGATAATCAGGTATGAGCCTGTGACAGTTACAAGCTTTTGCGCGCTTGTAGACACTCCACCATACTCGAACCTGCCATCAATAAGCCGGCGGGTGACCCCAGAGAACTGATGGCAAACCTACGTTCAACCATTATAAACCATGCTCTTGGATCATAGTTAGTTATTGAGAGATCCCAAGCAACTTCTTTGGAGCATCACTATCTTGAAAGACGCTACAAAAACCTTCGCTTTCAAGGAAAGAACCAGAATGATGGTGACAACCAATTCAACATCCAAAATAAAGGCAGATAGTGGAAGAAGAAGTGCTACATCTGTAAAAAAGAAGGATGCTGGTCAACCAAGCACACAGAAGATGAACGGTGTCTGATGAGAAAGCAATTCATCATCCAATGCAAAGTTGACAATATCGCATTTACTATGCAAGGCATGATAAGTTTTCTGATACAGTTTGAGGGCCAGGAGCCCACTTTCCAATATCCCACAAAAGGCTTAATGACAAGTGATCAAAGTGAAGCTGTGGATCCAAAGTAGGTGCCTTTCATGTATCCAGTCACCTACTGCACAGACCACATCGAGCTGTAATTTAGGACTATTTGATTTAGATTAGTTATTCTTTAATAATATATATGTTATCCATATTCTATCTTCAGAATCCACTGTATCAGACATTTAATTGGTTGAGGATCTAATTGCCTCGAGATACCCGGAATTCTGAAAATTAGGAAGACACAAAGCTGACAATGATGAGGACTTTGAGTCATTTATGCAAGGAGCTCAAAATGCAACTTATCTGACAAATTAAGCGTTCATACACCAACTGACTGGTTAGGATGTGTGTAAGATAAGGTATAATAATCTACCTTCACAGTTTCTAATTGAAGATCACTATAAAGAGTAACATTTCAAGGAATCTTACCAGATACTGGAGCTGCCAATATGTCAACCGTGGATAGAGAGCAGTTATTAACTCTGCAACAAGAGGATCCAAATGTTTTGTTCGACACAAGTACAGCAGGCCGAGCAAAAATTCAGTTTGGAAAGGGTGAACCAATCTCCTCAATCGGCTCGACGATCTTTGACATACCAGTTGGTAAGATCATATTCCGTGTGCTGGAAACGCCAACACCATTCCTTTTTTCCCTTGGTGATATGGACGGCCTTAGACTATATCTCGACGATACAGATGATGAGATTGTTTAGAGAACAAGTAAAGGCCTCAACAGGGTGCCTGTCATAAGAAAACGGGGATATGTATGGTTTTTTCTAAACAAGATTGAGAATGCAAACTGTTCCTGACAGAGCCCGAAATACGTCAATTACACCGCTGATTCAGCCACTCAGCTTTAGAAAGGCTACAACATATCCTAGCTAAAGCCGGTCGTGCGGAGGAGACCAATTGCCAGGTACTCGAGAAGATCAAAAACTTCTGCCATCATTGCTAGATGAACAACAGTGCTCCTCATAGGTTCAAATTCCTCTGAAGGACGATGCAAATTTCAACTACGAGATCATTATTGATGTGAAAAGCCTGAACGGAAAGCCTATACTCCATATCCTCTAGATAGCTACATCTTTTCAAGGCGCGAGATTTCTCCTGTCTAAGTCAACCAAAGACACATGGGAACGCCTAAGGTACTCTGGACCAACACAAATTAGGGGCCGCTAGATATTATCACACATGATGCAGGTGTATAATTTGCTTCTGTAGAGTTCAAGGTAGAGGCAAACTTAGTGGGTGTGACATGTAAGCGAGTGCCAGTAGAAGCACACCGGTCAATTGGCAAGATTGAAAGATATAATATGCTGTTATACCGTGCATTTAACATCTTATCTACCGAGCTTCCAAGCACGAGACCAGAATTAATACTAAAAATAGCAGTCAAGGCCGTTAATGTTGTAAAGGTAAAAGCTTACGGAGGTTAATTGGCAGAAGGTTTACGGATGATTATCGATGAATCAATGTGAACTGCTGATATATTTGATATTCAGGACTATGAGGATTTAGGAGGTAGAAAGCACTAATTATATACACATCTGAAGTAGCCAGACTCTCGCCTTATTTACCCAAAACAGTAGCACGGAATATTCTAGTCTCCTCCATCTGGCAGTACAATCTAGAGACACCTTCTATACAGTGCTCCATTGTTCCTCTACTCATCATGGAGCCACCTGGAAAGTTCTTCCTTCACCCTCAGTGATCATTACCCTTGTGCATTGTAATCCTAGCCATCACCAGCACAACAGAATCTTCTAAGCTCCTCGTATTCCGAGATCCTTCCCGAAGATTCTCTTGCATTCATTGCCTGCGCTAGCCAGCGTAGGCTACAGGAATCCCTAGGCTTAACAGCCGTTACACTCCCGTGAGGAACATGAGTAACAGGAGTGAACACTTTCTTTTCAGTTAGTGACTTGAGCTCTTCCTTGATTGCAGTCTACCATTCTAGATGATTGGGACCATTAACTGCCTCTGAGAAATTTCGGGGGATAGGAACATCTCCACCGACATAGAGGAGTCGAGGCTCCGGCTGCAAATTAGGCTCAATCTCAATTTGTTTGGTCATTCTACTACTCCCTCTAAGGCCTACAACAGGAGGGAAAGGATGATAATCTGGAACATTTTGCTCAATTTAAGTGGCTAAATTTAGCGAAACAGCTGGAGGGGTACTGAAAGAATTTTCTGCGCTCGTGCCTTCATCAGGGATTAAGATGTTTTCCTGAGAGGCAGCAGAAGAAGTTGTAAAGTAAGAAATAGGATGAGAGTGGTAAGAAGAGTCCATCCTTGAGTATCCTGGATTGGGGTTAGGCCCCTCAGAGTCTGAGAAAACATCTTTATTGTGATTTGAGCCGTCAATAATTCCAGACTCAATTTCTAAATCACCAAATTGCTCTTGAGAAGACCTATTCCAATCCCAGAATTTGTCCTCCACTGTTGTGTTATCCATGCAACTTACCATGGTACATGCTTTAGGTCACGTCATAGCAGATGCACGTGACTGTGGAACTAAACCGTGGGGTGTTTAGTGTGTAATGCATGTGTAATGCATGTGTGGGTATTATGGACCAAACTAGAACTCGATAGAATAGAGATAACAGAATCAGCGAGAGACTGATGGACTGAAGGAGAACGAGCTGGTCATTTCTCGTAGGAGAGAAGTGATATCACAAGGGATTGTTCTAGCACTAGACTGTGAACAACTCAGTAAGTCTGGAGCAATATATAAAGAGGTCTCAACATCCGTCCATTCAATATATCTAAGTTTCATTTATACGAGAATATAGAGTCAAGTCTTACATATCACGGGAATACACGCGACAGCGATTATAGAGACCTACTGTGAGCATGACTTCCCCAAGAGTATCCATCGTCCTGCTCCTATATAGCCTAGTTAATATAACATCCACAAATCAGACATTAGCCGAAACAACAATTTTTTTGCGGCCCTGCTTCGAGGGCAAGTAAGCGCGGTATTGAGTTGGCAAATCACAATAACCGGTAAAAATTCCCTTGAGAGAGGTCGGAGAAAGCTTGTAGCGTTGGGGATCTTCACTGTCTATAAGAAAGTGACAGAGACAGCCTCAGACTATTAAGTGGGAAAGGCCAGAAGAAAAACCGTGAAATATTTCGTTAGGAGAACCCTTTTTATGAGAATGAGGAAGACGGTTAAAGATATAACAGGCCGAAAAAATTGCAGCATCCCAAAATTGAAGAGGGAGATGCGCATGAGAAAGCTGTTGAATGGAAGTTGTGTAGAGAAGCGTAAGCTGTTAGGCTTGTATTTAATATCACCTAGTAAAGCGAGTTGGGAGATTGAAGAGTCTAAAAACTATAGTGGAGAGTTGTTAATTAAACTCACTTAGTATCAGGGCGCTATTTAAACTAATTACTACATCTAAGTGAAGGATACGATTCACTTGTTTATGCTAAATAATTGGGAGGCTGGTCAATGTATGAGTCGTTATGAATGTGGCTAGTAATAATAGAACCTGCCTCCTGGTGGTGCTCTCTGGTATAGTCTGAGTAGCCTGGGCACCTACTCCACTTGGGAAGGAGACATCTCAGATTACATTTCGCGCGGAGAAAATTTGATGGATGACGGAGGCATGTCTGGATAATCCAGGGTTTTTGAGACGTTCCCCTGGGTGGGTATTCACGGATGAGGGTTGACTTGGGGTGAAGAAAAAGCCACCATAACTTCGCCATGGTACTTGCAAATTAAATCTGAGGCATGAGTGCTCCTCTTGTAAATTGAGTCATCTTTTCTGTACTTTTCTTCGATATTGTGTCATAGCTAGATAGCTGCATACGCAATTAAAATCTGATGCAAAACAAAAAAAAAAAATAATAGAACCTTACCACGTTCCATATTAATGTGACTCTTTATTGCCAAGTAGCGCCAATTTGAACAAAAGCATGCACCTAGTCATTGTGACGAGCGTTCTATTTAATCGCTCTGACACTCTGTTCTGGTGCTGCGTATACAGGGCACTCTTTGATGAGAAATGCCCCCAAAGTTGATGAGATTGTACTTGTCGCCACCATCACCTCGTAAAGCTTTAATTTTCTCACCTGTCTGAAGTTCCTTTGATTCTTTGTATCTGACGAAACAAGAGGGAACCTCAGTGAGATTCCGAATTAGAAAGACTTCACTTTCACGTGAGAAGTTGTCGGTAAAACTAACGAAGTAATTGGCACCGAGTATACCAGTTGCACGACTCTTCCCCCAAGTGTCAGAATGAACCAGCTATAGAACACTCTTTGGCCGGAGATTGGGGTCACGACGGATTTTCTCAACCTGTTTGCAATATAGGCAAACATCACGGTCCTTAATTGACTGTAAGAAAGAATTCTTCTTGAAAGGGACCTTCATGTTGATCATCTAATTTAATTAGCTATTTTCAAGTAACGAAAGAATTCCAGCACCGATATGCGCACATCGGTGATGAAGAAGCTGAGAATTTCAGACACCAATTTCGAAGGTAGAGAAGTTGAAGAAGTTGCAGGATTTAAAGAATTTAAAGAAAATTTTCCGCGAGAAACAGACGATTTACCCTTCTGTCAAATTGAAGCGTAGGCGTTGGACCTGAAGCGGAATAGAAGGGCGAAAAGTGGTCGGATGTATCACTAGAGGTGGCTGAAGGTCTACTGGAGATTACTAGAAGGAGCTAAAGGTTTGAAGGGTGGGTAATATAAATTGCTAAAATGTCTAGAGGTTCGAGTGGGTACTAATGGTAACTAAAGGTACAGAAGGTAACTGGAAGTGACTGAGGTAATCCGAGGTAATCCGATGATGGTGGTTGTGACAGAAAACTAAGCGTAGAGAACTCCATATCTACAGACCATGCCATCATATATATACCTGCCCTCCTTCCACTAGCTCATCATAAAATAGACCTTAACCCAGTATCAACATGACACCATGTGTCAAGGACTGTACTATTGTCATAGCAACATAGAAAGAATGGTAGAATTATATACTGAAGGAAGGATCGGAAGAGGAATCCTTACGCCTTCTTTGTTAAAGCAGCGGAATGCACGTTAGAAAAAGAAGAATAGTTATTGCAAGAAATAGGCGATTTTCCCTTCGTGATCAAAGCAGTGGACGAGGTTAAGTTAGAAAAAGAAGGACGGTGCGACGAAAGTAAAGTACGCGAAGAAATTAAAGACTTGGGTGTAGAATTGACGACGTTGAAGTAGAATAAGCCGTCTTTTACCCGAGCGGTTGCTAAATAATTATTGTCCTCTCCGTGAACAATATACAACCCATTTTTAGAAGTGTGCACTCCATAGCCATTGGAATGCAGCTGAGAACCTGAGACGAGGCTCTTGGTACAAGCAGGAAAGTATCAAACATTGTCAAGGGTGATAGTTCTACTCCATTAACTATCAGAAAAGTTTGCAACATCAAAACTGACAGAACCGATACCCTGGACCACAAGAATATGCCCAGAAGTAGTATGAACACGTTTTTAATTGCAGACAGAGAAGTGAAGTAGCTTCTGTCCGCAAAAATATGGTTAGTGGCACCTATGTCAAGAACCACATCTTTCTCTAACAGGCAGCTGGATGCAGATAAAATGTATTCCGACACAATCCAAGATTCGCCAATTTTTTGATTAGTAGAAGCACCTCCAGAGCTAGACCCATTTCTTTTCTTCCCGAATTTATAAAAAAGAGATCGAGTTATTGCAGCTTTTTCTGGATTCTTGGCGGCCCATTTTGACCCATCCGGAGTCTTAAGCCACAAGAAGCAAGTTTCACAAACGTGATTAATTCATCCGCAGTGGCCACAGGTTTTACCCTTGTGGGGATTGACTGATATGTTGAGAGAATTATCGGCGGGTGGTGCCCCTGGCCCGCGGTTGCTGGAAACTAAAGAAACAGAAGGAAGAGGTTTGTGGCCCACATAATTGGCTTGAGTTAACCGAAGAGATTGCACGGCACCGGCAAAAGAACAGTCGGTATTATTCCTGAGGGTGGTGACAGATCCTGCAAAGTATCCTCCACAACAAGTATCAAAGAAGTCGAGGTAGCCTTTCGTAATATCGTCTCTTGGCTGAAGTGAGGGATCGACGGAGGCGATCCGCATCTGTCGACGAACCAGTTCTTCAGCAAATTTGTCGACGCTGGTTCCATCGGGCATTTCAAAGCGCCAAAAGTCCTTGAGAAGAGCGACAACAATACCTTCGCATCTTGGCTTGAAAAATGTCTGGATGGAGTCCCACATCTCTTTTGCCGTGTTTAAGTTAGAGACGAGGTGAAATAATTCCTCCGGGACAAGCGAGATAAGCGCGACCTGTATTTGACGATCCTGTCGATGGAGAGGCGAGGTTTTCGTACTTTCAACTTTGGCATCGTGAAGATCCGATATGTGCTCATAGATGTGAGCTTCAATGTCGAGGTCGCTGAAAACCCTTTCAACGAGGTCAGACCATCGAGTAAATGTTGAAGTACTTAACTGGGGAGCACATTGAAGTGCCTTCAAAATATCGTTAGTTGACATCTCGAGAGTCGTGAGTAGGAAGAAATATAAGATAAGGCGAGATAGAGTAGAGAGATGTCGAAAGATGTCGAAAGCGTTTGAACTTGGTTCAAAAAGATAAAGAGTAAGCAGGTGAATGGAAGCAAGAAATTGCTGAAGAAAAAAGATAGTTAGGGTCAGAAGTTTTTATACCCAGAGATAAGTAGAGCGGGTTTGGTCTCATAACCTGTTGTGATTTCATAGTAAGATGAGCAGAAAGTGTAGCTCAAAGAATATTTTTTCCATTAAAGTTCTAAGTTACATGTAAAACGCGAATTTATGTGTGCATATCCTAGAGTTAAAGTGGGTATGCAAACAACAATTATTACAGTGAAAAGTCTTCAGCACAGCTGACCACAAAACCATTGTGCGGGAAATAAAACAGTACTGACCCCGCACCATTAACGCCATCCTATTTGTTGCAAAGTAAACGTGACCATACCTCTCACTGCATTTGCATATAGTATCATATTACCCTGCACATGCAAATGCATGAGAGAACATCTCAACAGCAAAAAGAAATTAAAATTTAGAATACAGGATGTATTGTGCAGCATACAGGAAAGTTGTTCATATTTGCAAGGAATGCCAATCATTTTAAGAAATGTGGCAAATTTCAACGCAATATCATCAGTTTCCCACTGAAAAGCAAAGTGGGTACATGGTGCGAGAAGCATAGATGGAAGAGCACCTAAAAGATAGTCGAAACTAGTTCCGGAGATAGGAAGAATTACATACTAGCCTTGAGTTTGATTTACAGATATGATAAATATGTTGACTATTCAACGAAGTTTACTAATACTTAATGGATAGTTGATTGTGATTAAATTGCTATATTTCTATGTGTGGCAAGATATTACGGACAGGGACAAAGACAGAGGCTGACAATGAAGACGAAATCTTCAGATTGATGATTAGATTCTAAAACAAGTAATTTACAGGACAAGTAGCTACAGTCTAAATTCAGTCACAGAGTGTTATGACTGACCTGAGGATGATACGGGTCTCTAAGAAGTTGTATTTAGACATTAGGCTACAATATGTAGGTAGGAGAAAATATGGAGAGAAAGGGATCGCTGGGAGCTACGAGCTTGAGGTAAGCTCGACCGCGGCTCCACCTTTGTCCGGCCTACATCCCTGTTATACATCGTCATGTGATTCTGGATTCTTCCACCAGTCTACCTCCAAGTGCCCTAGCAAGTCCAACCATAACACAGAGTTTCCTTGAGTACACGAGCATCAAAACTATAACCAAGTGTCAAGGATCAAGGAACAGGCGCTGGTGCAACTATGTGGTCGATTGTATGTAAATTATCATTCTGAAGAGATAACTACTTCAGTCTCTATCTATACATATATCTACACTGTCTATGTGTTTGAGGCACAGTCCCTCCGTCTCGGTTCCAATGGGATTCTTCACATGTGTTGACCCTACTTGTTGTAACATCTCAATGTGTTGTAGCTGTATGGCCCAATGCTGCCGCCCTGCCAAACTAGATGCCAATGCCTTGATATTCTGTTGAGTGGCATCATATATCCGCGCATTGATGTCAATCAATTGTGCGCTACCAACGTCAGGCTAGGCTCATGTTGGCCAATATGCGCTACAGGGACCAATCGGCTTACCAGCCATTACCCCAAGGATGTAATAGTCCAAAGTTCTCACATAGCAAATAACTAATACTTCGAGTGGCAACTATTGCTATCAAGACACTGTAACCATTACAATTCCTAAATTATGTTATTGTATGTACATCATGACTCGGTTGCCTGGGCGCGACGCGACATGCCAGAAATTGTTTGTGACAGTGTATAAGTAGTAGAGGAGACTTGCAGGTAAATTACTTCTCCATAGATTAATTATAGCTTTACCTTTCAGTCATACAAACTGTCAGAATTTATCATATTGGGTCTATCAAGTAGGCCACGTTGTTGATACACACGTGACTACAAATTTTGTACTTAGTTCCACTTTGATAGTTACTTGAATCAATGAGCTCTACGACCTCGATGACTGACGGGTCATTATTTCCTTAGTGGGTTAGGAGCCCAGATTGTCGCTCGCGCAATCACGTTGTATTGCCCGGTGTTTAATACTATCTTTGTTGTGGGCAAGTGGGAGGGCTTATGCCCTACTTGCACCAAATTAATCCAGCTAGGAGGCCATCACCTTCTTAAATCCAAAACAAGACCATGGCCTTCGAGTTGCAATCGCTAAAGATAAGTGAATGGCCGCCGCCGGAGAAGACAGGAGGTTATTGCCTTCAATAGAGAAAGCACAGGTCAATTACTGAAGATCGGGGTCACTGCAAAACCCTCGTGAGGATTGATGGTTCCCATACGCACCGGTAGCTAGTGTTGTAATGGAAGTTGTATAGAGAAGCGTAAGCTGTTAGGCTTGTATTTAATATCACCTAGTAAAGCGAGTTGGGAGATTGAAGAGTCTAAAAACTATAGTAGAGAGTTGTTAATTAAACTCACTTAGTATCAGGGCGCTATTTAAACCAATTACTACATCTAAGTGAAGGGCACGATTCACTTGTTTATGCTAAATAATTGGGAGGCTGGTCAATATATGAGTCGTCATGAATGTGGCTAGTAATAATGGAACCATATTACGTTCCATATTAATGTGACTCTTCATTGCCAAGTAGCGCCAATTTCAACAGTTATTGCATGCTTCAAAAATGTGTGTTTCATGAAGCCATTTACTAACCGCTATGGTACCTTCAGGAGAGCCTAGAATCCAGGGAATTCCCAGCATTGAATGTCTACTCACAGCTATACTGTGGGGAGGGCAAGACTGAACACCTGTACGCGGTGTCCTCTACGAACCTGGGAGTGAAATATTCTCCCAGAGCCAAGTTCAGTCAAATTTCGCAATATCAAAGAAGTTGGCCCACGAGGCAGTGATTAAAATTACTCCTCCACATCGTTTTTTCGTTCTCAACGAGTTTGACTCCTACCTAAGTCTCATCAAGTCTATAAGTACGACCTAGTACATCCTCACCCCAATGACCGCACCTCTCTCCGACCTTCTCTGGCCTCAGTTGACCACCAAATACACGCCTACGCCGATATTTATACCTGATGGAGGAAGCAAAGCGTGGCGCACAAATCTGGGAGACAGTTCTTTGGGATGGACGTGAGAGGGATCAGGACAAGTTTACAAGATGATGCAAAGGAAGGATATAACCTTGAAGGGAGTGAAATTCCGAATTTTGGCAAGCAGTTTTACGAATTGAGCTTTGTGCGCGCCAAGACTTCGCTTGCGAGAGTGCAGCTGTCACTATAAAAACAAGCAAACGATGGAAGGTGTTGTGGTCCGCCTCCTGGTGGTGTTCTCTGGTATGGTTTGAGTAGCCTGGGCACCTACTCCACTTGGGAAAGAGACACCTCAGATCACATATCGCGCGGAGAAAAGTTGAAAGATGATGAAGGCATGTCTGGATAACTCAGGGTTTTTGAGAGGTTCCCCTGGGTGGGTATTCACGGATGAGGGTTGACTTGGGGTGAAGAAAAAGCCACCATAACTTCGCAGTGGTACTTGCAAATGAAATCTGAGGCATGAGTGCTCTTCCTTTACGTTGAATCATCTATCTGTACTTTTCTTTGATATTGTGTCATAGCTAGATAGCTGCATACGCAATTAAAATCTGATGCAAAAAAAAAAAAAAAAAAAAAAAAAGCTATACTGTGGATCCTGGCAGGTGCATCTATGCTGAGGTCATCATGTGATCCCCACATCATGTAAAGGGTTTAAAGAATTCAGAAGTACTTGAAAGACGTTAACTCAATAGGAATTGATAATTTTTCCTTGGGAAGCTAATCTGCCTACGACGGCACCTGTCCTTTATGTCCTCCTCAGCGTCGCGTTTAAGCTCCCCTCCTAGCCTACCTGAGAATTCTCCATTCTCCCCGGCTACCCTCTTTCCTGTGACATCCTCCCCCCCTTAGTACGTACTCCCTTGGGTCCTTCCTCATGCGCAACCTTGCAATTATCCTTATGCAACACTGAGACTCGTTCTAGTGCGCAACCTTGCATTAATCCTTATGCGACACTTAGATCCCTCTTTGTGCGTATCCTTGCATTCTTCCCTATGCAACCTTTCGCGTCTCTGTGAGCGCTGCTTCGTTGGCGCTTAAAGATCTAGCCGGGTTGGTCCTAGTGACCAGTCCCAATCCGGGCACAGCCCGTAACACATCATGACACTTCTGCTTTTACGTTTTAGATAAACCAACATTAACTTCAAATTTCAATAAATCCAAACCTCACGGATCCTAATATCTCATCTCTGTTCTATGATCTTCAATATCTTACAATCCGTATAGTATTAACTTGAAGGTCAACCATCACCTCTATCATTCCAAATATCTCCGGAACTTTGACACGTTTATTTAACCTAAGCAACGAGTGATGACAGTCTCAAGCTCTCTCCACCTGTGGTGGGCTTGGAATGGCATTTTTGGAAATCTAGACTTAGTATGTGTGAAGGTTTAGATTTCTAGGTATGATCGTCAAGATCAATTGAATTGATTCGATTGGATATGATTAAGCTCAGCTAAGCGACATGAGGCTCGGTGACATCTGTAATGCAGTGGCTAGGGTATGCGACCTTGTGATAATTGATGGCTCGTTGTTGCTAGATCACTGGGACTTCGGGATCACTAACGACTTGGCCATCTGTTTTTAAGGATAGACTCATTTGTATATGTTAAACTAAGTTAACGAGATATTATATATTATTAATTCATATTGAGAAGTGGGTTCGATATTCCATTCAACTGTCAATAAATTCTTATCCTAATTTGTACACCTGTTCTTCGAGATATTTCCTCCTAGAAATCCTTGACAATTTCTAACGCATGTCCCAAGAAGAGTCATGGTCATGAGATATGCGGAAGTCATTCTGTAGAGTGGTGATGAGTGGATTATGTTACATTTTATGGGAGACAGTGAATAGAACCATACAATACTATGGTATAGGTATTTGAAAAGAAAGTATAAGACCAGTCCTATGGCCATTTATTGTAGTTACATCTAAAATTACATACATGCCCGCCGAAATAGTACACTGGTGTTATATGCTGTGGCCTTGAGCCACACGCATTACCCTGACCTCGACTACTTCGTTGACTCATATCATAACGAGAAGCCCTACGAGGAGCTATGACTCCTTCGTCGCTTTCCTGGATATTTGATTGAATGTCGAACTGGACACGATAGATTCCGCGCTTATCATAAAATGTTCCAACAGAAAAATCCCCTCATTCCTTGCTTCTCTGGGGTATGTTGATCAGTCACTCATTTGACTCTTTACCCCTCATACGAGTGGCACTGATCTCTGCCGGTCTCCAACGAAGCTTGCGTCCTCTAGATTTTATTGTCGCCACCTCGCGTGGTGCTAAGTGCTTCGTCTCTATGTTGGAGATGCCTGAGTTTCTGTCCAATATGGGATTGTTTAGATGGTAAATCTTCCGTCAAACAACGTCGTTTATTAGGTTCTCTCTAAACTCTGCTCTATCTGCACTGTGTGATCTAGTCAAATGAGGATTACGCTGTATAGCATTCACAATATCTTGGGGGAATTTCTTCTCAGTGCCGATCGGCATCTAATTGTACATTAATATGTTTTTTTTTTAAGAATTCACCATTTTCCCTCTAGAATGAGGTAATAGCCGCGACTTTCGCTCGGTTGAACTTCAAAGTAAATAAATATTAGAGCCTTAGCTGAAATAACTTAATAATAAGATCCCAAAATAATCATTTCTCACCCAATCTGCCTCCAACAGTCATTTGTAGTCCCTTAACCTAAATATATCCCATATTCCTTCCTTGCCGTACCGATCAGGGTAGTTTAAGCCCAAAGATTTGTCGTGACAGACTTCTTAGATTCAAGAAAAGTCCGGTAAGCCCTAAAGTGGTGTTCAAAGTTAAGGCAAACGGTCACTGCACACAAGCAATACGATAAAATAATTAATATTCTTCTATTGGAAAGAAAATTACATATGGATTGTTCCAACACAAAGTGTGCCCTAACAATAATCTTAAATAAGCACTCCAATTGGATCTTAGTGTAAAAGGCTGAACTTTTTGCTATACACTGATTGAATGCAAGGCTGGGTACGCAGGTCAGCCCAGACAACTAATAACGGGTAATCCCATGAAATGTGAAATTCTTATTTAAGTTAATACCTGGATGAGCCAATTAGAAATTTCACAAATTTTTGGTAGACTGAACTTACTCTAAATCTAGTTTCATCTTTTCAATTCACCTCATGACGCTAGATGTCTTTAGTCTTGCCCATCTCGAAAGATCGTGAGAAGATGGATTCCTGGCACAATCCAGCTTCCGCCCAATCATAGCCGCTTCCCGTCAATAGCCATATTGTGGCACTCCCATCCATCTTGAATACTGTTGAGGGCCAGGAGCCCCCATACAGCCTGAGTTTCCTGGTTGAGGAATGTACTGGCTAGGAAAATAATATTGCTGTGGTTGTTGAGGTTGTGGTTGTGGTTGTGGTGGCGGTGTTGGTGTTGGTCGTTGAAAATGAGACATGTTGCCATATGACATGGGATGATGAGGCGGTGCTTGGTTCATGAATCCTCTGGGATCCATGTAGTTGTATCCGGCCTGACCATACGGAATTGAATTGTACATCTCGTTTCCGTGGTGAAGCGAGTATGGGCTCCAATAATTGCCTCGTAAAGTTTGGAACCCACCAATATTTTGCCCCATAGGCCGGGGTACACTAGACATATTTGCGTGCTGTCTCAGCCGCGTCGTCCGTTGCCTCTCGTTGCGAAGGTCACGCTTGAGCTCTACCAACGTCTTGTACAATTCATCCCCGTCGCGTCTCAAGGCGGTCATGCGGCTATGAAGCTTGGAATTGTTTTCCAAGAGCTCCCGGACTCTCATCTTCTCTTGTTTGATCCCTCTCTCTACCGATCCGAGAAGGCCTTGGAGATAGTTCACGTCTAACACTTCATCTTTGAGGGTCTCTTTGTAAGCATGATGGCCGAGTGGTGGAAAACATTTTCTCTCTTGCTTACCAGATCGTTGACTCTTAGCTCCAGGCGCAAATTGCGTCCTTTTTGGGATACAAGTCGGCATTATGTTTAATGTGAATATGTATAAGATTATGAGAAACTTGGTTTTTTTGAACAGCTGATAAAAATCTGGAATATACGAAAACTTTGTAATAATGATGGAGACTGAGTGATGAGGTGAAGACTAGCAGCAGAGGAGCTACATATAAGTACTTCTATGAAGATACTTCACTCACCATCAAGAACGGGCTCCGTTTTTATCCTGCTGCTATCCACCCCTTGGTTGCATTGGAGGAAGAGACTGCTGCTTTGTGGATTCTGATTCTATCCAGGCTAGAATGGGGCTGTGTTTCGTAACCAACTATCAAAGGCCATCCAGTTTCGATCAAAGAATCTAATATTGATCATCTGTCTGCGTAAAGCATCAAAACCAACAAAAGTGGGGGTCCAGGTTCAGAGGTATGATATGAGTCACTACCAGTAACTCTTTTACATTCATCTGCTCAAATATCATGCATTATACCTGCCTGATGCTGATATCCATTCAACTGATTTGTATCAAGATTTTCAGCTATTATTATTTATAACTGCATTAATTGTACCGATGGTGAACTGTTATCCTATCATCTGCATCTGTTTCATTGCTCCTCATACTTATGGAATCCATTGGCTGTGGTCCTGGGGGTAAGTATACAAGGGGAAGCTTTGAATGAATAACCTTCCGCTAAATTTATCTCGGCCTGATATTCCGATACGCATTTCTTTGTATAATTGCGAGAGTCGTCAAGTTTACTCCACCTTTGCGTTTAGCTAGGCCCAGCCATGGTGTTTGCAAGCATATCATGTTTATGGCGGGTGTTGCTGTGGGTATCTTGTGTTCTAGTCTTGCCAGCAGTGATGAATACAGATTGCATAGCGCCCTCACATTCTATTTCGGGAACAAACCTGTATTGACCATTCATTCCGACATCATCAATACCTGGATGTTTTAAGCGAAAGAAATGTTTGCAGCAAGTGACATCCAATGATATCTTAACCAAAATAACAACGTGCCATATCGCATGCGTTTAAATCCCCTGCTTAATCTTCGACATAAAATACTGTGTTTGGAGTTATGAAACACCTATCGTCTCAACCATCAGATTTGCCTTTTCCCACATGGGACGAAGAACCTTTAGTGGCACATTATGATTATCAATTTTAAGAAGTTAGAGGCACAGAATAATAGATCATTCTACACATGATGCAAGCTGTCGTCCTAGTATCATACTGATGTTCAACTGAATCTAGAATATATCCGAACAACGATAGTCCTTATCCACCGAGACTTTGCGAATGCCCTGCATCAGGCACACACCTTTATCGACAAAGGAACCTGACGAAGCAGATCAAAGGCACCTAGTAACTTTAAGTTTATCTCTTTGAATTCCTAAAATTAATTTTTGAACCGAATTCCAGAGTCGAACTACAGTCCAGATTGGCGAGACGAATTTTGACTTATGGGCCAATGATTCATATCCTCTAAGCATTTTAACCATTCCCCTCCAAATGGCTGCCTCCAATTAGTGTCATATCATTTCTTGAAGTCAAATTTAGCTTATTTTCATTTTAAGGGAAACACTCCTCATTGTATTAGTTTATGACCATCAAATTCACGCTTACCAAGATACGTACAATGGTATCATACTATACAAAGCGGTCTAAATATTTTGCGGTTGGTCGTTGAAAAGGGGGTCAAAACTATCAGCAAAAGTGTAAAATATATTTTTAAGGATTTGTATAACCTTGGAAGTAGAAAGAACTCAATTTTTTGGGAGGTATATTTTCGTATCAAGGGGTATTGTAGGCGTAACGATTTAATCGGGTCAGTATCGTTAGATTAAATTATACAGTTATGACCTTGTTGCGCAGCAATAGAAACTCTAGGGAAATTTAAAGATCGATTTAAGATAATATTGGCGTCCATCCAGTGAGAACAATGAGACTAGTGACACGCATTCAGCTATCTGACAACTCTTTGTATCGTACACGCAAGGAATAGGTATTATGAATTTTCTTTCATTAATATCAACGGAAGACTTGTCATTAATTTTTATCATTAAATTTATGTGTCAAAGTAATTTCAGAAAAGGACTTCGAATATGTGAGTTTCTCAAATCAAGACTTTTGAAATTATTTACAAAGCATCGATGATATATATCAGTTTCATGATCGAATACGAAGGGAATGAAGATCTAAAACCCCCAATTTATACAACACAATACTCTAAGTAATATATGGTCATGCCTTTTTTTTTAATTCATTTTATCGTCCTGTCTGAGTTTAAGACTATGTAGGACATGTAGGTCCCCTCTTCCTACAAGCCAAGGATACCTATCTACTAGTATACCCCCTCCTATGCCTCCCATACAGCTTTCTTTAAATAGTACCACACATCGCAACTCCTCATTCTATCATACACTAAGAGGAGCTCTTTGCCCTTCATCATCTCCCCTCTCTAGCTAACGAAACGATGGCTATTTGCGGATGTGTGTCAGCCGGGAAAATTGCCAAAACCACTGGGTGCAGAGCTCTCTCAATACCGACATTAAGACTAAATCCAAAAACATAGTGACCCTTCCGAAGCGTTCGAAGAAGCCGGCCAGCTGGGCGTTGCAGACTTGTGGGTACCTCAGGAAATTCACCTTCTATCTTTTAGCCTCCTTCCAACCTTATCCCGAAGTTCGTGCTGAGATGTCAGAAAAATCTTGAAATAAATTGATTAATTTATGATAGGTTATCCTGACTTCGTTTGTGCCGTTGACTCACCGGCTATAGAAGTCCTCCTGGCTTATTTGCCGAAATCTTGGTCCAGGAGCCCACAAACGTTCCAACGGATAAAAACAACCTCCAAAATGTCAGTCCTGATATACCCACAATAGGTCTCTTCCTTATGTCTTTCTGCGCCCCAGTCATCTGTCTTTCCTCAAGAAATAGAGCCCCGTCAGAGCAACTGTCCCTCGTAAGCCAAATCTCAAGCTTTATATCTCACGCTAAATTCTCCTCCTTGCAAGTGCATGTAGCATCGTAAATCTGTGGATGGAGATGGCCAGTAATCAATGGAGTTAGCTCCATTCTACAATTGGAGTAACTCCTTTATCGGTCGTGGAGGCGAGATAATGTTCCGTTGCATAGAGGTTGAAGACTCAATTAATAATAGTGAGATCGACAGTTTTGAAAAGTCGTCAAATGTTGATTTGCACGTTCTTGCTTTTGACTTAGATTCGAATGCGATTCTACTTCGCTATCCCAAATATGCAGAGCATACTGAGCTATTACACCGGCGCCACTAGAGGGGGAACTGTTCGTATTTGCCAGCTTTACAGATTAATTGGGTACAGGGATTCGGTAAGAGTGAAGGAAGAGTTGGTTGATGGGCATTACACGACCAAGACTTTTGTGGTTTCATATTTTGGTACTTGTGCACGCCAACAATATGGATTTGGGACCTCTCCCAGTATTTTGAACTCAGACAGTGTCTGAAAGGAATGAGCCAACCACGGTTTTGGAAGGTACAATCGCTACATCAAAAATGGAACAAGCCTTGTTTCGGTTGATCAGGTGTGAAAAATGATCTCGATCATCATGACAACAACTTGTGCAAATTGAGGTACAACTATAAAATTATTACGAAAATCGTGACCCCTCGGTCATTAAGGTTGTAGAGAATTTTCATTCAAGTAACTACCAGAGTTAAGCCAATTACATAATTTGTAGTCACTTGCCTTTTTACAACGTGGTCTTCTTAGGAACCCTCTTCAACCTACCTTCTACTAAGAATTGTAAATCTTACAGGGCGATATCGGGAATATAAACGAAGAGTTGAGTACTAGTAAGACATAAGATTGGTATTATCTCGTGATAATTTTTGAGAACCGATCAAGAAGGATCTTTTATGTTTGTTGATATTGACTACTCGTTTCTTATATATAATTGTTCCATCCGTGCGACTCTCACATGTAGATTATCAGGTTAGATCACATCAAGTTGGGTGACGTTGTTGAGTCGGGACAAAAGTATTTATCTAAATAGTCCTAGATTTTCCATGTAAAGTTGGATAACCTTACGAAAGAGTAGCTCACTCACCATCTAGAAATCTTCAGCTCATCATAAATACTGGATATGTCTCAAAGCCTAACCTCCCATTTCGTCCAAGAAATCCTTGTGAAATTTAACAACATCGTTTAAGCGAGGTAAAGAATGAAATCGCGTAAATATGTGGCCGTTGGTATTTGCTCTTGTTACAAATATTCGTGTATGGTACTACGTCCAGCAAAATAGGATAAACTCGACCTGAATTTTCCTGGGCTAATGAAGGGGCAGGAAGATTGATCACTTACTCGTCATAGAATTCAATTTATGATCACTCGAACTAGATAATGGGAACCTAATTTTTAATAAACTACCAATTATGTAAATTGTATTTTATTTCTTTCTTTCCGTTACCCGTAATCACCGTTAAAACATCAAGTCATTTCTTTCCAGTCTACTGGCCTAAGTTAGATTCCGATATTCCATTCACCTGGCTCTGCGCCCGAGGACGATTTTTTATCTTAAACAAGTATTCCAGGCAAACTACTTGATCACGATCCTCAAACTTGAAATTTATCCTTTTGTCGAACAATATAGCCTGAACTCGATCTAGCAGTAGACGCTTCCCATCAATAGCCATATTGTGGCACTCCCATCCATCTTGAATACTGTTGAGGGCCAGGAGCCCCCATACAGCCTGAGTTTCCTGGTTGAGGAATGTACTGGCTGGGAAAATAATATTGCTGTGGTGGTTGTGGTGGCGGTGGCGGTGTTGGTTGTTGAAAATGAGACATGTTGCCATATGACATGGGATGATGAGGCGGTGCTGGGTTCATGAATCCTCTGGGATCCATGTAGTTGTATCCGGCCTGACCATACGGAATTGAATTGTACATCTCGTTTCCGTGGTGAAGCGAGTATGGGCTCCAATAATTGCCTCGTAAAGTTTGGAACCCACCAATATTTTGCCCCATAGGCCGGGGTACACTAGACATATTTGCGTGCTGTCTCAGCCGCGTCGTCCGTTGCCTCTCGTTGCGAAGGTCACGCTTGAGCTCTACCAACGTCTCATACAATTCATCCCCGTCGCGTCTCAAGGCGGTCATGCGGCTGTGAAGCTTGGCATTGTTTTCCGAGAGCTCCATAGAAATATGCCACATCTAACACTCCATCTTTGGAGATTTCTTGTTAGTATAGAAACTGAGCTGTGCGGGAAATCTTGTAAAGCGCTTACCATATCGGTGACTCGTGGCTCCCGGCGCAATGCGCAGGTTCGAAAGTCGTAGATCGCATATTTTTGGCAAGAAAATTTGAATAGTGAGAAAATATTTTGCTATCATGAATTGTTGGGATGCCTCCTTGGTGTGTATAAGATTGTTTGCGAAACATGGGAGACTTTGGGAGGGCCAAGCATATATTCTTACATGTTGATGCTGTGGAGACTATTTCTCCGTAGGTGAGTGCAGCACGATGAAATAAAGTTAGTTTAACCGAACGTTTTGACCGCCACACTGATCACTCAACGGCAGCTTTGCGATTTAAATACAAATGCAGACGGTAGAGAACTTTGCTTACAGCGAAAGTGATAAGAATGCTCTACAGGCTCAGGTGAACCCACATGAGCCAATTAGTGCTAATGCGTCACAGCTGCTAGAGCATCCTTATGCAGCATGAAGCGCTAACTCATCTCATATTTGGACTCCATTACAAAGCGCAGGATACTGTCAGGAACTTAGATGAACTGCAGGTCCCAGGAGTTCGGAACAAACAATGTCTGTTTCAATCGAACAGTTAATTGGCAACCAACAAAAAATTATCGGACTTGTATCATTTCGATTAACCTTTATTAACTCAGTTGTAGTAGCTGTTGGTGGTTTCTACAATATGATTTTGTCGAAGCTGGATAATTCCCATGTTACAATGACTGTTTTGATGGGTCATCAAGATAATGTGTGACACCCAACAGACGCCGTGACCCCTGTTTTAAAGTTCGATCGGAAGTGACTACTGTTACCTTACCTAAAATAAAATTTTCCCATCTCATGCGTCAAGGCAGGATAAGACTGTCAACCTGTCTATCTTGGATCTAAAGCTAACCGCTTACACAATCTTTACCTACATTATGTGTTCCATGGTGATCTCTAGTCCTATCGTTTTGCATCTACTGCAATGCATCTCGAGTTCATGCAGTCTCTTCACTGTACATTTGGGAAAGAGAGAGAGGTATCTATGTTGTACTACTTGAGTCTATGACTATCTGGCACATTGGGTTCCTCTCTAACCCAGGCCACACCCTGTACAGTGCTCCTAACCCTTTTAGTTACTTGGAGGATCATCGATATGTTGCCCTTGATTAATAGCCATTCAGTTCAGTATCTTCCCAAGGAATTCAGCCACCTTCTCCACGGAACCTTCTACCTAAAATAAATCAAATGGTAGCAATGGAAACTGCGTGCGCGGGAAAAACTCTCAAAAAACCTGAAGCCTCAGCCAAGCGAGGCCTAGATACCGGTGTGGATCCCGGAAAGATCTACAGGGCACGAATTAGCTAGATGTAGGAAACACAGCACACACGTAATCGTAATTATCCTATGACCTCACGCACAGCAAATCGCACTGTCAGAGCCCGCGACCACAGCAGTAGATCTACTAGCATTGAAGAGTAAGGAGTAATCAATGTACAAAGACACATAGACATCAGACACTTGAAGGATTTAGAATTCACGTATTAGTCTCAAGTTCTACTCAAGATCCTTCGTAGTTAGGAGCCACGAGATACCACGTGATACGTTTTCATTCTTACGCCCACCACACCATTTACTAAATATACAACGCGCGCTCGGAAACCTCACCGGGATCACATAAAGTGCGGACATTTATTTATATCTCATTTCTTTGTTACAGTAGAGACGGGTGGCGACGTAACTAACGACCTCTATCTGCCATGTTGCAGGGAATGAAGTGATTTGACTGCATGACAGGAAAGAGAAGAAAATTTTCGACTATCCTTATTTGAAATCCTGAGGGCCCATGTAGATTTTTTTCGGAAGATGTGTAATTTGCGTACTATCAATTAGGGGTAGAAAAGGTACAACTTCAAACTGGGCTACACGTGGGCTTCGATCGATCACAATTGAAATAGGGTGGTGACAAATATAACTCGGGGCTCTACTACAGCTAGTTCCGCAGAATGCAACAATTAAGCTTGAGTGTTAATAAATTTGTCTATGTCTCCTCCTAACTCCCGATTCCGAAATCTACACTTTGTGCGTAGCTTACTAATTTCAGGCTAACCGCATTTAGTAGTCTATGTTACATTACGTAGCCTACCACGTTTAGGATCCACATATATATCAGATTAGCCCTGCAGGTACAGTTAGACTAGCTCGAAACAGATTAGACTGTCTATCCTTATTATCCCGCTTGCCATGATTGACGGTTTATTTGTGACGAGCTCATGCCCTGCACTCAAAGCGCATAACACGAAGGAGATTAGCTTCCCCGACAACTATATACGACGATATTAGGTTGGATGGTGCAGTAGTACACCATCCGGGCCGTCCTCCCAAGTAGATACTGGGTAGCTCGAACACCAACCCCATTCGAGGCAGGAGAAAGCTGGTTCGAATCCAGTAAAACCCACAGACCACTCTCTCACGGTGATATTATACTTGTGTTATGATGAAAGCACACTGGGATAGCCACAGGGTTTTCACGCTTTTCCCTGTGGTTGGTATGCATGAGAGGTTGTACGCCGTAAGGGTTAACTTCGACTGGTACCTGCAAATGAAATCCAGTTGTGAGTGTTCTAAATGTCAAATTGAGTCATCCCACTTAAAGTACATATCTTCCAATGAAAACCTGCATAGGACTCAAGGCGCCAAATCAGGATATTGAATTGTACACATCTGCGACGATAACTCAATTCCACTTTTGGATTACTCATGCAATGGGTGTATTCGGTGATACCACTCGACACCTTGGTGCTAGGGACTTTCACCCTTCCCTCAACTATTAATATCCACCGAAGAGTAAACAGTAAAATTTTTTGGCTACCCTAACATGCCTTCGCCATCTTGTATGTAGCCGCCGCGCGAGATATGGCCTTACAGTCCTCCCTTTCTCGAGTGAGGTTGGTGTCCAGGCTACCCAGACTTTAATTCGGGGAGATGACAATAGGAGGCGGACCAAAACACCTTCCATCGCTGACAGTTTTTAGAGCGATAGCACTCTCCTAAATCGTTGCCCCTGCGCCCACTGACACCAAAAAGTCGTAAACATTCAAAAAGTGTGGGTCCCAGTATACCCATTTGTGACATCTTCACTCGTTCGTTTCACGTCCCAGCTGCTTATGCACCCTCAAGATGTGAAGCCCTATTAGAGCAAAGATTCGCCATGGACCGAGACCTGATCTTTGTAAAGTATGACTTAAATTCCTCTTTGTGGGTATAAATAGCATCGTAAATTTGTAGTGGGAGATGGCCGGTTTTTGATAAGGCAAATGCCCGATTCCAATTAGAGTAACGCCATTATCGGTATAAGAGACGGGATGGTGTGTTAAGATTGAAATAGAGAAACTGCGTGAGATTGATAATTCAAACATTGAATAGAAGTCGTCGATTTTAGATAAGCTTGAGGTTGCTTTCGGTTTCGATTCCTGTGCGGTTCTTTTCAGCTATCCCAGATATGCAGAGCATACTGAGCGATTACAACGGCACCACTGGAAGGTGAAGAATTCGTTTTATCTGGCGTATTGCTCGTATTGAGAGTCCGGCACTGTCCGTTCACGAAAATTGTTGATGACTAGCTCACACCTTGCTTAGTTGAGTCTGACTCGAGGATAGCTACTAGTTTTCGGGAGATTGGGATCATGTAAATCAATTTGGCTTTAGATGTAGAAGTAGATTTGTTCATCAGCTAATAAATAAACCTACCTTTCAACAAACAAAGGCTCAATCTCATCGGCGGACTGATTTACTACTGGATAATTTATCTTATATTTCACGATAGAAGCCACAAATAACTTCAAAATACTGACTAGAATGGAAACAAAATTTAAATTAATATCTAAATCATTAGGAGCTCGTGGCTTCTCTACTACAATAAAATCAATGACGTACAGAGGCTTCATGCTAGCATTATTTTTTCTTCACTCTGTCGATGGAAAATTATTCCTTAGGTCCCAAATGTACCCTACCAGTCATATTATATCCCCTCAAATTTAAATCTTGTACACTATTCGTTCGTGGGAGGTTATGATACTGTAGCCGCTTATACCCTTTTCGGAAGACTACCATAAGCACATCCTTTTTCATTGAATGCTGCATCGGCCGCAGCTTTCCAAAGAGCAGTGGCATCATTTATCATCGTTTCTGTATAAAACATTCTACAGTCTGAGTCTTCTCGGACGAACTGAGCTGGGAGCCCATCGCCCAGATGACTCCGGGAGATAAAATCCTGAGCGTTGATGTTACCACTGTAGGTTCTCTGTATGGCAACGGGTGTCAGCTTTTTCAAAACTTCTGTTTGGGCTTCCGAAGCATTTTGTAACGCTTCTTGTGCACAATTGAAAATTTCCTTCCAACTGAGAGACAGGGCTCCCTTATTTCCGCCTACCCCCTGCATGGGACCTTCTTTGGGCCGACCTCCTACGACAATAGATTTGACTCCTGCTTGATCCCGCATAAATTTGGAAAAACTGTGGCAGGCAGATGAGCAGATTCCATCGTGGAGCTGTAACAAATTAGCGTTAAAAAGTAGTCAATTGTTCTGTCATACCAAAATGATATTGTTTGCTTCAAAGTGCTGCGTGAAGTTCCGGCGGGATCCATATCCAGTAACAGAGCTGAAGGGGTGAATGTCAATGGAACTGAAGAAAGGATCATTCAAGTTATGTTGAATGGTGTTAGTAAAATTGTCACCCTTAACTTGGTACGGACCAAATTTATCATCGAAACTCCGAAATGGCTTTTTGCTCGCATCTAAATCAAAATGGTGGCTAAACCATGAAATATTCCATGGAATCTGATGGTCAGTGGTAATAGCAGGATCGAACTTATCTAATTTAGTAGCAAATATATCGGCCATAGCCATGAAAGCTTTTCCGGCCCTCCAGCGACTAATTCCTTCCTGTTCAATGGTTGGAAAAAATTGTCGAAACAAGTCGTAACTTTGTAAAATATATCCACCAACGTTGGCACTCAAATCTATGATGATTTTGGTCTTACCATCTCTCTTTGCATCTACTAGAAATTGTTGTGCAACTTCCTGAAATTGGGTTACAGATTGTGGGTCAAAAGCCAAAACAGTTAGGACAGCTACGTCCTCATATCCTTGCCCATCTAGATAGTGTCCGGATAACATAGATTCATTAGTCGCGATTACGGGTTGTGGATAGACGGAGTCAAAATGGGAAAAAGATGTAACAGCTGAATCTTCCTCTTCATCATAATCAACATCGATTGCACAAAATCTATCATAAAACTGTTGCCCATTGGCCACATCACTGAAGTTTGCCAAAACCGTAGCGATATTTTCCAGGATAAGCGATGATCCATTAGCAAAGGTGAGTGTTGTGGTAGGACCCGGGTAAATATATTGAAGACGACCACCTCCCCAGAAGTAGCCTGCCTCGCCAGTTTCGGCAAAGGATCCTCTGTTATAGAACATGCTGTTGTATACCGCATCGGCATCTTGTTGACTAGTGGCTTCACTGCCGTACTGGGAGATGAATTTCGAGGCTTCAATGCCATTAATTTCGGTAACGACTGACCCCTTTCCTGGCGAGTAATAAACCTGATCTAATTAAAGTCAGAAGTTTGTGCTTTCAATAAACATACAGTGACCAAACCATGTAGCTTAATGACGGGAAGCGATCGTCCGTCCTCGCTTACTGAGACCAAAGCTCGCTGACGACGAAATGCAAATCCCTTACTTATGGCATCAGGGAATATGGCCAAATGGCCGTCGCAACCTTTCATAAAGACTTGATAGAGGTCAATTTGAAATACATATTCGTTTGCATACCTGTTTGCGACTAAGTTTTTCCGTACTCGGTCCAGAGCAGCAATAACATCGTGGGCAGGACAATCATAATCTGCTGGAGGATCTTTTTTCCATGCCAAGTCTTTTGATTGCAAAGTTAGCTAGCTTGCCACATTTGATTTGACATTTACCTACCACTCTGCCATTCAAGATACGGCTCGATGGAGTCAACAAAATCTACAGCAGCTGTCTTGTTGAGGGGTATCGAATTTAGACATTCATATGCAAGCTGTGCGGAGACGGTTGGCAAAGCTAGATCCTTGTCAGTTCACTTTGTAAAGTTCTCGAATTCTTTGTCCGGGACAAACACGAAGGAGCTGTAGCTATCTGTGCAGCAGACGAACTGCTAACAAACGCGCATGGCTCGAAAAAGCTGTCCTCCGCAACCGCGGGCGGCGAGGTTATTTGGGCCAGCGTAACTAATGTTGGTGTCGTTTTCGTCGGCGCAAACTCACACGCGCAAGCACTAGCGATGCGTGCCTCGTCGAGCACATTATTTTCGTCTTGACAAGCAAATCTTACCTCATCTGGCACGACAACAGTCGGGTCTTGACGATATGCAGTGCAGAAATCTTGGGCAGCGGCATGGCGTCCAGAGATGTGTGGTGTTGAGCGAAGTGCGAGGAGACAGCTATCAGCAACACATTCAGCAGCTATGGAGACGGTTTGCAGTAGCAAAACGATCCACAGATATTCCATGGTCTGAAGATCTGGTCTAATTGAGCACAAGAAGAATGAGTGGAAGAATTAACCAGATGATAGATATTGCTGATACTTTTCCTCCGAGAATTGAGAAATCGGCATATTTATACGCACGCTTTTCCTCGAATATCGACGGAGCTGGCCTCCACATATATTTACATTACAAAATCTAACTCTATGGTGTATAAAACGGGTGCAATGCAACAGCCCGGACAAGTATAGCGAAGGATTTGATTTGATGTTTTAATATTACTTGGGACAGGGCAGGAAATTGAGCGTCATGGGCTTTTGTGTACTTTATTTAAAAATACTAGTATAATATAATACTTTTCACCTTTGTCTTCAAAATATTCAACCGAATTGATAAAATCGACAAGAAGCCTTTAGTCAACTGACTCACAACTTGTCACGAAGAGAATTCTGTTTAAGCTCGATGGGAGCCCATTTCGACTCTATTTTCCTGCATTAAAAACTCAGGATGCTCGCGTTTCAAGTGTGGATTGCAGCGGATTTGCTAGATCTAGTTTGAATGAACTGCTATTTACTTGTTTACGCTATTCTAATTTGATGTCCTGCGAGCCCAAGTTGATATCTATGAACTTGGTATTTACACGGGAAGAAGCTAGTGAATGAGACCCACTAATCCTTTCCACTTAATGTGTCATGTTTTCCTTCACTTTCTTCTAGAAGCGCAATTTCAAAATAATACTATCCGTTTAAGCCAATCACATCCTTTCTTTCAACCCCAGGACTTAAACATTATGCTTCATACCCTCAGCACAATTTTGATGGCCGTTGTCATCTGGGGGGAGAGAGGTATGTTCATTGTACTACTTGAGTCTTAGACTATCTAGCACATTGGGCTCCTCTCTGGCCCAGGCCACACTTTGTTCAGTGCTCCTATCCCTTTTTGTTACTTGTAAGATCATTGAAATATTGTTTGTCATGAATAGCCATTCAGTTCAGCGTTTACCTGTGGAATTCAGCCATTTTCTCCACGGAACCTTCTACCCAAAAAAAACTTAAATAAGGAAAAAGTCTCAAAAAACGCTGCTTCCTCAGCGACACAGGTGCGCATATTCATCTACATCTCCATTCTTTGTAACAGTCGAGGCCGATTTGATCCAATCCACCATCTCTGTATCGGGTGCTGGGCACGTTCCTGAAACTCATCGGATGGCTTTACTTCCATGATCAGGAGTAGATGATGAATAAGGCTCCGACCCTACCATTTGATCTGATCGTGGTAAGCTTCTTGATAATGGTGATTGGGGAATGTGTTGAGAGATAAAGACGATACAGACCGCAAAAGCGAATGGTAATCCTCATGTAAGTGAGGATTTTGTTACTCAATCTCAGCTCCACAAAATCCACAGAATCCACAGTGAGAGCTGGAGGTTCGTAGGGGACACCAATGACTGGAGTTGAGAAAAGTCCCCCTCCAAATAACAAGACTCATGGTTGTCCAGCAATGCAGATTCAGAGGAGTAATCAGGATTTAGGTTGTGTTAAGATGGAAGAAAAATACAAGGAACCTTTACTCCGATCTAACTACGTAGCTACAAATCACAGAAGCCAGTGTTCATAATTAAGCCCTGCTCCTCTTGGTTTAATTTTATTAGGGAAATGGTGACCCTCAGTCATTGAAGTTTATTATTAATTCATTTTATTGTTCTATCTGAGTCTATGACTATGTAGGACATGCAGGTCCTCTCTGCCTATAGGCCAAGGATAACTATACCAGTAGTATATCCCCTCCTATGCCTCCCATACAGCTCTCCTAAAACCGTACCACCCCTCACAAGTCATTAGATCATACTCTTATAGGATCCCTTAGCTCTTCATTATCTCCCCTCTCCAGCCAACAAAACGAGGGCCATTTGCGGATCTATTACAGCCGGGAAAAGGCACAAAAACCACGGGGTGCGGAGCCATTCTATTAACGACATTAGGACTAAATCCGAAGACAAAGTGACCCTTCTGAAGCATTCGAAGCGGCCAGCTAGCTGGGTGCTGTGTACTTGTGTGTACCTCTGGAAATACACCCTTTGCCTTTTTAGCTACCCCCCAACTCCTACCTGAAAATCGTGCTCAAAAATCAAAAAAGTCTTGACAGAACGTGAATGCTGTATGGTAGCTTAGCCCAACGTCTTTTGTGCCGTCCAGGGCGCTGGGAAGTTTTGTTTTGTTCATTAACGTGCTAGGTAAAGTTACTACCGTTGCACTTCTACTGGAGTGTCATAGCTAGATAGCTGAATACACTATGAATTAAAAAAAATTAAATTCCTACTGGAGCTTAAGCACTGGTGGGGCCGGGCTGGATCAGGTTAACTACCATTAAGTACCATTAAGTACCTCTACCTCGTCCCACCTGAATGACCGCACCACCTCAGACTTCACCCATGTGTTTAATCATGTCAAGCCCAACCTTCCAGAGAACCCTCTTTTGGCGCGCCGAAGCGCAAATTCCTTCTCAGCTTCGGCCACCATGCGCCCGAGCCCTTGACACCTTCATCATCTGTAACTTTTCCCTTCATTTCATTCCCAGCTTTGGTTCATCTCAGAATCTCCTCATCTCATCTAGGGGTCATTTTCTTCACTGGAGGCCTCATCCAATCGCCCACCAAGGCCTCCTCAGTTTGTATCCCCATTTCGATCCTTCATGCAGCATTCCTCTATCCTTCAGCCGATCTCGTCATCCGAGAAACTTTAAAGAATGTCCAACCTCCGGCCTTGCCCCATCGCTGCCTTACACATAACCGTGGAGGTCGGAAACATGACTGAGAGCTTAAGACCGAGGCACTGGTGCCCCAGGCTTTGTCGAACGCTCTAGTTGGTGTGCTGACGAAATGTCGTGCGTATTTCATCGGTGGCGATTCATCGCAGGTCGAGTTGTTGGTGCCCTTGGCCGAGGTGATGACGCTTTTAAGGCCGGTATTTCGACTGTACCTTCACAGCGACTGGCAGTTGCGTAGGGTCGGACATCTTCTTGCTTCTTTGTTGGCGATTTGGCTTTTGAAAGTATGGGATTTCTTGAGTAGGTGATGAGATGATTGTTGAGAGGGCCGCGAGATGAGTTTGGCTAGGAATGATTTTCCAGAGAAATAGAAAATAAGATCTTGAAGGTCTCGTTTGTTGTAATACAAACATCAGACAGGTTATAGCCTATCTGTGGTTCGTATCTGGGGTGTAGATGGTTGATTTCATTGAGTTGTGCAGTCGTGAAATCTCTGTAGGTCGGATTTTCGACCAAAAATGAGCTAACACCACTCCTCCCGATCGCCAACTCGGGGAAAACTCTCAAATCGGCCCTTTAACGTGACTGAATCTCGACTCTGTGAGAATATTTCACTCCCAGGTTCGTAGAGGACACCACTGACAGGTGCTCAGCTTTCGTCCTCCGGTGCTGGGGACTGCCGTTGACTCAGAGAATAGGAGCTCTCCTTGTCGATGTCTAAGAATAATCACCGAAGAAGTTGAACAAGGAAATGTCTCGGGTCAAAAATAGGGACTGTCCATACGTACGTGGGTTGTTTGTTTCGGTCAGTACTTGAGTTCTGAATTTGGAACCGCAGATTATTCTATTCCTAGCGCATGTCTATATTTAGAGATCAAGAGATCAAGTCAATCATGATCAGTGTATATAGTCCTAGAATCCTGGGAGAATTAGGAATTATGTTGTTTTTGCTGAGTTATCTTTTACTTTAATTACATACACTTCGCCTGTTATAGGTCAGGCTCCCAGTTACCTGATACTCCTGGCTAATTAACGAAATCTTCGTCTTGGCGCCCACAAAGTATTCAAGGTTGAAACCCTCTTCAAATTGTCAGTCTCACCATGGTGGTCATTGACTTATTCTTACTCTCGGTATAAATCTCAGCCGCCTGTTCTTCCTCAAGATGTGTAGACCTATTAGAGCAACAGTCCCTGTTGGAAATGGAGACACAAAGTGTTGTGGACGTACGGGCCCTCCATTTCGTCTAGGTTCCCGACACAATCTTGTGTGTATTTAAGAGGTTGGAATGGGTAATATGGTAGCGCTTCAGGCTACTTATTGGATGTATATTATATTAACTAGGCTATATAGGAGCAGGACGATGGGTACTCTTGGGGAAGTTATGCTCACAGTAGGTCTCTATAATCGCTGTCGCGTGTGTTCTCGTGATATGTAAGACTTGACTCTATATTCTCGTATAAATGAAACTTTGATATATTGAATGGACGGATGTTGAGACCTCTTTATATATTGCTCCAGACTTACTGAGTTGTTCATAGCCTAGTTTAACGGCTGCTAAGCCTAAGAATTCCTGTAGCCTACGCTGGCTAGCGCAGGCAATGACATCAAGGGAATCTTGGGGGATCTTCGGGAAGGATCTCGGGATACACGGAGGTTAGAAGATTCTTAATGAACCTTCTGGAACCATACTGAAGGTTCATGAGGATGACAGACATATCGAGAGTCTTCTTGGGAATCTTCGAAGATTCCATATTATTCTAGTCATAGGGGAATCTTATAGCAGAGGAGTATCTCGGAGTGTATATATATTTGTAGTCTAGCTACAGGAATTCTTTTTCTACAGAATTATAATTAATATACTGTACCTACAAGATCGCCCAAGCATGTTGTACTGAAACCGTGACACCTAGTGCTCGAACATTCCCTTATGATATCATTTCTCTCCTACGAGAAATGACCAGCTCGTTCTCCTTCAGTCCATCAGTCTCTCGCTGATTCTGTTATCTCTATTCCATCGAGTTCTAGTTTGGTCAAGTTTACCCACACATGCATTACACACTAAACACCTCACGGTTTAGTTCCACAGTCACGTGCATTGGCTATGACGCGACCTAAAGTATGTACCATGGTAAGTTACATGGATAACACAACAATATGTGAGCGGCTGTATGGCGTGGGCACAATGAGGCTATTGGGGGTTTTCTATGCCTGGATAGAGCCACACTTGTTTATGCTATGGCTTAGGCTCTTTTTTTTTTTTTTTTGCATCAGATTTTAATTGCGTATGCAGCTATCTAGCTATGACACAATATCGAAGAAAAGTACAGAAAAGATGACTCAATTTACAAGAGGAGCACTCATGCCTCAGATTTAATTTGCAAGTACCATTGCGAAGTTATGGTGGCTTTTTCTTCACCCCAAGTCAACCCTCATCCGTGAATACCCACTCAGGGGAACGTCTCAAAAACCCTGAGTTATCCAGACATGCCTCCGTCATCCATCAAATTTTCTCCGCGCGAAATGTAATCTGAGATGTCTCCTTCCCAAGTGGAGTAGGTGCCCAGGCTACTCAAACCATACCAGAGAACACCACCAGGAGGCGGACCACAACACCTTCCATCGTTGGCTTGTGTTTATAGTGTCAGCTGCACTCTCGCAAGCGAAGTCTTGGCGCGCACAAAGCTCAATTCATAAAACTCTTTCCAAAATTCGAAATTTCACGCCCGTCGAGAATGTATCCCTCTTCTGCATCATCTTGTAAACTTGTCCTGATCCCTTTCACGTCCGTCCCAAAGAGCTATCTCCCAAAATTGTGCTCCACGCTTTGCTTCCTCCGTCGGGTGTAAATATCGGCGTGGGCGTGTATTTGGTGACCGGCTGAGGCCAGAGAAAGTCGACGAGAGGTGTGGTCATTGAAACGAGGATGTACTAGGTCGTACTTGTAGACTTGATGAAGCTTAGTTGAGAATCGGACTCTTTGGGAGTGAAAGATTGACATGGTGGAATAATTTGAATTTTTGCCTCGTGGGCCAACTTCTTTGATATTGCGAAATTTGACTGAACTTGGCTCTGGGAGAATATTTCACTCCCAGGTTCGTAGAGGACACCGCGTACAGGTGTTCAGTCTTGCCCTCCGGCTTTGGCTCTGTGTCGCTTACATTCGTACTTTTTTTTTTCTTTGAATCATTTAATGTGTATTCAGCTATCTAGCTATGACACATGACCGGTGCCATGTATACATGTGGGATGACTCTTTTGACGTTAGAGACACTCATACTCTGGATTTCATTCGCAAATACCACTAAGAGGTATGTTCGCTTATTCAAACAGACGACCCTCCTCCGTAAGTACCCACCAAAGGGAATTTAAAAACCTTTGGTTATCCAAGCATGCCTTCGTCATCCATGCATACCAGCGCCGCGAGAAATGTGGTTGTGTTTTGCTGGATTTGAACCAGCGATCTACTGTCTCAAGTGGGATATGTGTCCAAGCTATCCAGACTCTACTTGGCAGACCGGCCAAGACGATGTACCACCGCACCATCCAACCATAGCGGTTTTTATAGTGTCGCCTGCACTCTCGCAGCCGAAGTCTTGGCACGCACAAGCTCAATTTGTAAAAGCTCCTTTCCAAAACTCAAAATTCCACGCCCGTCGAGTCTGTATCCTATCCTCTGCATCATCTTATCAACCTGTCCTGATCCCTCTCACATCCATTCCAAGGAATTGTCTTCCAGATTTGTGCGCCACGCTTTGCTTCCTCTGTCGGGTGTAAATATCGGCGTGGGCGTGTATCTGGCGACCAGCTAAGGCCAGAGAAAGTGGAAAAGAGGTGTGGTCATTGGAATGAGGGTGTACTAGGTCTTACTTGTAAACTTGATGAGGCTTAGGTAGGATTCGATCTTTTTTGGAGTGAAAGATTGGTATGGTGGAGTATCTTGAATCATTGCCTCGTGGGCCAACTTGTTCGGTATTGCGAAATTTGACTGAACTTGGCTCTGGGAGAATATTTCACTCCCAGGTTCGTAGAGGACACCGCGTACAGGTGTTCAGTCTTGCCCTCCTACATTCGTACTTGTAGCGCACACTTTCCACTCTTTTATCTGTAATCCGAACATGATACTCTTTTAGTCAACTTCTACTTTCGTTCCATAAGTATTGCGCCCATTTCATTGCGCGATACTTCCAACAGTCCTCTATGAATCAAGACGCCAACTTTACAAGTTATGACTTACCAACTTTCTAGCGGGTATAAATAGCGTCGTCTGTTTTTAGTGGGAGATGACCGTTAAGTAATGGGGCAAGCTCCCGTTTGCAATTAGAATAACGCCATTATCGGTTTTTGAGGCGGGGTGGTGTGGTAAGGTTAAAGTAGAGAACCTGCGTGAGATTGATAGGTCAAACATTGGATAGAAGTCATCAATTTTAGATAAGCTTGAGGTTGCTTTCGATTTCGATCCCTATGCGATTCTTTTCAGCTATCCCAGATATGTAGAGCGTACTGAGCGGCTACAACGGCACCACTGTTGATGAAGAATTCGTCTTTACCAGCAGATGGTTTAGTTGGTACGGAGAGGTTTGGGGACTAGCCAAGTTTTAGTCCTTCGATACTATGATAATTAATTTTAACAAAATGAAAAAATTTATAAAGTGATTCCGAAATCATAGCTGGATAGAGCAATTCCAATTGAAAACGGAGGTCTAAATGCTGTAGAGTGAATGAAGCATTGCGTATACTTTTTTGGGCTAGTAGAGAGGATGTGATTGACTTACATGGATAGCATTAGTGTAGAAGTGTGTTTCGGGACGATCAAATAGATAGGATTGGTGGGCTGATATGCGGGATTTTCCTCTCATGTAAATACAAAGATCATAGATATCAACTTGGGCTCGCAGGACATCAAATTAGAATAGCGTAAACAAGTAAATAGCAGTTCATTCAAACTAGATCTAGCAAATCCGCTGCAATCCACACTTGAAACGCGAGCATCCTGAGTTTTTAATGCAGGAAAATAGAGTCGAAATGGGCTCCCATCGAGCTTAAACAGAATTCTCTTCGTGACAAGTTGTGAGTCAGTTGACTAAAGGCTTCTTGTCGATTTTATCAATTCGGTTGAATATTTTGAAGACAAAGGTGAAAAGTATTATATTATACCAGTATTTTTAAATAAAGTACACAAAAGCCCATGACGCTCAATTTCCTGCCCTGTCCAAAGTAATATTAAAACATCAAATCAAATCCTTCGCTATACTTGTCCGGGCTGTTGCATTGCACCCGTTTTATACACCATAGAGTTAGATTTTGTAATGTAAATATATGTGGAGGCCAGCTCCGTCGATATTCGGGGAAAAGCGTGCGTATAAATATGCCGATTTCTCAATTCTCGGAGGAAAAGTATCAGCAATATCTATCATCTGGTTAATTCTTCCACTCATTCTTCTTGTGCTCAATTAGACCAGATCTTCAGACCATGGAATATCTGTGGATCGTTTTGCTACTGCAAACCGTCTCCATAGCTGCTGAATGTGTTGCTGATAGCTGTCTCCTCGCACTTCGCTCAACACCACACATCTCTGGACGCCATGCCGCTGCCCAAGATTTCTGCACTGCATATCGTCAAGACCCGACTATTGTCGTGCCAGATGAGGTAAGATTTGCTTGTCAAGACGAAAATAATGTGCTCGACGAGGGACGCATCGCTAGTGCTTGCGCGTGTGAGTTTGCACCAACGGAGACAACACCAACATAAGTTACGCCAGCTCAAATAACCTCGCCGCCCGCGGTTGCGGAGGACAGCTTTTTCGAGCCATGCGCGCTTGTCAGCAGCTCGTCCGCTGCACAAGTAGCTACAGCTCCCTCTAGTTTGTCCCAAATGCAATTTTTGTGATAGATGCAACGATATCTGACGAGGATCTACCTTGGCCAACTGTCTCCGCACAGCTTGCCTATGAATGCCTGAACTCGATACCCCTCAACGAGACAGCTGCTATAGATTTTGTTGACTCCATCGAGCCGTACCTTGAATGGCAGAGTGGTAGGTACATGACAAATGAAATGCGACAAGCTAGCTAATTTTCCAATCAAAAGACTTGGCATGGAAAAAAGATCCTTCAGCAGATTACGATTGTCCTGCCCACGATGTCATCGCCGCCCTAGATCAAGTCCGGAGAAACTTAGTCGCAAATAGGTATGCAAACGAATATGTATTTCAGATTGATCTGTATCGGGTCTTCCTGAGAGGTTGCGACGGGCACATCATATTATTTCCTGATGCCGCGACTAAGGGATTTGTTTTTGGTCGCCAGTGGTCTTTGGTCTCAGTAAGCGAGGACGGACGATCGCTTCCCGTCATTAAGCTATATGGTTTGGTCACCGTACGTTTATTAGCGGTACAAACTTCTGACTTTAGTTAGATGATGTTTACAACTCGCCGGGAAAGGGATCAGTTGTTACCCAAATTAATGGCATTGAAGCGTCAACATTTATCTCCAATTACAGTAGAGAAGCCCCGAGTTTTCCAGATGCCGATGCGGTGTACAGCAGCATGTTCTTTAGTCAAGGTTCCTTCGCCGAGACTGGTTGGGAAGGCTGTTTCTCAGGAGGTGGGCGAATGCAATATATTTATCCGGGTCCTACCACATTGTTCACCTTTGCTAACGGATCATCGCTAATCCTGGAAAACACCGCCAGAATTTTGGCAGACTTTAGTGATGTGGCCAATGGGTAACAATTTTACACCAAGTATTGTGCGGTCCATGACGATGAAGTTGAAGAGGAAGATTCAGCTGCTACATCTCTTCCCAACTTCACCTCTGCATATCCACAACCTGCAATCGCGAATAATGACTCCATCTTATCCGGACACTATCTAGATGGGCAAGGATATGAAGACGTAGCTGTTTTAAATACTTTGCCTTTCTATCCACAATCTATATCTCAGTTCCGGGAAGTTGCACAGCAGTTTCTGGTTGATTCAAAGCGGGATGGCAAGACTAAAAATATCATAGATCTTAGTTGTAACGATGGCAGATCTATTTTAATAAGTTACGACTTGTTCCGACAATGTTTTCCTAATATTGAGCAAGAAGGAAATACCCGCTGGAGAGCAGGAAAAGCTTTCATGGCAATTGCGGAGATATTTTCCGCAGGGTCTAATGATTTTGACCCTGCTACTGCTACTGATTCAGAGATTAGTAGACATCAATCTTGGTTTCACTACTATTCCGATCTGAACAGTAACAACAAGCCGTTTCGGAGTTTTAAGGATAAGTATGGTCCATATACTATAAAGGGTGATAATTTCACCAACACCATACAATGGAAACTAAATGATACTCTGATCACTTCTAATGATACTTACAGCGTAGGTATTGATATCACTGGGTATGGATCACGTCAAAATTTCACATAGCCCTTTGATGCTAAAAACATTATAATGGTCTGTAAATTAATTTAAGTGCTTTAGGCATTACTAATTTCTTCCAGCTTTATAATGGATATTGTGGATCCGCTTGCCATATGTTTTCAGAGTTTATGCGGGTCCAAGCAGGCGTCAAATCTATTGCTATGGGAGTTCGACCTAAGGAAGGCCTTATGCAGGGGGTAGTGTAAAGGGTTGAAGGAATTCAGAAGTACTTGAAGTCGTTAACGCAATGGAAATGAATAATATCCTTGGGGAAAGCTAAACTACCGTATTGTATCCTGTCCTTTATGTCTTCCGCATATGCTAGTATTAACTCCCCCCTTTAGCCATATGAGAAATAATCCTTTCTCCAGGCTATATTCCTTGGCCCCTGAGAATCATCCTTTCTCCCTGGCTCTCTTCTCCTGTATCGTACTCCCCCATCTGGTACGTACCCCCTTAAAGTCCCCTTTCGTCTATCCAGGAGCGTTGCTTTGCCACTACCTTACCTTGGAGACGGAGTGGTCCTAGTGACCAGACCCAATCCGGTCAAAGCCCGTCACAGGTAGGCGAAATTAAAGGATCTCTAGTTTTTAGTTTCTAATCAATTTTACAATATGCACAGATGGCGTTGCCAAATGCTTCGGAAGCCCAGGCAGATATTTTATAAGAGCTGTCGCCACTTCCACTACAGCGAACTAATAGTGCTAGCCTTAACGTGCGAGACTACATCTCCCCAGAACATTTTGGCAATGGACTTCCATCTCAGTACGTCCGAGAAGAATCCGATGGTAGGTTATTCTATACAGAGAAAAGTATTAACAATGTCACTGTTCTTTGGAAAGCTGCAGCCGATGCAGCATATAATGCAAAAGGATGTGCAAATGGTAGTCTCCCGGAAAGGCTCTGAGCGGCTATATGTTGATAAATTGGGACTAAGAAGTTTATCTCAGAGTGAAGAAATGTCATTGATCAATTTTATGAAGTATTCCATCTCTCTTTAAATACAAGTCCTTCCGTCCTTCATCCAATCACCCACATACAGACCATATAATCTCCCCATACTATTGTGCAAGCTTAATGTTGAAATTGGCGCTACTTGGCAATGAAGAGTTGCATGAACATGGAATGTTTTAAGGTTCGAATATTACTAGGATGTTAATGACGGCTCATACATTGACCAGCTTCCCAATTATCTAGCATAAGCTAGTGAATTGTGTCCTCCGCTTAGCTGTAGTAATTAGTTTAAATAGCACTCTGATACTAAGTGTGTAAGGGTAGAAGTAGAATTGTATTCGAATTGTACTGTTTGCTGTGTATAGAAGATCTTAAACTAAAGAAAGAAGATGGAAGATGAAAAGTCTTCCTTATATACATTGAAAGGTGGTCTGTGCTGTTACCAGACTATACCAAAATAGAGAAACTAAATAGTCACCTGATTGGTATCAGCTCAGATCTGTCACCCAAGCCCAAGCCTTGGCTGCCTTAGGCTCTAGCCTATGACAAAGTGAGTTTAATTAACAACTCTCCACTATAGTTTACAGACTCTTCAATCTCCCAACTCGCTTCACTAGGTGATATTAAATACAAGCCTAACAGCTTAAGCTTCTCTATACAACTTCCATCACAACACTTAATGTGTCAAATAGTCCTAAGTATGAAGTAATAACATGATTAGTTCCAATATTGCAAACAGCAACTGTCAGAAGTGACTAATACTAGCACAAGTTTACGAGTCGAAGATAACACAAATATAGATAGCTACAGGAATACAACTCTAACATGATTACATGTGTCACAATTCGTGAGAGCCATATTGCGTGCATGTGGGGATACGGGTTAGCGCGCCTTGGCATCACGTTGGATGACTGAGCACAGCCGAGGGAGATATCTTAGAGAGGGTCGAGAGTAGCTACCTCCTCTCTTCGTCTTTTATTGCCTTTACAAGCGTACCTCTTGATAGCAATATAATAACTTATACAACCTCCTTGACGTGCCGTAACATAATAAAAGACCATCACCTCGCTGGGAAGCAGTAATATGCAGTCAGAACAAATTCGATGTTGGCACCACCTTTTTGGTACGACTCCTACGACTCCCGCCTTACCTGTATAATTACAGGTGCCTTCTGCCTCATATCTCGATTGCAGACAGTCTCAGAGCAAGCTGAACTCCCTCTCTCTATTGGCATCACCTTTTTGATACAATACCTCAAACTTTGCAACTTTGCGACACGGATTCGCGCATCAGCCTCGTACGCGCATCCTCAACTACCAATCTCGACCTCTGCAAACCCCTCCCTACCTACGCGCATTCGTCTCAATACTACACACACGAAGAGCGGTCCCTCCCATATGCAACCGCGCCAAAGCAATCGAGAGCTCTCTACACCAGCCCGATTTGGATACCCCGCAGAGGAAAAGAAGAAGAAAGGCGATACCGCGCCAGTGGAGGAGAGCATATTGAGCACTATTGAGAGTGATACAATCAAGGAGGAAGACGAACACACAATGGTGGACCAAGAATTCTCTACCAGCCAGTTGGCGGCAATCAACGAGATGCTCAAGACTGCAGTTACTTCTACTCTTGCCGTCGAAGCTACCAAAGATGCTGCTAGAAAGTCTCGCGCACTTACTGCAGACCTACAACCGGCTGTTGATCACTACCTCCCAAAGATTGAAAATTCTGTCAAGCCTGATGATTCTCACAAGATTCGCTATCCCCGCCTCCTCTTTACCGACCACAATGGAGAGATTGAGTACAATGCTTGGAAGATGGACATGAAGCTCTTTATTGAGGAGTTCTCTGGTAACTTCTGCGCTAGAGACTCCCAGGTAAAGGCGTACTTCAAGTGTACTGGAGGAGAGGCCAAGACTATTATCCTTCAGCATATGGATACAGATGTTACCACCAAATTCAAGGGTGCTGCCGACGTCCTCGCTGCCCTAGATCAACATTTCTTCGACCACAACCATGTCCAAAAAGCCAAAGCTGCCTACAGCAACTTGAAGATGACTAGTAATATGACATACAATCAATTCCGCATCAAGTTCACCAACCTAGCCATCACTGATAAAATCGCCAGGGCTCGTTGGTTTGATGACGTTTGTGAGAAAATCTCTCCTGCCTTAAAGCTCCAAATTATGACTGAGAAGTACAAGATGAGCAACAACTACACTACTCTCGACGAGTTCTTAGCTGTCACCGACCGAGAATCTCGCAACATCCTCGCCGAGGATGCTCTCCATAAGTAGGTAGTTGCTGTCGCCGACAGAAACAACGCTAGCAGAAACCCGAGTATTTTGAAAAAATCGGTGTAACGGCTGTTAAGCCTAGGGATTCCTGTAGCCTACGCTGGCTAGCGCAGGCAATGAATGCAAGGGAATCTTCGGGAAGGATCTCGGAATACAAGGAGCTTAGAAGATTCTCAATGAACTTTCTGGAAGCATACTGAAGGTTCATGAGGACCACAGGTGTATCAAGAATCTTCTAGGGTATTGTCGAGGATTCCATGTTATTCCAGATATAGGGAGAACCTTACAGAAGAGGAGTATCTCAGAGTGTATATATATTTGTATTCTAGCTATAGGAATTCTCTCTCTAGAGAATCATAATTAATATACTGTACCTACAAGATCGCCCAAGCATGTTGTACTGAAACCGTGACAATCGGGATGGACTGCTGAACGCCTGACGGCTGACGCTGCTCGCAACACCCCCGCTGTACGCTTCCCTATCACTCCTGAGACCGTACCACAAGTCATACGTCGTACTCTAAGCGCTACCAATACCTGTTGTCTCTGCCGAAAGGAAGGCCATTGGGCTAGGGATTGCCCCAACGCCGTAAAGATTGCAGAACTGACTGGTTGATCGGTGGAGGAATTAATGTTAGAGCACGATGACGGCGACGAGGACGGCCTACAACCTGTTGAGATTGACGAGCTGTCGGGAAACTCTTAAGCCGTGGAACAGTCTCCTCTCATGGCAAATGCCTCGATTTGTGGAAAGTCTTGAACGCTGATTTCCGTTCTCTTACTGGAGGAAAACAATTCCTAGTTTGTATTGAATTAGGTAGAAATGAATCATTCATCAAAACAACTGCACATATCGACGGCGGAGCAAATATCTTTGGGGCGCTTCGTACCTCTGTCGCTCTCCAACTTCGTGACCTTTTAGGCGTCAAATTTCTTACTCTCCCCAAGCCAATTATACCTACTGGCTATAACAGATAAGCCGGCGCTGCTATCACCCACGTAATTCTCCTTACCCTCACGATCAATTGCCGCCGCGTCAACTTCCGATTCTTGATTACCGACCTGGGAAGCAACAATGTGCTCATTGGCCGAAAGTTCTTAGAACATGACAAACTCAAGCAGAATTACAATTGTCGTACAAAAAACCGTTAAGAGTGGCCGTTTGATATGCCACCTCAGCACTACTTCGATAGGCGTCTAGAGCTACTCCTACCTCCCAAGACGCCCATGGTGAACCTACAGCACCAACTTGACCAGCAACGGCGAGATGCTCTGTTTGAAGAAGAGCTCTCTAGTGTAAAAACTCCCCCTTCCCTTCGACCGAAAAAGACTCAAAAGCGTCCCTCCTCGTTTTTCAGGGAACTTAAGCAAGGCTTCCTAAGAATGAATGAACTACTCGCTGATCACCAACTGGCTAAATCGCTCTCTACCACCCGTGATCCCGGCTCATGGGTCGAGCAAGCTGATCAAGCTCTCCAATGCCAGACCATTGCCGTGGCAACTCGCCGAGTTAAAAACGAGCCGTATAAAACTGATATCAACATGATCTTCGCCGCCTCAATGCACCAGTTCTACTTGCATCGGAAGCACCGCCAGAAGGCCCATAACAACGATTCGGAAGTTCTCGTTGCCTCCCTCGAAGATATTCAAGATGAGATCCAACGACGTCAAAACGAGCTTGCCGCTGTTGCCGCGGAATTGTCGGCTCTTGATGCAGGTCTCTCCCCGGCGGAAACTCGCGAAGCTAAATACCGGCAGAACGACGAGTTAGTTACAAAGCGCCTCCCCGAGAAGTGGAAGGAGTTTAAGGACCTATTCTCTACCAGAGCTTCAGACGACCTCGCTGCGAGGAGACCCGCCGTCGACCACGAAATTAAACTCACCAGCAATAACACGCTTACGACAGAGCCTCCCCGACGCATGCCAGACGAATATCTCGCTGAAGCTAAGCGTTATATCACTGAGAACCTCCATAAAGGGTTCATTGCACCATCAAACGCGCCCTGGGCTGCGCCTATCCTTATGGCAAAGAAGGCTGGTGGTGGGCTTCGATTTTGTGTCGATTTCCGAAAGCTGAACGAGCTTACCCAGAAAGATCCCTATCCTATTCCCTTGATTGATGAGATGATGGCTAGAATCTCTAAAGTAAAGATCTTCACCAAAGTTGATATTCAGCAGGCATTTCACAAAATACGTATGTCAAAAGATTCGGAGGACTTCACTACCTTCCGCACTTGTTACGGAACATATAAGTACAAAGTACTCCCATTTGTCTTGACTAATGGCCCTGCCACCTTTCAATGTTTTATCAATAATATCTTAATGGAATACCTAGACGACTTCTGCTCAGCTTACCTTGACAAAATCTTGATCTACCCAGATTCAGAAGCGGAGCATGACCTTTAAGTACAAAAAATAATGGAGATATTGCGAGACCACGGCCTCCAGGCAGACATCAAGAAGTCTGAATTCGGCGTGACACGTACGAAATTCTTGGGCTTCATCATTGGTACCACTGGGATTGAGGTAGACCCCGAGAAAATTGAGGTTATCAAGAATTGGGAATATGCTAGCAACGTTTGCGGCGTACAAAGCTACCTAGGATTCTGTTACTTCTACCGTCGATTTATCAAAGACTACAGCAGTATTTGCCGATCATTCACGTTACTGACTGGAAAAGACGTCCCCTTCCACTTTGGCAGAGCTTGCAAGGAGGCATGGGAGCGTCTCCGATACGCCCTACAGACGGCTCCTATCTTGTGTCACTACAATCCATTCAAGCAAACTAGACTCAAAACTGACTCTTCTGATGGGGTAGTGGCTGGCTTGCTTTCACAACTTCAAGACAACAGAATGTTCCACCCAGTTGGTTTCTTCTCTAAAACCATGATAGACGCAGAGCTGATCCAATTCACCATTGCCGTATCGGGTGCTAGGTACTCTCAGGAAACTCATCGGATGGCTTTCCCTCCATGATCAAGGGTTGGTGATGAGAAGGACTTCGACTCTAATGTCTATTCTGATGGTGGTTAGCTTCGTGATAATGGTGATACGGGGATGTATTGAGAGATGGAGATGATACAGACCGCGAAAGCGATTTGGAGTCCTCATCAAAGTGGGGACTTTATTACTCAATCTCGGCTCTTCAGACTCTACAGTGAGAGCTGGAGGTTCGAAGGGGACACCACTGACAGATGTTGAAAACAATCCTACTGTCGGGGATGGTGCAGTGGTACACCCTTCGAGTTGTTCTCCCAAATAGCTACTGGGTAGCTTGATTACCTACCCATTTGAGACAGGAGAAGGCTGGTTCGAATCCGGTAAAACCCACACACCACACTCTCTCGCGGTGATATTGTATTAATGGGATGAAAGCACACCCAGATAACCATGGGGTTTTCACGCTTTTCTCTGTGGTGGGTATGCACGGAAGATGTTATACGCCGTAAGGGTTAACCTCGTGTGGTATATGCAAATGAAATTTGATTGTAGGGATTCTAGATGTCAGAATGATTCATCCTATTTAAAATACACATCTTCCGATAAAAACCTGCATTGGCCCCGAGGCGCCAAACTAGGATAATGAGTTATGTACAGTCTCTTGTGGATGAGAAATGTAAAATTGTCAAAATGACTGGGGATAGATCCCTGTAAATATCGACTTTACAGTTAAAATCTTCATGCATTCCCATGTCTAGTATCTCGACTATTCATGCATGCAAGGGTACTATCCAAAGACATTTTGTGAAAGTTGGAATTATGGGGATGGTTTTGAAACCCATGGGAAAAGTTGAATGGTCCTCAGTTGAAATTCAAAATTGAAAAAAGCCAATAGATATTCTCTAAAAATGCACAACTATTTCAAAAATTATTGCTCTGTATTACAAAAGTTTACATCGAAGCCCTCAGTATGGCTCGCAACTTAAATGAAAACGTACCACATGTTTTGTGTGTCGTCTTCATCCTAATACTTTGTGTACCCTCCGTTTGCCCTTATCACTGCTACACATCTTTCGTGCACACCATTGAATATATCAAGCAGACTAAAGTATCAACAAGACGACGGCATCTTCAAAGGAACGAGAACGGAGGAGATCGATAGAACGGGTGAATCAAGGAAGGGTGAAAGTACTATGGTTAAGGGCAGGAACAAAATAGGGCATGATCCTCATCATCTATTGGCAAAAATTGAGCACAAAAATATGCAAATTTACTATTAACTTGAAAGCTGTTTAGATAGTTTTAACTGTCCTACATAGTCATAGACTCACTAGGGACATAAATAAAATTCTATTCTTTTCTAACTTTCGTGCGTGCTGCCAACTAGTGACGATAGCTCCTCAGAAGGTATAGAGTCCCATGCATCCTGTAGCAATGTCTTCAACGTGGCAGAGCGCACAAGCCTGACCCCATTTATCTCAGGACTATTTACCTGAATGTGGTTTTTGAAGATATTCCACAATAACTCGATCGGGTTCAGGTCCTGAGAGGAAGGTGGCCATCTCATAGGCGTTATTCCAACTGCACGCAGCGCCTCAATTGTTGAGTACGCTTTATGACATGGTGCGTTGTCGTGCATGTATAGAATTTCTGGATCATCCGAGTGAAATTGATTCAAAAGTGGCAAGATCCTTTCACAAAATGATGAGGACCTCATCGAACCCTATCGGTCCCTAATACTTCTCCCAGACTAGGAATGGGCCTTTTTGTGATCCGTAAAATAACTCCCAAAACATCTAGCTGTTCCCATGAGCATGGCGAGCCACAATACAAGTCTCATCAAACTCATCATCAGGCTAAACTCTGCTGTTAGTACAAGGAAGATTTAGATAGAATTTATACGTGCTTTTCTTGTGACACGAGGTTTCATATGACAATCACCCGATACCCAGGTTTCATCAGTCAATAATATGCGACTCCATTATTCGTCGCTCCAATCTAAATGTAATTGGGCGAACACCAATCTATTCTGATTGTTCGCCGCGCTTAACGGAGGCTTCTTCCGAGCAATGCATCTGCTGTAACCTCTTTTTTTTGAGTGCATTAGAAATTAGACGTTCACTGCATCCCCAGTGGCTGAAGAGCCCCATGGCTAGTTCCAAATAGTACATCTGTCGATTTTCAGGAGACTCCCGGACGAAAGCCTCAAGCTCATCAACTTGTTCCGAGCTTAATTTTGGTAAGGGTCCTTTGCGAGACGTAGGATTCTCAGTCTCTCGTGCACACGCAAGTTGTACTTGTCTTATTGTGAAGCCAAGTTTGTCGGATATATTTTGAAGTGTCAAGCCAAGTCTTCTTAATGCTCTTATTTCAGTACATTGATCGCGAGTTAGATGCTTGCGAACTATAGATTCTGAAGCAGACTTTTCGAAAGACATTTTTTGCTAGAATAGAGGGTGGATTGATGGTGGTGTGAAGTTTGACAGACTGTTTAGGCTAGGCAGCCAAAATTGTCGTTTAGAATGTGTTTTTCTAAGCGATTGTGAGAAGAAGACGATTGGACCATACTTCATGGCGAGCGGGGTAAGGAGGAGAGACATACTAACCTATTATTAGCTAGCTCAACCGCGCCTACAGGGCTAATCCCTTCAACAACCCAGCTTGAAGTTTAACCTTTTGGAACCTAGAGGCACTGTACATAGTTCGCAGTATTGGCTGAGTAATCATGGCAATGACTCCCCCACATAGACATCCACCACACTTAGTGCAAAGCCAATTAAACTACTTATTAAGAAAATAATGACCCCTCAGTCAGTGATTTGTAGAGCGCATTGATTCAACTAAGTACCGAAGTGAAACCAAGTACAGGATTTGTAGTCTTTTTTTTTGCATCAGATTTTAATTGCGTATGCAGCTATCTAGCTATGACACAGTATCAAAGAAAAGTACGGAATAGATGATTCAACGTAAAGGAAGAGCGCTCATGCCTCGCATTTCAGAATTTGAAGTCACAAGTGTACCAACAACGAGGTCTGCTTGATAGCCACAATTTTTCTAAATTCTAACACTACTTTCCGACGCCTAGAGATATTTGTTTACTAACGTCCGCACGAATTTCTTGGTAAATTCTACGACTACATTGTGTAGGACCCAACCATGTGTCCTTGACAGAAGCTTACCCAGTTAAATATTTTGAGCTATCAGGATCATACATATACTAGTGATCCAAACGATTGATTGGAAGCGCTAGCATCGTGCAAATGTAGCTGAAATAAAATGAAATATTTACAAAAGCTTCAAGGTAATCCTATCTTCACTTCATTCGCTGGAGAGTAATAACCAAATCTTACCTCCTGTACAAATCCCATCAGTCGTGCCGCATTTCTAGCTATTCTTACCATCTGTACTGGTGGTGTTGGGTTAAAAGAAATATTATTCATAAACTTGTATCGTTAGTGTAGCCACTCAGAGCCTTTCCGGAAGACTACCATAAGCACATCCTTTTCCATTAAATGCTGCATCGGCTGCAGCTTTCCAAAGAACAGTGACGTCGTTAATACTTTTTTCTGTGTAGAATAGCCTACAATCAGATTCTACTCGGACGTACTGAGACGGAAGTCCATCGCCAAAATGTTCTGGGGAGATGTAGTCTCGCACGTTAAGGCTAGCTTTACTAATTCGCTGTAGTGGAAGTGGCGACAGCTTTTCTAAAATCTCTGCTTGGGCTTCCGAAGCATTTGGCAACGCCATCTGTGCATACTGTAAAATTGTTTCGAAACTAAAAACCAGAGCTCCTTTATTTCCGCCTACCCCCTGCATAAGACCTTCCTTGGGTCGACCTCCCATAGCAATAGATTTGACGCCTGCTTGGACCCGCATAAACTCTGAAAACATATGGCAAGCGGATCCACAATATCCATTATGAAGCTGGGAGAGATTAGCGATGCCCAGAGCACTTGTATTATTTTACAGACCATTATAATGTTTTTAGCATCAAAGGGCTGTGTGAAATTTTGACGTGATCCATATCCAGTAATTTCCATACCCAGGCCGTAAGTATCATTAGAAGTGACCAGAGTATCGTTTAGTTTCCATCGAATGTTGTTGGTAAAATTATCACCCTTTATAGTGTATGGACCATACTTATCCTCAAAACTCCGAAACGGCTCGTTATTACTATTCAGATCGGAATAGTAATGAAACCAAGATTGATGCCTACTGATCTCTGAATCAGTAGCAGTAGAAGGGTCAAAATCATCAGAACCGGCGGAAAATATCTCGGCAATGGCCATGAAAGCTTTTCCTGCTCTCCAGCGGGTATTTCCTTCTTGCTCAATAGTAGGAAAAAATTGTCGGAACAAGTCGTAACTTAGTAAAACATATCCGCCCTCGTTACAACTAAGATCAATGATAATTTTTGTCTTACCATTCCGCTTTGCATCAATCAAAAATTGTTGTGCAACTTCCTGAAATTGGGTTGTAGATTGTGGGTCAAAAGACAAAGTATTTAAAACAGCTACGTCTTCATATCCTTGCCCGTCCAGATAGTGTCCGGATAAGATGGAGTCATTAGTCGCGATTGCAGGTTGTGGATATGCAGAGGTGAAGTTGGGAAGAGATGTAGCAGCTGAATCTTCCTCTTCAACTTCATCGTCATGGACCGTACAATATTTGCTGTAAAATTGTTGCCCATTGGCCACATCACTGAAGTCTGCCAAAACCCTGGCGGTGTTTTCCAGGATTAGCGATGATCCGTTAGCAAAGGTGAACGATGTGGTAGGACCCGGATAAATATATTGCATTCGCCCACCTCCTGAGAAACAGCCTTCCCAACCAGTCTCGGCGAAGGAACCTTGGCTAAAGAACATGCTGTTGTACACCGCATCGGCATCTGGAAAACTCGGGGCTTCTCTACTGTAATTGGAGATAAATGTTGACGCTTCAATGCCGTTAATTTGGGTAACAACTGACCCCTGTCCCGGCGAGTTGTAAACATCATCTAACTAAAGTCAGAAGTTTGTACCGCTAATAAACGTACGGTGACCAAACCATATAGCTTAATGACGGGAAGCGATCGTCCGTCCTCGCTTACTGAGACCAAAGATCGCTGGCGACCAAAAATAAATCCCTTAGTCGCGGCATCAGGAAATAATATGATGTGCCCGTCGCAACCTCTCAGGAAGACTCGATACAGATCAATTTGAAATACGTATTCGTTTGCATACCTATTTGCGATTAAGTTTCTCCGGACTTGATCTAGGGCGGCGATGACATCGTGGGCAGGACAATCGTAATCTGCTGGAGGATCTTTTTTCCATGCCAAATCTTTTGATTGGAAAATTAGCTAGCTTGTCGCATTTCATTTGTCATGTACCTACCACTCTGCCATTCAAGGTACGGCTCGATGGAGTCAACAAAATCTATAGCAGCTGTCTCGTTGAGGGGTATCGAGTTCAGGCATTCATAGGCAAGCTGTGCGGAGACAGTTGGCCAAGCTAGATCCTCGTCAGATATCGTTGCATCTATCACAAAAATTGCATTTGGGACAAACTAGAGGGAGCTGTAGCTACTTGTGCAGCGGACGAACTGCTGACAAGCGCGCAAGGCTCGAAAAAGCTGTCCTCCGCAACCGCGGGCGGCGAGGTTATTTGAGCCGGCGTAACTAATGTTGGTCTTGTCTCCGTTGGCGCAAACTCACACGCGCAAGCACTAGCGATGCGTTGCTCGTCGATCACATTGTTTTCGTCTTTACAAGCTATTCTCGCCTCATCTGGCACGACAACAGTCGGGTCTTGAAGATATGCAGTGCAGAAATCTAGGGCAGCGGCATGGCGTCCAGAGATGTGTGGTGTCGAGCGAAGTGCGAGGAGACAGCTATCAGCAACACATTCAGCAGCTATGGAGACGGTTTGCAGTAGCAAAACGATCCACAGATATTCCATGGTCTGAAGATCTGGTTTAATTGAGCACAAGAAGTATGAGTGGTAGAATTAACCAGATGATAGATATTGCTGATACTTTTCCTCCGAGAATTGAGAAATCGGCATATTTATACACACGCTTTTCCCCGAATATCGACGGAGCTGGCCTCCACATATATTTACATTAAAAAAGCTAACGCTATAGTCACAGTATGGGTACAGTGCAGCAGCCCGGACAGGTATAGCGAAGGATTTGATTTGATGTTTTAATATTACTTGGGACAGGGCAGGAAATTGAGCGTCAAGGGTTATTGTGTACTTTGATTAAAAATACTAATATAGTATAATAATTTTCACTTCTGTCCTCAAATTTATAAACTGAATTGATAAAATCGACAAGAAGTCTTAAGTCGACTGAATCAAAACTTGCTAGAAATTGAAGTGTGTCTTGGCTCGATGAGAGCCTCTTTCGACTCTATTTTCCTGCATTAAAAACTCAGGATGCTCGCGTTTCAAGTGTGGATTTCGGCGGATTCGCTAGATCTAGTTTGAATGGACTGCTATTTAATTTTTTACGCTATCCTAATTTGGTGTCCTGCGAGCTCAAGTTGATATCTATGAGCTTGGTATTTATATGAGAGGAAAATCTCGTATATCAGCCCACCAATCCTATCTATATGTTCGTCCCGAAACACAGTTCTACACTAATGCTATCCGTGTAAGCCAATCACATCCTCTCTATTAGCCCAAAGAATCATAAGTTGTACTTCATTCACTCGACAGCATTTTGACCGCCGTTGGCATTAGGAATTGCTCTATCCAGCTATGATTTCGGAATCACTTTATAAATTTTTTCATTTTGTTAAAATTAATTATCATAGTATCGAAGGACTAAAACTTGGCTAGTCCCCAAACCTCTCCGTAACAATTAAACCATCAGCCGTCAGACGCATTCTTTACCTTCCAGTGGTACCGGTGTAATCGCTCAATATGCTCTATATCTGGCTTAGCTAAGCAGAATCGCATCCGAAGCGAAGCCGACATCAACCTCAAGCATATTTAAGATCAACGACTTCTATACAATGTTTGACCTGTCGGGCGTACCATCGTCTTATTGCGTTAAGGACAGGCCACGGGGACTACGCCGACTACCATCGACGTTTCAACTCCGAACATGAAGATCTAAAATGCGTTTAGGGCAGAGAGAAAAGGCTCTGGAATTATTCAGATTGTCCACCTGCTTTGCAACGTTGGAGAAGCTATGAGAAAATGGCCCCAGGAAGGGCCAGTGAAATGATAGGGGGGAAGGAATGGTCGAAGTTCATTCAATTCTTAACTACAAGCAGATGTTACAGTCTGCCGAAGAATGAACAGGGTGGGAAGTGACCACGCTCAGATTGTTTCTAACCCAAGAGGAGATGGGTGTGGAAGATAGGGATGCGGCGCACGGCGCCGTAACTCAGACATTATTATTAATTAATTCATTTTATTGTTCTATCTGAGTCTATGACTATGTAGGACATGCAGGTACACTCTGCCTACAGACCAAGGATACCTATCCCAGTAGTATATCCCCTCCTATGCCTCCTTCACAGCTTCCCTCAAACAGTACCCCCCTCCCAAGTCCGCATTTGATCATACACTGCGAGGAGCCCTTTGCCCTTCATTATCTCCCCTCTCCAGCTAACGTCACTCCGACATTTACTGCTCCTTTTTATTTCCTTCTTTTATTTCATCGCTTCTAGCTTCACTGCCGGTCATGTAGGTAGCTATGAGCTCTCAAAGCTCATCTAACCGCGTCACGTCTTCATTTATGTAAGGTTCTTCCTGTCACGTAATAGGGTTCGAATTCGAATAAAATGTTTAAATTATCAATCTCGCAATTTCTCTCCTTCAATATTACAACACCACCTCGTCTCAAATACCGATGATAGAGTTACTCCAATTGCAAACGGGGGCACTTTTCTCAACATCTGTCAGCGGTGTCCCCTTCGAACCTCCAGCTCTCACTGTAGAGTCTGAAGAGCCGAGATTGAGTAATAAAGTCCCCACTTTGATGAGGACTCCAAATCGCTTTCGCGGTCTGTATCATCTCCATCTCTCAATACATCCCCGTATCACCATTATCACGAAGCTAACCACCATCAGAATAGACATTAGAGTCGAAGTCCTTCTCATCACCAACCCTTGATCATGGAGGGAAAGCCATCCGATGAGTTTCCTGAGAGTACCTAGCACCCGATACGGCAATGGTGAATTGGATCAGGTCGGCCTCGACTGTTAAAAAGAAGGGAGATATAGATGAATGAGTGCACCTCTGTGGCTGGGGCTGCAGGTTTTTTGAGACTTTTCCCCGCGCACGTATTTTCCAACGCTACCATTTTTATTCTTTTTCGATGGATGGTTATGCGGAAAAGATGGCCATAATCCACTGGTAAACACCGGCTAAATGGCTATTCATCACTGGCAATACATCAATGATCTTTCAAGAAACATGAGAGGAAAGGAGCACTGTACAAGGTGTGGCCTGGGTCAGAGAGGAGCTCAATGTGCTAGATAGTCATAGACTCATGTAGTACAATAAATACACGCACACCCATAATTTTTTGAGATTCGAAAATTCGAAAATTCACTTTTTCCCCCTCTCCCTCTCTCTCGCGCTCGATGCATTCTATCAAATAATTGTGATCGAGTCACTGGCATTTTCATCATGCCACCTGTTCGAAAAAAGCTCCCCAACGCCAAGTTGGACAACACGAGAGTCCGCCCGAGGGCTCTCGAAAAATTACCCGACCTTACCCAGTCTCCGAAATGCGCGGAGATGAGCAAGGCCTCTACTAAAGGGAAGGAAAAAGCCCTTCCCACCGTCACTGAGCCCGATACTGACATGATCGGGTCAGTCGAAATTGTTGAGGAAATTTCTCAACCATCCTCCGTCCCACGGGATTGGAGAATCGTCCAAATCACCTCCAACCGCATCAAAACAGTCGGAAAACGCTGCACCCATATCAGCGCCAAAATTAACGTCGCAGCTGAAAGTTGCCACGAAATCAGAATGCCCTCCTGAGCTTCGACCAATCGTCGAGGCCGAACAACGACGCGCCGCCGAAACAGTGAGGTTCCATGAGGTTACACACCGCTCACGTGCCACGCTCGGACACACACACACCACATATCTTTTGTATTGTAAAACCTTAGATAGAGATATACACTCTAGTAGTCTGAATACCTTCACCAGTACAGTCTCGGATGTTATCACGTCCCTTTTGTGCTAGAAGACATCAGACTAGGAGCCACAACAGCGGCAAATCTGGCCCTCTGCTCCGCCGCCATCTCTGGCGTCGAAGACACCCTCCTCTCTTTGACCAACGGGTCAAATAGACAATTTGTAGACTCGATGAGAGTCTACTTACGCGCCGCCATAGCGCAATACATGGACACGGGCCCGGCCACTACGCCATCCGTTCTCCCTCCTCGCCCGGCGAACCCACTCCCAAGGGCTCCCGACGCCAGGATCACACCAACACCCGCCGTGCCAGTGCTGTCTGTCAAAAGCACCTGGGACTCGGTAGTGAAAAACTGACTGCCACAAAAGGCAGTTCTTACAGCAAAAACTGTACCGCGACCTGCGGCCAAAGCCCAAAATAAAGAAGCCCCAAAGGCGAAGGTCGACAAACAGCTGTTCCTTCGCCTAGAAGAGGAGCACCCGTGGCGCAAGCTTTCACCTGGCGCTTTAGGGAAACAAATACAGGAAGGGCTGCAGTGCAACTTGAGTGACGCCTGCTCTGTACACCGAGTCAGAACCGGTTTTGCGATTCTTACAGGGAATGAAAATAAAAGGGAAGAGCTCTTAGATGCCGCACCGAAGTTGTCAGACTTCAACGCGAAGCTTGAAGAAGCCTCCAACCTTGTCGCCTTTCGGATCGCGAATGTTCCAGCGGCCGTAAAAAAAATCAACTGTATTCATACGGTCGATGCTGAGTGGATCTCATTGGAGATCTACCAAAAAACACATAAGCTTCCATACCAGGTGCTACCGCACGGCACATGCCGTCCTGGAGCGCTGTACAGAAATTGGAAAGCCCTTTTCCTCCAGGAATCCACCCCTCGCCCGGGCTTCCGCATTCTCGACGAGGCTGGTATAGCTACCATTCACAATCCTCGTCGACAAATTAAACAGTGTAAACGCTGTTTGGGCTTCCACGCCACCCGTGGTTGCTCCCGCACTCCAGCCTGCTAGAACTGCGTATCAAATATGCACTCGGGAGTTGAGTGTAAGGCCCTCACAAAATGTCGTAACTGTTGTGGACTCCATCAATCAGATTCTCAGGCCTGCCAAGTCAGACCTAAAAAATGCGGACTCGTGACAAAAGAGCAGCTCGCATGGATCCGCCACATCGAACAAGGCGAGTTCTCAAAGGTGGCACGAGCTGGGGTTGCAGCCAAAAGGGCCGAAGAGGCCATCATCACTGTGGCAAAGGACGTCTCGATGGCCGAGGCAATAGGTTTCGCAACGCTGGAATCTGAAGAAGAAGTTTGAAGAGTCAGCCACCTCGAAGATGTCCCTTTCGGGACTTTATTAACCAATAGCAGGATACCGGCTATATCAAAGGTGCCTGCTAACCCATCTTTTGCTCTCAGCAGAGAATGGGCAAATTTGTCATGTGGAAGGCGTGACAGACAACAGAATGTGTGAGGAGCGCATTGGCTGGGTCCAATATGGAAGAATCTTCTTGTTTTCGGAGTTGTTTTTATTTTTGTGATTTTTTGTTTTTGTTTAATCAGCTGCACCTTTGGCAGCGATTCACGAGGTCGGAACGAGTACGGCTGTAGGTAAGGTTACAGGGAACCCTGCCGGCTCCACCGGTCCTTGATCATTGTGGAAAAAATAGCATTAGCTTAGGACAAAAAATAATAAAAACACCCACAATTTTTTTGAAATTCAAATTTTCTAACATCCCCATTTTCCCCCTCTCCTACCCTTTTGCGCTCGTCGAATTCATCAGAAAATTGTGTTCTCAGTGACAAGCCCCTGACCTTCAGAATGGCACTGGGGCAACCCAAAAAATCGCCTGAGGATTCTGTTATCGACGCCCCGGGAAGAGCAAATAAGAAAGTTATTAAACGCCTGATTGACAAAAACTCGACAGTAAAAACTATTGACTATGGAAAAATGGATTTAGAGCTTATCGAGAGGATCAGTGCCTTCGAAGAAAATATCTGCTCTAGCAATCCAGACATCAAAATGTCCGATAGAACAATCGACATATATATCCAAGAGGGCCTCAGTAGCTCTAAGTGGAACGTAGAAGACTCGGAAGACAGCCAAGTCCAAGTCATCCCCGCCAGTACAACTAGAAAAATTGTTGTCTCTGCTGTTAGGCAGTGTAAGGATTCTCCGAGCATTTCTCGCGGCGCTGGCATGCATGTATGATGAAGGCATGCTTGGATAATCAAAGGTTTTGAAATTCCCTTAGGTGGGTACTTATGGAGGAGGGTCGACTGTTTGTGTAAGCGAACATACCTCATAGTGGTATTTGCAAATGAAATCCAGAGTATGAGTGTCTCTAATGTCAAAAGAGTCATCCCACATGTATACATAGCACCGGTCATGTGTCATAGCTAGATAGCTGAATACACATTAAATGATTCAAAAAAAAAATGGATTCTCCTTCCCATCCTAACTTTAGCTTATTATTTTACCCTTCTCCTGATGTTGCTATGACAACAGAACAGTTCTTGGCACTTGATATTATGTATGTATATATGTATGTATGTATGTATGTATGTATGTAAGTATGTATTAATTTTGTTTTAGACAAAAGCCTTACACCCAAGAGGCATGATATGGGTAAGTGATCCTTAAAGACTCATTACTACCTATCTGTCCAGCCTTCTAGGCCGATTGATTACATGAAAAGAAAGGAATAAAGAAAATTGCCTGACAAAAAACGCCCTGCGCCTTGCCCACTTTCATATTCAACTGCTAAAGATATTCCAGTCCCTCGGAAAGGTTTAGTCATCTAAATGTGAAAATTACCCCGCGTAGCATCTCGTTACAGTTATGTACTTATAGAATTCCTACCATCTGTTTTCTGTGAACATGACTCGACTTCTTGGTGCTGGTTCATGTCTGGATATTCTCCATTATTGCAAAGCTGTTCGGCACTCTGCAAAGTGCCAAGGACGTCTTTCCCTTCTACAGACGCATCTATAGTCTATATTTTCATGCCCGAATCTGTCATGGTAACCCTTGAAATCTCCGTGTCCTGTCCTCGCTGCTATCAGACAATGGTATGCCCATCTCGGCAGTCCAAGCTCGGGTGGTCGTTTTCGTCTCATTAGAAGGTCTAATTCTTCGTACCGTCTTGGTCTATTTTGAAGCCACCAGGATTCCACAGCTTCCTCGGACTGCTATCGGACGAGCCAGTTCAGCGCTGCAAAGGTGTATTTTTGCTCACCCCTTAAGTCTAAGAGGTCTCTCAGGGTTGCCTCAGCCAATTTGTCCGCCTGCTCGTTCCCGGTAACCCCAGAATATCACGGTATCCAACAGACCTCGACTGATAAGAACTGGCCTGTCTGAGTCGTAAATTTGTCAACCACAGACTGAGACAAACTCGTTCGGCCGCTTTGTAGGGCTCGCACGGCATTAGGGTATTCCAGGAGTACCTTTACTGGGTCTCTGTTTGCCTTCTTTTTGGCTTCTTCCATGGCTTTCTGGGTTCCTAACAGCTCTACGTCGTAAACCTCTGCCCCAGGTATGGGACCCGATCCTGACCCTATCACTTGGCCTGCTCTCAAGGGCGAGGTTAGGACAGTGTTCCACAGGGTGCGTATGTGGTCTAACAAAGATTTAGGTGGTAGATGAAGGTGATGAATGGGTCGAAGGGATGACTGGTCTTCTCTAGGAAGAGACAAATAGGTAGATAGTAGCGATAGAGGCCACATGTAGGTCTTGCTGATGAAGAGCTGGAAAGAGATAAATGGTCTTCCCCAAGAGGAGATGGCTAAACAAATGTATTGTTAAGGTAATTGAAGAAGACGTTACGTGAAGAATAATGCTTCTTTACGCCGAGTATTGATATACATATTAAATTTGGGAGGACTTCTGTCGCAGTATGACTGTATAGAAGACGATGGAATTAGCACAGTGGATTGAGGTCAGATAGAATCAGATATTCGAGTTAACTAAAAGTATACTAAGATCGAGACAGCCAGACTCCTAAGTACAAATTTTCCTCCACGCGACTGATCTGCATGAATAGCGTAATTGACGCGACTCATGTGTTTGACTCTGCCTGACTCGGATTGCCCCTGTAGCAGCTAGACACACCTTGTCATTTAACACTCCCCCTCAAAGGTTGTCCTGACTCTAGTCTCCTATCAATTGTTGTTTAGTAGATACTATCACGGGGACTTGTGTACAGTTAATACCAAGCTGTTCAATGAATTTCTGGAACTTCACTCTTGCCAACGGTTTGGTCATGCCGTCTGCTACCATATCATCAGTAGGAATGTAATCAACTGCCAACCTCCCCTTTCCGGCGAGATCACGAATAAAGTGATAGCAAATATCGATATGTTTTGACCTTTCGTTCAGATATGCGTTTTCAATTAGCGCAATTGATCCTTGGTTGTCTCCGAGCATTTGGACTAGTGCAGGGTCTTTCCCAATATACTTTGGTAGTCCGAGGTCTCGAAATATTTGAGCAATCCATTGTCCATGTTTTGCACACATTGATAGAGCAATATACTCAGCTTCACAGCTTGATGTTGATACCGAGCGCTGCTTTTTACTGGACCAAGATATTGGACCACCATAGAACATGGTGACGCTTCCTGAGGTACTTTTACGGTCATTTTTATCACTTGCCCAGTCGGCATCCGAATAGACCTTAAAGCTACTGTATTTTCCTCCGAGACCGTAACGGATCCGAAATTTTATTGTCGACTTCAAGTATCGGAAAACTGTTTTGAGTGCATATCCATGATGTTCTGCGGGATCACTCATGAATTGACTGAGTTTTCCAACTGCAAAAGCAATATCCGGCCTCGTGACGGTTGTGGCATACATAAGGCATCCAATTGCTTGCTGGTATTCTGTAACGTCGATTCTTTTGTCATCACTTGTGGCGGGCCGTAAGTGTTCATATCCAGTGAGTGGCACTGTTTTTGGCTTGTGAGCACCTTTTCTGAATCCAAACTTTTCCAACACGTTTTGAATGTATTGTTCTTGGTCAAGATATAGGGTCCGGTTCTTTCTATCTCGCATGACCCTAGCTCCAAGTATCTTTTCTATCTCCCCCAGATTCTTGGCGCTGAATCTTGTCGATAACTTTTTATAGAACTGATCCAAATGTTTTTGAGACTTAGCCGATGCCACAATGTCATCAACATAAACCAATAGACTTGTACCATTGTCGTGAGTAAACATGCACGGATCGGCAAGGCTTTGTGTGAATCCCCATGTCAGTAACAAATCTTTGATCAGACAGTTCCAGTCTCTTGCAGCTTGTTTTAGCCCATATAAACTTCGAAGTGCTTTCCAGACGTAGCCTCTTTTAATTGAAATCCCTTTAGGTGGCTGAAGAAAAATGTCCTCTTTAAGATGAGATTCTGTAAACGCATTCTTGATATCATAATGGAAACATTCTAAGTCTTCAGCAGCAGTGACGGCAAGAAATAATCGAAGTGTGTCCATTCTTACTGTTGGAGCAAATGTTTGATTATAGTCAAGACCATGAATCTGACTGAATCCACGCGCTACCAGTCGGGCTTTAAAACGTTCAATTGAGCCGTCGGTATGAGTCTTGATTGTGTATACCCATTTGCAGGATACAAGATTTACGTCTTTTGGTGGTATGACTTCCACAAATGTATTATTTTTTCTGAGTGACACCATTTCTTCATTCATTGCCTTTTTCCATTCTTCTGAGTAGGTTGGGTCTTTCGTTGCTTCTGCAAAGCTAGAGGGAATTTTTATACCCGCAATTACCTCGGCTGGAAGTGCAGATTCTACATCTTTATCATGTAGCTGATGCAATAGTGTAATGTTCGTTAGATCATTTCTTCGACTTTGAATCAATTGTGCAATGAATACCTTGACACGTTTGGAATCTCGAAGCGACTCAGTTTCTTGCTGAGAGGTACGTTTCTGAGCGGTGGAGCGTGTAAAGTATCTGTGCCTTTGCAGTGGGAATAAATGTTTTGGGGTCGAAAAATTGTGCTCAAGATTAGTGTTAGCTAATGAGGTATCTACGTTTGAATTCTTTGTCTGAGAATTCAATGACAATGTTTCTGTTGAATGATTAGCATCAACTGGATATTCTTCCTCTAATTCATCTGAATCATTGTCCATAGCAAGTTTCTCAACATCAATTTTTTCTGCTTCGCCATCACTCATGTTTTCTTCGTCGTCTTGTGAAATTATCTCCTCGTAAGGTTGACGATTTGTATCTTGGTGTTCACAATTTCCATTTATCTCATATCTCTCATATACTTCTCCTGAATCAGAGTCCGTATCGATGTCTGTTTCTGAAGCCAAGTTATCACTTTCAGGTTCTTTTTCCAGATCCATATCAGGCGCGCTCAGATTTTCTAAGTGCTGATCGTTGATTAAGGTCTTCTCTAAGTCTTGACGAACGTTTTCACTGCTGCGAGCTGCTTTTTGGAGGGTGGGCTGAATCATTGTGGGGAGTTCACTACTGCCCACTATACTTACATGTTCTCGACTGGCATCTCCTTTATTATGAGCTGGACGTGTATCAGTGAGTGTGATGGCTTCTGAGTTAAAGTTATGCTCCTCAGTTTCTTTTGGTTTATCCTTCTCTGTACTAGCTTGAGGAAGACTCAACTTTTGTTCAATCTGCACATTTCTTGGTCTACCTCTTGGTCTTCTATCCATGGTCACATTCGGTGTTCCTTGAGGCCCGATCTTTGCATTTCGTATCTTTAGATCAACTGTTCCTCCTTTCTCGTTCTCGTTAATCACTACACGACTTGATAAAATAGTGTATCCTCGTTCCGGTGAATAAACCTTCAAGTGTTTTGTTGTATTCTCAGAATATCCTACGAATACGCCTACTCTCGCTGGGTTAACAAGTTTATCGTGTCTTTCATGAGCAGGCAGTGTCTTTTTATCTACATAGTAGAAACATTTACTCCCCCATTTCCGTATATGATCAATTGAAGGGGTTTCACCCGTAAAGGCTTTGATCGGACTGGTTTTCATATTCGAAATTATTGGGCCAGAGTCAGTTCGGTTGCGTATGTAGCAGTCAGTTTCTGCTGCTTCATCCCAGAACTCAATTGGAAGCTGGGCTTCTTCTAGCATTGCCCTCATATCGAACTCAACAGTTTGGATCGAACGTTCTGCAGGGCCGTTCTGATGCGAAGAGGCAATAGTGGTTGATTGTGCAAGAACTCCATCTTCTATTTTCCAATCGTGGATGGCTTTGAGGAGTTCGGGTGCGTTGTCTGATCTTGCACATTTAACTTTCTTGCCCGATTGATGTTCAGTTACTGTTTTCCAGGTTTTTAATGCCTCATATGCATCACTTTTGGTCTTTATTGGAATCACCCAATTCATTCTGCTGCAAATGTCAATGATGAGGAGGAACCATCTGTTGCCTCTGATACTTGTTGGGAATGGGCCTGCGACATCAAATTGAACTTGTCCCAGTATTTCATTGATCCAAGGGCTTAGGACCTTTGGGATCCTGTTTTTCATCTTAGTAAGTGCACATACCTCACAGACATCGAGATCTCGTGGAATCTTGATCTGCTTTTTGAGTGTAGTAACCAGATGTAAGTTTCGAATTTTTTCAGGTCCTAAGTGAGCAAAGCGACGGTGGTACTTGAGGTATCTTTCCCTTTCGTTTTTCCGGATAGTTTCTTGATGTGAGTTTTGACTCGGGCTCACATATGAAGTGTTATTATTTGACCTGTCGTTTTCCACAGAATTAAACGCAGTCTCTTCATATCCTTCAGCGATATGCGTCACAGTATAGAGTCCTTGATTCATTCTAGCTTCAATGATAACTTTATTGCCTAGCTTAAGGAACAATTCATTTTGATTACCCGCAAAGTTCAAACCTGCTTGACACAGCCTTCTCACTGATAGAAGATTAACTCCCAGATTTGGAACAAATAAAACATCGGAAAGAAGCATTGAAGATCCGTCTTTACACCTCATTTGAACATCGCCAGAAAATTCAGACTTTAATTCGCCCCCTCCAACCTTTACTCTTTTGGGAACAATTGGTATAAGTTTCCTAAATAGAAGAGGTTGGTCAGACATGTGAGACGTGGCGCCAGTATCGACGGGCCAATCAGATGGAGTAGCCTTACATATTTCTTCCTTTGACAGGTGACATTCTTCGCAATCTTCATTTTCTGAAGCTAATGTTTCAGCAGAGAAGGCATTGTGATATCTGGACTGCTTTTGTGCTGATCGAGAAGTTTTGGGTTTATCTTTATCTTGCAGGCGTGGTTTAGTTGATTCCTGCACTTTCTTCTTCCTGTCGTGCTCTTTCAAAAGTCTCGCAGCTGTTTCTAACCTAGGACATCGAGCGACAGTGTGTGACCGTTTACATAAATAGCACCTATAAGCAGGGCTATCAGAATCAGAGTTTTGATTTTGTCGCATTTTCTGTGGAAACTTAGACAACTTTTGCCTAGCAACTAGGGCTTTTTCATTCTGAAGTCGTAGATCTTCTTCGACTTCGTTCAAAATCTTCAGCTTATCCTCAACAGAAAGAGTAACCTGTATTCTGAATCCATCTGTTGTCGCCTTAAAGGCCGCTGGGAGTGTCTTTGTCAGAATTAAGAATAACGCCGCATCTGGATAAGCGTTCTTCATGATAGGATCTGCACTGATGAGTTTTCGGCGAAACTCTTTTAGCTTAGCCCAAGAATTGTCCAAGCCCATTTCTTGACGGAATTCAAACGTTGCAATTTTAGTTAGATACGTGTTTGCAGAATACTCGTTCGTTCTAAAATACTTGCCTTTGAGTGCGTTCCAGACTCTGAGTGCTGTCTCGTGCTCATCAATCAGATCAAAATCTTCTGCGCTGAGAGCCTGGAGTATGAGGAAAAGTGACGTTGCTTCAGCTTTCTCATACTTTTCAACTTTTGTTTCGTCCAAACTCGTACTCAGCACTTCAACTTTGATTGATCCTCCATCGATACCAGATGTCGAAGGTATTGTTTTACTTCGGTTTTGTTTCGTGGTCGCGTATTCTTCCAATGTTGTTTCAATAGTGAAAAATACTGACCTAGATTTAAGTTTTAGCTTCATTTCTCTGAACCAGCTCTCATAGTTATCCCTTGAGAGCGAGGGGATGCAGCCAAGGGCTTCATTATCCTCCATTCTTGTGAGGTTTAGTCCAAGGCGAAATTTCGATTCCTTGCTCGAATCGTAGACGATTGTAGATTCCTTTCTCGAATCTTAGGCTAAGCCGTCAAGGCTTTGGAGTCGATTTTGATTCTATTTATACCTGTGGCAAACCGGTGGTCATAACCTATTAAATTTGGGAGGACTTCTGTCGCAGTATGACTGTATAGAAGACGATGGAATTAGCACAGTGGATTAAGGTCAGATAGAATCAGATATTCGAGTTAACTAAAAGTATACTAAGATCGAGACAGCCAGACTCCTAAGTACAAATTTTCCTCCACGCGACTGATCTGCATGAATAGCGTAATTGACGCGACTCATGTGTTTGACTCTGCCTGACTCGGATTGCCCCTGTAGCAGCTAGACACACCTTGTCATTTAACAATACATAAAATTACCAAATAGCACGTAGCACACAGCCCCTATGCCCAACAATCTGCTACACATCACCTAATGAAACTAGCCTATTCTTATCAGTGTTTCTTGCTGGTTTTAGAAGTGCACTGAACTATTACTTGTATTTTAACTTAGCCGTCCGCATGGCGTTTCGTATTACGCTATGCCACAATGATCCATGAAACCTGCTCTGTATAGGGTGTATCCCCAAGCAGATTTAGCGGAGTCGCATGAAATTCTATTCGAATAAGCACAGAATGTCTCCGCTGACAGACTAGCTATCCACTGCTTGGCATGATCTGCTTCCGCTCTCTTGTCGCTTCCAGTGGATTTGCTTGTACGTTTACCTCTTGGGAAATAAAGTATACCCGGACCTTCGGCTGTTGGTACGCTCTTAGAGTTTATTTGGAGTCTCGTGAGGTAACAATCTAGCACAGAGATCGCTCGGTTTCTTTGGCTTGTTCGTAGGCCTAGACAATTTATTGTTTCCTTGGGTACTTCTCTTGATCTGAAAACTAGCAGGTGCCAAGCGTCGTGTTGTTTTATCCGTGCAGCGACCTGGAGTTGCCTTTTCTGTAGCAGAAACTTTGCCGGAGGGACGCCTGACTCGATACTAGGCCATGTTTGGCGTGGTACGCCATGCTGGTAGCGCTGCTCGAACTGCTTTTAGGATTGTGCTGTCCAATAGATTGATGTGCCAGCCAACCCCAATACCTACTTTCTTGTCACGCTTAGTAGTGATCCTGGTCAGCCCTGGCCACCATGCCCCTACTCCATATAGTGCCGTGCTTAGGACACAAGACTGCACCACTTTGATCATTGGGCCCGGGTCGATCCCATGTTGGGCCATATTAATGTGACGTATAAATTGGGTTGTATGTTGGGCTTTCCCGCACCATTCTTGAACATGCTGCTTAAAGGAGAGTTGGAGTCTAGCCATACTCCAAGCCATTTTACACATAATGTCACAGTCTAAGCATAGGCACTTGGGCAACCTTATGGTCAGAGGTAGTTTTAATTTCAATCTATGGTGAACTACAGATTGAAGAGGATAATAACAGTTACTTTATATATGATTATTATCCCAGCAAATGACACAGATTTCTTTCCGTATATCGGTATTCCTTACTCGTATTCCCTACTCATATCCCCTACTCGTATCACATTCTCGTGCCCCATCCCCGGACGTGTTACAATATTAGTATTGCCACTTATAAGGCCCTCCTTGTTTCATGCTAAGCCTTCGTTAGACAGCGCAGGCTACAGGCAATTACCGGCTTATAAGCCGCCACACATAAGGATGGTTGAATGCTTTGTCCCTTAATCTGAATGCCAAGTTCCGTGGTGTCTACACTTTTTCTTGGTCCTCCTCTTATCACTAGGAGTTCCGATTTAGCTAGATCGAAATCTATCTTGTGCTCATGTTACGGCGTGCTATAGGGTAGATCGAGATCGCCGTTTGCCGAGGGTATGAAAAGGTCAAGTGGTGAATACTATATAGGTGGGAAGTCGACGAAGTACTATGGCTAGAAGGAAGCGGGTTTGCGAGAGGAATACTGTAATAATATTATAAGATTGTGAAGCTGGAGAACTACTTTGTTGTAGCTCCAGCTTCCTTAAGTACAAATAACTTTCTAACGTAATTCAACTAAGACTGTTGTAATTTCCCATCATGACTCAAACTGTGACCTCAACCATATCAATTCCAGTTGGCGCATTATCTAGTCTCACCATATAAGTGCAAGTGTTGAGGGTGAGCCGAAAAACCTGTTCCGTGAATTTTATCCTCAGGCATTCTGCTTAGACTCTGGTTCCAGAATGTCTCGCCATGACAGCTCATTAGCTAGCAAGATAAGATTGTTGACTTCGTGTTGAAGTGTTTCTACTGCTTGAGCTGCAGTGCTTCCTACACCAAAAATTGCTATGTCGTCCGCATATCCAAATCGGGTTCTTCTATTGCCGTCCTGGAGTAGAATAGCAATGTAAAGTAAGAACAAGAGCGGTGATATTGGCGAGCCTTGGGGGACCCCGCACTCCATCATTTTGTCTTGTATCGTCCCATTTTGATGTCAGACACGTATCCTTTGCTGAGACAGAAAAGATTGTATCCATTGGCAAAGATTAATAGGCCATCCTTGTTCCCGCATCCAGTATAATAGGCGCTTATGAAGTACTGCATCAGACGCACCTTGCACATCTAGGATTGCCATGGCCATGACCTTACCCTTCCGCACTGTTGCTTCTGTTGGAATAGAAGTTTGGTAGAGTAGCGTAAGCTGTTAGGCTTGTGTTTAATATCACCTAGTGAAGCGAGCTGGGAGATTGAAGAGTCTGAAAACTATAGTGGAGAGTTGTTGATTAAACCCACTTATTATCAGAGCGCTATTTAAACTAATTACTACAGCTAAGCAAAGGACAAGATTCACTAGCTTATGCTAGATAATTGGGAGGCTGGTCAATGTATGAGTTGTCATGAACATCCTAGTAATACTCGAACCTCATTACATTCCATGTTAATGCAACTCTTGATTGCCAAGTAGCGCCAATTTCAACAGCTTCTGCATCATGTATAACACAAGAGACAACATCAATTGCCGAGCACCCAGGTAGGGCGCCAAAGAGCTGCTGGGGAACAGCTCGATGTTCAATAGCCAACCAGGCCATTTGCTTGGCCACTAATTGTTCCAAACCTTTACCCAAGCAGGAGTGAAGAGAGATTGGCCGCCATCCTTTGGCAGTCGCGGGGTCTCGCCCTGGTTTGAGAAGAAGCACGACTTCTGCTACCCTGAAATCTGTAGGAAAATGACTCATTTCTAGGCATGCTTGGAAAATGTCTGTAACATGTTCTCCAATTTCGTTCCAGCATGATTTGAGCAATCAAACTGTTATTTTATCTGAATCTTGGGCCTTATATCCGCTCCCAATGTTGCATGCCGTAACTGTTGTGGTTATGGGCTGTGAGGTATATAGCAATTATGACTCTGCTGTCTGTTGGTGGAGTTACACGGGCTCATGTGAAATGGTGAGTTGCGGAGATGGCGCGCTCTCGCTGGGTGATGGCACAATGGACACTGAGTGCGTATCACTGTGGCCAAATGTGTGTCAGTAGGTATCAAATGTGAACTCTTACTCAAAATGGTGATCTATGAAGGTGATGCTAGATGTGCATCCCGACAATTGATAATATCATCTAATGGATGATGTGAAGTATGATATTATTTTGGATAGATTGATTCACTAAACTCGGCAGGTGAAGAGATTGTAGAGTACATGAACAGCGTCTGTGCACCAGCCTGTATTTTCCACCCTTTCCTAATCCAGCAGCCCATCCTCAGTTCCCCTGTCTCCTAACAACTCAACCAAGCCAGCACAACACAGGGAGGCTTAAGATTTTGCATAGACTACCACACGCTAAATGCCGTGACGGAAAGAGACCAACACCCACTGCCCTTAATACAAGAAACGCTTAGAATAGTGGCAAAAGCAACTTGGATTGCTAAGATTGATGTCCGGGCAGCGTTTCACAGACTTTGCATTGTAAAAGGTGACAAATGAAAGACAGCTTTTCGAACAAGATTTAGATCTTATGAGTGGCTAGTCTCACAGTTTCAGTACAACATGCTTGGGCGATCTTGCAGGTACAGTATATCAATTATAATTCTCTAGAGAGAGAATTCCTATAGCTACAATACAAATATATACACTCTGAGATACTCCCCTTCTATAAGGCTCTTCCTACAACCAGATTAACATAGAGTCCTCGACAATACCCTAGAAGATTCTTGATACACCTGTTGTCCTCATGAACCTTCGGTGTGCTTCCAGAAGGTTCATTGAGAATCTTCTAAGCTCCTTGTATTCCGAGATCTATTGTGGTTATGAGCTATGCAGAAGTCACATTGCGGAGTGATGAGGATTGGATGATATTATAATTAGTTGTTGACAGTGAATAGACTTATACAATATTATGCTGTAGGTATATGGATAGAAAGTATAAGACTAAACCTGTATCCATTTATTGTGGGTACATCCATGAAACTATATACATGCTTGTCTAACCAGTACACTAGTGATGTATGCTGTAGCTTTGAGCCACATGCAATGCCCTAGCCTCGACTACCTTGTTGTCTCATATCATAACACTCCCCCTGTTGGTAACAACCATGACACCTAGATATGGATATTAGTTTGTAAAGACTAAGATTTGACTTTTGTTATTCTGTTTGCTGGTTGGCTTGCGGACTGGACATACGACACTATGATATTTCCTTCCTGATACTATATTTTTGGCAGTAGAATATTCTGAGGGTGGTATATATTGACTGCTTGTGGTTATTGTGATTTATTCAGTGAAATGATTAATTGGTTGTCAACGTATAATGCAGTACATTCAGCTTCCACCAAAAGGTTTATGATATTCAAATCTTGTAGTGAGGAATTCAGTCCTTGAAGTTGATGCCATATTTTTGTTGCCACAAGGTACTCTTCCTCTATGGTGTAGACAAAAACTTCTCGTTTTGTGTGTGATTCTCTACATATTGGACCAAATCTGAGTTTATAAAAATTGCCTGATAAAAATTGGCAGGTTGATGGATCAGACCCTAAATGGGCACCTGAATATGCTTCAAGAATTGGTCGTCCCTTTATTTTATGGAGGTAAGCTTTTTTCAGGTTTCTCTGCAATGTATCTTAGGATATGGGGTGCTACCCAGAGGTGATTGGTTGATGCACGAGTTTCTTGGATGGCTTATATGCCATGATGCAGGCAATAAAATTCAACCTGTTTAACTTCCCTGTCCCTCTTTGTTTGTTTGACCAGCTGTTGAGGAATGTGGAAGTAATTTTGTCTTGCTACAGGAGGTCAAGAACTCTAACCAGTCATTATTTTATCTGGTGGAACCGCTTTTGTTTTGCAGGTCAAAACGGGCTCCCCCTGACTGAATGATTCATTGACATTAGAATTTTGTGCTGACTCCCCTGTTTGTTTGCAAATGTCACTTCTCCTTTGTCTGGGACAAGGTAGAGGTCAGGTGAAAATTGTTGGTCAATTGGATTAACTGACTGACACTCATATTTGTACCCTGGCTCCTTTGATGAATCTGGCTCATTATTGCGTTGTTTTGCTACTGGTTCCATTCCCGTGCTACCATGAAATGGGAGGTTTGGGAGGTGTACTTGGCGTCATGTCTTGTGATGTTTCCAAAGACATGTTTTTTGGAATGTTCGGCAATGTGTCTGCTTGAGTGACTGGTGGAACATTCTGATGTTGTATCATTACTTTTTTTGGCTTACATTCAGTTTGTTACATGGTAGCAATGGCTGAATGTTAAATGGCGGGTAATGATTTGATAGACTGTTTCCCTGCTGAGCTTGTAGCTCAGTCTGTGGATCGACTCTGGTCGACTGCTAATCATCTCTTTTTTTGGTTGTTGAGATTGAAAACTTTCTGGTCGTATTTGAGGATGCTGCAACCTGTAACCTTGCATTTGCTCCCCCTCAGACTCAAATGGGAGCTGGGATGTATGTTTTTGTAGGAAGAGTTGGTTTGTTTGTGGGGTAGATGTTGAATAACTTGATCAAGTTCTTCGCCAATCACATTACCCTCATTGAGAAATGCATGAGTTGTAAAACTCTCAATCTGTTTCCACCCCTTTGCTGGGGTTTTATGTGGATGATAAATGAGATATTTTTTGTTGGTGTTGGCTTAGACCTTACAAACCACCGCTTTTCTGCTCTTAACTGGAACTCCCCCGGATTTGGACTTGTTTATTTATATGCACGGCAGCCAAACCGGGGCATGTTTCTGAAATCAATCTTCTCTGGATGGAGTTGTCAAAGCCCTTTAGGAAGTCAATTATTGGTACCTTTTTTGTTGCATATGTAGCACAGACGGTTTGTGATGAAGCTTGCGTGTTGTACTACCCAGGGTCAGTAGCTTGGCAGCATGTGGGCATCAATGAGGGGTGATGGAGCGACTCTTTGTACGACTTTATTGGCTGCTCCTGATGTACTGTTCTGCTCTGTTGTCTCAGCTGATGCATGGATTCGATCCATTAGACAAATGGCTGGTATATTTGATCATTTGTGTTGCAAACAAGTACGCACTGCATTCTACTTTTGGCACCAGTCAGAGATACTGCATACTGATGGCCGTTTATTGGTTTGTTTTCCTCCACAGTATCCACGGAAATTTCTTCCAAGGGCTGATTTGGAATAGGTGGTTGCGCTTTGCTTATTTGACATGTTTCACATGTAGTGTCAAATTGGAGCGTAGGTGTTTGACCTGAAGTGGAATAGAAGGGCGAGAAGAGGTCGGATGGATCGCGAGGGATGACTAAAGATCTACTGGAGATAATTTGGAGAGCTAAATGTTTAAAAATGGGTAATATAAGTGTCTAAAGGGTCTAAAGGTACGAGCAATTACTAGTGGTGACTTAAGGTGCTAAAGGTAACTAGAGGTGACTATAGGTGACCAGAGGTGATCCGAAGGTGGTGGTTGTGACAGAAGACTAAGCGTGAAGAACTTCATAGCTACAGACCAAGCCATCATACATATACTTGCTTTCCTCCAACTAACTCATCATAATATAGGCCCTAAACTAGTTCCAACATAATAACCAGTGCCAAGAACTATTCTGTTGTCATAGCAACATCAGGAGAAGGGTAAAATTATAAACTAAAGTTAGGATGGGAAGGAGAATCCTTACATGTAGCGAGCCCAGATATGTCGACCCCTTCAAGTCCCTTAGAAATTCCAGCAGTCTTTTTGATTAATAGCTTCCAAGTATGACCTGACTGTTGATACCAGCGCTGTGCGCTAGTTTGGTGAGGTACTGGGGCTATTCTTGATGCTACTTTCTGGTTTCATTTGCCGATTTTCCGTGGATCTGTGTACTTGACATCCTCTTTGAGATGGAGTTTGGCATTGAGTTTATTTGGACAGCTTTTTTAGCATCTAAATAATACTTGTTATTATAAATCTGGAATGATGCTCGCAATGCTCATTGATCTCCTTTCGGAAATGCTATTTTAGAATAGGTTAAACAAGAGAATACACAAAAGCAGAATTAGCCTGGAATCGGCCATTTCAATCCATGCAGTGCCTTGCCTCTTAAAGGATTTGACACCTACCACTTGATTGGATTTGTGTGGGCTTTGGCATATTTGCAGGCTGCAGGGGTATTATTTATTTTCACAGAAGCGAAATGGTGCTGTGTGTGGCGGCTGTTAAGCCGAAAGATTCCTGTAGCCTACGCTGGCTAGCGTAGGCTATGGCACAAGGGGAGGGTCTCGGAAGCCACAGAACTTCGAATATTCTCAGTGAGCCTTCTGGAAACACAATGAACGTTCATGAGGATAACAGGTGTACCGAGAACCTTCTAGGTAGTTGTAGAAGCGTCTCAATTATTCAGGTCACAGGGAGAATCATTTTTAAGGGCAGTAATTTAGAATATATATATATATATGTAGACTTTTTTCATGGATAAACGTGGCGGAAACTAGGATGGTGTCTCATGGGAAGTTCCATTCTAAAACACAACTCGGGGTTAGATCAAGTTCTCAAACAATTAGGACAGGCTCAGGAACATAGGGTCGTTTCATAGGGATTGCGTAGTAATACTGTTCGAGACAGAGCTTAGGGCTGTCCTATTATCTGATGTACATATATACCCAGCGTGAAGGAGTATTCTTCTTCACGCAACGTCTTCTGTTTATAATCATACCTATTGTTCACGTACTTATCTCTTCTCTAAAGAAGACCGCCGTTATTGTACCTTTCTCACCTACTACTTATTTTACCTTTACTTCTTACGTGAACCCTATACCTAACGCTGAATTTATACCTCCTACTCTTAGGAATCACCACTATACTCCACACCTGTAACCTACTTGTACCAAATTTGTACCCTACGGAATACTAATAACACGGCTCCTTGAGAACTTTACATTGAGGAATTCTCTCTCCAGAGAATTCTAATTAATATACTGTACTTACAAGCTCGCCCAAGCATTTTGTACTGAAACCGTGACACTGTGCACCAGTGTCATAAATGTAGTGCTGATTATATTATTGACCAAAGGCTGCCAACCATGTTAAATCTCCTCTTTCTCTTACTTTCACTCTCCGAGTCTATGTCTAGACCATTGAGTACCACTTTTCCTTTTCCCTTCCCATTGTATGACTTTCCCTTGGGTCTACTTTGTCTTTCCCTTAAATTCTCAGATGCAAGCTTTGGATATTGCTTGAAGCAGTCTTTATTTATACTTTTATAGTTTTATATCCTGCATATGGCTTCTGGGTTCGGTGTTTGAGGGATTGAGGCGACTTCATTACACCTTGAACTTTGTAAATTGCTCTGTTTCCCTTGGTGAAGACATGAGAGATGCCTTGGGTTGTAGTCTTCTATTGTAGCACGAGGTTCTGGTTTGTCTCCAGTTATCGAGCCATTCAACTCCTCTTGTCCCTCTGATGAATTACCCCTTGCCTGTCCTGGTGTAATGTAAAGATTATTTGTGATGTTTTTGACATTGGGATTGGTCGGGTCATAATCATAATTGCTGTGATGTTGACCAGCTGCAGGTTTTTATTGTATTGACTACAATATTGGTCAGCAGTGTTCACCAGGGTTGTCAAGGAGAATGATTTATAGGCATGTAAGTGGGGAAGGGTAGTGAATGTAACTTGTGCTTCCGCTATTTTGTCAAATAATTACTTAGTTGTCAAGTTGCACCGTTGAGTTGGTATGACACTGGAATCAAGTTGGTTGATTATTGTCTGGTAGGCCTGGATTTCATCAGGGCCCTAGGTCCGTAATCTTTTATTGTACTCTGTGATCTGTATGGTGTAACTCTCGGAGCTTTCGCTTGGTCCTGCTCTTAGAAGTCCAGGTTCAACCTTGGGACATGTTGAGCGGATTGGTTTGCAAAAGCTTGTGGCTGTTAGGCACAGATTATATCACTTGGTAAAGCGAGTGGGAAAGTAAAGGAGTCTGTAAATCTGTTGTAGAGAGTTGTTAATTACTCCCACTAGGACACAGAGTGCTATATAAACTATATTTTGTAATAAAAAAATCTAGTGGTTGGTATTTACGTCAAAGCACATTAATACTAACCTCACAATTAATGGGAGATTAGTGACGTGTCTTCTACACATCCCTGTCTTTACCAGAAATGGAAGCACCAATTTCAACAGGACAGAATCCTTTTTGTTATGGAAGACATGGCCGACTCGATGTTGTTTTGCAAGCTTGGCCAAGATAGATTATCTCCAGGTTTCAAATGGTGCACCATCATCGAGCATAATACCTATGGACAAATGTGACATGACGGACAGCAATGATGATGTAAACTCCGGGCTGTTTGACGTGTTGTTTGCGCTGGGAAGGGCCGGGCTCATAATCTATTGTGGTTATGAGCTATGCAGAAGTCACATTGCGGAGTGATGAGGATTGGATGATATTATAATTAGTTGTTGACAGTGAATAGACTTATACAATATTATGCTGTAGGTATATGGATAGAAAGTATAAGACTAAACCTGTATCCATTTATTGTGGGTACATCTATGAAACTATATACATGCTTGTCTAACCAGTACACTAGTGATGTATGCTGTAGCCTTGAGCCACATGCAATGCCCTAGCCTCGACTACCTTGTTGTCTCATATTGTAACAAGATCCTTCCCGAAGATTCCCTTGCTATCATTGCCTGCGCTAGCCAGCATAGGCTACAGGAATCCTTAGGCTTGATAGCCATTACAGCTATTTACACCTTTTGGGTTAGCGGGTGCACCAGCTGCTTTTCAACAGTGGATTAATAAGGTACTGGATAATTTATTGGGTGATACATGTGCGGCCTACCTAGACAGTGTTGTAATCTTCTCGGAAGGTAATGTTTCAGACAACTGGATTAAAGTACAGCAGGTTCTTGTTATGCTCAGCTATGTAGTATGGTAGATCTAGTAGCTGGTGCATAGGTAGTTGTTATGGCGCATGGAGGAGATCCAGTCTCTACATAACAACATTACATGTAGTAATTTGTACAATACAAGAGATAGGTTGTTGATATAGAGCAAATGGCATGGCTACTCATTTGGGAGCTGTTGCAATTTCATAGTAAGAGGAGCAGAAAGTATAGCTCAAAGAATATTGTTTCCATTAAAGTAATAAGTTACATGTAAAACGCGAATTGGTGTGCACATATCCTAGAGTTAAAGTGGGTATGCAAACAACAATTATTACAGTGAAAATTCTTCAGCACAGCTGACCACAAAACTATTGTGCAGGAAATAAAACAGTAATGACCCCGCACCATTAACGCCATCCTATTTGTTGCAAAGTAAACGTGACCATACCTCTCACTGCATTTGCATATAGTATTATATTACCCCGCACATGCAAATGCATGAGAAAACATCTCAACAGCAAAAAGAAATTAAAATGTAGAAAGCAGGATGTGTTGTGCAGCATGCAGGAAAGTTGTTCATATTTGCAAGGAATGCCAATTATTGTAAGAAATGTGGCAAATTCCAACAGGAGCACAAACTGGTGAGCTATATACTGGTAATGTGATTGGTCTTCAAGCGAACAAGCTAGGGGATAAGGGACGAGTTTCCCCCAATCTATAACATAACAATTATCATAGTAACTTCACTTCTGCACATTAATGAAGATATCTCTCCACAAAATATCATAGCTGTTCCAGCACAAGTGTACATTCCAAAATCATATACCAATCATAATAGTTCGGAATAGATTGAGAGATGCGGGGCTAAAGCTTGACCCTAGGAAGTGTGAATTTGCTAGGAAAGAAATCAAATGTATAGGGTTTGTAATTGATGTCAAAGAAGGAATTAAAGCAGACCCCCAGAAGAGAGAAGCAATATATACTTGGGAGGCACCAAAAGATGTCAAAGCAGTCCAGAGTTTTCTTGGCTTTGCTAACATTTACCGAGGATTTGTGAAGAACTTTGCCGACATTTCGAGCCCTCTTTTGAGTCTTACAAAAAAGGCAACACAATTTTGTTGGACTAACAAGCACCAAAGTACAATTGAAAAACTCAAACAACTGTTCATCTCAGCACTTGTATTAGCTATGTGGGATGAGTGACACAGCATAGAATAGGCACAAGTGAAAGTGCAGTTTGTATAGCAATAATTCAATCTGTGAAGCCAATACTAAGCTGGGGAAGAATAGAAAAGAATAGAATCTAAGTATAAAAAGCCCCGGGGCTATTTCTATTCTGCCGTCCTGCATCAGCCATCAGTCTCCTCCATCCACGTGATCATTTCTCCCGATGGGGCAGAATGCCGTGCCGTGCCGTGACAATGAGAGCCAGGAGACAGTGATAGAAAGCAATTCTTCGGGCTGGGATACAGGGGGCTGTCTCCCTTAGTATGATAATACTGGATGTTTTCGACCGGTAGCTTATTACTCTGAAAAGCTCGCTCCAGTGGAGTGCAATTGTGACATCCATGATAACAAACTTCTGAGTATCATCAGGTGCTTAAACAAATGGAGGGGCGAGTTAATAGTTCTGCAGTAACCATTTAGGATTCTCACAGATCATAATAATCTTAGGTACTTAATGACAACACAAAAACTGATAGAGCGGCAAGTGAGATGGTCACAAGTAATGTCTGTTGAAATTATGGAGTAAAGAGATAAGTTAGGTGATGGTTAATAGCAGTTATTGATGAAGGGTTTGGTTGTTGAGTTTCCTATTATTTCTCTGTTGGGATACACCTTGTCAATCCCACTAGGCTCAGTAATTATTAGTCCCGACCGACCGGTGTTTGGCGAACGGAGATTGCGTATACCCTGTGCTAGCATTTTTTACTGCTGTTGATAGGAGATCCCGCACGGGCTATCTATTGGGGTTAATAGGAGTCTGGTATCTGTGTTTAGAAGAGTAGTCAAATTGACATCCTTTTATCCTTCATTATTGCATAAGCTTCTCTCTACCAATAAGTCCACCAACTAAGTGGTGGGTTATACATTTAATATAAGGTGCTGAAACATCTGTTCGAATACCATGATTTTTGCAGTACTCCTTGGTTTGAAAAAACTCTAAGCCACTATCTCGGAAAATTATGAAAACTTGTTTTCTGTATTGATATTCCTGGTGTTCTATCTACTGGGACAATCAAAATGCTATTTGATCTTTGGATTGAGTGGCCAGTGCCAAACGCATTCGTATCTTAGCGTCAGTTATGATGACAGCATAGTGGTGTCTATTGAATGATTCCGTCACTCTTCCGACCATGTCAATAGAGACTTCATTGAGTGGCTTATTAGGAGTTGGTCTGGGCTCTCTAGATACAAAACGTTGCGCCTTGGTAAGATGGCAAGTTTCACAGGTGCTAAGACCGCTCATATCTATACCTTCTAGTCCAAGCAAGCAATCTGCTGTTTTCTTCAGAATCTTTTGACCTGTATGTCCAAGACGTTGGTGCCAGCGTTGTGCACTTGAAATCTTCGGAACTCGTGCAACTCCTGGAGCAACTAGAGCATTAGGTTTCTCTGTGAGATTACACAGGTCTAGAGGATGAATGTATAGAACATTGTTTCTAGAAATGAGTCTTTTTTTTTCATGTTCTATAGAGCTAGCTAGCTATGACAATTTATATAACAATAATCCACCTATCCTACTTATACATAGATAACTCTTTAGTATTTTTCCATCCTCATTTCCACTATTTCTTGTCCTAATCAATCCCCTTTGTGCAAAATTATGCACCTAGAGGTTTTCAAATATTCAAGTAATGCTTCTTTTCCTCATTTTGTTCTCAAAATTATTGGAAGATTGAGTGGCTCTATATTTTTGAATGTGTCTTTTATTTCCTTTTCAAATGTCTGACAATGGAGAATTAAGTGTTGTATGGTTTGTTTTCTCCTATTGCAGAAATTGCAGATACTATCTTTTGTCTTTCCAATTTTTGTTGTAAATTCTGACTCTCGAATTTAGGACTCAACCACTACCTGTTTCGTCTCAGGTTCCCGACAAGATCGACTCTCTCTACAAATGTCCTGAGTAGGCTAATCGCGCCTACTGTTGCCTATACGTTTGGATATTTACATCCTACAGTTTACCTTGGCTCATCATGGTAGATGAGAGGTGGCTAGTCATCACTAGGTTTGACAGGCACACAATGCTAGCGGGAATTTCTCCCTTAGATGTATATATAAGTCCAATGTTCCCATAGTTGTAAAATATTAAATCTTCTTTACTTCATCATATTTATCCATATAATATTGTACAGAGTATATTTTCCAACAATTTTGTGTAAATAAGACTTCACATTTCCAATGCCAGTCCTCACTTGAAAATATGAAGATTCAACTGCTCTACTATGACCTTGGAAATTTAGTGGATGAGTAGAAAATATTGGTGTTGTTATTTGGGCCTGTGTTGTGTAAAATTTGCCAAGTCCAGAGATTTTTCTCCCTTCTTCATGGAAGAGTTCTGTGGTCCAGTCTTGGATCCAAGCTTATAGAAGCAGCTCCTTAGCCCTTTGCTTTAGAAATGAATGGGAAGTTAAATGGTTTCTTTTCAGCACCTTCTTTTTGCTGGCTCAGAAATATGTTAAGGTTCGGAGCTGTGGGAGGTCGCAAGTACTCTATTGTTTTCTCTCTACCACGCGTAAATACACGACCACCGCGCTGCTAGTTCGAAGTACACAACCTCATTACCTAACTCGCTACATCTCTAGTCCCGTAGCAGCAACTTGTCGTCCTCGACAATTCGTAGATAGCTCTAGTACTATTATCCCTTTTGTTTCCGCTCTAAAAGTTTGTCTAATTACTTACAAGACTATAAAACTTCCCTTGACGTGGTGAATAAAACACATACTCTGACTACCATGATAGACTTCAGGATAATCAGTCGATCCATAACTCTCTCCAGACCATAAAAGTGCTCATGTAATGACAAGATTTAAACATCGAACATAATGTCATTTCCCAAAATTAGTTATGAAATCCCATAATAAGTCCCGTAGCTGCAATCAGTTGTCTGCACTCCATTCTGAGTCCCTGTTTCTGACGGCTGCAGGTAGTTTATGACTTGCTGTTCCTGCACGGAGGTTCTGGTAGAAATGTACTTTTGCTTCTCGACCAGTGATTAAATGACTTTCCCTAAGTTTGAATAACTTGAGGTAGTCCCCATAATACGTTCTCGGGATAGCCTTCCCATTAACCTGTCTTAGAAGGTAATATTAACCATGGGAGCCACCATGACCAGCTACAACAAAGGTTCCTCAATATGCTGGGTGAAGTTTCTTCTTCGCAGATTTTCCATCATACAGCATCACATAACCTCTGGGTCTGAAAGTTTGTACTCGGACTCCTCTATTTTGTCGCTCCTTCTGGACTTGTTTTCGCCAGTTCGTCTTACCTATGATTGAATCTCTTAAAATTTCCCTATTCTGCACAAATAGGTCTACTGCACTTGCATGGTTATCCTCAGAAATTTCCACAAAGCTCTCGATTTCATTTTTTAGAGTATCTAGAGTGACTTTTCGTTCGGGGAGGTGATACTTTTGTTCTAACACTGATGGAGGTTGATATCCTTTCGAATCTCAAATGGCGAGTAGCCCAAGTAGCTGCTCTGGCGCCGATTTCCCTCGAAGACTGCTTGCTGTATTCTCCATGGCCAGAAATGCGGGTCTCTGGTGATTAATTTCACTGTAATCTGCAAGATATTGTTGGCTTTCTCTACCATTCCAGTTGCTTTTAAAGCTACTACCGGGGAGGAGACTGACTCCGTACTGTGAGCTTTTAGAAAATTGGCAATTTTCTTTCCAAAATGCCCTCCTGTGTCTTGATACGTTGCCACAGGGGCTCCTTCCTGACTGATCAGCCATGCAAGGCAGCGAATCGTCTCATCTTGGCTATTGGTGATTGTTGGGAATGCCCATACAAATCGATCAAAGTAGTCTATTACTAAAAGTATATGCATGAGGTTTACAAATCAGTAACTGTTCGTGTATTGGGTTACTAGTGGGTTAGGTTCCTGAATCGTTACTTGAAATTTAGACTTGTGAAGTTGGGGCCACATGCACTTCAATGCCTCGTCCATTGTGACAGCTGTTTTTGGAAATGGACCGATATAGTCCATTCCCCAGAGGACATTTGGTTCATCAATGACGGTTGGTGACTGAGTTTGCGTCCGCTGGGCATTTCCATGCTGAGCGCACTTCATACACCCAAGATTGTAATTCCTGACGTCGTTTGCCATATTAGGCCAGTAGTACTTTCGCAGCTTCTTCGTGGTCAATGCGTGTTTCCAGTGACCTTCCTTATCATGAGCGTGTCGAATTACTTCAGAGACTTCTTGGAGTGTTACACACTTCTTCCGCACCCCTCTCATCCAAGAGAACAGATCGTCCCCAATCACCTCAAAATTATTGCAATGTCGCTTTAATTTAGCAACCTGTACTCGATCGAAGTTCGAAGGGTATGAAGCTCTTGTGAGTGCAATCCAGATTTCTCGGTACCATTCTGACTCTTGATATTTCGAATCTGTTTCTCTTTCTTCGATTTACGTAGCGAGAGCATCTAACTGTTTCTCGAAGCTATCCTTATATGGAGGATTGGCTGAGTACCCAACCGATTTCAAATCAAGGTTGGTGGCGTCATCTTCCTGGATCTTGCGCAGTTGTAGAAGTTCTGCATAACCTCCCTTCCCGTCTTTCCATACCCACTTAGGCTTACCATCCTGATCGTCCATAATATCACCTAGCGAGTCTAAAAGGTGGTCCTTATCACACTCAGGATCTGGAAATATTTTACGTGAGAGTGCATCTGCAACCTTATTCCTAGAACCCTTGATGTATCTGATCTCGAAATTTAACGCTCCAAGTTCTGATGCCCACCAACTGTGACGGTTAGTAAACCGGGTAATGCCTGTAGTCTACGCTAGCTAGCGCAGACAGTTCTTGGCTCCTGTGAGGTATGATCAGGAATATTCTTGTAGATTCTCAGATATGCTTACCTGGCATATTTTTCTGGTGGAACATTCGAGACTAGAGTAGAGTTGATCGAGCTTCACCTAGAAAGAGTGGGAATCTTCTAGCAATGAAGAAAGATCCTTCCAGGGACGAGACGAGAAGTTACTACAAGGATCTAAGTCAGTAATCCGTGATTATTCCTGGGATGAAGGCCGAGGATAGTATGAAAAGGAATGTATAAATACATGTCCGACTTCCTAGATAGCTCACCATTAGTCGAAATATGAACTACCATCTTCTATACAAATGCCCATTGCTTTTATATCTGATCTGTGACACCGGCTGTAGATTCCATAAACTAGGGGAGTTTCAAGGAAGAATGTCAAGGGTTTATGGTCTGTCCAAATAATTGAGGTTGAATTGGTCATAAGCATGTAATAGTATTTACGTGCAAATGATACCATGCCGAACAATTCTCGTTTGTACATTCCATAGTTTTTCTCAGCTTTATTGAGTAGGAATGAACCATACAGCAGTGGATATTCTACTTTTCTACCGCTATGCTCGCTCTTTTTCAACTGCATTTGGGTAATATGGCATCCGGCTGCGAAGGCACTCACGTCTGTGTAGAGATGGATTGGTGAATAAGGATCTAATCCATGCGTCTCTACTACGTCAGAGCATGTCTTCCGAAGTAGTTCAAACGAGAGTTGCTCATTTGATTCCCATTGGAAGTCGACATTTCCGGTAAGTCGCATCAAGGTTCTAGATATTGCTGCAAAGTCTTTAACCAATCTACAAGTCATTTGGATTACGCCCAGAAATTTTCGTACTTCTAATTTTCCACTAATTGGAGGAGGGAACTTTCGAATTCTATCTGCTCTAGTTTGGGTTGTTTCCATGATACCATTTGTCTTGAAAGTAACCCCTAGAGCTAAAATTTGCGTCATAAATAGTCGAAGCTCTTTAAACGATAATCGAATCCATGCCCACTCTACACGAGGTAAGAAATGCTCTTCCATCCAGTCTAATGCTTCGGCTGGTGAACTGAAATCCCTAAATATGTCGTCCATATCCTTACGAGAAGATCCTGTATCTCCTTTGCAGAAGGGATGCAGGAGCGATGGAAATTCTCCTGTTAATCCTGGCGTCTGATGCTCCGGCAGTAAAGGTGGAATGTAGCCCCAAAAAATAAGCATGAACTTGTTCATGGTATATCCGGCTGACTTGGTGCCTTGAGGCATCCTTGTTGGTTGCACTTGTCCGAGAGTGCTGACGTATAAGGCATAGATAAATCGATCTTGTGGATGTAGGACAATACTCCAGTACGCGTTCTTGATGTCGAATTGTAAGAAACATTTATGGCCTGGAAAAGCCATATAATTGTGAATTTCTGTCATCAACTCCATAAATGAGTCGGGCATGTTTTCTTTGACGTGGCTATAATCGAACGTGATTCTTATTTCTGCCATCGGATCATTCCGCTTCTCTGGATCCTTCTCTTTTGGAACTATTACAGCAACCGCATTCCAATCTGAGAATACATGATTTGCTAGGGCTGGACGTTCGTACATTCCACACAACATTCCTTCTTGAATTGTCTTAACAAGCCAATATTCCTGCTGTGGTGTTTGTCGACGCTTAGAGAAGTCCTTCCTGTAAGGGCTAGAAGTAAAATTGTATTCAAATTGTACTGTGTGCTGTGTATAGAAGATCTTAAACTAAAGAAAGAAGATGGAAGATGAAAAGTCTTCCTTATATACATTGAAAGGTGGTCTGTGCTGTTACCAGACTATACCAAAATAGAGCAACTAAATAGTCACCTGATTGGTATCAGCTCAGATCAGTCACCCAAGCCCAAGCCTTGGCTGCCTTAGGCTCTAGCCCATGACACTTCCAGGGTGGACAATTTGGTTGTAGACGGCAGCGATGGACGTAAAGGTCTGTAGCAGGCATATCTTTCAGTTCTACCGCATTGAGATCTCGGTGGGTATACATGAGGCGTGTTAGACGTGGTCGTAGATCTGGAGTGAGTAGTGTTGTGGTTATGAGCTGTGAGGCATATAGCAATTATGTCTCTGCTGTCCGTCGGTGGAGTTACACGGGCTTTGTGCAATGGTGAGTCGTGGAGATGGTGCGCTCACGCTGGGTGATGGCACGATGGACACTGAGTGCGTATCACTGTGGCCAAATGTGTGTCAGTAGGTATCAAATGTGAACTCTTACTGCTAATGGTGATCTATGAAGGTGATGCTAGATGTGCATCCCGACAATTGATAATATCATCTAATGGATGATGTGAAGTATGACACTATTTGGATAGATTAATTCACTAAACTCGGCAGGTGAAGAGATTGTAGAGTACATGAACAGCGTCTGTGCACTAGCCTGTATTTTCCACCCTTTCCTAATCCAGCAGCCCATCCTCAGCTCCCCTGTCTCCTAACAACTCAACCGAGCTAGCACAACAAGTAGTGGGCCAACATGTATACCAGATTCTGAAAACCATTGTTCGATAACAATATCTGGTGCTGTCAATAGGGTTCTTCTGACTGGTCTTCGCAATGGGTATCCATCAGGGCCTCTAGGGGTGTTTGGGGTTCCATCGTCTGGTGGGGGTTGGTGAGAAGTTGTGAGGCAGTCAATCAGGTGTTTCTTGGGAACTCTATTAGAATCCCCCGGACGCATGCATGTCGCCTTTTTTTGAAGGATCTTCCTCCAAGTTCTATCTTTTTTTTTTCTGTGCATTGCTTTCCATTATCTTCCTTTATGCCATTAAGTATTGTATCCACAACTTTTTGATCTCCTTCATCCACCCATTTCCTAAATCCAACATTAGTATCAGCAATTCCCCCTCCATCCATATTTTTCCCATTGCCTCTAGGACTGACTCTACCCATGTCGACCCTAAAATTCATACTGTTTTCTTCACTTATACCAATTCCAAATTTCGCCACTTTCAATGTGCTTATTCTTTGGTAAGCTGCGGAGTTTGGCACTTTTACGTCATGCTAATGACGCTTCAGTTTCCCGAACTTCCCGAATTAATCTCACTGTCAGACTCCGTCTCATATTGATTTGTTATTGGCTCACTTGAGTCTATTTCAGCTTCGCTGTGCTTTCAGAACTGATTGAATCGTAATCTTCTTCTGATAGATGTGATTCTTTGGAAGAAGACGGGGCGGAAATTTTGTCCTTCTTTAGAGTTAGATCTTCAAGGGATTTTTCGATTCTATTTGATGACGAGGTTTTCCTCTGTGGTACCAGAAGCAGCTTTTGGTCTACGTCTTGGTTCAATTTGGGCCCCTGAATTAATACTTGAACTTCTCCAAACTTCTGGTCTCCTATCAACATGAAAGACTCTCGGATTCCAAAAAATGCATCTACTGACCATAGCCAAGGAAAGCCAAGAAGGATATTCTTGTCTTTAGACTTGACGTTACGGTCAGATCGCACAAACAGTTCAACTAGTCTTGTGATACCCATTACTGTGATTTTTGCATTGACATATGACTTCATGCTAGTCGAGTTACCGTCCGCAGTATTCATCTGAAGTCCTGGCTTGCTTCCTGGTGGTGCTAGAAGGAATTTTTCTAAATGGAGGTAATCAACTAAGTAGAGTGAGATTAGGTTGATGTCGGAACCTTGGTCAGCTTGGCAGATGTGTTTGGGAAGCTCTAAAGCAACAAATAGTCCCTTCATATTGATATAAATGACTCCAGGAACCCGAAGTGGTTTATTGGACGACAATATAGTATCTAACATTGGGTATTCCATTGCTGATGCAACTCGACTTAGCATGCAGTGAAAGTCGACTAAAGCTGTTTCTATTAGAAAATTTAACTCATCTTCTGTTTCAACCGTAGCCTGGTAGCGCCTCTGTCTCTTGACCGGTTCTCTCTTTGTATTTACCCTCGTCGACATTTTCTTGGCGTGCTTTGCGAAATTGGGCGAACATTGCAGCAGATCTAGTAAGCTAATTTCCATTCGAAAAAGTCTCGCCCACTGTGTATAGTCCAATGGCCCGCATCCCTTTCTACCCGCTATCTCTTTCGATGCATTCAAATTTTTCCTCACTACTTTAAGAACTCAACTGTTTGTTACTTTTTTTCCAGGAAATTGTGAATCCTTTTGTAATATGGGTACGTCTGGCTTGCTTAGTATGTCTGGAGCTTTCTTACCTGTAGAAATGTCGGGGGCTACATTATTTGTGACACATATCTTTGGCGTAGTATTTTTCTCGTCCTGATCTACCTCTATGATTGGGGGCATGAAAGGAGGTTATTCCTTACAATTACAATGAGATTTTGGGGCTGCTACATCACGAACCTTAGCTGGAGTCTTCCGGCGTCGGCCATCTGATTCGGGCGTCACATTAGCATGTTGGTCATCTGACGAGCCAATACTATGCTTCACAGCGACCCTTTTTCTACCACCATGCCTTATAACCCTACCGGTGTCTTGGTCTCCTTTAGGAACTACGGCTTTCGCTCTTACAGGAAAAGCTTCTAGATTTGCCTCTGATTCTGTATCTAAGAAGCTCGAGTCGTAGTTCATTGCTAATTCCGAGGTAAATACTGTTGACTTAGCATCAAACTTTCTGAGTTTCGACTTCTTCTTCATCTGCACTGCATTGACGTCTATCTGGTCTCTTCTAACTTGTCTCAAATCTTCCCAAGTCATCTGTCGAGGGACAATTGGGACTTCATTTGTGCCAGTTCCTGAGAATGCTTGGGTTTGACTCTGCTAGGATTGCCCATCTTCGTATCGAAGACTCGACTTATTCACCTCCTGCATTCCCGATATTGCTTGCTTCCGTAACTCATCGTTTTGGGCTATCTCAGCCATAAACGAGCCTATGGTACGGGAATTCCGAGGATCTCGTAACTTTCTAATGCAAGCTTGTTCCCAGTGCGACATCGTTTGGTTCCTGCAATCCTTTCCTAGATGCACCCCGACTCCTTCGAATTGGCCACACTTATAGCAACATTTTTCTCCGTTGTACACTCGCTGACCATTTATCAAGGGATGGCGAGAAGTCCTTGGATCTGGTAGCTGCTGACCTTTGGGGGTTAGTTCTGGGATGGTCTCTTGGTTTCTCAATGGAGCTTGTGCTATGTTATATTGAGCCGGAAATTTGTGCTCTGGCAACGCTTGCTGAGGTGGTAGGGTTGGCCAGACGGCTCTAGAATTCGCAGAATTGTAGGGCCTTGGGATTTGCTGCTTCGGCTTCCCGAGTGATACACGATAAACGTCATATTCTGGTTGTGGGAGTATTCCTTGCTCCAATCTTTCGAGGATATCAAGTTTTCGGAACCTTATCGTTTCCTTCTCTGCTTCTGCTTTCGCTTCCAAGAACTTGCTAGTTGCTTGAACCACCTGAGTCGCTGCAGATAGCGTATCACACATGAACCAGTCACGACTGCTGCGAACTTCATCTCTGAGAATCCTGTTGTATAATCCCTTACCAAAAGCATTTATAACTTTCTTCAAAATGCAGCTCTCCGCTTGACTCTTTTTTGTGCCGTCTGTCACATCAAATGCTAGGAGAATGTCGAACGCCCGAAGAGAGTAGGCTTCGAGGTTTTCGTCCTGATCTTGAGCTAGATCCTCAACAAGTTCATACGGAACCACTTTCTTCACTTCATTGGCTGGAAAATGCTTCTATAAGTGGAGCTCAATGTATTTGATATCTTCTAATGAGATAGCCTTCAGTGGATCTCTCGCATCTTTCATCAGTTGACAACATCTCGCGTCTCGTTTTAGCACGTCTAACGCTGCGCCTTTACTCTTTCTGTCGATTGCCTTGACAAATTGTGCAGGTGTCCATTCAACACCAGATTCATCGAACGCGTCATTCAGTAAACGGAAAAATCGTTCTGTCCGCGTGCCATCAAACGACTCGACAAAATCTATGTTCACTGTGGCCATTTTACTAGTCATATTTGGAACTCTGTGGAGGATATGCTCAAGAGATTGAGGACAAAGATGGTGTGATTTGATAGGTTGGATGGGCAGTTTCCGGATCTTTAAATTAAACTCAGTAGCTTCTACAGAATTAAAGAAATCCTCAGATGATTCCGATGAGCTATCAAAGCTATCAATCTTCAATGAGCGTGTCTGTCAGGAACTGAGGGTAGAGGTTACTGGGATACAATGGTTGCCATGGGTTACGAATTGAGTAATCAAGTAGTAGAAGGTGGACTCTTTGAGACCTAGGTTGCTCTGGTTACTATGATTTATATATAGATTGGACAAAGCCGTAGTAGAGGGCCTCGTCTTGTCTTCCGTCTTCCACTGGCCTTGTCTCCGACCTAAGATTCCCTCGTCCTTAGTTCTAGTTACAATTATAAATTTATACCTTTGACTCTTGCCAACCTCCTCAGATATTTCCCAAGTCACTTTGTAACACCCCCGATGCTACCTTTGGCACCATCAAGTTTGATAGTGTCCTTCGAAATTTGGCCAGGACAAATAGAAAGGACCAAAAAAATTGAGCGAGAATAGAAAATAACTGTCGACTCTCAGATTTTGTATGGTTTTTATCACGGTTAGGTCTCGTTAGAACGGAGTCACAAGAAAATCGGAGGTACGAGAGGACGAATACGGGTAAGAATATACTAATAAGACGTTGCACAATCTATCCTTGAGTGCAACTACTTAGATACTTATATTTCATTCCTGTGCTAGCATCAATCATACAAATAAGTAAGATAATTGTGCGTCATGTAACTTATAGGTCAGGTCATAAGCGAGAACTATAGGTACCATGACAGTTTGTCTCAAACAGGAGTCCTGTATGCTGTTAGATAATTGTGCGAAATGACGGTCCAAGGATTGATCTAAGTTGTGCAAAGATGTGTTCCTAATTTCGTAAACGGTACTATGCTGATGAAGAGTTTTTTCAAGAGATGACATTCTGCACCAAAAGAGGAAGTTATGATCGCTAATTCTCTAGGAGAAGAATGACTGTGTTTCCGTGAGTCAAGTGATTCAATTGACAATTCGATGGTATGTTGCAGGTTGTTCCCGGAATCTCGCCTTAAGTCCTCAAGATGTTTTTCACGAATATTCGTTCTACAGCGTGTGGGAAAGTGGGAGTTATCTAACTTCGTTGCTTACGACCTATGTACACTACCACTCCAGAGTTCCCTGCGTAGGTCACCAGAAATCTGTTTAAGTTCGGAGCTGTGGGAGGTTGCAAGTACTCTATTGTTTTCTCTCTACGACGCGTAAATACACAACCACCGCGCTACTAGTTCTAAGTACATAACCTCATTACGTAACCCGCTACATCTCTGCCGCCGAAACAGCGGCAAATCTAGCCCTCTGTTCCGCCGCCATCTCTGGCATCGAAGCAACCCTCCTCCCTTTGACCAACAGGTCAAGTAGACAATTCGTAGACTCGATGAAAGTCTACCAACGCGCCGCTATTGCGCAATACATGGCCACGGGCCCGGCAACTACGCCACCCGTTCTCCCTCCTCGCCCGACAAACCCTCTCCCAAGGGCTCCCTCCGCCAGGAGCCAAACAATACCCACCGTCCCAGCTCTGCCCGTCAAAAGCACTTGGGCCACGGTTTCCAGACACGGACTGCGACAAAAAGCAATCCCTACTGCCAAGGCTATGCCGCGACCTGCGGCCAAAGCCCAACAAAAAGAAAACCCCAAGGCAAAAGTCGACAAGCAACTTTTCCTTCGCCTTGAAAAGGAGCACCCGTGGAGAAAACTGTCCACAAGTTGCGTGAGAAGTAAATTGGAGATGAGATTCCTTTTCTTTCACAATAAAATAACCTCACTTCATCGAGTGAGGACCGGCTTTGCTCTGCTATAAAGGACGAAAAAACACGACAAGAGATGCTAGATGGCTCTTTGAAGCTGGCAAGTGAAAACGCCAAACTCGAGGCATCTCCAGATCTTGTAGCCTTACAGATACCCAACGTACCTGTAAGTATAATCACAGAGCGAGGCCCCATGGCGGTCAATTCTGAGTGGGTCTTCGACAAGATCGCCGTTACAACCGGCGCAAGACCAATACATGTCCGACCTCATGGGACGTGTCGACCTGGGGCACCGCACCGAAACTGGCATGCCCTTTTCGACCGGGAAGTCGCCCCTCGTACGGGCTTCCGCCTCTTCGACAAGTCTGGTAAGGCTACAATTCACAAGCCTTGTCAATAAATTGAACGGTGTAAACGCTGTTTGGGCTCCCAAGCCATACGTGGTTGCTCCTGTGCTCCAGCCTGCTGGAACTGCGGGGAAGGCCCTACACTTGGCTTCCGAGTGCAGGGCCCTCAAAAAGTGTCGTAACTGTGGGGGGCCCCACCGATCGGATTCTCGGGACTGCCAAGTCAGATCCAGAAAGTCTGGGCCGGTGACCAAAGGGCAGCTTGCGTGGATACGCCACCTCGAGCAAGGGAAGTTTGCGGAGGCAGCTCGAGCTAGGGCCGCAGCCAAAAAGGCCGAAGTGTGACGGCTGTTAAGCTGAAAGACTCCTGTAGCCTACGCTGGCTAGCGTAGGATATGGCACAAGGGGAGGGTCTCGGAAGCCACAGAACTTCGAATATTCTCAGTGAACCCTCTGGAAACACACTGAACGTTCATGGGGATAACAGGTTTACCGAGAACCTTCTAGGTAGTTGTAGAAGCGTCTCAATTATTCAGGTCACAGGGAGAATCATGTTGAAGGGCAGTAATTTAGAATGTATATATATGTAGACTTTACATTGGGGAATTCTCTTCCCAGAGAATTATAATTAATATACTGTACTTACAAGATCGCCCAAACATCTTGTACTGAAAACGTGACACGAAGAGACGATCGTCGCCGCAGGGAAGGATGTCGCAATGGCCGAGGCAACAGGTTTCAGAGTACTGGGATCTGAAGAAGTTTGAGGACACAGCAACCTCGATAATGTCCCCTTCTGGGGCATCTACTTACAATTAGCAGGATACCGGCTGGATCAAAGGTGCCTGCTAACTCATCTACTGCTCTCAGCGGAGATTAAGTAGATTTGTCATTTGGAAGGTGTGCCGGACGGCGGAATGTGTGAGGAGCACATTTACTGGGTCCATTATGGAGGAATCTTCTGGTTTTCGGAGTTGTTTTGATTTTCTTGATTTTTCGTTTCAGTTCAATCAGCTGTACTTTTGGTAGCAATTCACGATGTTGGAACGAGTTAGGCTGTAGGAAAGATTACAGGGAACCCTACCGGCTCCTCCTGTACTTGACCCAATGTGGAAAAAATAGCTGTAGCTTAGGGCAAAATAAACAAAATAAAACATGCCATCAAGCCCCATACATGCTTGCCCTAGAGGACACGGAAATTTCAGGCAGAAATATCTAGACCTCAATCCAGCAATCTATTATCTAGACTGTGACACAAATTAGGATAACTGAATAATTTATTTATTTATATACGACGATAACCCAGTTCGAAATTTGCACTACTCGTGTAGTGGGTGTACTTGCTGATACCACTCGAGACTTTGGTGCTAAGGATTTTTACCCTTCCCTCAACCGTTCATATCCACCAAAGAGAAAACAGTAAAAACTCTTTGGCTACCCTAACATGCCTTCGCCATCTTGTATGTAGCCGCCGCGCGAGATATGGCCTTACAATCCTCCCTTTCTCGAGTGAGGTTGGTGTCCAGGCTAGCTAGACTTTAATTCGGGGAGATGACAAATAGGAGGCGGACCAAAACACCTTCCATCGCTGACAGTTTTTAGAGCGATAGCACTATCCTAAATCGTTGCCCCTGCGCCCACTGACACCGAAAAGTCGTAAACATTCAAAAAGTGTGAGTCCCAGTATACCCATTTGTGACATCTTCACTCGTTCGTTTCACGTCCCAGCTGCTTGTGCACCCTCAAGATGTGAAGCCCTATTAGAGCAAAGATTCACCATGGACCGAGACCTGATCTTTGTAAAGTATGACTTTAATTCCTCTTTGTGGGTATAAATAGCATCGTAAATTTGTAGTGGGAGATGGCCGGTTTTTGATAAGGCAAATGCCCTATTCCAATTGGAGTAACGCCATTATCGGTATATGAGACGGGATGGTTTGTTAAGATTGAAGTAGAGAAACTGCGTGAGATTGATAATTCAAACATTGAATAGAAGTCGTCGATTTTAGATAAGCTTGAGGTTGCTTTCGGTTTCGATTCCTATGCGGTTCTTTTCAGCTATCCCAGATATGCAGAGCATACTGAGCGATTACAACGGCACCACTGGAAGGTGAAGAATTCGTTTTATCTGGCGTATTGCTCGTATTGAGAGTCCGGCACTGTCCGTTCACGAAAATTGTTGATGACTAGCTCACACCTTGCTTAGTTGAGTCTGACTCGAGGATAGCTACTAGTTTTCGGGAGATTGGGATCATGTAAATCAATTTGGCTTTAGATGTAGAAGTAGATTTGTTCATCAGCTAATAAATAAACCTACCTTTCAACAAACAAAGGCTCAATCTCATCGGCGGACTGATTTACTACTGGATAATTTATCTTATATTTCACGATAGAAGCCACAAATAACTTCAAAATACTGACTAGAATGGAAACAAAATTTAAATTAATATCTAAATCATTAGGAGCTCGTGGCTTCTCTACTACAATAAAATCAATGACGTACAGAGGCTTCATGCTAGCATTATTTTTTCTTCACTCTGTCGATGGAAAATTATTCCTTAGGTCCCAAATGTACCCTACCAGTCATATTATATCCCCTCAAATTTAAATCTTGTACACTATTCGTTCGTGGGAGGTTATGATACTGTAGCCGCTTATACCCTTTTCGGAAGACTACCATAAGCACATCCTTTTTCATTGAATGCTGCATCGGCCGCAGCTTTCCAAAGAGCAGTGGCATCATTTATCATCGTTTCTGTATAAAACATTCTACAGTCTGAGTCTTCTCGGACGAACTGAGCTGGGAGCCCATCGCCCAGATGACTCCGGGAGATAAAATCCTGAGCGTTGATGTTACCACTGTAGGTTCTCTGTATGGCAACGGGTGTCAGCTTTTTCAAAACTTCTGTTTGGGCTTCCGAAGCATTTTGTAACGCTTCTTGTGCACAATTGAAAATTTCCTTCCAACTGAGAGACAGGGCTCCCTTATTTCCGCCTACCCCCTGCATGGGACCTTCTTTGGGCCGACCTCCTACGACAATAGATTTGACTCCTGCTTGATCCCGCATAAATTTGGAAAAACTGTGGCAGGCAGATGAGCAGATTCCATCGTGGAGCTGTAACAAATTAGCGTTAAAAAGTAGTCAATTGTTCTGTCATACCAAAATGATATTGTTTGCTTCAAAGTGCTGCGTGAAGTTCCGGCGGGATCCATATCCAGTAACAGAGCTGAAGGGGTGAATGTCAATGGAACTGAAGAAAGGATCATTCAAGTTATGTTGAATGGTGTTAGTAAAATTGTCACCCTTAACTTGGTACGGACCAAATTTATCATCGAAACTCCGAAATGGCTTTTTGCTCGCATCTAAATCAAAATGGTGGCTAAACCATGAAATATTCCATGGAATCTGATGGTCAGTGGTAATAGCAGGATCGAACTTATCTAATTTAGTAGCAAATATATCGGCCATAGCCATGAAAGCTTTTCCGGCCCTCCAGCGACTAATTCCTTCCTGTTCAATGGTTGGAAAAAATTGTCGAAACAAGTCGTAACTTTGTAAAATATATCCACCAACGTTGGCACTCAAATCTATGATGATTTTGGTCTTACCATCTCTCTTTGCATCTACTAGAAATTGTTGTGCAACTTCCTGAAATTGGGTTACAGATTGTGGGTCAAAAGCCATAACAGTTAGGACAGCTACGTCCTCATATCCTTGCCCATCTAGATAGTGTCCGGATAACATAGATTCATTAGTCGCGATTACGGGTTGTGGATAGACGGAGTCAAAATGGGAAAAAGATGTAACAGCTGAATCTTCCTCTTCATCATAATCAACATCGATTGCACAAAATCTATCATAAAACTGTTGCCCATTGGCCACATCACTAAAGTTTGCCAAAACCATAGCGATATTTTCCAGGATAATCGATGATCCATTGGCAAAGGTGAGTGTTGTGGTAGGACCCGGGTAGATATATTGAAGACGACCACCTCCCCAGAAGTAGCCTGCCTCGCCAGTTTCGGCAAAGGATCCTCTGTTATAGAACATGCTGTTGTATACCGCATCGGCATCTCGATAACTAGTAGCTTCACTGCCGCGCTGGGAGATAAATGTTGAGGCTTCAATGCCATTAATTTCGGTGACGACTGACCCCTTTCCCGGCGAGTTATAAACATCATCTAACTAAGGTCAGAAATTTGTACCTTTTATAAACGTACAGTGACCAAACCATATAGCTTAATGACGGGAAGCGATCGTCCGTCCTCGCTAACGGAGACCAAAGATCGCTCACGACGAAATGCAAATCCCTTACTTATGGCATCAGGGAATATGACCAAATGGCCGTCACAACCTTTCAGGAAGACTCGATACAGATCAATTTGAAATACATACTCGTTTGCATATTTGTTTGCAACTAAGTTTCTCCGGACTTGGTCTAGGGCGGCGATGATATCGTGGGCAGGACAATCGTAATCTGCTGGAGGATCCTTTTTCCATGCCAAATCTTTTGATTGGAAAATTAGCTAGCTTGTCGCATTTCATTTGTCATGTACCTACCACTCTGCCATTCAAGGTATGGCTCGATGGAGTCAACAAAATCTATAGCAGCTGTCTTGTTGAGGGGTATCGAGTTCAGGCATTCATAGGCAAGCTGTGCGGAGACAGTTGGCCAAGCTAGATCCTCGTCAGATATCGTTGCATCTATCACAAAAATTGCATTTGGGACAAACCAGAGGGAGCTGTAGCTACTTGTGCAGCGGACGAACTGCTGACAAGCGCGCAAGGCTCGACAAAGCTGTCCTCCGCAACCGCGGGCGGCGAGGTTATTTGAGCCGGCGTAACTAATGTTGGTCTTGTCTCCGTTGGCGCAAACTCACACGCGCAAGCACTAGCGATGCGTTGCTCGTCGATCACATTGTTTTCGTCTTTACAAGCTATTCTAGTCTCATCTGGCACGACAACAGTCGGGTCTTGAAGATATGCAGTGCAGAAATCTAGGGCAGCGGCATGGCGTCCAGAGATGTGTGGTGTTGAGCGAAGTGCGAGGAGACAGCTATCAGCAACACATTCAGCAGCTATGGAGACGGTTTGCAGTAGCAAAACGATCCACAGATATTCCATGGTCTGAAGATCTGGTTTAATTGAGCACAAGAAGTATGAGTGGTAGAATTAACCAGATGATAGATATTGCTGATACTTCTTCTCCAGGAATTGAGACATCGGCATATTTATACACACGCTTTTCCTCGAATATCGACGGAGCTGGCCTCCGCATATATTTGCATTAAAAAAGCTAAGGCTAAAGTCACAGAATGGGTACAGTGCAGCAGCCCGGACAGGTATAGCGAAGGATTTGATTTGATGTTTTAATATTACTTGGGACAGGGCAGGAAATCAGGCATCATGGGCTATTGTGTACTTTGATTCAAAATACTAGTATCGTTTAATACTTTTCAGCTTTGTCTTCAGAATTTTCAACCAAGTTGATAAAATCGACAAGAAGCCTTAATTTGGCAGACTTCAAACTTGTCTGGAAGAGAATTGTGTTTTAGCTTGATCGGAGTCCACTTCGGCTCCATCTTCTTGCATTCAAGACTTAGGACGCTTGCATTCCAAAAATTGGATCGCGGCTGATTTGCGGGTTCTAGTTTGAATTAGCAGCTATTTACTTGTTTACGCTATCCTGATTTGAAGTCCTTCGAGCCCATGTTGATATCTATGAACTTGGTATTTACGTGGGAAGAAACCTTTGAATGAGACCCACTAATCCTTTCCACTTAATGTGTCATGTTTTCCTTCACTTTCTTCCAGATGCGCAATTTCATAATAATGCCATCCGTCTAAGCTAATCACATCCTTTCTGTTAACCCTAGGACTTACACGCTACACTTCATACCCTCAGCAAAAATTCGACGGCCGTTTTCATCTGGAGAGAGAGAGAGGGAGGTATGTTTATTGTACTACTTAAGTCTTAGACTATCTAGCACATTGGGCTCCTTTCTGGCCCAGGCCACACCTTTTACATTGCTCCTATCGCTTTTTGTTACTTGTAAGATCATTGATATACTGTCTGTCATGAATAGCCATTCGGTTCAGCGTTTACCCGCGTAATTTAGCCATCTTCTTCATGGAACCTTCTAACCAAAATATTTTAAATAAGGAAAAAGTCTCGAAAAAACCTGCAGCCCCAGCCAGCGAGGCCTAGACACTGGGACCACATGAGGTGCGCATATTCATCTACATCTCCATTCTTAGTAATAGTCGAGGCCGATTTGATCCAATCCACCATCTCTGTATCGGGTGCTGGGTACGCTCCGGAAGCTCATTGGGTGGCTTCTCCTCCATGATCAAGGGTTGGTGATGAGTGGTGCTCCGACCCCACTATCTGATCTGGTCGTGGTCGGTTTCATGACAGTTGTGATAGGCGAATGTGTTGAGAGATGAAGACGATACAGACGGCGAAAACGATTGGGAATCCTCGTCGAAGTGAGGACTTTGTTACTCAATCTCGGCTCTGCAGCCTCTTCAATGAGAGCTGGAGGTTCGTAGGGGACACCACTGACAGGTGTTGAGAATAGTCCCCCACTCCATCATGTCAAATTGTAGGGATGATTATGTTTGACCAACCCTTCTTATAATTTAACAAATACCACTATGAGGTATGCTTGTTTACACAAACAGCTGACCCTGCTCCGTAAGTACCGACCAAAGGGAATTTTAAAACCTTTGATTATCCATGTATACCAGCGCCGCGAGGAACGTGATTGTGTTTTGCCGGATTTGAAGCAGCGATCTACTGTCTCGAGTGGCAGGTGTGTACAAGCTTTCCAGACTCTACTTTGCAGACTGGCCTGGATGATGTACCACCACACCATCCAACCATGGCGATATTTATAGTGTCGCCTGCACTCTGCACCTATTGTTCTCTATTGGTAACAGTGACTAAGCCTGATGTAAGGCGTGTTTTTTTTTTTGCATCAGATTTTAATTGCGTATGCAGTTATCTAGCTATGACACAATATCAAAGAAAAGTACAGAATAGATGATTCAACGAAAAGGAAGAGCACTCATGCCTTGGGTTTCGTTTGCAAGTACCATTGCGAAGTTATGGCGGCTTCTTCTTCACCCAAAGTCATCCCTCATCCGTGAATACCCACCCTGGGGAACATCTCAAAAACCCTGGGTTATCCAGACATGCCTCCATCATCTTTCAACTTTTCTCCGCGCGATATGTGATCTGAGGTGTCTCCTTCCCAAGTGGAGTAGGTGCCCAGGCTACTCAAACTATACCAGAGAACACGACCAGGAGGCGGACCACAACACCTTCCATCGTTTGCTTGTTTTTATATTGTCAACTGCACTCTCGCAAGCGAAGTCTTGGCGCGCACAAAGCCCAATTCGAAAAACTCCTTGCCAAAATTCAGAATTTCACGCCCGTCGAGGTTTTATCCTTCCTTCGTATCATCTTGTGAACTTGTCCTAATCCCTCTCACGTCCATCCCAAGAGCTATCTCCCAGATTTGTGCTCCACGATTTGCTTCCTCCGTCGGGTGTAAATATCGGCGTGGGCGTGTGTTTGGTGGTCAACTGAGGCCAGAGAAAGCGGACGGGAGGTATGGTCATTGGGATGAGGATGAGGATGTACTAGGTCGTACTTGCAGACTTGATGAGACTTTGGTAGGATTCAGACTCGTAGGGAGCGAAAAAACGACGTGGTGGAGTAATTTGAATCATTGCCTCGTGGGCCAACTTCTTTGATATTGCGAAATTTGACTGAACTTGGCTCTGGGAGAATATTTCACTCCCAGGTTCGTAGAGGACACCGCGTACAGGTGTTCAGTCTTGCCCTCCTGTAAGGCGTGTGTAGCGAGGTTGAAGCGAGGCTACGATCCTTTGACACACACATGAGGTCAAGGAGTTGATGGATATAAAATAACATAATCACATCTTTGTACATAGTATAGATATACATCTTCTACATTTGCCATTCTCATACTTTTCTCTTCGCTCACTGATACTTTACCCTGCCATCATCGCATCACAGTCGCTCTCCACCTTTACAATAACCTTTAGGATCTCCAACAACCATCCTTTTCAGATTAGACTAGAAAGTAGGTTAGAGTTTCCAGTGGTGTGCGGAAGAGCTTACTCTCATGTTTTTGGAGAGACTTCTCGCCAGATAGATAGCGTTGATCCTGTAGATAACAGCGACGACTACTTTAATTTTGATTTGATTTCATTATCCTGATTTGCCGCCCTATGGGCCTATGCAGGTGACTAAAGCTATCTATATATTTACATATGAAGAAATCTTTCAACAAAAGCCTCCCCGGCTTTGTTATTTGTATATTTAAGATTTGCAAAATATCCTTCAGGAAGCACAGTTAAACTTTTGAGGCGGTCCTGTCTCGTTCTCTATTCAGCATCTCGAGCGCATTTGTCACGCGGAATTGTTCTATGCAAACATGGTTGAGAATCCGTTATGTAATTCATATAACATCGTCAGGATTGTCTATCATTGCTTCAACGTAGCATTTTCGGGCTTTTTCCCAGATCTCACCCCTACCACTTGACCACTAAGGGCACGGCACAATCATGTGCTTGGGACTTTGTGATTGGTAGCCACACAGACAGCATGGATCAAAGACTCCTAGTACTTATTTTTGGATTTATATTATAGTCCTAACTGAGTCAATGACTATAGAGGACTCCTAGAATCTTTAAATAAGATACTAGCTACAATTTTTTATTTCCAGTTTTACAATCTTAAACTATTTTCTTATGGACAGTGAGGATCAAGCCCTATGATCCTGGTACTTTTCTTCTTTGCAAACACGGATTAAGCCCGACTTGCTCGCTTCCAATTTGGATTGCTAGGCTACTTTGGGCCCTTGTCAGTTAATTTTTTTAGGAAAGTAAGAGGGAATTCTTGGAGGCTTATTCATTGACGTCCAGAATATCGGCATTGTCCCTGAAACTAAGTTGGTGATGAATAATTCGATTTATTAGACTAAATTAGGAGAGAAAAGGACTCTAACTACAACTAACGGGTACTTATAACGACTGATCCGGTTCGTGTATCTACTAACTGATGGCTTTCCTCCAAACTTCAAGCTCGCTAACTAGTCACGTGGGGGACTATTCTCAACACCTGTCAGTGGTGTTCCCTACGAACCTCCAGCTCTCATTGAAGAGGCTGCAGAGCCGAGATTGAGTAACAAAGTCCTCACTTCGACGAGGATTCCCAATCGTTTTCGCCGTCTGTATCGTCTTCATCTCTCAACACATTCCCCTATCACAACTGTCATGAAACCAACCACGACCAGATCAGATAGTGGGGTCGGAGCACTACTCATCACCAACCCTTGATCATGGAGGAGAAGCCACCCAATGAGCTTCCGGAGCGTACCTAGCACCCGATACAGAGATGGTGGATTGGATCAAATCGGCCTCGACTATTACTAAGAAGGGAGATGTAGATGAATATGCGCACCTCATGTGGTCCCAGTGTCTAGGCCTCGCTGGCTGGGGCTGCAGGTTTTTTCGAGACTTTTTCCTTATTTAAAATATTTTGGTTAGAAGGTTCCATGAAGAAGATGGCTAAATTACGCGGGTAAACGCTGAACCGAATGGCTATTCATGACAGACAGTATATCAATGATCTTACAAGTAACAAAAAGCGATAGGAGCAATGTAAAAGGTGTGGCCTGGGCCAGAAAGGAGCCCAATGTGCTAGATAGTCTAAGACTTAAGTAGTACAATAAACATACCTCCCTCTCTCTCTCTCTCTCCAGATGAAAACGGCCGTCGAATTTTTGCTGAAGGTATGAAGTGTAGCGTGTAAGTCCTAGGGTTAACAGAAAGGATGTGATTAGCTTAGACGGATGGCATTATTATGAAATTGCGCATCTGGAAGAAAGTGAAGGAAAACATGACACATTAAGTGGAAAGGATTAGTGGGTCTCATTCAAAGGTTTCTTCCCACGTAAATACCAAGTTCATAGATATCAACATGGGCTCGAAGGACTTCAAATCAGGATAGCGTAAACAAGTAAATAGCTGCTAATTCAAACTAGAACCCGCAAATCAGCCGCGATCCAATTTTTGGAATGCAAGCGTCCTAAGTCTTGAATGCAAGAAGATGGAGCCGAAGTGGACTCCGATCAAGCTAAAACACAATTCTCTTCCAGACAAGTTTGAAGTCTGCCGACTTAAGGCTTCTTGTCGATTTTATCAACTTGGTTGAAAATTCTGAAGACAAAGCTGAAAAGTATTAAACGATACTAGTATTTTGAATCAAAGTACACAATAGCCCATGATGCCTGATTTCCTGCCCTGTCCCAAGTAATATTAAAACATCAAATCAAATCCTTCGCTATACCTGTCCGGGCTGCTGCACTGTACCCATTCTGTGACTATAGCCTTAGCTTTTTTAATGCAAATATATGTGGAGGCCAGCTCCGTCGATATTCGAGGAAAAGCGTGTGTATAAATATGCCGATGTCTCAATTCCTGGAGAAGAAGTATCAGCAATATCTATCATCTGGTTAATTCTACCACTCATACTTCTTGTGCTCAATTAAACCAGATCTTCAGACCATGGAATATCTGTGGATCATTTTGCTACTGCAAACCGTTTCCATAGCTGCTGAGTGTGTTGCTGATAGCTGTCTCCTCGCACTTCGCTCAACACCACACATCTCTGGACGCCATGCCGCTGCCCTAGATTTCTGCACTGCATATCTTCAAGACCCGACTGTTGTCGTGCCAGATGAGACTAGAATAGCTTGTAAAGACGAAAACAATGTGATCGACGAGCAACGCATCGCTAGTGCTTGCGCGTGTGAGTTTGCGCCAACGGAGACAAGACCAACATTAGTTACGCCGGCTCAAATAACCTCGCCGCCCGCGGTTGCGGAGGACAGCTTTGTCGAGCCTTGCGCGCTTGTCAGCAGTTCGTCCGCTGCACAAGTAGCTACAGCTCCCTCTGGTTTGTCCCAAATGCAATTTTTGTGATAGATGCAACGATATCTGACGAGGATCTAGCTTGGCCAACTGTCTCCGCACAGCTTGCCTATGAATGCCTGAACTCGATACCCCTCAACAAGACAGCTGCTATAGATTTTGTTGACTCCATCGAGCCATACCTTGAATGGCAGAGTGGTAGGTACATGACAAATGAAATGCGACAAGCTAGCTAATTTTCCAATCAAAAGATTTGGCATGGAAAAAGGATCCTCCAGCAGATTACGATTGTCCTGCCCACGATATCATCGCCGCCCTAGACCAAGTCCGGAGAAACTTAGTTGCAAACAAATATGCAAACGAGTATGTATTTCAAATTGATCTGTATCGAGTCTTCCTGAAAGGTTGCGACGGGCACATCATAATATTTCCTGACGCCGCGACTAAGGGATTTGTTTTTGGTCGCCAGCGATCTTTGGTCTCCGTAAGCGAGGACGGACGATCGCTTCCCGTCATTAAGCTATATGGTTTGGTCACTGTATGCATGTTGATGGTACAAACTTCTGACTTGAATTAGAAGATGTTCATAACTCGCCGGGAAAGGGGTCAGTCGTCACGGAAATTAATGGCATTGAAGCGTCAACATTTATCTCCAATTACAGTAGAGAAGCCCCGAGTTATCCAGATGCCGATGCGGTATACAACAGCATGTTCTTTAGCCAAGGTTCCTATGCCGAAACTGGCGAGGAAGGCTACTTCTCGAGAGGCGGGCGAATGCAATTTATTTACCCGGGTCCTAACACATCGTTCACCTTTGCTAACGGATCATCGCTAATCCTGGAAAACACCGCCACAGTTTTCGCTGACTTTAGTGATGTGGCTAATGGGCAACAATTTTACACCAAATATTGTACAGTCCATGAAGATCATGTTGAAGAGAAAGATTATGCCGAAGAGAAAGATTATGTTGAAGAGAAAAATGAAGTTGAAGAGGAGGATTCAGCTGTTACATCTCATCCCCATTTCACCTCTAAATATCCACAACCTGTAATCGCGACTAATGACTCCATCTTATCCGGACACTATCTGGACGGGCAAGGATATGAAGACGTAGCTGTTTTAAATACTTTATATTTCTCTCCAGTATCTGTATCTCAGTTCCAGGAAGTTGCACAGCAGTTTTTGGTCGATGCAAAGCGGGATGGCAAGACTAAAATTATCATAGATCTTAGCTGTAACGAGGGCGGATATATCTTACTAAGTTACGAATTGTTCCGACAATTCTTTCCTACTATTGAGCAAGAAGGAAATACCCGCTGGAGAGCAGGAAAAGCTTTCATGGCCATTGCCGAGATATTTTCCGCCGGTTCTGATGATTTTGACCCTTCTACTGCTACTGATTCAGAGATCAGTAGGCATCAATCTTGGTTTCATTACTATTCCGATCTGAATAGTAATAACGAGCCGTTTCGGAGTTTTGAGGATAAGTATGGTCCATACACTATAAAGGGTGATAATTTTACCAACACCATGCGATGGAAACTAAACGACACTCTGATCACTTCTAATGATACTTACGGCCTGGGTATTGAAATCACTGGATATGGATCACGTCAAAATTTCACACAGCCTTTTGATGCTAAAAACATTATAATGGTCTGTAAAATAATACAAGTGCTCTGGGCATCGCTAATCTCTCCCAGCTTCATAATGGATATTGTGGATCCGCTTGCCACATATTTTCAGAGCTTATGCGGGTTCATGCAGGCGTCAAATCTATTGCTATGGGAGGTCGACCCAAGGAAGGTCTTATGCAGGGGGTAGGCGGAAATAAAGGAGCTCTGGTTTTTAGTTTCGAAACAATTTTACAGTATGCACAGATGGCGTTGCCAAATGCTTCGGAAGCCCAAGCAGAGATTTTAGAAAAGCTGTCGCCACTTCCACTTCAGCGAACTAGTAGTGCTAGCCTTAACGTGCGAGACTACATCTCCCCAGAACATTTTGGCGATGGACTTCCGTCTCAGTACGTCCGAGTAGAATCCGATTGTAGGCTATTCTATACAGAAAAAAGTATTAACGACGTCACTGTTCTTTGGAAAGCTGCAGCCGATGCAGCATTTAATGGAAAAGGATGTGCTTATGGTAGTCTTCCAGAAAGGCTCTGAGTGGCTACATTAATGACATGCGTTTCTAAATAATATTTCTTTTAGCCCAACACCACCAGTATAGATGGTATCAATAGCAAGAAATGCGACACGACTTGTGGGATTTGTGTAGGAGGTAAGGTATGGTTATTTCTCTCGAGCGAATGAAATGAATACAAGATAACCTTGGAGCAATTGTAAATACTTCTTTGTAGTTCAGTAACGACAGCACGATGCTAGTGCTTCCATTCAACCGATGGGATCACTAGCATATGCATGATCCTGATAGCTCAAAATACTTCACTGGGTAGTGTTCTGTCAAAGATAAATGTTTAAGTCGTACATAATGTAGTCATAGCGCTTGTTTAGAAATGCGTGTGTGCGATAGTCAATAAATATCTCTAGTTAGCTTCAATAGGGGTAATAAATAAATATTTTATTCAGCCCTGACTTACGAGTGTTCTATATGGACTGCAGGTGGGCCAGCGGGTAAAATACCCGAAAGTATAGTCAAACTACTGCGAAGTATCCAACGAAAATGCTTGAAGCTTGTAACAGGGTCATATAAATATACCAGGAGTAGGGTACTAGAACACGAGTCTTCGGTTCTCCCGATAGATATCTATCTGAAACAAAGGATGGTCCAACACTTCGGACTATCAGAAGGACTACCTGTCAGGAGATCGACACTATCTGCGTGCAGCAAAGTCAAGCAGACCACAAGGGGAACCGTGAACAGGCATGCCAAGAAGCGAAAGCAAGACATTGAAGAATGGACTAGAATTTTTGGCGTGGAGAATGCGAAAGGAAGACAAAAAGATACCGGTAAGGTGGCCGCGTTCCAGGAGTGGAAAATGTCATGGACACGTCCAGGGAACGAGATATTATCTGGTCATCGAGCTTCGGCAGACTCTGAACATTGGAAAGCCGCAACTACTGTTACAGATGAGGCAACAGGCAGAAGAAGGATTACCTGTAGAAATACAGCCTCAAATATCCACCGGAACCTTAGCAGGGCCCAAAGCATTATTGCAGCTCAGATAAGAAGTGAGCACATTGGACCCAATGTTTATCTGTATCAAAGAGAGTCCCCGAAGTGATTAATCCAAAATGTCAGTGTGGATATTCGTCTCAAAGTGTCAAACATATGTTCTTGGCGTGTTCTCAGTGGGTAATTGGAAGACGAGAGGTGCTTCGAAAGGCAAAATATAGGTCACTTGCGGTGATGATGAACAGGCCAGATGATTTGGAGGGAATTGCAAAATGGTGCCTGGCTAAAGGCTGAGTGGAACAATTCCGGCTTGCAGGATAAGTAGAAATAGCATTGGACGAAAAGATGAGACGGTGTGGATAAGATGGAATTCACACTGTAAGACCAGTGTAAACGCGCTTCCTGTAGGAAACCTCAGAGAGCCAATAGGCACGAGACAGACAGTTGTGGGGGGTTTTACCGAATTTGGTTTCCTCCTGTGTAGATGTCACAGCTAGAAATAGCTGCATGGGCCCACAGGGTACGTGAACGGGCTAAATGAAATGAAATCAAATAAAGTATTCAATTTTCCTGATTTGGCGCCTTGAGGCCCATACAGGTTTCATCGGAAGATATGTACTTTAGGTAGGATGACTCAATTTGATGTTTAGAACACTCACACTCAGATTTCATTTGCAGATACCACTCGAGCTTAACCCTTACGGCGGATAACCTCTTCCGTGCATACCCACCACAGGGAAAAGCGTGAAAACCCTGTGGTTAACCGAGTGTGCTTACATCATCTAATAATTACAACATTACTGCGAGAGAGAGTGGTATGCGGGTTTGACTGGATTCGAACTGTTGTGCTGGTGATGGCTGGGATTACGATGCACAAGGGTAATGATCACTGAGGGTGAAGGAATAACTTTCCAGGTGGCTCCGTGATGAGTAGAGGAACAATAGAGCATTGTGTAGGAAGTGTTTCAGATTGTACCACCAGATGGACGAGACTAGAATATTCCGTGATACTGTTTTGGGGAAATAAGGCGAGAGTTTAGCTACCTCAGATGTGTATAGAATTAGCGCTTTCTACCTCCCAAATCCTCATAGTTCTGAGTATCAAATATATCAGCAGTTCACGTTGATCCATTGATAAACATCCATAAACCTTCTGCCAATCAACCTCCGTAAGCTCTTACCTTTACAACATACGTACACGAGCATTGATACTATGACCAAGGCTCTAACACAGCAACATACTAGAGGGTCGAATAGCAACTGTTGCTATCATAACACTGTCACCATTACAATTCCTTAATTATGTCATTGTATGCACGTCATGACTCGGTTGACTGGGCCCGACGCGAGATCCCAGAGATAGTTTTTGACAGCAGTATCATCTTCGCGCAGGTGCCTCGACCTGCATCTCACCCTCCTGGCCCCATCTTCCAAGCCTGAGTCTCCCAAATTGGCCCAAAAGCAGCTGAAACGTGTAGTTAGATCCTGCTGGAATGAGTGACAATCTGCCATGTATCTACATTACCCCTCATTGTGCAAATTGTGCACATTGTTAAAAAAATTTAACGTATCTTGACATTAGACAGAGGCTTTGTCAGAGCATCAGCTCTTCTTCTGTTGCTTGAAATACACTGCATATCAATGAGTCTAAGACTTCACTTAGGTGATGGTAAGATATGTATATACAAAATTCATTCACTATTCTATCCAACAAAAAATAATAATAAAATTGAGTCTTAGTAATCAAATCCATGCTCTTCACATTACATATGTGCTAGTACTCCGAACACCATCAGTTATATGAATATCTACGACAACCAATTGATTAATTTTTACCACAGAGTGTTTGTCTGAACTTCTGTCAACAATACTGGTTGCGCAGTTTCACGTGACGTAAATGCTTCTGGTTGTCGTGGTTTCTTACTATTTTTTTTTTAAATCATTTAATGTGTATTCAGCTATAGAGCTATGATACATGACCAGTGCTATGTCTACATATTGGACGACTCTTTTGAAGTTAGAGACACTCATACCCTGGATTTCATTCGCAAATACCACTATGAGGTATGTTCGCTTACACAAATAGTCGACATTCCTCCGAAAGTACCCACCAAAGGGAATTTAAAAACCTTTAGTTATCCAAGCATGCCTTCGTCATCCATGCATACCAGCGCCGCGAGAAAAGTGGTTGTGTTTTGCCGGATTCGAACCAGCAATCTACTGTCTCAAGTGGGATATGTGTCCAAGCTATCCAGACTCTACTTGGCAGACCGGCCAAGACAATGTACCACGGCACCATCCAACCATGGCAGTTTTTATAGTGTCGCCTGCACTCTCGCAGCCGAAGACTTGGCACGCACAAAGCTCAATTTGTAAAAACTCCTTTCCAAAATTCAAAATTCCACGCCCGTCGAGACTGTATCCAATCCTCTGCATCATCTTCTTAACTTGTCCTGATCCCTCTCACATCCATCCCAAGGAATTGTCTTCCAGATTTGTGCGCCGCGCTTTGCTTCCTCCGTCGGGTGTAAATATCGGCGTGGGCGTGTATTTGGTGACCGGCTAAGGCCAGAGAAAGTCGACAAGAGGTGTGGTCATTGGAATGAGGATGTACGTGGTCGTACCCGCACGCTTGATGAGGCTTAGGTATGAATCGGACACTTTGGGAGTGAAAATTTGATGTGGTTGAGTAATTTGAATCATTGCCTCGTGGGCCAACTTGTTCGTTATTGCGAAAATTTGGACTACTCATGTAGTGGGGGCATTTGCTGATACCACTCGAGACCTTGGTGCTAGGGACTTTCACCCTTCCCTCAACCGTTCATATCCATCAAAGGGGAGATTGGGAAAACCTTTGGTTACCCTAACTGTTGTGATCGATGACATAAACACCCCTGCATCTGGTTATTGTGGATCACAGAGATGTAGAATCTAATGGTTAAAACAGAACAGACCAGAGTCAGATAGAATCGAACAGGATGGAATAGAATGAGATGACTCAGAGCTGAATGGAACTGAGCGACTGGGGATATGGAAAGCCATAGAATCTGGTATATGTATATAAAAGTAGTGATTCTCTGGATCTGAATGAAGGTAAGCAAGTCTACTAATTCATTACAATCTACCTCTATCTTCAAGTCTCAGTGAACTTGCAGTTATTTACCCGTAACTATTCCACCTCCCATAACCTTGCATTCATAACGCTAACATGCCTTGGTCATCTTGTATATAGCCGCCGCGCAAAATATTGCCTCACAATCCTCCCTTTCTCGAGTGAAGTAGGTGTTCAGGCTACCCAGACTTTAATTCGTGGAGATGACGACCAGGAGGCGGACCAAAACACCTTCCATCGTTGCCTATTTTAAAAGTGTCGGTAGCACTATCCTAAATCGTTGCCTCTGCGCCCTCTGACACCTAGAAGTCGTAAACATTCAAAAATTGAGAGTCCCTGTAAACCCATTTGTGACCTCTTCACTAGTTCGTCCCTGTTACGGTTTGACCGTTGTTTTAGCTTAGGAGGAAATCTAAGCGTTTAATTAGGAATAATTACGATAAGACTGAAAGAGGAAGGATGGGCAAATAGAGATGAAATGGCACTACTAGCCAGAAGGTCGAAGCAACATCATCGCGTAGTGGCTCCTGATAATACTTGGCTCGGTAGCAGGTATTAGGCCTAGCGGGAAGTTATCAGTCAGCAGATTCACGAAGCGGACCAAACGTTCAAAGTACCAGTTAGTAGTAGCTAGGGATTTCTATTCTCTTCATATAGTTTAATAAATCGATTTATTCATCACCAACTCGGTTTCCGTCACAGTCCCACATCTCAGCTGCCTCTCCTCCCTCAAGATGTGAAGCCCCATTAGAGCAACGGTTCCCCATAGACAAAGACCCGAGCTTTGTAGATTATGACTTAGTTTCCTCCTCGCAGGTATACATAGCGTCGTAAATGTGTAGTGGGAGATGGCTGGTTTTTGATGAGGCAAATGCCCGATTGCAATTGGAGTAACACCATTATTGGTATTTGAGACGACGTGGTGGGGTAAGATTGGAGTAGAGAACTTGCGTGGGAATGATAGGTCAAACATTGAATAGAAGTCATCGATTTTAGATATGCTTAATGTTGCATTCGACTTTGGTTCGAATGCAATTCTGCTTGGTTATCCCAAATATGCAGAGAATACTAAGCGGTACTACTGGCACCACTGGAAATTGAAGAATTTGCCTTTGCTGGCAATCTTTTATTGTAATAACAATATTATGAGAAGTCTAAGAATTGTCACAATGGGTGTAACAGTCAACTTGGGTGGATATAGGATAGTGCTTTAGGCCTAACGTGAAGAAGACAGATATATATTGTAGATCTGCTATATTGATGACTATTGAAAATAAGAGCGGAAAAGGTTAATCATGTACAGAAGTCTAGCAGCGAGTAATTATACACAAAGATATGCAAAAAATATATATATATATATACACAAAGTGTTGCGCTACGGTTATTTTAGGTTTACCTGAATTTACTCATAACATGACTCGGGTCGGAGAAGTTAATGCTGATACGTGATGCGTATCAAGGAAAATATCTTTTTGTTCGGATTTTACATAACTCATACTTTGAATTGGGTTTAAATTTATGTTTCCGATGATATTCTCATCTTATCTGTCCAGAGCACGGTTTGGTATGTTTCGGTGGTAGCATTATTGCCAGCGAGTTATCTAGTAGGGTTTCATATGAAGAAAATTATGTATTTAAGATACTTGATAGCCAGAGAATAGAGAGACAACCCCTTCGATGATTTGTTACCTTCTACTCCCATTTCCAAAATAGTCCAACACAAAGACAGTACAAAAAATATACCATGAATAGCAATAACTCCCAACCATTCAGCCATTCAACAATTATCTCATTAGATGTACCTGCGCCATAGTATTATATTATCATGTCTGGTTGAGATACTGGTGTTGTCATTGCTGTGTGCCAATGATGTATCATTAACACCGGGTCGCTTGTCCTGTCGGTAACACTTGTCTATTACTAGCCATTTCAAGTTGTGTGATCTATAAGTGGGCCTGATCACAACATCTCTGTCATGTACGTCACCTATCTTTTCAAAGATTTATTTATCAGCAATATTACCATCTTCATATCTTTGACCGACACACCTCGCAATGGCACCGTATTTTCTTTTGTTGAAACTCAACTGAACGGTGATCACAGGATCTGTCCATGGTCAGACTAACAAAGTATGGAAATAATTATTGATGTGAATATGTTTCGAAATTTCAACAGCAACAGTGCCATAATACACTTTAAGTGATTTGCAAGGACCATTCCATTTGTCATCTGTTAGAGTATAGAAAGAACTTTAGAGTAAGAATTTGTTAGACTCTACAAGTCAATTGAATTATATAAAATGTAAAGAGTGTGAATTAATTCCTGGCTGCCCTCTCTTTCTGTTACTATCTAGATTGTGTATTTTCAGAAAATCGCAATGCTCTATCTATCCCCAACTTGTCCCCATGAGCCAAGTTTCTCATGGTTTAGAACGAAACATCTCTATTCAGAAGATATAGGGTTCTTATTGTTATAACCCAAGCAAAACACCTCTGTCCGAGAAAGTAACTCCAAGCTTTGTAAACCTAACACCTACAGCTCAATATCTAACATTGATCGCTCCAAACTATCCATAGTTTGATAGATTATATTTTATTATAGTCCTAGCTGAGTCCATGACTATGGAGGACTCCTAGAATCTACATGAGATACTAGCTATATTTTCATATTCAAATTGTATAGTTTCTAACTTTGCTCTCATAGACAGTGAGATACAAGCCCTTTGATATATATATAAATGTTTATATATACCCTTTTTTTAAAAATTTTAATCCATAATTTGATAGAATTTCCTGAGAACGAAGAAGTTCAGTTTGCTTGATTGACCAGCAGACTACTGGTATTAAGATATTTACAGTGAAGTTACAAGGAAAAAAGGTTATCCTGTACCGACTCGACTGCAGAAATAAGTGAGTTCCCAGACCAGAAAAGAGTTATCCACTGACTCGGAATACTGGATCATGCAATTGAAAATACGAACCAACCATTGACTAGATTTGTTCGGGAAGAATGGGATTTAAGCAGACTCATATGTTGAGTCTGATTGGATCAGAAGTATGGGCTCCTGCCTGAACTCAGAAATACAGCTCAGGCAAGATGCATGCAACCACATTGAGTGATAGAAAGAAATGCAGGAAGCTGTATTTCCAACACTCCTCCTGATCAATGCGGTGGATGCAAGGATGGTATACCATCTGAAAAGTCCTTTCAATTTGCGGTTTAGCTATTTGCTGCAAAAGAGGTTAAGTTGTAATATCTACCAATATAGAGGTTTTAAGTAGGTAAGACACCTTTATGTGTCCATTGAGAATAAATTCCCTGACAAAGTGATAAGCAACATCAATGTGCTTAGTTTTAGAAGAATTGTGACATAGTTCTTGTCAAAAGTCATGCAATAAATCTGTAATTGTATCACGTGTCTCGCTTAGTATTCCACACTTTCCGTAATTGTGAAGTGTGTAGATAATAGTAATAACAAGTAAATAAGCAACAATAGTTGTACTCATAATACACACAATAAATCATAAATATTGTCGAATGGCCTTATTTTACGTATACGTAAGGTTAGTTCAATGCAAAACAAAAGGTACGAAAGTGAGGTTTGGATTCTTGTTGTAATTGTTTCTATCTATGAACACTGCAAACGTCCAGTTCGCGGTATTGGCTGAGTCATCAAGACAAGGCTCAGCAACAGAGAGATGCACCGCACTAAGCGCCTAATAATAGACATACATTCTGTTGTGATCTAACGCTGTTCAAATCTGCGGACTTCGTGGTGAGCAGTTATACTACCTCACGTGATAGAACATGGGAGTGAAGTAAAAGAGTGGTCAACCCACTAGCCAGATCTAAGCGATTACTGGCACACATAGAACTGTAACACATTCTTTGTAGATAGAACAATAACATAATTATCATCAGTGATTAAATTAATCCCCACACAATTGAGACCCATTGAAGTGCCAACTTTCATACCACCCTCAACTGTATTGTCGCAATCGCATCCATAACAAGCCACCATTGCAACTCAGAGCATACTCTCAAACTGTGATCAACTACACCACCAGGTTTAGCATAAATCGCAATAGGTTATAGCCCGGAAGCTCAAGTCAACATTTATCCTCTATTGTATTTACCCTTCCATCTAAACTTCAGTTCTCTAACAAAATGTCTACCTCGTCCGATGATGTCAAACCCAAGTCGAACCCAGCTGCATCAACAATCCAAGCCAGCCTTAAACGGATGCCTATTCTCACCGGAAGCGAAAACTACCGCAGATGGGCAGGAGCTTGGGAAATTGTGTTGGAAGACAGCGAATTATTCGGACTCATAACGGGGGAGATCACAGAACCGGAGACTAAAGATTCAGATGGATGGAGACAATGGAAGCGACAAAATGTTAAACTGCGCAAAATACTCTTGAATGCTGTAGATGAAGATCTACAAACAGTGGTGATTGACAGCCACACAGCTCACGAAGCATGGAACCTGTTCAAGGCTCGTTATGATCGCGACACGACAAACACAACGATATCACTTTTAAAATACTTTATCAATCTCTCTTTAAACGATGGGGAAAGCATCCCTGATCACCTTTCGAAATTTACATCCTCCTGGAATCGCCTAAAACAACGCTCGCAAACAACGAAGTCGTCTTTAGGCCGAACCCTCCGAACGCTCACCTCCGATGATGAAATAAAAGGTGCATTTCTTTTATGTTCATTGCCAAAAACCATGGATAATCTCGTCGATAATCTTGCCACCAAAGAGCTCACAAGCTTTGAAGACGTCCAATCTAGGCTCTTAGATCTCACAGGCAGTACAACTAATTATTCAATAGATAATACAGCCTATAAATCTACAGAGAAAGACGAAAAAGAATGTTCTTGGTGCAAATCCAAAAAGATGAAATACCAGGGTCACCTATACACCAGCTGCCAAAAGTTGAAAAAACACCAGGAAAAGAAAAACCAGCGAAGAATACCAAAACCAACCGAAATTGCGGGTGCTGCAGCTCATGAAAGTGAATTCTCAGACCATGCACTTATTTCTAATTCTTCGACTGTCACTTCAACAAAGTGGATCTTTGATACTGGTGCTTCAACACACATGACTGGATGTGAAAGCGATTTTGAAAGTCTCACTCAAGTTCAAGGTCAAAGTGTCAAAATCGCCAACAACACATACGTCCCCATAACTGGGAAAGGCACGGTAAGGTTAAACCTTTTGACAAGTACGGGAGAAGTTTTAAATACTGTCCTCCACGATGTCATGCTGGTACCATCATTTCAAACGACGAGACTTTATTCATGGGATAAAGCAAGGGAGCAAGGATACAAACTGAGAGGAGAAAAAGATAATATTTTTTTTAATTGATTCTTTTGGGCATGAAGTATTGTGGGCTAAGTCGGGAAACAAAGCATATTATATACAGACGAAGAAATATAATGCAAATTTTGCCACTTATCTTAATCTCCATGAAGCGCTGGGGCATCCAAGCACTACGGCCATTAAAAACTCTTCTGAACTGTACAAAAATTGCAACAACCTTCCCTTACCGCCTGCAAACTTCTACTGTCCAACATGTGAGAAAGCTAAATCTAAACACATTGTACCAAAATCAACCCATGAAATCCCAGCCAGTAAATTTGATATTATCTACTCAGATCTATCCGGAAAATTCTCTGTACCATCACTTGGCCAAAGCCTATACTATATTACCTTTATTGATGGAAAAACACGATACTCCTGGGTCAAGTTCCTACGAAGAAAAAATGATACCGCACAAACAATGCTCGATTTTATTCGCTTTGTTAAAACACAATTCGGTACCAGTATCAAACGTTGGAGAACTGATCGTGGAGGAGAATTCGTCAATCAAGCCGTCAACTCTCTTTTTAATTATGAAGGTATAGTACATGAAATGTCGCCAGCCTATGAGCATGAGAGAAATGGATTAGCTGAACGTTACAATCAAACATTAACCACTATGGCTAGAGCAATGTTAATTGGATTTAACACCACGCTGTGGGCAGAAGCAATCTCAGCCGCCTGCTACCTCAAAAATCGCCTTCCTCATTCACGGCTACCTCCCAACACTACGCCATATGAGGCCTTACTTGGCACTAAACCCACAATACACCATCTCCAATCTTTTGGCAAAAACTGCTTTGTTCATATTCACAAGGACTCGCGACCCGCAGGAACAAAGCTACTACCAAGAGCTATGGAAGGCAAATTTGTGGGATACACGGAAAGCACAAAAATATTTCGGATATGGATCCCTTCAAAAAATAAAGTAATCGAATCTCCCAACGTCAAATTTGCGCCGCTCGATTCAGGGGAAGCAAATATAAGAAACGCCCTTGATACTCGAAGCAACAATTTTCAGACAATAGTGGCAGAAACAGAAATATCCCCGGAGGAAATAATATCTTGCGAAAACCAACCAGAAGCTTCAGACACAGCATCCAACCTCGAAAATCCCTCAAGATCATTACAATCCAATCTGCTGCAAATACATGATCATCATGGACAATCACTATTACAAACGCACACAAAAGCACAACCCCAAACCTCCGAAATTAGCGAAAACCAAGTATCAGTACATAGTCGACCCAAAAGGTCATCAAAGCCTATTCAAAGATACGGTTCACCTATATTTCATGGCCCTGAGCTACGCTCGAGGGAACAACATGACTTGGAGCATGGACAGCTAGTGCATGTAGAAAATGTTCAGGATGAAATTGAATATAATGCTGTAGCTCTTGCAGCACAAACTGCACCGGAAACAAATGAGGAACCAACAACAATCGAGGAGGCACTCGAAAGGTCTGATGCAAACCACTGGCGTGAAGCGATCGATCAGGAAATTAACTCCTTAGAACAAAAGCACACCTGGGATGAAACTGCCCGGCCGTCACAGCGCAATGTTGTTGGATCTAAATGGGTATTTAAAATAAAGCGACATGCTGATGGTTCAATTGACAGGTACAAAGCACGTCTAGTAGCTCAAGGATTCAGTCAAATTCCTGGTTATGATTTTGATGAAACCTTTGCCCCTGTTGCTCGATACGAAAGCCTTCGCATGTTAATTCGCATCGCTGCCCAAAATAAATGGATACCACAACAAATGGACGTAAACTCGGCCTACTTATACGGTTCTTTAAAGGAAGAAATATTCATGGAACTTCCACCGGGATACCGAAAATCTGGAAAATGTGCTGCACTCCGTAAATGTATCTACGGTCTAAAACAATCAGGCCGTGAATGGTACGCCTGCATATCGACATCACTTCAACAAAAAGGATTCGAAATAGCAGATTTCGACCCATGCGTCTTCGTTCATCCAACAGAAAACGCCTTTGTAGCGATATACGTTGACGACATACTAATCTTTTGTTCAGATAATAAATTTAGCCAAAACCTCAAGTCATGTATCGGAAAAGATTTTGATTGCAAGGACTTAGGAAATGCTCATTATATCCTTGGACTACAGATTAAACTAGAAAAAACAGGTATCCGACTCTCTCAACAAGGTTACTCAAAGAAGATTCTAGAACGCTTTGGCCTTACACTTGCTCACAAAGTAAGTACTCCTCTCGATCCAAACGTCACCCTTTTCAAAGGCACTGAAGAGGAACGTCTCGGAAATATAAAAGAATATCAAGCCATAGTTGGATCCCTTATGTATCTTGTCATAGGGAGTCGCCCTGATCTAGCCTACACTGTCACACTCTTAAGCCAGTTTTCATCTTGCCCAAACGAAAGTCATTTGCGAGCCGCCAAACGAACTCTTCGATATCTAGCTGGAACAACCGATTGGGATTTGTTTTACCCGCATGGAACCAGCAGGGTACTCGAGGTGTATGCCGACGCATCCTATGCTGACGATCCTCATACTCGAAGATCCACATCAGGATATGTAATTCGCCTAGGCAATGCTGCAATATCATGGAGCAGCAAACAACAGCGATCTGTGGCATTATCAACTACAGAAGCCGAATATATGGCCATGTCACTAGCTGCACGCCAGACTACCTGGACAAAATTTGGGTTAAAACAACTGCGCCAAGAGTATGACACAATGCTCTACACTGATAACAATGGAGCCCAAGAACTTGCAAGAAACCCGCGGATTCACGGTCGTTCAAAACATATCGACGTACATTATCATTACGTTCGTGAGAAGTTTAACGAAGGAGAATTTGAACTTCTCCACGTGAAATCAGCTAATAACCTTGCCGATCTACTCACCAAGTCTCTCGTTAAATCTATACATCACCGACTTTCAGATCATATCAGATGTGCAAAGCGAGGGGAAGTGTTGTGATCTAACGCTGTTCAAATCTGCGGACTTCGTGGTGAGCAGTTATACTACCTCACGTGATAGAACATGGGAGTGAAGTAAAAGAGTGGTCAACCCACTAGCCAGATCTAAGCGATTACTGGCACACATAGAACTGTAACACATTCTTTGTAGATAGAACAATAACATAATTATCATCAGTGATTAAATTAATCCCCACACAATTGAGACCCATTGAAGTGCCAACTTTCATACCACCCTCAACTGTATTGTCGCAATCGCATCCATAACAAGCCACCATTGCAACTCAGAGCATACTCTCAAACTGTGATCAACTACACCACCAGGTTTAGCATAAATCGCAATACATTCCAACATATATATTTATATTTTAAGGAATCTGATTTCGAGAGCAAGTATTGTTTTACTTTGTATATGAAATGGGGAATGTACACTTGTGTTTGACGGCTAAGATATGATGTTATCAAGAGTGAATTGTAAGTGACTCTACGGATGTGTGTGTTCTAATTTACAGTGGGAAATTCTCCCGTTTTATACTCTGTCAGCTCACTTGCCAGCGAATCATATGCCTACCATGCTTACTCATCCAGTATGCCTTGCCTGAACAGATGCGCCAAACATGTCACGTGAGTTGTCCATGCCCAAGGCACCTTGATGACACACTCACCCTCCATGTGCTACCTGCCAGGGCTACCTTAGCTGAGCACAACAAGTATCCACACGCAGCTGAATATATAGTTGGTATGTAGTTTTGTTGTAAAGGTAAGAGCTTACAGAGGTTAATTTGCAGAAAGTTTACGGATGTTTATCAATGGATCAATGTGAACTGCTGATATATTTGATACTCAGAACTATGAGGATTTGGGAGGTAGAAAGCGCTAATTATATACAAATCTGAGGTAGCTAAACTCTAGCCTTATTTCCCCAAAACAGTATCACGGAATATTCTAGTCTCGTCCATGTGGTGGTACAATCTAGAAACACTTCCTACACAATGCTCTATTGTTCCTCTACTCATCATGGAGCCGCCTGGAAAGTTATTCCTTCACCCTCAGTGATCATTACCCTTGTGCATCGTAATCCTAGCCATCACCAGCATAATAAGTTTACTCTTAACTCCACTGTTGCATAAATTACAACAGTTCTTATCATCACTTACCATAAAAGGTGAAAGCATGCCTAAGCAGCGGTGAGGGGTCTAGTTGTCATATTAACATAGTTATACAGGAATGGAGAGGACTGGTGTTATTATTGACACTAGCATCGAGCTAGTTCGAGGAGACCTTTAAAGTAGTCCTCGTTCAGGTCTGTAGAGAGAGTGCGACGTTTTGTTAGATTTCCGTATTTTGTCTGCATTCCATCTTACGTATTTTGTTTATATCTTGTCCCGTGACTTCTATCTAATATACTCTCTCGCCCTGTAACAAATCGGTCCCTTTGAAATCAGGAAACCGAGATCTCGCCCTCCCGAAGTCCTATAGACCAATCTCCCTCCTTTCATGCCTAGGTAAAGGCTTTGAGTAACTGATAGCACGGCGACTTTCATTTGTAGCTCTGAAATATTGGGTACTAGCTGAAGACCAATGCAGTGCCGTCCCTCTTCGCTCTGCTTGTTGGTACGTATCAGTCGGGAGGTGTATACTAGTATACAATATTGAACAGATAATTAACAAATACATTCTTACTATTCTTCTAGTATACTGTGGTTCGTACAACTACATGGTCGTTTAACTGATTACATAATATACCCTTATACCTAGAGTATTTCTGCCAGGAACTATCTAACACATTGATCATCCAACTCAGACGCCATAGTTGCAACACTGGGAAGTTTTCTTTTTGTCCCAATAAACCTACTATTGCGCTGAGCCCATCCTTCCATTTGTATCTCTACTTCATTTGTCTCAATTAGACTTCTTAGTGCCTTATTTGGGTTTGACTTGGTCATTGAATCGGCAGGGTTATTACTCCCACTGATCCATTGGATCTCGGAGATCTCACGACGTTTGTAAGACTGGCGTATAGCCATAATATCAATCATAAGTCTTTTCTCCTTTGTAATTCCCAATTTTACGAGACATTCACAAAGAGAGAATGAGTCAGTACAGACAACCAAAGGAATTTGTTTGAATCCTAGCTGCTCGGTTATCATTGATAAGGTTGTGGTGATAGCTGTAGCAATATCGACGCCATTGACTAGGCCAAATAACTCTGATGCAAGTACAGATCTAGTCACCTGTTTACATTTTACAGAACTCCAGTGTATTACATTGCCAGTTATTTTGAACTGAGTGGTCGACAAAGTCTCTGTGGCCCGGCCTGTTGCAGACTCATTTGCAAGTATTACTGCATATCCAATTTGGGAGGACAAATCTTTGTTGTTTGCAAAAGATCTGTTGACAAAGACAATCAATTTTGCTGAGCTCAAGTCCAGGGGTATAAAATGTATGCCTCGGTCCTTATTATCCATCTGCCACTTAAGACTTTTGTTAAGAGCCTTAATATCCTCTTCAGATGGTTCTTTATCCTGGGCAGCGGTAGAAAGGTCAAATGCTGCTTCTAGTTGACAAACACTTGCGATATACGCGCCCCGTGCTCGTTGTTCCGTGTATTCATCTTTGGCTGAGGGAGACCTTGGGTCAACGAGTTGTATCCGATCACCTTGATTCTTCTGCTTAAGAGTGATACCTTTGTTTTCAAGAATTATGATACCACCATTGAATTTGAGTGGGTGATCCTTGGACAATGTTTCTTGGGGTTTTGCGTCAAATGGCAGCAGTTTATTCTCCTTTTCAGCAAATGCTCTGTCTGCGACGAATAAAGTGTCATCAGTTTGTATTCGTAAGACACCAAATTCCCCCTTTGAAGCTGATATCATGAGGCATGGGTCATATGTTGATGATATCATCAGAAGCTTTTCACGGTGATGTTTGCTGTATGTTTCATAGCAGTGGATACCAGCTTCTACAAGACCGTATAGAGGCTTGATTATTTGCATTAAAGTGTCGGGTGGATACTAGGCAGCAATTTCTTTCGGAAGTCTGGCAAGAATGATCCGTCTGAGAGGGGTTTCCGATTGGATGTAGGCCTGGATGATGTCACAAAGATATACCACGCAGTGACTAAGTGAGGGCTCGATAGCAAGCAAAATCCGCTGACTAGATACTTGAATTGTAGGAGATTGGGTCAGAATCTCCTTTTTTCCTTTGTCACTATGACCTTGGACAACCATTCGTGCCTTTTTGTATGGCTCATCGGGCATCCCTTTCATCTCATTGACTAATCTTGTATTAAAAATATGTTCGCCATTCATAGATGGTTCATATGGTACAATTTGAAAGACACCTCTCTCTTGTAAATTTTTTATTTCCTTCCTTCCGGACAATTCAAAAGGAGCACCTTCATTTGAGAGTTTGCCTGTGGCACGGAGATTGATACACAATTCCATATCACGCTTCTCCTTAGAAGAAAAATATAATTCAGATTCGACTTTGTGATATTTTTCCATCTGGAGGAAGATTTCACCCATGTCAAGGGTATTCTCAAAAGGTCGATTATCTGTCAGGAATATAGCTTCATTCAGAAAAATCGCAGTATTCTTAGGGATATTGACATGACTTTGCAAAGCATAGCGAGGTGAGGTATTAGATTGATCTTGGAGTGGGCTCTCTGTCTGAATTGAATTTCTTGAATTTTGTCGAGATTGTTTGTCCAATTGGGGTTCCGGTAGTTTGCTTGCTCTCTGAGGTTGATCTGATGTTTCATAATCTGGAGTCGAATTCTCTGAGAAGTAAGGTTTGACAGACGTGAAGCGAAACTTAGTAGGTCCACTAGAGAGCTGGACAGTGCATGTTTCATTACCCATGAATAGGAGTTTGTGTGGTCCTGTCTAATACTTGAGCTTCTCACAATATACCAATACATCTGAATTGATAGGTAGTCCTTGCAGGTGCTGGGTACAGAGCCCATTCCTCATGTGTAAAGCATCAGTAACAGCTCGTTTTGCAAATGAATTTCTCACCTCTTCCATCGCAGATTTGATGGTAGCTGCACGTTGAGCTACACTTGGTGAAGGTGGGTCCATTGGTCCCATGCGTGGAAATGCACCAAAAACGAGTATGGTAGGTATTAGACTGTCGGGTCCCGCAGTATCATTGATGGCCTTGATAGCCATTTAGAGCATCATAGCTTTGTCAACGCCCACTCCTTCCATTTCCTTTCTGATACAGAAAAATGCACGACGGAGAGGGGCATGATATCCTTCAACTCTGCCAACAGAATTGTGTGCTTTGACAGGGACTTCTTTAGTGACAATCGACATTGTTAGAGCAAAGTTTCGAAATTCATCTGAAGCAAAGTTTAGTCCTGCATTGTGGATAACTACATCTGGGGGACCTATATACATATCAATCCAGCATTCATGGAAGACATTCCATGTATGTTGAGCTGACATGCTTTTTAACCATTGTGCAGCCTGAAATCGAGTTTCTTGGTCAGCCACGTGGAGAATGGGTTGACTTTCAATGTACATGACATCAATATAGACAGAGTGGTTGAGATATCTATCACTTTTTAGGCTGAATTTGAACCTACCAGGAGATTTTCCATACTTCTGACAGGAATCACAGTATTTTGTCAATTTCTCGATGACTGAGAGTTCAACTTCGTGTCCAGCACGTTCTAGGACACGGTGGAAGCGGCGGGCTGATGAATGACCAAATCTTCGGTGTAATTGGTGTAGTTCTGTCTCAGTAAAATGACATTCTTCAGTGCCGTATGACTGCACTAAGTATTGTACCAAGTCGAAAAATTCGCCATTTGCACCATCAACGAGCATGAATGCATGGCCAAACATGCGCATTACTGTAAACTTCTCTATTGAGTGCCCTATCCGTACTAATGCATTCTCAAGGTTGTTGTAATAGACAAGCAGACGATCCATATCTGCTAGAGCAAAGAGGAATAGAAGTCTTTTCGGCATGATATGGAATGTGATCATTCCTACCTGGGTTTGTACGTCTACTGTACCAAGAGAAATGACTGGTTCTCCTGTCCCGAATTTTACAGATGCTTCTCCTAACCTGCTGGTATTAAGCTTGATTCTATGGGTCTTTTGTAATGCCTGAAGTTGCTCAAGCCCACCCGTCGAAATCATAGAAGCTCCTTTATCAATCACAATTCCATGGAAATGTTCAGAAGAGTATCTATCTTTTATACCTGCAGAATTGGATCGAGTAAGAGCATGCGCAGTTGACTGATTGTTAAGTAAGGCCACAGCTTCTTGGCCATTGATTTCACCGAACTGTGTTAGGTACTGAGAAGGTCCTATCTCTATATAGTTATTATCATCAATATCGAAATGGTCCATCATGGCGACGAATTGATCAGGATATTCTTCTACAATACTGCTGTCATCTTCGCCTTCAAACTCCGCCAGAAACTGCTGAAATTTCTTGTGGGTATATGGTTGCCTCTTGTCTCGAAGGTATTTTTGGAACTTTTCATGATTATCATTGCGTTCTTCTTGAGAATGCTTGGTGGACCAACATCCTGTGCATTTACAAACGAAGCATTTCTTTTTCCATTGGAGCCGCTGATTGTTATTTCGACTACTGCGAGGCCCTCCACCAAAGTAACAATCTGTAAACAGGGCTTCATTCTCTTCGTTGGAAGTAGTATAGGTACCAGCCAAGTATTGGGGTACATTTGTTGTTGGTATACTGCCTGAAATCTGCATGAAATTATGGATTGAATGGCGTAAATCAGAGCAAACAGCTTCAAAGGTATCAGACGGCTTAAATTTAGCTTGGTGACAGGCCACGATGTTGCTACATGCTGAAATGAGTCGATCCTTACGGGTGAGATCTGTTTTGTATTCTTCAGCAAGCCCTAGCTGGTCTTTTTGCATTTGATTGATCATTATTTCAAAACATTCGTCGATCGATTTTCCTGGTAGCTCTTCCATTACACCTTTGAGAGATATACTATTCCAGCGGGCAAGGATTTGGAGGCGACACTCATTTGTTTGGAAATGGTCTCGAACCTTCACAGCTATACTATAGAACGGGAGATTCAATGGAGAAACAACCTGATAGTAGTAGTCTTTGGCTTGACCCCTTAGCATGATGGAAAAAGCTTGGCCATACATGTCGCCATAAATACCCGCTCTCATACATTGCTCATAGAAGTGTCGTAGTGCCGTGTCAAAGTCATCATTAGCTCCACCATATTTGTCCTCATCTCGATTGTACATTTTAACCAAATTTCCTAATTGTGGGCCTTACACCATATTAGTTGGTGCAGGAGGTAGTGGTGGTCCTTGATTCAACGAGAGAGATTTATTTGTTTGCCCTGGATGATTTTGCTGTTGTGAATTACCTCCGATAACTGGGGGTTCAATAGAAATATTCTGGTGTTGGCCTTGTGTCTGATAAGGTTGCGCGGTTTGGAGGAGAGTTTGAGGAGGTTGCTGGGCCTGAAAGTTTTTTTTTTCCACTATATCTATTATACGAGGTTGCTGATCAATTGAGCTATGGTACCTGAGAGGTTTATACTTTGAGTTGAATTTGCCATCAAAAATCTGCATAATCTTGTTGATTTCTTCTTCTGTCCATTTGTGAGGCAGCTCACCATCTTCTAATGGTGCCATGAGGGAAGTATGGTATTTAACATTTTTCGCCTGAGGACAATAAACATCATTGAGACATAAGAAATTTCGTAGATCACGAATTGCAGTTTTACTGGCTAGCTTAAAGATAGTAGGTGTCCAGTTCTCGAAAATTTCTGTGTACTCTAACCAGAGCATTCCGTCACACAGCCCATTGTGCTTAGCTCGAGTCACAAAATGGTGGATGTAACCATTCAGTTCTACCTCTTTTAATTCTGCAGGGTCGGTGAGTTCTACTATAAACTTTTTGTCGGTATATTCATGGCCTGCGTCGGCCTCTAGTATTATTTTTCCATGTTTATTAGCCATTGTTCTTGTAAGGAGTTTTTGTGATGAAAATTTTTCCCTCAAATGTCCTTACACTGTGCTTCTGGTGAATACGCACTGTGTGGTACTTAAATCGCGTCGTGGAACGTAGTCCAAAGGTGTAGAGCTTCTTATCGCGAGGCGCTCTTCCACACAGACTTGGCCGCGTGAAAGTTGCTCGTTAGATTGCTGGTCTTACCCTCGAAACTTGGAAATTGGCACAACAGCAGCAGGTACACAGTAAAAATCGTCGCCTGTCTAGAGTGTCCCTTTGGCTGTTATAACCTTGCTTATTTGTGTCTCCTAGCTGAAAGGAAACACTAATTAGTGTTGGTACGTATCAGTCGGGAGGTGTATACTAGTATACAATATTGAACAGATAATTAACAAATACATTCTTACTATTCTTCTAGTATACTGTGGTTCGTACAACTATATGGTGGTTTAACTGATTACATAATATACCCTTATACCTAGAGTATTTCTGCCAGCAACTATCTAACACATTGATCATCCAACTCAGACGCCATAGTTGCAACACTACTTCTTGTTGAAATTGGCGCTGCTTGGCAATAAAGAGTCGCACTAATACGGAACGTAATTAGGTTCTATTATTACTAGCCACATTCATGACGACTCATACATTGACCAGCCTCCAAATTATCTTGCATAAACAAGTGAATCGTGTCCTTCACGTAGATGTAGTAATTAGTTTAAATAGCGCCCTGATACTAAGTTGGTTTAATCAACAACTCTCGACTATAGTTTTCAGACTCTTCAATCTCCCAACTCGCTTCACTAGGTGATATTAAATACAAGCCTAACAGCTTACGCTTCTCTATATAACTTCCATTCCAACACTTCTGCCCTTACCACAGCATTTGCTCGCGATATCCAGGAAAAAATGGATGGAGAAGAAAGTAGCTGGTATTGTGACTGTTGATGTCCAAGGGGCGTTTTGTATCCAAAAATGAGGGCTCTGCTACAGGCCTCGAAACCAAGGATGGCCATCAAACGTGGCTCGCTGGGTAGCATCATTCATGGAGCAGCGAGAATTCATCATCTCTATTGAAGATTCTACCTCCCCACCCTTTCAAATTCACTGTGATCTCTCACAGGGTTCACCAGAATCGCCAATTCTATTTCTTCTTGCTATGGAAGAGGGACTACGTCTTTCCACTGGCCGCTTTGGCTATGGAGATGATATTGCCCTCTTTGCGTCTGCGCCCTCTCTTGTCGAGTGTGCACGCAAACTCCAGGAGAAATTAGACAGCACCATAGCATGGGGACCTACTAACGGAATTAGTTTCGAACTTCCTCTCAAGGCGAGGTTAGGACAGTGTTCCACGGGGTGCATATGTGGTCTAACGAAGATCTAGTTGGTATATGAAGGTGATGAGTGGGTCGAAGGGATGACTGGTCTTCTCTAGGAAGAGACAAATAGGTAGATAGTAGCGATAGAGGCTACACGTGGGTCTTCCCGAAGAAGAGATGGGTAAAGAAATGTATTGTTAAGGTAATTGAAGAAGACGTTGCGTGAAGAATAATGCTTCTTCACGCCGAGTATTTATATACATATAATTACCAAATAGCACGTAGCACACAGCCCCCATGCCCAACAATCTGCTACACATCACGTAATGAAACCAGCCCATTCTTATCAGTCTTCCTTGCTGGTTTTAGAAGTGCATTGAACTATTATTTGTGTTTTAACTTAGCCGTCCGCATAGCGTTTCATAATACGCTATGCCACAATGATCCATGAAACTTCCTAAGACTGAGCTACAATACTTTCACCGCAAGCGAGGCTCACCACTAGAGCCTACTCTTAATGTTGGAGGGACAACTATAACGCCCAATGACCACACTCGCTAGCTTGGAATATTTTTCGACTGTGCTCTTCGGTTCCAATATCATGCTATACAGGCTTGCCGGAAGTCTCTATCTATCACGAGCCATATGAAAAGACTGTCCACAACCACTCGAGGAATAAGCCCTCTTTTTCTAAGACAAGCTCTACAAGGTGCTGCCTTTGCGACCCTTTTCTACGGGGCTGAGACCTGCTACTCTTAACAGACTTTCCAAAAAATTATCTTGCAAATCTAACATAGGATGAACGACGCGGCACGGGCAGCTCTCCCGGTCTACCGTACCACACCAATAGCAGCACTTCTACGTGAAGCTGGCTGGGGCCGAGCTCAGGAGTGGCTTAACAGAATTCACAGCCGTCTAGCGGTTCGAATTGCTGCAGCTGACCCCTATCATCCTCTTCGTAGGCGTTGGAACACTAGCCGCATGTGCTGGATCCGTCAAAGAATCTCGCCAGAACTTTCCGAGGACATCATCCCTCCACCGTAGTCGTCATTCCGTGAAGAAAAGCTCATCGAAATTGGTGCAGTAGGTAGACTCCTGAGATCAAATCCCTTCAAACAGTGGCAGGCTACACGACCTACTCTTTACTTGTTCGTATTCTTAGACGGAGCTCTAATAGACGACCGAGCAGGTGCGGGCTATGTTATCTACCGAGGTCTTACGCAAGAGATTGGACGAGGATCACTCCCGCTCGGAAACTCGGCAGAAGTGTATGATGCAGAAATTGCCGGGGCCACTGAAGGTCTTGCCGTAGCTTTTCGCAACCCACTGGCCTATTATGCTTCTAACGTCACTGTCTGCCTTGATAACCAGGAGGCTGCCATCCGTCTGCTCTTGGATACGCCCACAGCGTCCAGCTCGGCAAAAATACTAACCTTTCGCAAGCTCGCAATAAACTGGAAAAGAAGATCACGCGGTCAAAATATGACGCCTGGGAAAGTGGCTATCCGATGGTGCCCAGGCCACGCAGGTATTCTCGGGAACGAAGCAGCCGACGCACTTGCCAAAGCTGCCTGTGCAGCTCCAGCTCCAAACTTAGAACTCTCCATTGCGAGGGCAAGGTGAGAAGTCAAAGCCCAATACGAGGCTTCAGTCGCACTATATTGGGCAGAAAATGCCCCTTCTAGATACAAAGAACTAGGAATTGGCCCTAATACGAAAATCACCGTTGAGCTCGCCCGTCTGGGGCGACGCGCATTAAGATATCTACTAGCTTCATGGTCCGTTCATGGCGACCTCGCGGACTACCACCGACGGTTTCAGCATGAAAACGCCATTCTAACCTGCACATGCGGAGAAGAGAAGTCCCCTAACCACTTTTTCTATTGCCACCTCGGGCAATACCAAGCTCAGCTCCACGGGGCACAGAATTCTAATCTCAGCGTATCTTGGGCTCTTGCTTCGGCGGAGGGAGTTGATGCATTCAATAACTGGGTGCGTGTCACAGATTTCTTCGAAAGGGCACAACGAACAGTCTGATTCGAATGAAATCACGATCTCATGTAAACAATCTTCTCCTTTTATTTTTTATTTTGTTTTGTAAAATCTTTTCTTGATTTAGTACCAACGGCATAGCATGAGATTCGTTGGACGGACGACCTTCATGTACACTATAATCTTCGAGCGTAGGATGATAAAATCCTAGCTATTGTTTGCTTTGGTGGGTCTGTGAGAGCGCCAACACGTCAGCTAGTTTAATTTAGACTGGGCTAACCGGTACGTGAGGAACTCACGTGCTGTGCGCGGGCACGACGTTAAATATTATAAATAAATAAATAAATTGGTCCATCACATCATCACCGCCATTTTGAACACGCCCACGTCACAATTAGACAGCATGCCTCCTGGTAGACGTAAATAGCCCGCCACGATCGCATTACCTGCAAAAACTATTACGCGTGCTGCCAAACGCGTAAGACTTAAGAGCTAACTTCCATCTGCACGCGAAGAAGCCATTCTTGCAGCTTCCTCTGAGAGTAACCATTCTGCAGCCGAGTCAATTCTGATTGACACCGAAAATGAGTCCATGGACTTGTTGTGGGAGTACAGTTCGTAAGGAAGCCGCGATTAGATTCTTTGCCCCAACAAGTTGCCACATGATTTATCACTAGCGTTCTCTGTGACGTAGTATTAAAAGCCTAGTTAATCCTGTAGTTAGAAAGAATAAGGAAATGAACATAGATACGATTTCATTATAGAAGTATTCAACTGACACCGTGCTCCCATCAATTGTGATCAATATTTAACAACATTTAACAGGACTCAGGGTCAGAAAATCACTACCTCCCCGCCCCGTTGCATATGCTTGAGCCTACAACTAGGGCTCCAAATTTACAAGCAATAAGAGTCTTGAAAAAGAATTCTGGTACAGGACTTTCCAGTTCTATACATGCTTCTTCTGAAAGTCCACCTATATATACTCCGAAAGTAGATACCCAATCTACCCCCCCTTCGACGCGTGAATCAGCGCGTGTAATACACCAACCCTCAGCGGCCACGACCAATGACATTGTGTCAAATTTGAGCGTAGGCGTTTGACCTGAAGCGGAATAGAAGGGCGAGAAGAGGTCGGATCGATCGCTAGAGATAACTGAAGGTCTACTGGAGATTACTAGAAGGAGCTAAAGGTTTGAAAGGTGGGTAATATAAATTGCTAAAATGTCTAGAGGTTCGAGTGGGTACTAATGGTAACTAAAGGTACAAAAAGGTAACTGGAGGTGACTAGAGGTAATCCGATGATGGTGGTTGTGACAGAAAAGTAAGCGTGGAGAAGTTTCATATCTACAGACCATGCCATCATATATTTACCTGCCCTCCTTCCACTAGATCATCATAACATAGACCTTAACCCAGTATCAACATGATACCATGTGTCAAGGACTGTATTGTTGTCATAGCAACGTAGAAAGAATGGTAAAATTATATACTGAAGGAAGGATCGGAAGAGGAATCCTTACACATTGCCACATCGCTATTAGCATGGCAAAACGCCGGTGTTCAACATCTTCGCGCTCTTCCATCGGCTATTGCAGCTGATTTAAAAGCTATCATGACACGCAGCGCCGCCAGGGTCATTGCCGGCTTGCCAGTCTTTGAGCAGTCAACAACTATCTCACAAACTAACGAAAACAAGTTAAATTATCCCCCTCCAGTAACAAACTCACCCCTGTCATACGCATCTATGGCAAAGAAAGGCTCCTCTATTCCAGACCCGCCACTCCAGACTAAGAAAAAAGCTGCACCATTAGCTGTAAAATCCAAGCCCGACTCGAGGGTCATGGTTCGCCTAGCGCCTGATCACCCCTTAAGCCAACAAGATTCTCTCCTTGTCCGCACGAAGCTGATAAGCCTTCTAGATCGTCCAGAGCTAATCAAGGACATTCGTTCAGTTCCATCTGGCATTGCTTTGATTGCTCCCTCTCCTGACCAAGCAACAGATCTTCTCCAGGCAGCTGTAGCTCTGCAGCCCATGACTGGAATTGTACCAATTGAAAGTCAAGAAAAACGCTTAAACTTTCTTCTAGGCCCAGTTCCAAAATACAGATACAATTCCTCCGGATCACCGGAGGTCTTATCCGACGCAGATATCCGGCAGGAGCTAGCAGGTGCTAAAATTGACACGGAGTCAATTTTCTCCATCTCATGGACGCGTCGATCGCGGGAATCCCCTGAGTGGGAAGGAACCCTCCGTCTAGTAGTCTCAAAGCCAGCTTCAGAGAAACTCCCGACCAGTATTCGCCTCTTTGCTCGCTCTGCTAGAATCAGGCCAGCTGATAATCGCCCCCGCCTTCGGAAAATGGGTTGAGCTGACGAAGTTCTTCGACGAAATCCAAAGAGCCCATCAGATATTTCCAAGTGTTTACGATCTGATGTAGGATTTATGTTAGATAGAAGAATTTATTCTTCTTTTCTTGTTCTGCGGGTGTAATTTAAAACTACTCCTAAAAAAAAAAGTAAAGTTCCTGGTAGAAGGAAATTTGCTACATTTAAATTGGAATGCAGAGTGGCGGACAGCTGTTTTTTTTTTTTTTTTTATACATTTGGTCCTAAGCTAACGCTATCTTTTCCACATTGGGTCAAGGACCGGTGGAGCCGGCAAGGATCACTGCGTACAGGCCCAACTCATTCCAACCGCATGAACTTCTACTGAAATTGTAGAAGTTATCAGCAAAACTAAAATCAAAAACATAAATCAAAAACTGAAATCAAATTTGGAAGAAATACTGTTTGGTCCGGATCCCGCGCTTCTCGCCCGTTCCCTTTCCTGCCACATCTTCCAGATAACTTTTTCTTATCTCCGCTGAGAGCGAAAGACTAGTTCGCAGATACCCTGAATTCAGCTGGTATCCTGCTATATATATATTGAAGCTTTTTGTAGACTTCACCGAGGGTTGCTGTACCCTCGGCGGACAGCTGTTTGTTTGTTCGTTTGTTTGTTTGTTCATTAACGTGCTAGGTGAAGTAACTACCGTCGCACTCCTACTGGAGCTTGAGCACGAGTGGGGTCGGGCCGGATCAGGTTAACTACCGTAAAGTACAAGTGCCTCGTCCCACCTCAATGACCGGAACCATGCCGAAACGCATCTATGTGTTGAAGCATGACAAGTACAGCAGCCCAGAGTTGAAAACAAAACAAAAGAAAACTTCCACGCAAAATCCTGCATTACAAAAGAAAAACTTTGACAATCTCCCTTCCATCGTTCCGCCTCGGCCACCACGCGCCCGAGCCTCGATTCCTATCCCTACTTCTATGCCAGATCACCTAGGCTTTCGTTCATCACCTCCGAGTCACAGGTATCCCTGCCATCCCCCGGCTAGCCTCCGCGTATATTCCGCTCTCCTGGACATAGTCCCTGAACAGTTAACACCCGCTTGATCCGAGCATTGTTTCTATAGCTGGCGCCCTTCGCCTTCCGCTTTTCAGCCGCCATGTTGCCAGTGCTTTTCGACACTGAACAAGGTGGCCGATTGATTTTTCTCTCCCACACTCGCAGTGAAGTGTAGCGTCAGTGTGGTTCAAGCGGCGATGATAAGCCGCGAAGTCCCCATGTCCGGTTCGAGCGGCTATTAAGCGAGCGTAGACTGCCCTTGGTAGTGCTAGTTCTGGCGGTTTCTTGCGTCGCATCTCGAGTTCGAGGTCTGCATAATGTCTGGGGCGATTCGAATGCCACCAGTCTGTAACCATCTGTCTGGCCAGTTCGCGAGCTTTCCTTCCGGAAGAGGCGAGGGTCATCACCCCATGTGTCGTCCTCGTATCGTCCGACGAGTTAAGCTCTCTTTGAGCGAGCTCATCAGCCATTTCATTTCCTACCAGCCCTTCGTGGCCCGAAATCCATCCTACTTTAACAGGTGCTGCTGCTCTAGCGACCATTTTGCAGAACTTTTGAATCCTCCAGGATGATGAGCCTGTTGTTCCCGTTAGTAAGGCCTGGACAGCCGCAGAATTGTCGAGCAGAATATAGATGGCGCTACGACCACGATCTCGCTTCCTGCTAGTGATTGCTTCAAGAGCAGCTAGAGCTCCATGAACCTCCGCGTCGTAGACCTCCGCATTGGTTATTTTGCCTGAGCCGCTTTGCTCAATTACCCTGCCTGTGCCACTGATAAAAGTCACAAAGGCCCATGACACTTTGTCGGTGGACGCCCCAGAGCCATCACTGTACACGCAGAGACAGTCGGGTGGGAGAGTAGGTAGCCACTCTCTTATAAACCTAGCTGCTTCTTTCTTGCTTGTCCAGCGGGGAATTGGCTGAGGGGGGGCCGGAGGTCGGAGCGTTGGAGGTAGTTCGGCCTCTGGCAAGAGTCGATACATCCTCTGGACCCTTGAATCATGCACTCTGTCGAAACCAAGTCTGGTTTTGTTGCATGTCTTTAGGCCGAGTCGGTGACGAGCGCTGTCTGTGCTTTCCGTGGCCCGAAGTCGAAGCGGATGGTACTCATCTAGTGTCCGGATTCGTGCGGCAGTCTTGAGCCTGCGTTCCTCGAGCAGAATTTGTGCTGGCGGAATACCAGTCTCTCTTCTCAGTGCTGCAACAGGCATCGTGCGCCAGGTTGGTTGAGCCACGCGGATTCCGAAGGCAGAGGTTTGGTCGATGACTTTGCTCTGTCTCTTGTAGGAATTACGCCTCACACCTCGATAAGTTTCCCTGGTTGGCCCCGGGCACCAGACCTCCGCTGCATGCATCGCGATTGGCAGAACTACCGTGCGAATGACTGTGGTTAGTAAGTCAGGCCTTGGTCCCTGGGTGCACTGAGTGAGCCGTCGGAAGTGTTGCACTAGCCGCATTGCTTTGCTGGTCCACTTTGCGACGTGACTTTCGAAGGTCAGACCGCGATCAAGGTGTACTCCGAGCCATCGGATGTCGTCGGATGCTTGTACATCGCGAGTGCCTACCCTTATAGCCGGAAGTTCGTGTCCCCTGGATCTTGGGCCGACGAAGTAGACTACTTCGGCCTTATCTGGGTCGAAAGAGACGGCATTATCAGCGGCCCACCCTAGGACTGCATAGACTTCTCTCTGGACAGCTACTGCGGCTTCAGTTGGAGTTGAACCTATGCCGAGGATGGCAACATCATCTGCATAGCCAAATCTCCAACTACTGCCTCCCACGACTTCGGCCATGTAGAACAGAAAAAGAATTGGGGAAAGAGGCGATCCTTGTGGCAGCCCGCATTCTAGGAATACCGGGTCTGTGACTCCGTCTTCGTGTCGTACGCGAGCAGATCGTTCTTGTAGGAAGGACTTTATCCAGGTGATAGCTGGTTTAGGCCACCCCATCTTGTTCATCCTCTGCAGCAGCTGTCCGTGGAGTACAGCATCGAATGCACCCTGAACGTCCAAAGTGACTAGGACTGCTTTCTTCTGCCGTTTCATTGCATGTTCTACATCGTGGATGACGCATGAGACGAGGTCGTTGGCAGACCTGCCAGTGAGTGCTCCAAAGAGTTGCTGCGGGACTGCCTTGTAGGTGAGGGCGGTGTAAGCCATTCGCCTTGCAATCAGTCTCTCGAGACCTTTACCCAGGGAGGAGAGAAGTGCGATAGGCCTCCATCCTTTAGCTGTACTGAGGTTACGGCCGGGTTTGGGGAGAAGGATTACTTCCGCTAGCTTGAAGGCCTTCGGAAAGTGATTCAATCGCAGTGAGCCCTCAAAGAGTACTCTCACTGCGTGACCAATTGATGGCCAGGCTGTCCGAAGAAGACGAACAGAAATCGCGTCTGCTCCAGGGGCTTTATTTTGGCAGGCCGTTGTAACCCACTTGGCTTCCTCGTCCGTAACGCTCGAGACCCATGGGAGGTTTCCGCGTCCTGGCTCGAAGTCCTCAGCGTCGACGTCGTTCTGACTGGTGAACCGGCTGAGAAGGAGGTCTCGCAACAGAGTTGCTCGCTTTCCTGGATCCGAAACAAGACCATCTGGAGTTTGGAGTGGTGGAGCAGCTGATGTAGGTTGCGGCTTAGCCCAGCGTGCCATCCAATACATGTCGACGTCGGTTGTTGCTTCGGAGAACTTTCGCCGCCAGTATTGGCGTTTGGCACTTTTGACTATGCGACGGAAGTCCTTTCTGCTCTCTTCGTCCCTGAATATCCTGTATTCGCGTTTGGCCTGTAGGCACTCCGACGTCCACCAAGGTGCTGTCCTACCCTTCTTCACACTCCCGCGTCTACCAGTGACCCTGATTGCGTTGCTAATAGTTTGGACCAGCTTATCAGCAAGATTGTCCACCGCGTCTACTGAAGCCATCGGCTGAAGCTCTATTCCTTGAGCCCAACGGCCTAGCACCTTTGCAAAGTCTTCGAGGGCGTCGTCTGTCACTCGAAACGGTTGGCCTGTTTTGATAACAGCTCTAGCTTTCGAGTTCGGACGGGGGACGTCTCCTGCACGAGTTCTGTGGTCCGATGTCGAGTCAAGCTCTATCGAGACGTCTGCAAGGGCTCCCGCGTTAGACCAGACTAGGTCGAGTGTGTTTCCAAAATCGTGAGTCGAGACGCCCGGGGTCGAAGATAGGTCCATACCGTGCTCGGACATCCATTTGGCGAGCACTTGGCCGTCACCGTGTAGCCTGGTGGCCATGGGCTGCCAGTCAGGGTGGACGGCATTGAAATCTCCACCAACTACTGTGGGCCCAGACGGGGCCCATGATAGGAGCGGCGAAAGGTCTGCTCCAGGAGCGCGGTATACGGAGACAAATGTGACTCCTTCTACCTTTACTGCAGTGAGATCTGGTGATGTCTCGCAGATTGCTTGCTGTTGGCACTTGATCCCCTTTCCGCGTGTAGATGAGGGAGCGTGGCCTTGAAGAGTTGGCAGCGGCATGGGGAGGCAAATTCCTATCGAATCCAGGGTGCGACTTGGTGAGCCAAAAGCCGTCCTTGTGTTGAGTCCAGGGTTCCTGGATGAGTAGGACATCGGTTCCTGAATCCCAGACGGATTGCAGGATGATGTCTGTAGCGGGGTCTCCTCTGCCCAAATTAGCGCAGAGGAACAAGATCGTTGTTGCCGTTGTGTGTAGCTCGGTAAGGTTGTGGTCCCTTACGGGCATTGAGCAACGTTTGTAGTTTCGTTTTCAGCAGTCGCCTCAGCGGCTTTCTGCTCTGCTTCCAACTCTCGGATCGAAGCGTTTCTTTCTTTTTGACCTTGTTCCCGGATCACCGACAGCTGGTCTCTTGTGCGTTGCACAGTCTTTCCGCCGGTCCGCGTCGGCCTGGCCATGCAGCTAGGCTCGGTTGCGGCATGCGGCCCATGGCAATTGATGCACCTTGGGACGAGCTGTTTGCACTCAGTAGCCTTGTGCTCAATCGATCCACAGCGAGAGCAGCGCTCTGCTCGTGAACAGATCTTAGTTGGGTGGTGTCCCCAGCATCGGTTGCATTGCGCAATTTTGGCTTTACGCTGAAGTTCGTTTAAGCGACCGCTCTCTTCGAAAAGTCTTTCTCCCAGCTTTGGCTTGCCGGTTGCAAAATGCAACACCCAGTCGGTTGACGGCCTAGCCATGCTTGTTGCAAAGGCACGAGCCGAGGTCGGTCTACGCCTGTCTTTAAGGTCGCTTCCTCCATTACCATCTCCGATGTTACTGGCGTTGGTCCTTCTAAAGTGAAGAGTCTGTCTGGTACATTAGGCGCCAACACTGAGATCCAGTTGGAAGCAGCTTCCAGTTTCATTTCCGTGCTCTCCAGGAGTACGGCGCCTGAGAGGAGCGCATTTCTTGCTCCGTCTCCTTCAGCTAGTATCGCAAACCCTGAGTTGACGATGGTAACCTGCTTAATTGCAGAGTTAGCTAAGCGCAGCTTGCTTGCGAGGCTCATTTTGATGTAATGAGGAGACATGCGTCTCCATGGGTGGTCGGGCTTGACCCGCAGGAAAACACGCTCGTCTGGGCGAGCTAACTTGGGAGCTGAGGCAGTAGGCCTCGGAGTTTGTGTGGGCCCTGTCGCTTTTGACTTAGGCTCGCTGGCTGGTTGCGATTTTGTCGCTGCTGGTGGTGCGGCCTTAGTCTTTTTCCTCACTACCTGAGTCCAAGACCCCTCAGTAACGATGGGGGTTTGTATAGAATCGATGTCGATTGGCCTAGTAGGCTTTGTCGAAGCCGGCTCTTTGCCTTTCGCCTGGCTGCTTTCTCTCGTGAGTATTTGCACTGGTCGTGAAGTGCTCGCGCTATTCCTTCCTCCCGACCTAGTAGCCGACGTAGGGAGGGTTGTCGTCTTGCTGCTACTGGCAGCCTCTGATGGCCCACTGGATTGGGGCTCGGGGTTTCCGCGCAGGATGTTTGTGATAGTGGCCTGTAAAGCCTCTCCATTCTTTTCGACAGCTCGTCGGAGCTGTTTGTCGGTTGTGGCCGCCAGTAGGTTAATGTACCCACTGACGATACGCTCAGCCTCTGCAAAGCGTATGTTAAACGCCCTCGCTTCATCTGCGAGGAAGTTAGTCAAGGAAGCACCCATTGACTCGGGGGGGTTTGGGGGCGAGTATTGGCAGCTCGCCTCGCAGATCGGTTCTACGTTTGCTTGTGTGTTGTTGTGGTGGTGGCTAGGTGGCCCTTTGAGGACCATTTCGACGTCAGGACGCGTCGAATTTACGGGTGGGAGAGGGGGCCAAGAGCCAGCCTCTGCGGAGGACTGGGGCGGCATGGCAAGGAGCAAATCAGAGAAAGTTGAACAGTAGATAATCGCGTGTCTGGCGCGTCGAGACAGTTCTTTTGGGGGTTGCTGGTGTTTAGTGTGTAATGCATGTGTGGGTATACTGGACCAAACTAGAACTCGATGTGGCGGACAGCTGGTCGGACTATTTTGTAATTTTTAGGTGTTTAGTGCGCGCTAGAGCGTCGGGTAGTTCTCTAGGGACTGGGCCGTCCAGTACATGACATTAGTCACGAGGTTTTGACAGGCACGACGTTAAATTCAATCAAATCAAATCAAATAAATTGGACCCTTTCGTGATTGCAAGTGCACCCTGGTTATCATAAAAGGTGAGGATACCATCATTGTGTATGAGCTCGCTGTCCTTCATAGTCATAGACTCAGTAGGGACTTAAATTTAATTCTATTCTATTCTATGAGCTCGCTAACATGTAGCTCCTTCAGGAACCTAGAAAATCAAATCGCCTGTTTAGAAGCCTCAGACAAGGCTAAGTCTTCAGTTTCATTGGTTGAGGTAGATACCGATTTTTATTATCGCAATTGCCAACACACAGGAACACCACCATGTATTAGAATAAACCCACTTACTGAACGACGAGTGGTAACATTCGAAGAATAATCCGAGTCGGGTTATAAGGATGCCGCTTATTTTGTGGTTAGAATATGTGATGGAGGGCCGAAGCTGTTAGTAATACAGTAATTTTAAGAGCCTTTAATGTATCGAAATACTCTTCAAACACTGTTCCTGTGGCGCTGTACTGGACTTGAATTATAAGCGCCAAGTTGGGAGGTGGCAAAAGAAATATCCGGCCGTGTCCCAATAGAAGCATATTCAAGGCTGCCTACAGCGCTTCCATAGGCGGAATCGTCGGCCAGTGGCTCACCAGCTGCCGGAGGAAGAATACCACTATATCCATCAAGAGGATAATTTTTGAATCACCAAGCTCAAGAGAATTGATATTGTCTAGTGAGTAACAGGACTGTGATATCTTGAGAGCGAGTTGGGCGCTCGCGAAGAATTTTCCGCCCAATGATACTGTCAGTCTCACCAAGATCCTTAACAGAAGGGAAAGAAGAAATTTTGGCCTTGATGCCTTTAACATCATCAAGTCGCTTGCCACAGATCACCAAATCATCAACATAAACACCTATAACCATCTGGTATTTTATGTGGATTTAAACACAGTGATTGCAGCTAGATTTTTCGAACTCAAGAGAAAGAATTTTGGAGTCTAATTTATCATACCATGCCTTTCTATTTTAATCCATATAGGGCGTTGTTGATTTCAAGAAAACCACTCACGTTCCATCTCTAAAGTGATTTCATGTATATAGACTCTTGAATATTGCCCTCGAGATAGGCCGTTTTAGTATCAATTTGGTAAATCTCCCAGTTGCGGGTAGTATTCGGAGAGAATCTAAACGCAGAGTTGGTGAATGGATATCAAAATAATTGACACCAGGAATTTGGTTGGAGCCTTGAGCAACTAGTCGGGCCTTGAGTCTACCATCGGATTTGGCAGTGAAAACCCATCGCGAGCCAATAGCTCTCCTCTTGTAAGGGACATGGGTGACAAAAGTAAAAACTCCCTTCTGAGAGAGATTCAACCTCCTCCTGAATTGCCATTTCCCACATGGACTTGTCAGGACTGTTGAAGGCTTCGGAGTAAGATTGTGGGATCGAAGTGTCTCCACCAACGTAAAGAATAGGAGACTTGGGTTGCCATGCAGATCGTGGCTCAATAGGTTCAGAAATCCTATTGCTCCTTCTGAGCGGAGGAAGGTTAGGAGTAATAGAACCAGGGGTATTCTGGATTTGATTAACACCCTGAGAAATTTCTGCAGAAGAATAAGGAGTTGGAGTCGAAGAAGATAGATCGGGTTGCACGGACGTAGAAGTAGAAGAATCTGGCTCAGTAATGGAATGATGACGAGCAGTCTGGCGAGATAGTATTTGATCCTGAGAAAGTGTATTCCGAAAAGTAGGCGGGTCAACATGAGAAGAATTTTGCTCCAAAGTTGCAGCAGGTATGTTGACACTAGGGAAAGAATTTTCTTGATCAGTGGTCTCTTGGGGATCCAAGGGACGAGAAGAAGAAGGGAGAAAAGAAGGATGAGGAAAGGGTGACACGCCTGAGTCTGAGTCTGAGCTGTCGTCAGAGTTATCGGGATAAGAAGTAGGATTGTCATTAAGAGGCACTTTGATCTCGCCAAATTGCTCAGATGAAGTTTTGCCCCAACTCCAGAAAGTTTCCTCAAGAAAATGAACATTGGCCGGAATAATGTTTTATTTTCTTCTGGCCTTTGAAGGAACGTAGATATGGTATTGCGTGGAAGAATCGCAATAACCAATAAAGATACCCAGCAGCGAAGTTTGGGAGAGTCTAGATCTCTGAGGATCTTTCTCATTTATCAGAGAAAAACAAACACAGCCCCACATACGGAAATGTGAGATAGTTGGTATGGAATCGCGCAGTAACTCAAAAGGAGTTTTGCCTTCAAGGAGTAGAAGTCGGTTTCTGATGTAGCAAGCAGTCGATATAGTAGAGTCCCAGAATCGAACAGAAAGATTAGCATGTGATAGCATGTACCTAGCCATAGTAACTAGGGTCCTATTTAAGCGTTCAGAAACATCGTTCTGATGTTGAGTATAGGGAGCTGAAACTTGACGTGTTATTCCACCGAAATTTATTAGCTTGTATTTGATACCACCATCAGACCGAAGAGCCTTGACTTTATGGCCAGTCAAAAGATCTACAGAATCCCTATGGATGGAGAAATGACCGGATACTTCAATTAGACTTTTTGAGTAGAAAAATTTCGCTGAAACGAGAGAAGTTGTCGGTAAAGCTGAGAAATAACTTCCAGAAATTCCCGCGTATAGACAATTTCCCAAAGTTTCAAAATGCACAAGCTGTAAATGTTGGTCTGATTTATCACATGGACCGCGATTAATTTTCCCCACCTGCTTGCAAGAAAGGCAAACGTCACAATTTCCCAGAGATTTAGATCCAATATTTTGTTTCGAAAATTCACCAGATTTCAGATTTGGTAATTAAGTCAGTGAAATATCGACTTTGGCAAGAAGCTGGGGGTTGACGTGAGCAAAGCAACAATGCAAAATGCAGTTTGCGTTCATGTCAGATACAGCTATAAGTAGCCTCTGGTTGAGATCCGAAGGCAGCGTGGGGTCCTCAGTTTGAGAAGGAGGACAAGCAGAAAGAGGTCGAGAAGAAGAAATAAGAACAGCAGGATTAGAAATTACATTGAAATGAAATAGGCCATTCCTTAAACGAGCGGTTGCAGTGAGTGAGTCATTAGCTTCGTATATGCTGATTCCACCATTAGAAGAACGCATTTCATAACCTGCAGAAAGAAGTTAAGAGCCAGAAACAAGATTTTTTGTACGAGAAGGAAGATACCAGACATGATCTAGCTTCGGAGTACGAGAAAGAGACGAGTTGAGATAAATTCCCAAAGAAATTTCCACAGAACCGATTCTAGAAACAGAAAGATTGTTATGGCCAGGCATCCTTGAAGAGATTTCAAGGAGAAGATTCTCAGGAAAAGGTGATAAGAGAGGTTTCTGAGAAAACTCTGACAGTTGGATATGGAGGACTGGCGTCATGACTACATCTGCCATAGTCTTAGTTGAGTTCAAGTACTGTCTCTAGTTAGACATAAGGAAGCTGGAGCTGCCACATAGTATCTCTCCAGCTTCTCAATCTTTCATTCTTTTGATCTTTGATCTCGCAATCTAGCATTTACATAATATTATAATCTTATATTCTCACAGTCCGATATTCTCAGTCTTTCGTTATTCGTGACATTCTTCGTACTTCTGTTCACCCTGAGGTATCAGCCTTGATCGCTTGCTCGGCAACTCTACTTCTTGACTTCGTGTCTTTCGACTATCCTGTAGTTCTACAACCTTTGACCACCTGGCACCTCGCCAATCGAATTATATCTAAGTATCCTTTGTTAGCAACTATAATCCTAACATTTATTAATACATTACCTTCGGCAGACAGTGATCCTCAGTATCCTTAGCGCACGCCGTAACAAAGATATTGACCTGAAGCGGTTTGAATACGCTTGTCAATAGAAGAAAGAGAAGAGAACAGTCTCTTATTACGAAAGATATGATGCGTAGCACCAGTATCATGAACAACGTCATTTACCTTCCCTGATCCATCATCTAGGCGCCATCATTTTTAGTGGGCTTTCCTTTTTGATACTTAGAGCGACCTTTGTGATCGAGCCTTTAAAACGTAGCTCGCACCATGGCTGCTTTCTCTGGATGCTTGGCGGCCCATTCTGTGCCGTCAGGATTAGAAATCCAGAGGAAACAAATTTCTTTAGTATGGCCCTTGCCGTCACAATGCGCACAGATTTTATCCTTATTGGAAGAATTGGGATCAGGGTGAGATTTTTGTTTCGCAGAACTACTTAAGAATGCTGCAGATGGACCAGACTGTCGACTATTTATTGTAGCTTCTATCGACCTGAGAGAGTTAACTGCCTGACATAACGTACAGGACTTGTCTCGTCCCAAAGAAGTGACTGATCCAGAGAATTTACCATTGCTGCAAAAGTCAGAGTAGTCAAGTAATCCCTCATATGAGTATCAGAGGGGAAGAAGAAGGGGTCTGCAGCAGCTATCCTGCGTTGGCGTTTGGTGAGCTCTTCTGAAAATTGATCTACGCTAGTGCCATCGGGCATGGTGAATCGAAAGAAATTCTTTAGTAGGGAAGTAGGAGTTATCTCACACCCGGGTTTGAAGTGATCCTCGAGAGCAACCCACATTTCTCTGGAAGTAAGTTTATTTTCAACCAACTGATAAGTATCATCAGGTACGGCCGAAAGAAGAGCAAACCGGACACTACGGTCGATTTCGTCCAAGTCCACATTATTATTATCGGCTTTTTTGTTATTTTCGGCGACAGTTTCGAAAGGGTCGCATATGACAGAATCCGCATGGAATTGGACGAGAATCATTCGAATAGGCTGGCCCAGCGGATACAGGTGGACTTTTCGAGAGTAGGAAGGGCTCGAACCGATTTGATGATTTGGTTGAAAGGCATCTTAGATGTAGAGATTCAGATTGTGTGGTAGAGGTGAGTGTAAGGTGGAGAAATTGAAGCAGTCAGGCAGAGAAAGAAGTATTAAGTCCAAATTTGAGCTAACTTGGTCTCATAAACTGTTAGAGTATGGAGAGAACTTCGGAGTAAGAATTGCCTGAGAAGGGAGAAGTTCAGTTTGCTTGATTGACTGATAGATGTTGGAAATGGAGACACAGAGTGTTGTGGACATGCGGACCCCCCATTTCTTCTAGGTTCCCGACACGATCTTGTGTGTTTTTAAGAGGCTGGAATGGGTAATATGGTAGCGCTTCAGGCTACCTATTGTGTATATAAGTGGCTGTACGGCGTGGGCAAAAGGAGGTTTCTGTGCCAAGATGGCTCCACACTCGTTTATGCTGTGGCTTAGGTTCTGTATCGCTTACACTTATACTTGTGGCGCACACTTCCCACACATTTTTTTTACTAATGTTTCATTTTATTGTCCTGTCTGAGTCTATGACTAAGTAGGTCCTCTCTACCTACAGGCCAAGGATACCTATACCAGTAGTATATCCCCTCCTATGCCTCCCATACAGCTCCCCTCAAACAGTACCACCCCTCACGAGTCCTCATTCGATCATACACTTAGAGGAGCCCTTTGCCCTTCATTATCTCCTCTCTCCAGCCAACGAAACGATGACCGTTTGTGGGTGTATGGCAGCCGGGAAAAATCGCAAAAACCACTGGGTGCGTGGCTCTTCTAATACCGACATCAAGACTGAATCCGAAGACATAGTGCCCCTTCTGATGCGTTTGAAGAGGCCCGCCAGCTGGGCGCTGCAGACTTGTGGGTACCTCGGAGAATTCACACTCTGCCTTTCTAGCCTCCTTCCGACTCCTTCCCGAAGGTCGTGCTGAAATGTCAGAAAAGTCTTGACAGAGCGTGATTACTGTATGATAGCTTAGCCCAACTTCACTTGTACCGTCTAGGGCGCTGGGGAGTGCCGTTGACTCATCGACAAAAGAAGTCCTCCTGGCTAATTAGCCGAAATCTTGGTCTTGGCGCCCACAAAAAATCCAAGGTTGAAAACTCCCCGAAAATGTCAATTCCAGCATGGTCTTCATAATCCTCTTTCCCCTCTCGCTCCATATCTCAGCCGCCAGTCCTTCCTCAAGATGTGTAACCCCATTAGAGCAGCAGTCCCCCACAAACCAAGACCTCAACTTTGTATACTATGACTTAATTTCCTCCTTGCGGGTATACGTAGCGTTGTAAATTTGTAGTGAGTGATGGCCGGTGATAAATGAGGCAAGCTCCTGTTTGCAATTGGGGTGACGCCTTTATCGGTCGGCGAGGCAAGTTGATATATGGTTAGATCGGGGTTGAGGACTCAGAAGATAATGGTGAGTGCTGCATGATTGAGAAGTCGTCAAATGGAGATATGCATGTGTTTGCTTTCGACTTTGATTCGGGCGCGATTCTTCTTGGCTATCCCAGATATGCAGAGCATACTGAGCCATTACACTGGCACCACTGGAAGGTGAAGAATTCATCTTTGCCGGCTCCCACACTTTTAGCCGTAATGCGAAGGTGACACTCTTTTAGGTCACTTCTACTTTCGTTTCACAAGCATCGCGCCCATTTCACCGCACGATATTTCCAGGACTCTTGTGCTCTAGCTTGCTGGAATAGTGGATCAAAAATGCACTTGGAAGCTGATTGCAAAGCCCGCACACGGCGTCGAAACTGCGGGAGACTTCACCGCTCGGATTTGCGGTTCTGTGAAGCTAGACCCAACAAAGTCGGCCCGGCGAAAAAAGAGCAGCTCGCGATAACTCGCAAGGTCGAGCAAAAGGGACTAGCATATTACACTCGTGACAAATCTGCAGCCGAAGTAGCCATTCAGGCGATTTACGGCTCGAGGAACGATGTCTACATATCAGATAGATGGGGTTTTGGAATTCTGGAATCCGATGGGGAGGTTTAAGGTTACGGCGAGCCTCAGTGAAGTCGTCGAGGTTTCAACACATAAAGAGCAGGATACCGGGTGGATAGAGGGTACCTGCGAGCTCATCTTCTGCTCTCACGGAAGGTCGAAAATTGTCACTTGGAAGATGTGATAGGAAAGGGAACGGGCGAGAAGCGCGGGACCCAGACCTAATTGGCATTTACTCTAAGTTTGATTTAAGTTTTCGATTTTACTTTGCTATTAACACCATCATTAATGTGGAAGTTCATGCGGTTAGAATGAGTTGGGCCTGTGTACAGTGATTCTTACCAGCTCCACCGGTCTTGTGCTTACAGTGGACTCAGAGCTTTAACTTATGAATTTAATAAATCAACAACAAGAACACTAGCTCTGGCTGCGACAGGCTCAATGTAAGGCCAAGCTGCTGGTTGAGATTAATAAGAGTGTAGATCTTGGAATATGATTCCTCTAGACGGGTAATACAGTAGTACTGTTACTAGAATATTTAGAAGTAGATTTGATAAAGTATAAGGTTAAATCGTTGCGTGTGTCTTCGTCTCTAAGTCTACGCGCTTGATAGAAGTATCGCGACCTCGCACCCTCTAATGTATCGCTCAGGAGGGCAAGACTGAACACCTGTACGCGGTGTCCTCTACGAACCTGGGAGTGAAATATTCTCCCAGAGCCAAGTTCAGTCAAATTTCGCAATATCAAAGAAGTTGGCCCACGAGGCAAAATTCCAAATTACTCATCCACGTCGTTATTTCGCTCCCAACGAGTTTGACTCCTATCTTCGTCTCATCGAGTCTACAAGTACGACCAAGTACATCCTCATTCCAATGACCACACCACTCTTCGACCTTCTCTGGCCTCAGCTGGTCACCAAATACACGCCCACGCCGATATTTATACCCGCCGGAGGATGCAAGGCGTGGCGCACAAATCTGGGAGACAGTTCTTTGGGATGGATGTGAGAGGGATCTGGACAAGTTGACAAGATGATGCGAAGGACGGATATAACCTCGAAGGGCATGAGATTCCGAATTTTGGCAAGGAGTTTTTCGAATTGGGCTTTGTGCGCGCCAAGACTTCGCTTGCGAGAGTGCAGCTGACACTATAAACACAAGCAAACGATGGAAGGTGTAGTGATCCGCCTCCTGGTGGTGTTCTCCGGTATAGTTTGAGTAGCCTGGGCACCTACTCCACTTGGGAAGGAGACACCTCAGATCACATATCGCGCGGAGAAAAGTTGAAAGATGATGGAGGCATGTCTGGATAACTCAGGGTTTTTGAGATGTTCCCCAGGGTGGGTATTCACGGATGAGGGATGACTTTGGGTGAAGAAAAAGCCACCATAACTTCGCAGTGGTACTTGCAAATGAAATCTGAGGCATGAGTGCTCTTCCTTAACGATGAATCATCTATTCTGTACTTTTCTTTGATATTGTGTCATAGCTAGATAGCTGCATACGCAATTAAAATCTGATGCAAAAAAAAAAATAAATAAATAAATAAAAAAAAAAAAAATGTATCGCTCCTAGTCTCATGCACACACTAATATGAAACTACTAATACAGGGTATATAAAATCAACAGACGCCTTACCCTTTTAAATATCTAGGCAAACAATAACCACAACCCTAACTCCATTATGTTAAATTGTAGGGATGATTATGTTCGACCAACCCTTCTTATAATTTAACAGTAGATACGACAATAGTAACGCCTCGCGGCCGTGCCAAACGCCCTTATTTTCTGCATCAGATTTTAATTGCGCATGCAGCTGCCTAGCCATGACACGACATGTGAGAGAAAGTACAGAAGAGATGATTTAATTTCAAAGTAGAGCACTCATGACTCGGACTTCATTTGCAAGTGCCACTGCAATGTTATGGCGGCTTTTTCGTCATGCCGAGTCAAGACTCATCCGTCAATACCCGGCCAGGGAAACGTCTCAAAACCCCAGAGTTATCGAGACATGCCTCCATCAACTGTTTTGTCTCGGCGCGAAGTATGGTCTGAGGTGTTTCCTCCCCAGGTGGAGCAGGTGCCCAGGCCAGCCAGATTCAACTAGAGATCACCACTAGGAGGCGGACCACGGCGCCTTCCATCGTTGACTTGTTTTCAAAGGTTCAGCTACACTCTCGCAATCGAAGGCCAGGCATGCACAATGCTCTTCAATGCGTAAGACCATGTGCCAAATTCCCAAATTTCACGGCCGTCGAGATGATATCCATCTTCTGCATCATCTCGTAAACTTGGCCGATTCTCCTCACACGCTGAGGCAGCTGGGAGTCTGACCCATCACAGTCAAAGTGCACTTGTAATCAACAAAAAAGATGACTACGTAAAAACAACTTGATTTCGACTTCTCCCGCAATCTGGGACTATATGCACTGATCATGGTTGACTTGATCTCTTGAGCCCTAAGTATAGACAAGCGATAGGAAGGGAATAGGATTAAATTGAATTCCCTCTGAGTCTACAGGTACGAAGGACTGCTAAAGGCTACTGGACATTTACTTGCTTTTACTGGGGTTTTAATTTCATTATTTTCTAATTGACATTGAGGGTCTTTCGCCGTGAGGAACTGAAGAACTCGCTGTTCTGAATACTGAATACAAGCACTGACCGAAGAAAACGATCCGCCTACATATGGACAATCTCTATTATTGACCAGAGACATTTACCTGCCAATTTCTTCGCTGCTGATTCTAAGCCTTCCACACACATCTATCCCAGAGAATCCTCCAGATTTGTGTACCACACTTAGTTTCTTCCGTCGCATGTGATTATCAGCGTGTTGTGTATATGATGGCCAGCTGAGGCTAGGGAATAGTCGATGAGAGGTGTGGTCATTGGAATGAGGATGTACGTGGTCGTACCTGCACGCTTGATGAGGCTTAGGTAGGGATCGATCTCGTTGAGTGGTAGAAATGGATTAGGTGGAGAGTCTTGAATTATTGGCTCGTGGGCCAACTTGTTTGGTGTTGCGAAATTTGACTGAACTTGGCTCTGGGAGAATTTGTCACTCCCAGGTTCGTAGTGGACACCGCGTACAGGTGTTCAGTTTTCCCTCCCCACATGGCATCAAATGAGGTAAATATAATCAAGTCATTATAGTTCCTAGTGGATTAGAATGTGTGAAAAGTGAGATCAGCTTAGCTTTGTGATGGTGTGGGCTGCGGGTGTCTAGTGGCTACAGACTACCAATATGTATAGTAGAGCTTAAGACTAGATGTGACCTAATTTTCTATTTTTTTGGTCCATTGACGTGCTAGGTATAGTGATTCCCGTTGCACTCCTGCTGGAGCTTGAGCACGGGTGGAGCCGGGCCTGGTCAGGTCAACTACCGCAAAGTACAAGTGCCTCATCCCACCTCAGACTTCACCCCTGTGTTGAATCATGTCAAGCCCAGTCGTCTAGAGAACCATCTTTTAAGGCGCCGAGGCGCAAATTCATCCTCAGCCTCGGCCACCACGCGCCCGAGCCCTTGATATCCTCATTGACCCCGAAATATAAATGTAGTCCCAGATCTCATTGTTGGCCTAGACTTGCACCTTCATATCGTACCATTGGCTTGTTGTCGTCATCGGGGATTTGTGCGATCCCCTCGGTGATTATTCCCTTTTCTTACTCCTTTGTACACGTCCCGTCTCCATCATGACTTTCCTCATTAGGGCGTGTGTAGATAGATGATGTGCCGAGTATGGAGGTGGGTCGCAGGTGTAGAATCGACTGAGAAATGCTTCGTCGCGATTACATGAGGAGTTTGAGAGATGTCGGATATTTGAATACGACCCACGGACAGACCTCAATCCATTCGTGAATCGTATGTTGGTGGTGATGAGTTTTTCTTCAACTTTGTTCCGGCTGTGAAATCCCTGCCGACTGATTTTTCGACCAATATATCGAGCGCAACTCCTACAAGTCGAAAATCCATGAAACAAAATTCATCCCACCCTTTTTTGGGACTGAATCTCGGGTCTGGGAGAATATTTCACTCCCAGCTTCGCAGAGAGATCAAATGTTTCTCATATCACCTTGGTGACACTATGGGTATCACAGATGCTGAGACTTCCTGCCTACTGAAAGCAACACAATTTGTTAAGAGCCATTTTTCAAGACTATATATATTCACTGATAGCCAGGCTAGCATCCTTCGGATCCAACACAGCAGTAACCAATTTTCTCATAAGATCAGGATGGCATCCCAAGGGTGTGCCATTCATCTTCAATGGTGTCCTGCACACGTCGGTATAGAAGGCAATGAATTAGCAGACAATCTAGCCAGAAATGGAAGTTAAAAACAAGCAATGAGAAGGGACAAGTTTACAACTCATTCATTTATGCAACAAAAAGCAAAAGAATTAATACTTGAGGCATGGAATAAAGACTGGAACTTCGAGCTCTGGCATGAGGAAGAGGGCCGGAAAGCAAAAGGACTCGGCAAGCACTATAGAATCCAGGCACAGACTAACCAACCCAGCCTCTCATTCAAGCTATAAGAATTTCAACATCACAGCGGGGAGACAGAGTCAGCATTTTTCGAGGCTAGGCTTAGGGTCAGAAATATCCGAGCATATCTGCACGAGATAGGAAAAGTTGAAGATGATATATGCAATTTTTGTTCAAAACAAAGGCAGACTGTGCAGCATTTGTTGTTACATTGTCCGAAATTTAAATACCAAAGAAACAGATGTTTGAAGGGCGTAGAGCCGAGAACTCTACCTATATTATTCCGAAGAAGAAGAGGAAAAGAAGCACTTCTTAATTATTTGGACGCATCCAAGTGCATGGTGGCACATAAAGGGAGTTGAACTAGGTAAGCTAAATTGGAAATTTAAAAATAATTATGAAGATAGTATTTTAGAAAGGGGTTTTGGGGAATATAATTATGTAAATAATGTGTCATAACTTGATAGCTCAATACACTATGAAAAAAAAAAGCAAGGCCGAATCTGATTTTCTATTGATACAGGGTATCGTTTATTTGCGTACATAATTCCTTCTATTTCGCCTGAACTCCGACGTGATCATCATTACATAAGGCCGGCAAAGATAAATTCTTCACCTTCCAGTGGTGCCGGTGTAATGGCTCAGTATGCTCTGCATATCTGGGATAGCCAAGAAGAATCGCGCCCGAATCAAAGTCGAAAGTAAACACATGCATATCTCCACTTGACGACTTCTCAACCATGCAGCACTCACCATTATCCTCTAAGTCCTCAACCTCTCTCCGACCACACATCATCTCGCCTCAACGATCAATAAAGGCGTCGCCCCAATTGCAATCGGGCATTTGCCTCATCAAAAACCGGCCATCTCCCACTACACATTTACGACGCTATGTATACCCGCGAGGCGGAAACAAAGTCATAATCTACAAAGCTCGGGTCTTGGTCTATGGGGAACCGTTGCTCTAATGGGGCTTCACATCTTGAGGAAGGACAGGCAGCTGGCACGTGGGACAAACGAGTGAAGAGCTCACAAATGGGCATGCCAGGACGCACATTTTTCGAGTATTTTCGACTTAAAGGTGTCAGAGGCAACGATTTTGGATAGGGCAACCGACACTTTAAACTCTGGCAACAATGGACGATGTTTGGGTCCACTTCCTGGTCATCATTTCCCCGAATATAAGTCTGGGTAGCCCGGAAACCCACTTCACTCGAGAAAGGGAGGACTGTGAGGCCATATCGCGAGCGGCGTCTATAGACAAGATGACCAAGGCATGTTAGGGTAGCCAAAGGTTTCGCCCGTTTTCCCTTTGGTGGATATGAATGGTTGAGGGAAGGGCGAAAGTCCCCGGCACCAAGGTCTCGAGTGGTATCAGTAAATGCACCCACTACATGAGTAGTCCAAATGTCAAACTGGCTTATTGTCGTATGTATATTTGTCGGGGGAGGACTACTCTTCTCCGTGTCATGCTCTATGAGTACAAGGCTTATGACTGACACGAATAAACTTTCATTTATTAGTAGACTTCGTCGTACAGTAAACAAATTCATCATAACTCTAACTCATCCTCTTACTTGGTATGCCATTCTTACAATCTCCGAAACTATTCTAATTCCTTCCCACAACTACGGAATGGAGCTACAAGGTGAACTCCATCCCCATACGCCTTACATAATCTGTTGTGGTTATGAGCTGTGAGGTATATAGCAATTATATCTCTGCAGTCTGTCGGTGGAATCACACGGGCTCATGTGCAATGGTGAGTCGCGGAGATGGCGCGCTCACGCTGGGTGATGGCACGATGGACACTGAATGCGTATCAGATGGTGACCTATGAAGGTGATGCTAGATGTGCATCCCGACGATTGATAATATCATCTAATGGATAATGTGAAGTATGATATTATTTTGGATAGATTGATTCACTAAACTCGGCAGGTGAAGAGATTGTAGAGTACATGAACAGCCTCTGTGCACTAGCCTGTATTTTCCACCCTTTCCTAATCCAGCAGCCCATCCTCCGTTCCCCTGTCTCCTAACAACTCAACCGAGCCAGCACAACATAATCAGTCTAAATCACGTGAAGGCCAATACGTCCAATTTGTTGAAATTGGCGCTACTTGGCAATGAGAAGTCGCATTTATACGGAACGTAATTAGGTTCTATTATTACTAGCCACATTCATGACGACTCATACATTGACCAGCCTCCCAATTATCTAGCATAAACTAGTGAATCGTGTCCTTCACTTAGATGTAGTAATTAGTTTAAATAGCGCTCTGATACTGAGTGGGTTTAATCAACAGCTCTCGACTACAGATTTCAGACTCTTCAAACTCCACACTCGCTTCACTAGGTGATACTACATACAAGCCTAACAGCTTACGCTTCTCTACACAACTTCCATAACAACACATTTCAACACCCGTCCCAAACTTTCCAACGAGTCTGGACGGGCATCAAACATCCAGGAATATTGTCGCGCAGAATGGGCCTTGCGAGGGCCAGAGGGATGTATGATTTCAGTCGTCCTTCCGATCCTTGACGTAGCCTATCTATCACGGCTTCGCATTGTGCAGGCCTTCGGGACCTCGATGCCATCGAGTTTCCACTCAGCACCAATTTGATATGCGTCGAGGATAGTTGCCGTCAGAGCTGGCTTCGGGAAACATGGGTCTTTGAAGGGTTCATGGCTTAGCTTTACTCAAACATTAGACTCCCTGGGCTATCATCAACGGTTACAGAACGTGTAAGAGGCTTGATAATGTTGGTGTCCTCAAGATGAGCCAGGAGCAATGGGGCCCGTATATAGACATGAACTTCCATGGATTTTTGAGCAAATCATTTCATTCATGCTACTTCTAACTGTTCACTCAATCTAAACCCATCACTAGACTAGCAGTGATAGCTTGATTTGTGAAAGCTATTCATGACAAAAGATTGGTACAATGCCCTTTGCCCTGCATGGAACACTCAGCCGCCGCTTACACAGCACTATACTTATTGCCATTCTCCTAGCTTTCCAATGCGACTGAGCCAGGAGAGACTGGTCATTATCTGATCAGGCATCTTCTGGCGTACATTCCACCCGAGTAGTTGGCTTTTGTTTGCAGCGTAGGGGCTACTACATTTACAATCGTCCATATCCTTACCAGAGTTCCCTACCCATGCAGAATCATCTAGTGGCATGAGGCTGAGACTCGGCGGCAACACATGGCAACAGAATAAAAGATGTCGCAACAGAAGTTGGAGAATCAGGCCTAGACTTCAATCGTGTCGGTCGCAATATCACTTCGAGAGCCAGCTCATTACAAGACTCTTGCCATTAATAATGTCGTTGAATATTGCAATAGATAAGAGTCCATGCTAAATAAGGCAGCTTGATCCTAGCCTCACTGACAATACATTAAAAATCACCTTGGTAATATGAAACCTGATCTGTATTCGGAGATCCAAAGACTGGCCCAGCTCCAATCTCATACCACTTGTTCTCGCCAACCACGTAGAGGTTGCTTCCTAGGCTCCTAGAAACTTGATGGTCGTGTGCAGTCAAGGAAACCAATTTGTGTGGCTGTACGGCGGTAGGCACCGGGAGTGATAGCAATCGGCGTCGTGGTTGGTTTTTAGGACAGGAGTTTTGCTCGCTGACAAAGCAAGGAATGAACGACCGGCCAGTGATGGAGTGAACAAAATCTACAACATGCTCTTTCTCATCATGCACAAGGTAACATCCGGGCACGGGGTTATAATCTGCCAGACAAGTTGTTAGTCCCTTCTCGGGAAGCAGTGAAGAGAGGAGGCCCACCCTCATCCAACAGAGGCAGCATTGCGTGGACATTATCGGCCAAACCACATCTTGTCCTTCCCTTGAACGGCTCGCCCTTACTTTTATCGCCCATGTAGGATTGAAGGATTTCGAGTTGGGAGAATTTGTAATTTCCACACTTTACTGTGCTCTCGTAGCGCATGAGATCTTGAGCCTGGCCATGCGTGAGAGAGGTAAAATGCAAGAGGGCAGCTGCTATAGCCAAAGATCTTGTGCAGAGAGACATTCCGCGATAGGTCAGTGTCGGGGCCTGGAGAAGAACTGATCGATAGAGGAGTGGAAAGAGATGCAATGTTGCAGGCGAGCTGCATCTATCTTGACTCCAACGAGGATAATCCTGCGACTTTGACCATGGCCATTCACTACTCCAGCTGCATCGAGAAACTGACAGGTGTCAGTTCTCGGCGCATTGCGCGAATTTCACTTCAACGGCACTTAACTGCACCTCTACCCAGACCACAAGAGTCATAGACCCGGGATGGGCCGAGCAGATGTTCTATGCCATCACGTAGCATAATAAACAAAACACATGTTCGAGGCGATTATTAAATGAAAGTTTATCCACTAGTCCACACGAATAATTTGATTGTTGTGGAAGAAAACTACACCGACTGTCTTTCGATTAGGCCTGGGAAGGTCAACAGCTGAGATCCAACGTTGTTCATCCTGCGGCTTTCGGAGTAAACACTTCTCCTTACTGACGTTTTGGAGCATGGGAGGCTGGCAAAGGATGGCCAACCTGATGTGATGAGGAGGGAAATACTCTGCACTTGACACGACTTGAAGGAGGAAGATGGTATTTGATCCATGCATAGACTCTGTATGCCTGCAATCATGTCCAAGATCAATGCTTCAATATAAATCTAGACTTTACACTCTCTACTTGCCCAGAGAATTGTTGTGTGAGGTCCACACTCTTCCTTTCTCAATGATGGCAGAACGTCAATGATTCCTCTCCATCCCCATCAATCTATTGGCCTTGGTGGGCGACTGGATGAGGCGCCAGTGAAGAAAACGACTCTGGATGAGACGAGGAGATGCTGAGATGAGCCAAAGCTGCGACTGAATGGAGGGAAAAAGTTGCAGATGGCGAAGATGTCAAGGGCTCGGGCGCGTGGTGGTCGAGGCTGAGGAGGAATTTGTGCTTCGGCGCGTCAAAAGAGGGTTCTCTGCGCGGTTGGCCTTGACATGATTCAACACAGGGGTGAAGTCTGGGTCGGGACGAGGCACTTGTACTCTATGGCATTTAACCTGATCCAGCCCGGCCCCTGCCGTGCTTAAGCTCCAGTAGGAGTGCAACAGTAGTCACTTTACCTAGCACGTTACTGAACAACCAAGCAATCTATAGGCCTCTGTACCATTGGATAATCGCTTAGGATTGTGATGTCTGCGCGGATAGGGCAGGGAGCGACACTAAGGCTTTGCTAGAAATACGGCTTCAAATGTTGCAGTTTGGATACAGTTGCTCAGCAACACACACTTTCATGGTCGGCGTCGGCACTTATTCTTATTGTAATTTAATGCTCTTCATCCTCGGACTTCATGCTGAGCAGTAGTGGTATAGCACGTGATGCCATGCGGGGCAGAAGGAACAGCATGGCGCAAGCCGCTAGCCAAACCTAAGCGATCTGGCCCACTTGTAGATGGAGAAATCCCTGGATCTAAATAAATAATTCATTTGTCCTGATTTGGCGCCTTGAGGCCCATGCAGCTTTTTATCGAAAGATATGTACTTGACGTAGAATGACTCAGTTTGACGTTCAGAACACTTACACTCAGATTTCATTTGCAGATACCACTCGAGCTTAACCCTTACGGTGTAGAGCCTCTTTCGTGCACACCCACCACAGGGAAAAGCGTGAGAACCCTGTGGCTATCCGAGTGTGCTTTCATCATCCCACAAGTACAATATCATGGTGAGAGAGAGTGGTGTGTAGGTCTTACTAGATTCGAAGCAGCTTACTCCTGTCTCAAATGGGGTAGACATTCAAGCTTTCCAGTATCTACTTGGGAGAAGGGCCCGGATGGTGTACCACCGCACCATCCAACCATGGCGGTGTTTATAGTGAAAATGACGTTGTGCTGGTGAGAGTCACGACTATGGTGCGCAAGGGCAATGATGACTGGGATGGAAGGAAGAACGTTCCAGGTGATTCCGTGATGAGCAGGTGAGTAACAGCGCTGCACGGAAAATTTGCCCACCATACTGCCAGATGCCCAGAAGAATTGGATGCGAGTCCATGAGGTAACTGGTAGCCTAACGCGTGATAGGTCGAGGTTACTCGTAATCAAAGAAAAAGGCAACTCGGCAGAGGCAACTTGACTCCTACTTCTCCCGGAATTCGCGGGACTACACACACTGATCATAATTATCATGATATCTTGATCTCTAAATGTAGACATGCGCTAGGAATAGATAAGCCGCGGCCCCAAGTACAGAATTCGAGCAGTGGCCAGAGAAAATAAGTGTCGGAATACTCGGGTGGCATTTACATCACAAGCTTTCCGTAGCAGTAATAACAATTGGTGGTTAACATGTATCTTGATTCCTGTCTGCTAAAGGAAACACGTATATACAGCAGTTGTCCCTCTCTCCTGACGCCATTCCTAAACAGATAACTCATTACTCATCAACATGTTTAGTCATCATTTCTAAGATAATACATGAAAGGTCATTAAGTCATTAGGTCACTCGATAATAACCCACCAACATAGGAGCAGTCCCTGTTCTTGATCAGAGACGTTTTCTTGTCAAAATTCTTCGGTGGTCATGCTGAGCCTTCGACAGCATCGGAATCGGAAGCAAACACGAGCATCTCGATTATCGACGACTTCTCATGGTCGATTGTCGTTCTCATACGAGTCCTCTGCCCCAATCTTACTATGGTGATGAGGCCCACATCTAGATCACAAGATTTAATCTGACTAGTATTAAGAAAGCGTTGATTGTTTGATTTATTCTTGTCCAACGTCCTATTGGGAATCTAATTTACAGAGCCACGAGACCGCTAAGTCGCTTTGGTTGGAAAAAGCTCTCAAGCGCACAAAACCCAATGGCCTGCCAACTTGAACCGACCCAGCTTCATGCCGAGAACGTTTCTTTTGTCAATTATTTTATCAACTTCCCCTACAATCAGTCTGAAGCTAGGAGAAGTTGAAAAGAGCAGGCAATTCCTCATTCGGCGTGGGTCTTCAGAGTATTCCAAGGGTCGGCTCTGATGGTGGTGCGACTGTCGATGGGATGATTGGTGCCGCTGGGGCTTCAACCACCTTGCGTGGTTGTCTCAGCCCTCTTTTGGGTTCTTCAGCCTTCTTGCTGGTGGCCAGAGTAAACCCCACATCATCAGTCGTTGCGATCGTTCGCATTGGCGCCACTGTGGGGTTTTCCGTCCACATATCCGCCGTTCTGCATAGAAACTCCATCCGAGCCTCCTCCACACTTCCCTTGTAGACTTGGTAGGTCCGACACGCAGCTTTTTGCCATGCACGGTATTACCTACTGCAGTTCGCAGAAAGAACCCTTTTTCCTCGGACAGTCCCAAGTTTGGTGAGCACCAGCGCATAAACCGCACCTAGCCATCTTTTCACGCGACGCCTGCCCGTGTTCCCACTGACTGCAGTTGAAACACTGCTTTGGTTTGGCCCGCGGTGACCACAATGTAGCCATCGTATTCTGTTAATTGCAAGGCCGCCAACCCAAGCCCCAGTCGCCGTCTCAATCTCCGCGATAATGGCGTGGTTGACGGCATCTCTGCCGCCCTCAATTCTTGTCCGCAGTGGGACTCCGAAAATCTCAAGCGAAAAGTCTTGCTTCGAAATTTGAAAGTCGATTGCTTGTCGCATGTCAAGCACCGTGTCTCCTTGGGAAGCTGACTGGACTAACACCTTGTTGTCGTTATTGCGCATCTGGTGAATTGCAGATGCCCCCTCCATGTGTTGTTTGGCCTTTGAAAGCAGCTCCTCCGTCTTCAATTTCTCCGCTCCACCGATTCTGATCTGTACCGCTGTTTTCGTCTTTTGCAGAGCCACGACCGACGACAAAACAGGAGCTGCTTATCGTGCGGAGTCCGCGAGGCTTTTATTGACGATCTCCTCTAGCGCCATCATCCTCTCCTTAATTTGAGACATCGTCTTCCAAGCCTTGTGACAGTTGAACGTCTTGACGGCTTCATTGACGTCCTCCATTGTGAGTAAGTCCTCCCCATCCATCTCGCCCATCACGATAAGTCTGTCCTTTTTCATTAATCTCCTTATAATTTCAAGGTTACGGTCCACTGGAGCTATCTGCGCTCCAGTGCATTGGGATTTGCTTGCCGTTGTCGCTTTCCGCAACGCGTAAAATCCATTGAATTTAACCACACTAGCATTTACACTCGCCACGTCGGAGCACGGAAAGGAAAATGATGTAACGAGGGTAAAGACGACATAAAAATGGGATTCACAAAGTCAAATAGATAAAGGCAGCATGGAACGCTGCGTAGCTTTCTAACAAAAGTGGTATTTTTTTCTCATTGTTGCATTGCTTGTGTACGGTGGCCCTAGCCATCCTTCCCTTGCAACCAGTTCTATTTAAACTTACCTCATCATAGACCTTGCGTAAAATGTCTATATTTTTAATACCTCAAAAGCAAGCCATTTCACGCGTTCTCAAGTCATTCTATATGTTTTATGGCTCTCTATCTGGATGCAGATTATTTTTCAATGTATCCGAATTTTCACCTTTCACTGACAACTGTCAATGGCACGACTGCTGCTAGAATACTCGGATTTGGGGGATATGACTGTGTAAGAGTTTGTCTTTTGTTAACTGAGGCTAGGTCGTGATAGATTATGTCAAAGATCCTAGCTATTAAAACTAGATTATCTTAGTATTTGATCAAATAACGAACTGATTTTAAGCTTCAACAGGATGAGCTGGTCCGTTTAACAACATTACACCTATTTCAAATTTGTAGTTTTTAGAAACATCTATATTTGGCTTGATAACAGTTAAAAAACAATCAGTCGTGCGCGGCACTCCTTGATGTCAAGCTCTGAATATGGATACAACCATGTCCAAAGCTATTATCATTTGATTTTGCCTAGCAATTTCTAGATCTCTAGAAATCTGAGTATCTATGAATACCTCGTCCATCCTGCATGTCAATTTTAGTTGAGATTGAGGAAGACGATCATATCCAGTAGAAGATGGGCAGAATAAATTTGTTCAACTGTTATCCCGCATCCTTAATTTTTGCTTTTGTCGAGCTTGATATGAATAGTATAAGTACAAGCTTGAATTATTCAATATTCAATATTCTGTTTTTTAGGGCCTGGGTGCTTTAAAATTCTTGCAAAAAACTCTTATAAAGTACCGGTCAATCCAGCCGATACCTTCAAAGTCCACTGCCGTTATAAGCAATCAAATCTATCGTGCTTGTTAATTGTCCGTCGACTTTAACATTTGTCGACCGAGCTAGTTCGAGCATACGTGCGAGTACAGCTTCCGGGGTAGTCAAAGATTCTGTTGATATTAAATACGCGGCTAGGCCGGCAATATGTGGTGAAGCTGCAAGTTTGTTAGCTTATTAATGAAGGTATAGGGGTTGGATTCTGTTAGGGTAATGAAAGTGTAAGATTAATTTACCCATGCTCGTTCCACTCAGAGTTGCGACAGCATTGTCATCTGCGATACCAGCACTAAGAATTTTTACTCCAGGCGCAAATATATCGACAAAAGCTCCGAAGTTCGAGAAACTGGCTCTCTTGTCTGTCGTAGGATCTATAGCACCGACAGTGATTGCGGAAGGGGCTGATGCTGGAGAAAAATTTGTAGCGTCTTTGTTGGAGTTGCCAGCTGCAACTACCACGGTTACACCGGCTTTGGTCAGGGCCTCAATGGCAGTATTGAGAGCTTTTGACTTGCTGCCACCAATTGATATATTTACTACGGCTTTTCCGGCGAGGCCTCGCTCAGCTACTTCTGCAGCGACTAATTTATATATCAATTAAATTATTTCTGAACGACATCACCGAATCACTTACCAAAATTTACGCCTCGAAGAACGTTGGCGTTGCTGCCCTTTCCTTTGGCATCGAGAACTTTTATTCCGACAAGCTCAATATTTTTTGCTACACCGAAAGATGCTCCTCCAATGGTGGCTGCAACATGACTACCGTGACCATTCAGATCTTCGTTGATATCGTCAATGAAATTTGCTTTCAAAGTGGCTCTACCGCCAAATTCCTTGAAAACTATGTTAGAAAGTATTTTTATGGATATGTTGTAAGGGAAAAGGTTGCTATCTTACCACGTGTGATGCTCGTATTCCAGTATCTATAACAAAGCCTACGACACCAGCTCCATCACTTGCGTTGTCAAAAACGTATTCTTTGCCCTCCGATTTAAGGGCATGCGATAACCTCACTAGCCCGATTGGGGCTTCGATTTGTTCCGTCAACTCAAGAAATCCAACTTGTGTATCAGCCTCGACGTATGAAACCTCAGCTGCACTCTCGATGTCAATGATCATGGCGTCCTCAGCATCCAAGCACATGCCCCTCCAGCCTCCCATTTTGAAGGTGTGCATCATAGGCGAAAGCTGTCTTCCATCAATTGATGTGGCATTTAGACTTCGTTTTTTAAGAGCTGTTTTGATTGTCGTCTGGTGCGACTCAACCGCATCGTCTGTTGCATCCTTTGAGTATACCACAATATAACGATTGGCAATCACGTCTTCAGCCGGGGCGTCCATGTTAGATATTGGTAGACCAAGGCCATTGACTATGGAGTTGGGATTTGCTGGAGCTCTGAATAATGGAGGGGCCGAATAGGCAAAAGAGAACAAATAAAGTGGAATAACACAATAGCAGAAAGATAAAACTGGAACTTGCATTTCTGAGAATGAATTGATGGGTTCCTCGAGAATCTATCTCAAGGGGAAGGTTAAAGAATGTAGCTGACTGAGCTACTGTGAATGAAATCGTTACAAGCAACTCAATTCAGTTAATAGGGATTTAATAAAAAGTGAGGGTCAAGTTCGCATGGATATTGTCCGGCTTGAGCTCCAGCGATCAAAAGGTAAAGAATAGATGGTAATGAATGAATGAATGACTGACAGTTCGTGGAGTCTGCTTGTTGCGCGGAGATACCTAGATAAATGAGTCCCATGGCGACCTTAGTAGGACCAGACATTCAGTCGATTGAAACTCGCGTTCCAAGCCTTTATCGTGCATTGAAGACTCTTTCTGTTTGAGCTGACCAGCCAAGGAGCTAATGAGTGGAATCTGCGACATAATCCAAGAAAGCTCGAGGTGAAACCCCGTCCAGGCATGCGTTGGTCATGGATGATCCGAATGACTAGATGCTCGTTAGAAGGCGGGTTGTGTGAAGGCCGAGCGACCCCGTAACTATCAGCAATCAACTCTGATGATGAGTATTAGGAACGATAGAAGTACTATCCACTCTCCAAACTACTGTTGCTGGGTGTTTGGTGACAACATGATATGTCGGCGGTGAATCTATCCTCCGATAAGCGAAGTGCACGTTACAGGCATGGTCCATGTACCAAACGGCTGCTAGTGATAAGTTGTATTTGTAACTAACCACAGTATCCAACCGTCGGCGGAACGTTGCAGAACAGTTGTTCCGCTAGTTCACGTTTGCTTGACGCGCACAATTAGTTATTTGCTGGGTAAGCCAAATAGTATCAATGAATAAAACCAAATTTTACACTACCTGTTGTCTTTGTATATACTTGTTACGTACGTGATACAGCCCATCTAACAATTAGTGTATTTTAAAGTCCAAAGGTAAGGCTAAGAGTCCACTATTGGGGGGATCGGTGGTAAACGATATGTTGTGCAGTGGCGGAGTTGATTTCAATTTTATTGGAGTCTCTTCTGAGTCTATCACTAAGAAGTTCGAAAGCTATCTAGAAAGCTTTTAAAGGTATAATTATTATAAGTTTTGATTTGTTTAACATTTTCCGACAGACACTTGGTGTTATATGTGATGTATTGAACTTACCATGAGAGAGAAATAACAATACTTGGTAAATAAATACAACCCAAAAGCCGAAATGTCTTCTAGCCTCCGAGGTACCCACAAGTCCGCAGTGTCAAGCTTGCCGAACGCTGCAGAAGGGTCATTATTTCCTCGGAATTAGTCCTGATTTCGGTACTAGAAGAGCCCCGCATCCGGTGATATTTGTGGTAGACATCAGGAAGTATCTAGGATTTATCGGGTGTATGGATCACATTTAGTCATATTGGGTCCAATAATAGAATACTGTAAATTAGCGAGTTGAACGCACGGTCCACTTAGAGAAGAGATAAGTTCTGCGGACCGATGTTCGAGGAAAAATCAAGTTGTTTCTACTGAGTTGTTGACACCCGTAAATTATCTTCACCCGCTACATGACAGGCTCCCGGTTTCCTAATATTGTGTGATTTACCTGGCTGCCATACACCCGCAAATGGCCATCGTTTCGTTGGCTGGAGAGGAGAGATAATGAAGGGTAAATAGCTCCTCTAAGTATATGATCGAATGAGGACTTGTGAGGGGTGGTACTGTCTGAGGGGAGCAGTATGGGAGGCATAGGAGGGGATATACTACTGGTATAGGTATCCTTTGAATGTAAGCAGGGAAGTCTTACATGTCCAACATAGTCATAGACTCAGACAGCACAATAAAATTAAAAAATAATATGCTCTGGCCTAAAATTAATTTTTGTGAATGCATATTATAATTATGTTATAGCTTGTTAAAAACTTTTGCGCCATCAGATGTTCTAGGCCTTTACACAATAGCTTTGCTTGTCGTCGGGTGGACTATCCAAATCTAAAGGGTAGCCCAGGTGAAACGATGGTTCATTACTACTCGTTCATTCATGACCCGATCTCTAACGATTGGGGCCCCCTGATCAACTATGATTGGGAAACCCCAAATTGGGATGTAATAGATATGATGTCATTAAATAGTTTGTACCATATAGCTGTAAAGTCAAAAAGGAAATAAATGGTTTAATGTCACTATTCTGGCGACTGGGGTTTTTTGGTAGACTCGATGGTGGCTGCTTTACTTCTCAATGCCCACAAGACATATACCCCATACTTTGAAACTAAAACTACACACACATAAATACGTGGTCGCAACACATGGCTTGTGTATACCTATCCAAATATACACTACTGGTTTAATCAAGGGATAGAGTTCATTATCCTTTATTTTGTACATGAGAATACCTGCGACCTAATCTGTGTATATCTTCCGCGGTCCAACTTGAAGTTGTCGTGCCCTGTCCTTGACGATAAATCACAGCTTGACCGTCGACCCTAGAGCATCCTTATATCTACAGGGATCCAAAAGTTTTCTCATGGCTACTTCGACGATTTGGATAATCGAGGAATGTGACTAGAGTTTGTTGTGTGTGCCATATCAAACGTTTGAGCACCGCCACTGATCAAGGTTGGTCGGGAGTTTATTGCCAACAGGATGCCAAAATTGATGGAAAGCCGCCCCTCGCCCCCCCGGACTTGCGACACGCATCTCTCGACTTTCATAGAAGTGGAATTGTCTTTGAATGAAACACAGTATCCTGTACAGACCTGGGAATCCAGCATTCAATTAGTCTTCTTTCTAAACTTGTTATTCTCCATACTAGATAGTGATCAGTCTGACTCACATGATCTATTAGATACAAATTTAGATACTACCTCTTTTGATACTGTGATAAAGTTATGACTTCTTTAGTCGGGTAATTTACTGCTATGAAGTATGCCTTTCTGTGGGTGTCAATACAGAAAACTAGTCACCATGTTCCCTATGGAATGAGACAACAGCATTTGCTTTAGCCTGGTTGACCATGATAACAATAAAACATACAAAAAAATGAATGCATCAAGCGTAGTAGTGCCCTGTGCGAGTACTCGTTGTGGGCAGTATTTTGAGACAAGCTCAAAGGTTTGAAGTAAGCGTAGCCTCCTGTCGCATCGAGTGGCCCTTGCTGGCTAAAGATTTTAACATTTGTAGGGAGGGTATCCCTAATCCTGTGGACAATTATGTCGCGTGCCTTACCTATCCTTTAGATTTGATTTGAGACAGTTTGTCAATCACGATGTCCTACCTCTCCAACACGAAGTTAATCTCTGGCTCAGCGAAAATATTACTCTTTTTCTTTTCTTTAATCAGATATAATTGTGCGTGCAACTATCTGGCTGTGACGCGATATCAGAGGTAAATGCAGAACAAATGTTCTAAACATAGAAAAGGTGCACTAATACATCATATTTCAGTTGTAAGTACCATCGCGATGTTACTGCGGATTTTTTTCACCCCGGGTCAGCTCTTATCCGTGAATACCCACTCAGGGAAACGTCTTAAAACCCCCAAGTTATCCAGACATGCCTCTATCGTCCATTTACTTGTCTCCGCGCAAAATGTGATCTCAGACTTCTCCCTCCCACATGGAGTGGGTGCCCAGGCCACTCAAACTATACTGGAGAACACCACCAGGAGGCGGATCACGACAACTTCAATCGTCGGCTTGTTTTTATAGTGTCAGCTGCACTCTCGCAAGCGAATTCTTGGCGCACACAAAGCTCAATTTGTAAATACTCCTTGCAAAAATTCGGAATTTCACGCCTTTCGAGGTTAAATCTATCCTCTGCATCATCTCGCGAGCTTGTCCTGAATCCTCTTACGTCCATCCCAAAGAACTGTCTGATATGGTTTCTCTCCTACGAGAAATGACCAGCTCGTTCACCCTCAGTCCATCAGTCTCTCGCTGATTCCATTATCTCTATTCTATTGAATTCTAGTTTAGTCCATAATACCTACACATGCATTACACACTAAACACCCCACGGTTTAGTTCCACAGTCACGTGCATCTGCCATGACTTGACCAAAAGCATGTCCCATGGTAAGTTACATGGATAACACAACAATAGACTTAGTCACCATGTCCCCTCAGGGATGGGGCATTAGCTGTAACTAGTGCCCGGTAGACCTAAAAAAAAATAAACACAACACAACACAAGATCACAGAATTACCCAGGAGGACGAAGGCTGAACACCTGTCAGTGGTGTCCTCTACGAACCTGGGAGTGAAATATTTTCCAAGAGCCGAGATTTAGTCACGACAAAGGGTGAATTTGAGAGTTTTCGCAGAGTTGGCGATGGGGAGGAGTAGTGTTGGCTCATTTTTGGTCGAGAATCCGACTTGCAGAGATTTCACGACTGCACAACTCAACAAAATCGACCATCTACACCCCATATACGAACCGCAGACAGGCTATAACCTGTCTGATGTTCGTATTACAACAACCGACACGTTCAACATCTTATTTTCTATTTCTCTTGAAAATCATTCCTAGCCAGACTCATCTCGCGGCCCTCTCCACAATCATCTCATCACCTACCTAAGCAATCCCATACCTCCAAAAGCCAAATCGCAACAAAGAAGCAAGAAGATATCCGACCCTACGCAACTGCCAGTCGCTGTGAAGGTAAGGTCGAAATACCGGCCTCAGATGCGTCCTCACCTCGGCCAAGGGCACCAACAACTGGACCTGCGACGAATCGCCACCGATGAAATACGTACGACATTTCGCCGGCACACCAACTAGAGCATTCGACAAAGGCTGGGGCATCGGTGCTTCGGTCTTTAGCTCTCAGTCTCGTTTTTGACCTCCACGGTTAGGGGTACGGCAGCGACGGGGCAAGGCCGGAGGGGTGGACATTCTACAAAGTTTCTGGGATGACGAGATCGGCTGAAGGACAGAGGGATGCCGTATGAAGGAACTAAAAGGGAATACAAACTGAGGAGGCCTTGGTGGGCGACTGGACGAGGCCTCTAGTGAAGAAAACGACCCCTGGATGAGATGAGCAAAAGCTGGGAATGAAGCGAAGGGAAAAGTTACAGATCGCGGAGGTGTCAAGGGCTCGGGCGCGTGGTGGCCGAGGCTGAGGAGGAATTTGCGCCTCGGCGCGCCAAAAGGGGGCTCTCTGGACGGTTGGGCTTGAAATGATTCAACACATGGGTGAAGTCTGAGGTGGTTCGGTCATTTAGGTGGGACGAGATAGATGTACTTAATGGTAGTTAACCTGATCCAGCCCGGCCCCACTCGTGCTTAAGCTCCAGTAGGAGTGCAATAGGAATCACTTTACCTAGCACGTAAATGAACAAGACAAGACAGAATTACCCGCCATACTTTTGCAAATACCAATTCCTTCTAAAGTCTACATCACAATTCTTACCAGTTGAATCACAACTGTCTCTAAGTCATAGTCAAGACAATTTCCAGTGCCCATCAGTTATAACTCCCTTCCCAAAAATCGTATTCTGGTCATAATCGGGATTTTATCCTTCCGTATCAAAAATCTGACCACCTTCCCTAACACCTATCCCATCTGCTTTGGATATCTACCTTTGAAATTTGTGTACTGCTATTTTTGCCCTCTTGCGTTACAGGAAGATAATCAAGGTGCGCAGTAAATTATTAGAAATAAGTTGTACGATGAGGAGGCAAGAAACTACCTGACAATCGAAGGCCTACTGTTGGGTTAATTATTCAGATCTGAATAGGTGGACTAGGTGAAAACGATGGTTGATTATTACTTGACCCAATCCCTAATGATTGGGTCCTTGTTGGTAGACTGAATTACAGATACTACTGCCTAAGGCATAACAGGCATATACTCTACAATATGTTACAGCTAAACTACATGTACATAATTAAGTGATAACAACACCTACAGAATTACAACTACTCCTTAACCTCAAATCTACCAATTACAATTTTGTTAGCGTGACACCCTTCGGATATTCGTCTAGTCGTGGGCGTGCATTTGGAGACGAGCTAAGGCCAAAGATCGAGGCGGCGGAAGTTATGGCTCTTGGAATGAGGATGTACCACGTCGTACTTGTAGACTTGATGGGGTTTTGGCGGGAACAGACCTTATTGGCAGCGAAAATTGATATGGTCGGAAGTCTTGAATCATCGCCTCGTGGGCAAATATCTTCGGTACTGCAAAAATTGACTATACTTGGCTCTGATAATTTATTTAACTTGAAGATGGGTAGGGGATACCCTTCATAGGTATTCAGTCTACCTCTTACTTCCGGAATACTCATTAATATCTGCATGATAGATATTTATCGAGCCAGTCTCAATATGCATAGAAACACAACTCCAGAGTCTGGCGCTCTGCATCTCGCCAATGTGCCTCAATGACATCCACCCAGGGAGTAACTCCAATAAGCTCGCCCTGGCTTACGCTAACTATTACCCTACCGACCCAAAGCATTTTCTCACCCCTCTGCACGCTGAGGCAAGCATGGTAAGTCTTGTTCTTAAACCGTGGGCAGCACTAGCCGAATGTTAAGTCTTGTGGCCTACGGTTATCCAAAACACGAAAAGGATTATTCACGGCATGCTCACACCATAAAATCTTCTAATTTCTCTTCCACGACTTAGATACCTATCTTCTCTCGAGCTATGAAGCTACGTTAGAGCAGTGGCCCCCTGAGAGCAAAGCCTCGAGATTTTTGTATGATGACCTTTTTTCGTCCCCGCAGGAGTAAGTGGCGTCGAAACACTATGGCTGTAACTGACCCATGGGTGAAGAGGCAAGTTCCCGTCGGCAAGTCGAGCCGATGATTGGTTAGTTGTGGAGTTGATATGGATTGTGGTAAGACTGAGTTGATGGGCTCGTGGGAGAGTGAACGAAACGGCACTGGTTGTGGGTTTGCCTTCGACTCATTAGCATGTGCGATTCTCCTAGCTATCTAAGATATGCAGAGCGTAAATAATGTTTGCAGAGTTATCGCTCGTAAGCAAATGATTCATCATTGCTAGCTAGCTAGCTAACTGCATACACTTCATTAACCAAAAAATGATATGCAAGAGTATTACAGGCTGGGTTTTCTATTAAATTTACAGTGATCTTTTCGTAAAAGTAGTTAATACCAAATTTAAGAATCAACTTACTAGGAGAGCTCTAACATTTGAACTTTGTTTAGCTCGGCACCCGTCCAAATACTAAGCACTGCCTTATCAATTTTTGGTTCATGAAGAATTCCAAGGTAAGCACATTGTGATCACTAGCCTACAGTATATGCTCTAAAAGCTAACTTATACTCTCTTGGTTAAATTTAACCGGATTTTTTAATTCAATAGGCTGAGAATTAATGAGTACAAATGAACCCTATGTATCATTAATTATGGTCACAAACTCTGGATTGAAGCTGCACTTTGTCAAAGAACTGTTAGTAAGCTTGCATGTTTCGGACTGTCCTTCTTTGGTGGGGGCGATGAAGCTGACTGGTATTATTTCGGACTTTTCGCATTTTCGGCAAGAAATCTTTTGGTACGGTGTCTTTGACGTGCTAGAGTTTGGAAATCTTACGACAGGATCCTATATGCGCTTGGTTTGTAACAAATTTTTTTGCGTGGCTACGATATCGAACCGTATGGACTGCAAGATTGTTTCCTGTCAGGATTAAAGATATGCTAGACCACGTGGTGCTTCACCAAAAAAATATATTAAATTTGATAATGATTGTCTAATTACGTTTGTTGATACGGCAGAGTATCGTATAAATCAAAGGTACTACTATGCAACGTGGTAGCTCATTCGTGATTCATTGTTGTCTTCTATTCTATTCACCTTACACAAACGAGAGTATCTCATATGTGCGGGTCGCGTCTATCTGAGCTAGATGGGGTTAGCCAACATCACGTGGAGCGCGATTCTGGATGACCCTCACGACAATGTTATTTCGGATTTTTAGATGATAAATAGTCAAAAGATAAATACCTGACGACATTGTATATAATAACTAAATGCATTTGATTGAGCCGAGTGCATTTGAGTCTTACTGATGTGTGTTATCTACTGGCTCTGGCATACTGGCAAGGACAAAGCTCTGCGAACAGATGATGGTTGCGTGGTCATGAGATTAGCGTAATTAGCCTTTCGCTTGAGCACTATAATCATCCGCAAGGTTGCCAGGAAGTAGGGTAACTATTTATATGATTGGTGGAACGGATGTTAGCGATGTTACCCGAACCCCATCATCTAGCATGTAATGTTTATCAAATCACTTAGTTCATCCGCGAGCACGGGGATATACAACATCTGAAAATCTACGCCAACCGGACAAATCCTCATTCATCGATCCTTGACAAGTAATTGGCCTGAAGCTTGTGCGAAGTGGCGAAGGGCCGCAACCAAATTTTACCAACCATGTTCGACGGGCGATTGTGGTGGATGCAAAATTAATGAGATCACGAATTCATGTCAGGTCAATTCAGTCTGTTTGGCGTTTCGGAAATCTGGATAAAGTTGTTTACATCGCAACGCTGCGGCGAAGTTCAGGCCACAACATCTCTTTGTACCCCCCCTCCTACCCTATCCCTGACTGAACTCATGCGCAATGCCGTTCGTGTATACAATAGGGGTTGCACTTGGACCGATAATAAGTGTGTGATAGCCGCCTGAGTTAGGTGTTAAGAGAAGATGTGTACAAAATTTACAATTAGTGAATTATTATTTTCTAGCAAGAGACGCCTCAGTATTTTTCCTCTTTTCAGCCCTGTCACGTCCAATCATTAATCTCTCACGGTCAAAACTTTCTGTCAATGAACTACCTATGGATTGCTTTGATACTGCCGAATCTATCGGTAGCATCGAACTGCGCTGCCGATAGCTGTCTATTAGCACTTCGCCCAACATCAAATATCACAGGACAACATTCTGCAACCCAAGATTTCTGCTCAAAATATCTTCTAGATTCGACAACTCTACCAGAAGAAGCGTTGGCAGCTTGTCAAGACAAAAATAATGTGCTCGACAAAGAGCGCGTTGCCAGTGCTTGTGCTTGCAAGACTGTTGTGATGAGATCGACTCCAACAATAGGAAACCCGTCATATACCACGTCGCCACCTGAGACTGTTGTGGGCGACGTCGCTCAGCCATGCGCCCTTGTAAGCAGTTCGTCCTCTGCGCAGAAAGTTGCTACTCCTTCTGGTTTGTTTCAACTAAATCTAATAAACGATTTACGTGCGACGCTGACTTGGTTCTAGCTGAGCCAACCGTCTCTGCACAGCTTGCTTTTGACTGTCTGAACTCAGTACCACTGAACAAGACAGCCGCTATACAGCTCGTTGATGCTATCGGGCCATACCTAGAATGGCAAAGTGGTAGGCCACCTTCTGAAAAAACATAACAAACTGGCTAAATATTTCACTGCAAGATCTGGTGTGGAAAAAAGATCCTCCAGCAGATTACGATTTTCCTGCTCACGATGTTATTGCTTCTCTGGCTACCGTCCGGAACAACTTACAATCTAACCGATACGCCAATGAATATGAATTTCAGGGTGATTTGTACCAAGTTTTTGCCCAAGGTCATGATGGACACTTCGTTTTCTATCCCGATGCTATAGCAAAGGCTTTTGAATTCGGACGCCAACGATCCCTGGTATCAATAAGCGAGGACGGACGATCGCTTCCTGTCATAAAACTCTTTGGTGAGAATCTTTAAGCATATAGAATATCAGTAATCTCTGACCTTCCCCAGAAGATGTTATTTATTCTCCTGAATCGGCGTCCATCGTCACAAAAATCAATGATATCGATGCGTCAACATACATCTTTAATTTCAGCACCACTGCTCCCCTTCAACAAGATGCAGACGCTGTATACAATACTATGTTCTACGAAAAAGCCTCTTACGCTGCGAATGGTGGTAAGGGCTACTTCTCGGGAGGCGGGCGTACCAGATATATCTACCCAGGTCCTTCGACAACTTTCACCTTTGCTAATGGATCATCGCTTACCCTCGAAAACACCGCCAAAGTCAAAGGAAACTTTTACAACGTAGCGGACGGACAGCAATTTTATTCCAGATTTTGTTCCGTTAGTGCTAATTCTTTCCAAGCGGATGACCAAACAGATTACATGTCTTCTCGTCCAGTGCTTGCTCCTGGATATCCACCGCCAGTAATCACAACTAATGACACCATCTTATCCGGGTATTATATGGATGGGCAAGGCTACGAAGACGTCGCTGTCCTCAGTGTTTTAGCGTTTGAGTCGAGATCTATCTCTGAATTTCAGGAAGTTGCACAGAAATTTATGATTGATGCAAAGCGGGATGGCAAGACAAAAATTGTTATTGATCTAAGCTACAACGGCGGAGGATATATACTGCAAGGATATGATCTGTTTAGACAATTTTTCCCTACCATCGAACAAGAAGGGAATTCTCGCTGGAGAGCAGGCAAAGGTTTCACTGCTATTGCCGAGATATTTTCTGCAACCTCCAAAGAGTTTGACCCTGCTACTGCCTCTGACATGCAGATAAACGAAGCTCTTTCTTGGTTTAATTATCGCTATGACTTAAATTTGCAAAACGCGCCCTTCCAGAACTTCGAAGAAAAGTTTGGCCCATACGCGACAAAAGGTGACAATTTCACCAATGACATGCGATGGAACTTGAACGATCCACTTACTACTTCAAACTCCACCTACGGTGTTGGTATCGAAATAACTGGTTATGGATCTCGCAAAAACCTTACGCAACATTTCGACGCCAAAAATATCATAATGGTCTGTAAAACAATGTTTTCATTTAGCGCACAGCTTACTCTTTCTAGCTTTATGATGGTTATTGCGCATCTACATGTACGATTTTTTCCGAGTTTATGCGAACCCAAGCCGGAGTTAAATCTATCGCTATGGGAGGACGTCCCAAGGAGGGTCTTATTCAGGGAGTTGGAGGAGTCAAGGGATCCCAAGTTTTAAGCTGGAATGCAATTTACAGTTACGCCCAGGAGGCGCTACCAAACGCCACGATAGCTCAAGCAAAGTCTTTAGGTCAATTGTCAACGCTTCCCTTGCAGCGAAGCACTAGCGCTGCCTGCAATGTACGAGACTCCATTCTTTCTGACCACGTTAGTGATGGGCTTCCATCTCAGTATGTCCGAGAAGAGACTGAGTGCCGTCTGTATTATACGGAACATATGATAACTGATGTCACGGCTATATGGAAAGCCGCGGCTGATTCTGCTTTTAATGGCAAAGGATGTGCATCTGGTAGTCTTCCGGAAAGAGTCGAGGAGGCATCTAACAACATGCCTTCGTCTTCACCTACAGATGGCACAACACAGCATGTATCAGCAAAGGGTATCGAACCCGTCAAGGATGCTGCATGGCGAGCTCGTCACGAACACAAGGTGATATTTTAATTATTTTCTATGAGTGACTTATGTGAAAGCGAGGCATGTTTAAAGCCTTTGTATAATACGACTTTAATTTTATTCATGGCCACTAGCAGGGTATCAGCTCTTCTAACTAGTAATATAATTGTTGTTATTAATCTCGACATCCAGAGAACACTTCAAATCGAATTAAAATATCAAAGAAGAAGGAATTGTTAATCATAAGTTCCATGTGGAACAATGCAGTAAATAATATTCCACTTCATCGATATAAAAACCTCGAGGAGAAAGGGGGTATTTTTTACAAGCTAGACATTACTCTCCGAATTGTCAAGAATTCTAGGCGTTTTTTCTTATGAAACAGGCTGTAATGGAAAGACTTATAAACTTACTCGAGTAAACCATTCATTTCCGAGGAGAATATTTTGGTACCTGAGTCTGGCATACTTCATCAGGCATGGGTATCCATAGTAGTCACTTGACTAAAATGCGATCCTGTCAGGAACTACAATAGTTATCAACCAACATGTAGCCATAGACCCTAACACGAGAAGAGCTGCATATAAAATCTGCAAGTAGCTCTTCACCAGAATCAACATCGAATTAGTTACATCATTACATAATTAATGATGAATCTCGAGGAACATGAAACTTTCGTAATGCGCGTTTATTTTTAAATTCATAATTTGCTCAACTATCAAATGCAAATTGTAGAAGCCCTTCTTGTTTTCTGTAGGCTACAAATCTGCAGTATCATTTCTATGAATGAAGTCTATGGGTAGCTTCCGAGCTTGCGATGGCAACCTTGAGATGCAATTATGAAAACTTCCTTAGATTAACCAAATAAATTCCTACCATGTCTAACAGACAATAGCTAGAATATATGAGGGTTGTAGCTAGATAAGCCGAGTCTACTCCATGAGTTAATAAATAACAGACAGAAAAATAAATTATCCTATGATTGTAAGATCTCAACCATCCAGAACCATTGGGACAGTGAAATTTCGAGCGAAACTAAGGCCCATTTCATGAGCTCAAATTCAAATGCATGAACTAGTTACCGCCAGTAATGTCTATCAAAGGGTTAGATGGTGCAGTGGTACACCATTCAGGCTGTTATCCTAAGTAGATGCAGGGTAGCTTGAACACCTACCCCACTCGAGACAGGAGAAATCTGGTTCGAATCCAGCCAGACCCATACACCACACTCTCTCGCGGTGATATTGTACTTGTGGGTTGATGAAAGCACACTCTGATGGCCACAGAGTTTTCACGCTTTTCCCTGTGGTGGGTGTGCATGAAAGAGGCTCTACACCGTAAGGGTTAACCTCGAGTGGTATCTGCAAATGAAATCAGAGTGCGAGTGTTCTAAATGTCAAATTGAGTCATCCGACTTAAAGTATATATCTTCCGATAAAAAGCTGCATGGGCCTCAAGGCGCCAAATCAGGATAATGAATAATTATTATTGATTTGATTTCATTTAGCCCGTTCAGGTACCCTATGGGCCCATGCAGGAATATCTAGCTATAATATTTACACAGGAGGAAACCATATTTGGTAAAAACCCCCCACAACTGTCTGTCTCGTGTCTATATGATTTCCGATGTTTCCTACAGGAAGTGCGCTTACACTGTGCGTCCAGTGTGAATATCGTCCTATCCTTTTCCCGATCGCTCAATCCTTTCGCTGACTGCTGTCTCAACTTCTTCTGCAAGCCGGAACTGTTCAAGCCAGCCGTTTGTAAGTATCCAATCTGTAATTCTCTTCATGTCTTCCGGGCTGTTCATCATAGCTTCGAAAGACCTATCTTTTGCCCGTTGCAGCACCTCTCCTCTTCCCTTAGCCCACTGAGGACAAGCCATGACCATATGTTTCACGTTTTGTGACGGATATCCACACTGGCACTTTGGATTTGCCACTCCAGGGACCTTTCTCCTATAAAGATAAGAGTTGAGGCCGATATGCTCACTTCTTATTTGTATTGCAATACTACTTTGGGCCCTGCTCAGGTTTCGGTGAATGTTAGAGGGTGTGTTTCTGTAGGTGATTCTTTTTCTACCTGTTTTCTTGTCGAATAATAATTATTATTATTATTATTATTATTATTATTATTATTATTATTATTATTATTATTATTATTATTATTATTATTATTATTATTATTATTATTATTATTATTATTATTATTATTATTATTATTATTATTATTATTATTATTATTATTATTATTATTATTATTATTATTATTATTATTATTATTATTATTATTATTATTATTATTATTATTATTATTATTATTATTATTATTATTATTATTATTATTATTATTATTATTATTATTATTATTATTATTATTATTATTATTATTATTATTATTATTATTATTATTATTATTATTATTATTATTATTATTATTATTATTATTATTATTATTATTATTATTATTATTATTATTATTATTATTATTATTATTATTATTATTATTATTATTATTTTGAATTTGAATTTGAATTTGAATTTGATTTCATTACCCTGATTTGGCGCCCTATGGGCCCATGCAGGTGGCTATAAACTCTATTTATAGGTATTTTACATGAGGGGGAAACCTTCCGATAAAAACCCCCTTCTCCTTCAAATTATTACTGTAGTACTTCGTTTACCTACAGGAAGCGCAATATGCCGTTAGTCCGAGACAGGACTAGCTAAAGTTATAGGTGACGTCGCCATCCTTTCCCAGCCCTCGCGTGCCGAAAAGTGATGACTGTGGTCTTGAGTTCGACCCCGATGGCGCAAATTGGTGTGTAGGTGGGGCTGTGGCCACGGGATTTTTCCGCGGGCGCCCTGGCCCTCTCTTTCCGACCTCTGCCTTCTGGTTGGACACCAGTGTAAACCCTTGGTTGTCTACTTGTTTTGCCGCTGGTGATATTGTGGTGGCCGCTGCTGTTAGTTCCTCCCTTCTTAGGTCTGCCGTTCTTTCCAAAAGTCCATACCGTGCCCTCTGGACACTAACCTTGTAGGACGCGAAGTTTGGACACGCCCCCTTCTGCCACGATTTATGGGCTTTGCCGCAGTTGCAGCAGAGCACCGACTTCCTCGGGCAGTCTCTAGTCTGGTGAGTGCCCGCGCACTCACCACATCTTTTCGCCCTATTGCACGAGGCTTGAGTATGCCCCCATTGACTGCAGTTGAAGCACTGCTTAACTTGAGCCCGGGGTGACCAGAGCTGGGCCGTGTACAGCATTGAATTGAGTACAATGCCGTTTCGTATCACCTCGCGTTGAAGAGCCTCTGTCGGCAGGCTAGCGATCACCGACCCTCGAGTATGGCCGTTCTTGTTCATCCATTGGTGCTCCTTCCCGTCGTAGAGCCATCTTAACCTGTTTATTTGGATTCCAGGAATCCGAACATTTGTCTCCGTAGTGATTTGGTATATCATTCTGCCGTTGTCGGCATTTTTCCCTCCATGTATCATTGTCCCCAATGGGACTCCCAAAATTTCAACAGGATAATCCTGCTTCAAAACGCAGAACTCCTTTGGCTGAGCCATATTCAGGGCAGCGTCTCGCTGTGAGATCGACTGCACGAACACCTCAGTATCGTTACTCCGCAACTGCCTTACGGCATATGCTCCCTCGATATGTATTTTTGCTTTATTAAGCAGCTCTGCCGGCTGCATTTTTTCTGCCCCTTGAACTCGTATTCTTACTGCCGCTTTAGTTGCGGGAGGTGCAACGACCGAGGCGTACGTTGGTCGCCCTCCCATTCCTTGTGTCGACGGAGGAGCCATCTTGCGCACTGGCTCCTCGAGACTCTTCGTTACTGCCTTCTCTAAGGCCAGCATCCTTTCTTCCATTGGTGTCGCTTTCATTGTCGATTGTAGAGACAATGCGTGCGACTTGAGGGCGTCAATAGCCCCATCTACCTCCGCCATCGGTGCCGCAGTTGGGCTAGTACCTGCTATTACCAGTCTGTCGCGAACCTTGTTTAGAAAAAGCCCTATTGATTTCAAACTATCCATGTTAATGCCTGTAGATGTCGCGAGAGAATCTACAGCCATAATTGCGGCTGTTCCGCTGTCCGTTGGGGGTTTTGGTGGTGCCGTGAAAATTTTTCCTGCAGTGAAAACCACATTTCTGGTTCCCCAATCCACCATGCCGAAGCGCAGTGCGAAAAAATCGGGGAATCGGATAATAAGGTTCGATTAAGATAGTAGCAATTAACGAAACGATGAAATAACGTTCGTGGAACGTTGTGCCGCTTTTGACCAAATGATGATGTTTTGATTATTATTATTATTATTATTATTATTATTATTATTATTATTATTATTATTATTATTATTATTATTATTATTATTATTATTATTATTATTATTATTATTATTATTATTATTATTATTATTATTATTTTTGAATTTTGATTTCATTGTCCTGGTTTGGCGCCTTAAGGCCCATGCAGGTGACTATAAACCTAAAACTATATATTTACATGAGGGGGAAACCATGACGATAAAAACCCCCTCCCCCTTTAATATTTTATACCTGTAGTTCTTCGTTACCTACAGTAAGTGCAAATGGCCGTTAGTCCGAAATAGAACTAGCTAAAGTATACCTCGCCATCCTTTCCCTGCCCTCGCGTGCTGAAAAGTGATGGCTGTGGTCTTGATTTCGACCCCGATGGCGCAAATAGATGTTGTGATGGGGCTGGGACCTGAACTTGTTTGCGCGGGCGTCCCGGCCCTCTCTTGAAGCCTTCTGGCTTTTGGTTGGTCACTAGCGTGAATCCATGGTCGTCTGGTATGTTAACAGTACTTAGTTGAGGTAACTCCGTTAGTGTTTCGCTCTCCCTTCTTAATTCGGCCGTTCTCTCCATGAGTCCATACCGTGCCCGCTGAACGTTGGCCTTGTATGCCGCGAAGCTTGGACACGCCCCCTTCTGCCACGATAAGTGGGCCTTGCCGCAGTTGCAGCAAAGTACCGACTTCTTCGGACAGTCCCTGGTCTGATGGGTGCCCGCGCACCCTCCACATTTCCTTGCCTTGTTGCAGGATGCTTGGGTGTGCCCCCATTGGCTGCAGTTGAAGCACTGCTTGACTTGTGCCCGGGGTGACCAGAGCTGGGCCGTGTAGAGCATTGAGTCCATTACAATGCCATTTCGAATCACTTCGCGTTGTAGAGCCTCGGTCGGTAAGCTCGCAATGACTGACCCTCGAGTATGGCCATTTTCCTTCACCCAGGTGTGCTCCTTCCCGTCATAGAGCCATCTCACCCTGTTGATTTGTATCCCTGGAATCCGTGCTTTTGTCTCCGTTGTCATTTTAAATATTGCCACGCTGTTGTTGGCATTCTTTCCTCCGTGAATTATTGTCCCCAGTGGGACTCCTAAGATTTCAACAGGGTAATCCTGCTTTAGGACGCAGAACTCTTTGGGCTGCGCCATCCTCAAGGCAGCGTCTCTCTGGGAGACCGACTGCACGAACACCTCAGTATCGTTGCTCCTTAATTGCCTCACGGCGTATGCCCCATTTATATGTAGTTTTGCCTTGTTAAGCAGCTCTGTCGGCTGCATCTTGTTGGCTCCTTCTACTCGAATCCGTACTGCCGCTTTGGTTGCTGGCGGCGCGACGATCGAGGCGTACGTGGGTCGCCCTCCCATTAGTTGCGCTGGTGGTGGTGCAGTCTTGCAGACCGGCTTATCGAGACTCTCCTTTACGACCTTCTCTAAGGCCAACATTCGATCTTCCATTGGGTTAGCCGTCAGCTTCGATCGAAACATCTTGGCGTGGGCTACGAAGGCATCAAGTACCTCATCTATTTCGACCATTGGTGTCGCAGATTTATCAGTTCCTGCGATCGCCAGTCTATCTCGGACCCTGTTTAAGTAATATGCCACTGTTTTTAGTTTCTCCAATTTCATGCCAGTAGAAGTCGCGAGAGATTCTACAAGCATTATTGCGGCTGTTCCGCTATCCGTTGGTGGTGGTGGTGGTGCCGTGAAAATTTTTCCAGCCGTGAAATCCACCTTTCCTGTCCCCCAACTCGCCATGCCGAAGCGCAACGAAAAAAATTCGAGGAATCAAGTAAGAGTGATTGATTGAGATGAATGCAATAATTAAAACGATGATATAACGTTCGTGGAACGTGGTGCCGCTTTTGACCAAATGATGATGTTTCTTCTATTATTATTATTATTATTATTATTATTATTATTATTATTATTATTATTATTATTATTATTATTATTATTATTATTATTATTATTATTATTATTATTATTATTGAATTTATTTGAATTGAATTTGATCTAGTTTAACGTCCTATGCGGTATCTATATACAGAACCATGAAGACGGTAAGCCATGTAAAATAGGGAAAAAGCTTTCAAGCAACAAAACCCATAGTTCCGCCGCGACGGCACAGCCCAGCTTAATGCTGAGGCTGTCCCTTTGTTCCATTCAATTTTGTCTCACCCCAAATGTTAACTCCCCTATCGCCCCGATCCCTATTCAGCTGAAGTTCGGAAGATTTCTTACACCATCCTGCTCTCCTCTTTTCGATGACGGAATAGTTGGAACTGCCGGTGTCATAGCCCGTAATGTATTTAAAACTGCCGTTGAGTCTGCGATCACCTTTCGTGGACGTCCTGGTCCCCTCTTCTGGGGTTCAACCTTTCGATTAGTAACCAGTGTAAACCCTTGATCGTCGGTGGTCGCTGATGCTGCTTGCGACACAATTATGGGACTGGTTTCCCTTCGAATTTCCGCCGTTCGTTCCAGAAGCTCGAAGCGGGCTTTCTGAACACTCCCCTTGTAGGCTTGAAATGTTCGACATGACGCTCTCTGCCACGAACGATGTTCCTTGCCACAGTTGACGCAAGAAACTCTTTTCCTAGGACAGTCCCGGGTTTGGTGAGCACCTGCGCACTCACCGCACCTAGCTGCCTTTCCGCATGACGCCTGCGTATGTCCCCATTGACTGCAGTTGTAGCACTGCTTTGCTTGCGCCCTCGGGGACCACACCTGCGCTGAGTATAGCATGGCATTAATGACGATGCCATGTCGAACAACTTGTTTCTGCAAGACCTCCGTGGGAAGACTCAGAACAATTGAGCCCCTTGTGCGGCCATTTGTCTTGGCCCGCTCGATCTCCTTTCCGTCGTGCATCCATCTTATTTTATTAATCTTTAGACCTGGAATTCGTACCGCTGTAGACGATTCCATCTCCCGTATCAAAGTTGTGTTGTTGGCATATTTGCCTCCTTCAATTTTCGTCCTCAACGGGACTCCGTACACTTCCACTGGAAAATCTTGCCTTAGGACCTGAAAGTCCTCTATTTCTGCCATGTTGAGAGCCACGTCTCTCTGGGTTGCCGACTGAACAAACACCTCGGTGTCATTACTCCGCATCTGTCGCACTGCGTATGCCCCTGGAATATGTTTTTGTGCCCTCATTAGCAGCTGTGCTGGCTGCATGTCTTTTGCACCCTCGACGCGTATTCGAACCGCTGTTTTGGCCATTGGCGGTGCTGCCACCGACGCGTATGTTCTTTGGGCCGGCGGCCCAGAAATTATTGGAGCCGCGTTGCGAGCGGGCTCCGCGAGACTCTTCTTGACTACTTCTTCAAGAGCCAACATCCTTTCTTCGATGGGAGATTTCATCGTCTGCATCTCCTTCCAAGCCTTGTTGTGTGCGTTGAAGGCCCTGACGGCCTCCGCGATGTCTTCCGTGGTGATGGTAATGCCATCGTCGTCTTCGTCTGAATAAAGTGTCCTGAGCTTTTTTAGTAATAGCCTTAGGATATTGAGATTCTTATCTGGAGGAACTGTTGACGCTCCGCTGCCTTGAGATTGTTTGGCCATTGTCGCGATTTGCGACGCGTCGGGACCGCTGGATCCCATCGAACCGGCACCAGCACCCACCATGTTGTGGTACAGTGGATTTGGGGACGGAAATGGGGTAAGATTGATGAATAAATGCGATTTACGAAGTCAATTTGATGAAAGAGGCAGCGTGGAGTGCTGCGCAGCTTTTCGTGAAAAATGATGTTTTTTGAAAAATGATGTTTTTTCTATTATTATTATTATTATTATTATTATTATTATTATTATTATTATTATTATTATTATTATTATTATTATTATTATTTTTTTTTAAATTTGATTTCTTTGTCCTGATTTGGCGCCTTAAGGCCCATGCAGGTGACTATAAACCTAAAACTATATATTTACATGAGGGGGAAACCATTACGATAAAAACCCCCTCCCCCTTTAAAATTTTTTGTATCTGTAGTCCTTCGTTACCTACAGGAAGTGCGATTGGCCATCAGTCCGAGACAGGACTAGCTAAAATTATACTCGACCTCGCCATCCTTTCCCTGCCCTCGCGTGCTAAAAAGTGTTGACTTTGGTCTTGAGTTTGACCCCGATGGTCCAAATAATTGTGGTGGTTGATTGACCAGGAGCTGTTTGCGCGGGCGTCCTGGCCCCCTCTTTAATACCTCCGGCTTTTGGTGGGACACCAGTGTGAACCCTTGGTCGTCTGTAGGTTTTGCCGCTGTTGTTGTAGTAGATGCCGTTGTTAATGATTCCCCTTTTCTGTATTCCGCCGTTCTCTCCATTAGTTCATACCGTGCCCGTTGCACGCTGGCCTTGTATGCCGCGAAGTTTTGACACGCCCCCTTCTGCCACGATTTATGGTCCTTGCCGCAGTTGCAGCAAAGAACCGACTTCCTCGGACAGTCCCTGGTCTGATGAGTGCCCGCGCACTCACCACATCTCCTTACCCTATTGCACGAGGCTTGGGTATGCCCCCATTGACAGCAGTTGAAGCACTGCTTGATTTGAGCACGGGGTGACCAGAGTTGGGCCGTGTATAGCATTGAGTTGTAAACAATGCCGTTTCTTATCACTTCGCGTTGAAGTGCCTCTGTCGGCAGACTCGCGACGATTGACCCTCGAGTATGGCCGTTAGCTCCCATCCATCGGTGCTCCTTTCCGTCAAAAAGCCATCTCACCCTGTTGATTTTTAAGTTGGGTATCCGAACTTTTGTTTCTGCCTCTACTTGGTTTATGAACTCGCCGTTGTTTGGATTTTTACCTCCTCTTATAAATGTCCCCAACGGGACCCCCAATATCTCAACAGGGTAATCCTGCTTCAAGACGCAGAACTCCTTTGGCTGCGCCATACTCAAGGCAGCGTCTCTCTGGGAGACCGACTGCACAAACACCTCCGTATCGTTGCTCCGCAGCTTCCTTACTGCGTATGCCCCCTCAATGTGTATTTTCGCCTTGTCTAGGAGCGCTGCCGGCTCCATATTTTCTGCTCCTTGAATTCGTATTCGTACAGCCGCTTTAGTCGCTGGCGGCGCGACGATAGAGGCGTATGTGGGTCGCCCTCCCATCCCTTGTACTGCCGAAGCAGCCGTCTTGTGCGACGGCTCCTCGAGATTCTTCTTGACTGCCTTCTCTAAGGCCAGCATGCGTTCTTCCATTCTTGAAGCCTTCAGCTTCGATTTTAACATCGTAGCGTGGGCTTTGAAGGCATCGAGTGCCTCACCTACTTCGACCATCGGCGTCGCAGATTTGTCAGTGCCTGCGATAACCAGTCTGTCTCTGACCTTGTTTAAAAATAACCCTACTGTCATTAATGCCTCCATGTTAACGCCTGTAGAGCTTGCGAGAGACTCTACAGCCGTAATTGCGGCCGTTCCGCTGTCCGTTGGTGGTGGTTGAGGTGCCGTGAAAATTTTTTCCGCCGCGAAATCCACCTTTCTGGGTCCCCATCTCGCCATGCCGAAGCGCAACGAAAAAAATTCGGGGAATCAGGTAAGTGAGATTGATTAAGAAGAATGCAATAATAAAAACGATGAAGTAACGTTCGTGGAACGTTGTGCCGCTTTTCGTGAAAAATGATGTTTTTCTCCTATTATTATTATTATTATTATTATTATTATTATTATTATTATTATTATTATTATTATTATTATTATTATTATTATTATTATTATTATTATTATTATTATTATTATTATTATTATTATTATTATTATTATTATTATTATTATTATTATTATTATTATTATTATTATTATTATTATTATTATTATTATTATTATTATTATTATTATTATTATTATTATTATTATTATTATTATTATTATTATTATTATTATTATTATTGAATTGAATTGAATTAGTCTCGTTTAACGTCCTATGCGGTATCTATATACAGAACCATGAAGACGGTAAGCCGCTTTGGTAAGGGAAAAAGCTTTCAACAAACAAAACCCGATGTCCTGCCACTTTGAACCGACCCGGCTTTATGCTGAGGACGTTCCTTTCAACCGCAATTATGTAAACTTTCCTCGAAATTCGTTAACTCCCCCTTCAATCAGACTAACGTTATGAAAAATTAAAAAGAGAAGGCACCTCCTCACTCGGCGTTGGTCTTCGAAGTGTTCGAAGAGTTGGCCCCGATGGTGGTGCTGTCGATGCGGGGATTGTTGGTGCCGCTGGGGCTTCGACTACCTTGCGTGGTCGTCCCGGCCCTCTTTTGAGTACTTCAGCCTTTTTACTGGTGACCAAAGTGAATCCTTGATCATCAGTCGTTTGGACTGTTCGCATTGGCGCCACCGTAGGTTTCTCGTTCCATATTTCCGCTGTCCTCGATAATAGCTCCATCCGAGCCTTCTCCACACTTCCCTTGTAGACCTGGTAGGTCCGACACGCTGCTTTCTGCCACGAACGGTGCTCCTTGCCGCAGTTCGCACAAGAAACCCTTTTCCTCGGACAGTCCCGAGTTTGGTGAGCGCCAGCGCACTCACCGCACCTGGCTGCCTTTCCACACGACGCCTGTGTGTGTCCCCACTGGCTGCAGTTGTAACACTGCTTTGGCTGTGACCGTGGTGACCACACCTGCGCGGTGTAAAGCATGGCGTTCATCACAAGGCCGTTTCGAACCACTTCCGTCTGCATTGCCTCCGATGGGAGGCTTACCACTATTGATCCACGAGTGCGGCCATTTTTCTTTGACCGCTGGTGTTCCTTTCCGTCGTGTAACCACCTTATACGGCTTATCACTAAGCCTGGAATCCGTGCCTTTGTTGCCGTCTCTATCTCCCTGATGATAGCAAAATTATTGGCATCTCTGCCGCCTTCAATTCGTGTCCGCAATGGGACACCGTCTACCTCGACTGGAAAATCTTGCCGTAGAATTTTGAAGTCCGTTGGTTGTCGCATATTTAGCGCCACGTCTCTCTGGGACGCCGACTGGACGAACACCTCGGTGTCGTTGCTTCGCATTTGGCGAATCGCGTATGCGCCTTTAATGTGTTGTTGTGCCTTTGTAAGCAGCTCTTGTGGCTGCAAGTTTTGTGCGCCGTCAATTCTTATTCTGACCGCCGTTTTCGCCATTTGCGGAGCTACGACCGACGCGTAACTCCTTGCTGTCGGCGCGCCCGAAACATCTGCTGGTGCAGCTTTCCGAGCGGGATCTGCGAGGCTTTTCTTTACGACTTCCTCTAAAGCCATCATCCTCTCCTCGACAGGAGACTTCTTCTGGGACATTTCCGTCCAGGCCCTTTTGTGCGCGTTGAAAGCCTTGACGGCCTCGTTCACGTCCTCCATTGAGGGTAGGTCCTCCTCATCCACCTCTCCCATCACGGTTAGTCTGACCTTTTTCAATAGTTTCCCTAGGATTTCAAGGTTCTTATCCTTTGGAGCTGTTTGCGCTCCGCCGCCGTTGTTTGATTGTGCCATTGTCGCATTTTGCGACGCGTCGAATCCGCTGGATTTACCCACACCAGCACCCACACTCGCCATGTTGGAGCACGGAAAGCGAAAAGATGAGAGGAGGGTAATAAAGATGTAAAAATAAGAATCACGATGTCAAATTGATGATACGGGCAGCGTGGAAGGCTGCGCAGCTTTCTGGCAAAAATGGTGTTTTTTCGATTATTATTATTATTATCCTTATTATTATTATTATTATTATTATTATTATTATTATTATTATTATTATTATTATTATTATTATTATTATTATTATTATTATTATTATTATTATTATTATTATTATTATTATTATTATTATTATTATTATTATTATTATTATTATTATTATTATTATTCATTCATTCATTCATTCATTGATCTAGTTTAACGTCCTATGCGGTATCTATATACAGAACCATGAAGACGGTAAGCCGCTTTGGTAAGGGAAAAAGCTTTCAACAAACAAAACCCGATGTCCTGCCACTTTGAACCGACCCGGCTTTATGCTGAGGACGTTCCTTTCAACCGCAATTTTATAAACTTTCCCCATAATTCGTTAACTCCCCCTTCGATCAGACTAACGTTATGAAAAATTGAAAAGAGAAGGCACCTCCTCACTCGGCGTTGGTCTTCGAAGTGTTCGAAGAGTAGGTCCCGATGGCGGTGCTGCTGTCGAGGCGATGATTGGTGCCGCTTGGACTTCGACTACCTTACGCGGTCGTCCTGGCCCTCTTTTGAGTCCATCAGCCTTTTTACTGGTGACCAAAGTAAATCCCTGATCATCAGTTGGTCTGACTGTTTGTGTTGGCGCCATTGTTGGTTTTTCATTCCAAATATCTGCCGTTCTTGACAACAGCTCCATCCGAGCCTTCTCCACACTTCCCTTGTAGACCTGGTAGGTCCGACACGCTGCTTTCTGCCACGAACGATGTTCCTTGCCGCAGTTGGCACAAGAAACCCTTTTCCTCGGACAGTCCCGAGTTTGGTGAGCGCCAGCGCACTCACCGCACCTGGCTGCCTTTCCACACGACGCTTGCGTGTGTCCCCACTGGCTGCAGTTGTAACACTGCTTTGGCTGAGCCCGTGGCGACCATACCTGCGCGGTGAAGAGCATGGCGTTAATAACGAGGCCCTGTCGCACTACCTCCGTTTGCATTGCCTCCGATGGGAGGCTTACCACTATTGATCCACGATTGCGACCGTTTTTCTTCGATCGCTGATGTTCCTTTCCATCATGTAGCCATCGTATTCTGCTAATAACCAGGCCTGGAATACGTGCCTTGGTCGCCGTCTCAATCTCCCTGATGATGGCGTAGTTGTTGGCATCTCTGCCACCCTCAATTCTTGTCCGCAGTGGGACTCCGGAAACCTCAACAGGAAAGTCTTGCCGCAAAATTTTAAAGTCCGTTGGTTGCCGCATATTAAGCGCCGCGTCTCTCTGGGACGCCGACTGGACAAACACCTCGGTGTCGTTGCTTCGCATCTGTCGAATTGCAAATGCGCCTTCGATGTGTTGTTGTGCCTTTGACAGCAGCTCTTGTGGCTGCAGGTTTTGTGCGCCATCGATTCTTATCCTAACCGCTGTTTTCGTCATTTGCGGAGCCACGACCGACGCGTAGCTCCTTTGTGTCGGCGCGCCCGAAACCACTGCTGGAGCAGCTTTTCGAGCAGGATCCGCGAGGCTCTTTTTGACAACCTCCTCGAGCGCCATCATCCTCTCCTCGATAGGAGACTTCTTCATGGTCATTTCCGTCCAGGCCCTTTTGTGCGCGTTGAAGGCCTTGACGGCCTCGTTCACGTCCTCCATTGAGGGTAAGTCCTCCTCATCCACCTCTCCCATCACGGTTAGTCTAACCTTTTTCAATAGTTTCCCTAAAATCTCAAGGTTCTTATCCTTTGGAGCTGTTTGCGCTCCGCTGCCGTTGTTTGATTGTGCCATTGTCGCATTTTGCGACGCGTCGAAACCGCTGGATTTACCCACACCAGCACCCACACTCGCCATGTTGGAGCACGGAAAGCGAAAAGATGGGAGGAGGGTAATAAAGATGTAAAAATAAGAATCACGATGTCAAATTGATGATACGGGCAGCGTGGAAGGCTGCGCAGCTTTCTGGCAAAAATGATGTTTTTTTCTCTTATTATTATTATTATTATTATTATTATATTATTATTATTATTATTATTATTATTATTATTATTATTATTATTATTATTATTATTATTATTATTATTATTATTATTATTATTATTATTATTATTATTATTATTATTATTATTATTATTATTATTATTATTATTATTATTATTATTATTATTATTATTATTATTATTATTATTATTATTATTATTATTTTGAATTTGATTTTGATTTCATTGACCTGATTTGGCGCCTTAAGGCCCATGCAGGTGACTATAAACCTAAACTATATATTTACATGAGGGGGAAACCATTACGATAAAAACCCCCTCCCCCTATTAACTTTTGTATTTCATCTATAGTACTTCGTTACCTATAGGAAGTGCAATTGGCCATCAGTCCGAGACAGGACTAGCTAAAATTATACTCGACCTCGCCATCCTTTCCCTGCCCTCGCGTGCTAAAAAGTGTTGACTTTGGTCTTGAGTTTGACCCCAATGGTCCAAATAATTGTGGTGGTTGATTAACCAGGAGCTGTTTGCGCGGGCGTCCTGGCCCTCTCTTTAATACCTCCGGCTTTTGGTGGGACACCAGTGTGAACCCTTGGTCGTCTGTAGTTTTTGCCGTAGTTGTTGTAATGGGTGCCGTAGTTAGTGTTTCGCCTTTTCTGTATTCCGCCGTTCTCTCCATTAGTTCATACCGTGCCCGTTGCACGCTGGCCTTGTATGCCGCGAAGTTTTGACACGCCCCCTTCTGCCACGATTTATGGTCCTTGCCGCAGTTGCAGCAAAGAACCGACTTCCTCGGACAGTCCCTGGTCTGATGAGTGCCCGCGCACTCACCACATCTCCTTACCCTATTGCACGAGACTTGGGTATGCCCCCATTGACAGCAGTTGAAGCACTGCTTGATTTGAGCACGGGGTGACCAGAGTTGGGCCGTGTACAGCATTGAGTTGTATACAATGCCGTTTCTTATCACATTCTCTGTAGATAGGCATAACAAGCAATTATCATCAAAAATTAAATCAACCTCGACACAATTGAGACCCATAGAAGTGCCAAACTTTCATACAACCCTCAACTATATTGTCGTACTCGCATCTGTAACGAGCCACCACTGCATTCTAGAATACACTCTCCTACTGTGATAGCCTACACCTCCAGGTCTAGCAAACAAATTACAATACATACCAGGCTGAGCCTCAAACCCGACGGAGTATCCAAAGACTACTTGTTTATTGGTCAGTTAGTTCTCGACGAATTCTCTGCCGGGCAGGAACGAGAGGAGCCTCATTAATTAGATGGTAATGACGTCACGAAATATGACGTAGATTGGTTTTTGTAGCCTATAAAGTACGTGAAGAAGTAGGCAGTGGAGAGTATACCTCGTAGAACAATTAAATACCTACTTATCGTCCGCTGTGATATCACTACGGACTTGAGATATATCAACACTACTCATTTAAGGTCGCCACCAGAGCCAAGTTCAGTCAAATTTCGCAATACCGAACAAGATGGCCTGCGAGGCAATGATTCACAATACTCCATAACATCAAATTTTCACTCCCAACGTGATCCACTCCTATCCAAATCTCATCAATCCTACAAGTACGACCTAGAATATCCTCATTCCAATGACCACACCTCTCGTCTACTTCTCCTGGCCTCAGGTGACCGCCAAATACACGCCCACGCCGATATTTATATCCGAACGAGGAAATAAAGCGTGGCGCACAAATCTGGGAGACAGTTCTTTGGGATGGACGTGAGAGGGATCAGGACAAGCTGATAAGATGATGCAGAGGATTGGATACAGTCTCGATAGGCGTGGAATTTTGAGTTTTGGAAAGGAGTTTTTACAAATTGAGCTTTGTGCGTGCCAAGTCTTCGGCTGCGAGAGTGCAGGCGACACTATAAAAACTGCCATGGTTGGATGGTGCCGTGGTACATCTTCTTGGCCGGTCTGCCAAGTAGAGTCTGGATAGCTTGGACACATATTCCACTCGAGAAAGTAGATCGCTGCTTCAAATCCGGCAAAACACAACCACTTTTCTCGCGGCGCTGGTATGCATGGATGACGAAGGCATGCTTGGATAACCAAAGGTTTTGAAATTCCCTTTGGTGGCCACTTTCGGAGGAGGGTCGACTGTTTGTGTAAGCGAACATACCTCATAGTGGTATTTGCAAATGAAATCCAGAGTATGAGTGTCTCTAACGTCAAAAGAGTCATCCCACATGTATACATAGCACTGGTCATGTGTCATAGCTATATAGCTGAATACACATTAAATTGAAAAAAAAAGCTCGCTACCAGTTTTGACAAAGTCTCTCTTGGTAGTGATCCCAGGGGTGGATATATGTACCTCCATACGTAATCAGCGCAGATTGTTTCCATGTAAGCGAGGTAGAACACAAAAAGATGTGTATTTGTGGTATATTGTGCTCCTTGCCTCTTTTGTTTCTCGAAAGATCATTGATATGTTGCCTTTGATGATCAGCCATTCAGCTCAGTGGTTACCCATGGAATTCGGCCACCTTTTCCACGGAACCTTCTACCCAAAAAAAATAAAAATGGTAGCAATGGAAACTGCGTGAGCGGGAAAAAGTCTCAAAAAAACCTGCAGCCTCAGCCAGGCGAAGCCTTGACACCGGGACCATATGAGATGCGCATACTCATCTATATCTCCCTTCTTTGTAATAGTCGAGGTCGACTTGATCCAATCCGCCATCCCATATCGGGTGCTGGGTACGCTCCGGAAACTCATTGGGTGGCTTTTCCTCCATGATCAAGGGTTGGTGATGAGAAGGGCTTCGACCCTACCATCTGATCTGATCGTGGTTAGCTTCATGATAATGGTGATAGGGGAATATGTTGAGAGACGAAGACGATACAGACGGCGAAAGCGATTGAGAATCCTCGTCAAAGTGAGGACTTTGTTACTTAATCTCGGCTCTGCAGACTCTACAGTCAGAGCTGGAGGTTCGTAGGGGACACCACTGACAGGTGTTGAGAATAGTCCCCCTGTAGATAGATAACTGGTCGAGTACCGCCCACAGTGACACACACACATTCACTTCTCTTTACATTCATACTCTAGAACATAAAATCCATTCCTGAGTCATCTCACATAGATTACTTGTGACATCAACTATTGTACTGTTTCTAAGTCCACTCCCAATCACTGTCCAGTGCTCATACATCACAATACAGATAGCTAGCAGTGAGTCTTCAGGGATCACACACCCGTGTCATGCCTCTTGGGTGTAGGGCTTTTTCCTGATATAATATTTATACAAACATGCATACATACACCATCATCGAGAGACCCTTTGCGTACGCGTACACGTGTATATTGCCGAACGACACTATCAAATATTTAGAAAATAAAGATATAAAACATACTAATCATTAGTTTTGTAGACCAGCTATACAATGAAGATTTTCAGTTCAACAATTATTCTCGTCTCTAGCAATTTAATGCTAGCAAGTGTTGAGGCTGGATATCTCTATAAAAGCGGTTTCATATTAGATTAGCTTATGGACTCCGAGAAAATTTTGTGCAAACGTCTTGGGGCAGCCCACAGCTGGAATATTATGAGAACAGCTCAAATAATGATCGTTGGCACATCAGTATTCATAATTATGTTCATGATAGTCTATGTACTGACCTTAAGGGGGGACTACTCTCAACACCTGTCAGTGGTGTCCCCTACGAACCTCCAGCTCTGACTGTAGAGTCTGCAGAGCCGAGATTAAGTAACAAAGTCCTCACTTTGACGAGGATTCTCAATCGCTTTCGCCGTCTGTATCGTCTTCGTCTCTCAACATATTCCCCTATCACCATTATCATGAAGCTAACCACGATCAGATCAGATGGTAGGGTCGAAGCCCTTCTCATCACCAACCCTTGATCATGGAGGAAAAGCCACCCAATGAGTTTCCGGAGCGTACCCAGCACCCGATATGGGATGGCGGATTGGATCAAGTCGACCTCGACTATTACAAAGAAGGGAGATATAGATGAGTATGCGCATCTCATATGGTCCCGGTGTCAAGGCTTCGCCTGGCTGAGGCTGCAGGTTTTTTTGAGACTTTTTCCCGCTCACGCAGTTTCCATTGCTACCATTTTTATTTTTTTTGGGTAGAAGGTTCCGTGGAAAAGGTGGCCGAATTCCATGGGTAACCACTGAGCTGAATGGCTGATCATCAAAGGCAACATATCAATGATCTTTCGAGAAACAAAAGAGGATAGGAGGACTGTGCAAGGTGTGTCCTTGGTCAGAAAGGAGCCCAATGTGCTAGATAGTCATAGACTCAAGTAATACAAATTTTTTTTTTGAAATTCGAATTTTCGAATATCCCTATTTTCCCCCTCTCCCTCTCTCTCGCGCTCGTCGCATTCCCTCATTAAATTGTCACCGAGTCGCTGGCATTTTAACCATGCCACCTGTTCGTAAAAAGCGTCTCAACGCCACGTTGGACAACACGAGAGTCCGCCCGAGGGCTCTTGATCTATTATCAGGCCTTGTCCAGTCTCCAGCATGCGCGGAGATGAGCAAGGCCTCAATGAAAGGGAAAGGAAAAGCCATCCCCGCCGTCGCTGAGCACGATACTGACATGGTCGGGTAAGTTGAAATTGTTAAGGAAATTCCTCAAAGAGTCTCCATACCCCACGGGATTGGAGAATCGTCCAAACCTCCTCCGACCACGCAAATACCCTCGGAGAACGCTGCATCCAAAGCAACGTCAAAATCAACGTCGCAGCCCAAAGCTGCCACGAAAGCAGATTGCTCTCCGGAACTTCGACCAATAGTCGAAGCCGAACAACGACGCGCCGCCGAAACAGCGGCAAATCTGGCCCTCTGTTCCGCTGCCATCTCTGGCATCGAAGCAACCCTCCTCCCTTTGACCAACAGGTCAAGTAGACAATTCGTAGACTCGATGAAAGTCTACCAACGCGCCGCTATTGCGCAATACATGGCCACGGGCCCGGCCTCCACGTCACCCGTCCTCCCTCCTCGCCCTGCGAACCAGACGCCAAGGGCTCCAGAAGCTAGGAGCTAACCCATTCCCGCCGTCCCAGCTCTGCCTGTGAAAAGCAACTAGGCTACGGTGGCCAGAAACGGAATGCGACAAAAAGCAGTCCCTACTACGAAGGCTGTGCCGCGACCTGCGGCCAAAGCCCTAAATAAAGAAGCTCCCAAGGCGAAAGTCAACAAACGACTGTTCCTTCGCCTGGAAAAGGAGCACCCTCGGCGCCAGCTTTCGACTCTCGGAATAAGGCAACAACTACAGATCAGGCTGGAGTGCACCTTGAGTGACGCCTGCTCTATACACCGTGTCAGAACCGGCTTTGCTTTTCTGACAGGGAATGAGGAAATAAGGGAAAAACTCCTAGAGGCTACACCGAAGTTGGCGGAATTCAACGCCAAGTTCGAGGAAGCCTCCAACCTTGTCGCCTTTCGGATCGCGAACGTTCCAGTGACTATGAGAACGGTCGGCGGTATCTATACAACCGATGCGGAAAGGATCATATATGAGATATACAGGAAAACGCAGCAGTTTCCAACCCAGGTGCTACCGCACGGGACATGCCGTCCTGGAGCGCCATACAGAAATTGGAAAGCACTGTTCGCCCGGGACTCCGGGCCTCGCGCGGGCTTCCGTATTCTCGGCGAGTCTGGAGTGGCGACCATTCTAAAGCCTCGTCGAAAAATTGAACAGTGCAAACGCTGTTTGGGCTTCTACGTCACCCGTGGTTGCTCCCATGCTCCAGCCTGCTGGAACTGCGGATCAAATATGCACTCGGAAGACGAGTGCAAGGCCCTCACTAAGTGTCGCAACTGTGGTGGACCGGTGTCAAAAGAGCAGCTCGAACGGATCCGTCACATCTAGCAAGGGGAGTTCGTGAAGGTGGCACAAACTCGGGCAGCAGCTAACAAAGCCGAAGAGGCGATCATCGCCGTGGCGAAGGATGTCTCGATGGCCGAGGCAACAGGTTTCGGAGTGTTGGAATCTGAAAAAGAAGCTTGAGGACACTGCAACCTCGACAATGTCCCGGAAGGGACATCTACTAACCAATAACAGGATACCGGCTGGACCAAAGGTGCCTGCTAACCCATCTTTTGCTCTCAGCGGAGTTGGGCAAATTTGTCATTTGGAAGGTGTAACGGACGAGGGAATGTGTGAGGAGCACATTGCTTGGGTCCAATGTGAAGGAATCTTCTGGTTTTTTTTGGAGTTGTTTTGATTTTCTTGATTTTTTGTTTCTGTTTAATTAGCTGCACTTTTGGCAGCGATTCACGACGTTGGAACGAGTTAGGCTGTAGCAAAAATTACAGGGAGCCCTGCCGGCTCCACTGATCCTTGACCCAATGTGGAAAAGATAGCGTTAGCTTAGGACCAAAAATAATAAAACAAATAATTTTTTGAAATTCGAATTTTCGAATATTCACCTTTTCCCTCTTCCCCACCCTTTCGATATCGTGATATCGTCGCGCTCAATTCAAAATTTGTGAGCGACTGATGGGTTGTCAAAATGCCCCCAGTTCGCAGTAAACCATCGCAGGCGAAAAACATTGTAGAAAACCGCAAGCACCTTAAACACGTTGCTCGACAGAAAGCAAGCGACAAGATGGGTCCACTGACCGCTGTTCAAGAGATGAACATCGACCAATTAATCGACGAAAGTACCATAGATTGCGATATGATAGATGTTGGCAGCTTTGATATTGACAAGATTCTTAAGAATCTGAAAAAACTACCCAACTCAATTCACTCCAATCCAGATGCGACCGGAACTTAAAATGCAGCGACGAGCCGCAACAATTTAGGCACAGCGACTACCGGGCACCATATACTTCCTCTCATTAAAGTCGCTGTGCCGGCTATGAGGCGGGCTGCAACTGCAGATGCTAACAAGGCAAAAGGTGCAGTATCTACCCCAAACCCCCTGGAAAATACACCAGGAACCACAGAAAAAAATCCTTCACCTCACGGCGGAAATAAACGCAGGCTGACAGAGGAATGCCCCCCCCCTCCGAACTCAGAGCCTTAATTGAGGCTGAGGAATACCGGGCCGCAAAAAATGCGGAAAATGTAAAAATTTGCACGGCTGCAATAAACGGTATCGAGAATGCTCTTCCCCCCTATCCAAAGGTTCGAGTGTTCAATTTATAGACTCCATGAAAGTCTACATTAGAGCTGCAATAGCTCAATTTATGACCGCAGGACGAGCCACAGTCCTCCCATCACTTCCCCCACGCCCCGAAAGCCAGGCTACTGGCAGCAAAATCACAGAATGTGCTACTCGTAAGCAAAGTGAGCCACAACGCGAAGCGACTTAAGCCGAAGTGCGCCAGGCCAAAATCACTTGGGCCTCGATCACCCGTAATGGTCTACAGACGCTCCCGGCACCTACAAAAGTCGCGCAGACAATGCCCAAGGCGGCAAACTCGACGCGAACGGCCCAAAATTCAACCGGACCAACAAAACCGGCTGTGCAAGACGAACGTTTGTTTCTGCGTGTGATAGTCGGGGAGGTTCTCAAGTTGGCTTGAGATGCACAATCAATAGTTTACGATTATTCTAAGGAGAAAATATGTATGTACAAGAAGGGCTTATTTATACCCGCGCTCTTCTCCAATACGTGGCCCGTATCTATTCCTAAGAGCGGACAGATGTACCTATGGGGAGTTTATTTTTCTGCATTGGTATTAACTCCCGACGCTCGCCCTACCAATCGGCTACCTTTCAATCAGTTTCGCCGTGCCCGAAACAATCTTCTCTGAGCTCATCCGAGTGCTGTTAACTTTCTTAATAGATGTTCCGGCACACGGCCCACCATACAGTCCTCTAATTATGTCACTCCCTGTGCTCGAGGCAATCCCCCCCGTGACTGTCCGAGTGTTTGTAAGTAGTCCGAGCAGTAGTGTTATGGTTATGAGCTGTGAGGTATATAGCAATTATGTCTCTGCTGTCTGTCGGTGGAGTTACACGGGCTCATGTGCAATGCTGAGTCGCGGAGATGGCGCGCTCACGCTGGGTGATGGCACAATGGACACTGAGTGTGTATCACTGTGGCCAAATGGGTGTCAGTAGGTATCAAATGTGAACTCTTACTGACGATGGTGATCTATGAAGGTGATGCTAGATGTGCATCCCGACGATTGATAATATCATCTAATGGATGATGTGAAGTATAATATTGTATGGATAGATTTATTCACTAAACTCGGCAGGTGAAGAGATTGTTGTGTACATGAACAGCGTCTATGCACCAGCCTGTATTTTCCACCCTTTCCTAATCCAGCAGCCCATCCTCCGTTCCCCTGTCTCCTAACAACTCAACCGAGCCAGCACAACAAGTAGAGTGAGCTTTCCATTACCTAACGTCCCAGTGGGTGGAAAGGGTGCCTGCGTTGGCCAATGCAGGCTACAGGGTTTACCGTCGGTTTACCAGCCGTTACAAAGCGCCTCGAAAAAGAACATCCCTGGCGAACAATCTCACCTTTCGGTGTTAGAGAAGCAATTACGCAAATGCTCGAAATCCCCCAAACTAAAATTGAGCATGTCTACCGTGTGCCAACTGGCTTCGCAATCAGAGCCTAAAATCAAGAGGCACGCGCGCTGATGCTAAGCCTAGCTGGATACGATATTGGAGAAAGCCTCGGACTTGGCTTCCCTTAGAACTGCGACAGTCTCAGTTGCAATTAACACAATAATGGGCAAAGTTCTCATCACAGAAAAGATGGTGGCTGACGAGATAGTCAGGGTCATCAAGGCTGTCCCAGTGAAAGTTCGCCCACATGGGAAAAGCCGTCCGGGCGCCCCATACCAGTCATGGGTAGCCCTTTTTGAAAAAGCATCAATCCCTCGGCCAGGTTTCCGACTTTTTGACGACTCTGGGATCGCAGTCCGTCACCAGCCTCGTCAAAGCATCAACCAGTTCAAACAATGCCTAAAATTCCACGGCACCAGGGGCTGCTCGCGCGCCCCAGCCTGCTGGAATTGCACTTCAACTATGCATTCTGTCGCGGAGTGCAAGGCACACACCAAGTGCTGCAACTGCGGGGGTCCACACAGGTCAGATAGTCGGGACTGTCTAGCTCGCCCTACAAAGTCTGGAATGGCCTCCAAGGAAAACCTTCAGACCATAAGGCAGGCTAGCCAACGCGAATATGCAGCAGTCACCCGGGCCAAAGCAGCAGTCAGACGCGCAGAGTCAGCGATGACAGCAGCCGCAGAACTGTCAAATACCAACCAGCCAGGTTTCAAATCGAGCAACTGTTTTGAAGTTCTCATGTCCGACGCTACAGCAACTGTAGCTGAGTTCGATGAGGCATCAAATCAGCAAAAATCTTTGTGAAGGGCACCCCACGGGTCTCTTCGAGCCTCTCTCCTACTCTAAGCTTTATGTCAATAAACATAGGTAGAGGGGGCTCAACAAAAAACATTGCGCTTGTCCGAGAATTTGAGCTGGGTATCGACGTGGTTCTTGTTCAAGAACCTCTGTGGAATAAACAAAAGAACACAACAAAGGATCACCCAAGATATACCTATCATCTGCCTAACGGCGGCGAAAATTTTAGGCCGAGGGCTGTGACCTATACCCGGATAGACGATAAAAAGATATTGGCAACACAGCTCTTTCCTTATGTCGTGTCTACAGGAGACTATTGCTGGGTCGAAGTGAATGGTATCACTTTTCTCAACGTCTACAAGGCACCAAATGACTTGACAGCTATCCAGCCACTCATCAACTGGATTCTACCGCCCAATTCCGTCGCTGAAGGGAACTTAAATTCATTATATTGGGCTTGGCAACCTGGCGCAGAACGCCCTCATGGACAAGGAGAAATGATTGAAAAATGGGCAGACAAACACAATTTGACCTGTCATATTGTTGGGGAGCCCACTCACCGAGCTGGGAACACGCTAGATATAGTTTGAACTAATATTGATGGCGCCCGTGCTTGGGTAGATTGTGGTGAATGTTGTTATGAATCTACTTATTGGCAGATTTTCAAAGCTGTTAAGCTGCAGAGGTCGAGTTGATTTCAACAAAGACAAATTATCGAAGGTTCGAGGCTACAAAGGTACGAAGGTGCGAAGGTGCAAATGAAGGTAATTGAGGCTCGAATTATCTGTCGGAATACTCCTACAGATTAATTTAATCACAAGCTTGTTGCAACAATATGGATGGTTCTTAGTTGATTTCTTATTCTCTCTCCCAAAGAAGAGACTATGTACAAATTCATTCATTATTTCCTGTTAGGCCATACCCAATTAGGCTGCCCCACCAAGTTACCCTTGAAATTATGAATTACATATTTACACATTATTAAAGGTCAAAAATTCAAATTTTCAGATTATCATGTTATCAAAATATTGATTTCCCAATAAGTAAATTATCCAATAAACAAAAAAGTTGTTAGAGCTAAAGAACAAATCCAAATTCTGTTGCCTCAGCCCTAACCGAATTAAGGAGATAACCCATGCATCACCACATCCAGATTAATTCTAGCAAATTTATAACAAATGTGTCACCAGCAATCACTTCCCTATCCGAGGACAAATTCCAGTTTGCAACTTAGTAATGAGACCCGAAAAGGCAAAACTCCGAGAAACAAAGGAAAAGCTACCCAGATACGCCAAGGTAATTGCACAGTGGGTCCGACCACCACCAGTTCTTGATACAATCGAGAGGGTTGAAGAGTATGCCGAGGAAATTTGTTTCCATATCACTAATGCAATTTATGCAGTAGGAACACGACCAAAAGCCCGCTGCGGCAGATCTGCTCCGTGGTGGACCCCAGAGTGCAAGGCAGCCTTTGCTGAGTACAAAAGCGCGATAACTCCCAGCCAACGGGCACTCAGCGCGAAAAAGCTCCGATCAGTTGTGAAGACCTCGAAAAAGGAGTTCAAAACCCAACAGGTTGAATCAATTACTACGCCGACTGATGTGTTCAAGCTAATGAGAATGGATAACCCCAGAGAGGCTAGTATCACTCCGCCACTGAATCATAATGGGACGTTGGTAACAGACCCAATAAAACGGGCCACGATTCTTCGCGACTCCCTCCTGGCACAATTTCAGGCATCAGACGACTTGTCAAAATGTACAAATACGAGCAGCAATTGGATACCCTGGAAGGAGGATATCTTAGATGAAGAAGTCCGAGCCTGTATCATTGGTTGCGGAAATACGGCCCCAGGAGCAGACGGAGTCTCCGTAAACCTGCTGGAGGCGTGTTGGAATACAATCGGGCCTTGGATTTCCCAACTGTTCCGAGCTTGCATTCTGCTTGGCACCCATCCAAAGTGTTTCAAATTAGCCGAGGTGGTCCTCCTTCAAAAGAACAATAGAGACCCAATGACAATCAAGGGTTGGAGACCAATCGCTCTTCTCTCATGCTTGGGAAAAGGGTTAGAAAGGCTCTTAGCTAAGCGGATGGGACACCTTGCACTAATCCATGATAAAGTCGGCCAGCAACAGTTTGGTGTACTGCCCAAGCGCTCAGCAATGGATCTGGTCTCATGTGTGGTCCACAACATTGAAGAGGCAAGTTCACAAGGATGGGCAGCTACTTTTGTAACGTTGTACGTTCAAGGAGCATTCGACGCGGTACTCCATAATCGATTAGTAAGGATGATGCAGGAGCAGGGATGGCCGGAGTCTATTCTCAAATGGACTAGCTCCTTCCTTGCCAATCGGACGGTTCAAGTGCGATACTCTAGGGGAGTCACTGCCAAGAGAGAGCTTGTGTGCGGAGTTCCACAGGGCTCACCGATCTCGCCACTTCTCTTCCTTCTATATATGGCAGAGCCCATGCGAAGTGGAACCCCGGGTCTGAGGTTTAGCTATGCCGACGATATCAATATCCTTGGATTTGGCCGGACGATAGCAGAGTCTGCAGCCGCAGCACAGGATGAGGTCAATAATCTACTAGACTGGGCTCGAAATAATGCCGTCGCTTTTGATACAGACAAGTCTGAAGTCGTACAATTACCCGGCCGATACCGCGTAACATTGATTGGAATTTATGTCAACGAAAGCCTCATAGAACTATCGCAAAATATCCGCTGGCTTGGTGTGTACCTCGATCCTCGACTAAACTTCAAATACCACGTCACAACCTGGTGTGGCAAAGTGTTGAAAGTTGCACAGCACATGCGTTGCTTCAATACAGCCTACCGAGTGTCAGGGAATACATCTGGATCAACATAATCCCCTGCCAAATACTTGTATTAGCGTATAGCATATGTGTTGGTGGGCCAAGTAATGGGTTGGTTACCACATAGGTTTAGGTCAGGGTTTATCTCATGTAACGTTGAGCTATTGTACGAGTTGGGAGGAGCTCCAGTTCACTTTCACCTAGAGTATAAGTAGTCGCTTTACTGCTGGTGGGATTGGGCATACGACGTTCTTGTATCTTAATTACCTGTTGGAGACTACTTACTTATTCGAGCTACCCTTATATCATAACTCCTACCCAGTGATATTACCTATCTAAGACGTCTCCCTTACACCGAGGGGCCGCTCTTGGGGCGTTGGTTTAAGCGATCGACACATGTATTGTCCCAATTGCAACATACGGAGCTGACGTCTGGTGGCCTGGCCTTAGACGCCCAACAGTACGAGGGATGGTGACACCGCCAACTGCTGGCCTATGTAGTATGATTGATAAGGCTGTCTTAATGGGTCTTAGACCAGCACTACAGGTAATGAGGACAACCCCCAACGCCGTATTTCATAGAGAAGGGGGAATTCCAACCGGGAAAATCATTCTCGAAGGAAACCGACTTCGCCTCTCTGCCAGAATGCAAGCACTTGACGACCGCCATCCGCTCAGGATCCGTACTGGAGTCTGCCCAAATGTCGGTACGCGAAAATATAAGAAGCACAATCGAAAATCTGCGCGTCCTGAAATTCAAATGTCACGGGCTCAGCGTGCTTATAGACAGCTACCAGGGGTAGAGGCCGCGGAACCTCTTGCCTCACTATTTTATCAATCGTGGCCGGGTTCGAAGGTTGGTTCGAGAAAAGACCAAGTAGAAGCCTGTAAACTTTGGATCACTAAAGTGCCAAATTCAGAAATCTGTGCTTACTCGGTGTAAAGGTTTAAGGAAATCAGAAGTACTTGAAGTCGTTAACACAATGGAAATGAATAATTTTTCCTTGGGGAAAGCTAAACTACCGTATCGTATCCTGTCCTTTATGTCTTTCGCGTACGCTAGTATTAATTCCCCCCTTTAGCCATATGAGAATTAATCCTTTCTTCCGGCTCCCTTCCTTGGCCCCTGAGAATCGTCCTTTCTCCCGGCTTTATTCCTTGGCCCCTGAGAATCGTCCTTTCTCCCGGCTATATTCCTTGGCCCCTGAGAATCATCCTTTCTCCCTGGCTCTCTTCCTTGTATCGTACTCCCCCATCTGGCACGTACCCCCTTTAATACCCCCTTAAAGTCCCCTTTCGTCTATGCAGGAGCGTTGCTTTGCCAATACCTTACCTTGGAGACGGAGTGGTCCTAGTGACCAGTCCCAATCCGGGCACAGCCCGTCACACTCGGACGGAGCATCGGAGGGAAAGGGACGCTCAGCTTGAGGGTTCGTCCTAAAGCTGGGTGGGAAAACTTTTCAAAAAGGAAGTGGCATAAAGCATGGTGGAGAGGCTTTAGATGTAGAGATTACGGGGGCACAGGAAGCTCTTAAAGCAGCGTTGGGTCACCTAAGAGGTAAGGAGTACCTGGCGAGGGGAACGACGCAGTGTATTAATATGTTCATGGATAGTGTCAAAGGGTAGAATTTCACCTATTCATGGAAACTAAGCTAGTCACATCACATGACCTTCCTAGCAGTAGATAGATTTCATCTGTAGCAGTAGACCTTATTAGTCAACATTTACGATCCATAAACCGTGTCCCACGTTGTCTTTAAGAGATAGTCAACATGCGATAAATGCACTGAGCACGGGCAGGTCCTCGACCAGCCACGAGGAAGTACGAAAGTTTCGCGAATTATCTGGGCTAGCTCAGGTAAGAATAAAGTGGGTACCAGGACACTCGGGACTATATGGAAATGAAGAAGCAGATGCAGCGGCCAAATCCGCCCTACGAACGCTTCCAAGCGTGGAAACAGAGCCAGCAACCACCACGACAGCATTTTTACACCAAAAATTGCATCAACAGCAACAGACTTTGCTCGACAGCTGGCGGAATGAAAGCTGCCCGTCACGGTATCGCGAGCTAGATCTGCTCATGCGCCGTCGCAAACCACCAGAACAGGGGCTTTCCAGGCTACAGTTACGACATCTCATTGCAGCCCGTACGGGACACGGCAATTTCGCGGCGTACTATTGTCGCTTCAACAATCCACACGCTATCACAGACTGCATCTGTGGGAAGGAAACTACTCCTCACTTCATACATTGTCGACTCAACGCAAACATCACGCGTAGAATCAGAGGGTCATTCTCACACAGTGCCTTCTTACACAAGCTACTCGGGCCTAAGTGCTTCGAGAGCTTCAAACAATTTGCGCAGGATACCAATTGTTTTGGATATTCTCCTGTGCATCCATCTCCTACTCTCAGTGGAGATTGAATATAACTCGTCAGGAAACTAAACCTGACAAAATGGGAATCGAGGCGAGGAGAATTGCCTCCCATTCAAATTTCTTTGCAATTTATCTTTTTCTTTTGTTAGTTTTGGGAAGAGGAGTTCGCGTCGGCTTATAATTTTAACTTACTGCTAGTTTTGTGGTGGTTCATGCAGTGGAAACAAGCTGGGTATGTGTTGTGCCTAGACCCACATAGCTACAGTGCACAGCTCCAGTTATGATGGTCACGCGACTACATGCATTTACTCTGTTTGCTTCTGCTTTGTTGAGTTAGTATAATTAGTAAGCAATAGTCTAGGGACTATAAGTAGAGAGCTTTCCTCCACAGTAGATAGAGTAACCAATTCAGTCATTCCTCATTCTACAGAGATCATTCTCCACTCCTCTTCTTGACCTATCCGGCCCAGCAGCACATCTGTGATCACTAGCAGCGAACTCCCATAAATTGTATGTACACCCGAATCATAGACCTATCATAACAGTATGTCTTAGATGTAGTTCTGGCTGTGATCATCAGTCCTGTGTCACAGGCTCATACCTGGTTATCATTAGGCTGCTGCCTAACAAATGAGGCTTGAACTCTTCCAACCATATTAAACATCATACATGTCATGAACCCCTCCATGACTCATTAGACCCAAGTATGGGCCTTGGCCCAGTTCATGCAAATCTATTCTTAAATGACAAATTTAGATTGCAGACAGGACGACTCGAACACCAGTCGTGAGTCATCTAAGCCACATGCATCATAACTATTTTAATAACTAAAATTGCTAACATTAAAATGAAGCTGAATCAAAATAGACGGAGATGCTGGTGTTTGTCGGAGGACAGGTCATGATCTATTTTGAGAATGGTATGAAATGAGGGAACGAGATCATAGTCTTGTAAATAAATAGGAGGCTTTCAGTCATGTCTCTGCTCGTTACTTTAAGATTTTCATTTGTATCTAGCTATGAGTTCAGTTTGAATAAAACGCCACTTTAAGACCGTCACATCCTGTGCTCATAGGGAGCTTTAGCTTAGGATTTTAATAAAACAACAACAACAACACTTATCTATCTACATGTCGGACTTTACCGAGGACTGCCATTATCCGTGCACAATCAATCCCGTGCCTGATCACAACTCCCAGAGATCAGCCTTCCTCATTGGCTCGATACAATCTCATGACCAACCACCCATGTCTAACCATTGCACAAGCATAACGACATTGTCAATTGGTAGAATAGTACTTACATAAATGTGTAGAGCAAGTACATGTACATGGATCATAGCAATCTGTCCAGCTTTCTGGGCCAATTGATTACATGAAAAGAAGAAATAAAGAAAATTCCCTAGACAAAAAATATGTTGACAGCTAAGAATAACCACCGAAGAAGTTGGACAGGGAAATTTCTCGGGTCAAAAATAGGGACTGTCCATATGTTCGTGGGTTGTTTGTTTCGGTCAGTGCTTGCATTCTGTAATAAGAACTGCAGGTTATTCTATTCCTAGCGCATATCTATATTTAGAGATCAAGAGATCAAGTCAATCATGATCAGTGTATATGTTACAGGAATACTTTCTTGTGTGTGGACTGTCTGCGCCAGTACGGTAGAGATAGAATCTAGGGTCTAGTCAGCTATAGAGACTACCAAGGGTGGAGATTGGAAACGGTTGCTAAGCAACGGAGACTGTTATGATGAGCGTCGTTAATTAAACTCCCTTATGTAAACAGCAAGATGTAGGAGACCTTCCGTCTTTACATTTTGTTAAGTAATTAATTTTATTCTGGACTTGCTCTGCTGTATACTGACACCAATTGATCCAGCAACAGTTTAAATAATTTTAATTTGTATATTTACCGAATTTCTGTTTCAAAGAATAGTTTCAAGAGTTTACAAGGGTTATAACATAGATATTATTCACAAATCATTTGTATCTTGGTGCAAAATACAACTTTTAGCTGAAGATTACGACATCTAGCTGAAATGCTTTTGTGATAGATCTGACTCTATGCCAAGATTCCGATCCATTAAAATCAAATTGATGAATTGAGGAAACAAAAGCCCTCAGGCTCTCCCTTCTCAGCTGACTAGTTTCTCAGCTATACTCTCCTTGTCAATACTGAGATATATATTGGCCCCAACTATACGTTGCCTATATGTTAATTTATATGGTATATATTGCTATTTTTGCCATGTGAGGAGATTAGAAATCTTTTTAAAACTGAGTTTCAGTCATTAGGATTCAAGATGTTGGAGGCTCCTCAGGCACTTCAACCTTAAATTGTTCAATTCCTTAGAACTTAAGATATCATGATCAGCTGACTAGGGCATGTTAGCTTCAAGACTACAACAGTATTGCCTTCTGTATTATCTATGTATTTGGGCCTAAACCTAATTATAGTATTCTAACTCACTTATTATCTTTCAACCGAGCAGCTATGTTTCTATCTTAATCACGACAAAGAATATCAGCCTCTGGCCTGACAACCTAGCCTAAATGTATGTCTATATCACACTATAAATCTACGCAGAATACTTTACCAATATAGTTTTGCTTCTTTTCCTATCTGGCTCAGTCGTGTCTGGGGCCCAAATATACTATTTCTGCAGTAGACTAAGAGATGATCTTAAGCGCGCAATTGTTGGCAAATCGACGGCAATTACCCACTCTGCCCTTATGTCCGAATATACTGTCTTTTCTACTCAAACTTTTGGGCCAAAACGAGGAGATAGGTCAGGTGCGCCCTTAAAATTTACTCCACCAATGAGCCCTGTACACATATATCTGCCAAGTCAATCTTTAATTACTTCGAGTGAAATCTGCAATTAAAATCTGACTGAGAGTTTTCAAAAAGTCAAAAAAAGTCAGCCCACATAAAATACATATCTTCCGAAACTAACTGCATGAGCTCTTACGGCGCCAAATCAAGATAATTGAAAATTGAAGTTTAATCACAGGCTTATAATGTCATGTACTAGAGCCTGGTATAGGCCAGGCATAAGCTTGAAGCATCTAGATATTGAAGGAGTATCATGATATCAGGCTGAGGAATGTGGGGAGACTTTAACATCCTACATACCAATGGATAATACCCACACACACTTCGGTTCTGACGAAGAAAATTAGGGGAGCTAGGCTTGGGCTAATAGTAGAGAAGCCAAGCAGCTCGGCAGCTGGGCAAGGGGCGTCCCCCATATCTTGTATCTTCACGTTGTTCACTCTATTTTCATGATTCGGACTCTTGGCATCAAGTCGGGTTTTTTTCAAGATTGCATCCCCTTGGGTATTATTCTCTCCGGTGTAAGAATATCTTTTGTACCTATATCTAGACAGCAAAGGAATAAAATCTTTCTCCCCATCCATTCAAGTCTCGGCAATCAGCTATTGGTAGAAACATTCAGAATTTTTATTTATTGAAACTTTTACATCATCATATCACCAAAGTTAAGCTGCTTCATACTTAGGAGTTATCAAAAATTCGAAACTCGAAATCAATACTCAAAAAAGAATAAAGATTCAAAGTACACCTAATATATTTCATCCAGCCAGCTATACAATGAAGATTCTCAATCCGGCAACCTTCCTTCTTATCTCCAGCAATTTGATGCTATCAGGCGTTGAGGCCGGATATTTTTGTAGAAACGGATTCATATCAGAAACCCTCATAAATGAACTAAAAAGTTTAGTTTCAGATTCATGGGCAACATTACCCGTGGAAAATTATAGAAATTGGTTTGGTCAATCTTTTTGGCGTCTTCATACTCATGTCAATTTAGGTGGAGATCAAGGTGCGTAAGCTTCAACAGTTTATATTTACACAGCAGCTAACTTTTAAGTAAATTCATAGTACAATCGCCTTTCTTCGCCGTCTTTAACAATGATAAGAAATTTGTAAAAGTGCAGGAAAAGCTGGGCCCGGATAATTTTAAAGACTGTGACAAGTATTAATTAGAAATCCTATTACTCATGGATTCATACTTTTTCTCGAGCTGCACAGGGAATTTTCGGATGAGATTATTTTATAAAAATTATGTCACTGTAGTTGATTCAGTTCTGAAGAATAAATGAATAACATTGCAGTTTTATGGCTAGTTTGGGGAAATAAAGATCATGTTAACTACTCATCAAATAGAGAACATCAAAAATAAAAACGCCGTCTACTATCTGATTTTCCCAGATGGCCGCATAGATAGGATATGCATATACGTAAGTAAACACCTCGAAGTTACGAAGTGGAGAAATGAAAAAACCCCAGTAGAGGCGGATAGAGATATAACCTCCATCAGCATGCCGAGCAATAAAGGCAAAATATTTGTTACAAATGTATAAAACCTTCTCCCATATCACATAGTAGCATAAAACTAAGGGTCCTAAAATACCTCCAAAACTTTTATGTAAAAAAGGCAAGCATATCTTTGTGAAAGACTTCAATCTGCACCTGTTGTAATTCTAACAGTCCTACATCTGTTACACTAGTCATGTACTATCTCGTTTTCGTTTCCGTTATTCGTATCATTTAATACTGCGCCACATCTATTTTCTGTAATGTTAATTAGTCTTGGCGCTTAACACAGGATATGTTGGAAATTATGGTATATGCATGATTCTATCTTACACTCAGCTATTTTTTTTTTTGCATCAGATTTTAATTGCGTATGCAGCTATCTAACTATGACACAATATCAAAGAAAAGTACAGAAAAAATGACTCAATTTACAAGAGGAGCACTCATGCCTCAGATTTCATTTGCAAGTACCATTGCGAAGTTATGGCGGCTTCTTCTTCACCCAAAGTCAACCCTCATCCGTGAATACCCACTCAGGGGAATATCTCAAAAACCCTGAGTTATCCAGACATGCCTCCGTCATCCATCAACTTTTCTCCGCACGAAATGTAATCTGAGATGTCTCCTTCCCAAGTGGAGTAGGTGCCCAGGCTACTCAGACTATACCGGAGAACACCGCCAGGAGGCGGACCACAACACCTTCCATCGTTTGCTTGTTTTTATAGTGTCAGCTGCACTCTCGCAAGCGAAGTCTTGGCGCACACAAAGCTCGATTCGTAAAACTCTTGCCAAAATTCAAAATTCCACGCCCGTCGAAAACGTATCTCTCTTCTGCATCATCCTGTAAACTTGTCCTGATCCCTCTCACGTCCATCCCAAAGAACTATCTCCCAGATTTGTGCGCCACACTTTGCTTCCTCCGTCGGGTATAAATATCGGCGTGGGCGTGTATTTGGCGGTCAACTAAGGCCAGAGAAAGTCGACTAGAGGTGTGATCATTCGGGTGAGGATGTACTATGTCGTACTTGTAGACTTGGTGAAGCTTAGTCGAGAATCGGACTCTTTGGGAATGAAAGATTGACGTGGTGGAGTAATTTGAAATTTTGCCTCGTGGGCCAACTTCTTTGATATTGCGAAATTTGACTGAACTTGGCTCTGGGAGAATATTTCACTCCCAGGTTCGTAGAGGACACCGCGTACAGGTGTTCAGTCTTGCCCTCCTTACACTCAGCTAGCTTGGGGGTCTACTGGTGGTCAAGACATACCTTCACCATGGTAACGTCGCCATACTGGGACATGGGCGCAGATCCTGGCTTATTTCTAAATTCTTCTCAGTAGGACTAATTCCTGTATATATATGCAGTGTTTTTCTCCTTCAGAAATCCTCAGTTCATTACACTAACTGAATATTGTTGAAATTGGTGCTTCCAATTATGGTAAAGACAGGGATGTGTAGAAGACATGTCACTAATCTCCCATTCATTGTGAGGTTAGTATTAATGCGCTTTGACGTAAATACCAACCACTAGATTTTATTATTACAGAATATAGTTTATATAGCACTCTGTGTCCTAGTGGGAGTAATTAACAACTCTCCACAACAGATTTACAGACTCCTTTACTTTCCCACTCGCTTCACCAAGTGATACAATCTGTGCCTAACAGCCACAAGCTTTTGCAAACCAATCCGCTCAACAGGTTATGACCCGATGCCCCTAAAAGAAAAAAGATTCCATCACTATTAAGCATCCTCATCTCGAAAGAAGTCTTCTAACCGCTCAACAGAAGTGGAATCCTCGTCTTCGGAAACCGACTTCTTCGCTTCGAGACTCGGAACCAACTACTTGCGCGCAATGTCATTAACCAATGTAACCCACCTCACTGGTCCTGAAACCTATGAGTTGTGGGCCATTACAATGACTGCAGTATTTGAAGGGCAGGGACTCAACGAGATTGTCGTCGACAGCACAAAGCCGGACAAGGACGCTTCGCCTGAAGAAAAAGGAGCATACAGCCAGCTTTTGAGTATTGCTGTAAATATATATATTCAGGTCGTCGGTTCAAAGATCCTTGGCAAGATCTTAAAACTCAAAGACCCTCACTTGATGTGGAAGTATTTGAAAGAGCAGTACCACCAGAACAGCTCTTTTACATTGATCCACCAGCTTAGATCAGCTGCGCTCCTCGCAAATGCATACAATCCAAGTCGCACTGTCTGTTCGGTAATCGACAAATTCGAGACAGAGTATGATTGGTTAACATTGTTAGCCCGAGAATATTCTAACTCGAACCACCACAAGCTAGCCGACTTTCTTGAGGATGATGAAGTAAAGAGGAGTTACTTGTTGAGTTTGTTCTGTGAACATCATAAGGATGTGGTTGATTACTTGACAACTAAGGACAATTGTACCTATGCCGTGGTTAAACAACGTCTTCCTGATCTAGATCGCACTGCACCTCCTCCAATAGCCCTCATCACGCAAGTTGGCAAAGCAGATAATAACTCTCTCAAGCCAAGGAAACCTGGAAGGGTATCCAAGCGTTCCAAACGCCCCTCGTCGAACGAATGTTCCATCTGCAAGAAACGTTTTCCGACCGAGTATAAAGGGCATGTTTATAACTCTTGCCCTAGACTTAAAGAGAAATTGTCCCAACCAAATTCGACACAATCTGAAATAACCTTACAACAGGCAAATATAACTGTTACGGGCATTGATCAGGTTAGTCATCTATTTTACCTTGATACTTGTGCAACTGCTCACATGCGTCCTTACCCAGAACAATTCGAAAAACTCGTGCCTTGCTCCGGTTATGTGATGTCAAGTTCAAATGAGAGAATGTCAATCAAAGGGAAAGGAAGTGTGTTGTTACACTGTGAGATATCAGATGGAATTGTGTCAACTTTCAAGGTTAATGATGTACTATATGTGCCAAATTTATCTTTACTGCTATTTTCTTGGAAGAAAGCTAGATCCAAGGGATACTTACTCCATGACAACGGCAAAGTGATGATTATATACAAGAATAATAAAATCTGGTTGGAAGCTCATTACAAGGGTGCCTTGCCAGTGATCAGGGAAGTTGCACGTAAAAATGAAGTAGCTTGCTCCACCCATGAATTCTGGCATAAAGCCCTCAGTCATGCATCTCCTTCGACAATAACCAAGACAGAAAAGATCATCCAAAACTCAGGTGTAATTCCAAATTGCCCAAAGAACTTTCACTGTGATTCCTGCATGTCATCTAAGTCCGTGCATAGCAAACCAGCCTCATCAGCTGCACAATCAACATCGAAAGGAGAATACATTCATTCAGATCTTGCCGGACTGTTTCCTGTTCTGTTGTATGGCAATGCACTATACTACATAAGTTTTGTTGATGACGCAACACGCTGTACCATGATTCAATTCCTTAAACATAAATCTGAGGCGGCTCAGGCTATTATCAATTTTGTTAAGGCATTAGAAATGCAAAACAATTGTCAAGTTAAGTCACTCAGAACAGACAACAGCAGTGAGTATGTCAATGCAACGCTCTCCAATTTTCTGGTTCAGAAGGGGATAAGTCATCATCTGACGCCTCCCTATTCTCCCGAATCAAACGGAGTAGCTGAAAGGCTAAATCGATCTGTTATCAAAGGAGTTCGTGCAATTCTTGCATCAATTAAAGATAAGCAGTTATGGGCTGAAGCAGCAAAATCCTTCATCTACACTAAAAATTGTCAGGCAAATAGTGCTGTTAGTGGACAGATGCCATATGAAGCTTTCCACGCGAGAAAACCATCCATTCTACACCTTCATCCATTTGGTCAAGAATGTTATGTGCATATTCCCATGGCTAAGCGACCATCAGGATGCAAACTTGTTGTGCTCAGCTAAGGTAGCCCTGGCAGGTAGCGCATGGAGGGTGAGTGTGTCATCAAGGTACCTCAGGCATGGACAACTCACATGACATGTTTGGCGCATTTGTTCAGGGAAGGCACACTGCATGAGTAAGCATGATGGGCATATGATTCGCTGGTAAGCGAGTTCATGGGGTATAAAAGGGGAGTATTTCCCACTGTAAATTAGAATATACATCCATAGAGTCATCTACAATCCACTCTCAATAAAACATCATATCTTAGCCGTCAAACGCAAGTGTACGTTCCCCATTTCATATACCAAGTAAAACAAAACTTCTACCAAATGCTGAGAAAGGTATATTTGTTGGATACACTGAAACTGATCATCAATATCGAATTTTTGTTCCTGCAAGAAAACAGATAGTTATATTGGCTGATGTAAAGTTTATCCCGTATGAGGGTGATCAGCCTGTTGCTGATTCAACATCAACCTTGACTCCACACAAGATTCATCAACAAACTCCAATAATGTCAACAAAATTGTTAAACAATTGGAAAAATTCCTCTAATGTTGGTGAAGGACAAAACATTCAAGATCTCTCTCATAATCAAGATCCTAGTTATCTGTCTCAGTCAGAACCACTGCAAGAGTCATCAGTACCAACTTATATTCAACTCGAACCTCAACCATCTGCCTCAACTTCTGCTTCAACATCTTCTCAAAATCTTTTTAATCAAGATCATAATAACAACGTCAATTCCAGACCTTAACGCACTAAATGTCCTCGAACTTATGAAGATAAAATAACTGGGGAGTGGTGAAAAACTTCTCGTGATCTTCATCAACCCGCATTGCAAAGTTCGAATGGTAACAATAGTGGTGATGAGGGACAAGAATTAGCACTTTTAAATGTCATTGATGTATCAGAACCCAGAGCGTACAATGGCGCTAAGGCATCAGCTAACTGGGAAGACTGGAAAATAGCATTTGAAGAAGAGATGTCATCCCTCAAAGAAAATGATGTCTGAAACATTGTTCCTTGTCCTGCAGGTCACAAAGTTGTTGGTGGCAAATGGGTATGCAAAATTAAAAAAGATGCATATGGGGAAATCGAAAGATATAAAGCACGTTACGTTGCAAAAGGATTCTCACAGATCCAAGGACTAGATTACAATGAAACATTTGCTCCAGTTGTGCGATTTGATTCTTTAAGAATACTCTTCGCAATTTCTGCCTCGAAAAATTGGAGACCAAGACAACTTGACATAAAAACCGCATTTTTATATGGGATCTTGAATGGAGAAATCTATATGGAACTTCCTGAAGGGTACAGGCAAGAGGGCCATGTTGCAAAACTTAATAGGTGTATATACCAATTGAAGCAATCACCACAGCAATGGTTTTTCAGGTTGGCTGAATTTATCATTTCCCTAAGGTTTTCTTTGTCACCCTTTGATCCCTGTGTCTTTATCCACAATACAGGAGAATTATACTTAGCGGTATATGTGGATGATATTGTACTATTTGGAGAACAAGATTTGCTATTGAATGAAACTGTTAACCCGCTTAAAGCCGAATTCAAGGTCAAAGATATGGGAACACTTCACTGGCTACTTGGAATTCAAATTGAGTACTGTAATGCTGGAATCAGCTTGTCACAAACCGCATACATAGATTGAGTCCTGAATCGATTTGCTATGCAAGACTGCAATTCGGTCTCCACGCCTATCAGGTGTAACCAACAACTGATGGCAGCGACAAATGGAGAACCTAGGGCTAACGCAACGCTGTATCAGCAAATAGTCGGATCTATAATGTATGTTGTGTCTGCAACAAGGCCTGACCTTGCATATGCAATCTCACATCTCTCACAATTCAGTTCAGATCCATCAATCATTCATCTAAGTGCGGTCAAGCGGGTCTTGCAATACATCAAAGGAACAGGAGATTTAAAACTTACATATGAGTTCAAATCTCCCTTGATACTCAACAGATACTGTGATGCATCGTACGGAAATGGTCTAGATACTCGAAGGAGCTTCTCGGGTTATTTGTTCCAACTAGGAGGATCCACAGTCGCCTGGAAGTCTCGCAAACAACGTACCGTCGCTTACTCCACTTGTGAAGCTGAGCATATGGCACTATCACTTGCAGCTAGACAATTCCTTTGGATGACACATGGGCTTCATCAACTAGTGAACAAAAATATGCCCTCGTCCCTTTCAACAGACAAGAATTACACTATTGATCTTGCTCACAATCATAAAATCAATGACGCTACAAAGCACATTGATATTGCTTACCATTTCACTAGAGAAAGAATTGATGACAGTTTGCTAACTTCACTACACATTCCTTCAAGTGAAAATCTTGCAGATATTTGTACAAAAGGCCTACCAAGACCGAGACTTAACCACTTATGCACAAAAATATTTGGTACAAAGTGAGAAGGGGTGTTGAAATTGGTGCTCCCAATGATGGTAAAGACAGGGATGTGTAGAAGACACGTCACTAATCTCCCATTAATTGTGAGGTTAGTATTAATGCGCTTTGACGTAAATACCAACCACTAGATTTTATTATTACAAAATATAGTTTATATAGCACTCTGTGTCCTAGTGGGAGTAATTAACAACTCTCCACGACAGATTTACAGACTCCTTTACTTTCCCACTCGCTTCAGCAAGTGATACAATCTGTGCCTAACAGCCACAAGCTTTTGCAAACCAATCCGCTCAACACAAGGGGCTTTGTTTGATATTTTTTTATCAGTTTGCTCTCAAAATCATCCGCTCTAATACTGTTTCTTTCACGGTAAGCTACGATGATGTCATCTACATATACAAGTATGATTAGATGCGCGTCTTTAAGGAGACAATTGACTCTAGGCACGGGAGATAACCCTAAGTTCAGAAACATATCTTGCAAATGATTTTGCCATAGTAATGCTGACTCTGGTAGTCCTTATAGAGCCTTTCTAATAAGTAAGAAGCAGTTTTTTACCTCAAATCCATCTGGCAAGTGAACCAGTACTGGCCAATGAAGATCTGCATTGGTATATGCCGCAACTATATTGTATTGACGTATTTTGTAACTAAAGACAGTCGGAATAGCTATTGTGGCCCTGAAAACCTGAGCATCTAGGGTAGCAGCATATGTTTCTTCCGTGGAATGATATAAGTCACCTCGAGCTACTAGTCTTGCTTTATAAGATGATAAATATCTGTCAGCGTCGAATTTATAAATATATACCCACATTAGTTGTAGGATTTCTTTTGTGTTGATGATAAGTTTTTCCTGCATATTTTTGGCCTCTTATATGTTGATCCTTGAACATAACTGTTTCTGGAAGAGAGTATTGAATTCTTTTTGCTCGGCTGCTTTGAATCCAGTTGAGTACTGATGATGAATCAATTGCTTGCGGTTTTTAGGAGGAGGAGGGAGATCTTTTCTATGAAGATTTTGGGTTTAATATTAGAATATGATTCCTCTGGACGGGTAATACAGTAGTACTGTTACAGGAATATTTGGAAGTAGATTTGATAAAGTATAGGGTTAAATTGTTGCGTGTGTCTTTGTCTCTACGTCTACGCGCTTGATAGAAATATCGCGACCTTGCACCCTCTAATGTATTGCTCCTAGTCTCATCCACACGCTAATATGAAACTACTAATACAGGGTATATTAAATCAACAGACGCCTTACCCTTTTAAATTTCTAGGCAGCCAATAACCACAACCCTAACTCCATTATGTTAAATTGTAGGGATGTTTATGTTTGAGCAACCCTTCTTGTAATTTAACATTTAATTGAATTTTTAGCTTCTGCAAAAGAGTTATGAAAAGCAGTAAAAACTGTTGGTTTGCATCTTCGCTTTCCTGTGATTATGTTATTGAAATCTCTATTGCTATTAAAGTTTTTTGGTGAATTCATTTCCTCGTGCTTGGCAATTTTAAAATCTGAAATTTCTTTTTGAGTTTGTTTTATATTCGAAATTTGTGGATCAGCTTGTTGATTTGATGAAAGGATTGAATCATCTTTTTTTTGATATTTCTGTTTGTCTAGTTTTATAATCAGCATTTTTATGAGTGTTTTAACGTCCTGGGGGTTAGAAGGGATATCTATGATGATTTCATTGTCTTCTCTCATTGTCTCAGACTCCCAGTTTTTCCATTCTGATACATCAATAGCCTGTATAATTTCCTCAGCTGATTCACGTAACACTGCTCCTACATCAAGGTCTTTTGGGTCGTAAAATTTACTTTTGTCAAATGTGGCGTCCCTGGTCCTTATTACTTTAGTTTTATTTGGAATCCAGACTTTAAAGATATTTTTTGAAGCATACCCAAAGAGATGACCAAGGTGGGCCCTTGAATTTAGTTTTTGAGAGTGAGGGATATGTTTATTAGGGGCATAGGCATGGCAAACAAAGACATGTAAATGAGCGTAGCTTGGCTTGACGCCATGAACTATCTCAAAAGCAGTTTTCTATCCCAATTGTCTGATTGGAGTTCTGTTAGCAATATATCCTGCAGCGGTAATTGTCTCTGGCCAAAGATTAGTGGGCAAAGAAGCTTCTAAGCCCATAGATCTTGCCTTTGCTATGATCACCCCCCCGAACGTTCGGTAGCTCCGTTCTGTGCAGGTGTATCAGGTGCCGAAATTTGACATATTATTCCTTGCCCTGTGATGAGATTTTTGCATTCTTGAATTAACGACGTTTCCCCATCTAGCTGTATAATTTGAACTTCTTTTTTCCATTGAGTTTTTATCAGTTTGATAGCTGTCTGTATTGTGAGTTTAAATTCCAATTTCAGTTTGCAGGAAAAAATAAAGTTAAAATGACTATCAGGACAGTATAAATGGCTTATATGCTTGTCTCCATTATATGCTGGTTCCATTACTATAGCATCCCAACAAAGAGTGTGAAAAGGTTGACCAATATGTGGGATTTCGGAGCCTGTTGGTCTGGATATGATATTTTTTGACTTAGCTAACAAGCAAGGAACACACTGAGTGTTTTTTGGTACAGGATCGGAAGGGTCTATATTTATACCAAAGTCCGGACCTTTTATCTTTAACATTACCTCCTGGCTTGCGTGTGATAGGATTCGGTGTAAATCTGCTTCTGTAAGCGTACGTATTTTTGGATTATGAGTTAGCCGGGCAACCATTGCAAAATTTTGACTTTTTTGAGTGTGTGGGTTTTTGAATAAAATATGCCCACCTTCTTGATAGAGATTGCAGGCAATTGAGTAGTCTTCACACTCCAACCTAGTAGGATCACGACTGTTCCAATGGAACCTGGACTCATTTAGTAGCTGCATTGAAACAATATTAGTTAGAAAACCATGGGCTAATCCAACGTTATATAAGGTTATGTGTCTCATTCTGTTGGGCGTGTCTACTTTAACCCTGACTGTTCCGTAGAATTCAATTGGAATTGTTGTATTTCCTGCATGGATTACCTCTCCACTTTCTGCTTTCTTCGTTTTTTCGAAATGATATTTAGTCGCATTATTACAGAAGTGTATATCGGAACCTCCGTCTGAAATCCAAGAGTTTTTTAATATATCTTGTGAATCTGTGATTGCAAATGTTGCGAAGTTTAAAGAGCTAACATAATATGAATTTTGTAGCTCTTGCGTATCATTATCTTTTATGATGGTTTTCCCTAAATACTCATTCTTGGGTGCAATATTTTCAACGGCTATTCCTCTTTGCTTTGAATTACCGTCATATTTTGACATTTTTTTCTATTAAAATTTTGAGTTTAATTCTTTGTGGATCAGCCAATGCATTATTTATCTGATGGTAAATAGAGTCTCTTCCTATCCAGCCCGAAGGCCTTAGTTCCGGATTTAGATAGTAACATTCCTTAAAAAGGTGAATGTTACCACAAAGACATGGTTTTTGGCCTGGTCTCACACCATTGTGTGAAGTGGCAAAAGAGGCTGGAATTGTATTGTGGCGAGATGTTTGATGTCTATTGTAGTAGTTTCGGAACTCTTCTATTACATCTTCAAGTTGAATAAGGTTGACTGACTAATCTAATTGTTGTAATTAAGGCAGCAACATGACTGCAGTAGACAAATAGTACATATTAGAATAATATGCACTGGCGCCATGAGATATGATTAACCCATATCATCACTCACTGGCATGAATAGTAATTAGCCAATAGATGCCTGACAGCATACATTGCCTTCAGAATCTCCATCAACCTTCCCATTTGGGCTAGATATGGAAGTCTGTTGGAGTTCACACTAGTATGCAGAAAACCCCGCTTTCATGTATATAGAGGGACTTCTCGCCACACATGTAGAATCATAGCAATTTCTTTTCAATTAACTATCCATTAAACATCAGTAGACTTCGTCGTACATTAAACAAACTCATCATAACTCTAATTTATCCTCATACTTGGTATGTCATTCTTACAATTTCCGGAACCATTCTAATTCTAATGACTGCTGCCTTACATTCTCATCTATTCTAAGCTCTAGGTTAGTAGCATAAGATTGATCAATAGTTTCCAACGCAACGGCAAAGTCATATAAAGGACGTTCTTCTTGTTAAAGTTATTAACTTGAGCAAAGAATGAGGTTGTAGCGGAATCAGTGTCGGTGATTAGACTGATGCAGTAAGTCTTGTATGAGGTTGTGAGAGGAAGATCCGAGTGGAAACAATTGTAATGAGATGTATGGTTCAGAGTAAAACCGAGATGATAAGAGTGAGGTTGCGTGTTTGCATATCTTATCAACTGTGGTTTTTGACCAGTATTTATCAATCTCCATGGATCGTAAGTTATGATCCATATAGATGTAGATCTATGTACATACACATATATGGGCCAGGAATATAAAGCTAGATACATGTATATCAGTAATAGATACGAGAAAACTATGACCTGCATTTAAGACATAGTCATCTGCTGGAATGCTAGTGTGAAATAAACGCTAATGCGCATTAAACTTTCGGTGAAGGATGTATTGATAACAGTGATATAGAATGGGGAATTTGATAGTCAAATTATCCGAACTTACTTATAAGTTATTCTTGGCATTCCAAGATATATCATATTTCAACACTTCTAAGACATCCGGAAGATTCATCAATAGGGCAAGACCGTAAACCCGCTCCCATTCATACAAGAATCGATCAATGTTTTGGTTTTTGTTGTAGACTTTAAGAGCATTGTACAAAGTGATAACCTCTAGCTTTCTCAAACAATCTGTTGGCGCTAGTCTTTTTTGGAGAGCTCTGAGGAGAGCCCAAGTTGTTGCTGCGTCACGAGTCCATAATTCATTCTCAAAATGGATACTACCCATGATATAGCTATCTATTTCTCGTATGGACCGTATAATTTCTCTGTGTAGGTTTACTTGAGTGGCATGGTTGTTTTGCTGGTGAAAGCTAGGATTACAATGCACAAAGGTAACAATCACTGAGGATGAGGAAAGAACTTTCCAGATGGCTCCATGATGAGTAGAGGAACAATGGAGCACTGTATAGAAAATGTTTCTAGATTATACTACCAGATGGAGGAGACTAGAATATTCCGTGATACTGTTTTGGGTAAATAATGTCACAGGCTCATACTTGGTTATCATTAGACTGCTGCCTAACAAATGAGGCTTGAACTCTTCCAACCATATTAAACATCATACATGTCATGAACCCCTCCATGACTCATTAGACCCAAGTATGGGCCTTGGCCCAGTTCATGCAAATCTATTCTTAAATGACAAATTTAGATTGCAGACAGGACGACTCGAACACCAGTCGTGAGTCATCTAAGCCACATGCATCATAACTATTTTAATAACTAAAATTGCTAACATTAAAATGAAGCTGAATTAAAATAGACGGAGATGCTGGTGTTTGTCGGAGGACAGGTCATGATCTATTTTGAGAATGGTATGAAATGAGGGAACGAGATCATAGTCTTGTAAATAAATAGGAGGCTTTCAGTCATGTCTCTGCTCGTTACTTTAAGATTTTCATTTGTATCTAGCTATGAGCTCAGTTTGAATAAAACGCCACTTTAAGACCGTCACATCCTGTGCTCATAGGGAGCTTCAGCTTAGGATTTTAATAAAACAACAACAACAACACTTATCTATCTACATGTCGGACTTTACCGAGGACTGCCATTATCCGTGCACAATCAATCCCGTGCCTGATCACAACTCCCAGAGATCAGCCTTCCTCATTGGCTCGATACAATCTCATGACCAACCACCCATGTCTAACCATTGCACAAGCATAACGACATTGTCAATTGGTAGAATAGTACTTACATAAATGTGTAGAGCAAGTACATGTACATGGATCATAGCAATCTGTCCAGCTTTCTGGGCCAATTGATTACATGAAAAGAAGAAATAAAGAAAATTCCCTAGACAAAAAATATGTTGACAGCTAAGAATAACCACCGAAGAAGTTGGACAGGGAAATTTCTCGGGTCAAAAATAGGGACTGTCCATATGTTCGTGGGTTGTTTGTTTCGGTCAGTGCTTGCATTCTGTAATAAGAACTGCAGGTTATTCTATTCCTAGCGCATATCTATATTTAGAGATCAAGAGATCAAGTCAATCATGATCAGTGTATATGTTACAGGAATACTTTCTTGTGTGTGGACTGTCTGCGCCAGTACGGTAGAGATAGAATCTAGGGTCTAGTCAGCTATAGAGACTACCAAGGGTGGAGATTGGAAACGGTTGCTAAGCAACGGAGACTGTTATGATGAGCGTCGTTAATTAAACTCCCTTATGTAAACAGCAAGATGTAGGAGACCTTCCGTCTTTACATTTTGTTAAGTAATTAATTTTATTCTGGACTTGCTCTGCTGTATACTGACACCAATTGATCCAGCAACAGTTTAAATAATTTTAATTTGTATATTTACCGAATTTCTGTTTCAAAGAATAGTTTCAAGAGTTTACAAGGGTTATAACATAGATATTATTCACAAATCATTTGTATCTTGGTGCAAAATACAACTTTTAGCTGAAGATTACGACATCTAGCTGAAATGCTTTTGTGATAGATCTGACTCTATGCCAAGATTCCGATCCATTAAAATCAAATTGATGAATTGAGGAAACAAAAGCCCTCAGGCTCTCCCTTCTCAGCTGACTAGTTTCTCAGCTATACTCTCCTTGTCAATACTGAGATATATATTGGCCCCAACTATACGTTGCCTATATGTTAATTTATATGGTATATATTGCTATTTTTGCCATGTGAGGAGATTAGAAATCTTTTTAAAACTGAGTTTCAGTCATTAGGATTCAAGATGTTGGAGGCTCCTCAGGCACTTCAACCTTAAATTGTTCAATTCCTTAGAACTTAAGATATCATGATCAGCTGACTAGGGCATGTTAGCTTCAAGACTACAACAGTATTGCCTTCTGTATTATCTATGTATTTGGGCCTAAACCTAATTATAGTATTCTAACTCACTTATTATCTTTCAACCGAGCAGCTATGTTTCTATCTTAATCACGACAAAGAATATCAGCCTCTGGCCTGACAACCTAGCCTAAATGTATGTCTATATCACACTATAAATCTACGCAGAATACTTTACCAATATAGTTTTGCTTCTTTTCCTATCTGGCTCAGTCGTGTCTGGGGCCCAAATATACTATTTCTGCAGTAGACTAAGAGATGATCTTAAGCGCGCAATTGTTGGCAAATCGACGGCAATTACCCACTCTGCCCTTATGTCCGAATATACTGTCTTTTCTACTCAAACTTTTGGGCCAAAACGAGGAGATAGGTCAGGTGCGCCCTTAAAATTTACTCCACCAATGAGCCCTGTACACATATATCTGCCAAGTCAATCTTTAATTACTTCGAGTGAAATCTGCAATTAAAATCTGACTGAGAGTTTTCAAAAAGTCAAAAAAAGTCAGCCCACATAAAATACATATCTTCCGAAACTAACTGCATGAGCTCTTACGGCGCCAAATCAAGATAATTGAAAATTGAAGTTTAATCACAGGCTTATAATGTCATGTACTAGAGCCTGGTATAGGCCAGGCATAAGCTTGAAGCATCTAGATATTGAAGGAGTATCATGATATCAGGCTGAGGAATGTGGGGAGACTTTAACATCCTACATACCAATGGATAATACCCACACACACTTCGGTTCTGACGAAGAAAATTAGGGGAGCTAGGCTTGGGCTAATAGTAGAGAAGCCAAGCAGCTCGGCAGCTGGGCAAGGGGCGTCCCCCATATCTTGTATCTTCACGTTGTTCACTCTATTTTCATGATTCGGACTCTTGGCATCAAGTCGGGTTTTTTTCAAGATTGCATCCCCTTGGGTATTATTCTCTCCGGTGTAAGAATATCTTTTGTACCTATATCTAGACAGCAAAGGAATAAAATCTTTCTCCCCATCCATTCAAGTCTCGGCAATCAGCTATTGGTAGAAACATTCAGAATTTTTATTTATTGAAACTTTTACATCATCATATCACCAAAGTTAAGCTGCTTCATACTTAGGAGTTATCAAAAATTCGAAACTCGAAATCAATACTCAAAAAAGAATAAAGATTCAAAGTACACCTAATATATTTCATCCAGCCAGCTATACAATGAAGATTCTCAATCCGGCAACCTTCCTTCTTATCTCCAGCAATTTGATGCTATCAGGCGTTGAGGCCGGATATTTTTGTAGAAACGGATTCATATCAGAAACCCTCATAAATGAACTAAAAAGTTTAGTTTCAGATTCATGGGCAACATTACCCGTGGAAAATTATAGAAATTGGTTTGGTCAATCTTTTTGGCGTCTTCATACTCATGTCAATTTAGGTGGAGATCAAGGTGCGTAAGCTTCAACAGTTTATATTTACACAGCAGCTAACTTTTAAGTAAATTCATAGTACAATCGCCTTTCTTCGCCGTCTTTAACAATGATAAGAAATTTGTAAAAGTGCAGGAAAAGCTGGGCCCGGATAATTTTAAAGACTGTGACAAGTATTAATTAGAAATCCTATTACTCATGGATTCATACTTTTTCTCGAGCTGCACAGGGAATTTTCGGATGAGATTATTTTATAAAAATTATGTCACTGTAGTTGATTCAGTTCTGAAGAATAAATGAATAACATTGCAGTTTTATGGCTAGTTTGGGGAAATAAAGATCATGTTAACTACTCATCAAATAGAGAACATCAAAAATAAAAACGCCGTCTACTATCTGATTTTCCCAGATGGCCGCATAGATAGGATATGCATATACGTAAGTAAACACCTCGAAGTTACGAAGTGGAGAAATGAAAAAACCCCAGTAGAGGCGGATAGAGATATAACCTCCATCAGCATGCCGAGCAATAAAGGCAAAATATTTGTTACAAATGTATAAAACCTTCTCCCATATCACATAGTAGCATAAAACTAAGGGTCCTAAAATACCTCCAAAACTTTTATGTAAAAAAGGCAAGCATATCTTTGTGAAAGACTTCAATCTGCACCTGTTGTAATTCTAACAGTCCTACATCTGTTACACTAGTCATGTACTATCTCGTTTTCGTTTCCGTTATTCGTATCATTTAATACTGCGCCACATCTATTTTCTGTAATGTTAATTAGTCTTGGCGCTTAACACAGGATATGTTGGAAATTATGGTATATGCATGATTCTATCTTACACTCAGCTATTTTTTTTTTTGCATCAGATTTTAATTGCGTATGCAGCTATCTAACTATGACACAATATCAAAGAAAAGTACAGAAAAAATGACTCAATTTACAAGAGGAGCACTCATGCCTCAGATTTCATTTGCAAGTACCATTGCGAAGTTATGGCGGCTTCTTCTTCACCCAAAGTCAACCCTCATCCGTGAATACCCACTCAGGGGAATATCTCAAAAACCCTGAGTTATCCAGACATGCCTCCGTCATCCATCAACTTTTCTCCGCACGAAATGTAATCTGAGATGTCTCCTTCCCAAGTGGAGTAGGTGCCCAGGCTACTCAGACTATACCGGAGAACACCGCCAGGAGGCGGACCACAACACCTTCCATCGTTTGCTTGTTTTTATAGTGTCAGCTGCACTCTCGCAAGCGAAGTCTTGGCGCACACAAAGCTCGATTCGTAAAACTCTTGCCAAAATTCAAAATTCCACGCCCGTCGAAAACGTATCTCTCTTCTGCATCATCCTGTAAACTTGTCCTGATCCCTCTCACGTCCATCCCAAAGAACTATCTCCCAGATTTGTGCGCCACACTTTGCTTCCTCCGTCGGGTATAAATATCGGCGTGGGCGTGTATTTGGCGGTCAACTAAGGCCAGAGAAAGTCGACTAGAGGTGTGATCATTCGGGTGAGGATGTACTATGTCGTACTTGTAGACTTGGTGAAGCTTAGTCGAGAATCGGACTCTTTGGGAATGAAAGATTGACGTGGTGGAGTAATTTGAAATTTTGCCTCGTGGGCCAACTTCTTTGATATTGCGAAATTTGACTGAACTTGGCTCTGGGAGAATATTTCACTCCCAGGTTCGTAGAGGACACCGCGTACAGGTGTTCAGTCTTGCCCTCCTTACACTCAGCTAGCTTGGGGGTCTACTGGTGGTCAAGACATACCTTCACCATGGTAACGTCGCCATACTGGGACATGGGCGCAGATCCTGGCTTATTTCTAAATTCTTCTCAGTAGGACTAATTCCTGTATATATATGCAGTGTTTTTCTCCTTCAGAAATCCTCAGTTCATTACACTAACTGAATATTGTTGAAATTGGTGCTTCCAATTATGGTAAAGACAGGGATGTGTAGAAGACATGTCACTAATCTCCCATTCATTGTGAGGTTAGTATTAATGCGCTTTGACGCAAATACCAACCACTAGATTTTATTATTACAGAATATAGTTTATATAGCACTCTGTGTCCTAGTGGGAGTAATTAACAACTCTCCACAACAGATTTACAGACTCCTTTACTTTCCCACTCGCTTCACCAAGTGATACAATCTGTGCCTAACAGCCACAAGCTTTTGCAAACCAATCCGCTCAACAGGTTATGACCCGATGCCCCTAAAAGAAAAAAGATTCCATCACTATTAAGCATCCTCATCTCGAAAGAAGTCTTCTAACCGCTCAACAGAAGTGGAATCCTCGTCTTCGGAAACCGACTTCTTCGCTTCGAGACTCGGAACCAACTACTTGCGCGCAATGTCATTAACCAATGTAACCCACCTCACTGGTCCTGAAACCTATGAGTTGTGGGCCATTACAATGACTGCAGTATTTGAAGGGCAGGGACTCAACGAGATTGTCGTCGACAGCACAAAGCCGGACAAGGACGCTTCGCCTGAAGAAAAAGGAGCATACAGCCAGCTTTTGAGTATTGCTGTAAATATATATATTCAGGTCGTCGGTTCAAAGATCCTTGGCAAGATCTTAAAACTCAAAGACCCTCACTTGATGTGGAAGTATTTGAAAGAGCAGTACCACCAGAACAGCTCTTTTACATTGATCCACCAGCTTAGATCAGCTGCGCTCCTCGCAAATGCATACAATCCAAGTCGCACTGTCTGTTCGGTAATCGACAAATTCGAGACAGAGTATGATTGGTTAACATTGTTAGCCCGAGAATATTCTAACTCGAACCACCACAAGCTAGCCGACTTTCTTGAGGATGATGAAGTAAAGAGGAGTTACTTGTTGAGTTTGTTCTGTGAACATCATAAGGATGTGGTTGATTACTTGACAACTAAGGACAATTGTACCTATGCCGTGGTTAAACAACGTCTTCCTGATCTAGATCGCACTGCACCTCCTCCAATAGCCCTCATCACGCAAGTTGGCAAAGCAGATAATAACTCTCTCAAGCCAAGGAAACCTGGAAGGGTATCCAAGCGTTCCAAACGCCCCTCGTCGAACGAATGTTCCATCTGCAAGAAACGTTTTCCGACCGAGTATAAAGGGCATGTTTATAACTCTTGCCCTAGACTTAAAGAGAAATTGTCCCAACCAAATTCGACACAATCTGAAATAACCTTACAACAGGCAAATATAACTGTTACGGGCATTGATCAGGTTAGTCATCTATTTTACCTTGATACTTGTGCAACTGCTCACATGCGTCCTTACCCAGAACAATTCGAAAAACTCGTGCCTTGCTCCGGTTATGTGATGTCAAGTTCAAATGAGAGAATGTCAATCAAAGGGAAAGGAAGTGTGTTGTTACACTGTGAGATATCAGATGGAATTGTGTCAACTTTCAAGGTTAATGATGTACTATATGTGCCAAATTTATCTTTACTGCTATTTTCTTGGAAGAAAGCTAGATCCAAGGGATACTTACTCCATGACAACGGCAAAGTGATGATTATATACAAGAATAATAAAATCTGGTTGGAAGCTCATTACAAGGGTGCCTTGCCAGTGATCAGGGAAGTTGCACGTAAAAATGAAGTAGCTTGCTCCACCCATGAATTCTGGCATAAAGCCCTCAGTCATGCATCTCCTTCGACAATAACCAAGACAGAAAAGATCATCCAAAACTCAGGTGTAATTCCAAATTGCCCAAAGAACTTTCACTGTGATTCCTGCATGTCATCTAAGTCCGTGCATAGCAAACCAGCCTCATCAGCTGCACAATCAACATCGAAAGGAGAATACATTCATTCAGATCTTGCCGGACTGTTTCCTGTTCTGTTGTATGGCAATGCACTATACTACATAAGTTTTGTTGATGACGCAACACGCTGTACCATGATTCAATTCCTTAAACATAAATCTGAGGCGGCTCAGGCTATTATCAATTTTGTTAAGGCATTAGAAATGCAAAACAATTGTCAAGTTAAGTCACTCAGAACAGACAACAGCAGTGAGTATGTCAATGCAACGCTCTCCAATTTTCTGGTTCAGAAGGGGATAAGTCATCATCTGACGCCTCCCTATTCTCCCGAATCAAACGGAGTAGCTGAAAGGCTAAATCGATCTGTTATCAAAGGAGTTCGTGCAATTCTTGCATCAATTAAAGATAAGCAGTTATGGGCTGAAGCAGCAAAATCCTTCATCTACACTAAAAATTGTCAGGCAAATAGTGCTGTTAGTGGACAGATGCCATATGAAGCTTTCCACGCGAGAAAACCATCCATTCTACACCTTCATCCATTTGGTCAAGAATGTTATGTGCATATTCCCATGGCTAAGCGACCATCAGGATGCAAACTTGTTGTGCTCAGCTAAGGTAGCCCTGGCAGGTAGCGCATGGAGGGTGAGTGTGTCATCAAGGTACCTCAGGCATGGACAACTCACATGACATGTTTGGCGCATTTGTTCAGGGAAGGCACACTGCATGAGTAAGCATGATGGGCATATGATTCGCTGGTAAGCGAGTTCATGGGGTATAAAAGGGGAGTATTTCCCACTGTAAATTAGAATATACATCCATAGAGTCATCTACAATCCACTCTCAATAAAACATCATATCTTAGCCGTCAAACGCAAGTGTACGTTCCCCATTTCATATACCAAGTAAAACAAAACTTCTACCAAATGCTGAGAAAGGTATATTTGTTGGATACACTGAAACTGATCATCAATATCGAATTTTTGTTCCTGCAAGAAAACAGATAGTTATATTGGCTGATGTAAAGTTTATCCCGTATGAGGGTGATCAGCCTGTTGCTGATTCAACATCAACCTTGACTCCACACAAGATTCATCAACAAACTCCAATAATGTCAACAAAATTGTTAAACAATTGGAAAAATTCCTCTAATGTTGGTGAAGGACAAAACATTCAAGATCTCTCTCATAATCAAGATCCTAGTTATCTGTCTCAGTCAGAACCACTGCAAGAGTCATCAGTACCAACTTATATTCAACTCGAACCTCAACCATCTGCCTCAACTTCTGCTTCAACATCTTCTCAAAATCTTTTTAATCAAGATCATAATAACAACGTCAATTCCAGACCTTAACGCACTAAATGTCCTCGAACTTATGAAGATAAAATAACTGGGGAGTGGTGAAAAACTTCTCGTGATCTTCATCAACCCGCATTGCAAAGTTCGAATGGTAACAATAGTGGTGATGAGGGACAAGAATTAGCACTTTTAAATGTCATTGATGTATCAGAACCCAGAGCGTACAATGGCGCTAAGGCATCAGCTAACTGGGAAGACTGGAAAATAGCATTTGAAGAAGAGATGTCATCCCTCAAAGAAAATGATGTCTGAAACATTGTTCCTTGTCCTGCAGGTCACAAAGTTGTTGGTGGCAAATGGGTATGCAAAATTAAAAAAGATGCATATGGGGAAATCGAAAGATATAAAGCACGTTACGTTGCAAAAGGATTCTCACAGATCCAAGGACTAGATTACAATGAAACATTTGCTCCAGTTGTGCGATTTGATTCTTTAAGAATACTCTTCGCAATTTCTGCCTCGAAAAATTGGAGACCAAGACAACTTGACATAAAAACCGCATTTTTATATGGGATCTTGAATGGAGAAATCTATATGGAACTTCCTGAAGGGTACAGGCAAGAGGGCCATGTTGCAAAACTTAATAGGTGTATATACCAATTGAAGCAATCACCACAGCAATGGTTTTTCAGGTTGGCTGAATTTATCATTTCCCTAAGGTTTTCTTTGTCACCCTTTGATCCCTGTGTCTTTATCCACAATACAGGAGAATTATACTTAGCGGTATATGTGGATGATATTGTACTATTTGGAGAACAAGATTTGCTATTGAATGAAACTGTTAACCCGCTTAAAGCCGAATTCAAGGTCAAAGATATGGGAACACTTCACTGGCTACTTGGAATTCAAATTGAGTACTGTAATGCTGGAATCAGCTTGTCACAAACCGCATACATAGATTGAGTCCTGAATCGATTTGCTATGCAAGACTGCAATTCGGTCTCCACGCCTATCAGGTGTAACCAACAACTGATGGCAGCGACAAATGGAGAACCTAGGGCTAACGCAACGCTGTATCAGCAAATAGTCGGATCTATAATGTATGTTGTGTCTGCAACAAGGCCTGACCTTGCATATGCAATCTCACATCTCTCACAATTCAGTTCAGATCCATCAATCATTCATCTAAGTGCGGTCAAGCGGGTCTTGCAATACATCAAAGGAACAGGAGATTTAAAACTTACATATGAGTTCAAATCTCCCTTGATACTCAACAGATACTGTGATGCATCGTACGGAAATGGTCTAGATACTCGAAGGAGCTTCTCGGGTTATTTGTTCCAACTAGGAGGATCCACAGTCGCCTGGAAGTCTCGCAAACAACGTACCGTCGCTTACTCCACTTGTGAAGCTGAGCATATGGCACTATCACTTGCAGCTAGACAATTCCTTTGGATGACACATGGGCTTCATCAACTAGTGAACAAAAATATGCCCTCGTCCCTTTCAACAGACAAGAATTACACTATTGATCTTGCTCACAATCATAAAATCAATGACGCTACAAAGCACATTGATATTGCTTACCATTTCACTAGAGAAAGAATTGATGACAGTTTGCTAACTTCACTACACATTCCTTCAAGTGAAAATCTTGCAGATATTTGTACAAAAGGCCTACCAAGACCGAGACTTAACCACTTATGCACAAAAATATTTGGTACAAAGTGAGAAGGGGTGTTGAAATTGGTGCTCCCAATGATGGTAAAGACAGGGATGTGTAGAAGACACGTCACTAATCTCCCATTAATTGTGAGGTTAGTATTAATGCGCTTTGACGTAAATACCAACCACTAGATTTTATTATTACAAAATATAGTTTATATAGCACTCTGTGTCCTAGTGGGAGTAATTAACAACTCTCCACGACAGATTTACAGACTCCTTTACTTTCCCACTCGCTTCAGCAAGTGATACAATCTGTGCCTAACAGCCACAAGCTTTTGCAAACCAATCCGCTCAACACAAGGGGCTTTGTTTGATATTTTTTTATCAGTTTGCTCTCAAAATCATCCGCTCTAATACTGTTTCTTTCACGGTAAGCTACGATGATGTCATCTACATATACAAGTATGATTAGATGCGCGTCTTTAAGGAGACAATTGACTCTAGGCACGGGAGATAACCCTAAGTTCAGAAACATATCTTGCAAATGATTTTGCCATAGTAATGCTGACTCTGGTAGTCCTTATAGAGCCTTTCTAATAAGTAAGAAGCAGTTTTTTACCTCAAATCCATCTGGCAAGTGAACCAGTACTGGCCAATGAAGATCTGCATTGGTATATGCCGCAACTATATTGTATTGACGTATTTTGTAACTAAAGACAGTCGGAATAGCTATTGTGGCCCTGAAAACCTGAGCATCTAGGGTAGCAGCATATGTTTCTTCCGTGGAATGATATAAGTCACCTCGAGCTACTAGTCTTGCTTTATAAGATGATAAATATCTGTCAGCGTCGAATTTATAAATATATACCCACATTAGTTGTAGGATTTCTTTTGTGTTGATGATAAGTTTTTCCTGCATATTTTTGGCCTCTTATATGTTGATCCTTGAACATAACTGTTTCTGGAAGAGAGTATTGAATTCTTTTTGCTCGGCTGCTTTGAATCCAGTTGAGTACTGATGATGAATCAATTGCTTGCGGTTTTTAGGAGGAGGAGGGAGATCTTTTCTATGAAGATTTTGGGTTTAATATTAGAATATGATTCCTCTGGACGGGTAATACAGTAGTACTGTTACAGGAATATTTGGAAGTAGATTTGATAAAGTATAGGGTTAAATTGTTGCGTGTGTCTTTGTCTCTACGTCTACGCGCTTGATAGAAATATCGCGACCTTGCACCCTCTAATGTATTGCTCCTAGTCTCATCCACACGCTAATATGAAACTACTAATACAGGGTATATTAAATCAACAGACGCCTTACCCTTTTAAATTTCTAGGCAGCCAATAACCACAACCCTAACTCCATTATGTTAAATTGTAGGGATGTTTATGTTTGAGCAACCCTTCTTGTAATTTAACATTTAATTGAATTTTTAGCTTCTGCAAAAGAGTTATGAAAAGCAGTAAAAACTGTTGGTTTGCATCTTCGCTTTCCTGTGATTATGTTATTGAAATCTCTATTGCTATTAAAGTTTTTTGGTGAATTCATTTCCTCGTGCTTGGCAATTTTAAAATCTGAAATTTCTTTTTGAGTTTGTTTTATATTCGAAATTTGTGGATCAGCTTGTTGATTTGATGAAAGGATTGAATCATCTTTTTTTTGATATTTCTGTTTGTCTAGTTTTATAATCAGCATTTTTATGAGTGTTTTAACGTCCTGGGGGTTAGAAGGGATATCTATGATGATTTCATTGTCTTCTCTCATTGTCTCAGACTCCCAGTTTTTCCATTCTGATACATCAATAGCCTGTATAATTTCCTCAGCTGATTCACGTAACACTGCTCCTACATCAAGGTCTTTTGGGTCGTAAAATTTACTTTTGTCAAATGTGGCGTCCCTGGTCCTTATTACTTTAGTTTTATTTGGAATCCAGACTTTAAAGATATTTTTTGAAGCATACCCAAAGAGATGACCAAGGTGGGCCCTTGAATTTAGTTTTTGAGAGTGAGGGATATGTTTATTAGGGGCATAGGCATGGCAAACAAAGACATGTAAATGAGCGTAGCTTGGCTTGACGCCATGAACTATCTCAAAAGCAGTTTTCTATCCCAATTGTCTGATTGGAGTTCTGTTAGCAATATATCCTGCAGCGGTAATTGTCTCTGGCCAAAGATTAGTGGGCAAAGAAGCTTCTAAGCCCATAGATCTTGCCTTTGCTATGATCACCCCCCCGAACGTTCGGTAGCTCCGTTCTGTGCAGGTGTATCAGGTGCCGAAATTTGACATATTATTCCTTGCCCTGTGATGAGATTTTTGCATTCTTGAATTAACGACGTTTCCCCATCTAGCTGTATAATTTGAACTTCTTTTTTCCATTGAGTTTTTATCAGTTTGATAGCTGTCTGTATTGTGAGTTTAAATTCCAATTTCAGTTTGCAGGAAAAAATAAAGTTAAAATGACTATCAGGACAGTATAAATGGCTTATATGCTTGTCTCCATTATATGCTGGTTCCATTACTATAGCATCCCAACAAAGAGTGTGAAAAGGTTGACCAATATGTGGGATTTCGGAGCCTGTTGGTCTGGATATGATATTTTTTGACTTAGCTAACAAGCAAGGAACACACTGAGTGTTTTTTGGTACAGGATCGGAAGGGTCTATATTTATACCAAAGTCCGGACCTTTTATCTTTAACATTACCTCCTGGCTTGCGTGTGATAGGATTCGGTGTAAATCTGCTTCTGTAAGCGTACGTATTTTTGGATTATGAGTTAGCCGGGCAACCATTGCAAAATTTTGACTTTTTTGAGTGTGTGGGTTTTTGAATAAAATATGCCCACCTTCTTGATAGAGATTGCAGGCAATTGAGTAGTCTTCACACTCCAACCTAGTAGGATCACGACTGTTCCAATGGAACCTGGACTCATTTAGTAGCTGCATTGAAACAATATTAGTTAGAAAACCATGGGCTAATCCAACGTTATATAAGGTTATGTGTCTCATTCTGTTGGGCGTGTCTACTTTAACCCTGACTGTTCCGTAGAATTCAATTGGAATTGTTGTATTTCCTGCATGGATTACCTCTCCACTTTCTGCTTTCTTCGTTTTTTCGAAATGATATTTAGTCGCATTATTACAGAAGTGTATATCGGAACCTCCGTCTGAAATCCAAGAGTTTTTTAATATATCTTGTGAATCTGTGATTGCAAATGTTGCGAAGTTTAAAGAGCTAACATAATATGAATTTTGTAGCTCTTGCGTATCATTATCTTTTATGATGGTTTTCCCTAAATACTCATTCTTGGGTGCAATATTTTCAACGGCTATTCCTCTTTGCTTTGAATTACCGTCATATTTTGACATTTTTTTCTATTAAAATTTTGAGTTTAATTCTTTGTGGATCAGCCAATGCATTATTTATCTGATGGTAAATAGAGTCTCTTCCTATCCAGCCCGAAGGCCTTAGTTCCGGATTTAGATAGTAACATTCCTTAAAAAGGTGAATGTTACCACAAAGACATGGTTTTTGGCCTGGTCTCACACCATTGTGTGAAGTGGCAAAAGAGGCTGGAATTGTATTGTGGCGAGATGTTTGATGTCTATTGTAGTAGTTTCGGAACTCTTCTATTACATCTTCAAGTTGAATAAGGTTGACTGACTAATCTAATTGTTGTAATTAAGGCAGCAACATGACTGCAGTAGACAAATAGTACATATTAGAATAATATGCACTGGCGCCATGAGATATGATTAACCCATATCATCACTCACTGGCATGAATAGTAATTAGCCAATAGATGCCTGACAGCATACATTGCCTTCAGAATCTCCATCAACCTTCCCATTTGGGCTAGATATGGAAGTCTGTTGGAGTTCACACTAGTATGCAGAAAACCCCGCTTTCATGTATATAGAGGGACTTCTCGCCACACATGTAGAATCATAGCAATTTCTTTTCAATTAACTATCCATTAAACATCAGTAGACTTCGTCGTACATTAAACAAACTCATCATAACTCTAATTTATCCTCATACTTGGTATGTCATTCTTACAATTTCCGGAACCATTCTAATTCTAATGACTGCTGCCTTACATTCTCATCTATTCTAAGCTCTAGGTTAGTAGCATAAGATTGATCAATAGTTTCCAACGCAACGGCAAAGTCATATAAAGGACGTTCTTCTTGTTAAAGTTATTAACTTGAGCAAAGAATGAGGTTGTAGCGGAATCAGTGTCGGTGATTAGACTGATGCAGTAAGTCTTGTATGAGGTTGTGAGAGGAAGATCCGAGTGGAAACAATTGTAATGAGATGTATGGTTCAGAGTAAAACCGAGATGATAAGAGTGAGGTTGCGTGTTTGCATATCTTATCAACTGTGGTTTTTGACCAGTATTTATCAATCTCCATGGATCGTAAGTTATGATCCATATAGATGTAGATCTATGTACATACACATATATGGGCCAGGAATATAAAGCTAGATACATGTATATCAGTAATAGATACGAGAAAACTATGACCTGCATTTAAGACATAGTCATCTGCTGGAATGCTAGTGTGAAATAAACGCTAATGCGCATTAAACTTTCGGTGAAGGATGTATTGATAACAGTGATATAGAATGGGGAATTTGATAGTCAAATTATCCGAACTTACTTATAAGTTATTCTTGGCATTCCAAGATATATCATATTTCAACACTTCTAAGACATCCGGAAGATTCATCAATAGGGCAAGACCGTAAACCCGCTCCCATTCATACAAGAATCGATCAATGTTTTGGTTTTTGTTGTAGACTTTAAGAGCATTGTACAAAGTGATAACCTCTAGCTTTCTCAAACAATCTGTTGGCGCTAGTCTTTTTTGGAGAGCTCTGAGGAGAGCCCAAGTTGTTGCTGCGTCACGAGTCCATAATTCATTCTCAAAATGGATACTACCCATGATATAGCTATCTATTTCTCGTATGGACCGTATAATTTCTCTGTGTAGGTTTACTTGAGTGGCATGGTTGTTTTGCTGGTGAAAGCTAGGATTACAATGCACAAAGGTAACAATCACTGAGGATGAGGAAAGAACTTTCCAGATGGCTCCATGATGAGTAGAGGAACAATGGAGCACTGTATAGAAAATGTTTCTAGATTATACTACCAGATGGAGGAGACTAGAATATTCCGTGATACTGTTTTGGGTAAATAATGTCACAGGCTCATACTTGGTTATCATTAGACTGCTGCCTAACAAATGAGGCTTGAACTCTTCCAACCATATTAAACATCATACATGTCATGAACCCCTCCATGACTCATTAGACCCAAGTATGGGCCTTGGCCCAGTTCATGCAAATCTATTCTTAAATGACAAATTTAGATTGCAGACAGGACGACTCGAACACCAGTCGTGAGTCATCTAAGCCACATGCATCATAACTATTTTAATAACTAAAATTGCTAACATTAAAATGAAGCTGAATTAAAATAGACGGAGATGCTGGTGTTTGTCGGAGGACAGGTCATGATCTATTTTGAGAATGGTATGAAATGAGGGAACGAGATCATAGTCTTGTAAATAAATAGGAGGCTTTCAGTCATGTCTCTGCTCGTTACTTTAAGATTTTCATTTGTATCTAGCTATGAGCTCAGTTTGAATAAAACGCCACTTTAAGACCGTCACATCCTGTGCTCATAGGGAGCTTCAGCTTAGGATTTTAATAAAACAACAACAACAACACTTATCTATCTACATGTCGGACTTTACCGAGGACTGCCATTATCCGTGCACAATCAATCCCGTGCCTGATCACAACTCCCAGAGATCAGCCTTCCTCATTGGCTCGATACAATCTCATGACCAACCACCCATGTCTAACCATTGCACAAGCATAACGACATTGTCAATTGGTAGAATAGTACTTACATAAATGTGTAGAGCAAGTACATGTACATGGATCATAGCAATCTGTCCAGCTTTCTGGGCCAATTGATTACATGAAAAGAAGAAATAAAGAAAATTCCCTAGACAAAAAATATGTTGACAGCTAAGAATAACCACCGAAGAAGTTGGACAGGGAAATTTCTCGGGTCAAAAATAGGGACTGTCCATATGTTCGTGGGTTGTTTGTTTCGGTCAGTGCTTGCATTCTGTAATAAGAACTGCAGGTTATTCTATTCCTAGCGCATATCTATATTTAGAGATCAAGAGATCAAGTCAATCATGATCAGTGTATATGTTACAGGAATACTTTCTTGTGTGTGGACTGTCTGCGCCAGTACGGTAGAGATAGAATCTAGGGTCTAGTCAGCTATAGAGACTACCAAGGGTGGAGATTGGAAACGGTTGCTAAGCAACGGAGACTGTTATGATGAGCGTCGTTAATTAAACTCCCTTATGTAAACAGCAAGATGTAGGAGACCTTCCGTCTTTACATTTTGTTAAGTAATTAATTTTATTCTGGACTTGCTCTGCTGTATACTGACACCAATTGATCCAGCAACAGTTTAAATAATTTTAATTTGTATATTTACCGAATTTCTGTTTCAAAGAATAGTTTCAAGAGTTTACAAGGGTTATAACATAGATATTATTCACAAATCATTTGTATCTTGGTGCAAAATACAACTTTTAGCTGAAGATTACGACATCTAGCTGAAATGCTTTTGTGATAGATCTGACTCTATGCCAAGATTCCGATCCATTAAAATCAAATTGATGAATTGAGGAAACAAAAGCCCTCAGGCTCTCCCTTCTCAGCTGACTAGTTTCTCAGCTATACTCTCCTTGTCAATACTGAGATATATATTGGCCCCAACTATACGTTGCCTATATGTTAATTTATATGGTATATATTGCTATTTTTGCCATGTGAGGAGATTAGAAATCTTTTTAAAACTGAGTTTCAGTCATTAGGATTCAAGATGTTGGAGGCTCCTCAGGCACTTCAACCTTAAATTGTTCAATTCCTTAGAACTTAAGATATCATGATCAGCTGACTAGGGCATGTTAGCTTCAAGACTACAACAGTATTGCCTTCTGTATTATCTATGTATTTGGGCCTAAACCTAATTATAGTATTCTAACTCACTTATTATCTTTCAACCGAGCAGCTATGTTTCTATCTTAATCACGACAAAGAATATCAGCCTCTGGCCTGACAACCTAGCCTAAATGTATGTCTATATCACACTATAAATCTACGCAGAATACTTTACCAATATAGTTTTGCTTCTTTTCCTATCTGGCTCAGTCGTGTCTGGGGCCCAAATATACTATTTCTGCAGTAGACTAAGAGATGATCTTAAGCGCGCAATTGTTGGCAAATCGACGGCAATTACCTACTCTGCCCTTATGTCCGAATATACTGTCTTTTCTACTCAAACTTTTGGGCCAAAACGAGGAGATAGGTCAGGTGCGCCCTTAAAATTTACTCCACCAATGAGCCCTGTACACATATATCTGCCAAGTCAATCTTTAATTACTTCGAGTGAAATCTGCAATTAAAATCTGACTGAGAGTTTTCAAAAAGTCAAAAAAAGTCAGCCCACATAAAATACATATCTTCCGAAACTAACTGCATGAGCTCTTACGGCGCCAAATCAAGATAATTGAAAATTGAAGTTTAATCACAGGCTTATAATGTCATGTACTAGAGCCTGGTATAGGCCAGGCATAAGCTTGAAGCATCTAGATATTGAAGGAGTATCATGATATCAGGCTGAGGAATGTGGGGAGACTTTAACATCCTACATACCAATGGATAATACCCACACACACTTCGGTTCTGACGAAGAAAATTAGGGGAGCTAGGCTTGGGCTAATAGTAGAGAAGCCAAGCAGCTCGGCAGCTGGGCAAGGGGCGTCCCCCATATCTTGTATCTTCACGTTGTTCACTCTATTTTCATGATTCGGACTCTTGGCATCAAGTCGGGTTTTTTTCAAGATTGCATCCCCTTGGGTATTATTCTCTCCGGTGTAAGAATATCTTTTGTACCTATATCTAGACAGCAAAGGAATAAAATCTTTCTCCCCATCCATTCAAGTCTCGGCAATCAGCTATTGGTAGAAACATTCAGAATTTTTATTTATTGAAACTTTTACATCATCATATCACCAAAGTTAAGCTGCTTCATACTTAGGAGTTATCAAAAATTCGAAACTCGAAATCAATACTCAAAAAAGAATAAAGATTCAAAGTACACCTAATATATTTCATCCAGCCAGCTATACAATGAAGATTCTCAATCCGGCAACCTTCCTTCTTATCTCCAGCAATTTGATGCTATCAGGCGTTGAGGCCGGATATTTTTGTAGAAACGGATTCATATCAGAAACCCTCATAAATGAACTAAAAAGTTTAGTTTCAGATTCATGGGCAACATTACCCGTGGAAAATTATAGAAATTGGTTTGGTCAATCTTTTTGGCGTCTTCATACTCATGTCAATTTAGGTGGAGATCAAGGTGCGTAAGCTTCAACAGTTTATATTTACACAGCAGCTAACTTTTAAGTAAATTCATAGTACAATCGCCTTTCTTCGCCGTCTTTAACAATGATAAGAAATTTGTAAAAGTGCAGGAAAAGCTGGGCCCGGATAATTTTAAAGACTGTGACAAGTATTAATTAGAAATCCTATTACTCATGGATTCATACTTTTTCTCGAGCTGCACAGGGAATTTTCGGATGAGATTATTTTATAAAAATTATGTCACTGTAGTTGATTCAGTTCTGAAGAATAAATGAATAACATTGCAGTTTTATGGCTAGTTTGGGGAAATAAAGATCATGTTAACTACTCATCAAATAGAGAACATCAAAAATAAAAACGCCGTCTACTATCTGATTTTCCCAGATGGCCGCATAGATAGGATATGCATATACGTAAGTAAACACCTCGAAGTTACGAAGTGGAGAAATGAAAAAACCCCAGTAGAGGCGGATAGAGATATAACCTCCATCAGCATGCCGAGCAATAAAGGCAAAATATTTGTTACAAATGTATAAAACCTTCTCCCATATCACATAGTAGCATAAAACTAAGGGTCCTAAAATACCTCCAAAACTTTTATGTAAAAAAGGCAAGCATATCTTTGTGAAAGACTTCAATCTGCACCTGTTGTAATTCTAACAGTCCTACATCTGTTACACTAGTCATGTACTATCTCGTTTTCGTTTCCGTTATTCGTATCATTTAATACTGCGCCACATCTATTTTCTGTAATGTTAATTAGTCTTGGCGCTTAACACAGGATATGTTGGAAATTATGGTATATGCATGATTCTATCTTACACTCAGCTATTTTTTTTTTTGCATCAGATTTTAATTGCGTATGCAGCTATCTAACTATGACACAATATCAAAGAAAAGTACAGAAAAAATGACTCAATTTACAAGAGGAGCACTCATGCCTCAGATTTCATTTGCAAGTACCATTGCGAAGTTATGGCGGCTTCTTCTTCACCCAAAGTCAACCCTCATCCGTGAATACCCACTCAGGGGAATATCTCAAAAACCCTGAGTTATCCAGACATGCCTCCGTCATCCATCAACTTTTCTCCGCACGAAATGTAATCTGAGATGTCTCCTTCCCAAGTGGAGTAGGTGCCCAGGCTACTCAGACTATACCGGAGAACACCGCCAGGAGGCGGACCACAACACCTTCCATCGTTTGCTTGTTTTTATAGTGTCAGCTGCACTCTCGCAAGCGAAGTCTTGGCGCACACAAAGCTCGATTCGTAAAACTCTTGCCAAAATTCAAAATTCCACGCCCGTCGAAAACGTATCTCTCTTCTGCATCATCCTGTAAACTTGTCCTGATCCCTCTCACGTCCATCCCAAAGAACTATCTCCCAGATTTGTGCGCCACACTTTGCTTCCTCCGTCGGGTATAAATATCGGCGTGGGCGTGTATTTGGCGGTCAACTAAGGCCAGAGAAAGTCGACTAGAGGTGTGATCATTCGGGTGAGGATGTACTATGTCGTACTTGTAGACTTGGTGAAGCTTAGTCGAGAATCGGACTCTTTGGGAATGAAAGATTGACGTGGTGGAGTAATTTGAAATTTTGCCTCGTGGGCCAACTTCTTTGATATTGCGAAATTTGACTGAACTTGGCTCTGGGAGAATATTTCACTCCCAGGTTCGTAGAGGACACCGCGTACAGGTGTTCAGTCTTGCCCTCCTTACACTCAGCTAGCTTGGGGGTCTACTGGTGGTCAAGACATACCTTCACCATGGTAACGTCGCCATACTGGGACATGGGCGCAGATCCTGGCTTATTTCTAAATTCTTCTCAGTAGGACTAATTCCTGTATATATATGCAGTGTTTTTCTCCTTCAGAAATCCTCAGTTCATTACACTAACTGAATATTGTTGAAATTGGTGCTTCCAATTATGGTAAAGACAGGGATGTGTAGAAGACATGTCACTAATCTCCCATTCATTGTGAGGTTAGTATTAATGCGCTTTGACGTAAATACCAACCACTAGATTTTATTATTACAGAATATAGTTTATATAGCACTCTGTGTCCTAGTGGGAGTAATTAACAACTCTCCACAACAGATTTACAGACTCCTTTACTTTCCCACTCGCTTCACCAAGTGATACAATCTGTGCCTAACAGCCACAAGCTTTTGCAAACCAATCCGCTCAACAGGTTATGACCCGATGCCCCTAAAAGAAAAAAGATTCCATCACTATTAAGCATCCTCATCTCGAAAGAAGTCTTCTAACCGCTCAACAGAAGTGGAATCCTCGTCTTCGGAAACCGACTTCTTCGCTTCGAGACTCGGAACCAACTACTTGCGCGCAATGTCATTAACCAATGTAACCCACCTCACTGGTCCTGAAACCTATGAGTTGTGGGCCATTACAATGACTGCAGTATTTGAAGGGCAGGGACTCAACGAGATTGTCGTCGACAGCACAAAGCCGGACAAGGACGCTTCGCCTGAAGAAAAAGGAGCATACAGCCAGCTTTTGAGTATTGCTGTAAATATATATATTCAGGTCGTCGGTTCAAAGATCCTTGGCAAGATCTTAAAACTCAAAGACCCTCACTTGATGTGGAAGTATTTGAAAGAGCAGTACCACCAGAACAGCTCTTTTACATTGATCCACCAGCTTAGATCAGCTGCGCTCCTCGCAAATGCATACAATCCAAGTCGCACTGTCTGTTCGGTAATCGACAAATTCGAGACAGAGTATGATTGGTTAACATTGTTAGCCCGAGAATATTCTAACTCGAACCACCACAAGCTAGCCGACTTTCTTGAGGATGATGAAGTAAAGAGGAGTTACTTGTTGAGTTTGTTCTGTGAACATCATAAGGATGTGGTTGATTACTTGACAACTAAGGACAATTGTACCTATGCCGTGGTTAAACAACGTCTTCCTGATCTAGATCGCACTGCACCTCCTCCAATAGCCCTCATCACGCAAGTTGGCAAAGCAGATAATAACTCTCTCAAGCCAAGGAAACCTGGAAGGGTATCCAAGCGTTCCAAACGCCCCTCGTCGAACGAATGTTCCATCTGCAAGAAACGTTTTCCGACCGAGTATAAAGGGCATGTTTATAACTCTTGCCCTAGACTTAAAGAGAAATTGTCCCAACCAAATTCGACACAATCTGAAATAACCTTACAACAGGCAAATATAACTGTTACGGGCATTGATCAGGTTAGTCATCTATTTTACCTTGATACTTGTGCAACTGCTCACATGCGTCCTTACCCAGAACAATTCGAAAAACTCGTGCCTTGCTCCGGTTATGTGATGTCAAGTTCAAATGAGAGAATGTCAATCAAAGGGAAAGGAAGTGTGTTGTTACACTGTGAGATATCAGATGGAATTGTGTCAACTTTCAAGGTTAATGATGTACTATATGTGCCAAATTTATCTTTACTGCTATTTTCTTGGAAGAAAGCTAGATCCAAGGGATACTTACTCCATGACAACGGCAAAGTGATGATTATATACAAGAATAATAAAATCTGGTTGGAAGCTCATTACAAGGGTGCCTTGCCAGTGATCAGGGAAGTTGCACGTAAAAATGAAGTAGCTTGCTCCACCCATGAATTCTGGCATAAAGCCCTCAGTCATGCATCTCCTTCGACAATAACCAAGACAGAAAAGATCATCCAAAACTCAGGTGTAATTCCAAATTGCCCAAAGAACTTTCACTGTGATTCCTGCATGTCATCTAAGTCCGTGCATAGCAAACCAGCCTCATCAGCTGCACAATCAACATCGAAAGGAGAATACATTCATTCAGATCTTGCCGGACTGTTTCCTGTTCTGTTGTATGGCAATGCACTATACTACATAAGTTTTGTTGATGACGCAACACGCTGTACCATGATTCAATTCCTTAAACATAAATCTGAGGCGGCTCAGGCTATTATCAATTTTGTTAAGGCATTAGAAATGCAAAACAATTGTCAAGTTAAGTCACTCAGAACAGACAACAGCAGTGAGTATGTCAATGCAACGCTCTCCAATTTTCTGGTTCAGAAGGGGATAAGTCATCATCTGACGCCTCCCTATTCTCCCGAATCAAACGGAGTAGCTGAAAGGCTAAATCGATCTGTTATCAAAGGAGTTCGTGCAATTCTTGCATCAATTAAAGATAAGCAGTTATGGGCTGAAGCAGCAAAATCCTTCATCTACACTAAAAATTGTCAGGCAAATAGTGCTGTTAGTGGACAGATGCCATATGAAGCTTTCCACGCGAGAAAACCATCCATTCTACACCTTCATCCATTTGGTCAAGAATGTTATGTGCATATTCCCATGGCTAAGCGACCATCAGGATGCAAACTTGTTGTGCTCAGCTAAGGTAGCCCTGGCAGGTAGCGCATGGAGGGTGAGTGTGTCATCAAGGTACCTCAGGCATGGACAACTCACATGACATGTTTGGCGCATTTGTTCAGGGAAGGCACACTGCATGAGTAAGCATGATGGGCATATGATTCGCTGGTAAGCGAGTTCATGGGGTATAAAAGGGGAGTATTTCCCACTGTAAATTAGAATATACATCCATAGAGTCATCTACAATCCACTCTCAATAAAACATCATATCTTAGCCGTCAAACGCAAGTGTACGTTCCCCATTTCATATACCAAGTAAAACAAAACTTCTACCAAATGCTGAGAAAGGTATATTTGTTGGATACACTGAAACTGATCATCAATATCGAATTTTTGTTCCTGCAAGAAAACAGATAGTTATATTGGCTGATGTAAAGTTTATCCCGTATGAGGGTGATCAGCCTGTTGCTGATTCAACATCAACCTTGACTCCACACAAGATTCATCAACAAACTCCAATAATGTCAACAAAATTGTTAAACAATTGGAAAAATTCCTCTAATGTTGGTGAAGGACAAAACATTCAAGATCTCTCTCATAATCAAGATCCTAGTTATCTGTCTCAGTCAGAACCACTGCAAGAGTCATCAGTACCAACTTATATTCAACTCGAACCTCAACCATCTGCCTCAACTTCTGCTTCAACATCTTCTCAAAATCTTTTTAATCAAGATCATAATAACAACGTCAATTCCAGACCTTAACGCACTAAATGTCCTCGAACTTATGAAGATAAAATAACTGGGGAGTGGTGAAAAACTTCTCGTGATCTTCATCAACCCGCATTGCAAAGTTCGAATGGTAACAATAGTGGTGATGAGGGACAAGAATTAGCACTTTTAAATGTCATTGATGTATCAGAACCCAGAGCGTACAATGGCGCTAAGGCATCAGCTAACTGGGAAGACTGGAAAATAGCATTTGAAGAAGAGATGTCATCCCTCAAAGAAAATGATGTCTGAAACATTGTTCCTTGTCCTGCAGGTCACAAAGTTGTTGGTGGCAAATGGGTATGCAAAATTAAAAAAGATGCATATGGGGAAATCGAAAGATATAAAGCACGTTACGTTGCAAAAGGATTCTCACAGATCCAAGGACTAGATTACAATGAAACATTTGCTCCAGTTGTGCGATTTGATTCTTTAAGAATACTCTTCGCAATTTCTGCCTCGAAAAATTGGAGACCAAGACAACTTGACATAAAAACCGCATTTTTATATGGGATCTTGAATGGAGAAATCTATATGGAACTTCCTGAAGGGTACAGGCAAGAGGGCCATGTTGCAAAACTTAATAGGTGTATATACCAATTGAAGCAATCACCACAGCAATGGTTTTTCAGGTTGGCTGAATTTATCATTTCCCTAAGGTTTTCTTTGTCACCCTTTGATCCCTGTGTCTTTATCCACAATACAGGAGAATTATACTTAGCGGTATATGTGGATGATATTGTACTATTTGGAGAACAAGATTTGCTATTGAATGAAACTGTTAACCCGCTTAAAGCCGAATTCAAGGTCAAAGATATGGGAACACTTCACTGGCTACTTGGAATTCAAATTGAGTACTGTAATGCTGGAATCAGCTTGTCACAAACCGCATACATAGATTGAGTCCTGAATCGATTTGCTATGCAAGACTGCAATTCGGTCTCCACGCCTATCAGGTGTAACCAACAACTGATGGCAGCGACAAATGGAGAACCTAGGGCTAACGCAACGCTGTATCAGCAAATAGTCGGATCTATAATGTATGTTGTGTCTGCAACAAGGCCTGACCTTGCATATGCAATCTCACATCTCTCACAATTCAGTTCAGATCCATCAATCATTCATCTAAGTGCGGTCAAGCGGGTCTTGCAATACATCAAAGGAACAGGAGATTTAAAACTTACATATGAGTTCAAATCTCCCTTGATACTCAACAGATACTGTGATGCATCGTACGGAAATGGTCTAGATACTCGAAGGAGCTTCTCGGGTTATTTGTTCCAACTAGGAGGATCCACAGTCGCCTGGAAGTCTCGCAAACAACGTACCGTCGCTTACTCCACTTGTGAAGCTGAGCATATGGCACTATCACTTGCAGCTAGACAATTCCTTTGGATGACACATGGGCTTCATCAACTAGTGAACAAAAATATGCCCTCGTCCCTTTCAACAGACAAGAATTACACTATTGATCTTGCTCACAATCATAAAATCAATGACGCTACAAAGCACATTGATATTGCTTACCATTTCACTAGAGAAAGAATTGATGACAGTTTGCTAACTTCACTACACATTCCTTCAAGTGAAAATCTTGCAGATATTTGTACAAAAGGCCTACCAAGACCGAGACTTAACCACTTATGCACAAAAATATTTGGTACAAAGTGAGAAGGGGTGTTGAAATTGGTGCTCCCAATGATGGTAAAGACAGGGATGTGTAGAAGACACGTCACTAATCTCCCATTAATTGTGAGGTTAGTATTAATGCGCTTTGACGTAAATACCAACCACTAGATTTTATTATTACAAAATATAGTTTATATAGCACTCTGTGTCCTAGTGGGAGTAATTAACAACTCTCCACGACAGATTTACAGACTCCTTTACTTTCCCACTCGCTTCAGCAAGTGATACAATCTGTGCCTAACAGCCACAAGCTTTTGCAAACCAATCCGCTCAACACAAGGGGCTTTGTTTGATATTTTTTTATCAGTTTGCTCTCAAAATCATCCGCTCTAATACTGTTTCTTTCACGGTAAGCTACGATGATGTCATCTACATATACAAGTATGATTAGATGCGCGTCTTTAAGGAGACAATTGACTCTAGGCACGGGAGATAACCCTAAGTTCAGAAACATATCTTGCAAATGATTTTGCCATAGTAATGCTGACTCTGGTAGTCCTTATAGAGCCTTTCTAATAAGTAAGAAGCAGTTTTTTACCTCAAATCCATCTGGCAAGTGAACCAGTACTGGCCAATGAAGATCTGCATTGGTATATGCCGCAACTATATTGTATTGACGTATTTTGTAACTAAAGACAGTCGGAATAGCTATTGTGGCCCTGAAAACCTGAGCATCTAGGGTAGCAGCATATGTTTCTTCCGTGGAATGATATAAGTCACCTCGAGCTACTAGTCTTGCTTTATAAGATGATAAATATCTGTCAGCGTCGAATTTATAAATATATACCCACATTAGTTGTAGGATTTCTTTTGTGTTGATGATAAGTTTTTCCTGCATATTTTTGGCCTCTTATATGTTGATCCTTGAACATAACTGTTTCTGGAAGAGAGTATTGAATTCTTTTTGCTCGGCTGCTTTGAATCCAGTTGAGTACTGATGATGAATCAATTGCTTGCGGTTTTTAGGAGGAGGAGGGAGATCTTTTCTATGAAGATTTTGGGTTTAATATTAGAATATGATTCCTCTGGACGGGTAATACAGTAGTACTGTTACAGGAATATTTGGAAGTAGATTTGATAAAGTATAGGGTTAAATTGTTGCGTGTGTCTTTGTCTCTACGTCTACGCGCTTGATAGAAATATCGCGACCTTGCACCCTCTAATGTATTGCTCCTAGTCTCATCCACACGCTAATATGAAACTACTAATACAGGGTATATTAAATCAACAGACGCCTTACCCTTTTAAATTTCTAGGCAGCCAATAACCACAACCCTAACTCCATTATGTTAAATTGTAGGGATGTTTATGTTTGAGCAACCCTTCTTGTAATTTAACATTTAATTGAATTTTTAGCTTCTGCAAAAGAGTTATGAAAAGCAGTAAAAACTGTTGGTTTGCATCTTCGCTTTCCTGTGATTATGTTATTGAAATCTCTATTGCTATTAAAGTTTTTTGGTGAATTCATTTCCTCGTGCTTGGCAATTTTAAAATCTGAAATTTCTTTTTGAGTTTGTTTTATATTCGAAATTTGTGGATCAGCTTGTTGATTTGATGAAAGGATTGAATCATCTTTTTTTTGATATTTCTGTTTGTCTAGTTTTATAATCAGCATTTTTATGAGTGTTTTAACGTCCTGGGGGTTAGAAGGGATATCTATGATGATTTCATTGTCTTCTCTCATTGTCTCAGACTCCCAGTTTTTCCATTCTGATACATCAATAGCCTGTATAATTTCCTCAGCTGATTCACGTAACACTGCTCCTACATCAAGGTCTTTTGGGTCGTAAAATTTACTTTTGTCAAATGTGGCGTCCCTGGTCCTTATTACTTTAGTTTTATTTGGAATCCAGACTTTAAAGATATTTTTTGAAGCATACCCAAAGAGATGACCAAGGTGGGCCCTTGAATTTAGTTTTTGAGAGTGAGGGATATGTTTATTAGGGGCATAGGCATGGCAAACAAAGACATGTAAATGAGCGTAGCTTGGCTTGACGCCATGAACTATCTCAAAAGCAGTTTTCTATCCCAATTGTCTGATTGGAGTTCTGTTAGCAATATATCCTGCAGCGGTAATTGTCTCTGGCCAAAGATTAGTGGGCAAAGAAGCTTCTAAGCCCATAGATCTTGCCTTTGCTATGATCACCCCCCCGAACGTTCGGTAGCTCCGTTCTGTGCAGGTGTATCAGGTGCCGAAATTTGACATATTATTCCTTGCCCTGTGATGAGATTTTTGCATTCTTGAATTAACGACGTTTCCCCATCTAGCTGTATAATTTGAACTTCTTTTTTCCATTGAGTTTTTATCAGTTTGATAGCTGTCTGTATTGTGAGTTTAAATTCCAATTTCAGTTTGCAGGAAAAAATAAAGTTAAAATGACTATCAGGACAGTATAAATGGCTTATATGCTTGTCTCCATTATATGCTGGTTCCATTACTATAGCATCCCAACAAAGAGTGTGAAAAGGTTGACCAATATGTGGGATTTCGGAGCCTGTTGGTCTGGATATGATATTTTTTGACTTAGCTAACAAGCAAGGAACACACTGAGTGTTTTTTGGTACAGGATCGGAAGGGTCTATATTTATACCAAAGTCCGGACCTTTTATCTTTAACATTACCTCCTGGCTTGCGTGTGATAGGATTCGGTGTAAATCTGCTTCTGTAAGCGTACGTATTTTTGGATTATGAGTTAGCCGGGCAACCATTGCAAAATTTTGACTTTTTTGAGTGTGTGGGTTTTTGAATAAAATATGCCCACCTTCTTGATAGAGATTGCAGGCAATTGAGTAGTCTTCACACTCCAACCTAGTAGGATCACGACTGTTCCAATGGAACCTGGACTCATTTAGTAGCTGCATTGAAACAATATTAGTTAGAAAACCATGGGCTAATCCAACGTTATATAAGGTTATGTGTCTCATTCTGTTGGGCGTGTCTACTTTAACCCTGACTGTTCCGTAGAATTCAATTGGAATTGTTGTATTTCCTGCATGGATTACCTCTCCACTTTCTGCTTTCTTCGTTTTTTCGAAATGATATTTAGTCGCATTATTACAGAAGTGTATATCGGAACCTCCGTCTGAAATCCAAGAGTTTTTTAATATATCTTGTGAATCTGTGATTGCAAATGTTGCGAAGTTTAAAGAGCTAACATAATATGAATTTTGTAGCTCTTGCGTATCATTATCTTTTATGATGGTTTTCCCTAAATACTCATTCTTGGGTGCAATATTTTCAACGGCTATTCCTCTTTGCTTTGAATTACCGTCATATTTTGACATTTTTTTCTATTAAAATTTTGAGTTTAATTCTTTGTGGATCAGCCAATGCATTATTTATCTGATGGTAAATAGAGTCTCTTCCTATCCAGCCCGAAGGCCTTAGTTCCGGATTTAGATAGTAACATTCCTTAAAAAGGTGAATGTTACCACAAAGACATGGTTTTTGGCCTGGTCTCACACCATTGTGTGAAGTGGCAAAAGAGGCTGGAATTGTATTGTGGCGAGATGTTTGATGTCTATTGTAGTAGTTTCGGAACTCTTCTATTACATCTTCAAGTTGAATAAGGTTGACTGACTAATCTAATTGTTGTAATTAAGGCAGCAACATGACTGCAGTAGACAAATAGTACATATTAGAATAATATGCACTGGCGCCATGAGATATGATTAACCCATATCATCACTCACTGGCATGAATAGTAATTAGCCAATAGATGCCTGACAGCATACATTGCCTTCAGAATCTCCATCAACCTTCCCATTTGGGCTAGATATGGAAGTCTGTTGGAGTTCACACTAGTATGCAGAAAACCCCGCTTTCATGTATATAGAGGGACTTCTCGCCACACATGTAGAATCATAGCAATTTCTTTTCAATTAACTATCCATTAAACATCAGTAGACTTCGTCGTACATTAAACAAACTCATCATAACTCTAATTTATCCTCATACTTGGTATGTCATTCTTACAATTTCCGGAACCATTCTAATTCTAATGACTGCTGCCTTACATTCTCATCTATTCTAAGCTCTAGGTTAGTAGCATAAGATTGATCAATAGTTTCCAACGCAACGGCAAAGTCATATAAAGGACGTTCTTCTTGTTAAAGTTATTAACTTGAGCAAAGAATGAGGTTGTAGCGGAATCAGTGTCGGTGATTAGACTGATGCAGTAAGTCTTGTATGAGGTTGTGAGAGGAAGATCCGAGTGGAAACAATTGTAATGAGATGTATGGTTCAGAGTAAAACCGAGATGATAAGAGTGAGGTTGCGTGTTTGCATATCTTATCAACTGTGGTTTTTGACCAGTATTTATCAATCTCCATGGATCGTAAGTTATGATCCATATAGATGTAGATCTATGTACATACACATATATGGGCCAGGAATATAAAGCTAGATACATGTATATCAGTAATAGATACGAGAAAACTATGACCTGCATTTAAGACATAGTCATCTGCTGGAATGCTAGTGTGAAATAAACGCTAATGCGCATTAAACTTTCGGTGAAGGATGTATTGATAACAGTGATATAGAATGGGGAATTTGATAGTCAAATTATCCGAACTTACTTATAAGTTATTCTTGGCATTCCAAGATATATCATATTTCAACACTTCTAAGACATCCGGAAGATTCATCAATAGGGCAAGACCGTAAACCCGCTCCCATTCATACAAGAATCGATCAATGTTTTGGTTTTTGTTGTAGACTTTAAGAGCATTGTACAAAGTGATAACCTCTAGCTTTCTCAAACAATCTGTTGGCGCTAGTCTTTTTTGGAGAGCTCTGAGGAGAGCCCAAGTTGTTGCTGCGTCACGAGTCCATAATTCATTCTCAAAATGGATACTACCCATGATATAGCTATCTATTTCTCGTATGGACCGTATAATTTCTCTGTGTAGGTTTACTTGAGTGGCATGGTTGTTTTGCTGGTGAAAGCTAGGATTACAATGCACAAAGGTAACAATCACTGAGGATGAGGAAAGAACTTTCCAGATGGCTCCATGATGAGTAGAGGAACAATGGAGCACTGTATAGAAAATGTTTCTAGATTATACTACCAGATGGAGGAGACTAGAATATTCCGTGATACTGTTTTGGGTAAATAATGTCACAGGCTCATACTTGGTTATCATTAGACTGCTGCCTAACAAATGAGGCTTGAACTCTTCCAACCATATTAAACATCATACATGTCATGAACCCCTCCATGACTCATTAGACCCAAGTATGGGCCTTGGCCCAGTTCATGCAAATCTATTCTTAAATGACAAATTTAGATTGCAGACAGGACGACTCGAACACCAGTCGTGAGTCATCTAAGCCACATGCATCATAACTATTTTAATAACTAAAATTGCTAACATTAAAATGAAGCTGAATTAAAATAGACGGAGATGCTGGTGTTTGTCGGAGGACAGGTCATGATCTATTTTGAGAATGGTATGAAATGAGGGAACGAGATCATAGTCTTGTAAATAAATAGGAGGCTTTCAGTGTCACAGACCAGTTTGTGATATTGTATTGCACCTGGCCAACCGCCCCATGAATACACTCAGGAATAGGGTTAGTGCGTTGCGATGGTTACAGTGTTGTGATAGCAACAGTCACTAGTCAAGATACTGATCAGTTGCTATGTAACAGCTGTGGGCTATTGCTCCCTTGATTGTAGTGACCGGTCTCAGATACTTAAGGAAGCTCTTGGGATGTATTTGTACTGTAGCTTTTTGTCTTGTATTTTATCTACATCTTAGAATCTCGCCTCTGTCCTAAGTCCTAGTCTTCGTCTCTGTCCTAGTCTCTGTCCTCGTCTACATCTCGTCCTCGTCCTAGTCTCCGTCTTCGTCCTCGTCTCCGTCCTCGTCTTCATCCTCGTCCGTGACATTACAAAAAGCTCTACAATATATTCAATAGTCTCCACCATGTCGTCTTCAGTTCCCGCCGAACCAGACCTTCTAGACCAAATGTCCAGTATATCCAACGTCTCTCAACTTGTCGAAGGGGTGAAGAATTGTTGTGATCAGACCCACTTATAGATCACACAACTTGGAATGGCTAGTACTGGGCAAGTGAACCAACAGGACAAGCGACCCTGCGTCAATGATACGTCATCGGCACACAGCAATGACAACACCAGTATCTCAACCATACATGATTATATGATAATATGACGCAGGTATATCTAATGACATAGTTGTTGAATGGCTGAATGGTTGGCAGTTATTGCTATTGATGGTATATTGTATGTATTGTCTTTGTGTATAAATACTCGCTACTAGACCTCTGTATATGATCAACCTTTTCCACTCTTATATTCAATAGTCATCAATATAGCAGATCTACAATATATATCTGTCTTCTTCACGTTAGACTTAAAGTGCTATCCTACATCAACCCAAGTTGACTGTTACACCCATTGTGACAATTCTTAGACTTCTCATAACCTCATTATTACAATAGGTCATGAGCCCGGGCTCATCACATAAGGAACAGTACAGAATAACCATGGGTCACAAGGACAATAAGATCGTCTTGGCACCAGGCGTTTCCTTCGTCAGTTGGGAGAACGACCTACAAGCCAAGCTAGCTCGACGCAAAGTATTAGGCCATGTCTTTCATAACATCGAAGGCATAAAACCAATTTCAAAACCAACTCCCCCGATAAGCTTTGAAAGCCAAAAACCATCGACTGAGAAGAGTCACGACTTGGTGAATGACTATGAGGAAAAGTTGGCAATATGGAAGTATGGAGAGATAGAGGCACAAAATGTAATACTGCAACGCTTAGATGAGAAGATCCGGCCAAGGCATTATCGGCACTGTACAGCAAAGCAGTTGTTCGATGAGGTAGCAAACACACACCAGCAGTCTGCTACAACCCCATACTCAGTAGCACTCCGAGCCCTTCATAATACCAAAATGGGGGATAACGCTGAATCCTACTGCAACGAATTCATAAAGAACCTACATGATGTGAACAATGCGGCTGAGTTAATGATAGAAACCCCACAAACATCAGCTGAAAAGACTGAAAATAAATTTGTTGTCTTAAAAGGATATGCAGCCGCCATGTTTGTAGAAGGAACCATGGAAGTGAAGTGGCTGAGCAATTGGAGAGAAACACGAGCGTACACTGACGGAAAAAAGTACGCTAGGTTGGAGGATATGATGTCTACTCTTAGAGTAGCAGCTGAGCAGAGATCTCTAAGGCCAAATCCAGCTGTAGCCTCAGTCTCTAATAAGAGCAGAATGGAACCAGGCCCAGATGATCCTTGTCGGAGATGTAGACATAAACATCTTAACAAAGATTGTTTTAAGCAACATCCTGAACTTCGGCGGTATAGAAAGGTGAAAGATAAGAATGGAAAGGCTAAGACTGCATTTCAAGAAGAATCAAGTGATGAGGAAGAAATTGATAAAAGACCGATAGTAGCCAGCATCCTAAATTCAAATGAAAAACGTATACTATATGATACTGGTGCCTCGCATCATTTTGTGCCAAACAAAAACAAATTTGTCAACTTGAAAAAGTACTCTAAAGCGTTCAAATTTGATCAAGCAGTCGGCTCCTCATCACTGACTCACTACGGTACAGCATGCCTGAGTATAGGGAATAAAAGGTACGAACTTCATAACGCAGTATACTCTCCAAGATCAGCATGTACTATTTTGTCAGCTGGGAGGCTCCAGAGACTGGCAAATATAGTCCCTGACCCTGAAAATAAAATGTTAGTTCAAAAGAAAAGAGGAAAGCCAGATATTAAAATAGCTCGCCTCGTTCGTAAGAATGATGTTTATTATGTTCGTCCGCTTAATGAAAATAATTCACCAAAAGAACAGAATAACGTTGTTGCACCAGGTGTAGCAAGAGTACCTAATACTACCGGCGCACAGAGGTGGCATGAACGTCTAGGGCATGTTGGTCAAAAAATCCTAAAGAAAACAGTAGATTGTTCAGTTGGCCTACAATCAATAAACTTTAGTGATCTCAGCACTTGCGAGACATGTCATCTAAGTAAAGCTCAGCGATTTATCTCTAGAGATCAAAGACTCACACCAAACGAGCCCCTGGATGAAATATTTGTTGATACAATTGGAAAACTAACAGCCGCTGTATATGGAGAACAATACGCGGTCATCATAACAGATGCAAAGACTCGCATGCGATGGGCATTGACTACACATTCAAAAGACCAGATTGCATCACTTTTAATACAGTGGATAGAAGATCAAAAGCACCAGTATGATAAACGTGTGAAAATAATTTTTAGAGATGGGGGCTCCGAGTTCATGCGTACTAAATCATACTGCGAGCAACACGGAATTAGAACCGATATATCTGCTCCAGATACACCAGAACAAAATGGTGCATCAGAAGCCGCAAATAAAGTCGTCTTGACAATGGCAAGGTCTTTGCTTATTGACGCTCGAATGCCATCTTGTTACTGGCCATGGGCAATTAAACATGCGTGCTTTATTGTTAATCGGCTCTACTGCCTACGCACAAAAATGGTGCCCCTCATTGACTTTCTTCAAGGATTAAATCAACCAGCCCCAGAAAAGATAGACTTCTCGAATTTGCCACGCTTCGGATGTCGTGCCTACAAATATATAGATCCAAAGCCTGGTAAATTTTCTCCTAGAGCAGAGATGGGGTGGTTTGTTGGTTTTCAAGCAAATACCAACAAGAACTTTATTATATTTCACCCGCACTGGACTCCAATACAAGGTTGGAAATGGATAGAAAGCTTTTCTCCACATGTCACATTCAATGAAGATGTCATGTTCGGAGATCGACTTAACCTAGTTGCACAGCAAAGAGCATCTGACTTCTGGAGTAACGGAACTTCATCCTTTTTTGATAGATCAGAGAAGCCATCAGAATCTTCATCTCGCACCTCTCCAGATATCCAAACTGATCAACAGTTCGAGAGGGAGCATTATCGAGAGGAAGTTGGTCAGTCATCAGAGACTGAAGATGATGTACCACAAGTTCCAACTGCTCCAAAAGATCCATCAATAGACTCAGAAATGAAAAATAATACCTCCAATGAAGAGTATGTACTGTCACAGATACATCCCCAAGAACAGAGGGAGCCAACTCTAGAAGATCAGGCAAAGCTTTTTCCACGTCAAGAAAGAGTAATTAATCCGCAGGAGCAGAGCGAGAAATGTCAAGAAGAACAGAGGGAGTATACGCTGGCAGAGAATTTAGAGCCGCATCTGCAACACCAGAAAGAGATCAATCAACAAGCACAGATAGGACAAGACATGACAGAACGGAGTCAATTTCAGGAAGAAATCCAAAATTACAATGATTTCGCAAATGAGAATGAAGAAATAGCAAATGACTTCAATATGACTGGATGGGATCCAATACCCCCCATCGCTGGACAGAAAAGATCTCGTTCTCCAGATTCCAATATTCATCAAGGTCCGAGTAAAAATAAAGTAGTTGCTCAACCTAATCACGAAATAATCAATGAGGAAACTCCCTATGATGTTATAATGACAGGTTGGGATCCAGTAGCTCCAAAAGCCGGACACAAAAGGGCTCACTCTCCTGAAGTTGAAACTATGCAGACGAAAAGAGGTAGAAAGGTTATAAAACACGACTACTACCGTATGCATCATGGAATGTCTGCAATTACATCATCAGATCCTAAAACATGGCAAGAAGCTATGACAGGCCCAGAAGCTAAACAATGGATGAAGGCAGCTCAAGAAGAATTCTCCTCTTTGAAAGAGAAAGGTGCTATAAAAATTATTAACCGCAATAAATTACCCAAGGGACGACATCCAATGAAATGTAAATGGGTTTTCAAGAAAAAATTTCTCGGAGATGGGACTATAGATAAATGGAAGGCCAGATGTACAGCAAAAGGCTTTACGCAAAGGTTTGGAATCGATTACCAAGAGACATTTGCTCCAACTCCAAGATCGGAGACAGGTAGGATCATGCTCGTGTTAGCTCATCAATTTAATTGGCACCGACGGCAAGGAGATGTACCCACAGCTTTCCTTAATCCCGACTTAAATATTGATCTTTATATGGAAATTCCCCAGGGATTTGAAATGAAAAACCATATCATCTTATTGCGAAAAGGTCTCTACGGACTTAAACAGGCAGCTGCGCAATGGTACGATGATGCCAAGGCTACATTGGCAGCGCAAGGCTTATTTCCAACAACATCGGATGTATGTCTATACACAACCAAGCAAAAAGACTTGTTTGTCTTACTACATGTTGATGACTTCCAGGTCATGGGTCCGAATCTTACCAAAATTGAAAAACTAATGTCAGCTCTATATAAAAAGTACAAGCTGAAAATGGTAAATACTGACCTCTTCCTGGGAATACACATCTCCAAGCCAAGCAAAAATATCCTAGAGCTCTCGCAGGGACAGTATGCCCGCTTAATTCTTGATAGACATGGACTTACAGACTGCAAGCCGGCCAAAACGCCCCTCGAGAGATTAATGGAGCCAAGTACCTCTGATTGTAGTCCAGGATTCCAAAAAGAATATAATTCAATGGTTGGTGGTCTTCAGTATTTAGCAAACAATACAAGACCTGACATAGCACATGCGGTTAACCATTTAGCTCGTTTCTTGCCAAATCCATCAGAAGAACATTTCGAGGCAGCCAAACGTGTTTTACGATATATTTCAAATTCACCTGACAAGGGCATCAATTTTACCAAAAGGGATGACATGAAGCCAACTTTAGAAGCCTATTCAGATGCAGACTTTGCAGCAGATCCATCTAGCAGCCGGTCAACTTCTGGCTCACTGATCAATCTTGGATCTGGACCTGTATGCTGGAGGTCACATTTACAGCGTGAAGTTGTCTTATCTACAACTGAAGCTGAGTATCTCGCTGCAACAGAAACCTGTCGCCAGTTACAGTGGGTAAAATCATTGCTTGAGGAATTGAATTTACTCGGCATGATTGAAGGATCGAAGCTAACAAATTTATATGTCGATAACCAATCAGCTATTTCTTTGATAAAGAATCATGACAATCACAGACGTTCGAAACACATTGCCCTCCGAAACTTCTTTTGCCGTGATCAGTACCAATCTGGAAAAGTTAATGTGATTTACGTTCAGTCATCAGAACAGTTAGCTGATAGTCTGACCAAACCTAAATCAACAGTACCACTGTATGGCAGCATTAAAAGTAGAGATGAGAATACCAGCCAGTGATCAATGGGACTGTAAGGTTGTTGCCAACAGAGGGAGTGTTGTGATCAGACCCACTTATAGATCACACAACTTGGAATGGCTAGTACTGGGCAAGTGAACCAACAGGACAAGCGACCCTGCGTCAATGATACGTCATCGGCACACAGCAATGACAACACCAGTATCTCAACCATACATGATTATATGATAATATGACGCAGGTATATCTAATGACATAGTTGTTGAATGGCTGAATGGTTGGCAGTTATTGCTATTGATGGTATATTGTATGTATTGTCTTTGTGTATAAATACTCGCTACTAGACCTCTGTATATGATCAACCTTTTCCACTCTTATATTCAATAGTCATCAATATAGCAGATCTACAATATATATCTGTCTTCTTCACGTTAGACTTAAAGTGCTATCCTACATCAACCCAAGTTGACTGTTACACCCATTGTGACAATTCTTAGACTTCTCATAACCTCATTATTACAATAAGAATCACCCAGACCTCATGCTTGCTGCCATACAAGCTTTAGTACGAAGCAAGGAGACCGCAAGCGCAGAGCTTCAAAACGCACAGAAAAGAACTGCCGTGCTCGAAAAACAGGCAGCCAAAGGCAAGCGCCCTGCAGCAGATACGGAATCGTTAATAAGCCAATTTGTTGATGCCTTGAAAGAATCAAAAAGGTCCAGGTCTGTGATGATTCCCGATCCGCCAGTCTACACGGGCTCAAAAGAAGATTTTGACATCTGGAGGAGTAATATGCTCATGAAACTAAATGTCAACCAAGATCATTTTTCCGATGACCAGGCAATAATGGTTTACATCTATTCCAGGTTGGACACATAATGCCAGGCTCACCTTCATGCTTGGGTATCAAATGGCTTCATTAAATTTCCTTCGGCTGCTGATATGATGGAGACCCTGAACGTCATATTTCACGACCCGAATCTGGAGCGTGATGCATCAGCACGACTACATAGTAATCCTCAGAACAGCAAACCTTTCTCAGTTTGGATTTCTGAGATCCGACGTGATGCAGCAATTGCAAATTATGCTCCGAATTCCATTTATCTTCGCAATCTGGTCTTCCACAATCTGAGTCTGGATCTGAAAAAAGCATTAGTGCATGAAAGAGGATTAAGAAAAATGGATTTTAACGAAGCAGTTGCGTGCCTACAGGATATAGAAAATGAGCAGAAGTCTTACCTTGACACCTTGTCCAAATCCAATCAACACCAGCCTCCACCTCAGACTCCACATAATCTGCTACTCCCAAGATTCAATCCAGTTGGACACCCAATGGATCTTTCAGCGGCCGATATGCGATCACGAGGCTCTTTATCCACTCAAGAAAAGACACGACGTCGCCAACTCGGTCTGTGCATGTACTGTGGAGGAAATGATCACTTGGTAAGGTCTTGTCCGGTTAAATCAGCCTGCTTCCAAGTGTCTGGGAAAACTATCGAAATACCAAAACTAGCACCTATTCGGGATTCGGGAAATGCCTGAGCTCTTCAACAAGTCGCCTGAAGAGCTTTTTACCAGCATTGAAACTATCATCCACATCTGCTTTTAGAAAATCTTGGAGAGAATCTTGTCACTTTGTAATTAACTGCCTTACTTACAATAATGAATCAAAACCCGTTCCTTCTCGTGCTCTAATTGACAGTGGCGCTTCTGCCTGTGGATTTGTCGATGCTCACTTTGCGCGCAAAAATAACTTGAACTTGATAACCTTAGAACAACCTCGCTCCCTCTGTGTTTTCGATGGAACTGAGTCGGCTGCGGGCCAGATCACTCATTTAGCCATGACTTCACTGGCAATAAATGTTCATAACGAAATGATATATCTCTTTGTGACAAAGCTAGCGCAATTTGACCTTGTCCTTGGACTTCCCTGGCTACAGCTTCACAATCCGAAGATATCTTGGGCTGAAAATACAATTCTCTTCAATCAACCTAGTTGTAGTAATCACACTCTCAATTTCCCTGCTGAAGTGAAAGGATTAGCACCTGAAGAAGTATCTGCAATAAAGACCACTAGGAATACAGCTAAAGTTTCGGCCCCCTGCTTACAAATCGAAAGTTGTGACCTAAAATCGTTTGAGGAGTCAGCTGCTAGAACGGATCATGCAATCTTCGCAATAAGCATGGAGGATATAAATGAAGCCCTCAGTGAAAAACCGAAAGTTGATCCGGCTAAAATTCTTCCAGAAGTATATCATAAGTACCTCTCTGTATTCTCAAAGGACGAAGCAGATAAGCTACCACCTCACAGGCCAAGTGATCATCGTATTATCTTGAAATCAGGCTCCGAAGCGCCGTGGGGTCCGTTATACGGAATGTCTCGAGAAGAACTTATGGTCCTTCAGAAGTATCTCAAAGAAAATCTCCAGAAAGGATTCATCAGAACGAGTTCATCGCCCGCATCATCACCTGTCTTATTTGTCAAAAAACCCGGCGGCGGCCTCAGATTCTGTGTTGATTATCGAGCTCTGAACGATCTTACAATTAAGAACCGATATCCAATTCCAAGAATAAATGAAACACTGACCTTGCTTGGAAAAGCTAAGTATTTCTCTAAATTAGATGTTATCTCAGCATTTAATCGAATGCGCATTGCAAAAGGTGATGAATACTTAACTGCTTTTCGTACCCGATTTGGTTTATACGAATATCTTGTGATGCCATTCGGGTTGGCAAATGCACCAAGCTCATTCCAGAATTACATCAATGATACCCTCAGAGAATACCTAGACGAGTTTTGCACTGCCTATATTGATGATATCCTTATATTTAGTCAAACTATGGAAGAGCACATACGCCATGTAAAGCAGGTTCTCAGTCGCCTTGAACATGCCGGCTTACAGATCGATATAAAGAAATGCGAGTTCCACGTTCAATCAGTCAAGTTCCTCGGTCTTATAATTACAACAGAAGGTATTAAAATGGATCCAGGGAAGTTAGAAGCTATCGAATCATGGCCAGTACCAGAGAACAACAAAGAAATATCACGATTTCTTGGCTTCACTAACTTCTATCGAAGATTTATTCCGGGATTCGGTTCCATTGTTATGCCGTTGACTGATTGCCTTAAGAAAGATGCGATATTCTCTTGGGGATATAAACAGGACTCTGCATTCAAGCTAATTAAACAGAAATTTCGAGAAGGGGTGGTGCTATCTCACTTCAATTGGGAGCGTCCAGCTCGTCTAGAAACGGATGCCTCTGATCGAGGAACGGGAGGAGTTCTACTTCAGCCTGATGAGTACAACAATTGGAAACCAGTCGCATTCTTTTCTCGAAAGATGAACCCAGCGGAGTCCAATTACGAAATATACGACAAAGAACTTCTGGCAATTGTGCAAGCCTTCGAAGAGTGGCGTCCAGAGCTAGAAGGGTCCCCTGAACCCATAGAAGTCGTCACAGATCATAAAGCTCTGGAGTATTTCATGAAGTCCCGACTACTCAGCCGGCGTCAGGCTAGGTGGAGCGAGTTCCTATCGCGTTTCAATTTTAAAATTTGTTATCGCCCTGGTTTCCAGAATGGGCCAGCAGATGCGCTATCTCGCCCAGCCGGATCCCCTGATCCAAATCTTCGAAAGTTCCTTGAGCAACGACTTCTCAAACCACATAATCTGACGCCTGGTATGGGAGAAAGCCAGTTGTTAGCTAACGTGTCAGTTGAAAATTTAGAACACTCACAGTCTTCCAACATTTCAGATACACCCGTGCAGGTTATATCAGACACACAAACTCCACCGACATTCTTAGAACGTATCCGCGAAGGAAGCCGCACTGACAAGTCTATTTTAGCTGTAATAAATGCCTTGAAGAATTCCGATTCGCCTAGAATCAAAAATTTCACCCTAGCTGAGTGCACATCTAGTAATGGTCTCTTACTTTACAGGAACAAAATCGTAGTACCACAGTGTGAACAAGAGGAGGGCAAGACTGAACACCTGTACGCGGTGTCCTCTACGAACCTGGGAGTGAAATATTCTCCCAGAGCCAAGTTCAGTCAAATTTCGCAAAATCAAAGAAGTTGGCCCACGAGGCAAAATTTAAAATTACTCCACGACGTCGTTTTTCCGCTCCCAACGAGTTTGACGCCTACCTAAGTCTTATCAAGTCTACAAGTACGACCTAGTACATCCTCATCCCAATGACCACACCTCTCTTCGACCTTTTCTGGTCTCAGTTGACCACCAAATACACGCCCACGCCGATATTTATACCCGACGGAGGAAGCAAAGCGTGGCGCACAAATCTGGGAGACAGTTCTTTGGGATGGACGTGAGAGGGATCAGGACAAGTTTACAAGATGATGCAAAGGAAGGATATAACCTTGAAGGGAGTGAAATTCCGAATTTTGGCGAGCAGTTTTACGAATTGAGCTTTGTGCGCGCCAAGACTTCGCTTGCGAGAGTGCAGCTGTCACTATAAAAACAAGCAAACGATGGAAGGTGTTGTGGTCCGCCTCCTGGTGGTGTTCTCTGGTATGGTTTGAGTAGCCTGGGCACCTACTCCACTTGGGAAAGAGACACCTCAGATCACATATCGCGCGGAGAAAAGTTGAAAGATGATGAAGGCATGTCTGGATAACTCAGGGTTTTTGAGAGGTTCCCCTGGGTGGGTATTCACGGATGAGGGTTGACTTGGGGTGAAGAAAAAGCCACCATAACTTCGCAGTGGTACTTGCAAATGAAATCTGAGGCATGAGTGCTCTTCCTTTACGTTGAATCATCTATCTGTACTTTTCTTTGATATTGTGTCATAGCTAGATAGCTGCATACGCAATTAAAATCTGATGCAAAAAAAAAAAAAAAAAAAAAAAAAAGTGTGAACAAGATCAATCCCTAGCCATGGAAATTATTCAGTCGCATCATGGTCCACCAGCTGCAGGACACCAAGGAGCAGCTGCGACGTTTTCTGTCATCGCTCGCAAGTTCTTCTGGCATGGTATGTTAGGTCAAATAAAGCGATTTGTTCGGAACTGTCATACCTGCTCGCGCATTAAACCCAATCGAGGAGGAGCTCAAGGACTACTATGCCCATTGCCAGTTGCAAATGAAAGATGGCGGCACATTGCAATGGATTTTGTTGTTGACTTACCAGCAAGTAAAGACTGGAACGATGTCGAATTCAACAACATGCTAGTTGTCGTGGATAGAATGACTAAGCAGGTCCACATCACCCCATGCAGTGACTTGAGCGCACGGAGCACTGCGTACCTGTTCTACAGAGACTGTTTCCGCCTTCATGGCCTGCCAGACTCTATAACTTCCGATCGCGGAAGTCAATTTACTTCCGAGTTTTGGAAATGGGCATGCAAATTCCTGCAAATAGATCATCGACTATCAACTGCTTTCCACCCACAAACCGATGGTCAAACTGAACGCATGAATGCGCGTATTGAGCAGCATCTTAGAGCCTATGTCAATGGTGTGCAAAATGATTGGGTTCGCTTCCTGCCATCTGCAGAATTTGCTCTGAACAATCATGATACACAGGTTACAGGCACATCGCCATTCCTGGCCGTTTATGGTCTGCATCCACGTTCTGGTTCCGAACTTTCCGCCCCTTCTTCTAGTCCGCCAGCTCCTGCATCAATTAAGATTGAAAGAAAAGACGCCGAAATTCTCGTCTCTAATATGCAAAAAGTTGAGAAGTTTCTAATTGAAAATATCGAGTTCCAAACTGCCCAGTATGAATATCAAGCTAACAGGAAAAGAATAGCTGCAAGGAACTACCGGCCTGGAGACTCAGTCTGGCTTAATTACAAGAACGTCCGACTCTTACGACCGTGTCGCAAATTAGATTTTAAGAATGGAGGACCCTTTAAAATAATCGAGCCTGTAGGAAAGTATGCTTTCAGATTGAAGCTTCCTTCGTCATCAAGAGTTCATCCTGTATTCCATGTTTCGCTTCTCTCTCCAGTTTCCAATGATCCACTGCCTAGCCAAACCTCAGGGCCTCCACCAACGCTTGATGCCGAAGACCCTAACTCTGAGTACGAAATTGAAAAGATAATTGGTTCCCATTGGGTCAAGGATAAGTTACATTACCTCGTCCGATGGAAAGGATACGGTCCTGAAGATGATTGGAGCATACCTGTTTCTGAAGCAAGGGGATTCAAAGAAATGGCTAAAGAATTCCACGAACTCAATCCTTCGGAACCCAAGCCTGGTGACACAGTATCACGACTAAATGTAAACTCATCTCACAGGAGCTCGAAGAAGTTAAGGAGGGGGTAATGTCACAGACCAGTTTGTGATATTGTATTGCACCTGGCCAACCGCCCCATGAATACACTCAGGAATAGGGTTAGTGCGTTGCGATGGTTACAGTGTTGTGATAGCAACAGTCACTAGTCAAGATACTGATCAGTTGCTATGTAACAGCTGTGGGCTATTGCTCCCTTGATTGTAGTGACCGGTCTCAGATACTTAAGGAAGCTCTTGGGATGTATTTGTACTGTAGCTTTTTGTCTTGTATTTTATCTACATCTTAGAATCTCGCCTCTGTCCTAAGTCCTAGTCTTCGTCTCTGTCCTAGTCTCTGTCCTCGTCTACATCTCGTCCTCGTCCTAGTCTCCGTCTTCGTCCTCGTCTCCGTCCTCGACTTCATCCTCGTCCGTGACGTTCAGTCATGTCTCTGCTCGTTACTTTAAGATTTTCATTTGTATCTAGCTCTGAGTTCAGTTTGAATAAAACGCCACTTTAAGACCGTCACAAATAAGGCGAGAGTCTAGCTACCTCAGATGTGGATATAATTAGCACTTTCTACCTCCTAAATCATCATAGTTCTGAATATCAAATATATCAGCAGATCGTATTGATTCATAGATAATCATTTGTAAACCTTCTGCCAATTAACCTCCGAAAGCTCTTACCTTTACAACAATGGTGTTTCTGGAGATACTGAAGTTTTAAAAATTCTTTGGCATTGAGTTCTAGGATTGTCTCTGCTGTGCTTTTGATGTCTCTGGGATGAGGTTCTTGAGGATTCTCTGGCAGTTTAGTTTGAGTGGTTTCGCTTGGGTCAATATACTGCCACACATCCTCAGAAGCCTCTTGTCGCTTTTGCTTTGATAATATTAATCCAAGGTAACCATGTGGCTTGATTTACCAAATTTATTTTCCTAAATGAGTCTTGTTCGCCTGCCTGTATTTGGTGATACATACTTGATATTGGCACTTTGAATATTTTTAAGCTGAAAGTAATGTCAGAATGATATAGATGAGATGGGATGATATAAGATAGATATGAAGTCAAGTAAAGCAAATGGTGCTGATAACTGTTGATAAATTGGGACTAAGAAGTTTATCTCAGAGTGAAGAAATGTGATTGATTGATCTTTATGAAGTATTCCATCTCTCTTTAAATACAAGTCCTTCCGTCCTTCATACAATCACTCAGGTACAGACCATATAATCTCCTCATGCTATTGTGCAAGCTTAATGTGTCAAATAGTCCTAAGTATGAAGTAATAACATGATTAGTTCCAATATTGCAAACAGCAACTGTCAGGAGCAACTAATACTAGTACAAGTTTACGAGTTGTTGTTGTAAAGGTAAGAGCTTACGGAGGTTAATTGGCAGAAGGTTTACGAATGATTATCTATGAATCAATACGAACTGCTGATATATTTGATATTCAGAACTATGATGATTTAGGAGGCAGAAAGTGCTAATTATATACACATCTGAGGTAGCTAGACTCTCGCCTTATTTACCCAAAACAGTATCACGGAATATTCTAGTCTCCTCCATCTGGTAGTACAATCTAGAAACATTTCCTATACAGTGCTTCATTGTTCCTCTACTCATCATGGAGCCATCTGTAAAGTTCTTTCTTCACCCTCAGTGATTGTTACCCTTGTGCATTATAATCCTAGCCTTCACCAGCACAACAGTCATAGATAACACAAATATAGATAGTCACAAGAATACAATTCGTACATGATTACATGAGTACAAACAGTTACAGAATATTTTCACAGATAACATCAGGTAAAACGTTTAGAGCTCAGTATGTCTCACGTGAGATCTTGGTGCACTTAGCCAGCAGGGTTATCTGTACTTTCTTGTCGGTTTGACATCACTTTGGATGCAGGTCATGGTTAGGTTGATAGTATGAGATAACTTAGGTTTGGATGCATGAGTTCCTTACTATTGTTGTTGTCATGTCTTGTCTTGTCTTGTTCATTAACGTGCTAGGTTACATGACTACTGTTGCACTCTGTAAGGATTCTCCTTCCCATCCTAACTTTAGTTTATAATTTTACCCTTCTCCTGATGTTGCTTTGACAACAGAACAGTTCTTGGCACTGGCTATTATGTTAGCACTAGTTTAGGGCCTATGTTATGATGAGCTATTGGGAGGAAAGCAAGTATATGTATGATGGCTTGGTCTGTAGCTATGAAGTTCTTCACGCTTAGTCTTCTGTCACAACCACCACCTTCGGATCATCTCCGGTCACCTATAGTCACCTCTAGTTACATTTAGCAACTTCAGTCACCACTAGTATTTGCTCGTACCTTTAGACTCTTTAGACACTTATATTACCCATTTTTAAACCTTTAGTTCTCCAAATTATCTCCAGTAGATCTTTAGTCATCCCTTTCACAGATCCGTAATTAGAAATTTAATTCTAATTTTAATTCGTGATAAGATGAAGGGGTAGTTAACTAAAGACATCAATTTAATAATAGCTTCCCCTATACAATCAGTCGTGTAAAAAGTCATGTAAGGATATGCAAGAGAGTCATGAAGAGAAGGACAAGAACAAAGCCATTAATGCAAAGATATTTGCAAGAATTGATTACGATTAATTCCGGTTGGCAAAGGCTTCTACTCTTGTATATAATAGTTCGGCGTGAGAGAGATTTACTCCTCACGCAACATCTTCTTCATTTACCTTTTACAATACATTTGTTCACCCATCTCTTCTTCGGGAAGACCATATATCCATTGCCCAGTCCTTCATCAGCAAGACCCACGTGTAACATCTACTGCAACTAGTTGCCCATTCATCTCTTCCTAGAGAAGACCTGTCATCCCTTTGACCCATTTTTAATCTTCACTTACCACCTAGATCTTTACTAGGCTATACAACGCACCCCGTGGAACACTGTCAAACCCTCATCCCTGAGAATCCCTCGCAATCCATCCGACCTCTTCTCGCCCTTCTATTCCGCTTCAGGTCAAACGCCTATGCTCCAATTTGACACACTCCTACTGAAGCTTAAGTACGGGTGGGGTCGTGCTGGATCAGGTTAACTACCGTTAAGTACATCTACCTCGTCCCACCTAAATGACCCGACCACCTCAGACTTCACCCATGTGTTGAATCATGTCAAGCCCAACCGGCCAGAGAGCCCCCTTTTGGCGCGCCGAAGCGCAAATTCCTCCTCAGCCTTGGCCATCACGCGCCCGAGCACTTGACACCTTCGCCAACTATGACATTTTCCTTCTATTCATTCCCAGTTTTGGCTCATCTCAGCATCTCCTCGTCTCATCCAGGGCTCGTTTTCGTCCCTGGAGGCCTCATCCAGTTGCCCACCAAGATCTCCTCAGTTAGTGTTCCCTACTGGTTCCTTCATGCAGACTATTGTTGTTGTACTAGTTAGGGTTGTATTTTCTATATTCAAAAGGGGTTTCTCCATCTACAAGAGGGCCAGATTGCTTAGATCTGGCTAGCGACTTATGCCATCCTGTTCCTTCTCACCCGCATGGCATCACGTGCTATACAACTACTGCTCACCATGAAGTTCGAGGATGAAAAGCGTTAGATTATAACAGAATGTACAAACACTTCTTGTCACCTACTCTCTACCCAAGTTTTATCTGTCCATAAAAATGACGTCCAGTCTTCATATGTCCAATTGAGGTGAGCCTCAGCCCATGCTCTCGGTGTCTTCATAGTTTTCTGAGATACTGGAGGCTTTGAACGAGCCACATGTCGCTGATATCCTCTTTTTTTAAGTTCTCTTTGTATTACCCGCTCGCTAACACCAAGATGTCTGAAGGGGCCAGAGACGAGTTCCAGTGTCAGGATTGCTTTCTGTATAATCTATAGGTGTGGAGATAACCGATCTCTAGTGTTCTATGATTCTGGTCTGGCCTTTTGGCCGAGTGGTTATGCACCTATCTCATGCACAATGTAGGATGGCGCCCTCTAGCCTGAATACCACCTCTTTGACCTATATCTCCGCCCTGCTGTCTACATGCTGCTCTGACATCCAGAAATTTTTTGTGGCAGTTTTGCAGGTGAAGACTCAACTAAAGATATCATCTGATCAACATCTGCTTTCAGTCTTGAGGATGTTCTTTGTAACGGCTGGTAAGCTGATTGGTTCCTGTAGCGCATGTTGGCCAACATGAGCCTAGCCTGACATTGGTAGCGCACGATTGAACGACATCAATGCGCGGATACATGATGCCACTCAACAGAATATCAAGGCAGTGGCATCTAGTTTGGCAGGGCAGCAGTATTGGACCATACAGCTACAACACATTGAGATGTTACAACAAGTTGGCGCAACACATGTGAAGAATCCCATTGGAACCGAGAGGGAGGGACTGTGCCTCAAGCACATAGACAATGTAAATATATGTATAGGTAGAGACTGAGGTAGTTTTCTCCTCAGAATGATAATTTACATACTATCGACCACATAGTTGCACCAGCGCCTGTTCCTTGATCCGTGACATTCTTTTTCTCTTTTTGGGGGAGACAGTTCTGCAGCACAGTGTTACGGTTTGACTGTTGTTTAAGCTTAGGAGGAAACCTAAGCATTTAACTAGGAATAATTAGAATAAGACTGAAAGAGGAAAAACTGGCAAATATAGATGAAATGGCACTACTAGCCAGGAGGTCGAAGAAACATCATGACGTCATGGCTCCTGATAATACTTGGCTCGGTAGCAAGCATTAGGCCTAGGGGGAAGTTATCAGTCAGCAGATTCACGAAGCGGACCAAACATTATTAGTACCTGTTAGTAGTAGCTAGAGGTTTCTTTTCTCTTCATATAGTTTTATAAATAGATTTATTCATCACCAAGTCGGTTTCCTACACGCACAGGGAATAACTAACTTGTCCCCGAGAAATGCCTATTTTTTTTTTTTTGAATCATTTAATGTGTATTCAGCTATCTAGCTATGACACATGACCGGTGCTATGTATATATGTGGGATGACTCTTTTGACGTTAGAGACACTCACACTCTGGATTTCATTCGCAAATACCACTATGAGGTATGTTCGCTTACACAAACAGTCGACCCTCCTCCATAGGTACCCACCAAAGGGAATTTCAAAACCTTTGGTTATCCAAGCATGCCTTCGTCATCCATGCATACCAGCGCCGCGAGAAAACTGGTTGTGTTTTACTGAATTTGAACCAGCGATCTACTGTCTCAAGTGGGATATGTGTTCAAGCTATCCAGACTCTACTTGGCAGATCGGCCAAGACGATGTACCACCGCACCATCCAACCATGGCGGTGTTTATAGTGTCGCCTGCACTCTCGCAACCGAAGTCTTGGCACGCACAAAGCTCAATTTGTAAAAACTCCTTGCCAAAATTCAAAATTCCACGCCCTTCGAGACTGTATCCATCCTCTGCATCATCCTATCAACTTGTCCTGATCCCTCTCACATCCACCCCAAGGAATTGTCTTCCAGATTTGTGCGCCACGCTTTGCTTCCTCTGTCGGGTGTAAATATCGGCGTGGGCGTGTATCTGGCGACCAGCTAAGGCCAAAGAAAGTCGAAAAGAAGTGTGGTCATTGGAATGAGGATGTACTAGGTCGTACTTGTAGACTTGATGAGGCTTAGGTAGGCGTCAAACTCGTTGGGAGTGAAAGATTGATATGGTGGAGTATTTTGAATCATTGCCTCGTGGGCCACCTTGTTCGGTATTGCGAAATTTGACTGAACTTGGCTCTGGGAGAATATTTCACTCCCAGGTTCGTAGAGGACACCGCGTACAGGTGTTCAGTCTTGCCCTCCCGAGAAATGCCTAGTTGCGCGGCAATCTGCACCTGGTTTTTGCCAGATTCATGGAGCCCATAAATCTTAAAATTTCTTTTAATTTCGATTTGTTTATTTTAATTTTTCTACTTCCTAAAATGGTTTGATCTCTGGATTATTGTTTGATTCGAGGTGTTGAAGGTGGGGTTTGAGGTGGATTCATCTGTAAAGTAAGGTTAGTATTGAGTAAAGCCATGAGTCTTCTGAGTGAATAACCTTGTCTTTGGGAAATCTAGTTCTTATTGTCACTCAAGCACAAGATAAGAAGAGCTGTGTAAGTTTTAGCAGTCGGCGGTCATTAAAGTGATGGCAAAGAACTAGAGGACAGGTTGGATTTGCATAAAACTGAGGGAGACGTGAAATCAAATTGAGCCCTCGGTTTAGGCCTGGAAATCCAAGACAAGAATTATGTACCATGTTGAAATGAGCACTAACAGGAGTACAACCCCTGAAGCAAATATGGGCCCAATTTAAATCCTCCGGAAACTTTTATATAATGGCACCATAGTAGAGAGATAGAAGAACAATCATGATTAACACGCGTCACAGCTTTGCCTACTGCAGTAGAGACGTGATATCACCCTGTAGTCCCAAAATGTGTTCAGTCTTGCCCTCCACACTGACAGCCTTGATGTATGCTTTTGTAACACAAAGCAATTATTTGTCAAATAGATGTGTCTTTTTGGATGTCATGTATTGAATTTGAATTTGAATTTGAAATCTTTTACGTGACAGGAAGAACCTAACATCTATTTAGACGTGACACGGGTAGATGGGCTCTGAAAGCTCATTGCTACCTACATGACCGGCAGTGGGGCCAGAAGCGACAAAAGAAAAGATTGAAAAAAAAAAAAAAAGAACAGTATGTGTCTGAGTTACGGTGCCCTGCGCCGCATCCCTATCTTCCACACCCATCTACTCTCGGGTCAGAAACAATCTCAGCGTGGTCACCTCCCACCCTGTTCATTCTTCGGCAGACTGTAACATCGGCTTGTAGTTAAGAATCGAATGAACTTCTGCCATCCCTTCTCCCCTATCATTTCTCTGGCCCCAGGTGGGGCCATTTTCTCATAGATTCTCCAACGTAGCAAAGCAGGTCGGCACTCTGAAAAATGCCAGGGCCTTTTCTCTCGGCCGCAAACGCATTTCAGATCTTCATGTTCGGGGTTGAAACGTCGATAGTAGTCGGCATAGTCCCCGTGGCCTGTTCTTGCCGCAATAAGACGATGGTACGCCCATCTTGGTAAAGCTAGTTCCGGTGGTCTTTTGCAACGCATGAATAGGTCCAGATCTTTGTATCGTTTCGGTCGATACTTCTGCCACCACTCTTCCACGAGCTCTTGGCTACGCTGTTTAACCCACCTCCCTAATGCCGCAAATGTTAGATCTTGATCTTCTAGAATGGGCGCAGCTGAGGTTAGTGACCGGTTATTGGAAGCTCCCAAGGCTAATTTGGCCAGCTTATCGGCCTCTTCATTGCCTTGAATCCCCACATACCCGGGTATCCAGCGTATTTCCACACGCTTATTGTGTCTCAGCGATGAAAACTTGTCCACCACCGACTGCGAGGAGTTAGTTCTTCCTCTTTCGAGCGCCTGGGTGGCCGCTTGGTTGTCCAGAAGAATACAGATCAGTAAGTCTTCTCCTACCTCTATTGCAGCCTTCAAGGCTTTCATGGCACCTACAACTTCTGCATCGAATACCTCTGCTCCGGGAAGTGGACCGGAGCCACTTGTAACTAGCTTGCCTCCTTGGTATACTACATACCCCCAGGCTGATTTCCCGGGACCCGATGATGATCCATCAGAGAAAGCGAAGACTGTGTTAGCTGGGCGGGAAGCTAACCACCGCTTTATGCTTCCAGACCTAGCTTCATTTTCTCGACTACATGGAATCGATGCTGGAGTGCCACGTGGGAAGTATAGCTTTCCGGGGCCTTCGGCTGTCGGAACTCGACGCACACTCATTTGTAGGCGTGTCATGTACCGTTCTGGTTGTCTAAACAAACGATTTCTTTGTCCTGATCTAAGACCTAAGGGTCTTATTGTCTATTTCGGATCCTCAGCCGCCCGGAGGGCTGGAGAGTGCCAGATATCCATTGTTCGCATACGAGCTGCAGACCGCAGCATCTTTTGCTGAAGAATTATCGATGCCCGGGGTATTCCCGCTTCACGATGAAGAGCAACATTGGGAGTGGTACGCCACGCTGGGAGTGCTACTCTAATAGCTTTCATTATCGTTTTTTCCAATAGAGATATGTGCCAGCCTACTCCAGTGCCGACTTCTTTATCTCGCAGTGTGGTTATTCGAGTGAGACCTGGCCACCACGCTTCTGCCCCGTATAGAGCTGTGCTCAGAACGCATGCATGTACCGCACGAATCAGAGGTCCGGGTGCTGCACCACGTTGAACTCCGTTTATATGTCGTAAGAAATGGACTAGACGATTAGCTTTTCCAGTCCATTCCTGTACATGTTGCTTGAAGTTTAGCTGGGTATCAAGCCAGATTCCTAGCCACCGGATATAAGGTGACGGTTCGATCCGGCGATCTTTCACCAAGATGGAAAGACCAGCCGCGTTGATTTTCTTTCTAGGCCCTCCTCCGGTCACTAGAAGTTCTGACTTTGCTGGGGTCAAAATCGATCCTGTGTTCTCTTGCGAGAAGGATAAGGCTGTCGAGGTCGTCTTGAGCTGCGGAGATAGCATCCGCCGCGGTGTTTCCAATTCTGACAATAGCTACATTGTCAGCATAACCAAACCTACTCGTTAGACCATGATCCTCAAAAAGCACAGCGATATAGAGCATGAAAAGAAGTGGCGATAGTGGCGAGCCCTGAGGTACTCCACATTCCAGTATCTTCTCTTCTGTGATTCCACCGCGGTATTTGACCTGAACCTTTCGTTGGTAAAGAAATGTCTGAATAAACCGGCACAGGGATCGTGGCCAGCCTTGTTCTCGAAGGCGTTTGAGCAGTCGGTTGTGAAGGACTGCATCAAATGCACCTTGAATGTCGAGTGTGACCATAGCCGCACACTTACCACTTCTCATGGCCGCCTCAGCATCATGGATTACACAGGATGCAAGGTCGACTGCAGATCGTCCTGGTACGGAGCCGAATAGTTGTGGGTGAACAACTTGGTGACTTATCGTCAGCCATGCCATTCTCTTACCAACTAGACGCTCAAGTCCTTTACCTAAACTTGACAACAGCGAGATTGGTCGCCAACCCTTGGCAGTTGACAGATTTCTACCCGGCTTTGGAAGAAGCACAACTTCTGACACCCTGAAGGCCGTGGGAAAGTAGCCGATTTTCAGACAGGCCTGGTAAAGATCTTTCACGAGAGGTCCTAGATGGGACCAACAGGATTTCAGTAACCGTACCGTTATCTTGTCCGCTCCCGGTGCCGTATCGTTGACAGATACAGTGGCGCTTGTCACATCGTCCAGTGATAATTCCGTATCCCATGGAATACGCTCCTCCTGTCCATTCTCCCAGATAGAGATGTCGTTCTCGCCGCTAAACCTAGCCAAGAGAATGTCTTGTAGCGCACTAGCTCGCTCTCGCGGGTCAGATAGCCACCGGTTTTCGTCAATCTGCAGGGGAGGGGGCTCGGCGGCTGGTCGAGGCTTAGCCCATCTCATGAGCTTGAATACCTGTGCGTCAGTAGTCACTGCCTCTACTTGCCTCTTCCAGTACTCTCGCTTGGCTTTTCGTACCACGGCTCTAAAGCTCTTGCGGGCCTCTTTCGCGAGATCAGGGTTGTCTCTCGCTGCCTTGTACTCTTGCCATTCTGTGCGACATTCATCGGTCCACCATGGCCCAGTTCTTCCGCTTTCGATGGCTGGGACTTTCCCTGCAATCTTGAGCGCATCTCCAAGTGCTTGTAGGAGATCATTTGTGAAGTTTTCGATGTTGACGACACTTTCGAGAGGGCCAGATTTGGTCCATTGGCTAACGCATCGGTTAAATTCCTTCAAGTGGGCGTCGCTGACACGAATGTTCTTTACAATTCCAGAGTGATCTGACACTGTAGGGTTAAGCACGGTACCTTCGATGGTCGAGTGATCTGAGGTGCAGTGGTAGCGGTTGGACACAGATGCTACAGCGGCTGTGTTGCTCCACGTTAGATCTAGGACGTTCCCATCCCTGTGAGTTGGCTCTCCAACAATGCTGACTAGGTCCATGTCGTGGGCTGTTGCCCATTCCATAATCTGGTTACCATTGCCGTACTGATTTGTTGTTTGCGGTTGCCAATGCTGTGACACAGAATTGAAATCGCCTCCAACAACCACTAAACCTCTAACTTCCCACCGGAGTAGGGGCTCCAAGGTTCCACTAGTGCCTGGGGCACGGTATACGTTGACAAAGGTTAGGCTGCCCATCTTTACAAAACAGTAGTCAGATGTCGGGCCTGACAACGGTGGAATTAGTTGAGTCGCATGACTACCTTTGCGCGTGAAAGTTATCGCGCGGGGCCGGATGTCTGTTCCTCCGAATGGTATGTGGCTATTGTAGCCAGGGTGACTTTTTGTTATAAAACCCCCCTCTTTCTTTCTTGTCCATGGTTCCTGTACCATGACTACATGTGCACCGGCATCCCATGCCTGCTGCAATGCTATATCCGTGTTTTCCCCACCTCTTCCGACATTCACTTGGTGAAAGTGGATGGTGTTGTACTTGCCTTTTGGTGCTTTTGTTGAGGGGTTTCCTAACATTAACACGACATTGTTGAGTCCTGGGCAATGACGGTTTCGACCGCCTTACCCTTCCTTTCAGAGTACGCTAGAGCAGCATGATAATCACGATGTCCGCGTTCTCTGATGATGTGAAGTTCTGCCGGGGTGCGGGGCAGAATTATCCCGTTTTGTCGTCTTGGCCGGGCCATACAGCTGCCCTCATTTGAGTGGTGAGGTCCCGCGCAATTTGAGCACTTTGACACCTTTGCCTGGCACTCTGATGTCTCGTGGGTTCCCCCACATCTCCCACATCGTTGGCTCCGAGTACAGGAACGCGTTGTGTGGAATCCCCAGCAACGTTGGCATTGCTCGATTGGTCTTCGGCGCGAGAAGGGAATTGCTGGTCCGCTCTCGTCAAAAAGACGAAACTTTGTGTTTGCTGGTTTTTGTTGGAAATGAACAATCCAGCTTGTTGAGTATTGTCCAAGCTTTGTTTCTGTGGGCCTTACCTGGATTGGTGTGGCGCCGCATACAGCCTGGCATTCGTTCTTCACCATATCGTTGGTGACTGGGATGCTGCGTTCAAGCGTCCTGATGTACAATGGCACATGAGGCACGATCAATGACGTCCATTTGGACGCTTCCTCAATCACGGTGTTGTCTTCCTGTAGGGAAGGTGCAATCCTCATGATTGTATCTCTCAATGCATCTGATGCGCATTCGAGAGCGATCCCCGACCTGACTGGGTACATGGAGGTGATAGCTGAGGCTGCTATCCCAGCCTTGTCAGTTATGATTTTCTTGATCGTGACTGGCGAGAGCTTGTGCCAGTGGTGATCTCTCCCCAATCGAAGGAATAGGCGTTTGTCCTCCTTTTGGGTTGTCTGGGGTTTCGGGTGGCTTGATGGAGCAGGCCTTCGTGGAACTTGCACATTTGGTAGTGTCGGTAACTTGGCCGCTTTACGGGCTACTGTCACCCAGGGCGAGCTGGTGTCTAGAGGCTTTGGGGGTAGAGCGTGGCTGTGATCCTCAACAGCTGTATTTTTCCTAGGCGCGACTGGTTTTGGAGTGCTTGCCATGGTGGGGGGCTTCTTACTTGGAAAGTTAGATGCTTCTACCTGATCTACTGCGAAGGCAGTGATAATAGGCGTGATGTTTTCCAGTAGAGTCGCGACAACTGCTGCTGCTTGTTTCTCTCCTTTGCTCTTAGCCCAGGAGTCGATTAGTTCTAGAAATTCCTGGGCTATATCCAGTCTTTCTTTCCGTTGTTGTTCTGCTTTGTGCATTGTATTCACAATGCCAAGCAGGCTTGGGTGAAGTTGCCCTCCTGGATTGGAGGGCGTTGTCGATGACAATGCAACAGCTGGGGCCATTGCACCGATTGAAGATTCTTGTAAATAAGGGTAATGGGTGATGCGATGGGTTAGGTGTCGAAAATGCATCTAATAGATGATGATGTCATGTATTGATTTTTTTATATTTTAATTTTAAATGAAGCAAAATGTACAATTCCTTTAGAGTTGAAAATTGTTCCCCTAATTTAGACTTTCACGGAATATCATTGGATACTACCCCTTGCTTGCATAACTAGTCGAGGAACTAGACATGGTGTTGGTATGACAAAGGTCATACACTACAAGCCAATAGGTTCACTTGAAGTTATGAGAGTACTGCAGTACGTAATGAGAACAATTGTTCGATTGGGTTCGATTGATTATGTATATCTCTCCCCTAAACTATAGCCACGAAGTTGGTATCTATCCTCGGATAATAGTTTACCCGATATAAAAGAATTACAAAGAGAACTGTTATACATCATGCAGGGACCACCAACTCCAAACCCAAGATAGACTCAACCGAATTAATTGTTCCGACACTGGCAATCTCTTCTTTTGTGGGTTAAGTCATCAGATCAATACCGAGCAGCCAAAAGAAAATCATATCCTCTAAGTCTCCAAACTCCTTTTAACCCACCCTTGGACTCGCATCGTAAGTTTGTTATCGTTGATTAGTGTTTCTAATGCACAATTTGGGTTTGATTTTGTCATCGCATCAGCCGGGTTATCCGCACCGTGAATCCATCGAATGTCAGAAATTTCATGATTTTCGTACGCCTGGCGAAGGGCCATGATATCAATCATGAGTCTCTTTTCCTTCGTTGACCCGAGCTTGACCAGACATTCATATAACGAGAAGGAATCCGTACAGACAACAACCGGGATTGAAGGTACACCAAGCTGCGCCACAATATTGCAAATCGTCGTATTGATAGCAACAGTGACATCGACACCGTTAGACATTGCATATATTTCTGAGGCGAGAATGCTTCTTGTCACCCTTTTGCATTTTGTTGAAGACCAGTGTAGGATATTACCATTAATTGTGAAAGAGTCGTTTCCTGCTTCTTCATTAGCTAGGACAATGACATAGCCGATTTGTGAGCTTAGATCTCTATTGTTGGCGAAAGATCCATCGACAAAAACGAAGAGACGCATTGAGTCTATGTCGAGCGGGATATACGTCAGTCCGCGGCTAACATTCTTGATCTGCCAACTAATACGCTTGTTCAACCTGGCAATATCTTCTTTTAGAGGTTCCTTGTATTGAGCTGCCGCAGATAAATCAAAGCTGGCTTCAGGTTGACAAATTGTAGCAAGGTATGCACCCCGAGCGCGTTGTTCAACGTATTCGTGAGTATTCGAGACGAGTTTCAGCTTTTCACCTTGGTTCTTCTGTTTTAGTAAGAGGATATTGTTCGGCTGCCTTGACAGAATACAGCCATTAAACATCAATGGGTTATTCTCATCAAGAAATTGCTTTTCTTTCGCTTTGAAGTTGGCCTTATGAAGTTCATCTTCCTCTTGCTTTGCAAACGCCGCGTCCGTCATACCCAATGTATCATCAGTTTGCATTCCGACAACGCCAAAATATTTAGAACTTTTGGTTGTCATTAACAAGCATGGGTCATATGTTGAAGTTGTCATGTGTAGTTTTTCACAGTGATGCTTAAAATATGTAGCCCACCAATGAGCTCCAGCCTCTGCTATCCCGTAGAGTGGTTTGATGACGACCATAATAGTGTTATCTGGGTAGTAACCACGAATTTGCTCGGGTGGATATGCTAGAATAGTTCTTTGAAGTTTAGTTTGTGATTGCACATATGCTTGTGTGATATCACGAAGCCAAAGGTGCATGCCACGTTTGATCATTGATGGTGCTAGGGCCATAATAATTCGTTGACTAGCCCGCTGTATAGTTGGGCTTTGGGTTAGTACTGTTTTCTTTCCCTCATCATTGTAACCTTGGACTACTAGGCGTGATTTTTCATACGGGGTCTCAGTAAGCTTTCCTTTAATTTCGCGTACTATGCGAGACTTGAAGATTCGTATTTCACGGTGTTTTTGAGGGTCGAATTTTTCAAAGCGAAAGACGCCGCGCCCGATGAAAGATTCAATCTCTAGGCGATCTGACTCTTCAAATGGCTTGCCAGGGGTGGTTATTTTTCCTTCTCGACGTAGCCTGAGTGCCAAGGCTGCATCATGCTTCTCTTTTTCTGACATCCAAGTTGTGTAGGGGGTATTTTCTATGGCTATTTGCTTTGGAATATTCTTCGATCCTCTTGGACGTCCACGCTTACGTTTTTCGGTTTCCTTTTGCAGTGGTTCCTCATAGTCGTCATTGTCAGGCTCGTGACTCTGGGGTTCAGTGATTGGGTCATCGATATTTAGAGGATCAGGGATTATTGTGCTCTCATTGCGGTAGTAAGGTTTCACGGAGACCGTTCTAAAATTAGTTGCCTTGCCATTGACATCGACAGTACAAGTGACGTCATCATTGCTTCGAGCCAAGAGAATGTATGGTCCAGTCCAGCCAATATTTTCGCGCCAAACTTTCACCTCACTTTGTAGCGGGAGCTGTATTGTTTCGAGGATGTTTGGCCCGTTTCGCATCGATAGTCCTTCAGCAACCTGTCGTGTAGCTCTGAGTTTTCTGACTTCTGCCATTGCTTTACGTATGGCATTCGCACGTATCGAAATTGATGGTGACAATGGTGACAATTCTGAAATTCGTGGATAGGTTCCAAAGACCAGGAGGGTGGGCACTAATCCGTTAGGGCCAGCTGTGTCATTCACCGCCTTAACTGCCATCTGAAGTATATGATCCGAGGTCACCGTGGTTTCTAAGTCCGCTGAAATGACTTCATACGCACGTTTTAGGATATGATGATACCGTTCTACCTTACCGATCGAGTTGTGAGCCTCTACAGGGACTTCTTCAACTTTGATTGCCATTGCGTGAGCGTTGGCACGAAATTCCATGGCAGTGAGATTAGTTCCGGCATCTGTGACAACAACATCAGGAGGTCCGACGTACATGTCTACCCACATAGTGCGCAATGTGTCCCACGTAGTTTTAGCTGTCATATTAGTCATGAATCTTGCCGCTTGGAAAGCGGTGGCCTCATCAATGGCATGAAGTACTGGTTTTCTATTAATATACATGATATCAATTATAACGCGATAGTTAAATTCAATATCATCGTGCAGTGTAAATCGGAAACGACCAGGAGCGCTACCGTGCATCTGGCATTGATGACAGTATTTAGTGATCTTTGCGAGTGATTCACGATCCAGATTATCATATCCAGCACATGTTAAAACCTTGTATAGACGTTCAACAGCTGGATGACCAAATCTTCGGTGCAATTGACGTAATTCTAATTCTGTTAAGTGACACCAGGCGACTGATTTTTCACGGTCCTCAAGAAGAAGCCAAGGATGGCCCCACTTGCGTACAATTGGGTACTTCTTGTTATTATGAACTAAAATGTTCTCGATATTATTCAAGTAAACGCCGTAGCAATCCATATCAGATAGGCATAGCAGAAATGGAGTGTTGGTCGGCATTATTGCAAAGTGGATCATGCCAAATGGAGTTTTCACAGTAACAGTGCCGAGAGATACGGTTTCTGGATGATCACCAAAGCGAACAGAGTGCTGGCCTGCAACTGCTGTATTGATTTTGATACCTGGGAGTTTTCGCTGCAATGCTTTTACCTGATTCTCACCAGCAGTCGAAATACCTGCAGCGCCGGTATCGGGCATAATGCCCTGAAATTCTTCGGCATCATATCGGCTCTTGAAGTGAAAAAGGTGAGCTGGTTCGATGGATATTTTGCCAAAGGGGTCTGTTCTAGTTAAGGCATGCATAACCGATTGATTATTGAGCATATTTGTTATGGTATACCCATTTATATTACCACACGCCGTGTGGAAGTGCTCAAACTTATCAGAGACAGAGGTCTCACGTGTTTCTGAAAGCCAGGCATGAAAATCTTTATCGTTGGATTCGTCATCTATATGTTCTTCGGTATCAATTCCTTCGTAGTTAACTAGGAATGTTTCCAAGTCTTCACTAAGTCCCATATCTTGAGCGTAAGCACGCCAATCGCTGCGACGTTGTTTACGTTCTTTGGGAGAATGACGGGTTGACCAACATTTAGGTTTGCCACAAACAAAGCACTTCTTTTGCTGTCTTTCACTTCGGTTGTTATTACCTTGAAAATTACCACGGACATAATTGCCACCTTGATTATTGTTCCAACTACGTGAACGGCCGTTTCCTGAATACCGTCTATCAACGAAGTATTGATTACTTTTGTCGCTATTCTCGTCAAGAGCCATGGCGTTGAAGACTCGAGGTAAATTGTTGTGGGATCTCATCCACATACCGACTGCACTTCGAAGGTCAGAAGCTACACCTTCAAATGTTGCTGCTGGCCGTACCAAGACAATAGAGCATGCCTCGACACCTTGACATGCGCTGATTAATTGACCTGGCAGACTATGACTGTCCTTGTAGTTTTGCACAAGTCCTTGATGGATTTTCTGAAGTTTATCAATTACCATTTCCAGACATTCAGATATATTTCTTTCCGGGTTTGCCTCAATTGTACTTTTTAGCATTGTTGAGCGCCATTCCATGAGGTAGGCTTGGTAATTTTCAGGGGTGTGAAAGTAGGAGCGCGTTTTTTCAATCATTTCATCAAAACTAAGATTTTGACGAGCTAAGTGTTGGTAGTAAAAATTTTGAGCCTTATCCTTTAGCATGGTGGAGTAAGCCGAGCCGTATAAATCAGGTGTAACACCAGCTTTGTCACACATGTCGTAAAATATTCTAAGTTTAGCATCCAGCACATCATAAAAGCTTCCGCCGAACTTATTATCTGAGTCAACGTAAAACTTTCCAAGATCCGTTAGTAATCTCGCTGTGTTGGTTGTCATAGATACTTGGGAATAGTAGTTATTGGGCTGAATGGATTCTGAACGCTGATTTGGTGGATAGTTTATTGTGGGACGGGTTTGCTGAAGGGGAGGTCCTGGTTTGGAGGCAGAGACGTTTTCGGTGGAGGGTTCTTGTTTTGGAATGGGAGTCGGTTGTGATGTATCTGATTGGCGGTTTCCTAGGATAAATTCGTATTGTCCATCAAAGTTAGGGTTATAACATCGAGACTTGAAATTATAGCCTTTTTGCATATGCAATTCAAGCTCGTCTTTTGGCCATGGTGGACACTCATCACACTTAAGCAAGTAGTATAGTTGGTCTGGAACTTGACCTCGACCACCAACGTAAACTCCGCTATTCTTTAAGCGATCTTTGAGCTCCCTACGAATGTTTTTGTTAGCAATTTTAAAAATGTTGGCAGTCCAGCCTTCAAAATCTTCCTTGAATTGATTCAGTAGTGCCTTGTCAAACTTATTGCTTGATTCATAGAACTCGAGGCAGTCGACGATGTGAGTGTTAATTAGTTCAGGTGCCAAACTTTCTTCATCTTTTACATCAATCTCCATGCCACTGAGCTTGGTGTCAATGGCGATTGCTACCCATGCTTTGTTTCGAAGATCGGCCATCTTAATGTATCTGTGGATTTAGGCTTTAATCCGTAAAATTGACGTGCGTGATGGACGCAGGCAAAGCAGGTAAGCGGTCGAGGAATTGGGACCAATTGGCCGTCACTCCCTTCTTGCAAATTGTAATGCCCTTAAGAGAGTCGTCGCCTGACCGCAGATTTCACTCTTATTCGCACGCTGTCAGATAAGCTAATCTGAAACGCCGCTTCTTTGTCTCGTGTCGAGCTTGACCGCGTCAACACTTACCCCAATGGAATACCTTGCTGTTCTGTGGTTGTATGACTCAAAATGTCAGTTCAACCACTGATCAGTGTTGGTATGACAAAGGTCATACACTACAAGCCAATAGGTTCACTTGAAGTTATGAGAGTACTGCAGTACGTAATGAGAACAATTGTTCGATTGGGTTCGATTGATTATGTATATCTCTCCCCTAAACTATAGCCACGAAGTTGGTATCTATCCTCGGATAATAGTTTACCCGATATAAAAGAATTACAAAGAGAACTGTTATACATCATGCAGGGACCACCAACTCCAAACCCAAGATAGACTCAACCGAATTAATCGTTCCGACACATGGGCCTGCAATAAGACCATACCAATTAAGGCAATATGTACAGGGACCAAACCCCAGTCATTTTGACAATTGAACATTTGATACCCCTAAGAGACTGTACTTATTGGACTCTCTATGATTTACTTGCAACCTTAGAATTTGTTAATCCTTCCTCTCTGCCGAGATGGACTCGATCTCTGTAGCTCTACAGCTCCGAAAATCTATCCACAAATAGGTTCATGACACTTACCTGTAGATTTTGGTCATCTTTTCCAGGGAACCTCCCACCCCAAGAAATGAAAATGGTAGGAATGGAAACTGCGTGTGCAGGAACAGTCTCAAAAAAGTCCGCAGCCTTAGACATGCAAGGCCTTGACACCCTTGTAAATTGAGTCATATTTTCTGTACTTTTCTTTGATGTTGTGTCATAGCTAGATAGCTGCATACGCCATTAGAATCTGATGCAAAAAAAAAGGCCTTGACACCAGAACCACATGAGGTGCGCAGATTCATCTTGTTAGAAATGTTGCGCAAAGAAATGAGCGTAATATTTGTAGAACGAAAGTAGAAGTTGACTAAGCGTGTGTCATGATCCAATTTCAGCTAAAAGTTTGCGAAGTGTCACGGCACGGCATTCTGCTCCGCCATGATATACAATTACGTGGAGGGAGGATGTGAGACTGATGGCTGATGCAGGAAGGAGCACGGACGCGGCGATTTAGTGGAAACCCGCCCGAATAGGAATAGCCTCAGGGCTTTTTGTAATGAGATCCTGTTCTTTTCTATTCTTCTCCAGCTTAGTATTTGCTTCACAGATTGAATTATCGCCATACAAGCTGTACTTTCACTTGTGCCTATTCTACGCCGTGACACGAAGTGTGCTCTACTAGTGCATGTGTAAGTGGCACAAAGCCTAAGCCACATCACAAATAAATGTGGCGCCATCTAAGCAAAGAAAACCACCAATAATCTCCTTGTGCCTACGCCATGTAGCCACTCACGTCTCCCATAGGTAGCATGAAGCGCTACCATGTTACTCATTCCAACTTGTTGAATACACACAAGATCGTGTCAGGAACCTAGACAAAATGGAGGGCCCGTACGTCCATAGCATTTGGTGTCGCCATTTCCAACATATCTACATCTCCCTTTGTTAAATTTGAGGCCAACTTGATCCAATCCACCATCTCCGTACCGGGTGCTGGGCACGCTCAGGAAACTCATCAGATGGCTTTTCCTCCATGATCAAGGGTTGGTGATGAGTAGGTCTCCGACCCTAACACCTGATCTAGTCATAGTCAGCTTCATGACACGGATGATAGGGGAATGTGTTGAGAGATGAAGACCATATTGACCGTGAAAGCGATTGGAATCCTCATGGAGGTGAGGACTTTGTCATAAAATCTCCGCTCTACTGTCACAGTTTCAGCACACAATGCATGTGTTACGGTTTGACCGTTGTTTGAGCTTAGGTAGATACCTAAGCCTGATACTAAGAATCCTTACAATGAGGCTGTATGGGGGTGGAGATGAAGCTGAACAAAACGGCACTACTACTCAGGAGGCTGAAGCGTCATTACAACTTAGTGACACCTGGAAATACGTGGCTGGGTAGAAGTATTGAGCCTGAGGACAAGTCACTAGTCTGTAGATTCACGAGGAGGATTAACTCCTATAAATACCTGTTAGTAGTAGCTAGAGTTAGCTTTTCTCCTCATATAGTTTATTAAATCGATTTATTCATCACCAACTTGGTTTCCGTCACAGCATGGACAATCTTGTGATTATGGTACATTAATTTAAATTCTCTAAGAAGAGGGTTCCTTAAGCTAGACTACAAAACATAAACACTCTAAATTTTTGCCCTTTTATAAGGTTCTCCCTATGACAAGAATAATATGGACTCTTCGACAATTTCCTAGAAGATTCTCGATACACCTGTCGTCCTCATGAACTTTTAGTATGCTTGCCGAAGGATCATTGAGAATCTTCTAAGCTCCGTGTATTCCGGGATCCTTCCCGAAGATTCACTTGCTTTCATTGCCTATGCTAGCCAGCGTAGGCTATAGGAATCCTTAGGCTTAATAGCCATTACATCTGCAGACTTTACAGTGAGAGCTGAAGGTTCGAAGAAGATACCACTCACAGGTGTCGAGATGAGTCCCCCATTGACAAGAGAATAGATAAACCTATGAACTTTAGAGAGTCACCTATTCAAACCCGCCAAAACCTTAGCAGGGCCCACAGCAGCATAGCCACACTGAAAATAAGGGAGCAAATTAGACTCAGTGCTTACTTATACCGAGGGAATTTACCAGGAGTAAGGATACCACGATCCTTATGTGGATATCTGTCCAAAAATAAGCAAAGGCAAGAGGTGACTTGCTAAGTAACTGACAGCCCAATCCTTCCAAACTATTTTAAATGGCATCAAAGATATAGCTAGAATTGCACAGTGGATTCACAAGGATGGCTGGTGCAGTTTCGGATGAATGAAGAAATCGAAACGTTAACAAGGCAAATATGGTAAGACACAACAAGGACGGAATCTACACTGGCATCAACAGTATGGGTACACTTCCTAAAGGTAAGACTACAATGGTACAGAGTCTAATCAGACAGCTAAGGTGGTTTTTACTGCGAAGTTTCCTGTGTAAGCTAGAAAATTTGATACACAACTGCATGGAAGAATAGAGCATCACATCAGGATAATGAATTCAATTTTAAAACATATAACCATTAGATTTTTTACAAGTGGATCACTACAGATGCTGTTTGACTCGATTAAAAATTGACTATCAATACAAAAAGATAGTTCTTTTGATAAGCTTGCGAGAGAAAATTTGTGTTGGAATTACCGCAGATTGGGTTCACAATTGATTGTAATGATTTAGCAGAGAGTTTTGCAATTCTGTGTTGTTCTAAAGTGTTCATAATATCTTGCCTCTCGCACTATAAAGGATTTACAAATACACTGTGGACCCTGGCTAGCATATCCATGCTGAGGTCATAATATGATGCCAACATGATGACACATCTAATTTTAGGTTTTGGATGAACCAACAATTTGTGTAAATATCAGCTCGTTATCATTAGGTAAACCACATGAATGGAGAACTTTATTGCACCATGTTCTGTGATTTCGGATTTTATTTACAGAAGAAAATCTGTAAATATATATTCCTTTGTACTCAGAAAAACATTCTAATTTTACTTGATATCCAAATTTCTCGAAAGTAACTAAACTCTCATCATTAGTATCTCCACCTTTTTTAACTAAAACTATTTTACATTCCAAGAACCCAAATTACTGATATTTGAGAAAAGTTGCCGAGTTTAAACACCTAAAACAAAAGTAATTGAAGAAATGAAGTGCAGCACACTTGTATCAGTTACATCAATTCTGAGCATTATTAGGCCTGCACTTGCTTTGGATGGCTACACTTGTCTTGGACAAAATATTACGCACGATTTTCTCATGAGTAATATTGACAAACACTACCACAACATATTGGAACATTTTCCCTTGCACCCATTCTTTACAACTGATGGTGCAATTATTTATTGTGATGTTCTCTACAATTTTGCTGGTCATGACAGTGGGTAGCTCTCATCTCCAAAAATCATTCACAGCTGATAATCTTAAGCCCCGCCAGATGGAAATTCGATGATAAGAATTTCATTCTATAAATCAAAGGCAATTTACGGAGTGCAAGCATATGTATCTAGTCAGGTCCATGAGTGTCAACCCATTGCTATCTGGTCGTAATTGGCAAAGATTGTTTAACCAACAATGAAAGAAAATATGTACATCAAGATTAATGCTTTGATCAGCTGAAATTTTGTTGAGACACGGAGGAAATTAAACAAGTTACTGGGCACGAAAATCAGGAAAAGAGTAAAAGAGCAACTTTTATTTATTAAATTTAGATTATAACATACAAAAATTGAGAATGCATCCCCACATGAATAATTGTTTCGATTACACTACAACAAGTCCAGCGTAAGGAAGTATAGGTATATTCCAGGCTACAGTTTCGGTCCGAAGGAATATCTGATGCTTGCGCTGAGACACCCGAAGAGGTTCCATGTCAATAATTATTACAGGGTAATGTCGTGTCAGGTCGTGACTAGTCGCGTGTCTCGCGAATATACAGCTGTCAAGGGAAGAAACGCGTGCAGGACGTCTAGTCATACGAACACTGTAATTTAGGAGATACATGTAACTTTCTAGTGTCATGTGTGATTTGATCTAAACCTGTATATGGAGACTAGGGCTAGTAGAAATATGGGTAAATGACTAAGGAACGGGTATGGAAATGGTTATATATGGACATGATCTGGATGATTGGAAAAGGGATTAAACTGAGCACATATCACAACCAGTTTTACTCGATCATCTTCTAGATATTTTGAACCTTATTTCACATAACAACTCAAATATATTCACTTATAGAAGTCATATCTTGAAACACGACTTAGAAAACAATTTTCATCTTTGTTGGAAATTCTGACTCTCGAATTTAGGACTCACCCACTACCTGTTTTGTCTCAGGTTCCTGACAAGATCGACTCTCTCTACAAATGTCCCGAGTACGCTAATCGCACCTACTGTCGCCTATGCGTTTGGATATTTACGTACCACAGTGTATCTTGGCTTATCATGGTAGATGAGAGGTGGCTGGTCATCACTAGGTTTGACAGGCACACGAGACTAGCGGGAATTTCTCCCTTAGATGTATATATAATTCCAATGTTCACATAGTTGTAAAATATCAAGTCTTCTTTACTTCATCATATTTATCCATATAATATCGTACAGAGTATATTTACCAACAATCTTCTTCATCATACAATACCATAACTAAGTCAAACTGTTGGAATGTATTTCTTTTACTAGGCGCTTAGTGCAGTGGATCTCTCTGTTGCTGAGTCATTTGTCTTGATGACTCAGCAACAGAGAGATCCACTGCACTAAGCGCCTAGTAAAAGAAATACATTTCAACACAAACAATAATTAAATTGTGTTCAGACTTTGAGCTTACTACACTTTTTGTTGGTAGGCGTATTCACTGTGTAACTGCTAGCAGTATGTCATTAATGATTCTTCTTCTTGTATTCTCTATTCTCTTCAATGTTACAGGAAGATTTAATGGAAGTATATCACATATTGTATGCACGTGACATCATGAACTACTGACAATGATCCGACACTAGCAACTTTCTAAAATAGAGAAGTAGAGGGTGCGGTGAAAGTTCAATGGGTTCCGGGTCACGCAGGGATCAAAGGAAACGAGCGTGCAGACGTATTAGCTAGGGAGGCCTACAGCGAAACAACTACACGGACAAAAGCTTCGATATACCGAGCCAAAAGCCTCATAAAGGAGGGCAAGACTGAACACCTGTACGCGGTGTCCTCTACGAACCTGGGAGTGAAATATTCTCCCAGAGCCAAGTTCAGTCAAATTTCGCAATATCAAAGAAGTTGGCCCACGAGGCAAAAATCCAAATTACTCATCCACTTCGTTATTTCGCTCCCAACGAGTTTGACCCCTATCTTCGTCTCATCGAGTCTACAAGTACGACCAAGTACATCCTCATTCCAATGACCACACCACTCTTCGACCTTCTCTGGCCTCAGCTGGTCACCAAATACACGCCCACGCCGATATTTATACCCGCCGGAGGATGCAAGGCGTGGCGCACAAATCTGGGAGACAGTTCTATGGGATGGATGTGAGAGGGATCTGGACAAGTTGACAAGATGATGCGAAGGACGGATATAACCTCGAAGGGCATGAGATTCCGAATTTTGGCAAGGAGTTTTACGAATTAAGCTTTGTGCGCGCCAAGACTTCGCTTGCGAGAGTGCAGTTGACACTATAAAAACAAGCAAACGATGGAAGGTGTTGTGGTCCGCCTCCTGGTGGTGTTCTCTAGTATGGTTTGAGTAGCCTGGGCACCTACTCCACTTGGGAAGGAGACACCTCAGATCACATATCGCGCGGAGAAAAGTTGAAAGATGATGGAGGCATGTCTGGATAACTCAGGGTTTTTGAGACGTTCCCCTGGGTGGGTATTCACGGATGAGGGTTGACTTGGGGTGAAGAAAAAGCCACCATAACTTCGCAGTGGTACTTGCAAATGAAATCTGAGGCATGAGTGCTCTTCCTTAACAATGAATCATCTATTCTGTACTTTTCTTTGATATTTTGTCATAGCTAGATAGCTGCATATGCAATTAAAATCTGATGCAAAAAAAAAAAAAAAAAAAAAAAGCCTCATAAAGGAACAGCACGAGAGTAGCATCATCCAATTTCGGGAGGATCACGCTCCGAGTAGATATAGGAGTCTGAAGATACCTATGACAGGACAAATGCCTGAGGAATTGCAGATTTTATCTCGGAAAAATCTCGCGTTACTCCTTGCTGCCCGCTCCGCTCATGGAGATTACGCCACGTATCACAGACGCTTCCAGCACCAAGACGCCGAGCTATTGTGTATCTGTGGAGAAGAAAAGGCTCCGGAACATCCCTTGCTTGCAGGAAACTTGACCAAAGTAAATCTCCGAGACCACGTCCATCTCGGGGTAAGGAGGGGGACATCATGTGGATCCTCGGCACAACAGCAGGGGCGAAAGAATTCGGAAAATGGTGCAACACAGCTCATCCATACAAACAACAAGTTCTCACAGTGTAGAAGCAAGATTAGTGGTGACATTGATAGCATTGCCTTGAAACAACTGCACAAATTTGTAATTTAATCATAGTAATTTAATACAAAACAAAAGGGGGGAGTATCAAGGAGTTAGGCATTGAGGAATTTACACAAATAGAGTGGCCTAGAGCTCTACCTTGCGTTAATATCGAGCATTAATTGCGAAAAAAAAAGTGAGGATACAGTAGTTTTTTAGACAATAGAATTGTCCGATAGTAATAGGCTATGCGGACACGCCAAACGCCCATTCTTGGGCATAGAGGCCGGGTCATACCCGTGAGCCTACTTGGCGTTAATGAACAAACAAACAAACGCACAATTCGAGAAATTCCAAGTTGCCCATTCCCACCATATCATCCATCTCACCCATCATCTATCGAATCGAATTGTAATTGTTTGCCATCGGCGGCATTTTAAAATGCCTCCGACGCGTAGAACGCACCAAAACGCGATCAGCGGAATCACCAAAGATCGCGTCATCAAATCCTACAAATTGCATGAATCTATACTAACTCTTGCAAGACAAAAACTTACGGAGAAAGGATTAGGGGCCTCCGAAAAAAATTTAGACTACATCGAGGCTGCGCTCGAAGCTAACGTTCGCAATATACCCGAGGTAGAGATGTTGGACGTCGAAGTCCAGAAGTTGAAATCTCTATCAGATTCAAGATGGGCCTCCTCCAGCCCAGAAGACGCGGAAAAAGCCCCAGGGCCCGCAATAACTCCAAGAGAAACCGTCGCAGCACCCGAAAAGCGCGCTACGGTTCCAGCACTACCGCGATTTAAGGAAGTAAGGCCAGCGAAAAGGGCCGACATACCCTCAACCAAGGCAGCAGGAGCCGAAAACTCTTTGCTGGCCCCACCGCCTACAGCGATAGAAGCAGCAGGCAAAGAAAAAACATACCCTCCAGAATTGCTTGCAGCGATGGATGCGGAGGAGCGCAGGGCAAGGCAAAAAGCCGCGCAATTTAATATCTGCTCGACGGCGATTAGCAGTGTGGAGGCAGCTCTTCTACCGCTCTCCACCGGTGAAGATAAAAATTTTGTAGACTCGATCAAAGTCTACCTAAGGGCAGCAATTGCACAATTCGTGGCGGCCGGGCCAAGCACTGCTCCGCCAGTACTACCCCACCGACCAACTGTCGCGACTCCGCCTGCGACCGTTGTCCCTGTAGCCATTCCCCGGAATATTTCAAAGGCTACTGCAGCTCTCCCGCTCAGAAGCACCTGGGCCACTGTCACCAGAGCAGGACACCAAAAGTCAGGAGCACAGGCTCCTGCAAACATCACCTCGGTTTCGGCTGTTCCATCTGCCAGGAAACCGGAGAAGAAGCCAGCAGCAACAACAGCATCGAAAGATGACCGACTCTTCCTGCGTCTCGCTGCAAACCACGAGTGGAGACAGCTCTCTCCGGCTGGCGTTCGCGAAGCCGTGGCTAAACATACGCAATGCACCCCGTCCGATGTCGACCAGGTGCAACGCGTTCCCACTGGCTTTGCCATCCGTGCCAAAAACCCGGATGCAAAAACTCGACTGCTGGAGGCCTCCAGCACCTTTACGCAAGTGGAGGCAAAACTAGAACCACCAAGTGATCTAGTTTCCCTCCGGATCGCAACGGTTCCAGTTGCAGTTTTCGGCTTAGAAGGACGAATCGAAGTCACTGCCAAAATGGTGGCCGCCGAAATCCTCCGGGTAACGAACTGCACTCCAGACCGAGTGAGGATACACGGAAATACTAAGCTCGGCGCTCCTTACAGATCCTGGGCGGCCTTGTTTCCCAGGAATGCTAGCCCAAAGCCTGGATTCCGACTCTTTGACGACTCGGGAGTAGCGACAATCCAACGAAACCGCCCTGCCATACAGCAATGTAGGCGATGTCTCGGCTTCCACGCCACCCGTGGGTGCTCTCGCGCGCCAGCCTGCTGGAACTGCGGATCCACCATGCACTCGGCATTCGAGTGTAAAGCGGCCTCTAAATGTCGAAACTGCGGAGGCCCCCATCAATCTGGCAGTCGAGACTGTCTAGCTCGTCCTAACAGGTCTGGCCCAGCTACCAGGGAGCAACTCGTGACGATTCGACAAGCTGGCCAACGCGAGTACCAGGCCGTCGCTCGAGCCAAGGCTGCTACCAAGGCCGCAGAGGCGGCTACAGCTGCCGCTAGATCGACAAGACCAACTTCTCCTGCTGCTGTTAAGGACAATCTATCGACAGACACAGCAATGACTGAGGGTTCGGGCTTTGGGGCCTTGAACCCTGAAGAAGCTTTGTGAAGGGCGCCCTACGGGCCCCTTCCCGCCCCCCTCCTACACTAAGTTTTATGTCAATAAACGTAGGCAGGGGTGGCCTAACCCACAACATTGCGCTCTCTAGAGCTTACGAGCTAGGCGTAGATGTTGTGTTGATTCAAGAACCGCGATGGAACTTAAGATCAAAAGAAACCATATCACACCCAGGATATATCTGTCATACACCGCACGGAGATGTAGATGTCAGACCGAGGGCTGTGACATACACCCAAAAGAACAAAAATGTGATATCAGCGGAGCAGTTATTTCCTTGTCCCACACCCACTGGTGATTACTGCTGGGTAAAGGTCAATGAAATCACGTTCCTCAACGTGTAAAAAGCTCCTAACAACCCGACTGCTATCCTGCCACTGATAAACTGGAATCCGACCCCGAGGGTGATTGCAGCTGGGGACTTCAACTCAGTGCACGCTGCCTGGCAACCAGGCGCTACTAAGCCGCATGGACAAGGTGATGAGATAGAAAAGTGGGCGGAAAACTTTCATCTCCCTTGCCTTATCATTGGAGAGCCCACTCACAAAGCCGGCAATACCTTGGACCTCGCTTGGACCAATATTTCTGGAGCCCGGCCTGGGTCGATCGTGAGGAGTGTATGACCAGCGACCATCTTCCAATCCGAGGAATCGTACCTGCGGCAACCGCCACCAGGGACCTAGTGCCAGCAAAGATCAGAGTACCGAAGGAAAATCTACCAAAGTTTGCGCGGGCCATTGCAAAATGGGTACATCCAGCTTTAGATCTGAGTACAACAGAGAAAGTGGATGAGTACGCCCAAGAGATCTGCTTCCATCTCTTGGAAGCCATCAAAGCGACTGGAACAAGGGTCAGAAAGGGGAGCGGAAAATCTGCACCGTGGTGGACTCCCAGCTGCAAATCCGCACACGTCAAATACCAAGCCGCGACATCACTCTCACAGCGGGATATCTGTGCGAGGAAGCTTCGTGCGACTATCACAGCCGCTAAGAAGGAACATCAGACATGTCAAGTCGAAGCGATGACAACTCCGGCAGAAATATTCAAGCTGATGCGCTCGGCCAAACACAGACAGGTCAGACCTCCTCCGCCGCTCAACTATAATGGATCGGATATCACCGACCCATCTGAGCGAGCCACAGTTCTCCGTGATGCTCTCCTTGCACGTCACCAAACATCGGACGATCTTCCTACGTGCACTGCTCCCAGCAATAACCGGATACCCTGGGAAGACGAAATAACAGACAATGAAGTGCGAACTTGCACCATCAGCTGCACCGAGGCGGCCCCAGGAGCAGACAGAGTCACAGTCGAGCTTCTTGAGGCCTGCTGGAAGACGATCGGACCGTGTGTTACGCAGCTCTTTAGAGCTTGCATACGGCTCGGCACCCACCCATCTTGCTTCAAACTTGCAGAAGTGGTGCTATTGGAAAAGCCAAATCGGGATCCAACTTCAATCAAAGGTTGGAGACCAATTGCTCTACTTTCGTGCCTAGGCAAAGGATTAGAAAGACTTCTTGCCAAGCGAATGGCGTACCTCGCAATCACTCATGATGTGGTTGGCCATCAACAATTCAGTGCGCTCCCAAAGCGATCTGCAACGGACCTGGTCTCCTGCGTAGTCCATGACGTCGAAGAAGCACGCTCCCAGGGATGGGCCTCGACATTCGTCACTTTAGACGTCCAAGGAGCGTTCGATGCAGTGCTCCACAATCGCTTGGTTAGGCGCATGCATGCCCAGGGATGGCCAGACTCAATCCTCCGATGGACGACTTCATTCCTCACACACCGGAAAGTTCAAGTGCGTTTTTCCGGCGGAGTCACCACCCAGAGAGAGTTGGTCTGTGGAGTCCCGCAGGGCTCACCAATTTCGCCTTTACTATTCCTTCTGTACATGGCGGAGCCAATGAAAAGCGGCAACCCAGGATCGAGGTTTAGCTACGCCGATGATATTGGAATTCTGGGGTTTGGACGCACAGTTGCTGAATCTGCCAGCGCTGCAAAAAGGGAGGTAGACCATCTTCTCGAGTGGGCAGGGTCAAATGCCGTTGCCTTCGAAACGGAAAAGTCTGAAGTCATCCAATTCTCAGGACGACGCCGAGAAGAAGCAGTTGGGGTTCATGTGAATGGAAATCTCATCGAGCCCGCTGATCATATTCGATGGCTGGGCGTACATTTGGATCCTCGACTCAATTTCAAACACCACGTAACTACGTGGTGCGGGAAAGCGATAAAAGCTGCACAGCATATGCGCCGTTTCAATTCTGCCTTTCGGGGAGCAGCTCCTGGGCCATTATCTAAGGCAGTAGACATGTGCGTTGTCTCACTAGCAACCTTTGGATCTGATGTCTGGTGGCCAGGGTCTAAACGCCCAACTATACGAGGAACGGTCACGTCATCTACGTCTAACCTATGCAGCATGATTGATAGAGCGAACCTGGTGGGACTACGGGCTGCGCTTCCAGCAATGAGAACAACACCAAACGTGGTCCTTCACAGAGAAGGAGGAATCCCGCCAGCAAAAGTCATACTTGAGGGAAACCGACTTCGACTATTGGCAAGGCTTAAGACCCTTGACGATCGACACCCTCTGAGAATCCGCGCTTCCGTGTGCCCAAATGTCGGCACCCAGAAATATAAAAAGACCGCTAAAACATCAGCCAGACCAGAAATCCAGATGTCACGGTTACAGCGTGCTTACCGAGAGCTTCCGGAAGCAGAAGCCCCTGAAAGTCTGACGCCGGTGGTTTACTCTAGGAAATCAGGCTCAAAGTTGATGGAACGCAAAGGTTGCGTTAGACGGATTAGCGAGGTACCGGGAACGGACATTTGCGTATACTCGGATGGTTCATCAGAAGGACATGGACGCTCCGCCTGGGGTTTCGTTCTGAGGAAGGATGGGAAACTCATCGGCAAAGGAAGTGGCATCAAGCACGGGGGAGAGGTGCTGGATGCAGAAATAACAGGAGCAAGGAAGGCTCTGGAGGCTGCACTGGAATTTACGAAGGAAGAGCAGTGCAGGAAAGTAGGAGTGACCCAGCAAATCTACGTGTTTCTAGACAGCCAGCAGGCTGTAAGCGCACTAACGACAGGCTCGTCCTCAACTAGCCTAGAAGATGTACGCAGATTCCGTGCATTAAGTAACGTGGCAAAAGTATTGGTAAAATGGGTGTCAGGGCACGCAGGGATTCAAGGGAACGAGGAGGTAGACACCATTGCCCGTGCCGCACTTCGAGAGTTACCTAGCCAGGAGACACCACCAGGATCATGTACTCTGGCATATCTACATGTTCTCATGAATCGCAGACGACAGAGGCTGCTAGACGACTGGTGGGAAGAGGCCTGTCCGCCTCAATACTGCCAACTCGACCTACAGGTGCGGAGACGCAAACCACCTGAACTGTCTCTCTCTAGGCACCTCCTCCGGGCACTAATCGCAGCACGAACAGGTCATGGCAATTTTGCGGCATACCATCGCCGTTTTAATAATCCACACGCTCCTATGGAGTGCTCTTGCGGGAAGGAAACTACTCCAACCCATTTCATCCACTGTAGCCGTCACGCACAACAAACGCGTAGGCTCAGAAAGTCAATGTCCCACGCTGACTTTATTAAAAAGCTTCTCGGGCCCAAGTGCCACAATAGCTTCAAAAATTTTGCGCAGGAAACCAGCTGTTTTGATAGACAACCTGCTCACTTATCCACTGCTCTCAGTGGGGATCAGATAAACTAGTCATTGCCACAACGCATGACACGAAAGGGATCGATGCGAGAAGTGTTGTTTCTCTGAGGAAATCTTTTATGTACTTGAATTTAGGGTTGAAGGATGGAGTCTCGATTTCGGAGTCGGAGTAGGTGGAGTCTTCTGAGTTATAATTTACCTCCTACTTTTTCTGTAGCAGGTCTCCCAGTTGGAATGAGTTGGGCCTGTTAGCAGTGATCCTCGCCGGCTCCACCAGTCTTGTACCTATAGTGGACCTAGAGCTTTAGCTTAGGACTTTAATATTAAAAAAAAAAAAAAAAACAAACTTTCTAAAATGCTCAATAACTAGCCCTACAACATAGAAACAAATTAAATTTCATTATTAAACAGGACTGAACAGTTGTAAAAGACTGAAAAAAATCTCCTTTGCACATCATATATGAAGGGTATATATGATCTCCCCTTCCCTATGCCCTTTGCTTGACCAAACCCTCCAATCTTATTGTCAGCTCATTATTCAACATAAAAGTCCCAATCGCCCTGTTTTGTGATGCCTTTGTCATAGCATTGGCCGGATCACTGTCACTATGAATCCGCTTGATGTCATCAATTTCACGCCCCTCATAGGACTGGCGTAGCCCAATAATATTAATCATCAACCGCTTCTCATTGGTACAGCCAAGCTTGACAAGGCATTCACACAACAAATAAGAATCGGTGCATATTGTAACTGGAATAGATGGAAGGTTCAATCTGCTGGTGATTAATTTCAATGTGGTACTGATTGCGTGGCCTAGATCAAATCCCCCAACCATTCTGAATATCTCACTCGCCAACACTATGTGGGTTGCCTGCTTACATTTGGTTGATGACCAATGCATGATGTTACCTTTTATTTTGAACAATTCTTCACAGTTATTTGACTCGTTGATGAGTAGAATCAAGTAGCCAATTTGAGAACTCAAGTCCTTATTGTTTGCAAAGGATCCATCAGTAAACACAATGAGTCTTGCCTTTTGAAGGTTAACTGGGATATACGCAAACCTCGTTGCTTGTTATCTTTTTGCCACTGGATTTGCTTGTTGAGTTTATCGACATCATCATCATCGGGCGTCTGAGTTTGTGCATGTCATGGACTGACTATTGTGGAGATTGTATCCTGCCAACCTCTGGCTCTAAGACTATATGGCTACTGCTATGTCATGGATAGATTCATGGCGTTGAGGGAGATTCTGATCCTAGCTTCAGCTGGGATCCCTCTAGATAGGTTCTAGTTATCTCAATGGCATTATTAGCTATTCTAGCAATTAGTTTCTAGATGTTTTGGGATGGTAGTTTGTACTCTTACCAGTTCACTGGGCTTCGATCAGATTCTAGATCACTTTCAGGAGTTCGACAGGAGTCGGGCTGGAACTAGATTACTGTAGTCTGTAGCAGATAGTGTCGACGTATAAGTAGCTGAGGTATCTTCAAGTCAAAAGCTCTCCGTCTTTCAGTCTTATATTATTCCCTAGATATCCAAGGATTAAGAATTAAGAACCAAATTTTTGATGTTATTATATTTTCTTTCCTATCGAGAATCCAAGATTTAGCGCCTAACTGTTCAAGTTCAGTAACAAAGTCCCAAGAGAATCTGACAGTGCAGCAATAGAAAAATCGAATGTTGCTTGTTTTGAAGGGTGGTGATGTATATGGTTGTATACACTTAGTATCTTCAATTGTATGGTTGTGACTACTCGACGGACTTTGGTAAGGTTATGAGTTAAATGGGAACATAGTTACTTGGCAAATGTCACAAATTCTATTCGAACATGGTATGATGGTAAGATGATTACTAGCAGCTTGTCTGATACTTTTCCGATGCTGTTCATGTGTCACAAACCATGTCTGGGATGGTGCGTCGCGCATAGGCAACCAAGACATGACATTCATACAATAACATAATCTAGGAATTGTAATGGTTACAGTGTTGTGATAGTAACAGTTGCCATTCGGAGTACTAGTTAGTTGCTGTGATATGGCTGTGGACTACTACACCCTTGGTTACAGTATTGATGCTCGTGTACTTAAGGAAGCTCTAGGATTAGATGTATATGGTAGTTTTTTGTTTTGTAAATTACTCATATTTTAGAATCTAATTATTAATCTGAATATCTCGTCTTCATTATCAGCTTCTGTCTCCGTCCTCGTCTTTGTCCTCGTCCGTGTCATTACCAAAAGCTCTAAAAATAAAAATCTTGCAATATTACCAAATAAGTCACCTATAACACATGAAACCTTGAATATGGCAAGTCTCCTGGAAGAAACTACACGCTCATCTACTAAACTTGAAACTTTTCGAGATAAGCTAAGAGAGATCAATAAAGAATTACAAAATATGAAGGGTTGTGGACTATTTTCAAACCCAGCTAAAACTACCAAAATTCCAGATCCTCCTATATTCACAGGGATTAAAGATGAATTCGAGAACTGGGTAAATAGTGTGCAATGAAGTTGAATGTTAACCATGACTATTTTCCAAATGAATCATCACAGATGACTTATGTTTATTCTCGCCTGATGTCACAGTTCGAATATAGAAAGCGAATAGGCATTTGTATGATTGAAAGGTAAAGCTATAATTCATCTATGTAGAAGCAAACTACCTGCAAGTCTACTCTACTACTTATACACATCCAGAGGTATCTAAATATAGCCTACACTTACAGTGGCAATAAAACCGACTTAAGGTTTGTTCTGCCACACAGGTAACGCTTCTGATACTCTTGGCACTATCCTTTACGTAGCCTCAGTGGCGATCTCGTATCAGTTTTTGTCGGCTGATAATCCTCGGAGTGATAGAGAATATAGGTTGCCTTTGATAGCCATCGAAGGCTACAGGTCTTATCGGCTCACAAGCCATCACACCTGAGTTATCAATGTCAAGCTTATCTTCATTTATGGGTAAAGAACGGAATATTTCCTTCTCTTTGATGGATGAGATGATTCAAGTTTTATATACAGTTTTTTACGATCCTAATCTAGCTTGTGATGCTTCAGAACGACTACATTCAACTGAGCAAGGGAACAAGGCCTTTTCTGTCTAGATTTCCGAAATTAGACGTGATGCATCAATTGCTAGACACGAACCAAATTCAGTGTTTCTCCGAGGTCTCGTCCTTCACAACTGTAATCTTAATCTCAAAGAAGCCTTGATTTATGAAAGAGGTCTAGAGAGAATTGATTTTGAAGAACTTGTGGCCCGTCTTCATGATATCAAGAACTACCAGAACTCTTACTTGAATGCAGTATCCCAATCAACTGTTAGACAATCCATGGACTCGAGTAACCTACAGCACATCCCGAAAATTTCGCAACCAACTACCAATATGACCCTTAAAAATCCGAAAATTCATGGACACCTGACAACTCAAGAGAAAACTCGACGTCTTCAGCACCAATTATGTCTTTATTGTGGTAATTTTGGGCATGTAATTAATTCCTGTCCTGTGCAACCGTACCAATCGAAGAATCTTGGCCACCCAGACAACACTGTTCAATTTAGTACCAAAGATAGCTTCAAATCAAGCTTTTTGAAATCTCCTGCAAACAAAAAATTACCAACATTAGAGTTTTTGTCAGCAGCAATCCACAGGGGATCATGTGATTGTTCACGTCATCTTGTAATCAAGTGTGTTGCACACAATTGGGATACTAAACCGATACCTTCCCTCGCATTGATTGATAGTGGTGCATCTGCTTATGGATTTGTTGATACCAAATTTGCACATTTAAACAATCTAACGTTGACCCCTTTGAATGTACTGTTATGCTCAGCTATGTAGTATGGTAGATCTAGTAGCTGGTGCATAGGTAGTTATTATGGCAGCATGGCATCATGGCACATGAAGGATATCCAGTCTCTACATAACGACATTACAAGTAGGAATGTGTGCAGTATGAGAGATGGGTTGTTGATATAGGATAAATGGCATGGCTGCTCAGTTGGTTGCACACTTTGGTGAGCTGCATACTGGTAACGTGATTGGTCTACAGGGAAACAAGCTAGGGGATAAGGGACGAGCTTCCCCCAATCTGTAACATAATAATTATCATAGTCACTTCACTTCTGCACATTAATGAAGACATCTCTCCACATACTGTCTTAGCTGTTCCAGCGCAAGTGTACATTCCCATTTCATATACCAAGTAAAACATGTACCTCAATCCCTTAAGGTTTTTGATGGCACTAAATCCTATGCTGGCAAGATTACCCACCTAGCAAAAACTACATTATTGATTGAAAGTCATTTCGAAAATATTTTGCTATTTATTACAACTCTTGCTCATTTTGACATTGTTCTTGGCCTGCCTGTTATGGGGGGAGCGAGGTGCAATGTCAAGATGATACAGAGTCTGGTGGGTATAGGTTAGGTTTAATGAACTGAATGTGACACAATCTATATCTAGTGCGCGCTTCACTCTATTTGTACATGACAAGCGAGACCCTAATACTAGCGCTGTTGGGAATCCAGCCTTGTGAATCAGTTCTATGTGACCTAAAATCTAATCAAATCCCAACACATGCCATTAAGCCCCATACATGCTTGCCCCAGCGGACTCGGAACCTTCAGGCAGAAATATCCAGACCTCAATTCAGCAATCTATTATCTAGACCGTGACACTGCCCTGGCTACAGTTGCATAATCCGAAAGTGTTCTAGCCTGAGAATACTATTTTATTCGACCGTCCTGCCTGTAGAAAGCACTTGACTTACTTTCCTACAAGGACAAATGCCATTAATCCAGATGATGTTTCTCAACGCAAGTTTGCCAAAATTTCAGCCAAACATCATCAAGCGCCTTTGACAATTGAGGCCTGCGACTTGAAGTACTTCAAAGAGTCTGTCACCTACGAGAATCATTCTATTTTGGCAGTCAGTTTAGATGATATAAATGAAGCTTTAAAGGACAAACCAGTAGTAGACCCGGCTAAACTACTTCCTGTGGAGTACCATGATTTCTTCTCTGTGTTTTCACGGGAAGAAGCCGACAAACTTCCACCTCATAGACCCAGTGACCATCAAATAATTTTAAAACAAGGCTCTGAGGCTCCATGGGGTCCTTTGTATGGAATGTCTCGAAAAGAACTTCTTGTCTTAAAGAAGTATATAAAGGAAAATCTTCAAAAAGGCTTCATTTGACCAAGTTCTTCTCCAGCATCTTCTCCTGTTTTATTTGTAAAAAAGCCAGGGGGCGGACTTCGATTTTGTGTGGATTACCGAGCATTAAACAACCTCACAATCAAAAATTGATACCCAATCCCGCGCATTCATGAAACTTTGAGCCTTTTAGGAAAGGCAAAATACTTCTCCAAACTTGATGTTATTTTAGCTTTTAATAGAATGCGCATTTCTAAGGGAGACGAATATCTGATGGCTTTCCGCTCGCGCTTTGGTCTATATGGATATCTAGTCATGCCTTTTGGATTGGCAAATGCACCAAGTTCTTTCCAGAATTATATTAATGACACACTTTAGGGTTATCTGGATGAATTCTGTATAGCCTATATCAACAACATACTAATTTCCAGCTATTCTCTTGAGGAATACGTAACTCACGTTAAGAAGGTCCTATCTCGACTTCAAGAAGCTGGTCTCCAAATTAACATCAACAAATTCGAGTTTAATCCAAAGTCTAACAAGTTTCTCGGCCTTATAGTCACTACCAAAGGTATCAAGATCGATCCACGCAAGCTGGAGTCAATTATGTCCTGGCCAGCTTCCGAAAACTGTAAAGAACTTTCCCGCTTCATAGGTTCCTTAAATTTCTACCGAAGATTTATCAAAGGGTTTGGTTCAGCTATTATGCCTCTAACTGATTTAATGAAGAAAGATAAGCCTTTCTTGTGTGGTAGTGAACAGGAGAATTCATTCAATCTGATAAAAATTAAGTTTAAAGAAGACGTAATGCTCCGTCATTTTGATTGGGATTGCCCTGCCCGCCTGGAAACTGACGCCTCTGATCGTGGTACTGGCAGAGTTCTGCTTCAGCAAGATGAGTTCAACAACTGGAAACCCGTTGCTTTTTTTTCTCGTAAAATGTGTCCTGCAGAGTCTAATTATGAGATTTATGACAAAGAACTATTAGCAATTGTTCAAGCTTTTGAGCAATGACGTCCTGAGCTTGAAGGCTCTTCTGAACCCATTGACGTTGTCACAGATCATAAGGCTCTTGAGTACTTCATGAAATCCCGATTACTAAGTTGTCAACAAGCTAGGTGGAGCGAATTTCTTTCCTGTTTCAATTTCAAGATCTGCTATTGCCCTGGGATTTAGAATGGATCTGCTGATGCACTATCTCGACCTTCCGGATCCCCTGACCAATTGTTGCATAAATTTCTTTAACAGAAGCTTTTGAAGCCTCAGAATCTGTCTCCTGGTTTCACAGATCCGTAAATAGAATTTTAATACTAATATTAATTCGTGATAAGATGAAGGGGTAGTTAATTAAAACCATCAATTTAATAATAGCTTCCTCTATACAATTAGTCATGTAAAACGTCATGTAAAGATATACAAGGGAGTCATGAAGAGAAGGACAAGAACACAGCCATCAATGCAAAGATATTGGCAAGAATGGATTACGATTAATTCCGGCTGGCAAATGCTTCTACTCTTGTATATAATAGTTCGGTGTGAGAGAGATTTACTCCTCACGCAACATCTTCTTCATTTACCTTTTACAATACATTTGTTCACCCATCTCTTCTTCGGGAAGACCACATATCCATTGCCCAGTTCTTCATCAGCAAGACCCATGTGTAACATCTACTGCAACTAGTTGCCCATTCATCTCTTCCTAGAGAAGACCTGTCATCCCTTTGACCCATTTATAATCTTCACTTACCACCTAGATCTTTACTAGGCTATACAACGCACCCCGTGGAACACTTTCAAACCCTCATCCCTGAGACCTGGTATGGAAAATCCCGAATTATTATCTACCAACTTGGAACCCAGCAAATTGTCAGTTTCGTTCGAATTGTAAGCCCAAACTGACAATGTTACTCCCCCCGACCTAATACCATTGTCATTTGTAGAGAGGATCCATCATGTTAGCTTTTCTGACGAGTCAATTTCAGATGTTGTTGCGGCTCTTAAAAGTATTCAAGCGCCAAGAATTCGTAATTTTACACTAGCCAAATGTGTGGAAACTCGAGGGACAAAAGACGATTGGCGAGTGGTCAAAAGCTGGCGTGGACTCAAATCATAAGATTCTAAACTAAAGAGAAAAGTATCTAGGAGGATATGAATCTGTATATATTTACATAAGAGTTCAACTGTTGAAATAGAGTTGCCAACACGAAACCTACTGTCCCTCATTGCCTGCAACCCAAGGGTTTTGCATGAAAACCAATATCCATGACAAACCTTTTGTATCGTGATTTATCACACACAAGACTCGTGTGTGTGAAACTAGTTGTTGGAATTCCTGGATTGACCCTGTATCAGCTTACCAACTATTGAACCGACGGCCACGTGGCCACTGAAATGTCGGGGCGTGTTATGGCTCAGTATGACTGCTACTCAGTATAATGACTTGTAGTTGTGGCTATACCACTGTGCCATAAACACTGGCCCGAACTGTGGAGGCCTTATCATATCAGGCGCCGACATATAGTTGAGTCACGCTAGGCTGTACAGTTGTACTTAGTTAGGTGTAAGATGTAGCTTTAGTTCTGTAGTTTTGCAATCTGTATTATTAGTCCACAAGCTATTCTTGTCCCCGTCTGTTCTGATATACTCTCGTGCAACATCGGCCAGTTCCCAATCTCGAAGACAGCTATCTCTTCACATACCAGCCGTAACAGGGCGTCACACTACCCCCCTTTCTAAAGAACGCTGACCGCAGAGTTCTGTCCATAGCCGAATTATCTTCAAGATAATCATAATCCTCTATTCCTTTTTCCCACGCATTGATCCACCTCGGAAGTGCTACAGGTGGGCCTGGCATTGCGGGGTTTTCGAGATGAAACCGCTTAATTAAGTGTGGGGCGTACATGAAATTAGAAGCGGGGTAATATTCCGGGTCTTCATCAGCCCCCAGCCAGTTCGCTCTGTAATACAATTTTTTGTACTTTAATTTACAGGTGCGGATAGATTCAACAACCCATTCTTTATGACCTGGAATTATTTCTAGGGCTTCGGGCGGCGGATTTATCTGTCCTGGTACTGGGCTAGCAGGGTCTTTTCGAAGGAGCTTTGCGTGGAAAACACAATGAATTTCTCCCATCAACGCTGGTAAGTCTAATTTGTATGACCATCCTTTCTTGTTTACTATTTTGAATGGTCCAACTTTTTGATGACCCAGTTTTTTACTAGGCCAGTCTAGAGACAAACTTTTTGTAGACAACCAAACTTTATCACCAACTTGAAAATCTGGTTCACGACGATGAATGTCAACGTCTTTTTGTTTCTTCCACTGGGCACTCTCCATATGATGACAAACCCATTCCCATGCTTTTTGCATTTGACAAATTCGATTTTTTGCTTCTTCTTGGGCAATAGCTTGACGAGCATTTTCTGGCTTTTGAGGAGCTTTCCAGTCAAAAGATAGGCGAGTTGGATGGCCATGAAGGAGCTGGAATGGAGAGGTATTGATACAATCATGATGTAATGCAAGTTGTGCAAAGTCCATCAGTGGGAGTAGGCAAGACCAGTTATTTTGAAAATGATTCACAAAAGGACGGAGTCTCAGGTCTAAATATTGATTCATTATTTCGGTCTGCCCGTCGGTTTCTGGATGGTAGGCTGTCGAAAGTTTTCTTTTAACTCCAAGGAGTAAGCAGAGCGTACCAAAAAATTCCGAGATAAACTGTGGGCCGCGGTCGGACACAATTGACTCGGGCACTCCCAGGTGTTGAAAGCAATGGACATAGTACATTTCCGCAAGATCTTTTGCATTCACAGATTTTTTACAAGGAATGGTGACTGCTTTTTTACTTAGACAATCAATAAACACAGCCACCATATTATGCCCCTCATTATCTTCCAGCATGTCTTTAAAATCAGCACAAATGTGTTGCCAGGGGTGGTTTGGAACTGGCAGCAAATGAAGCCATCCGGGAGTTTTATCGTGGCTCAAGTGCGATCTCCTACAGGGATGGCAATTTGCAACAAACTGTTTGATGAAGCTTTTCATAACTTTCCAATAATAACGCTCTGCTAACAACTTATAGGTTTTCTTGGTTCCCGGATGTGCAGTTGAAGGTTGATTGTGTGCTTCACGCACGAGTTCTGTTCTAATATTATCCGCATCAGGAACCACTAATTGCCCATCAAATAGTAAAAGATTTTTTTCCAGCTTATAATGTTCTTCTTCTCCGGTTTTAGCAAGATCACGAAGCTTAGTCAGTGATGGATGAGACTTGTTTACATTCAGGAGTCGATCGCCAAGCTCAAACGTCTCGACGAAGGAGATATCAGGAGCTAAGTCTGTGGGGGGGTCTTCAACACTACCTTTGGTTAATAGGGCTCTATTCCGTATTGCTGATTTCATCGAGGCTTGTTGTATTAAGTCTTGTTCACGACAAGACAGTGCATCAGCAGCGGCATTTGCTTTGCCTGCACGGTGTTTTATTAAGAAGTTGAATTCAGATAGTGCCTCTGCCCACCGTGCTTGACGAGCATTCAAGGATTTGGATGTCATGAAATATTCCAAAGCTTTATGGTCAGTGAAGATTTCGATTCGCTTTGGTGTGCCTTGTAGTTCTGCGCGCCAGTGGGCAAGAGAGCGCACTATTGCTAGCATTTCCTTGTCATAAATCTGGTAATTCAATTCAGCTGGGGCCATTGTTTTTGAGAAGAAAGCCACAGAATGCCAATCATTGTCATCAGATAATTGGGAAAAAACTCCAGCAATAACACCATCAGATGCGTCAGTTTCAATCCTGGATTCTTTGCTAGGGTCATAGTGTGAAAGAACGGGGGCGTTAATCATACGATTTTTTAGTTCTTGAAAGGTAGCTCTGCATTCCTCTGAAAACCAAAACTCGGCGTCTTTATGAATGAGACAAGTTAAGGGTTTAGCAATTACTCCATAATTTTGGATGAACCGTCGGTAAAAGTTGCAAAATCCGAGGAAAGATTGTACTCCTTTGACGTTAGTTGGTTGCTTCCAATTCTTAATGACAGAAATCTTATCAGGATCAACGCAAATTCCGTCAGTACCAACAATAAACCCCAGATATTTTGTCTTTTTTACGCCAAACTCGCACTTTTTAATATCCACCTGAAGCCCGGCATCCCTCAAGCGTTGTAGGACAAGCTTGACTTGAGTCTCGTGCTCAGAAAGATTATCGGAGTAAATTAAGATATTGTCCAGGTAAACTGTACAGAAGACGTCCAAATAATCAAATAGAGTGTCATTCATATATCTCTGATAAGTAGTGGGCCCGTTAGTGAGGCCGAACAGGTGAACACGGTACTTATAGGAGCCATATTGAGTACGGAAAGTCTATATTCTTCTGAATCCGGATGCATGCGTATTCGGTGAAACGCTTGGCAAATATCCAACTTCGTGAATATCTTTGCACTGTTTAGGCGGGCGAGGGTTTCATCAATTAGCCGGAGAGGGTAGCGGTCTTTTTTCGTAATTTGGTTGAGCTTTCAATAATTGACGCAAAATCTTAAGCCTCCGTTGGGTTTTTTAACAAATAGAACAGGGTGTGACGGTCTTAAAGTGGCCTTTTATTCAAACTGAACTCAGAGCTAGATACAAATGAAAATCTTAAAGTAACAAGCAGAGACATGACTGAAAGCCTCCTATTTATTTACAAGACTATGATCTCGTTCCCTCATTTCATACCATTCAAAAAATAGATCATGATCTGTCCTCCGACAAACACCAGCATCTCCGTCTATTTTAATTCAGCTTCATTTTAATGTTGGCAATTTTAGTTATTAAAATAGTTATGATGCATGTGGCTTAGATGACTCACAACTGGTGTTCGAGTCGTCCTGTCTGCAATCTAAATTTGTCATTTAAGAATAGATTTGCATGAACTGGGCCAAGGCCTATACTTGGGTCTAATGAGTCGTGGAGGGGTTCATGACATGTATGGTGTTTAATATGGTTGGAAGAGTTCAAGCCTTATTTGTTAGGCAGCAGCCTGATGATAACCAGGTATGAGCCTGTGACATATGCTCTCTCGTTTTTTTTTTTTTTTTTTTTTAAATACGAGTAAGGGGTTTATTAATAACAATATTCTAGATGGATAAAGTGTTCTGGGCTGATTGGTGACACGCTTGAGTTGACCTGGTTCAATATTTTGAGCGGAATTCAGGGCCCTTCTCAGGGGGAAGAAGGTTACGCCTATGAGTTTAAGGGAAATCCTTGCTCACATTGAGGTAATTCCCCGCTCAAGCGTGAATCCATGAATGTCCCCATGCTACTCACCATAACTGGACACTTTTGATTATTTTTCTTTTCATTCTTATTTTTTTTTGATTCAAATGCATCAAGAGCAATTGTTTCTTTGAAGTCCAAATATGGGTGCCATGATGGTTTTGCGTATCCTGTCCACTTCACCAAAACTTCCTTTTTGTTGCCCCTGCCGATGTTTCTTTGCCTAATGTCGACAATTTCATCATACCAAATTCAACGTCACCCTCATTTGTTATTCAAGTTTCCGGCTGTCTATCATCTGTTTGTTTTGATGGTAAAGGGTCGTTAAAGGCTGGTCGAAGAAGGGAGGTGTGGAACTTATTGTGTATTCCTTTTGGTGTGTCCAACTTGTAGACATGTGCTGTATTTTTGAGAAGTTTAGTGACAGTATATTTGGCGTGAATCCAGTCCAGCTTTTTGCTTGGTCTATTTGTTGATACATTTTTTTAAATTCAGCCATACTTTATCTCCAACTTGATATGACGTGGCTGTTTTGCGTTTTTTGTTGGCGTACTTTTCTTGTTGCTGTTGCGCTACAGTCATGGACATTTGGGCAAAGTCGTGCGCTTCTCTTAGTTTTTCAACTACCAACTGTCCTCGACTAGCTGGCGTCCCTGAAAGCTCTTTGGTTATATTTTCTACCAGGATTAGTTCAGCGTTGTATCCATGGCTCATAAAGAAAGGGCTTATTTGAGTCGATTTTGCCGGCTTATTATTTATAGCAATTTGGGCAATCGAGATCCAACACGCCCAGTCGTTTTGTTTATAAGCTACGTATGCTTGTAAGTATGTCTCGACTTCTTGATTCATTCTTTCTGTAGAGCCATCTGTTTCTGGATGATATGCTGTTGATAATCTTTGGTTAACATTTAGTCTTTGGCAGATTGTATTCCAGAAAGCATTTACAAATTGTGGTCCTCTATCAGAGACAATTGCTTTGGGAATCCAGTGATGCGGTACATAGTTTCTTATGAATAACTTTGCCAATCCCTCTGCATCGAAGAGTCCTGGGGGTACCGGCAGTAAAATAATACCTTTACTCAACCTGTTGGTTATTACTAGGAGAGTTGTGTATTTTTCTGGCCCTGATGGAGGTAGTCCTGTGACGAAATTCATTGAAATTTCCGACCAGATGTGACATGGTACTGGGTGTGGTTTTAGCAAGCCTTTTTCATTATCTCTCCAGATTGTAGTTCTTCCGCACACATCACAGTTTTTTACAAACCTTCTAACATCTTGGTTGAAACCGGGCCAGAAGAACCTTCGTCCGACCAATGCAATAGTAGCGTCTCTTCCTGGATGTCCTGACAAAAATGAATCATGTACAGTTTGTATGATTGCGGTTGTTAAAGGTTCATAGTTCGGCAGCCAAATTCTTTCTCGGTATTCTAAAAATCCATTACTAGAGATGTTACATTCACCTGTTGTCATTCTCAAATTAAGTTCATTCGGAAACTGCCTATCCTGATTCTGCACAGTTATATAAGCTTTAATGTATGAATTGATGATGTCATTTGATTTTAATGCTTCATCCCATAATCTGCTAAGGTTTGGCTCGTCGGGGAATGGACACTTGAGGTCATTGGCTACCATTTTATTTATCCATAGTGACTCGGGGAGCAGCATTCTTTCTCTATTTGTAATTCTTGAGTCATTTGAGTTATCTGGTACGTCTTGTTCTCTGCGAGATAGAGCATTGGGCACAATACTGGCATTTCCTGGACGATGTTTTAAAGTGAAATTTAGTGGTGCCAAGACTTCCATCCACCTGATTTGCCTTTCATTTCATACTTTCTTGGAGCCAAATGGCTCTAAATTTTTGTGATCAGTAAGAATTGTAAATGGCTTCTTCAGGCCCCGTAGCTCACTATTCCATTCTTTGACGCATTTAATCACTGCTAGTAGCTCTTTATCATGAATGTCATAGTTACATTCTGCGGGAAGATGCTTTGACAAGAAGAATGCTACCAGCTTCCACTTATTTGTTATTGGGTCAAGTTTGTCATAGGCTAGAGCCTAAGGCAGCCAAGGCTTGGGCTTGGGTTACTGATCTGAGCTGTTACCAATCAGGTGACTGTTTAGTCACTCTATTTTGGTATAGTCTGGTAACAGCACAGACCACCTTTCAATGTATATAAGGAAGACTTTTCCTCTTCCATCTTCTTTCTTTAGTTTAAGATCTTCTATACACAGCACACAGTACAATTTGAATACAATTCTACTTCTAGCCCTTACATCATCTTAAACTCACCTTTCATTGAAATTCATTGACATTGACATAACATCAAGCTATTGTCCTCAGTGATTAATGATAAGTATCCCTAAGTTCTTTGACTATATAATAATAGTACATCTAACTATAAAGTCATTAACATTATTAGCATATTTAGGGATAACATTATAGTTATTTTCTTTTATGCATCATTATAACTTATAACTCATTGTTTTTATAATCTTAATCTACATAAAGCACAGTCTGTATCTTTCCAAATCTACCTCTATCTGTTGTTGTATTGTTATACTGGATCTCTCACAAAATATTCTTGGTGTTTGATTAATTGTATCACTTATCCCCTTTTGTGGCTGCTACCTTTTATTTGTCTACCAATTATTGTTTCATTCTAGACTGGCAACTATGTCATCCCGTATGGATATCACAGGAGAAGACTCTAAGGATGTACAACTTTTGGATTTTTTAAAGCAACTTCAGCAGCAGCTTGAGCAGCAAAGTCAGGAAATGAAAAAACAGAGCAAGATAATACATAACCTCCAACAGCATGCAAATTCTACCACTCAGGCTCTCAAAGAAGCAAGGCAGTCAAAACCCACAACCCTTGAGCCAACACCAGCAACAATTGGTTTGCCCCAGACTAAAGATACTCAAGAAAGGCTACCAAAACTTGACAAATTTAAAGGAGATAGGACTATGTGGGATGAGTGGCACCTAGGAGCTCTCCACAAGCTTTCAAGAGATGGTGTAGCCCTGGGTTCTCCTTTTGACCAGTTCATGTACATCTACTCACGACTAGATGGTGATGCAATAAAGATGGTCTCAGCAACAGCAAGAACCCTGTCAGAAAATGGAGAAGGCACAGGAGTTGACTTTTTGGAGTATCTTAATACAGTCTTTGGAGATCCCAACAAAAAAGCAAGGGCAGAGAGAGAGCTCTATCAAATGAAACAAAAAGAGAAAGAACCATTTCCAGATTTTCTCACAAAGTTTGAAACAGTGCTAGCAAATGCTGGCTGGTCATCCTATTCTGATCGTCAAAAAATCTCCCTCTTGAAGAATGCCCTCACTAAAGAACTCCAGCTAGTGCTTCTCGGCTCATCAAAAAATACATGGGCAGAATTTGTTTCCTATGTCCATACTATTTACAGTGATAAAGAAGCAATAGACCAAATTAATCCACCATTCTCTCTGCCAGCAACTAAGATTAGACAGCAAAACTCTTCGGAAACTTCAAACACATCAAAAATGGACTGGGAGCCAACAAAATCTACCTTTATAGCAAATACCCAGGGCCAGAAAAACCAAAGAGCATCATGGGTTACATATGATGTACTTGCATATAGGAAGAAAAAAGGTCTCTGTGTGAGGTGTGGACATAAAGGACATATTGCCCCTAATTGTAACTATCTTCCACCCTTAAAGCCAGCAAACATAAATCTAGCAAAGCTCACCGAGGAAGAAGAGGTGGAATTAGCCAGGATGGCACAGCCCGAAGGATTGAAAGGACGAGAGGGAAAAGAAGAGCTCCTGTACTAAGTCACTTACAGGAGCCAAAAGCTGGGAAGGAACTCTGCAGTATAAGTAGTCTTTCTAAAGAATGGAATTTATTTAAGCCTAACATGGACTGTGAGCTTTTCCATACTACTGCATTAATCAATGGATCCAACCAGCTGTGCACACTTATTGATCCTGGATCGTCAGCCTTTGCAAGTATCAGTAAAAAAACAATTACAAAAATTAAAATTAACCAACTCTCCCTTACAGCCAAGAGCTTTTACTGGTGTTTTAAGCAACATGACAGCCATAATTGACCAAGTAGCTTGTTTCGAACTAGATATTGGAGGCCTGAAAATCGAAAAGGCCTGGGCTTATGTGATTCCAAACTAAGCAGAGGATCTAATTCTTGGTATGCCCTGGTTGAAATACTGTCATGCTGAATTGGACTCTATAAATTCTAAATTAACATTCAAACATCATGGCTTGACACTTATCAGCAACAAAGAAAGAGAAATGAGAAATGAGGAACTAGGAGCTTATGTATTTACTGTCAGTCAAGTTATGGCCTCAACTTTCACAGGCCTAGCATAGAGAGTAAGGAAAAGCAAAACAGTGCAAGTGTTTGCAGCCTCACTATCAGACATAGAAAAAGCGCTCAGGCCAAAGATACAGCTTTCTATTAAAGAAATTACCTCTATGCTACCTGAATCTTACAAGTCTTTTGCTCAGGTTTTTAATCCAAAAGAAGCAGCTAGTCTACCACCTCATAGGCTCGGAATTGATCATGAGATACCTTTAGAGAAAGATCAAAATGGAAATGAAAACCCTGTTCCATGGGGACCGCTTTATAACATGAGTCATGATGAACTTCTAGTGCTTCGAAAGGAATTAACTAGCCTACTTGATAAAGATTTTATTCAACAAAGCAAATCATCAGCTGCAGCACCTGTTCTTTTTGCAAAGAAGCCTGGAGGTGGCCTAAGATTCTGTGTTGACTACAGAGGAATAAATGCAATCACAAAGAAGGACAGGTACCCTCTTCCTCTGATAAAAGAGACTCTGAATGCTCTGAACTCTGCTAAGTGGCTCACAAAGCTGGATGTGTCAGCTGCTTTTCATAGGATCAGAATGGCTAAAGGTGAAGAATGGAAGACAGCATTTAGGACAAGATATGGCCTATTTGAGTGGAAAGTTTGTCCTTTTGGACTTACTGGATCTCCTGCCACCTTCCAGAGGTATATAAACTGGGTCCTTAGAGAGTATTTGGACAACTTCTGCTCAGCTTACGTGGATGATATTCTTATATTCACCTCAGGAACACTTCAAGACCATAGAGAGAAGGTAGCTAAGGTACTAACAAGCCTACAGGAAAATGGTTTACACTTAGATATCTCAAAGTGCGAATTTGAGACCAAAAAGACTAAGTATCTTGGCTATGTGATAGAAGCAGGAGCTGGCATCAAGATGGATCCAACTAAGTTGCAAGCAATAACAGGATGGAAGTCACCTACTAGCATTAAATTGGTAAGGTCATTTCTAGGATTTGCAAATTACTATAGGCTTTTCATCAAGGACTTTGCAAAGCTTGTCAGACCTTTGACAAATCTAACCAGGAAGGATCAAAAGTTTGAATGGACAAAAGATTGTGAGGACTCCTTTCAACATATCAAGAATCTTTTCAAGGAAGAACCAGTTCTAGCTACTTTTAATCCAGATCTAGAGACACAATTAGAGCCCGACTCATCAGGATGGGCTATTGGTGGTACCTTAACACAACTTGATCCAGTATCAAAACTATGGAGACCAGTTGCATTTTATTCAGCAAAACATCTCCCAGCAGAGTGCAATTATGATATTCATGACAAGGAGCTCTTAGCCATCATTAAATGCATCAAGGAATTAAATAGCGAGCTTAGAGGGCTAAAGAAGCCCTTTGCCATTCTTATAGACCATAAAAACCTGGAGCCATTTGAAAGAAAGAAGGTATTAAATGAAAGACAAATTAGGTGGATGGAAGTACTTGCTCCTCTAAACTTCAAACTAAAGCATAGACCAGGGAAAGCAAGCGTTGTACCTGACGCACTATGTAGAAGAGAGCAAGATATACCAAAGGATGCTTCAGATTCTAGGATTGCTGCTAGGGAAAACATCCTTCTAGCACCTCAACTTTGGATTAAGTCTATGGTCACTACTAACTTACCTTGCCCATTTAAAGATGATGCAGACCTTTGCAGTTTGTGGAATCAAGCCTTAAAATCAGGAGAGCCTATTGAAAGATACACCAGAGCATTTAACTCAGTTAAAAATCAAGATAGACTTTTTCCTTCTGACCTCGAGTTAAGGATTTCTACAGGGGAATGTGCAATATCTAACGAAAATATTCTGTATTATAGGAAGAGAATTTGGCTACCCAACTTTGAGCCCTTGACTACAGCTGTTATACAAAAGATTCATGATTCTTTCCTCTCGGGTCATCCAGGAAGAGATGCTACAATTTCATTAGTGTCAAGGAAGTTCTTTTGGCCGGGATCAAACCAGGAAGTAAGGAGGTTTGTAAGAAATTGTGATGTTTGTGGCAGAACCACTATTTGGAGAGACAAGAAAAAAGGTTTGCTCAGACCATTACCCATTCCATCACAGATATGGCAGGAAATATCTATGGATTTCATTACAGGCCTTCCTCCCTCTGGTCCTGAGAAGACAACTATTCTTTTGGTCATTACAGATAGACTAAGCAAAGGGTTAATCCTAATACCAGTTCCCCCAGATATGTTTGATGCAGAGGGACTGGCTAAATTATTTTTTCAGTACTACTTGCCTCACCATTGGATTCCTCGGGCAATTGTTTCTGATAGAGGACCTCAATTTGTTAATGCATTCTGGAGTACTATATGTCATAGACTTAAGATCAACCAGAGGCTATCAACAGCCTATCATCCAGAAACTGATGGTTCAACAGAGAGAGCTAATCAAGAGGTAGAAGATTATCTGAGAACATTTATTGCTTATGAACAGTCAGACTGGAAAGATTGGATCCCACTAGCACAGGTATCTATCAATAACAAAATAGCTACCACAACTCAGATAAGTCCGTTTTTTATGACCCATGGATATGATGCAATCTCTATATCTTTAGTATCAGATCATAATTCCTCTTCTCCAGGAACACCAGCTTCAAGAGGTCAGGATGTTATTGAGAAGCTCTCAGAGGCTCATCAGTTCGCACAGACATCAATGGCAGTTGCCCAGCAGTCTCAAGAAAAATATGCCAACAATTCTAGAGATACTGCACCTACTTATAAGCTTGGAGATCTGGTCTGGTTAAATTTAAAGAATATAAACACTGAGAGACCTGTTATGAATGATGAGCACTGGAGATATTCTTGGGATAGACTTAGAGACAGTTGTGATATAATGCTAGAGAACTGAGTTGTAGACTTTAGAAGGGATTATTATTTGCTAAAGTATAATGGATAAAGTGTGTGATCTGTGTTGGACACTTTTGGGGGCAGTGCCTGACCACCTGTCTAAATACATGAGAAGCTGGTCCGTGCACTGCTATCACTGCTATCACTTCTCAACATCCTGATCCTCAACAGATCTCTACAACCACTACGTAGCTTACCTCAATTGTGTAGGCACAGCAACTATATTAATCCATGACCTAGACCATGCACGTCTCTACGTTATGTTAGCACGGACTAGGATTACAACACTCCCTCTGTTGATGTGCTGGCTCAGAGCGATTGTGACACAGAAGTGACTGTTTCTCAGTGGACTTGTGTTTGGGTTTTGGCTTTTGTTAGTGGATCTGCTAGTTGGTCTAATGATGGAATATATGTGACTTTTATGCGACCATTTTTGTACTGTTCTCTGCAGTAGTGGTTCCTCAGTGCTATGTGTTTGGATCGCTTATGGTTATCATGGTTTTTGATCAGAGACAGTGCTGATTGATTGTCAACGTACAGGTTGGTACATTCCGTTCCTTCTATAAGCTTTGTGAGTTTGAGTTCTTCAAATAGAGATTTGATCCATTGCAGTTGTCGGCAGGTCTCTGTGGCTGCAAGATACTCTGCTTCTGTTGTTGAGAGAACTACTTCTTGCTGCAAATGTGATTTCCAGAAGATGGGTCCAGATGCAAGCCTGATTAATGTCCCGGATGTCGACCGACTGGTCGAGGGATTGGCTGCAAAATCTGCATCTGAGTATGCCTCGAGGATTGGTTTCTCGTTGCTTCTGGTAAATGTGATGCCTTTATCCGGATGTTTGGCTATGTAGCGAAGGATGTGGCGGGCAGCTGAGATGTGCTCTGCGGATGGATTGTTTAAGAATCTTGCAAGGTGATTTACAGCGAAGGCAATGTCAGGACGTGTGTTATTTGCTAGGTATTGGAGACCTCCGATGATCGAATTGTACTCTAGCTGTGATTGCCTTGAACATTGAGAACCGTTGGGTTCAATTAGCCTTTCTATTGGTGTATTTGCTGGCTTACAGTCATCTAATCCATGTCGCTTTAGAAGGGTGCGGACGTATTGGCCCTGAGAAAGTTCGAGTTTATTTTCATTTTCCTTGATGTGTATGCCAAGAAATAAGTTTGTGTTGACGCGTTTGAGGTTATATTTTTTGTTTAATGCTCGCATTAATAATTCTATTTTTGTATTGTTTGGTCCTATGACTTGAAAGTCATCTACATGTAGGAGTACAAATAGATCATTTTGCGCATTTGAATATAAGCACACGTCTGATGTTGTTGGATGAAGGCCAAGTGTTGCTAGGGTTGCTCTTGCGTCATCGTACCAGAGGGCTGCTGCTTGTTTGAGGCCGTAAAGGCCTTTCCTTAGGCGGATGACATGATTTCCCTCTTTAAATCCTTTTGGTAACTCCATGTATAGATCAATTTTGAGGTCTGGATTGAGGAAGGCTGTTGGAACATCACCTTGACATCTGTACCATTTAAGGTAATGGGCTATTACTAACAAAATCCTACCCGTTTCAGGCCTCGGGGTAGGGGCGAAGGTTTCCTGATAGTCAATACCGGGTCTTTGAGTAAATCCTTTTGCGGTGCATCGTGCCTTCCATTTATCAACACTTCCATCCGCATTGTACTTCTTTTTGAAGACCCATTTGCATTTCATTGGCTTTCGACCTTTTGGTAATTCTTCACGTTTAATTATGTCGAATGTTCCTGTGTCAATGAGTGATTTTATTTCCTCATTTGCAGCCTTTTTCCATTTTTGAGCCTCTGGGCTGGACATCGCTTCTTCCCAGGTCTTTGGGTCACTTGATTCAAGTGCTGACTTTCCATGATGGAGGCGATAATAGTCAACTCGTTTTACTGCTCGTCCACGTTTTGTACGCATCATGTCTCCCTCTGGCGAGCAGGCTCTCTTTTGGCCAGCTAGGGATTTGACTGGATCCCAACCAGTCATGATGGAATCATTTGGTTGTAGTTCTGATTCGGAACTTCGTGCGTTATCTGTTTGGTTGTGAGAGATATTTGATATGTCAACTTTTCCAATATCTGCCCCATTGTTTACATTGATTATTTCTGAGCTACCTTTCTGTTGTATTAACCCAGTCTCCGGTGAATGTGGCCTTTTGTGCCCAGCTATTGATGGTATTGGGTCCCAACCTGTCATAATACGATTGTATTTCTGGGCTTCCTGATTTTCTGGTGATTTTATGTTTGGATATTGTTCCGAATCACTTTCAGGAGAGTTGAGCTTGATTGGATCGCTTATGTCAGGGTTTGAGTTTATATCTGACTCCGATGGGTCCGGTTGCGGATTGATTAATGCCAAGGGATTGGGACTCATATGCTGCCAGGTTGATTGAGGCACCGGAGGGGTTTTTGGAGGCTGATCAACGTAAGTTTTGTCATTCTTTTCAAGAGAAGGTAGCGTCATAAATGTATTGTTAGGTGGCGGAGGTTTATTTGCAGGTATTGGGTCGTTATTTAGCTCAGATTGAGGTATGTTTCCTGGGTATTGACTCAGATCTGGCGGTGATACGGTTAATGGCAGATTGTTAGGATCTGATGTTGACGCATCTTGGTTGGGCAGTTTGTTGTGCGGCAATGGAGGACTTTGGTCTGTGCCTAATGTGGGTGTGATTGGTTGATCGCCGTTCCAGTAGTTTGTGGCTCTTTCCTTATTTATTTGGTCTAGTTCATCTCCCAATAGAACATCTTCATTAAATGTTGCGTGTGGAGTGAAACTGACAATCCACTTCCATCCTTTGGTTGGAGTTTTGTGTGGATGGAGTATGAGGAAGTTCTTGGAAGTGTTTACTTCGAAGCCTAGGAACCACCCTTTTTCTGCCCTTGGTTCAAATTTGCTTGGTTTAGGACTGATTAATTTGTATGCTCGACAGCCGAATTGTGGTAGATTCCTGAGATCAATTTTATCCATGTGCAGTTGTCGTAGGCTTTGTAAGAAGTTGATGATGGGGATCTTTTTTGTTCGTAAGCAGTATAACCTATTGAGAATGAAGCATGCATGTTGCATCGCGTAGGACCAGTAACATGGAGGCATATTTGCATCTATAAGGATGGACCTCGTTACTCTGAGAACTACTTTGTTGGCAGCTTCTGATGTTCCATTCTGTTCTGGTGTGTAGGGAGCTGACGTATGGGTACGTATTCCATGTTGTTCACAAAAGACTTTTGTCATAGAGAATTCGGATCCTCCGTCTCTAAAGATAGTTCGCACTTGTTTGTCATAAATATGGTGCATGATTTTAACCCATTGCACTAATGATGAGGCGATTTGGTCTTTTATTTGGCTGGTGAGTACCCAATGCATGCGAGTTTTCGCGTCAGTGATTATTACGGCGTACTGCTTTTCATTGACAGATGGGACTAGTTTACCTATGGTGTCCACATAAACTTCGTCCAATGGCTCATACGGTGTTGGCCTTGGGTCCCGCGACACATGTTGTTGAGCCTTGCTTAGATGGCATGTTTCGCATATTTTAAGATCACTTGTGTCAGTGCCTTCAAGTCCTAAAGAGTGATCTTTTGTCTTCTTGAGAATGTTTTGTGCAATGTGTCCTAGTCTTTGATGCCAGCGTTGCGCATTGCTGGTCTTCTGAATCCTCGCTACCCCAGGTGCTGCGATGGATTTATCTTTGATGCGCTTGTCATGTAACAGTGGATGAATGTAGTAGACGTTGTTGTGGAGAATTAGTCGGGCAATGGGCACGTCACTCTGTTCATGATTATGTTTTACTAGGAGCATTTTGGCAAAGTCAGGGAACACCCCTGCTATTCTTTGTAGTCTACCTGCGGAGACAATACCAGAGGCCGATCTGGGTGAGTATAGGCAGTCATTTAAAATCAATTGTTGTTGCCCGATCTTTATAGTTGCGCTTCCTTGTTCAGTTAGCGATGATCTGCCTACGGCTTGGTCAAATCAAAAGGGATTTTGTCAATTGTATATTTCAGCAAACACGGATCTATCAGGCAAAAAGTGGTGCGAAGCACCAGTGTCATAGATTATAGGTAGTTTATTGTATCTGGATGCTGATGCAGCTATTCCGCTTGATATTTTTTCGTCGCGGGGCTCGCTGAGCAGCGCTTCCATTTGACTCCTATAATACTCCTCATCTTCACTGTCGCTGGCCTCAGCAATTGCCTTCCCTTTTCCCGATCTTTCACCATATTTTTGGATATTCTCCTTCCATTTCTGCCCTTTCTGACCAGTTGCAAGTTCTGGATGTTGCTTGAAGCATTTTTTATTAGTATGTATATGCTTACATCTCTTGCACCTGGCGTCGGGATTTGGTGATGATTTTGGTTTGGCTGCAGAAGCGCTGTGGATGGGTTCATAGGTGTTGATTTGCCTATGATTGTTTGCAGCAACAGTGCAAAGTGATGACATCATTGACCTTAGGGATGTCGGTCTGTCTGAAGCATTGATGGCTTTGTTTTCTCTCCAGGAGCTTAACCAGGGGACGTGAATAGTCCCAACTAAAAAGAATCCCGCAGCTGCGGCCTCAGAAATGGCCCATTTGGTTGGTTTGTCATCGGACATACTAAGGGCTTCAGCTGCGGTGATTATATTCTGGTAAGCAGTCTGGAATTTGTTGCAGTACCGCTCTATTGAGTCGGTGAACTTGACTGCTTGGAATTGTCGGAGCGCATCAATGTAGGTGGCCGAGGACGTTTCTCTTCTAGGCAAAGAGACGCTGTCGTACAGGGCTTTGGCGGAAAGTCTTATGTGGTCCCTGGGACAGACTTTCTTGCTGAGACGTTCGAGGATTATATTCCTTGCCTCTGTCTCATGGTTCTTCCATATCAAGACTGCTCTTTGGTGAGTCCTCCATATCTCCTCCCAGGCATCATTTGTTATTTGGTCTTCACGTTTTGGTTCACCTGGTCAAAAGATGGGATTGACGTCGTGATCATCGTGGATGATGTGGCTGGTGAGGTTGCGTTTGGCCAATTGTGCCCAAAGTGATGCGTCCCATTGGCTGAAAGAATCTGTTTTGCCGAGGATAACGAGTGAAGTGTTTTTGGACATGTTTAACTCGTGTGCAGACAAAAACGCCGGGGTCATAACCTGTTATGAATGATGAGCACTGGAGATATTCTTGGGATAGACTTAGAGAAAGTTGTGATATAATGCTTGTGAACTGAGTTGTAGACTGTCAAATTGGAGCGTTGGCGTTTGACCTGAAGTGGAATAGAAGGGCGAGAAGAGGTCGGATGGATCGCGAGGGATGACTAAAGATCTACTGGAGATAATTTGGAGAACTAAAGGTTTAAAAATGGGTAATATAAGTGTCTAAAGAGTCTAAAGGTACGAGCAAATACTAGTGGTGGCTAAAGGTGCTAAAGGTAACTAGAGGTGACTATAGGTGACCAGAGGTGATCCGAAGGTGGTGGTTATGACAGAAGACTAAGCGTGAAGAACTCTTTAGCTACAGGCCAAGCCATCATACATATACTTGCTTTCCTCCCACTAGCTCATCATAACATAGGCCCTAAACTAGTGCCAACATAATAACCAATGCCAAGAACTGTTCTGTTGTCATAGCAACATCAGGAGAAGGGTAAAATTATATACTAAAGATAGGATGGGAAGGAGAATCCTTACAAGGGGATTATTATTTGCTAAAGTATAATGGATAAAGTGTGTGATCTATGTTGGACACTTTTGGGGGCAGTGCCTGACTACCTGTCTAAATACATGAGAAGCTGGTCCGTGCACTGCTATCACTTCTCAACATCCTGATCCTCAACAGATCTCTACAACCACTACGTAGCTTACCTCAATTGTGTAGGCACAGCGACTATATTAATCCATGACCTAGACAATGCACGTCTCTACGTTATGTTAGCACGGACTAGGATTACAACACAATAGCATTATGTGATAGGCCAAGAGGGTGCGGTGGATTTCCAGGGATGCGACAATATTTGGCCACCTTATGCAATGTTTGATCTTGAACTTTAAAATGCTTAAGGGCCCTTCCTGCCTCGGTTGCCAATGGTTGTTTTGGTTATGAGCTGTAAGGTATATAGCAATTATGTCTCTGCTGTCTGTCGGTGCAGTTACACGGGCTCATGTGCAATGGTGAGTTGTGGAGATGGCGGGCTCACGCTGGGTGATGGCATGATAGACACTTAGTGCATATCACTATGGCCAAATGGGTGTCAGTAGCAACAGTGGCCATACTTTTGACAATCGCCATTTCATCCACAACTTCTGCCCACCATCAGCCACGCCCTTAAAAATTCGATATTTGGTTTCGCCTCTTCCACAGCATCCCATTGATATAATTCTCGACATTGGTATCCATCTATTCCAACATTTTTCGACCAAAAACCCCCTTTTCAGCATTCTGACAGAAAATTTTATCGCTTCAGCCTTGCCAAGGCTCGACGCGTCACGCGTCACGTGTTCCAGACACATGATCAGGTGATCAATTGTAAATTCACGTGACTTTTATCTCTAATTTTCATTAAATTAAAAAAAACACCAGCCTTGGCGCTCAGTCAGGTGACCCAAATCAATTGTCACGGGATATTATTATCAATAATTCATTTTGAAATCAGGATAAAATATTTTCGAATTTTTTATTTTGATTTAGTTATCATCCTGCTTATATCAGCATAAAACAGGTTGAAAATGCCTAAAAAGTCTCCCTCCTCACAGGGGAGTCTTCCAAGTCTACCATCTTCACCTGAAATTGACACGACAAATGCCCCAAGTTTGTCATCATCAATCTGGAATAAAGATGCATCACCAAAGCCATCAAGGCTGTTAACTTCTGTTCGACCTATAAAATTGTCCACCAAAATTGACTTATTTAGCAGTGACCCCATCACTTCTGCAGATTTAGGGGCACAACACCTTTTTAACAAAACACCCTTTTCTGAGCAGCCTCAAAAGCGAAGAGTCTCACCAACAATTCTTTTGGAATCCCAGCCAACAAAAATGGTCAAGATCTCTGCACCTTGCACCATCAAACACACATTTGAAACTGCCATTTTTGAGGCACGTGATCTCTTGGTCAAATCATATGGCCTGTCACAGATTAACTATAGAAAGCAGGGAGCATTTGTATGGATGATGGTATATTAACAATTCAACTATGTAGAACTAAGCTACAGATACTTAGCCAGGTATTTATACGGATTACTACATTCCAAGCCCTTCCATCTAAGGTCAGTTCATTTCTAGATAATTCCAGTTGCAACTCTGAGAATATGGTTTCTAGTAGCTTCTCCAAGTTTCAGTTACAATCTTGTTCATGTCGAATCTTATCTAGTACCTTCGACAGTGGTTCTGGTATGTTCTGCAAGGCTATTGCGCCGGCCCACCCCCTGGTGGTTATACGCCAGTACTTACCATTACTGGCTACAGGAAAATACCGGCTTCTTAGCCGTTACAACCCCCCTTCTTCTACTTTAGAAGTTAAGACCCGTCTTTAACCATTTTTTTTTGTAGCCAAACTGTCCTTAAATTTCCTATGGTTTCTTTTTTCTCTAATGTGACGTTCTGCCGGGCCAACATGCGTTCCAGAGGATGTATTAGAGCCGTCGTTACTTTCAATTGGGCCATAAATCTCCTCGAACTTTTGTAATGCAGCAGTATCTTTGATATATTCTATCGGCTCCCAAGTTGGGTCAACCCAGCCAACTCACTTCACAAGAGCCTGTCGGTAAGATCCACGGCCACGGCGCACTGTTCGGGCACGTTTTATACTTTCGATCTCATATTCAGGCTCCTCTAGGTCATCAAGCAGCGGAGGATTTTGTGCGTCATCACAACACTGGCTGGGGAAGGGATCGTCTCCTGCTCTCTTCAACAATTCAACGTGAAACCTTTTGTGAATATTCCCAGGCACATTCAGCTCTACCGTCAGCGCATCAGGAACCGCAGTTACTTCATACTTTGCATGCTGCCAAGCGAGCTTTTTTGAGAGTTGAGGCGTTTTGATATTTTGTAGATTAAGCCATACCTTGTCTCCTACTCTGAATCTTTCTGGCTGGCGTCGCGTGCGATTGGCATTAGCCTCATTTCTCTGCTGGATTGACGCCATTGCCGCTTGTGCAAAATCTTGAGCATCTCTTAACCTTTGCAGATACGCTGTAGCTGATAATTTTCCCGGATGTCGAGACAAAGAGTTTACCTCTGGCACTGGTTCCATTAAGGGGTCTAACTCATACCCGTAACAAAGGAAAAATGGACTTATACCGCCAATCGCTGAATTAGGTCGACTGTTTAGTGCAAGCTGTGCCATGGGAAGAAGATGCATCCAGTTATCTTGGGCGTAGCATGTAAACACTCGCAAATATTTGTAGATTTCTTGATTTGCTCGTTCACTCGCGTTTGATTGAGGATGGTAGGATGTTGTAAGACGTTGCGTAATCCCTGTGAGTTCACAGAATGTTTTCCAGAAATGACTCGTCCAATCACTGCCTTGATTGCTAGTCAGATAACGTGGAAATCCAAAGTATCGATAGTAATGATCGATAAAAACCTCAGCGCAATTTTGAGCCGTCATAGATGTTGTTCCAAATATAAAGATATCCTTAGAAAGTCGATCAGTTATCACCATGATATTAGTGCAGCCATTAGAGCGCGGTAAATCAGTGATGAAATCAATTGTTAATTCATGACCTATTCGCTCAGTAACAGGAAGTGACCGTAAAACCCCGCTTTAGCTTCGCGCCAAACTGTAGCTCGGCCGCAGATGTCACAGTTTTGTATGAACTTTCGGACAGCATCTCTGAGTTTAGGCCAAAACCATCTCCGCAAAATCATGCTGACCATTGTGTCTTTTCCTGGATGACCTGTCAAGTGGCTGTCGTGGACGCGTTGCATAATTGCTGTTCGCAATGGTTCAAAATCAGGCACCCAGATTCTATTCTCGCAACCTCGAAGAACTCCATCTCCAGCTACAGTACATTCGGCTATGTTGGCCAATAGCTTGAACGCCAAGTCGGGAGGGAAGCCCCGCTCGCCGGCCGATACTGCATCCCGTGCTTGCCGCCAATCCTTGTCGGATTCAACCCCCTGTTTCCATAATACCTGCACGCTGTCATCTTCAAACAACCTCGCTAAAGATGCCAGATTGTCGCCAACGGTTTCATTGGTGCTTTCTAATCTAATAGCCGACGGGTGGATCCGCACCAATGGTAAGAGTTGCATTACTCGTCCTGCTGTGCGTTCATCGCAAATATCAGCTGGCTTATCTTGATCACGTCGGGATAGTGCATCGGGTCGCTCGCAAGTCGAGCCCGGTCGCCACACTAGGTTGTGATTAAATCTCTGCAGTAAGTCATTGTATCGAGCTTGTCATTTGTTGAGAAGGCGCTTTGTGGAGAAGTAGCTGAGATTTTTGTGGTCTGTAAGGATAGTGAAAGGTTTTGCGACTGACTGTAATTCCGCTTTCCATTCTTGTAGACATGCTACAATTGATGTCATCTCCTTGTCATGAATAGGGTAATTTGCTTCAGCACTCGTTAGGCATCGTGAATAATATGCAACCGGTCGTAAACACCCATCTGAATCTACCTGACTGAGGCAGCCGCCTAAGGCATACCCAGAGCAGTCGGCCTCCACAATTGTATCCCGATCTGGATCCCATTGCGCTAGTACAGGCTTTGATGAGAAAATCTTCTTGAGTCGACTGAACGCCGAATCCTGTTCACTACCCCAGCGCCAAACGCTCCCTTTCTTTGTAAGGGCGGTTAACGGTGCAACAATTTCAGAAAAATTATTAACAAAGCACCGATAAAAATTCGCAAACCCCAGAAACGATCTAACTCCAGTGACCGACGTTGGAGGCTGCCATTCCATGATCGCTTTTACTTTAGCTGGGTCAACTGTGATACTTTCGCCAGCTCTTATAATGAAGCCCAGGTATTTGACTTCCTTACACATAAAATCACACTTATCAATATCCAGATATAGACCAGCTTTATCCAGCTTCTCAAGAATGCTCCGTACCGATCTCCAATGGTCTTCTCTACCTCCACTGGTGTAAGCTAGCACATTGTCCATATAAGCTGTTGCGTCTAGGTCTAGGTGCTCACGCAGTTGCTCATTGATATACCTCTGGAAGGAGGCCGGCGCATTTACGAGACCAAACGGGGTTACGAGCCATTCAAAAAGGCCCAATCGACAACGAAATGCGGTCATCCACTCATCACCCTCCCTTATTCTCAACTGATGGAATGCCGATTTTACGTCCAGCTTTGTGAACCATCTTGCTTTCAATAATTGCCTCAGTGTTTCCTTCTATAGAGGCAAGGGGTATCTATCTGGTACAGTTATTGCATTGAGGCCACGGTAGTCTACACACAGGCGTAGCCCACCATTTGGCTTTTTCGCAAATAATACCGGAGAGGCTGCAGGAGATTTACTTTGTCGAATCCACCCTTTCTTTAACAAGTCTGTTAATGTTCGACGGAGAACCAGGAGTTCTTCACGAGACATTCCGTAAAGTGGACCCCATGGTGGAGTCATGGGCTTTCCATTCTCTTCACGCAAGTTTATCGCATGGTTCAATTGTCCTCTTGATACGGGTAAGCCGTCTGCACCATTTCCATCCGCAAACAAGTGTGCATAGTCTCTAACTTGTTCAGGTAGGCGCTTGCGAGCATCTTCTAAGGTTACCAAAGGCTTCGTTCGTAATGCTTTGTTTATGTCTTCTAAAGTTGCTTTACAGATTGGTACTTTCTTTATCAAAGAACCTATATCTTTGGCAGATGAAACTCTTGGACGAGCGACATTCCTGAGCTCTTGACGCCATCGCTTGACACTGAACACCCTACCTCCAGATTTCCGAAGGTCTAAACGTTGCTCCTTTGCATGAATCAAGATATCTTGATCCTCTAGCCATTTCTTACCTAAAATCATTGGATGGGTACTGTGAGGTAATATGTATAGCCGTAAATTTGTGGTGACATAACCATCGAGGTCAAGAGATATTCGGGTAATATACTCAACCGTTGGCTTATCTATCGTAGAATTTTCTGCAGTTTCAATTGGTCGAGGGGTAACTGCAATGCGTGGCAGCTGTAGACTTTTGGCAAGTGCATCATCTATAATACCTGAACACAAACATCCATTATCTACCAAGGCTTGCACCATGGTTGTATCGTTTATCAAAGCATTTACAAGGAATGGAGTTGTATTCATATTGCATTCTACACTGTCTGCTGCCTTGTGCTCCTGAACGCAACTCTGCTCAGGAGCATCTAGTTTTCCGTCACCGCCTCATCTGCTGAAGCTACATTTTCAACAATCTCATAGAGTGATGGATCAAGATTATCTAAGGTTACATGGCTGATGACTGGACCCTTTGCTCTCGGTTTTTGCGCTGGTAAAAGTCGACAAATTGCTGTATTGCATCCCTTCAGGTCGCATCTAAAACATCTTCCTGCATGTCGGAGTTGGTCAATTTGTTCTCGTGATTTCCACTTAGCCCGCAACGGTTTTCCATCTGGATTACGTAAGATATTGGTGGTATCTATTCCCCCCATAAACATATCTCCATCGTGGTCGAGGTCCCCGACAAGTCCTGAATGTCTGCCGGAAGTTGTCCGTTCTCTCATTGCGGCAGGTGGGGAATAGTACTCTTGGTTATCTCGAACTGTTTGCCTTCCCTTATTTGACGCCTGGGTTGTATTTTCCATCCAAACCGGGCCCTCCTGTAATTCATCATGTTGTTGGGCTATTTGCGAGACTATCCTTGTCCATTCAAAATAGTCATCCGATGGGATTAAGTGGTTATTGGCAAGAGCTGTACGTAGAGTGGGATTAAGTGTTCCACGGAGCATGGTGATCTTTGTCTCATCGGGCCAGCTATTGCCAAAGGCCTCAGTCAACTTATTTTCCCAGAGTGGGAAGAAAGAATTCCAACGTTGATGCAACCCCATCTTCATCCGGTTTAACTGGTTCCTCGCCCTCACTATTCATGTCGTGTCCCAATTACTCCTGTCTAAAAACCGAATGAAATCCTCTGGTTTCTCTTCACCATCAGGTCCCCCCGATTCAAAGAACGCACTAGCCTGTCTCTGAGCTTTGCCCTCCAGGGCCTTGTAAATCATTAGGAATACTCGAGAGTCAGTATAACCAAATGTATTCCAATCCATTTTTAAGGCTGCTAAGACACCCCTACGCCACGCTGGATACATGGATTTATCCCCTCCGTACACAGGAAATTTCGTTGGTTTTAATTTTCCTTGGGTATTCGCTGGATCTTTTCGTATGCATACTTCGGGCATTAAGTCAGAGGAGCGTTTAGGGCGTGATTCTCCGTCGTCCAGTCGCTGACGTAGCTCTCTGATTTCTTGGAGAAGGGTAACTGTGTCAATAGATACGTTATTTGATTCTTCGCTCATCCTGAAGGATTTAAGATTTTGCGATATCTCTCTGATACTCATCGGGGGTTTCTTTTGTATCTAAGCACTCTACCTTTGTTGTATTGTTTTCGTTTTCGTAGTTGTTATATTGTCGTATTCCACTTTTCGTCTTTCGTTGTCCACGTATCGTGTTTTCGTTCTAAATTGTCGTAAAGGATAGTTGAATTGTATGTCACAGATCAACTATAGAAAGCAGGGAGAATTTGTATGGATGATGGTATATTAACAATTCAACTATGTAGAACTAAGCTACAGATACTTAGCCAGGTATTTATACAGATTACTACACTCCAAGCCCTTCCATTTAAGGTCAGTTCATTTCTAGATAATTCCAGTTGCAACTCTGAGAATATGGTTTCTAGTAGCTTCTCCAAGTTTCAGTTACAGTCTTGTTCATGTCGAATCTTATCTAGTACCTTCGACAGTGGTTCTGGTATGTTCTGCAAGGCTATTGCGCCGGCCCACCCCCTGGTGGTTAAACGCCAGTACTTGCCATTACTGGCTACAGGAAAATACCGGCTTCTTAGCTGTTACATGGCCTTACAAATGATAAGATCAAGCAAGCAGCTGTCTTGGATCTCATCCAAGTTTTTCGAACCTTCACTGAGGAGGGAAAAGTCAATACCGAGCCACCAATGAGGCAAGTTCAACCTGAGGTAGAGGTGGTCACAGGATGCATTCAAAAGGCACCCACTGTCCTATCTTATGCACAAAAGCTTCGGGAAGGAATCCCAAGTATTCAACCAGAAACCAGAGTGCCCACTAAGCTAGGCATGAAAATTATCAGCCACAAAATCAACAGTTGCAGAAATACATCAAACACTCCAGTTGTAGTGGTACCTTCAACAACTACAAAAGACCTCCCTATAGATGATGCTGACTCAGAAAAATCAAATAAAATATCAGATCAGTTAAATACCAGTTTTGACAAAGAAAATGTGGTGACTCTCATCACCAAATCAGACTGTACACTGCCCACATACCAGCCTTTCTCTATTAGGGAAAATATCAATAAAATACTGGGAAAGAGGGCAATTTCCAGAGTCATACCTCCACCAAAGGGAATTTGGTCCTTACTTGCTGGGATTCTACCCCAACTGAACTTCTCCTAGACCAAGAAAAATGGAAACATGTTTTTATAGATTGGCCAATTAAAAAGGCACAAAAAGTCACCCACTGGCCTAAACTAGTGGTACATGGTGTGCCAACCTGCATCCCAATCTAACATATCAATGAAGAAATTGAATTCTTCAATGAAAATATTGTAAGACAAGTTCAACCTAGATGGCTTAGCCGAACTTATAAACAGAGGGTCAAAGCCTCTATAACATTCTCAGTCACCACTGAGCAAGAAAAAGAACACCTTCTCAAAGTAGGTGTCCTCATTGGAGGACGTCTGCTCAAGGTAGTAAATTATCAACTGTCAACTCAAAGGACCCAGTGCAAGAAGTGTCTTGCATTTGGACATCACCAGATAGGTTGCAAAAAGACACCTGTTTGTGCCATCTGTTTGGGTGCACACACAACCATGGATCACAAATGTGTTACATGCAAGGCAACCCAAAGCTGCGTGCACCATGCAGTTCAATGTGCAAATTGCAAGTCAAATACTCATTTGACTTTTCAGAGACAAGACTGTGATTATTACAAAGCATTGGCATGCTGAGTCACATCAAATTCAGCCAACACAACACTGCAAGGGGTCGAGAGATCTTGCAGTCCCTCTTTGATGTGTCCATCAAAGGGGAAACAGACATTCTTTTAGTACAGGAACCATATATGTTCCATCACACTCATTTACAAAATTACCAACCCATTTTACATTCAGCTTATCAAGCAATTTTGCCTATTACCCACCAGTATCTTCGCCCAAGGGTCATGAACTATGGAATCCATTAGTGCAAACTAACAACACACTTGTAAACTCTTTGGTTGAATATATTGAGAAAACCAATGCCCAACTACTCAATTGTCCTTTGGTAATTGAAGAGTTTGGAGGCACCTTTCATAGATCAAATTCAAACAGCACATCAATCATTGATCTAACTTTTGCAGCTGGTTTCAACCACATCAGATGGCAGGACTGGAGCTATGGTCAAGCAACTGGATCAGACCATGAGCTAATAACCTTTGAAGCAGATCTATCAACAACTGATCAGGCTATGAATACTATGAATACTTCAAGTCTTCAAGCAAGATTTAATCTCAAAAAGGTTAATTGGAAACTGTTCTATCATAAGTTACAAGTCAACCAAGTAGAGCAACAATTACAACTAGAAACAGCAATTCAATCACAAGATTTTGATCAGATAGCCTCCTTACTACAGCAAATAGTTCTAGATGCTGCTAAGGTCTCCATCCCAGCTATCAAAATTGTGCCAAGATCTAAACCTTGGTGGACAGAAAAATTGACAAATTTAAGGATGAGATACCATAGATTACGCTGCCATTCAAAAATATTCCAAAATCCTCAGCAAGAAAGGGATACCAAAGCTGCCAGGAACCACTACTTTCATCAAATTCAATTTTTAAAAAAACAGCATTGGATCAGGTTTCTGGAAGCAGCAAAGGATAAATCAGTCTTCACAGCATATCAGTATTCAAATCCAGAAAGAACACAATCAACACTCATCCCAGCCTTGAAATTCAAATCAGAGGAAAGCAATGAGGACAAAATTGCAAAATGTTTTGATGATAAATGCAATGAATTGATCCAAAATCTATTTCCAATTTCCACTAATTCAGGTCCTACTCCAAGAGAATCAACTGTTGATACCACAATTGTTCCACCCGAAAAAATTGGGGGGCCATTGAGTATCATTCATGGTAATCCTGGCATCAGTGGTATAAAAAAATGGGACTGGCCAGCTCTAACGTTGGAACAAATCAAAAATGCAGCCTCTGTCAAGGCAACTGCCCCAGGATTGGACCAAATTGACTGGATAATAATTAGGGCCGCAATTTCAGCCATCCCTGACTTCTTCTTTCAAGCTTGCAATGCCTTATTCAATAGTGGATACCATCCTAGACAGTGGAGACAGGCAGTGGGAATCATTATTCCCAAGAGAAACAAAAAGGACTACAGCTCTCCAAAAGCCTACCGGCCAATTTCTCTACTCCCTTGTCTATCAAAACTATTGGAAAGAATATTTGCCAACAGACTTGCCTATCTTGCTAACAACAGTAATGATCTACTACATAAGAGTCAAATGGGTGGATGTAAGCAGAGATCTGCCATTGATGCTGCACTACTCCTGCAAGATTTTTGTTGAACAAAATAGGTTGAAGCACAGGGTTGTATCAACAGTGTTTCTTGACATATTAGGAGCATTTGATAGATTGCAACCAGAGGCTCTAATTCATGTGTTGAGAAGGCTCCAGCTTCCTTTAACATTCATTGCATGGGTACAATCATTCTTGAGCAAAAGAACCATCCAGCTTAAATTCAATGGTCAGCTAAGTACAGTATATCCTGTTACTGGTACGCCTCAGGGAAGTCCCATATCACCAATACTTTTTCTACTTTCAATCAGGTTCCTCTTCCCTCTGAAAGAAAAAATAAGCAATCTTCAACTGTTATACATTGATGATATCTCCATCTCTGTTTCATCAACATCAGTTAATAAAAACACAAAAGAAATGCAAAATATCATCCACAGATTAATGGTTAGAGCAAAGGAACTATCAGTTACATTTGGAATGGATAAGACTGAGCTCATTCATTTTTCACAACATAGAAAGCCGATACTAACCCCTCTCATACTTGGCAACCAGTTCTCCTTGCAACCTAAAGAGGTTGTTAGATGGCTGGGTATCTGGTTTGACAGGAAGCTAACTTTTAAGATTCATAATGAAAAGCGGCTGCAGTTGGCAAATGGAGCTCTAAGTAGGGTCAAGCAGCTGGCTTCATCAACAAAGGGTCTTCCATTCCATGCTCTAAGGCAACTTTATCTCAGCTGTGTTACTACTATCTTAGACTATGGTGCAATACTATGGTATGGGAAGTATGGCACAGGTGCATTGAGCTCAAGATGCCAAAGGCTACAGAACCAGGCCCTTATCATGATCACAGGAGCATATCAAGGTAGTCCAATTAAAGCACTAGAAGTGGAAGCAGGAATTCTACCAACAAAGGTCCGGCATCTAAAGCAGACATACAACTTTGCACTTCGACTTTTAAGGCTTCAATTATCACACCCAGTCCAGCACAAGCTTCTGAGCCCTTTGATGGATGAGCTGTCATTATCAACTAAGCTAGACCTAGGGGTCTTTGGGTACTTGGACAACTCTCCAACTCAATTATTAAGAATTGGCAGATTACTTAAGCCCTTTGCCAATCTCACCAATCTAGAAAAAATAGACACTAACTGGAACTCACCTTGGCATCAAACCAATATTTCAATTGTCATCTCAACTCTGTCAAAGGACAAGGCAAAGATATTGTAATAACGAGGTTATGAGAAGTCTAAGAATTGTCACAATGGGTGTGACAGTCAACTTGGGTTGATGTAGGATAGCACTTTAAGTCTAACGTGAAGAAGACAGATATATATTGTAGATCTACTATATTGATGACTATTGAATATAAGAGTGGAAAAGGTTGATCATATACAGAGGTCTAGTAGCGAGTATTTATACAGAAAGACAATACATACAATATACCATCAATAGCAATAATTGTCAACCATTCAGCCATTCAACAACTATGTCATTAGATATACCTGCGTCATATTATCATATAATCATGTATGGTTGAGATACTGGTGTTGTCATTGCTGTGTGCCGATGACGTATCATTGACGCAGGGCCGCTTGTCCTGTTGGTTCACTTGCCCAGTACTAGCCATTCCAAGTTGTGTGATCTATAAGTGGGTCTGATCACAACATAGTATAAAAGTCCTATTTATGAGTCTGTGAAACTGACAGAGGTAGCCAATATACAGATGAACTCTGGAAATGGGTCTGCAAAGTAATGCAGATTGTTCACTGCCTGTTGACTGCATTCCATCCGCAAACTGACAGCCAAACAGAGCAAATAAATGGTCGAATTGAGGAACACCTTATAGCTCATGTCACCTTTATGGAAAATACTTGGGTCTGCTTCCTTCAAACAGTTGAATTTACAATCAATAAGCATGACCCTCAAGCCACTGGCACTTCCCTGTTTCTAGCTATTTACAGCTTTAACCCTCGTTCAAGATGTGTGCTTTCTGCGCCATAGTACAGAGATCCAGGGCCAGCGTCAATTTAGTTTGATTGGTGTCAGGCTGAAGTTTAATATCAAATCTCAAAGAAATTGACAAGTTGATTATGATAATATTTTGCTTCCCTTTGCAGAACATTCAGATCAAGCTAGTAATAGTGGAACCACTGCAAGAGAGTTAAGACCAGGAGACAAGGAGTGATTAATCTACAAGATTATTGATTCACTTTAACCTTGTTGTAAACTGGATTTCAAAAAGGAAGGTCCATTTCAAGTCATGGCATCTTTCAGAAACAAAGAGTACAGGTTGGAACAACCTTCCTCTGCAAAATTCCACCCGGTTTTCTACGTCTTCCTGCTGTCTCCCGTGGCTAATGACCAACTAGCTTAACAAACATTAGGACCAGAACAAGTTTTAGGGGCCGAAGATGACACACCTGAACACAACATTGTAAGAGTAATTGGGACACAATGGATTGATAGTGAATTGAATTACATTGCACAATAGAAAGGTTTTTGACCACAAGATAATTGGGCAAGCTCAGACTCTGAAGCCCAAATTTTGAAAGAATTAGTCCCAAAATTTCATGAAATGAATCCTTCCAAGCCTCACGCTAGAGATACATAATTAAAAACTAAGAAGCAACTAAAACAAAAGTCAAAGCCTCATGGGGGTTCCGCTCCAATGAGGGGAGGGTAATGTCACAGTCTAAGGCCCTATTCTAAATCCATAGTAACCATGTGCCAAGATATGTGTGCCAGACAACTATATTCTACCTTAATCTGTTATGTTCTGTTCTAACCTATGTTACTCTATTACATTCCATTATTATTTGTTCTACTCTGCTCTATACTTGCCTAACCTATTCAATTCTGTGTGAAAGTATATTGGGAAGCTCCACAACAATAGAGAGGTTTCACCAATCAACTATAGAAAGCAAGGGGCATTTGTATGGATAATGGTATTTTATAATACAACTATGAAAACCCAAGTTCTACATACTAGTCCAGGTGGATATACAGATTTATTACATTCTAAGTTATTACTTTATGGTCAGCTGATTTCTAGATGATTCCAGTTGCTACTATAAGGATATCACTTCTAGCAGCTTCTCCAAGGTTCAGTATCAGTCTTACTCACATGGAGACTTTTCTAGTCCCTTCTGAGGAGATTCTAGTATCTTTTATGTGACTTTTGCGCCTACCCATTCTCCAGTGGTTGTAAGCCAGTACCTGCCAGTATTGGCAAAAGAAAATACCGGCTTTGTAGCCGTTATATTAATGGTCTACTGGAGATAATTAAGAGAACAAAAGGTTTAAAAGATGGGTGATATAAATAGTTAAAAGTTCCATAAATCCTAGTGGGTACTAATGGTAACTAAAGATACAAGAGGTTACTGGAGGTGACTAATAGTTACCTGAGGTGATCCAAAGGCCGTGAGTGACAGAAGACTAAGCGTAAAGAACTCTATAGCTACAAGCCAAGCCATCATACATATAATTGCTTTAATCCCACTAGCTCATCATAACATAGGCCACAATCTAGTGTCAACATGATAACAAGCGCCAAGAACTATTCTGTTGTCAAAGTAACATCTGGAAAAGGGTGTAATTATAAACTAAAATAAGGATGGAAAGGACAATCCTTACACAATGAATCCTTCAGGGTTTGTGAATGCATGTAAGCGTTGCTAGGAAAGCCATAGCATGTACTTGTAATGGTTATTTGTGCAATATTATGCATTGACATGTGTGGAAAAAAATCGAGGCTGAATGTTTTTTTGGATGTATAGCAATTGCCCCTGCAAAAATCCGAGCCAGAAAGAGTGCACTACTAGGAAGGTGCAATTTTTATCACTGTCCAGCATTGTCTGGAAATACTCCAATCAGAGGTTTGATTAGAAGGCAACAACTTGGAATAGTGGGCAAGAAATTGTTAGTTAAGTTGTGTAGCAGAGGTACAGCATTGTGGTTGATGACTGGTAAATAATATGCTTCTCAGCAAAGGTTGTGGTTGTCAGATTCTTATGTAAGGACTGATCTTGGGTTACCTTTAGGAGACTCTCTTGAAAGATAAAAGAATAATTGATTTCTATAAGGACCTAAATCTACACTCAATTACTTAATGTAAAGACAAAGAGAAATAAATCTGCAGCCTTGCTCGGCTGAAAACTTAATCACCTCGCTTCGGGGATTTGCGCTTTTGCAACTTGACTCCACATCACGTGATATCATGAACCTATCACTTGTAAATTTAAGCCAAAATATTTAAGCTCATCTCAATGAGCAAATATCAGAACTCCACAATACCAAAGTGGAAAGTACCAAAACCACACCTCTTCACCAACAACACTGTCAAATACAGTTCGCCCTAATTTTACTTGTCTAAGACAAAAGATTTCAACCTGTCTCTAACTAAACAACAAAAAAATAGATGTAGGACTCCCTCCAGACATTCATCAAGCCAAAATGCGAGGTACAGTTATTACCATTCTCAATGAATTTTGGTGCTTTGAAATACCTGATAAAACTACAGTAAACATATTCACTGAACTAATTAGTTGACAAATGCGCATTGCTAATATTGTTCCATCACATCAGCCAGATGAATATATCATGAGAGACTACCTCATCAACTTCTTTAATAATTGGTGCAGAGATTACTTTGCATTGTCTGTCACCAACATCCAAAATATTATACACTGTTCTTTTGCTGGTGTTTTGCAATCTCTTCATTCAACTCAGGCCGATGATGAGGGCCACAAACCTCTCACTTCTGTTTCTATTTGTGCTGGCAACCAGAGGCAAAACATTCTTCTAACATATCAACCAATCCCCACTAGTGTAAAATCTGAAGCCATTGCAGACAGTTCAAACAAATTCCTGAGACTTGATTCTTGTGGCTTCAGGCTCCAGATGGGTAGTATTGGACCGCCGAGAATCCCGAAATACATACCACATCTCAATACCTTTTCTACAAATTCAGGAGTAATAGAGATAGGTCTGGCTCCAGTGATGCTTCTGCTAAGCAGAATACTGGCAAAACTTGGATTGTGTCAGTATACTATTTGTTCACATCCAGCTGCCCAGGTAAGACAGATTTGGTTCTTGACATAATGCCCCTGACAATAATTTTGAGGACAGATAAAATTTAACTTGTCTCTCTCCAAATAAAAAACATATTCAGACTGCATCTTGGCATCTTCTTGCAGTTCAAGGTCTTAGCTCCATTAATTTTAAAATCAGAGTTTTCCTTGATATTTCATTGAGTGGAGTTATAACCCTCAATAATATTAGGTGCTTTTCTACTTGCCCCAATAACCTTATCTCGAATTCTAAACTGCATTCTATTGGGTAAAGAATGCTAATTTATTTATATGGGCTGTAAACAATTCAAGTAGTGGACAATAATTCTTTGAAAACATCTCAGGTATGAGTCAGATTATTCTGCTTCAAAGACTTCAAATTTTCACTCCATTCTTTAATTTCTCAGCATACTTTACTTATGATGCATTGTCCTTCCTTTTCCAACTTTGCCTTGCCCACTCCATCAATCAAAATAATAAAATTGCCTCTTACTCACAATAACTATATTTTTTCTGACATGTCTTCAGCTGCTTTAATGACAAAAGGCATGTTGTATGTTACTTACAGAAAATTTTCTTTCAATCCTATAAGATTGTCAACTTCTCTATCTTCAGAACCAGTATCTAAAATTTCTTGGCTTCTTCATCACAAATTAACACAAATTTGTACTGAGATCCTTTAATTCCTTCAAAATTACCAATTACATCAAGTGATCAACCAGAGTGTCATGGCGAGACATTCTGGAACCAGAGTATAAGTAGAATGCCTGAGAAAAAAATTCACGGAACAGGTTTTTCGGCTCACCCTCAACACTTGCACTTATATGGTGAGACTAGATAATGCGCAAACTGGAATTGATATGATTAAGGTCACAGCTTGAGTCATGATGGGAAATTACCACAGTCTTAGTTGAATTACGTTAGATAGTTATTTGAACTTAAAGAAGCTGGAGCTACAACAAAGTAGTTCTCCAGCTTCACAATCTTATAATATTATTACAGTATTCCTCTCGCAAACCCACTTCCTTCTAACCATAATACTTCGTCGACTTCCCACCTCTCTAGTATTCACCACTTGACCTTTTCATACTCTCGGCAATCGGCGATCTCGATCTACCCAATAGCACACCGTAATACAAAGGTTATATTTTGGATAGAGTCTTTTCTTACAGTGAATTTATGACTGTTATTTTTGCCTTTCTTGATAACAAAATGAGGATACAAACATTGCACTCTTATAATAAACTTCTACTTTCATTCCATTCTTATTGCACCCATTCCCTTGCCCAATATTTCCAACTGATACTCAAGATTATGGGCATATATTCAAATCAGATTTAAGAGCCCGATCATCAACAGTCCACATTACATCTTAACCTCTCGTATATGCAATAGCTCCTGCATTTATGCAGATAGCTAATGCCCACATATACAAATGGGAAATCACACAGGCATCTGAGCAATCTAAGATGGCATTCAAACCAAAGAACTACACTTAATTCCCTTCAAAACTTATCCACAATTGTGCATCTGTGACTATAATAAGAGTGATCAAATAATGTGAGGATTGCAAAGTCTTGACTTTCTAAGGAATTCCTATCATGAACATCATCCAGATTAGATAGTGATGAATCCCTCAACCTTCAAACCTTGCCTAATCATATCTAAAAGTAACTATATTGCAGCCAAAAATGTTTTATCATTTTTTATATTCAAACAGAAAACACATTCATATTGAAGATACATGACATTAACAAGTCAAAGTTAAAAAAACTAAGTGCCCAATTAACTACCAAACCAAAAATGATACTCACCAAGTGACAAAAACAAAATAAATTCTATTCTCCTCAACAAAGGACTATATCAAAGATGGCATCATTCCGAGATAATGCAGATAGCTATATAGAACTATTTATTTTGCAACACATATGGGTAACATGTATTGTCTCAATCTACCATCATCAGACCAATTACATCCTTTAAAACCTGCCTCAATACTTGATCTAAACAAAAATAAGAGAACATGGATTCAAAATGGCATTTATGGCAAATTAATAGCAATGATCAAGAAGGTGACAACAAAAATAAACACCTACAACAAAATTTATGCATATGAATAATGATGACCCTTTACTAACTAAAGATGACTGGAGAGTTACATTGGAAATGTGAACTGCTTTAAAGAAGAGTACAAGCTAGCTTCTGACCATCCTAAATTTTTAATACATTGTAATGTTATCCTTGAAGCTCAGCTAAATAAACAAAATTTATCTTAAATAACCTTGTCTCACCATTCTCAAAAATCTTTCTATACTTTGATATAACAAACAGCATTTCCCAGATGCTCAGTCTGATTCAAAGTGCAATTTAACAATTTTGCAAGAAGGTATAAGTCCCTCCAGTACCACTTATTCTCTATCAAGGCACATATTAACTCTATGAAAAAGATATTCAGCAAGACCAAACTATTACAAACTTTAATGATTGAACAGAAAACCCTATAGCAATCATATGAGTGTAAGGAGACTGCTAAAAAATTTTTGGACTCATGGATTGAATAACCAAGCTGTTGGAATGTCAAAAAGCATCCCAAACAAGGCATTAAGGAAATAAAATTATATCATTTAGTGTATGATTTCATTTCAAATATTTTAAATCTGTAATCTAAAATATGAGGTAGAACTTATTAAAAACTATAAATACTAAATTTTCAATAAAAACATCAATTAATTAGATATATCAAATTTAGATATAAAAAATTGGATAGTATATGCATATTCTGCCTTAAACAACAGTATATCTATAATTGTCATACACCAGCTATACCACGAGAAATACAACCATCCTGTTACTACCATTATGCCATAGGCTAAAGCTGAGATGCTGCATTTAGTCTGGTCAACCAAATCAGGAACTTCCCTAGTAACATAGTCCTTGCGTTGTGATGATAACAATATTGTGATAGCAACAGTTACTAATCAACATAAGCAGTCAGTTGCTATATATGTCTCAGGTAACTTACTACTATTGTTCCCTAAGGCACAATGGGATATTGAATATGATTAAAAGATAGCAGTGAGCTGGTCTTCTGTGAGAAAGAGTGATGTTAGATGATACAATATGTGTACAGAATGTAAGAAGACATTGCGTGAAAAGAGAACTCTCCAAGACCTACCAGACTACATACAAGACGTTACCAATAGCGCTTGAGCATAGGAGACAACATGGTGACTACTTGTTTACCACCAGACCACCTTTACCTTTCTAGACCCTTGCATGCACACCCTCTCACTAGCATAACAAGATCAAGCACTACCCTAATAGTCTACCATCATATAGACGGCCTCTAAAATAAAACAAATTAATAATACCCCACTGCTTATCCATAAAAGTCAGAGTTGTATACTATCATATCCCTGATTGTAGAAGCCACTCTCGTCTACTTAAAAAAGGTCTAGGACTGAATTTTTTCTGCAGCTTTTTATTTTGTAATTAATCTTAAAAGGAACATGGGAAACTGTTTATTGATTGTAAATGTCAACATATGAGGTCTACTGCTACACATGAAATTGATGTACTGTTAGGAAATTCATGTGACTTGACTAGCTTAGTTTCCATGAAGAGGTGAGATTCTACCCTTTGAAAATTCATCTAGACTGTGACATCTTGTGAGCCAATAAGCCCTGGAGCCTTTGATGGCTATCAAAGGCAACCTATTTTCTCTATCACTCCGAGTATTATCAGCAGACGAAAACTGATACGAGATTGCCACTAAGGCTACGTAAAGATTAGTGCCAATAGTATTGGAAGCGTTACCCATGTGGCAGAACGAGCCTTTAGTCAGTTTCATTGCCACTGTAAGTGTAGGCTAGATTTAGATACCTCTGGTTGTGTATAAGTAGTAGAGTAGACTTGCAGGTAGTTTGCTTCTACATAGATGAATTATAGCTATACCTTTCAATCATATGAATGTACCTTCACTTTCTATATTGCAACTGTGACATAGAATATAGATTGATCTGATTATCATGCTTTAACTTATAGACCAACTATATCCTGTTCCGACAATTTTCCTCGGAACTAGCCAACAAGTTTGACAATAATGCAGAAAATAGACAACAAACCAATAAACATTTCAGTGTCAAATAATAGCCCACAATTTTTTCAATTATTCTAACTCAACATATCTTCAGGGGAAACTCAAAATAGATCTTAGAATTGCAACATTACCAACTATTATTGTGTTATGATTTCCAAATAAAAAAATGGCATGTAAAGGCATAAAAATACATTATGGAAGTCTCAACAGATTTTGAACAGAACTTAAAGTAAATTGAGTTCCCTTTGAATCTTAGCCAATAAAGATTGTTTCCAAAATCACAGCATAGTCCCCTTATACCTAAAATTTAAAGAATCAAAACCAGTGCATGAACTGCTTCACAATAATGTTTAAACATCAACTGGTGTAAAAGTAGTTATAAATTATTGTACCACCATATTGCATTTGTGGGATAATTATACTCCGAGATTATAAGAGATTCATCTCCACCACTTGAAGCTACTACTATAACTAACAGATATCATATGATGCTCCCAGTTCAAGTTTTAATAAGATTTCAAGAAAGTAAATTTCAAATTAAGATATGAAAATAAACTTGAAGTTAATAATCTAGTAATAATATAAAAGAGTGGAAAAGAGGCTGTTATATTTTGAGTTGTAAAGAATTAATCTGATAGTGTAAGCAAATATCAAGTAAAAGAGGAATGTTATAATGGTGTCCAGTAACCACATGTATGCTCCATGTTATTTAAAGGTTTAAGCTAAGACATGACTGTATTTACTTCACAATCATTGAAATTATTTTTGACAGGATTCAACCATACAAAATTTATTATTAGAAATCATCTGGGATGAACAGAATTGTCGGCATACTCGAGTGGTGTTATATCACAAGACTTCTGTAGCAGTAATAACAATTGGTGGTTAACATATATCTTCTATTTCTTCCTTTCTCACTAAAAGATACACATATATACAGCAGTTGTCTCTATCTCCTGACATCACTTCTAAACAGGTAACCTATTGCTCATCAACATAATTAGTAATCATTTCTAAGATAATACATGAAAGGTCATTAAGTCATCAGGTTATTCAACAAGAATAATCTGCAATAAGAATGTGCTGCAGTAAATGCACTGGATTTCTGCAGAATTTGTTTTGCAAATTCCGTCAAATTCCATGGAGTGTACTGGTTACTAAAATACTTTGATCAAATAATTGATCAGGTACAAGCCATACTACTACTTATATAATATTTACATAGTTTTACAATTAATATATCAGAGTGATGCAAATTCTGTGTCCAATGGATGTTATTAATTTGCTTACAGTTACATATATCTGTTGCAATGTTTATAACATTTTCCCCCCTTACCTATAGTGATTTGGTAAAATTTCAAAGATTATCATTGAGACCATGCTGTATCTCTCCTCAATCAATAATATTAGATATGTGCTCCCTCCAGCCAATGATAACTCCATAGATAATGAGACACCAAGAAATAACTAGGAAAATTATTATGGGACTATTTTTGAGTCTGAATGTATTAATTATTGGGTTAGGGTTAGGGTTAGGGTTAGGGTTAGGGTTAGGGTTAGGGTTAGGGTTAGGGTTAGGGTTAGGGTTAGGGTTAGGGTTAGGGTTAGGGTTAGGGTTAGGGTTAGGGTTAGGGTTAGGGTTAGGGTTAGGGTTAGGGTTAGGGTTAGGGTTAGGGTTAGGGTTAGGGTTAGGGTTAGGGTTAGGGTTAGGGTTAGGGTTAGGGTTAGGGTTAGGGTTAGGGTTAGGGTTAGGGTTAGGGTTAGGGTTAGGGTTAGGGGGGGTTAGGGTTAGGGTTAGGGTTAGGGTTAGGGTTAGGGTTAGGGTTAGGGTTAGGGTTAGGGTTAGGGTAGGGTTAGGGTTAGGGTTAGGGTTAGGGTTAGGGTAGGGTTAGGGGTATCAGGGCAAAAAAAA